>OY998266.1:6745833-8095000 GCA_963922045.1 Persicaria maculosa
GTAGCAGTCATCAAGCTGCATTTAACACACAAAAAATGAAGCTTTCAATTCAATTGCCCTTCAAATTCAAACTCATGGTGTAACTTCAGGTATCGAGTTGGAACACATACCATCTGTAGGAGAGCCAACAGCTGAGACCTCATAGCTTGATTCCTCGGCCTCTGATGCGATAAGGACTCCACCGGAGAGTCATCAGAGACCTTGAACGAATCACCTGGCTCACCACAATGATCTAAATAAGAAGGAGTCAGCTGCTGGTCCATGTTTTCAAGCGTAAAGCTCGCGAATTGCGAGAGGATCTCCTGAACAACGCCAAGATATCTCGGCTGAGACATTATCTGAGAGAGCTGAGTCCCCTTACTATCCAATCCAGAGCTCACAGACTGCTTCCCATTCGCGCTATCGCACGATGGGTTCTGCTCGGAGCAGCTCATATCCGAGCACTGATTCTGGATGCCAGAATACGCCGAAAGCTTAAGTGAAAGCTCATTGCTCGCATTCGACGATAAGTTCATGTAATTCTGAGGCATCCAATCGTCCGTAACCATGCTTTCTCCCAGCTGATCAGGCTCAATACCATAATTGGTGAAGCCACCGGATAGAACAGCTTGCAATGCACCCGAATCAGCACCGCCATCTTGCGGCACAGAAGCCGACAAACCGTTATCCACATCACATAGCTGCTGCAAGCTGCTTATACCGGGCGATTCGCCTTGAAGCATAGGAAGGCCTGATAGGGTTTGAGTGTAGGGGTTAACCCAAATGTAGGATGATTGATGATTGGGAAATCCATCCATGGCTGATGATTGGGAAACCCAAATTGGCATTGCTAGTTCACTCTCCATGGTAAAAACAAACTGTGATTTTTACCAGGGCTTTTTGCACATGAAATCTGATGTGATCACTGTGGGATGTACTTTGATGATCTGTGATGGACAAAGAGAAACAATAATAAGGGGTCCTTTTTCTGAACAAATTCAAAAATCATGAATGAGAAAAATTGCATAAAATCACCCATTATCAAATGAATCAAAAATCATATACTCATTTTTAAGGATTAATCAATGAAAAGTTTAGTTGATTAGTATTTTTTTTTTTAAAAAAAAGTAGATTGCCTTTACATAATCATGTTAATATAAATGAGACAAAAACAGTGGTTTCTTTCTATCTTTCCACAAAACAAGGACTTTAATAGTGCACCTAAACCATTAATTTATTATTATCAAACCCTAATCTATGACAAAGATCTCTCCTTTGATTTGAAGAAGATGCAATGTTTGAAGACATTGTAGGCCATTGCTTGCAAAATCAGTTTGTTATTGTTTCTTCCTTTTTGGAAACAACAACAACACAAGACTGTAGAAGAACAATGAAGCAACAAAAAGAGAAGAGAAAAAACCCACACAAGATGGAGATTCAAAGCCTTGAAAATTCAAGAAAGGGAAAAGGGATATAAAGGGAGAGAAAGAGAGGGAGATAAAGAATGAACCTTTTTTTTCTTTCTTTAGCTCCAAAAGAAATTTTTTAAAACAGCAAAATTTTACTGTAAACTTGCCTCCCTCAAACCTTGAAGAAGAACTAAAAGAAGCAAAGGAATATTCAAATAGAAAATTTGTGAGGATTTGATTTGGCAAAGCAGAGCCCAGAAATGTATATATAAGCTTGAAAGGGTGTGGAGGGAAAGAGAAAGTGTTACTGTGCTCTAATAGAGGAATCCTATTTAATGGGTTTGCTCAGTAATTGTCCTCAAAACAAGAAATCATTGTTTGCCCTTTTCCCCAAACAGTCCCCTAAAAAAAAATTAAATTAAATTAAATTTTATATATATATATTTTTTTTGAGGGGTTTAATGGAAACAGTGGGAACAGTTTGATCCACTTAAATACCACAACATGAAATGCAAAACGGATTCAATTCTGATTTAAATGAAAAATGGATTAAAGAGGACAGAGAACAAAACAGTGTACTGAAGGAGGTGATAAGGGAGTGTTTGGTTGTGCAAAAAAAGGGGGATGAATGGGAATGGGATTGGGATGTCTCTTCAAGGAGGAATAAGCCAAAAGAAACTCTGAATATTCAGAGGGCTTTACACCAATCAGTGAAGGTTACCCCCAAACACCCACAAAGTATGAAAACACAAATTAAAGGTGAAAACACAAAGAGGGAGGGGAGGGTGAGTGACCACTGTCTAAAGTGAAACCACCATTTTTTTTTTTTACACAGAGAGGGAGGAGGGTATAAGAGAACCTTTCAAAAACAGGTGAATAAGCTAAAGTCCAAGGAAATATAGCAAAGGGGCCAACAAGACACAAGAGCGAAAAACAGGGGAGGAGAGAGAGGGAAAAAAAAAAGGCAGTTGCTTGGTGCAGTGCCACTCATTTCCATTGCAGGGATCTGATGCAAGCTAAAACAGGCCCCATTGCTGATTGCTCTGTTTTTGGAGTATTTTGGTTAATTGATGTTCAATTAAGGGTGTGTTTGTATTCCAGTTGTTTGAGTCTGCAGTGTAATTATGAACTTTTAATTTACAATTTACAATAAGTTTAAAATAAAATATTTTTAATAAATTGGGTTAACTAAATATAGTGAGTAACAATTACTGTATTGTGTAAATTTTATACAGTAATTATATACAGTAATAAACTTTAATTGAATGACACAATTTTAAAAATATTGTAAATTGTGTAGCAAACCACTTTCCAATTGTTTAACTTTATAATTGCATCCAAACACAGCCTAATCTTTAAGACCGTTATTAAACGGTTAATTGGAATTTAGGTAAGATTAACTGATAAAAAAAAACCACCTTTTTTTCCCCCTAAAATCTTTGATTAACTTCAACCCAACTCGAAGAAATTTAGGTACAATTAATAGAAAAGATGTCAAATTTTGCGATTTAACAAAACAGGTATCATCTGTTGGATTATCCTCTATCACACACACCATCTCCCACTGGCTCACTGCAATCATCACTGCCAAAATATCAGGATTCTCACACTGTTGCAACTCCTGTTTACATTGCAGCAAGGGTAATCAGAAACCAAAAGATTTCACCTCAAATTCCCCCCTTTTTTTTTCCTATCTTCTTACTTTGGTGTTTGTTTGCTTTTAAATGGGGAATTTGAGAAATGGGAGCAAAGAAAGCAAGGGGGAAAAAAGCACACAATTTGGTTAACAGAGGCTCAGCTGCATCATCTGAAAAGGGCTGAAACTGTGCTGTGTGGTTAAAGTTTTGCTTTTTAAATTAAATTTTTTGGGATGATGAAAGCAAAAGAGGAGAGGTACCCAAAAAAAAAGAAAAAAGGGAAGAGCAAACCCGGAGGAAGGGAAAGGGGGGGAAATCTTTGAGAGGATTTCATTGGGTTGCGGTTTAACTCTGCCTTTTTTGATGAGTTTTCTTCAATCAACCTATCTACGGCAAAAGATTGGATTTCAGGGGGGTAACCAGGATCCCAATGAGTACATTTTCAGCATCAAACTAAATGCAAACTATTTTGGGTAATTAAACTAAAAGTACACTGGTTTAAACCTAACAAGTTGGCTTAAGTTATGTTTGACATAATCAACTAAATTTTTGAAGATTTTGATATTATATTATACTCCTTCCGATCCAAAATAAGTGTCGTTTTAGCTTTTGACACAGTTTTTAAGTAAAAAAAATAATTATCATTGGTTTTATACATTTTTTTTATAAATTTTATCATTGATTAAATACTTACCAATTTTTTTAACCAATAAGTGGAGAGTTTAAAAGAAAAAATAGTCAATAAATACAATTTCCAATAACAATTTTCATTAATCAATCTATTAAATTGCCTAAAAACATAAAACGACACTTATTTTGGATCAAATTCAATAGTCTAAAACGACACTTATTTTGGATCGGAGGGAGTATTATTTTTTGAATTGAAACTTTTTAAATCTTTTGATTTTTTATTCACAAATTTTCATCAACTATTATAACAGCTAGATTTATCGAACATCATATTAGTTTATTAACATATATTTAATACAAACAAATCATCAGTTTCAAGTTTCAACTACCTCAGCAACTAATATTTTACCAAACATAGACTTAGTGTAAAGGTTTAATTCACCTTGGTAAAGAAAGATCTAGCAAGAGATTAATAGTCTATACTTCGATTATGAGGTTATTAATTAATCCACTAGTCGAGAACCAGCAAGCAACCCGTTTTAATTAGGAAAGTCAAATGTCAAGTCTTTAGACGAACGCCAATGATAATTTAGATTTTAGACACTTACTTCTTGTAAATTAAAAAAAAATAAGATTTTAACCCTTAACCTCTTGTAAATTAAAAAAAATAAGATTTTAACCCTTAACCTCTTGTGGATCATCTACACAATTTTGATGGTTTGTTATCGCACATGATACTCTGAGCTCTTTTCAAATTGGGTGATTTCATTTTAACTTGGAGAAATGTTAGAGAAAGAGAGGGAGAGATTAGGTAAATTGATAAACCCTATAATTTAAAAAAAAATCAATCAAGTGAGATAATTTCTATTGGTAAATGCTTAAAAATATATATTTTTTATTTAATTAATCACCTTGATTTGAATTTAACTATGCATATTTTATTTAAGTAAATCCTAAAATCAGCAATAAAATATATCTAAATGTCAAGTAGAAATCTTTTAGTCCAATTTACATAATATCCCATTTATTTTGAATTTTTTTTTATACAAAACCAAACCATTTTTTTTTTACAGAAAAGCAATAAGTAGGATGTCTTTGACAAGTCGAAAATCAAACTTGATCATCCTTAAAATGATGTACCACAACTTCTTGAAAAAATGGGAGAGATGAGAGACTACATTTCCCTACAATCCTAGCAATACAATCATCTACAGATTTAGCATCCCTATAGAAGTGCTGAAATTAAAACACCTAAATCTGTTATTGAGAGTTTTAATCTCCTCAAATCCTCAATGGTGCAAAGTATTTCCCAAGGAACACTTAGGTTTTGTTTAGCACCAACATGCACCATCAATTAGCTTTTTGGAGTTTTGGAGTTTTTGATATTATATAGTTTTAAATAAAATAAATATGAGATTTTAGTTTAATTAGCTTTTGAAATCAGAGATTTTCAATAGCTACTCACTAAAGTTTTTTGGAGCTTTTGATTTTTTATTTACAAGTTTCCATTAGCTACCCTAACAACTAGTTTTACCAAACATCATACTATTTTATTGACATATAATTACAAATAATCCATTAGTTTGAGCTACCCTATCAGCTTCATCTGCCACATCAGTTACTCTTATACCAAAAACAACCTAAATTTTTAGTTGAGCGCATTGATGACTCATAGGTTATCTCCTTCCATGATCAAATACCTGATGTTCATTGCAATATCTTGTTTAATTCCTAGACGAACGGCTAGAGCTTTTTTTTTTTAATAGCATTGAACTAGAGGCCACCTCTTGATCAAACTGTCACCGACCTTTGGTGTCAGCAACGGGGAGCTGTAAATAAGAGGTATCATTTGCATCGTGATTTTGCTTGTGGACGCCGTTGGAGACGAGATTTGGCGGCGAGCGGGCAACGAAAGCAGCGACGAAAAGGAGGTCGAGAAGGAGGAGTAGAGAAACAGGTGGTGAGGATTGCGCTTAATCCCCATTTTGGTTTGGGGAAATGAAGGAAAAGTCTTTTGAAATATTTATTCAGTCGGTAATTATATTGGATCCATGCATATGAGCTTAATTCAACCCTTTTCTTCAACAATATGGATTATAATTAATCATATATTAATCAATCTTTGCCTGCATGTGCCGAATTTGAACTCAGGATTCAATGAGGCCTATAATCGACTCCTAGCCATGTGTATGGTTGTCTTTGTCGGCTCCGACCTTAGGAGTCGATGAGGACCTCTTTGCAATTTCTTTCAAACTTTGTCGGCTCTGGAAGCCGGTGTCGGCTAAACCCTTATTGACATCAAAAATTAGAAAATGTACCGTGTATTTGGCGATATCAGGCCATCCCGATATAATTAATTTTGTAAAAATAAAATATAAAGAAATGATAAAATGGCTCCTACATTTCCCTCTAAAAGAGGGTGCATATGGAGGTAATAATCTCTTCTTATTTTAATAATTATTTGTATCCCCGAGAAAAATACTTTAACTTTAACTAGATCAGAGCATCTCCAACAGTTCCTCTAAAAAATCTCTAAAATAGCTAAATAAATCTCAAAATCTCTAAAATTTTTATCGTCCAACACTAACAACTTATATATTTTATAAATTTTTTTGCATATATTATATAATATAAATACTCTCTAATTAAAACAAATACTCCCTCCTAATGGTAATATAAGACATTTGACTTTTCAATATGCATTTTACGGAGCTTAAAACTATATAAATATTGACTTTTTAAATATTCTTTTATAATTTAATACTACCTCCGTTCAGAAATAGATGTCGTTTGACTTTTTGACACGTTTTTTAAGGAGATAAAAACTATATAAAATATAAAAATTTTAGTAATTTTTTAATATAATATAAATACTTATTACTAATAAGTATCATATTATTAAAAAAATTGTTTAAAAATTTAATATTTTATATAGTTTTTAGCTCATTAAAAAATGTGTCAAAAAGTCAAACGACATCTATTTTTGAACGGAAGTAGTAATTATTAAATAGTTTTTAGCTATTTAAAATAAATGCCCGAAAAGTCCAATATGCCTTATATGTTATATCGTAGGGCGTATAATTTTAGTTTTGTTAACTCTTGTGTAAATTATAAATCAGTTGTAATAACTAATTAAATCTGCACCAATCAAATGCCTAACTGATTGGAATGATCGATAGCAACTAAAAAATTAAATGAACAAATCGACCGATAGCAATTAACAATCGGATGCAACACCAAATTAGAAAAATCGATTAATATAAACTAAAAATCGACTAAAATAAATGAGAAACATTGAAACAATATATGGATGAAATTGATGGATGTCGATCGATTCAATACAAATCCTCTACAACACTCCCTATAACACTTCCTACATCACTTAATTATTTTCACATTATTTAATCTTAAAAAAAATTATAAAAAATACATACATATTATAACCCCCATTTTAATATGTTTATAAGTTTTTATTTTGAAAAATCATGTTTTCAAAATTTTAAAAATTCAAAAGATATTATTTTATGAAATATAATTATAAAAAATTTCAAAACATGATTTTTCAAAAATAAAATTTATAAACATATACAAATAGGTGTTTAGAATATGTATATAATTTTTATAAGATTAAATAAATGTAAATATAATTTTGTGATGTAGGGAGTGTTGTAGAGAATTTGGATTGCGATTCAATTAGGAAAGCAAATTGCCATTAATTACAGACAAATTGACATGGGTATTGATGAAGAAATTAATTTTAGAGAAATTTTTTCTACTCTTCGTATTTCTCTATTTTTTAAATGAATATATATATTGGAGACATATCATGATAAATTTATTTTATGATATATTGATATTATTATATTAGAATAGAAATATATCTAGGTTGGTTTAGTTTAGTTATAGCTTTTATCTTTATTATTGATAAAAAATATTAATATGCAATCTGTAAATAAAGGGTTTAATAATCACATTCTAGGTGCGACCTTCTCCCATCAATTGTGTGCATTTTACCTTCTCTAAAATAAGGTTTCCTCCACCAATCTATTACGGTTTTATTCCTCTTTTAATTTTACATGGCCTAGTGCCTACCTATCTTTGCCTAACCACCATAAAACACTTATATTTTTAACTTTACATGTTTAGGCCATGTTTTTTTTTATAAAGTAAGAATTCGAGAGTTTCGATAGGTCAATAAGTCGACAGACAGAGTTTAGACTATGTTATTTGACCTATTGTCGGTGGTTACCCTCTTCCATCTTTCCATTTTTTTTTTCTAAATTTTTTTTTGAACAACTCTTATGCCTCTCACTCACCAATTCCAAACTCAAAACCTTGCCATTTTTTAGGTTACTTTTGGTGCCTCCTTTATGCTATCGAAGGATCTACCCATGCCAAATCCATAAACATATATAATTGTTCCTCTATTTGGTTTACTAGGTGCACCTTTTCTGTTGTTGATGGTGCAGGTGTTCCGGTAATCGATGTCCATATCTACCTCATCTATTTTTGTTGACTCAATCTGTTTTGTCGCTCTCTATCTTATTTGATTGTGAGGACAATCATCCTCGTTGTTCATCATTGGAATGGTTGTTCATACGTACTCTTAGTGTACATGATCTAGCTATCCACATCACCGATTCTATTTATTTTTTATGCCTCCAATCTTTAGCGTACCTCTTCGGTCTCCGGTCTTCAATCGGTTGCTCTGCTACCACTTCGATTATGAGGGCGTATTGGAGATATATTAGGATAGATTTATTTTATTATATATTGATATTATTATATTAGGATATCGATAGAAATATATCTTAGGTAGATTTAGTTTATCTATATCTTTTATCTTCATTATTGATAAAGAATATTACTATGCAATGTCCCTATATAAAGGGCTTAATAATAACATTTTAGGTGTGACCTTCTCCCACCAATTGTGCGAATTTTACATTCTTTAATATGAAGTTTACTTCGCAAATCTATCAGGGTATTATCCCTCTCTAAATTCCACACTATATAAAAGTTATTGGAGTCATAAAAACTCCATTTTTTTCTATTTTACAGGAGCTGATTGAGATTTATAAACTCTCTCCATGGACACACTCTATTATATCTTTTATTGGAACAAGTTAAGAAAAGAAAGAGATTTATAAACTCTCTTCGTGGGCACCCTCTATTATATCTTTTATTCGAACAAATTAAGAAAAGAAATGAATTATACTTTTATTTCAAAAAATATGTATTATGATATATCCCTAAAACGGTTTTCTTATCCGCTAACGTATACCTAAACTTGAATCTTTCTATCAATCTTCAATTTGAATGCTAGCCTTCATCTCAATAAGCTATTCTCTTTCTTCTACTTCATAACCATTAACCATCGCATCTCTGTTCTCATTGTTTACCTTCGCATAGGAATTGAATCTCTATCGCTTTATTTTATAAGAAAAAAATTCGAGTTCAGACAAAATTAAAATTCTAGAGACCGACGAATTAGCATACGAAAGACCGTCAGAATACAACATATCAAAGAAAAGGACAAATTGGGTTTCCAATGTGACAAAGTTTGAATCGATTCAAACCGTATTTGATATATGTCTTCTTGTATGCATAACGCTTTTATTTCAATTAATTATATAAACAAACTCAATAGACTCCCAACATTGTTACTCGCTAATTAATAGTAGTATTTTTTTTTGTTAATAAAAACATGTCATTTTACAGAGAAAATCTTATTAAAAAAACATGTCATTTTAGATATAATATTGGTGTTCACTGTTCAAAATTGCCTCTATAATAGTTAGGGAGATGTTAATAGTTTTCGATAAAATGACAAAAAAAAAACAAATAATTAGGGGTATAAGTGTATTTTTGTTTGCTTTCTTAAAAATTGTACTACGTACAAATTTATTAAATGACATGTTTTAATTAATGAATGGATTACTTCTTTCGTTCAACAATAAATATCTTTTTGACTTTTCAGCGCGCTTTTTAAAGAGTTAAAAATTATATAAAATATCAAAAAAAAATATATTAGTTAATTGATATTTTTTTAATTATTTTTTATAATTTTATACTGTACTTATTATTAATGAATATAAAATTATAATAAAAAAATTAAATAAGTACTTTAGTTTTTAGCTCGTTAAAAAAAATGTATCAAGGGTCTTAACAAGGGAGAACTGAATTGATGTAACGCGCGAAAGAATTCAACAGCAACAACTTCTTCAATTTAAGCTAATTAAAACTGAGTTTAACGTATGTTGGAAGTTGCAAAAACTAATTTAAATAAGGTAAAACACAAAACAAAGAGGGTTTCATAATTAAATAGGGCCGGCCCACAAAGTGTACGGACGAAGCATATGCCAAGGAGCCCAAATTGCGTGGCCGTGCGATGCTGCGAGCCAAGCCGGGCAGAACTGCCAGCAAGCGTGCGGGTGTGGACACGAGTGAGTAACCACACGCACACATTCTTCAAGTCATTGTAAGTTTTCGAGAAATACGAAGCATATCGAAAATATGAGCTAAACAAATCTTAATATATAATAAGTCAGTGACTAATTCTCCTATTACCAATTGACTTTAGAATGTAATCTCACTTGATTTGTGTGCTAAGTTACTAACACATGTGCGTTCGTACACACGACTTTCAGTCATCGGTCTAAATTAGAATCTAATATGCAGAATAATGTGGGTAAAAAAAAAATCAACTACTTTCAATTTCAAAAGCATAGCCAGACCCCTTGCCTAACTCCTCTCAATTAGACCTGGGCAAACGCGGGTCGGCGGGCTTGGACATGAGGAAAAGCCCACGCGGGCTGTTAGGCCCGGCCCGCGCCCACAGTGGGTGCAGGATTGGACATATCAATCAACCCGTTACGGGCCTAGCGGCCCGTAACGGGTACCCGCCTTTTTATTACAATTAATATATGTGTGTATATATGTGTGATAAACAATATTAACATTCATTTAAAAAATAAAAATAGTAGATATATATGTAATAAATATAGCTACGTATGTATTCATAGTAACATTCATTCATATTAACATTCATTTGAAATTGATTACAAATTTACAATAAAAAACAGTAGCTTTATATATACACATATATATAAAAACAGTAGCTACATATATGTTATAAATATTAACATTCATTAATTTCATTTAAAAAAATAAAAACAGTAGCTATATATATATGTATATATTAAAATTGATTACAAATTTACAATAGGCTTATTGTAGCTTTAATAAGAAAAATTGATTAGGTTTGCGGGTACCCACGGGCTACCCGCACCCGCATTCGCGGACGGGCTTGGACACGACTTCCAACCCGTTAAGCGGGCTTAGTCCGGCCCGCGCCCGCAACAACGGGACAAAATTTCGGGTAAAGCCCGTCCCAAGCCCGGCCCGCGCCCGCGTTTGCCCAGGTCTACTCTCAATGGCCCGAAGAGAGTTGCACACATTTGTCATTTAGCCAGAACATCAATATTTACAAAAACCTAGATCTTAACAACATCGTCCGTTTAGATACTTTTAGATAGGTTTTATACTCAAATTTTTTCCTAATAACAAAAAAAATTAAATCCATAGCTAGACATTGACCCACTACCTTTAAAACTGTAGCCACGTTTATTTGATGAGGTTTTACCCCTTCGGATATGAAATCGGATTTAAAACTTGTTTGAGATGGATAATGACTGATTGATAAAACAAGGTTCAACCGTTTAGGAGGGACTAGGGAGAGAGAAGTGTAGTAGTGGACCACATTTGGAAAATTCATTACTCCATTAATTGAATTTGTAAAAAATTCCAATTTATAATCAAATTTATTTGTTTATTTTAAACATTAAATTTGCCGTCATTGTTTCTACATGAAATTATACATGTATATTCCCCACCCACCATTAATGTATAAAATACACCAAATTTTAACAAAAAAAGGAAAACAAACACTAAACCTTAATAGCTACAGCTACCCAACGGTACAAACAAGCCCCACTGGAATACCAAACTAAAAACACCAGTGCAGATCCTCACCTCATTCATTGTCAAAGTATTATTTTATTATTTTGAACATAAATTAAATTTTGAACTCTTTTTTTTTAAAAAAAAAATTATGTTTATATTATACTCCCTCCCTCCGGGAAATTTTGAACATAAATAAAAAAAATATTTAGGATGATAAAAACGAATTTTTTTCAAAATATTCATTAAAAAAATAAGGTGAAACTAATTAAAATAACCCAACCTTTGAAGGGATGTTAATAAAATATCTCCACCTTTCAACTGTAAGAAAAATAAACCGACCTTTGAATGAGATGGTAACAAAGTATCCCAACTCATTTTTTCGACCATAAATTGGGTCAAATCAATGACATAAAATAGGTTAAATAATCTCATTCTCATTAAAACAAGTCAATATCATCTAAAATTCACCAAAATCTTAATTTCGTCAATTATATGTCATCGTTTTGCCCGTATTTATAGTCGTAAAAATAATCGGGATATTTTATTACCACATCTCCTAAAGATTGGGTTATTTTTCTTACCTATGAAAGGTGGAGATATTTTTTTAACACCCCTCAAAAGGTTGGGTTATTTTAATTAGTTTTGCCAAAAAATAAATAATCAACGAAATATTCAAACTTTCAAAATATTTACAAAAATATTCATTTTTTGCAGGTCGGGCGGAAAAACGCGGTCTCATACTGCGTTTTATTCAAAAGATGAAAAACTTAAAATCAGAGTAAAATACGAGGAAAAATTTAACAAAAAAACGCGGTTTGAAACCACGTTTTTTTAGTTAAATTTATTTTGGGCTGAATTATGTAATTGTGTAAAATTTATAAGCTTAGAGACGAGGTTTGAAACCGCGTCTCTCTCTCTCTCACTCTTTTTTTTTTTGGGTACTGAAAATTGAAGCAGAGGGAGGCCGGAGAGAATTGGGAGGCAGAGGGAGAGAAGGGCGGTCGGGGTCAGAGGTTGACGGTCGGGAGAGCTCAGGGAGGCTTTTCGGGATCGGATTATTGCTTCGAAATCGCATTGCTGGGAAGGAGGAGAGAGGGAGGCCGGAGCTTGGAGAGAATTGGGAGGCAGAGGGAGAGAAGGGCGGTCGGGGTCAGAGGTCGACAACCGGGAGAGCTCAAGGAGGGTTTTCGGGATCGGAGGTCGACGGTCGGGCACTCGAGAGGAGACTCCGCACCTACTGCTCGAGAGGTGCTCCGCCGCCTGCTGGTGGACGAAAGGGGGCCCGAGATCAGGAGGAAGCTCGTCGGAGCAGGAGGAAGAAGAAGCTCGCCGACTCGGTGTAGAAATCAGATCGAAGCAGGAGGGAGGAAGATGCTCCCCTATCTCAAGTCTCGTCTCTAAGCTTATAAAATTTTCATAATTACATAATTCAACCCAAAATAAATTTAACAAAAAAAACGCGGTTTCAAACCGCGTTTTTTTGTTAAATTTTTCCTCGTATTTTACTCTAATTTTAAATTTTCCACCTTGTGAATAAAACGCGGTATGAGACCACGTTTTTCTGCCCGACCTGCAAAAAATGAATATTTTTGTAAATATTTTGTAAGTTTGAATATTTCGTCAATTATTTATTTTTTAGTGAATATTTTGAAAAAAAATCGATAAAAACTATATAAAATATCCGTTGGTTTATAATTTTTTTAAACAATTTCGTAAGAAATTGTTAATTTTTTTAATAAAAAAATAAATATTTTACATACTCCGTAGTTATTATCATTTTGAAAAAAAAATGTATATAAATTAATAGATGACATGTTTTGTCGAACGGATGTGGTATATCCTTAACATAAAAATTTATCAAGAAGATGTATATTTTGTATAATAAAAATAACATACATTTGGATAATAAAAATTTATTAACATATTTCTACAGGACATAAATATAATTTTTTTTTAAAAAAATAATTTTGATTTATATTCGAAATAATTAAATGACGGTACATTGGAGATAGCAGTACGCACTAGCAAAGAATGACACTACACTACTACAAACACCAAAATGCCTTGGCAGTTTTGGAACAAGATTCTTAATAAAATAAATTATATAAATCACCCTTTATTTAGCTCATTTTTTTACTTAATTAATTACTCCTTATTTATTTATACAAAAAAATGAACTACCCTTTTCCGTACCATGTTTAACTTGAATCTCATGTCTCCATTTGTGTGGGTTCATAAAGGAGAATTTAGTTTTTTTTTTTTTTATCTTAGTCCAGTTCGATCGACTCAGTCGCTCTACATCTGGATCGGGTACTGTGTGACCCATTTAAGGGGTTGACTCTTCCACTTATAAGTTTTGGAATTCGAACTTCGAACCTCTTGGCATGGGATGTAGCCCCACAACCACTATACCAACTTGTGATTGGTTAGAATTTAGTCTTTTTTTTTCCGCCCGAACAAGGAAGAACAATGAGTTGCAGGAAATAGAGATGAGGAGTTTTTTTTTTCTTCTTAATTAGTGCTAATTTAATGGGTTGTCCGGCATTTTTAACTTCGAATTTTAATTTAATTTAATTTGTTGTCATTGTGTAGATGGACATTAATTGTATTTTGATGAGGATGAGTGAATGAGTATATGAATGTATAATCAGATAGCATTATATTTTCTCTCCTCTGCTTTTAATTTGGTGTTAATTGGGTTGCAAGTAGTTTTAAATGTTCTTCTGCAGAAGAAGTTATTGGTTATTGGATGGCAATCAATAGGAATTTAGTTCACGTTAGGGGTAGAATGGTCTTTTTTGGTGCAAGTGAACAATACATTTCTTTAAGAAGAAACAAAGTCAACCCATCGGACAGATCCAGTGCGTCGAGAGACCAGAAAGATTGACGATGGGAAACCGTTATGAATTAATAAGAAAAGGGCAAAAGAAAGAAAATCCTTAAAGAAGAGGAAAAATAATCGAAAATAATACGAACTATCAGTATAAACCAATATTAATACGAATTTTAAAAATCTCTAAAAAGTATATAGACTATTCCCTATTATACCAATTTCAATGCCGGAAAAAATTCGACCAATTTTTCCACCAATTTTTTGGCGTGGCAACAAAAAGTTTGAAAATTTATTAACGTAGTCGTAGTGTCACATCATTAAGGGTTCAATGTATTTTTTCTCAAAAAATAAATAAATAAATTCGAGTGCAAATTAGATGTGTAAATTATTCATATAATCCAATTTGTACTGAAAATTATTTTTTATTTAAAAAATATATATTTGGTAATTTAATAATGTGATGCCACGCCACTCAGTTTTCGAAAAATCGGTTGCGATGTTGAAAAATTGAATGAAATTTTGAGCAAAAGTTTTCCTAAATCAAAATTTGTTTAATGCAAAATAATTTTTGCATATCTTTTTAGTGTTTTTCAAAGTTCATATTAAAATTGGTTTATATCTGATAGCTTGTATTATTTTTGTGATTTTTCCTAAAGAAGAAAAAAATCAATGAATTGCCCCAGTGGTATGAAGTAAGGAGGGTGGTAAGCAGGTCCCGAGTTCAATTTCTGCCTGCACCCCTTGTTGAGACTTATAAGCTAAGGCAAAGAGTCTCATTCACATCTCTTACGGGCCGTTAGGCTAACCGCTCTGATACCATATCAAAGTCCGACTCGGATAGATGATTGAGGGTCGTGTGCACGGACGCGCATGTGCTAGTAGCCTAACACACAAGCCGAGTGAGATTCCATTTTAAAACCAATTGACGTTAGAAAGAGTAGTCCACTGACTTATATACTAAGACTTGTTATGTTTAACTTTCGATGTGAGACTCTCTATGGTCTCATTCACATCTCTTAACACCCTTTTTTGGGTGAAAATCCAAAAGATTTGTCTTGCTCCCTACCAGTGAGTCGAGCCGGTCGGTACAAGCTGGTTTACCTAATTTATAACTCTTACCGATTAGGTCATGTGCTTGAAATTTACTAGCGATAAGCGATGACAAATCACAAACAATGTGAATTCATTTCTGATATTTGATATAGGCAAACACAATTACACAAGGATCCCTATTGAAGTAGTGAAATGATCTCAAATTTTGATTGAAATCGTTATCAAAATTTCAGATCTGGATCACTGGCCTATATCTGGACATTAATTGGGTTTTGAGAAGGATGAATGAATGCGTATATGAATGTAGGATCAGATAACATTATAGCGCACTATATTTTTGCTCCCCCCGCTTTTAATTTGGTTGCAAGTACTTTTAAATGTTCTATTGCAGAAGAAGTTATTGGTTCTTGGATAGCAATCAATATAAAATTCACTTCATATGTATATGTTAGGGTAGAATGGTCTTTTTTTTGGCGTGAGTGGAACCTACTAGATTTTTTCCCTCTCGTACGTGCAAACAAAATTCGCAATTTCGAATGCATAATTTCATTAATTTATTGTATAATAAAGTTGATTTTTTTTAAGAAGGAAAAGATTCGGGTGGGTAACTCTATCTAGGGTTGTTTGTTGTTATTTGAGTCGAACATCACGGACTCGGCTCGAAAAAGCTCGGCTCGTTCGAATATAGGAGTATAAAACAAGCCGAGTTTGAACAAAATTTTGGGCTTAAACCGATCGCTCAACCCGAGCGTAGAAGCTCGATGTGTGAATTTATAAAACTACCCCTAGGATTACGAAGTTATGAATACTACAAGGCTGAATAAGACTTGTTGATCTTTGGTTTTGAAAACTTATGATTTTGGTTGAGTATTTGAGGATTTGATAAATTATGAATTACTTGAGCAATTGTTAAGCAAAACCTGAGCTTTATCTGAAGTAAGATGTTTTGAGTGATAATCTTGGTAAAGCGTTGAACTAAGTTTCATATTTGATAAGAATAAGATTAATTGAGAATGATAATCATGATGAGAATGCTAGATTACTTGAATAAAATATTATCTATTTAGTCTTGTGATGACTTGGAAGCCTGCTTGTGGGTTGATTAAATATGTATTGATGAGCTATTCCTTACTTATTACTTGCTAGTGTGATTGGATGATTCTCTGAGTGGCTAGTTTGCTGATGGATGATTCTCTAAGTGGCTTGTTTGCTGGCTAATTAGATGTGAACACTCCAGGTAAGTTTCCTACGGGAGCTTACTCAGTGACCGGACCTCATGTCTGATGTGTCATATAGTATGTAGGTGTTGCATATGCATAAAAGCATGACATGTAGTATCCTGCTTAGGACTTGCACTTATGAATGAGCATCCCTATTCTCCATGCATTTGAAACAGAACGACCGTTATCTGTGAGTTGTATAGTCTTTGCTAGGGTTATAGGACAACCCAGCACCATCGGGTTTGTCCTGATAGAGTCTGACTGATTTATATATTTATGGTGCGGCACGACCGAGCGTCCTACCTCGGTGGTGGTACGGACATGTATGGTTCGGTACGACCGTGCGTCCTACCTCGGTGGTGGTACGGACATTTATGTTTGATTATACCTGGTTCGACATGACTGAGCATCCTACCTCTCGGTGGTGTTACAAACATATATGGTTCGGTACGACCGAGCGTCCTACCTCGGTAATGGTACGGATATGTATGGTATAGTTGGAGATCTGAGAATATGCCACTTGGCATTATATGTGGATCCATTTAATCGCTTTCTGTATATATATAAACTGTCAGCATGTTTGTGTGATTTAAATTCCCACACTGCATTAGATGCATCCTTTATTTAGGCACATGCGTATTATATGTCATCAGTGAGATCTTTTAGGCCCGAATGCGTCTCTTGGCCCGACTTCGTGGTTAGTTTCACGTACCCGCTCCCTTTTGCTTGCTGAATTGCTTCTATGGCGAGGTATTCTTACGGGACGAGAGTGTTAAGAAGACTACGCACGTCTTACAACTTGATTTTATAAATGTTTTGGTTATGTTGGTCATTTAGAAACAACGTATATTTATTTTAATTTAAACTCGTTTTTGTTCCTTAGTCAGTCTTGACTAGTTGAAATAGCCGGTAGAGGTGACAATCGGGCGGGTCGGGTTGGGTTCGGGTTCGGTCATTCGGGTTTCGGGTAATGTCTAATAATTTGGTCATTCAATTGGGTCGGGTTCGAGTTTCGGTTATATCGGGTTTCGGTTGTATCGGGTTTCGGTTGTCTCGGGTTTCAGTTATTTCGGGTTTGGATTGTCTCAAGTTTTCATTATTTCAATATTCATTTTAAAAATTTTACTAGAATATATCTTAAAGTTCGGGTTATTTCGGGTTTCGGTTTTAACTGGTTCGGGCCTTAATGGGTTTCGGTTGAATCGAGTTCGGTTCATTCGGATTTCGGATCCAAAATGGACGGGTTGGATCGGTGTTCAGAACAATCGGTTTCGGGTTGACCGGGTCGGATTTTCGGGTTCGGGTTGGGTTTTGCCAGCTCTAGAAATAGGACAGGTTCCGTTCGGAAACACAAGATCTTGTTGAATTATTCCAATTGTTTGAAGGTTGAAATCTCCTTTCTTTTGAATCCTTGCATTCGATCATTTAAGACATAACAAGGATATAATTTGACGATAATAAATAAGCAGCTCATACTTGGATTGCAAGATCTAGCAGAGGAACAATTCTTCCCTCTAAACGTGACCCGAATTTCATAATCTGGGCTGTTACAAAGTTGGTATCAGAGGGATGTTGTGCAATCCGAGTACAAATGAGTTGTAAAACAATTGGTGATTTTGAGTTTTGGAAATGAAATGGCCCAAAGTTTTTCACGATTTTTGAATGTTTTCAAGGGCAAAATAATTTAATACGGATAAGTAAGATAACCACCTTGGGAAGTGAGAATCGGGATCACATAACTCCTATATTATGAATAAGCGAGTCATGTCTATTCATTGATTCACACACATTTTAGTCGAGTTGTATACACATGATCCTCTTTTGAACGAATTTCACATATGAGAGCAATATCATTAGAACTCATCATGTAAAGCATGTAAAGCATCAACTAAATAGATAATGGGACAATATCATGTCAAAACATCTCAAATAAGCATATAAGCAAGACATTTTGTGATCCCTACAAGTATTCCATAGGTTTCCTCATGAAATACTTGTATAATTATCACAAAATCGTCATAATATTCTCACTAGGTCTTACCAAATATTTTACACCTGGCGCCACTTCCCATAGTTGTTCTTCTCACTACGTTGAGCCTTGATGTCTTTCTCCGCCTTGTTCTTCCAGTGCCTGTGTGTAGCATTAAGCTTCTGAGTTTTGATCATTTCATCAATTCGGCGATGCTCTTCTTCCTTACGATATTTCTTGACCACGACGTACGTACTCTTCAATAGTGAGAATGGAAGGTTCAGTGTGAGTGGGGCGAAGGAAAGGGCGATTCCAAACCTGGCATTTGCAGTTCAGCAATACATTAACAACCCTCTCTCGACAGTGCTTCGCCGCATATTCAGCAAGTGGCAGAATGTTCCTTGCAACTGTGAAAGTAAGCCCATTGAGATAGAACGTCTGATTCATCTTGGAGTTCACCATGGCCAACAACTCATATGCGGAGTCCAGCTTGTCGGAGACATCAAGCCTCAGATTGATGACATCCCTCCTTAGAGCATCCAATCCCCATTCTAGATCATCCAGACGTTGTTCATGCACTGGGGAGGAAGACACTGCCTTGCTCTTAAGTGCGGGGATGGATACAATTTCCTCTTGGGATAGGTTCGCTTGCAACTTCTATAGCCCGTCCACAGTCTTGTACACCCCTAGTCGATTGAAGTAGTTCTCATCGACTTTGCTAGTGCATTGCAGTTGATCTTCAAGGGACGTGTCAAGACGAAAGTGGCGGAAGAGTTTAGGGAGGAGGTTGGCAGAGGGTAGGGGTATGAACCAGGTTGATGTAATCGTGTGGTGCATATAATTGAGAATGAGGTTAGGGACATCAAGCTCATATCCAGTCATGATCAAAAAGAGGAGATCGAGGATTTGGTTGGTGACAAGCTCACGAGAGGTAGAACGGGGTACGACACACCAAACGAGAATAGTAAAGATAATCTTAGCTTCAAGGGTTAAGACATTGTGTGTAAGCTGTTTGGATGAGGAGGTAGAGGGGCCAAAGAATAAAGCTTTAGCACCCTGCACACACTCAGCTCGAGAGGGGTGACCGTATGTGGAGATGTCCTAGGGTAGATCAAGGATCTTGGTAAGGAGGGGAGCGGTAAGGGTCATTTTAGTGTTGCAGACAAGGGTTTCCAAGGTAAGGTTTCTGCGGTCTCGCTTGGCTGTCCCCTCCTTACCAAGATCCTTGATCTACCCTCGGACATCTCCACATACGGTCACACCTCTCGAGCTGAGTGTGTGCAGGGTGCTAAAGACGAGGAAAGACAACCTCACCAGGGTTCAAGATGACCCTTACCTTGGAAACCCTCCTCAGCTTTTGCAGACGAGGGTTTCCAAGGAGGGGAGCGGTAAGGGTCATTTTCCAAATAGAGGTTGATTTCCAACGTTGTCTTTCCTCCTCAAATCAACCTCTATTTGGAAAATTTTGAAAACTTGTTGAAAAAGAATTTAAAGAAAAGGAGATTATTTGATGTATCGTTGGCCTACGGTTCTGCTTCGATTCAGAGTAGGGCTTGGCTTTGTCCGTCGTCTTCGACCTTATTCAGTTTGGTTTAGATCTTCATGGTTTTCATTTTTTTTGTAGGGTGCGTTTTCCTAAGTTTGCACCGTTATGTATTTTGTATGTGATGGTTTTTAGACGGTTTTCCCGTCTAAAAACCATGGGTTGACGGGTTCGGGTCGACCCGTTGACCCGCCGGGTGACCATATTTAAAAAAAAATTATTTTACTTATAATATTTTGACTAATAAATAATAAAAAAAATGATATGCAAAGACTTTTTCTACATATCACTTTCTATACCCACTTTATTTCAGTATGAAGTGGAAAAAAATGAGAAATTTTATATCTCTATAAAACTTCCTTCATCCACTGCAATATAAATGTAGGATGTAAGATTTCTCAAACTTTACTTCATTTCCAATGTAGGAAATAATGCTTAAAGTGAAGTGAGAGTTATGGGAAGATGGGATATATATATATCCATCCATTCTCATTCTAACTCTCAATTTTCAATGTGAGACAAATGTGGGAGAATACTCTTGTCCCACATTGAAAATGAGAGAATAGAAGGAAGCCTTCCAAAACTATAAAAGGGGAAGGATGAGGGTGACTTTTGACCCACATTGCATATTGCATACTCCATCCGATCGGAAATATTTGATGTTTTAGGAGGTAAAATTTGATCAACAATATTTGATGTTTTAGAAGTAATAATTACACTCTCTTTTACTTTTGCACTAATATCAATATAAGTTGTACTTTTTTTTTGCTTAACCAATTACATTTGTGGATAATAAATGTGTTGGGGGAGTAAAAATTATTTGATGGGGTATTTAAAGGTAAAAGTAACATTTCTTAATTTTCGTTCATTTCTCTAAAACATCAAATATTTTCGACCGGATGGAGTATTAGTTTATGTTTTTATTATGAATTATTCTAAAAATAATATACATAATAATTATTATAAACTTTTAAAAAACATTTTAAAATGACGGGTTGACCCGACGGGTTACGGCCTACGGGTTCACTTTTTTCCGACCGTAACCCGCAACCCGCTCCGACCCTTTAACCCGTAACCCGTGGCCGTCTCTAGTTACTACCATACAAATACAATACACCTTGGAAAACAAGGTCTCACCCACCAACACAACGTACCACTCTCATACAAACACACATGACTCATGTACGTGTGTGACACGAGCGTAGGTGGTACGTTTTTCCTTTGACTTCACTCAACAACCAACGTGTAATTTTGTGCAAATTAAAGTTTGGCACTCCTGTTGCATCTTTGAGCTACCTAGGTCGTACGTACGTTTTCCTTTTGACTTAAAATTTGAAGATCCAATATTAACAAACAATGGATCATTTTTTGTGTATGTTTCCTTATTGGATTTACTAGATTACGACTAAAAAAAAAAATCACCCAATAGGGGGTGAATTAAACCATGATCGAAAAAAAAGATACGGTACAAATCAATAAACCCGATAATCATATTTTTTAAATAGCTAAAAATACTAAATCTAAAATTGCTTAGAATAGTATTAAGATTCTCGGGCATTAAGAAGTGGAAAGGTTTCAAGACTAACATATTAAGATGTGTTTCTCCATCAAATATTACCAATTGATTTTAAGATAAAATTTTATCGAGTTTTATAGGTTGGACTAAGGGTCGGTTTGACATGTCAGAGATTAATCTAACTTAACATTATAATCTAACTTAAAATTAAAATATAGATTTCATTTTAGCTTTTGTGGATAGAATAAAAAAGTAAATTCTTATTTAATTTGCATGATAAATCACATAAAATTTTGTAAAATGATTTTTATAAAAACAGCGAAAAGTTTTGACACAACTCTTTGGAAAACTCTAGTAAACGTCCAACCCACTATTTCCAAGTAAAAACTGTAATTAAATTCCAGATTAAACGTTTCACTTGAACCTATTAATTAGCTTAGTAACACGTACATATATATGTGTAAATTGTGTAATGAAGCCGGCCAGAGTTAGTACAAATCCCACAACTCGCACTTGCAGGCGTTAAGTTTACGGTGGTGTTGAGCGAATGAGCTCCTGCATGGGCGAACTTAATATCAACAATTGAATTGAAGCGTCTTGTCTCTCTACCCCATTAACCAATTTTGTACTCTTTTTTAAGTAATATACTTTTTTTTTTAAGAAGGAAAGAATTCGGCTGATGATGCCGATATCTAGCCGATGCTATTTTTAAGTTTTATACATATACACCGCAAATTCACGAATTAGAGCTGCTAATCAACGTCGGATTTGACGTTGTAGCGTTAGTTATATTATAACGTTGGATCCAACGTTGTAATATATGAAGTGAAGGATTGGATCGGGCCAAACCGGGCTAACAACGTCGGATCGAACGTTGTTAGGGTAAATTTTACACAAATTTTCACACCCACCCACAACACACAAAAAAAAAAACACACAACGTCCATTTGTTAATCAATTTTTTTTAATATCGTATATTAAGCCCGATCTGACCCGTATTAGCAACGTTGAATTAGACGTTGTAACAACGTCTAATTCAACGTTGTTACAACGTTCAGATTTTTTAAGTGAAATTACAATGTCGGATTGAACGTTAATTTGCGGTGTATATAGAAAACGTGTTTATATATTTATTGTGGGAATTGCAAATTCATTAATTCGTTTAACGTTGGGTTGTTGGTAGATACCTAGCCGATATTGGGTATCTAGCTAGCCTTGCTCTAACGTTCTTTATCATTTCGGGAGTATCATGTACGTTGGACCATGCTACCATCATCCAAAATCATCTTTATAAATAATGAGAGTCATGAGTTTTGAAAGAAAGATTAATGTATTGGTGTCGAGTCACCAAAGAGATCAATACGAGATCGATCATCGTGTACGCTGATTTCTTTGTACATGTGAAATGTTGAGACAATGGTTAAGGAAAAGTTTATCGGTGGGTAACCATCATCTCAATCTTAATCTCTGATAGGTCATCCAAAGTCCAACCCCGGCTTCAATCCTCCACCTATCGTTTTGATTTTTGATTATTGATATAGATAGACAGAGACGGAGTTTTGAGGGAAGGGGTACAAAAGTTATAGATGAATGTTAATAGAGTGGAAAATAAAAATTAAATTTAAATTGCGACAAAGCAATAATTGTATGGTGCAACTTAGAGCACCCCCATCCATGGAACCCAATTCGGTTTCTTAACTCTCCTTTTTATTTTTCTCTCTCCTTAAAAAACCCAACTTAATTTTTTACCCACATTCCTACAACCCATTTTATTATAAACTAAATAATATAAAATTAAAAATAGCCCCACCACTTACCAAAAACCCCTCTCTTTCTCTTTCCTACCCTCTCACATATCCCTCCCACCTTCTTTCTTTCTTTGATTTTTAAGGGTTCCTTAGTAGCAAACCCATCACATCATTATTTAATAAAACATCTCCATTCTTTATTATTTTATTATTAAGTTCCTTATTTTTCTTCTTTAAACACACCCCAATGTGGGTGCTCTTAGTTTAATGCTCGTACAATATCTTCTCATCATTCAAGTCAGTGTATATTTTCTCGAACTAGCTTCTAATACCTTTCAAAATTCAAATTTCAAGTAAAATTGTGTGTTGATTAGCCTTAATGAGTGTGCGTTGATGATGTGTGGCTTGTGCAGCAATTAATGTACCACACCTTTTTTTTTTTAATATAGGTAAGAATTCGAAATACTAGACACATGCAATCAATATGTCTGGTAAATCGAGAGGACGAAAAATCGCAGACAGAGACCGTCGTGATAAAACAAAACCAAAGAAAATAACTACTCTCCGTTTCCTTTTAAATGACTTTTTCAAGTCAAACACGTAATTTTAGAACGGTAAAAACTATATTAAATATTAATATTTTAATAAATTTTTAATAATATTATACTTATCACCAATAAGTATAAGATTATTGAAAAAAATTATTTAAAAAATTATTATTTTATAAAGTTTTTCACACCTTAAAAAATGTGCATAAATAATAAAAAAAGTCAATTAAAAGGAAACAAATTAGGGAGTAAATGAAAAACCCCTTCACCCTTGGACAAGCAGCACCAAGCTCGAAGTGGAAGTTAGGCTCGAAACGGTGTGTGAATAGTGAGAACATGGGATATCGTTCACTAGGGTTGAATTATATTATCAAAATGCGTAACAAGATATACAAGCTTTAAACTGACATAATTTCTTATATAATTATCGAATATAGTAATATAACCTCTTGTTTCGAAGCTCTAAGGTTGAATTATATTACCAAAATATCAAATTAAGTAAAATATAAAAGCATTGTGATTTATTAAAAGACATTTGAAATAATTAATCCGTGTTTAACTTTCAAACGTTCCTAACTTTTTACTCGGATATCGGATTGAGGGTTATAATATATCAAAACGAAGCTATCGACGTGTAGAACAAATATAAATGATTTGTTGGATGAAAGGGACGGCTAATGCTCTCCCTCACGCCCCCTAGCTCCGCCCATGCACATACGCATTCTGAACGTGTTATGGATGCGCAACTTACCGCACTTTACCACCACATTTAAAGAAAACGTTTTTTAATATACACCGTACGCAGGTACTATTACGCTTCCTGGCATTCTCTTACTGTATTAATTAGTAGTATGCTGTTTGGCAATTAATTTGTAATTAAGGAATATTGAATTGAATGAGATGTATATATATTTACTGCAGTAAAAAAAAAAATGTACTACGTACAGTAGTTTTTATTAATACTGTGGAGTATATGGCTTGTAGTGTATCTCTACGTAGCCATTTCCGTACGTACGTACTAATCAAGTTTTTAAGCTAATCATGATACAACTAGAATATATTCACTCTAAAAACTAATCATGATATATACAAGTAGAATATATTTAGGGTGATAATATTTACACCCATAAATTTTACTATATGCACCACATCTACGCCTCTTGAATCACACTCCTGCTCTGTGGAATTATGTTTGGCGTAAATCGTGCCCTTTTCCATTAGAAAGAGATGTGAATTTATACAAGAGAATTAGGTTAAACTAAGGAAAATCTATCTAAAATACAAGATATGATACTTAATATACAAGATAGAATCAAATCAGTAACCGCAAGATATGATATCTCAATACTCCCCCTCAAGTTGGAGCATGAAGATCCCGAATGCCCAACTTGCGAAGAAGTGCGTGGAACTGCGACTGCCCAAGGGCTTTTGTAAGGATGTCTGCTAATTGCTGAGCTGAGCGAACATAGGCAATGACGATAGTGCCGGCTCGGACATGATCCCGAATGAGATGACAATCAACCTCTATATGCTTGGTGCGTTCGTGAAAGACGGGATTGGAGGCAATGTGGAGGGCAGCCTGATTGTCACACCATAGGCGCATCGGTTGGCGATGGAAGACGCCCAAGGAGGCCAAGAGTGACTTGAGCCAGACGAGTTCACAAGTGGTGGTGGCCATAGCTCGGTACTCGGCCTCAGCGGAAGACCGAGAGACAATAGATTGCTTTTTAGTCTTCCACGATATAGGAGATTCACCAATCATGATGAAGAAACCAGTGAGCGACCGACGAGTGAGAGGACATGTAGCGTAGTGGGAATCACAATATGCATTTAACCGGAGGTCACTGGATCGAGAGAGGAATATCCCTTGGCCTGGACAACCTTTCAGATAACGGACAACCCGCAAAGCAGCCTGCCAGTGATTGGTTGTTGGAGACGCCATAAACTGTGCAAGAATATGGACTGAGTAGCTTAGTTCGGGTCTAGTAATGGTGATGTAGATGAGGCGACCCACCAAGCGACGATACTGTTCCGGATCAGCACACAGAGGGCTAGTGTCCAGGGCGAGCTTATGGTTCTGCTCAATGGGAAACGCAACAGGTTTGGATCCTAGAAGCCCGGTCTCCGATAAGATGTCCAGGGCATACTTCCTTTGTGACAGGAAGATACCGTCGGAGGAGCGGGTAATTTCGATCCCAAGGAAGTACTTCAGAGGACCAAGATCCTTCATATGAAAGCGAGTGTGCATGAAAGCCTTGAATCGACCAATAGCAGCAGAATCATTCCCGGCGATAATAAGATCATCAACGTATATTAACACATGAATGACAACACCAGATCGCATATAAGAGAATAAGGAGTAGTCGGCATAGGATTGATGGAACCCGAAATATTTCAGAGCGGAGGCCAGTTTGAAGAACCAGTTGCGAGGAGCTTGACGAAGGCCATACAACGACTTGCGGAGGTGACAGACCTTCGAAGAACCCGGAACAGAGAATCCGGGAGGCATGGTCATATAAACATCCTCATGTAAGTTGCCGTGAAGGAAGGCGTTATGGACATCCATCTGATGAAGCTCCCAATTACGAATAGCGGCCACTGCAAGAAATACTTTAACAGAAACCATCTTAGCTACTGGAGCAAAGGTTTCAGAATAATCGATACCTTCAATCTGTCGGTTCCCAAGAACAACCAAGCGCGCCTTATAGCGTTCTATACTTCCATCCGCCTTATACTTTATTCGGAAGACCCACTTACAGTCGATAGGGGTCTTACCGGCAGGCAACTCGACGATGTCCCATGTCCCATTGCGATGCAAAACGTCGATCTCAAGACGCATAGCATCACGCCAATGCTGATGGCGCACAGCCTCCCGAAAGGTAGTGGGTTCTGGATTGGCGGTGACAGCGGCTAAATAGCTACAGTGGGGTGTGGATATGCTGTCATAACTCAAAAACTTAGCCAAAGGATAGACCGTACCTGATGAGGAGTGCGGAGAGGGATCCGACGGGATAGGAAGGTGCTGGCGGATAGAGGTGCAGACAAAATCGCGAAGGCGAGTGCTAGGCTGGTGGGTTCGATCACTACGACGAGGCGGAGGAGGCGTAGGTGGACTCCCCCTGAGGTCCGTAGGGGAAGGAGGGGAAAGCTCATCGTCGTCGTGAGACAAAGGTGAAGGGACACTTAGAGGAGGTGGTGTGATAGGGGCCGACTGTACAGAAGAAGCGGCATAGGGGAAGATGTGTTCATGGAAGGAAACATCACGAGAGGTAAACAAAACATGTGTTTCCAAATCATATAGGCGCCAGCCCTTTTGACCGAAAGGATACCCGAGAAACAGGCACCGACGGCCACGAGCGGCAAACTTGTCAGGACTGCGAGGAATTTACGCCGAGTAGCACAGACAACCAAATACTCGGATAGGAGAGTAATCTGGAGGTTTTTGAAACAGAAGTTCATAGGGAGTTTTTCCGTGAAGGAGAGGCGTCGGGGTACGGTTAATAAGATAGCACGCGGTGAGCACACATTCACCCCAAAATTTGATAGGAAGCGAAGCTTGAAACATGATGGCTCGAGAGACATTAAGGATGTGACGGTGCTTTCGTTCAACCCGACCGTTTTGTTGAGGGGTACTTACACAAGAGGATTCAAATAGGATGCCCAAGGCCTTGAAGTGCGATTTGAGAGCAATGAACTCGGAGCCATTGTCACTGCAAAAGCATTTGATTGACTTTTGAAATTGTGTTTGGATCATAGAACAAAAATTGTGAACTAAAGTTGCAACTTCAGATTTGTGAATCATAAGATAAACCCAAGTAGTACGGGAATAATCATCAACCAAAGTTAAGAAATAGGAAGCACCACACATAGACGTAGTACGGTAAGGACCCCAAATGTCACAATGAACTAAATCAAAACAAGCAGTAGCACGAGAAGTGCTTATAGGAAACGAAAGACAATTTTTTTTGGCCCTAGGACAAATGTCACATGGATCAATTTTATTGGAACTATTTGTGGAAACGGAGGAACTAGAGAATGGCGGAACCAACAAGCGAGACGGATGCCCAAGGCGTCGATGCCACAAGCAGGAAGCGGTGATGACAGGGACATGACACGACAGATGTGGAGGGGAAGGAGGTGGAGTGAGCCATCGCAGCCAAGACACCCTATCCCGAACTTCACCCGCTCCAATCAGCATCCTCGAAGTGCGGTCCTGTATAACAAAAAGCTTGTCAGAAGAGATAACAAGGCACGAGAGTTCAGCAGACAAACAAGCGGCAGACAATAAGTGGCAATCAAGCCCGGGAACAAGTAAAACATTAGAGAGAGTGATGCCAGGGAATATAGCGAGGCTGCCGGCTTGAGTAGCAGTGGATATTGAAGCATTCGGAAGCTTGATGTGGCAAGGTAAAACATCAGTAATATCATGGAGTAAGCGGTTGTCGCCGGTCATATGAGAGGAGGCGCCGGAGTCGAGGATCCAAGGGGCAGAAATAATACTTGACATTCGATCATTAGAGGACTTAGTATGAAAGTCCTTGAATTTCTCGAACAACATGGCCCAATCAGTTTCAGAAACAACAGGGCCGAAGGCATCGCGATCGGCTGCAGTTATGTGTGGAGAACCCAACGAGGAGGCTGAATGGGCGACGAGAGTGTGCATCGCAGAGCCGTGAGTCGGACCCTTGGAAGACTGGGAAGCAGGGGCTGGAATCCCGCGACCACGACCAGGAGGGGCACCAGTGGTAGGATCGGCAACTCCTTTGCCGTGATTCCACCAGTCCGGGAACCCGATCAATTTGAAGCATGAGGAGATGTCGTGGCCCGAGCGACCACAATGAGTGCAATGGAGGCTGCTCTTGTCCGGTTTGCCAGAAGCAGGGCGAGACGGAGATCGTGCAGCCATGGCAAATGAGTCAGAGCGGGGCTCTCGGTCCTTGGCAATCGTCTGGAGCCGCTCCTCCTGGAAAGCAAGAGAGTAGATCCTGTTGAATGGAGGAAGCGGATCTTGAGCGACAATCGTAGAGCGGATGGTGGAGTACGAAGCATCGTCAAGACCCATCAGAAACTGATGAGTACGCTCCATCTCCCGCTCTTTGACAGCATTCCCGCAAGTACAAGCCGTAGCAGTTGTGTACGTTGCGAGTTCATCCCAGAGCTTCTTGAGGCGACCGAAATAAGCAGAGACCGATTGACCCTCCTGACGGCACCGGGCAATCTCAGAGCGAATCTGGAGAATGCGAGGACCATTGCCGACGGAGAACCGCTGATCAAGGTCGTCCCATAGTTCTTTGGCAATAGCAAAGTAGGTGATGCTAAATCGAATAGAGGGCTCAAGGGATTGAGCGATCCATCCAATCAGCATCGAGTTGACCTGCTTCCAATAAGCAGCGTCCGGAGAACCAGCAGCAGGTTCAGTGAGAGAGCCATCGAGGAAACCATCCTTGAATTTAGCAGAAAAGGCATTGCCCATAGCCGTCTTCCATTCGGGGAAGTTTTCACCACGTAAGATCACGGGGCAAATAGCTAAGCCAGGGTGATCGGAGGGATGAAGGTAGTACGGGGAGGCAGGGGTAAGGGCAGGGTTGGCGGCAGTCATGAGTAGGTTAGGTGTTTAGGATAAAAGGATCGAAAAGCCTGATACCATGTGGAATTATGTTTGGCGTAAATCGTGCCCTTTTCCATTAGAAAGAGATGTGAATTTATACAAGAGAATTAGGTTAAACTAAGGAAAATCTATCTAAAATACAAGATATGATACTTAATATACAAGATAGAATCAAATCAGTAACTGCAAGATATGATATCTCAATATGCTCCTCTTGAGTCACACATCTGTCCCTCAAGAGGCGCAAGGTATTTTAATGTAAAGTATCCTGCGCCTCTTGAGGGGCAGGTGTGTGACTCAAGAGGGGCAGAGTGTATTTTAAAAAAATATAAAAAGTGAGATATGTGGTGTAAATAGTAAATTTTGTGGTGTAAATAACATTGACTTATATTTACTCTGTCCACTTTTATGATTGCATTTTTATACTATTCATTCCACATTTTGTAACAAATGTGGTGAGGGGAAATGGCTACGTATACACTAGTATATATGTACATCAAGTGGCGGAGTAAGAACTGTTGGAATGTGGTTGTCCCACATCGGTTATATAGAGAATGCTTGAACAAAATATAAGGTTGAAGAGTTATTCCTCTCATTGTCAATTGGTTTTAGAATGGAACCTCACTCGGCTTGTGTGCTAGGCTACTAGCGCATGTGCGCTCGTGCACACGACCCCAGTCATCGGTCCGAGTCGGACTTTAATAAGAACATTCTCCAAAATTTCTCTCCATTAGCTTAATAATCGATTATGACAAAAGTTCACTATATGTCTTTAAAAATGTGAGGATCGTACATTGACAGTTGAATTAAACATCACTCTCACAAGAAAATTGGAAAGATATATATCTAGACATTCCAATTATATGTGGTAGGGTAAATAATCATGTCTTTGATGAAACTTTAATTAAATAGCTTTAAAAAAACAATTATCTAAAGAAAAAATGACTCAAAATAATACCAACTATAAGATATGAACAAAAAATAATACGAATTAAAAAAAGTCTCAAAATAATACAAACTATCCACCTATAAACCAAAAATAATACACACTTTAAAATCAACTAAAAATAATACAAACTCTATGAACTTTTAACTCAAAATAATACAAACTTTTGCACTTAAATTAGGATAAGATTCAAAATAAAATTTTATTTATCAAAATTATTAAAAAAAATCTATAATTATTCATACTTTGCATAAATCCACCTTTTATATTTTAAATACATCAACTCACCTATTTGATTGTCCAACTTTGTATAATACAACCTCAATTTTTAGAAATTACACAAAATTACATGAATTTTAGGATATGATTCTATTTTTTTTAATAATTATGGATAAAGTGGATGTGATTTTATTTAATTTCAAAATAAAAAGTGGGTTTTTGTAAAGTTGAATAAATAAATAGTGGTTTTGGTGTATTTAAAAATAAAAGGGATGTATTTGTGCAAAGTGTGACTATATACTCATATTTTTGTAATTTTTGTAAATAATGTTTTGTGTTGATTCTTCTCCTAGTCCAACTTCAAAAGTTTGTATTATTTTGAGTTAAAAGTTCATAGTTTGTATTATTTTTAGTTGATTTTAAAGTTTGTATTATTTTTGGTTTATAGGTGGATAGTTTAATTTTGTATATATATTATTTTGAGACTTTTTTTAGTTCATATTATTTTTTGTTCATATCTCATAGTTGGTATTATTTTGAGTCATTTTAGTTCGTATTATTTTTTGTTCATATCTCCCTCGACTCCTCTTTTGGTGGATGACTTCTTCAGATTGTTTGGGTTTTTCCTTTCATCTGTGCTAATTTGTATTTTTAGTATATTGTATGTTGACGGTTAGTCTATCTGTCGATTAGTTGGTCTCTCGAGTTTCAGACTTGTCTGAACTCGAATTCTTATCTAATAATAAAAAACTATTATCTGGGTAAAAGGAAAAAAAAATAAATGAAAATTAAATTAACCAATTAAATTGAATAATTTAACCCTTTTTAACATCACTAATGAAAATGAATTCTTCCTTCTCTCTAGAAATTCTAGAGAGCGAGGTGCTACAACCACGGCTTAGGCCGTCCGACATCGGCTTCAGCCACCTTACCCCGACTTCGACCGCCATCGAGGCACTGTGGTGCCACCAACTCAAAGCTCCGGTGTTTTACCGGTTGTAAACAACGAACTGATAAACCCTAGGTCCTTTCTTTCGATTTTGGTTTCGATCCAAAACCAAAATTGTTTGGGGGCTTTCTTCGTTTTGAATCTCCTAACCCCTATCGGCTGGCCCTGATTTGTGCAACTCCTTCCATCTTTCTTCCTCACGAGTCAGTTTTCGGGTGGCTTTCGTTCCGTCCTTCCCGATCCCACCGAACTGCCATGTGAAACTGCAAACGAAATCCCTATTTCACCATGCTTGTTGTCCCCTCGCTGGTATTGGAGTGGTGCTCTAACACCCAAAAGGGCTGAAACCAGATCTCGAAAGGGCTGAAACCAAATCTCGAAAGGGCTTGAAATCCCTCTCGTTAGAGCTCGTTTTAAATCCCTTTAGGGTTTGACCGGGTTTTTTTTATCGGTCATTCATGGTGCGTTCTTGTTTGGGAGGCGTGCGACTTTACTCGGGTGCGACTAGGTGTTCTGTTTCTTCGTTGGGGTTCTGACAGTCAGGGTCGAGACTGGCTGGGGTTGAGGTGGTGTGTATGGGGTGACTTCGTGATCAAAATGGAGCTTCGATCAGTTCATGGAGGTTCGTCTTCACAACCCACAGGAATTCCTAATGTATCGCTGGTCAACGGTGCTCTTTCCGGATGGTGCTTGGCCTTGTCTGTAGTCTCCGTCCCTAACGTGTGTGATTTAGTTCTGTCTAGTTTCTTTTTCTATAGGGCGTATTTCCGCTTGTTTGTATTGCACCTATTCGGTTTTCTGTCTGTATGTTTTGACGGGTTACTGTTTGTCGAATCGTCGACCACCGAGATTCGGGTATATCTGAGCTTGAATTCTTACTTAATAAAAAAAATTATTATCGGAGTATGTTTGGTTTCAGTCATGCCTAATTGTTCATATTTTTATGAATAAAATCCTCCACTATTGCATTAAATATTTGATTTAATTAAAAATTAGTCAAAATTGAGATAAAATACAAATATATATATATATATATATATATATATATATATATATATATATATATATATATATATATATATATATGATCAAACATTCATACTTCCTCCGTTCACTTAAATATGACATTTTAATTTATATATATGATCAAACATTCATACTTCCTCCGTTCACTTAAATATGACATTTTAATTTATATATATGATCAAACATTCATACTTCCTCCGTTCACTTAAATATGACATTTTAATTTTTTTCACAAATTTTAAAGAAATCAACAAATATAATATTATACTCTCATTTACTTTTTTACTTTCTTAAAAACTACAATTAATAATCTACGGAGTATAAAACATTACTATAACATTTTCGTAAATTAGATATCAAAATACTACTGTATATAAATATACATATTTTCTGAAATAAAATTAAACACATTGAACGGAGGGAGTATAAAACTGGCCATTAACTTTGAGACTGTAATGCACCTCGACGAGTAATTAGGGTTACACAGCCCTCTCAGTCTCATCAGCCCACATTTATCGTCTTTAATTAGCTACCCGTAGGGTCGTCGCACAGTACCCAAAGTTTACGAGGGGTCCTGTTTATACATGTATACTACTCCCTCCGTTAATTAAAACTTGACGTTTTACTATTAATGCAAGTTTTTTGAGTTGTTAAAAACTATATAAAATATTAACTTTTTTAGAATATTTTTTTAATAATTTCATACTTGTTACTATTAAGTATGAATTTATAAAAACAAATTTTAAAAAAAGTTAATATTTCATATAGTTTTTATCATTCCAGATTAAAAAGCTTGCATGAATAGTAAACGACAAGTTTTAATTAACAGAGGGAGTATAATATATATCGTTTTATTGCATGAAGTATAGTTTGAAATGATGATATTTAGCTTTTTTGGAGTCACATTTCGTCCCCAATATCACATACAATATTTTGAATAAGGGTGTTATATGAATCTAATAGTTCGAGACTTAATTCTGTTTTATTCAATTCATTTAATAAATTAGTTGAATGTGAACACATTTTTTAATTTGATTAAAATTGAGGCTCAATTTAAATTGAAATTCACAAAAATTCTCCATAATTTCTATGTTATGATTTCTATGATATGAGGTTGAGGAGAAAAACTCGATTCGTTCATTTAGGAAATTAATGAGGTAAATATGAACATTTTTTTAAAGTTCGAGTCCAAATTATATCAAATTATGCTAATCACTTGAAACACCAAACATGCTTCCTCCTGTCAAGAACTTGTTTTTTTACACACTCCTCAAGCTCAATTTAAATTACCAAACATCCAAAATTCCAAATTACGTACCTATCATATTTTTTGATTCGATTAAAATATATTGAGGCTCAATTTAAATTGAAATTAACAAAAATTCTCCATAATTACTATGTTATGGGCAATTATAGTTTGAGAAAATATAGGGTCGAGTTCGTTCATTTAATAAATTAATGAGGTAAATATGAGCGTTTTTTAAAGCTCGAGTTCAAATTTCCTATCGAATTACGCTAATTCACTTGAAACACCAAACATGTTTCCTCCTCTCAAGAACTTGTTTTTTTTTTTTTTTGATACACTCTCAAGTCTCAAGAACTTGCTAGGACTCTAGCCAACTTGGCAATTAATTTGATATAATTAATATACTGAATTACGGAGTAAATAAGATGCTATCTCTTTATATTAGTCGGTTTGACAGATAGATTTTATAGCAATATGTAAGAATTAAATCGGTGGCATAAAGGTTTGGTATAGTAAAAATTAAATTGGTGACATTAGATTAAATTTAATTTAAATTGGTGACATAAAGGTTTGGTATAGTAAAAATTAAATTGGTGACATTAGAATTAAATTGAATTTAAATTGGTGACATAAAGGTTGGGTATAGTAAAAATTAAATTGGTGACATTAGAATTAAATTTAATTCATTAATGTGTGTTTCCATATATAAGCTTTGAAAGTTTTTTTTTTTGATGCGGAATAAGAATTAGGTCGGGTCCTCCGAAGCCGAAGCCCTTCCTAGCGCGTCCTTCCGGACGAGAACTCGCAGTTCTGAGACCTCCTCCAAGCAGTCGTCGGCAGGGCATGCATGGGCACTTCTCGCGAGATAGTCAGCCACAACATTTGATTCCCTGAAAATATGACGAATAGCAACATAAGAGAAGGACGAAATATCCATTAAAATATCCGATTGCAGAAGTTCAATTTGCCAGGGGCACTTCCAATCCCCTAATAAAGCTTTTATGACCACTAGGTTATCTCCTTCAATCTATAGGTTTGTAAGAGATAATTGTCTTGCTCGCTCAATGCCTTTCTTAAGGCCCAAGTTCTCAGCGCAGATGACGTTAGTATTAAAACAACGGCCTCTGCCAAAGGAAGTGACAGTTCCCACCGAGTCACGGATAACGAAACCATAAGAAGCGTCACCGTTCGGAAGAACAGAACCATCGAAATTTAACTTATGACATCCTTGTGGTGGTTTTTCCCAAAGATCAGAACGCTTTTTCCTAATGGAAGAAGAATTTCCACCAGGACCCGATCTCGTAGGGAGGGATCCCGAATTATGTGTTGTATGATTCGAGTTGTGATCGAGGGGATCAGAGTCGAGGTTCTTGGAAAGATTCCAGCAGTGCTCGGTAGTTGTGTAAAGCAACAGAATATATGTCAAAGTAACCTTATCTGTATGTTGGAACACAAGTTGATTTCTGTGGAACCACAGGGACCACCAAGCTATAGCTAGTTTAGCAAAGATTTTACTCCCAAAAATGTGTTTCACATCATCTAGTTTGAAAATCGCGCTTCCTCGACAAAGCGTACCATGACGAGGGAAGTAAATTTTCAAAGTAGTCATTAGGGTTGCAACCATAGGACAATCTAATAGCAGATGGGATAGTGTTTCGTTTAAGTTATCACAAAAAGAACATCCCGATGGAACCGAGAAGTGTGATTTTTGTAATCTAGTTGTGGTAGGCAAACCATCGCGAGAAATTTTCCACAGAAAATGACGGACCTTTGGTGGAACATCCAAATTCCAAATCCATCCGCAATCATAATTATGTAAGCCAGTGTGCATCGCCAAGGTTGAATTAGCCGATTTAGTCGAGAACCACCCATTTTTACTTGGGCCCCAATACAGTCGGTCAGTCATAGGATTTGTTGGTAGGGGAATACTTAAGATATGCTGAATGTCCTGGGTCGACAAAATGTTATTTAAAGAATCAGTCACTAAGGTGCGATTCCATTGTCTGTCATTGTTAATAAAGAAGGAAACTTTTTTACTAAGTTGGTTTTCTGGTATAGGTTGGACAAACCTATTCTTAAGAGGCTCATTGAAAGCCCAATTTGATCCCAAAATTTAATAGAATTTCCATCCCCAACAGACCACCGGAGAGATGGTTCAAATTTTTCTCTGACGGACATCAAACGCCCCCATTGCCAAGAAGTGCAACCTTTTTTGGTATAAGAGAGAAAATCATGTCCCTTAAGGTACTTATTGGAGATGACTTGGACCCAGATATTGTTAGGTTCGGATAAGATTTTCCAGAGAAGTTTCATTTATAAGCTTTGAAAGTTGAAACCATAGAACCACTATCCCCTTGTTCTTTTATTTAATTACCACTTCAATCTATAATAGTATAATTCAAAGGCAAATTTGCATAACTATACCGAAAATATTGAGAGTTTGCAAAACTAGCACTGCTAGTGAAAAATTTGCAAGATGGGGGAGAAATGCTAGTTTTGCAAATATTTGGGTAACCCTATCAACAGGTTACGGGTTTAGGTCACCCTTAAATTTTAATTGTTTTAAACTAATTTTCAGTCATTTTCATTAGTTAAAATTAAAAAATAAATTTATTTTTGAACTGAATTTAATTTTATCTATTTATAAACACCCACTTTATATATGTTTATGGAAAAATATATTTCAAAGTGAGATTATTTTCTGGACCGAGACAAAAATACATAACTTACGTGCCAGTCAATACGTTCTTAGTGCCACTAACGTCTATTTACGTGTCAGTATAGGTATATGTCGTGTCAACTCTTTTGACTCTAACAGACACACCCAAGTCCGAATATTACAATTATCTTAACGTCTGTCATGACAAGCAACTACATGCCACTCAATACGATCGTCGTGCCATTAACGTTTATTTACGTGCCAATATATGAATTTCATGTGCTAACTCTCACGAATCCGAGAGAGCCACATAAGTACAAATGGAACAAGCAAGGCTAGATCTTTACAAGTCCTAAAATCAACTAAAGCCAACATACTCCTACAGTTATAAAACAACAATAGGGGGTTTCTTACGAGTCCTAAAACCATCAAAAGCAAGCAAATGTATGAGTCCTAACACAACAAAAAGCATGTAGTCCTAAAACAAACAACAAACAAGCACATTCCCCCAAAGGGCCTATCCAGTTTCAATCTGCAACAGCAAGAACGTCGTCCATATGGAGAAGGAGCCCGGTCTTGGAGAAATGGTTGACCCTCCTAATCTTGGAGAAATGGTTAGCCTTCCCAATCCTGGAGAAAGGGTTGACCCTTCCAATCTTGTTCGACGGTGTTGGCACGACCTTCCCTCTTTCAATTTTAATCGTGACTCACTTGTTTTTATACCTGAGATAGAAGTGTGTATACTAAAGGTTACAGGTTGCTAAAACAAGTGCCAGCAATTACAAGATATGTGCCAGTAAAGAAAAAATTTGTGCCAGTAAAAAAAATAATGTATGAAAGTAACAATTTCTCCCATTCCAAAATCCACCAGTTAATCGAGATTTTCAGTCCCGCAAGCTCGGGAAGCCAACAAGAGCGCCGCCACTGTTCAAGCTTTCGGGAGGGCCACTGAGCCAGCTGCCTAGAGCCACCACGAGCATCGCCCTCCACCCCACCGTCCTCAGCCTCAGGCCTCCACTTCTCCTTCTTCCTTCTCCTTCTTCTTTTCTTTTCTTCCTTCTTCAAACACCACGGGCGCCGCCCTCCACCCCGCCACCCTCAGCCTCAAGCTTCCACTTCTCCTTCTTCTTTTCTATTTTTCTTCTTCCCTGTCTTCCCCCATGTGCAACCTGTATTTGTGGGTTTTGGGTACTTGTTATTTCTGCAAAAAAATTGAACAATTTGCTACATTTGCAAATTAGGGAGGGGGGAGTTACTTTTGCCAAGTACCTAATTTCATGGTATATTTGGTATTTTATCTAATTCAAATGAGCTTCTAGCATTTCTAAACCAGTCCATGTAAGCCACCAAAAATTCATAACTTTTTCCCATTCTCGACGAAAATGTACTAACAATATTTTTTTAATCATATCGTTATATTTCACAATTTCATAAACTAGTCCAGTACCCACACCTTGTGCGGGCGTTTTTTAATTTAAAATAGTTATATGTATATCAGTGTATGTAACACTGTATATATATATGTATATAATGCTTATTTAGATTATTATTGTCATTATTATTGACAAAAAAACTCCATTGATTAAACTCAATCAAAACGATCGAAATTAAACTAATCCACATAAACGTGATTAATGAACTTCATCAACAATTGATTGAACTCAATCAAACTGAAATGAATCGCACAAACGCATAAACTAAATAATATTTAACGTACCTTTTTTTCGAAGCTTCCTATTATTCTTCTATATGAGTGTCTTACCTTTATTATTTGTCTTTATTATTTGTCATTGTGAGCAATCTAATCTAGCTCGGTTGGAAAAAACTTTTCATACGACATACCATTGATCACTAACTAATATATAGAAAAGGGGAAAAAAACCTAGCATATGCGAAACCATCGGATCACTAACGTAATTAATAAGCTTCCTATTATTTTTGCACGTAACTGCAATCCTTATCAATTAGTAACTACATATCCTACAACAAATCCTAGCATATCTTTCTTTTTTTAGCAAATAACCACCGGATAGCGGGCAAATAATTTATTTTACAATTATTTTTATTATTAATCCTTATCAGTTAGTAACTAAATATCATACGACAAATCCTAACATATCTTTTTTTAGTAAATAACCACCGGATAGCAAACAATTAATTTATTTTAATATGCAATTATTTTTATTATTAATTACTAATTAACAAATACTATATAAAAAAATTACTTTTGTATATCTATCGGCATACCATGAGATTTGTTTTAGTTTTTATTTATTAACAACTAACAATTTTTATTTATTAAAATAGATGTTTACATAAAACCATCCATAAAGTAACCAAAGCATTAAAGAAAATATGAAAACTTTAACAATTTTTTTATTATAATTTTTACATATAAAAAGGGTCATGGGTGGTTCTTTGAAAGAAAAATTAAATTTCTGAGCGATTTTACGTAAATTTTTATTTTAAGGGTGATTTGATGAAAACTAACATATTTTAAGGGTGTTTTTTTTTAATTTATCATTTTTATATTAGTGGGGCTATTGGCAAGATAATAAAACGACCACTAACAAGACGCTTTCTCCTAAATTGCATAACCATTTGTTTTTCTTTCATAAAATATTTTGATGATTTGTGCGGAAACAGTTTGTGCGAGAAGCTAGTTGGAAAGTGTGATGCTTTCAGCAAGAAGAATATAGTAATTTCTAGCGTCGTTGGTGTTTTCAGTGTCGCGATTTTGTTTTTGTTAGGGTTAGGGTTATGGCTTTGGGTTAAAGATATAAGGAAGACGAAGGAGTATGGACTTGGAAGAGTTATGACTACCGCCTTATTCAGGTTATCACGTGTTTTCAAAAACTGCTTGTAAAGTTTAATCTTGTTGATTTAATAGTTGCAAGTTGCAACTTACAATATCATCGAGCTGAGAAGATGTGATGTTGTTTACTTGAATTGGAGCTACATACATTGTTGCTTGATAGTTTTGTTGGTTGTGAAGAGGTTGAATGATTGTATGATGAGCAAGAAACAATTTCAGATGGAGATGAACTGGTTACGAAAACTAAGACACCCGAATTTGGTGTTGTTGTGGTGGTTTTTATAACCTTTTAGGCATAATAGGCAACTTGCTAACTAATGGTTCAATTATTTCTCCACCTCGTTGTGATATGAGAACTCGCATTGTATTAAGTTTTTTTTCCACAACTAATCCCGATTTCTCAAGATCATATCATAACTTCTTCCTAACTTCAAAGTGGTCTAGACCTAACAAATCCTTGCAACTTCATTTAGAGTACCATCTTTGTTCATCACAATGAGTATAGACAATTCAATATTTTTGGTAAGAAGATACTCCAAAACAAGTGCATAAATCCTTAGCATTCAAAGGCATAATACAAATTCATCTCCTCGATCGGCAGCCTTGAACGAGCACCTTGATGATGTAAGACCCGGGGTCTTAAGAGGCGTCAGCCCATGCCACCTAGCCCTCTCAGGTCCGTTGTCCTCACTTGGAGCCTTAAAAGGAAGAGCTCTTGTGACATAGGTAGGGCTTGAATCACTTATAAATCACTCCTACAATCTCCCCCACTTAAAGCACTGACGACCCCGTCAGGCCCAAGGAACTGCCCTCCGGGAGGAGCGTACCCGAGCATACTGTCGGAGTACCTCCGGGCCCAGAGTCGGCTCTGATACCATCTGTAAGACCCGGGGTCTTAAGAGGCGCCAGCCCATGCCACCTAGCCCTCTCAGGTCCGTTGTCCTCACTTGGAGCCTGAAAAGGAAGAGCTCTTGTGACATAGGTAGGGCTTAAATCACTTATAAATCACTCCCAACATCCTTATGATATCCGATGTGGGACGGGGGTGTTACAGATGAAGCTCGACAATATTGAACGAGCACATTCATGAAGCTCGACATCCTTGAACAAGCGCATTTATGAAGCTCAACAATTTTGAATGATCATATTTATAAAGCTCGACATATTTGCCCAAGGATGGAGAGGACGGTATCGGATATCCCCTACAAGTCTTTAACCAAGGTATCAAGCCAAAAGTTGATTTTTTTTAAGAAATGAAAATGACTTGTTGTGCAATTTAATTGAATTCGTCTTGTCAATAACCCGTATATTTTTATATTATTAAAATTTATTTTTGTTTCATTTTTTTATGTGAATAAAAATGAACGGCTAGGATCTTGAACCTTATGAGTTACTTTTCAATCCGTTTTTCGGATTCTATGCGTGTTTATTGTTGTCGTTTTTTATTCCTGTTCTGACTTATTCGTTTCCTCTATTTTGGTTTTCCCTTGTGGTAGCCTATTACGATCTTGTTATCGTCTTTGAGGGTGTAAGTTGGGTTTTGGGGATTTGTTTCGGCAATAGTTTGGTTTGAGTTTTGGTCTGCGGGTTGATGTACTTTGCTTCTCTTGCTGTGGCACAGGTTTCATGTGAACGGTGACTGATTTGTCAAGCTAAGAGACGTCGTGGAAATACGATCGACACCTGTTGATTCTGTTTGGAGTCCAATTTGAGGTGTCTGCTAGTGATCCCTAGAGTTCTCTGTGTGCGTCTTCTTTTTGTCGGATTAGTTCGTTTGTTCTGCTAGCTAAAACACTTGGCTTGTACTTTATTGCTGCGTTTTCCTTTCCGTCATTTGTTTCCTGTTATTTCCATTCAGTCATTTGTTTCTATTATTTGTTTCTGGTGTACATGATGGTTAGTCCATCTCCCGACTTGTTCAGCTCTCGGTTTCTCTAGGCTTGTCTAGAGAATCGAATTTCTTTTCTTATATCCAAAAAAAATAAAAATATGAACGGCTAGGATTAGAGGAATAAAGGTGAAAGTGTAAACCCTACTGCCGCTCCCGCCCCTGTTTCTCGCCGGCTTACCTGCTTCCTCCTCCTTTATCCCTTTTGGCGCTCACCACCCACTCTCCCTTCATCTCCTCCCCCCACCTTGTCGCCGTCGTCGCTTTCCTCTTCCTCTCCGTTTCCGTTTTCGATTTCCCAAATACCGAGACATGCAAGCCTGCGGAGGAACTGCTGTCATGGGTTCGATTCACCAGCCTAAGTCGGCTAAAGGTTCAATCTTTCCGGCCACAACCGCCCTTAATCGGAACCCACTCCCTTCTTACCTCCGTCTCAGTTCCTCCAAGCGTTTCTCAGTCGTCAACAGCTTGGCTACTGGACGGCCCTCCCCCTCCGGGGTCGCCGTTCCCGTCCCTGAAATCGGAGGTGAGAACTCTGTCTTTTGATTGTTGAGTTATATGCGTTTTTGAGTTGATTGTACAGTTGTGAGATGACGGGGTTTGAATTAGGGTTTGAGAAATCGATGCTTTTGGGAAAAGGTAGCTTTCTGTGTTCTGTCAATATTGATATAGAACGTCTCTGACTTGTAATAAGTGCAAAAGGGATATAAGTAGCATAGTAAAATTAGCGTTTGTTGGAATGTATTGGGAATTTCAAATGAAGCTGTTTCAATGGTCTGTATGCAGCATCTGCAGGTTTTTTTTTTTTTTTTTGAGGTAAATCTGCAGGTTTATTGAGTTTGCTGATTCCACGCTCTGCTAATTTTCAGCTACCCTTTAGTCACTAAATTTGCATGAAATTGAATAGAATGCCTCATGAAATTGAGAAACTGTTTGAGTGATGCTCTAAAATGCTCCAATCGATTTACGAAACTCAAGGGTTATTATAGGGCTACTCACTTACTCTTGGAAATGCCCCTTTTAAATGAGTCAGTTGTTGCATTTTCACAAATAAATGGTGAGTGATTCATATTCTGATGGGCAATTCAGGTAAAGGTGGCAGTTTCAAGGATTACGGGTTGAGTGAAGCTGATCCCGATGTCTGGGCAATCATTGGCAAGGAAAAGGAAAGACAGTTTAGAAGCCTGGAACTTATTGCGTCTGAGAATTTCACATCAAGAGCTGTGATGGAAGCTGTTGGTTCTTGCCTTACCAACAAATATTCCGAAGGATTGCCTGGGAAAAGGTAAGACTGATATATACGGAGAAGTATGAATGCATCGGTTTTCACAGTTCTCTGTGTATCTTAAACGTGATTTCTGCTCAGGTATTATGGCGGCAATGAACATATTGATGAACTTGAGACCCTTTGTCAAGAGAGAGCTCTGGCAGCATTTCGTTTGGATAGCAAGAAATGGGGTGTCAATGTTCAACCATTGTCGGGTTCTCCTGCCAATTTTGAAGTTTATACTGCACTTCTTAACCCACATGACCGTATAATGGTAAGTTTTTATGTTTTTCTTGTGGTTATGTTTATTGAGTTCTGCTAATGACTGGTTTCATAATCAATCCATCTTTTTTATAATTGGTACAGGGTCTTGATTTGCCTCATGGAGGACATTTGTCTCATGGGTTTATGACCCCAAAAAGACGAGTTTCAGGCACATCAATTTACTTCGAGTCAATGCCTTACCGGCTTGATGAGTCTACAGGTTCATTTCACAACTTATGCAGATTGACCTATATTTTATTGCTGATCATCATATTTGATATATGTTTTTCCTCCCGCAAAGTGCAGGCCTTGTAGACTATGATATGCTTGAGAAAAGTGCTACTCTTTTCCGACCAAAGCTTATAATAGCTGGTGCTAGTGCTTATGCCCGGGATTTTGACTATCCTCGCATGAGGAAGGTACGTGTCATACGTCTGTAAACGCTCCTTGTCTATTTTTTTCTCCATGTGGTGGATATGGTAAAATTTAGTTCATCAGAATTTCCATTTTTGTACGATTTTGATATAAAAAATGTCTGTAAAACACTAGATTGCAGATTCTGTTGGGGCTTTTCTAATGATGGACATGGCTCACATAAGTGGGCTTGTTGCTGCATCTGTGGTTGCTGATCCCTTCGAGTATTGTGATGTAGTCACAACAACTACTCACAAGGTAAGATATTGGTTTATTAGGTTTTTTTTTAATATCTGCATGCTTTCCATATTTGATTTTGTGACATGGTTATTCATCCCCCTCTTTTGTTATCAATTTTACTTTTAAAAGTCGCTGAGAGGGCCAAGAGGTGGAATGATCTTTTTCAAGCGCGATACTATTTTGGGTGTTGATTTAGAATCCGCCATCAATAATGCTGTTTTCCCAGGATTACAGGTCAGTTATGTCTGTTGTAATAAAGATCCCCAAACCCAAAAAAAATAGTATAAAAGAAGAAATATCTTTTCTAAGCGTTACTATCTTCTTTGCTTTGCAGGGTGGTCCTCATAATCACACTATCGGGGGGCTTGCTGTGTGCCTGAAGTATGCTCAATCACCAGAGTTCAAGGCTTACCAGGAAAATGTGCGTCTTTTTACTCACCGTGGTTATATTTTGTTGATTTGTACGATTGCAACCTTTTGGTTGAAAACTTGAAACGTCCTCCAAATTCTTGGCAGGTGGTGTCTAATTGCAGAGCTCTAGCTGGCGAATTGGTTAGATTGGGATACAAATTGGTCTCTGGTGGAAGTGATAACCACCTTGTTCTTGTGGATTTAAGGCCACTGGTAAGTTGGATTGGTCCTTATTCCGGTAACAGCATCAACTGCACGAATCCTTTCATCCTATTGATGCTTGACGCCTCTCTTTTGCAGGGAATGGATGGTGCTCGAGCTGAAAAAATCCTTGACATGGCTTCCATTACTCTCAATAAGAACTCTGTCCCTGGTCAGTGAAGTACTTTCATTTCTCGCCGTCTTTATGTATTCATGTTCTAAAAGTGTCAAATTGCACGTGGTATGCCTTATACAGGCGATAAGAGCGCCCTTGTACCGGGTGGCATACGCATTGGCTCACCAGCAATGACAACTAGAGGATTCACCGAGAAAGAATTCATAGCAACTGCACAGTTCATCCACGAGGGCATCGAAATCGCCCTCGACGCCAAAAAGTCAGCTCCTGGGACAAAGCTCCAAGATTTCATGAATTACATAACCTCACCAGAGTTTCCTCAGATGGGGCGCGTCTTGGAGCTACGTAGGAAAGTCGAGGCCTTGACCGAGCAATTCCCGTTGCCTGGTGTCTAAACTTCATTCAAACACACCCCCATTCAAATGGGAGATCATCTAATATATATATGACCAGATGCTGCTCCAAAAAAAACCAGAGGATGTAAACTGGCTCTGAAGAAGTTTTGATACAGTTGACATGAAGATTAACTTTTTACATAAAGGGCAGCAGCAAATGCTATACTTATTTGTAATTTGCACCTTTGAGACTGTAAAGGGTTGGTCTGAACTTTTATGTAGTTTCCTGTCTTGCTTGAGAGCATGAAAGAGCAGTTTGTTGCGGAATCGGAGGAGGTTTATGGCATATTGACATTGTCCTTCACTATGGTCTAGCATAGCATTCAGAGAAAACTCCAAATGCAAAATCTCAATTTTTTTTTTCTTAAAAAAAAAATTAAAAAGTTTTTTTTTACAACTTTGTTTTTCTTTTACCATAGTTTATGGTAAAAAAACATGAGCTAAGACTAAGAGTGACAATAATGGAATATGTTCATAATTTAGTAAGACTTTGTTTGGCAACGGGATGGGGGATGGGGATGGATTTTTTTTAGGTGGAAGGGATAGGGATTATTTTTGGGATGGATGGGATGGAGATTCAATGTTAAATTAATTATGTTTATGTTTGGTTGAAAGTGAGTATTTTTAGAGGTGGAGAAGATAGTAGTTGACTAAAAAGACCAAAATGCCCCCACCTCTACCCTTTGTCATAAGGATGCAATCTGCATAAGTTCTTTCCCTCTAATCTCTCCTGTAATCCAATTGAAGGATTTGGGCAATTGATAGGTTAAAGATGGGTTGAAGATGGGGGGCAACTGGGCAAGTACAAACAAACAAAAAAGATAATTAATCGATTCCCACACAATCAGGAAGAAGGAAGGTTGTGCGACGCAGCTCCGACGGCGAGGGAGAAGGCTCTTGGGGCTCGTGCTCGCTGCTGCTGCTCGGGGAAGAAGGTGGAGGAACGGGGATGTTGCTTCTCAAGGCACTCGGTCGGTGCTCGGTCTCGACGTTGCTCAACGAAAACAAGGGCGAGCAGCTCGGAGCTGCTCTCGGGATGCTCAGGGAGGTGCTTTGGTGGTTGTGTGGGTGTGCTGGCTGCGAGCTCGGGTGAGGAGGCACGAAGGTGCAACTGCTGGGTTTGACAACTCTCCGAAGAACAGGGGTTGGTATAGGGTGGTGTTCTGGTGGCGAAAAGAGGAGGAGATGGTGGTTAAAGATGATGTGGGCAATTTTAGGTGTTTCACATCCCCATCCCCTCCCACCTCCTTTTACAAGGTGGAAAAAAATCATCAATTTTTGGTATTCCATTCCCATCCCCATCTCCTCCATCTACCTTCATCCCGTTTCCAAACACCATGGCACGGTTCCCTCCATCTACCTCCTTCACCATATCACCAATCTTCAGCGGGATCTTCATAGTAGGCCCCTGCATAAAACATCCTAAAGGAGTAAACATCATTGAACAACCCAGCTCGCGAACAATTCAGCCAACTGATAATAGGTTGCATTTAAAATCTTTCATAGACAACATGTTTTGTAACAACAATCCTTTCATGACCTCAATTGAACCGGCTTCAGACATAATAGTGCATTCACCGGTTGGAAGAGAGATGATGAAAGATTTAGATAAAGCATAACTTGTCCTAAACAAGGATCTATCCCAACACATGTGGCTACTAGCCCCACTGTCAATGATCAATACTCGTGAATCAAACATTTGTAATGATAACGATGTACCTGAAAATCCAACGAAATCATTTGCACATCGCTCCTTTAGTGAAGGCACCATGCTAGTGGCCTTAATAAGATTTATGAATTGCGCTATTTGGTCAAGTGTGAACTCTGAATTCCCAGTATCATTTGTTGCACCTGCAAATATTTGCCATCATTTCCTGACTTCTTCGACTTTCCTCTAGTAGTATAGCTTGGATGGAAGCGAATGAGATAGAAACATCTATTCACATTGTGGTTTGTTTTTCGACAATTGGTAAAAAAGAGAGGTTTCCTTTCAACGCCAGTGTTTCCAGAGGACACGTTAAAATTCAAATTCTGAACAGATTTCTTCTCCACATTAAAACCAGATCCAATTTGAGCAACATTAGAGACTGAATGTTGATATTTAGTATAGATTGCAGCTCCTTCTACATTAAACGAGCTGAAAATATATTTATTCTCTCTTTGAGCCTCTTCTTGACTAAGCATAAAATAAACGACATTAAGATTAGCCAATGGTTGCATCATTAAAATAGTTCCTCTTGCAGAGGTAAAATTCACATTCAGCCTCATCAATAATTGAACAACTCCTTGATCTTGCTCTCGTTTCAAGAGTTCCTTAATTGCACCACATGTACAACTTGAAAACTGCCTAATACTGTCTAATTCATCCCATAATCCTTTCAACTAGGTAAAATAAGTTGATAATGACTTAGCACCTTGCTCAAGAAGCCTGGTCTCCTTCTGAATGGCATATAACTGAGTTCCTCATGTTTTTCCGAATCACAAATCCAGCTTATTCCACATGCTATGTGTTGTGTCGGTATAAATTACACTATGACAAATCTCTGGATTAAGGCAATTGATGATTCAAGAGATCACCATATCATTGCACCGATCCCAGGCTTGTTGTCTAACGTCGTTCGTGTGTAATCTCAACAAAGATCCAGTGATGAAACCAGTCTTCTTCTTCATCGAGATCGCAATCTCATAGATCTCTTCCATTCTCCGTAATTACGACCTTCGAAGGCTAGTATTACCAGATTCATGTCAGGATGATTGATGGGATGAAGATACAAAGGATTTGTGATCTCAATTCACTGTTGTTCGGTTAACATAGCTAATTCGAAACAGATGAATAATCAAGGACAAAAGATGAGAGAGGAAGGGGAAAAAAACTCATAATCCAAGCTAGATCTGCAAAATATTCTCTGATACCATGTTGATTTAGTGAAGTCGAATGCAAAGCTAGCGAGATCTGAGATGGAAGAAGGAAGAAGATTAGTTGTGAAGCGGGAAAACTGAAAATTGCGAATAAGCAACCATCTCTCGATCTCGATCTCCTATTCTCACACAAAGTCGTGCAGAATCTTTGTCTTGGGCAACTCGCATACAAGGGGAACGCATTCGTAGAGCTACTCTTTATATATTATCAGAGTCGTGCAGAATCTTTGTCTTGGGCAACTCGCATACAAGGAGAACGCATTCGTAGAACTACTCTTTATATACTATTTTATATATACTTTCTTTTTAGTCCATATTATTTTATATACACTAAAATTAATACTACTAAACATCTTATGCGGTAACCCATGATTGTGTTGAGAAAAGATTTCTAGTATTTAAAAAAAAAATTTATGTAAGAATGACTCACTATACATATATTAAACATAATACTTTTATAAAAATAAAAAAATAGATTTTTTTAAAAAAGAACTAGTAAAAAATATGATAAAAATATTAAAAATAATATGGTGCTTATGTATTGATATTAAGTAAATTATAACTATATATTTTTAAGTAATAAAAGATATTATAATGCAAAATTTTATTTTTAAGTAACACCTTATGTTGATTTTTTAATTTTTAAGGGCACACATTTTTACATGTTTGACATAAATTTATTTATTTATTTTGATTGAATTGGAGGATTATTGAATTTTCTTATAACTATGGATGTTTTTGTGTAAGTTTTGTATTATGTGAGTGATTTTACTAATTTAAGAAACTTATCCTTAACTAAGAGCACAACTAAAACCAAAGATCGGGATATTTTGTGAAATATTACAAGATTTGAATATTAAGGACAACTGTCCATAAAGATCAGGATATTAAGTATAATTAACCATTTTTATAGGGTAAATTTTGTAACGACCCGAAATTTAAGTACCCGAATTAACCTTCATAAACCTACTTAGAAGGTAAATAAGGTTCGGAATACTAGGTTATCGGGGAACGTTATAGGAGAAGTTTGATCTTCTCACGTGAGCTTTGGATCTTACGACCGAGTACGAGTTATTATTAGGTTCAATTATGCGGAAGATTTAGTTGTCAAAAGATGGGGATTGCGAACCCCGAAAAGATCGTAAGCCCGTTGGAGGCTTTACCTGTCCTAGACTATCGCGAAAACGTTTCGAACAGAAATAAAAGCGGAAATCATAAATACAACAAAACGCCACGGCCGCGCCGGGTCAAAACCAAATCAAAGTAAGCGAGAAAGTAAAGAGTGCGTAAGTCATGCCTCACTCGCTCTAATCGTCCCAAAAGGTCTGTCTCGACAACCATCCACATAAGTAAGTCATATCGGGTAAAGGGTACCTGAATCTAAAAACAAGAAATAAATCGGGGTCAATCATCGGAAATATGCACACTCAATGCCATATAAAGAGGCATACTTAAACTACATGAATGTTAAAATGTAACACATAAGCAAGTGTATAGATATATATAAATGCGAAATAAACACACAAGGGCCCGTATCATCATCATCATCGTCATCATCATCATATCATAATATCTTCTCAAACGTACTTATCCTTCTCAGACATACTCATTCTTTCTCATCATAAGTCTTTCATCATTTCATTCTTGTTCCATCGAGTATAAGTCATTTATTCAGATTTTGACGGCCGTCCTACCATAGACACATAGCATACATATGAATGGTTGGATTTACTAAGTTCATCCTACGTCATATTACCGGTTTATATTCCTAAACATGTTACTAGGTCTCGTGATGCATGAAGACTCTCGATAAGACAAAGAGTATCACATAAATCCATCATGAGTAAGTCCAGGGGACTTACCTGGAGTCCGGAGAATAAGCAAGCAATAAAGTGCACAACCTAGGATCCAATCAACAAGAGCCTATAAATTTCATTAAGCTTTCATTAGGTGGTATTCTAATGCATGGTACCCAACCTAATAATCAACATGCATCCACATGAGGTTCACGATTCTATAGATTACGCACTTTGGTTAAGTGATCCGGACTTAACCAGTTATAATCTATATCGTACTATCACATAATCGATTTTCTTCTTATCGGATCATAAGCCAAGTTATGGGTATACTTCATTTCTATATTTTATATGCTCTAAGTTTCGGTTATGCCATCACATATTTAACCATATTCTTAGCATTCCCTTAACCAAGTGTTTTAATCGAGTCATTATAAAGACTGGTTACTAAAATTATAATAAATCTTGATACAACCGTTGGATTGCCGTAATTTTTGAAGGACAGTTAGATAACATTCCCAAGATCATCATATTAAAATTTCAGCTGAATCAGACCGTTGGATTGGAATTAAAGTCTAAATTACAGAGGCATATATATCCATTCTGTTTGTTGTGACGTTTGCTACAAAACGCAACCAAAAACACATAGAGGCTCCACTTCCTAAGCCCTAATTTACACATAAGGCTTCTAACCTATAGAGGGAAAGGTGGATGAGAGATTACCCTCGAAGCCTCTCTCGAAAAAGACCAAATTACCCCTCCAAGCTTCCTGGGACCTTGCGCCAAACACCTAGCATTTTTGACAAATCCAAACCAAAACATAAAAGGAATTCTTAGACAAAAACCTTCAAAATTAGTTTTACAAAAAGTATAAAATCAGATTTGAAGGGGAGGAAACCAAGACTCACCCAAACACACTTGAAAACCTCAAGAACACAAAGGGCTCGGCACAGCTGGCTCGAAAATGGGCCTCAACGGGCAGATTGTTGGGACTGGATTTTTGTGAACTCTCTATGGTTGGAAAGGCCTCTCTTTTGTGGATATTTGGCTTCAAGAATCAGCCAAAAAGCTTGAGTGAGGAGGGAGTTATGGTGGTTTGAAGTTGAGGTGTTGCTAGGCCAACAATGGCTTCCCTCTTTTCTTTCTCTTTCTTTTTCTTTCTTTCTCTCTTCTCTCTCCGGTTTTGGTGGTGTATATGGCTGAGAATGGCAGCCAATTGGGGTTCTTTATGGAGCCAAAGGGTGGGCAAGGGTGGTCAAGGAGTTGGTGTGTATTAGGTAGCATAGTGAATGGAATAGGACTTGGTCATTCAAATGTGTCAATTCATGGAGGTTTTTATTCTTTAATCAACAAAATGATGGCTCATGAAGATCATCAAAATGGGGCTGAAAGGGGTCATAGGGGAGGCGACATTTTGAGGTTAAAAGACGTCTCGAAAAGTCGTGACAAGTTATGAAAGTTACCGAAATAAATGGATGACAAGGCCTTTGCCTCACCAATATTTCTCGGAAAATTATCATACGAATTCCATAGATTGGAATTGTAATCCTCTTTCCATATAAAATATGTCATCCAAAAATTTTAATTTTTTCCGGGTTTTCAAAATCGTAAAAGGAGGATAATTGCTCGGATTATCCCTCGGAAATTAATTAAATAATAATTAAAATTTTTTCGGTCTTTACAAATTTGATGACATTCAAAGTAAACTTTTATGATTCATATGAAGAGAAGAGCCAAAGAAATGAAGATGGTTGCTTATTCACGAAAAATGTATTTCAAGCGGGATTTTCGGCTTGGCGATGTCTCGGTAAAATAGGTCGTCGAAAGCTGTATTTATTGGATCGAGTCATACTATACCTTGTTGGAAAGAGGACTCGAAGATCTACAACTTTGATGTTGAAGAGTTTTGCAAATTCGTTCTTGAATGCACCTTAATCAAACCATCTTTACAATAAGAGGATTTTAGAAGGATGCTCACCCGCGCGCCTAGGGTCGCACACTCGCACGTCCATTCTCCTCTGTCCGTGCGCCTTGCCTCTTGCGGGTGCATGCATGTCCAAGCTAATGGCTTGGCTTTGTTGTCGAGGGCCCACATTCCGACATCTATCCTATCCTATTATATCTAATTGTATTATTATATTCGATTTTTCTATCCTATGCCCCAAGGGCATAGGATAAGACCCTAAATTGGGAAATGTTTTTTAAATTTTAATTAATTTAGTTTTTTTTTAAATTAGATTCCTAGGGTCGCTTGCCTTTTTAGTAGGGAATCTTTTCCAATTTAGTGTCTTATCCTATGCCTTAAGGGCATAGGATAGAAAAACCGTATTATATTTTATCTATTTTCATTATTTAGGGCATGTAATTTAGGATATTATCTATGGGTTTCATCTCAATTCAAAAAAGATAAATCTATTTTAGGAAGTATGAACCCCATCTTTTTTCCTATCTAGTTAAGCTTAGTTTTCTATAAATTCAGTTGTAATATGACGATTAAAATAAGTCAAGTTTTGAGTTATGAATTAAAGTAAAACCCTTATTTTTAACTATTGACTCATCCACGGTGATCTTGTGGACTCAAGGTTGCTGATACGAGGATTAGCCGTAAGATGGCCCGATCTTTCAACACCAATTACTCAACAAGGAAGGAACACAAGAATATGATTAAAAATGAAAGAAACACAAATAGACCAAGAGAAAACACAGCAATTGAAAGCAAACGAGAGATAGTTCTATCTATATACATATACTAAAACCGATGCATAGCGTCCTACGTGGCGCGATGTGGGTGATCCTAGGGGAAAAAATCCTATGTGGACACCTTTGGAGAATTAATCTGCAAATCAAAAGACCAGCTGAGCAAATGGCGGGCTAATGCACTATCACAACAAGGGAGAGCAACTCTAATAGCAGCCAACTTATCATCAAAACCTCTATACTCTATGCAAAACTTCATGCTACCTGCTTCAATACACAAGCAACTCGACCAAATAAATAAAACATTTTTTTGGAACAAAGATGCACAACATAGCCCGCTGATTAGTTGGGATAAAATATGTAAATCGAAAGCGGCTGGAGGAATGGGTTTGCGAAAAGCAAGAGACATGAATGAAGCGCTTCAATTAAAGCTCCTCTGGAAAATCCTAGCAGAACAACAGAATAACTGTGTCAAAATTATACAATACAAATACCTAAAAGAAAGTCATATCCTCACCTATAGTAGAAGTGGAAATGCTTCATGGCAATGGTCAAAACTTAGAGCTTTGATTCCAAAATTTAAATCTGGACTCATATGGTTAGTGGGAGATGGATAATCAATCAACTTCTGGAAAGATAACTGGGTTTATACGAAACCCTTGATAGATAGGGTTGACTCTCAACATAACATAAATATAAATGAGACTGTTAACAATTACATAATGGGAGGACAATGGTGGAGAGAGAAACTTGAAACAATACTCCCAAAATCTATTATAGAGGACATTATAAAAATACCCTTAACAATCAACCCCTTCGCAGATAGGTTGTACTGGTGGCCTGCGAATAAAGGTTGGTTCACAACGTCGAGTGCCTACAATTTTATTACTAGTAGCCCTACTACAACATCGGATGACTACAATTGGATTTGGAAATTGGACGCTCCACCCAAAGTCTAAAATTTCTTATGGAAAATCAAACAACAGGGATTGTAGTTGTACCTACGACATGTGTATTCTGCAATCACCACTCGGAAGATGATATTCACCTATTTCTAGAATGTCCCCTCAACAACTACCAGCAACAATTCCCTAGGGAAATCTTCGATAAAATCAACACTACTCTATCTCAAAACAGAAACATGGATCAAATATTAAAGTTACTTGGAACTTCTCTATCAAAGGAAAACAAACAACACATGGTATTCAGATGGTGGACCGTGTGGTTCGTGAGAAATCAACTAATCTTCAGAAATGCCGGTATTCCGTCCACTGAGGGCCTTAAGAAGTTAGTTGGGGAAAATATCGATAACTGGAAAAGAGCATGTTCGATGGGATCGAAAAATTCTGGGGACAGAGAGTCTTCCTCCCATAAAGGGCCGAAAAGACAGACAAGGAACAGTAAAAAGACCATTCAATGGAAGAAGCCCCCTTGGGGAAAATATAAATTAAATTTCGATGGCTCATTTATATCGTCGAGAAAAAGTTCGATAGGCTATATTATTCGGGATTGGTTGGGCAACCCAGTTAGTATAGGGGAAAAGTGATCGGAGGCCAATCTCCAATAATGGCCGAAGCTTTAGCACTAAGATTGGGAGTGGAAAAGGCCAGAGAACAACGTCTCAATGACTTAATCATAGAAGGAGACTCAAAGATAATCACAGACTTCTTACGTACCCAAGCAAACTGCCCCTGGGAAATAGAACTTATAATGTTAGACGTTCAATCCATTCTCACAGGGCTAACAAATATTGGAGTTTCCCACATTTCCCGCATTGGTAACCGGGTAGCGGATAGGGTTGCACACCTTTGCTACTCTACCAAGGGACCAAATTTATATAATGATAAAGGTCTGCTCGACCTCATCCGTCAGGATGCCTTCGGATAGGGGTTTCTCATCCGAATCTTTACCTAATAAAAAAAAAATATATATATATATATATATATTTTTATCTTACCAATATATATATATATATATATATTTAGTTAAATGACAAAAACATAAATAGAAAATATTTCATAGTCACATTTACCAAAAATATTAATAGATAAATATATAGTATTTGATAAGTGCTATTTTATTTATATATAGATTATAGATTATTAATAGATAAATGTGAATTCTATATATATTTTGAAAAAATCTAAATAAAAAATATTTAGATTTTTTATATAATCTGTCAAACTAATTATATTTATAAATATTAATTAATGTATTTCCCGTACACGGGACGGGACTTACACTAGTTCATGATAAAAGGGTAAAGAAGAACCACTAAGTCAAATGCTCGACCCCAACACACCCGAGACAAGGGAGAAGAAGTGAGGATGAGAACTTCCATTAAAGGTTGGGTTTCTTTTGAATGAGATAGATTCATTACGAAACGCCACAAGAATAAAGAGGCAGGCTTCAAATCGAAGAAGTCAAGGACGAGGATCTCGAATCTTTGAGATATTATCTATGGTTCCTACTCTTCCAGGCAATCGATATTTTAGCACCAAGGTCTGGTTCTTGACACTTTAGACGTTGAGGTTGATCTCCCGGACTAGCCAGTTTCTCCATCTTCTCAATTACACCCTTCTCCAAACAAGGGGAAGTTAGGCCAAATTTTGAGGCAAGGTAGAGGAAAATTGACATTGTTGAACTAACCATCTATAAAACACTCCTTGCTCTCTTATTGGGCAATCTTTAACAAGGCATGGCTAAGATAGTAAGAGTAATCATTTATTTAGCCTTTTTGAATGTTTTTAATCCACAATATTGAGAAGCATACTCAACATGTTTTATCCAGACGAGTAACATTTCATGTTCGAGGCGGTTGTATTTCTTCATGTACAACTGTATATAATCTTCAATTTTTACAGATGAATGCAATTTCATGGACAAGGAGTTGTTAATAACCTCCAATTCACCATTGCTATCCAAGCAATCCAAGTACAAAAAAGTAGATTGGCATAAAGTTCATCCTCTATTAACAATCTCAAAAGCCAAGCATTAACATATAAATTTCATGTTAAGGGCATCACACTCGGACAATCCACTACATCACCAAAGATTAACCATCACAGCAACCTCTTGAAAAAGGCAAAATCTATTGCAAAGACAGGGCACAATCTCAGAAGCCAAGCGTTAACAAAAATATTGCATTGAAGACACTCCATCATATAGACGGTGTGCTTTCTTACATGTTAAGGGCTCATCACTGATTGAGGTCACAACTACTTGAACCCTGACCGCTGACAAGATCAACAATTTCACGCAATCCACAACATTACAAAGATTAAGCATCACAGCCAACTCGTGATCATGGAGCTATTGCAAATTTAGTGTGCATTCTCAGAAGCCAAGCGTTAACAAAAATATTGCATTGAAGACACTCCATCACATAGCTAGAGTGCCTTCTTACATGTTAAGGGCTCATCACTGATTGACACCACAACTACTTGCACACCTGCAGATAATCAATTTCATAGTAAAAATGCACTTGAATGAAAATCTGGATATACCCTTGAAAGGAATGAGGGAAAAAATTCATTCATTTCAGTTAAAAATAATCCAGATTAAGTGAGAAATGGGGTTTGTTGTGCTAAAAACAAAACCAAACACATACCCAACTCTTTATGTATGCCTCTGTCTGAACCAAATGATTAACTGCATATCTATCATCCAGTTATTCGAAGGCAATGCAAGAAGATAATGTTTTACAGCACACAAATGTTCAAGGGCTTCTTGGAGGAGGCTAGATCCAAAAGGTTGCTAGAATCCAATTCAAAAAGACCTCAAAAAGATGATCAAATATCAAAACGATATTTGATCAAAATCAATTTGTGCCCCGTAACTAAACCTAAATGAAACAAAGGAATCCATAAGGCTACTCTTTAAGAGGCAAGATTCAGAAACCCTAAATCAGAAATTCAAGCAAATTTAATTTGGGGATGTAGCCGGGGATTGTGGCATGAAACAACAGATGAGTTTCAAGCAATCTTCAACCGACAGGCTTGATTTAGGCTCCAAGCGGCAGTCAAATTACCATAGAAAAGGCACTTGCTGTTGACTCGTAAAAAAGGAGCCAGCCTCAATCCCAAACAGAAACACAAATGAATAACACGAAAGCTTATCAGATCCTCGAAGAAACTGCGAATTGAATGTAAATTTCGCATCTTTAAATTTGGAAGGGGGCTATGAGAAGCTCCATCCAATCGTGAAGAGAAGCAACTTATAGGCACCGTGCAAAAGGTGATTAGTTATTGGGAACATAACACCCGTGTCTAAAGAAATGCCAGAAGTTCTTCAACCAATAAATCTAGCAACAAATATCACGAATTCGAAATCAAGATCTTAATCAGCGAAAACAGGAACACTTTGAATTTGTATCGGTAAGAGAGATTGCGAAGATGAAACCTTGACAAATCAGATTGGAAAAGAGTGGGGGTTAACCAGATGGTAGATGAACAATTGCAGGCGAAATCAATGGCGCTAAGAACACACAGATTACTTTAGGGCGATGAATTTCATGAGTAGGCGAAAAGAGAAGTGGAATTGAAGGAATCATCGGAGATCGGATGGTGGGATTGGTTGGAGTGGAGACGGTGGGCGATGTATGATGACCTAACTAGAGGCGATGAGAATATTTATAGATGCGGTTCGAGGGAAACCCTAATTCATAGTTGCACTTGCACGCAGCACAGCACTCGGCCACTCACCAGCTTTGCCCTGCCTTCTCGTTTTACCTTCTTCTTTTTCCTTTTTTTTTTTAATAAAAATGACAAATTAATACTCCCTTCGTTAATTAAAACTTGACGTTTTACTATTTACGTACGCTTTTTTATGAGTTAAAAATATATATAAAATATTAACTTTTTAAATATATTTTTTTAATAATTTCATACTTGTTACTATTAAGTATGAATTTATAAAAACAAATTTAAAAAAAAGTTAATATTTCATATAGTTTTTATCATTCTAAAAAGGCGTGCATGAATAGTAAACGACAAGTTTTAATTAATAGAGGGAGTACTTAGAATCTAATTTGTACGGATAATTAGTTTTTATTTTTAAATATTATATTTATGCATTTAATAATATGGTTTCACATTGTTAAATTTTCTAACTTTAGTTGACATGTAGAATAATTGGTCAAAAAATCGACCGGAATTTTTTTCCATATATAAATTAGTTTAATGTGAAATAGTTCGTATTATTTTTTAGTTTTTAAAGTTCGTATAAATATTGCTTCATATTTGATAGTTTGTATTCTTTTTCGCCATTTTTATTTTTCGAGGAAATTTTTTGGAAAGAGTAAAGAGTTGTCTAGGTAATTCCTGGATGAGCTTTTGTTGCAACCTTATCTCCTCCTTATTAGTTGAAGTTGTTACACTTCATGCTAACTTGATAGCGATAATGGATCTTGATATTTGGCACATCGGCATTGAGAGAGACAACATTACAATCACAAATTCTACCAACAACAAGTGAAAATATTCGTGAAAGTAATCGAGATTATCATCACAAACATCTTACAACTCATCCAATAGTGTGAGTGGTCATCTTGTATACAGTCTTCCAAAGAGCCTCTTGAGCAAAAAAAATGCTATTGGTGGATGGTCAACACAATAGCATTTGGAGTTCCTTTACGGTGACCACATTCAATTTCGATCAAGGGGTGAAATAGAAAATGTAATGGGTATGGTTGGTATAGAGACTATAACGGGTGACATGTATAAGTTAAGAGATGACACGAATAAGTATTGGGTGACATGGAAGAATAATGTGGCAGAGGGGTTCTAGTAGGTGTTGGGTTGATATATGTTTGTGGAACGAAGTGAGTGACTAGATAAGACTAATGGGCGACACGCAGACTTCTAGGGATGTCACGATATTCCTCTCAAATGACAAGTAACATTGAACTTCAACTCTACAACTATCGAATACCTTATTTCAACACTTTTGTTGCACGAGTAAATAAACTTAAACTCACTTCACTACTTATATAATGGGGGAATAATCATCCCATCAATCGCAAACACAACCCCTTGTTCCTGTGCCAAACCCCACATTTTTAACTCCTAGCTAAACGTGGCCATGTGTTTGACTTGGCGGGTCAACGGGTTCAACCCGTCGCGTCAAGGGTCGGAGGGTGATGACTCGGATCCTAACCCGGGAATCCCACGGGTTTACGGGTTCATATCACCCGGCGGGTTCAAGAGTTGACCCGGCAGTTAGGGTATCAACGCTTTTGTGACATTTTTTATTTATTTATGTTTGAGTTAAGGGGAAAATAAAAAAAAAGGAAGAAGAGCTTGAATCGGTTTCTCGATTGCTTACGTATCCTCCCGAGGTTGAGGAATCAAAGCTCATGTAGTTCTTTTACTTGTATAAGTCTGAACCCCACTTACATATTGTTGATCGTCATAGCCTCTAGTCTCCATCAGTGACCCCGCCATCGACGAAGCTCCTAAACTGACTCCGTCTTCACTCCGTCTTCGTCCTCACTCTCTGTGCCCAAGATGTTCTTCTGAATCCGCATATCCGTCCGCTTCCAATTGGAGAGGCAAACCTGGGCCTCACGGTTCTCGGACTTATCGGGGAGCAATCTTGATCTCTTCTCCGATAGAATTTGGCCTCCTCAGCTGAAAAGTTGCTCGACGAAGATGATGGAGAAAGGTGCTCCAAGGATCTGTCGTGCCATTACCTGTAATGTCGGAAATCTTTGTCTTTCGACATGGCTCCGCCATTCTAGAACGTCGAAACATTCTTCTTCATCATAATTGTGAAAAATCAAAGTTTGTAGACAAATATTCATTGAGCTCCGAGTGGGGGCTCGACGACATTCTCAACCTCTTTGTGCCAAAAGATGTCTCTGGCCAATAGGGGTGTTCAGATCCGGGTATCCAATACGAACCGGTTAATCGTGTCGAATACCCGAAACCGTTTATGCTGAAAACTTTGATCCGAACACAATCCGACTAGATCCGAGTATCCAAAACGAATACACTTATCGTATTTCGTTGAACTCCTGCTTAGAGAAATCACACATCATTACAACTTTCATATGCCAGGAAAGCACAAGCTGAAAGAGAAGTAGAAAATAATTGATAAAAAAAAATAGGTCTTCAATTTAAAAGCCCAAATTATAAAGAAGGTATAGTGTGGCGTTGATGGAAGTTGAGGAGCCCTATCAATTAATGCCGGATATGGAGATTTCAACGAGATTGAAAGCCAGATTTGCAGACTTCAACGAAATTGAGAGAGATAGAGGAGGTGTCGGAGTTGTCGCTCCTTATCAGTAACCGCCGAATGTGGAGATTTCGAATCTTTCGATGAGTGAGAGTCGGATCTGGACGTACACTTTGATGGAATTGGGAGAGGAGGTGCCGGATTGGTCGCTCCTCATACAGCAGGATGTGGAAATTTCAATGAGATTAGGAGTCGAATTTGGATATTTTGTGGAGATTGAGAACCGAATTTAGAGATTTCAACGAGATTGATATTTTTTTCGTGCTTTTCCTTAGGAAGAGAGCAATCGGTAAGAGAGAGGAGTTGTGATTCTTTAGGTTTTAGGGTTTGAATGAGTGGAAACGGTGGATACGAGATCTGAAGATTTAAAAGAAAAAAAAACGAAGCTGTTTTTTTTTTAAAAAAAAATGCATTTGTTTATTAAAAATAAAAGAAGCGGGGGATCGAACCTCAGACGTACATCATAGTTTGATAAAACTCCATGGGTACCTAACCAAGTGAGCCATTTGACAAAATTGTTTCAAGAGGGATAATATAATACTAGTAATATATTATTATCGATTATTTTAAAAAAAAATGGTTCGTGTCGGATACCCGAAGCAGAAAACCTTGATTCGAATACGATTCGATTACTGCCGTGTTTTATTGGTTCGTGTCATTTTTGTGTCGTATCTTTTTCGTTTCGTGTTTTTTCGTGTCGTATTACCGTGTTTTCATGTCGGGTCAGCCGTGTCGGGTTTTTTTGCACACCCCTACTGGCCAAGGCCTTAGTCCGAGCAATAATACTATGGCATGAGGAGCCGCTCGAGCTAGAAGGCACAGGAGGACGAGGGTTTGGCGCCCTATCTCCAGTTGAATAATGAGAAAATAATTTTTCAAGTAAACTCCTAACTCTAGCAACTATAATTGAAACGTTACAATCGGGATCATCCTCGATACCTAACGTCAAAAAATATTTTTCTTTAAACTTTTGAACCCTACTTAATTTGTATCTAGGGTCGAAACAACAAGCTACGAGGAAAATATCAAGTATAACTTTGTAATATACCAACCACTTTCGACACATCTTAAAAACGACGTTCGATATGGATGGCACATTCAACCCGTCTTGAATGGCTAAGGCGATGTTCATGGCGACAAAACAAAAAAGTTCGATGTAGGTATGTAAGCATGATTAAAAGTCTGAGTTGCGTCATGAAAAAATTTGAAAACCTCAACCACATCTCGAGCCGTGGTCCACACATCCGCAAAGATGTTCGACCCTTCGATGTGTTGTGTTGCAAAACTAGAAAGAAGTTCTCTATAAGCTAAGGAATCATAAATCATTCTATAAGTCGAGTTCCACCGAGTGCAAACATCCCGGGGGATGTTCTTTGGGCGAGCTTGGTGAGCTCGGGAATAGGCATGCCATTTTCGGCTTGCCAAAGCGCTCGCAGAACATATCGAATAGGTTCAATGATGTCATGTAGAAGTTCTAAACCATCTTGGACACATAAATTTCAAATATAAGGTGCGCAACGAATGTGGAAAAACCTACCGCCTATCTCGGGATGACAATATTGGATTAATTATGGGACAGATGCGGTGTTGGTTGAGGCGTTGTCAAAACCAATTAAAAAAATCTCTTTGAGCCTACTCTTGTAAAACGGTTAAAAGGACACGTGTTATGTTACATGTCGTGTGAGCTTCGTCAAAAACTCAAAAAGACAAAACCCGTTTATGCAAAATGAATTTTTTTATCAACTCAATGACATGTAACACCCATATATGAACGGTGCTGTCAATGGTCAGTCCAAATATCATTACAAATCGAGACTTGTAAATCGTTATATTTTTTAAAATACTCCATTAATTCATTTTGACGATTCATATACCTTCTGGTTACTTTCCTCTTAACTGTTTTTCGACTAATAGATTTCCAGGCAGGTTGAACATTTTGAATAAACATTGTGAAAAACCATACACTAAACTTTCAACATCTACCATTTCTGCAAAGCTATCACTACGAATAGGATAATCATAAGTCTATAAACTAGGGGGTTGCGAAGAAGTAGTTGCGTACCCGGTGAGTAGGGCTGTTATCTGAGCTGAAGAGCTCGGGCTCGTTCGTAAAGGTTAAACAAGCCGAGTATGAACATTGTTTTGGGCTCGAACCGAGCCCAAGACGAGCTCAAAAGCTCGATATAAGAAATTACAATAATACCCCTAAGGTTATAAGGGTTGGAAGGTTTAGTGTTAGGCATGCATGAAATTGTGAAAGGGGCTTCTGTTCTTTAGTTCTTCATCCTATCGGCCACTTCTCTTCCCTCAGGGTTTGTTAAATCGCGGTCGGCGCAACCCCTTCCTTTCTTCTCAGGTGGCGTCGGCGCCGGCGAATCAACTCGGACTCCTCAGCAGTCAGCCCCACGCGAGTATGTGACAGGCAAGCATCGTTCACTCGTTCCTCTCCTTACGACCATCGACGGATGCAGATCGATTGGCCATTATGACAAGATTATGAAAATGAAATGTAAGTAGATGGGATGGGAATATTGGATGATGAAGTGAAATGACGGGTGACTATTCATAGGCTTGGGTCGGGATGAGTAGCCGTTGTCTAACGGCTATAATTTTTTTTAAAAAAATTAACACATGGGGCCCACATGATTAAACGGTAAGGTTTTTAAAAATTATTTGACCCACCGGGTTCGAAACACCCGACCCGGACCCGAACCCTAACCCTTAACTCGCACCAACCCTCGTACCCTTCCCCCGGACCAGGCGGGTCAGTGACCCATAAGACCTGCCGGATAACGGGTAACCCGTGACCCGTGACCATGTCTACTCCTAGCTGCCAAGTAGGTCACCAAAAAATTACAACTAAGAGCAAGATTATTGGTAAGTCCAAGGGCTCACCAATAATTCACGTAGGCAAAAAAAAATGAGGAGGTGGCGTATGAGCTCATAAAAACAACCCTTGCAGATGAGTCCGAGCTCAAAGGGGGAAGTTGGGCCATGGCCCAGACCTTTTTTTTGGTAAACCGCAGAAAACCACCCTTTAAATATGTGATATTGCTTAAAACCACCCCTTTATGTTCATAATTACCGAAAACCACCCATTACAACTATTCCGTTACCAATCAACCACCCTACTCAACTTTTCATATCCAAAGCTCTATTAGGTATCATATACTTTAATATATTTTAATATAAATGAATGAATTTTTTTATTAAAAAAAGTATAACAAAATAGAATATACAGGGGATGAATTTGAAGAAAGTGGAGTAGAAGATATGGACATCTGAAATCACTAATCGAATAAGGCAAATAGGAAGAGAAAGGTGGAAGTTCATCACCAAAAAAAGAAAGGGGAACCAGTGGCGGTGGCTCACATCTTGGAGTTGGCGGCGGCGATCTCGAGTTCGGTGTGATGACGACGATGGTGAGGCTTGGTCCCGAGGGCCTGTTCCCCCATTTGAATCTGTGATTTTGGCCCCGCCTCCGAGCCTCCAATAGCTTCGTTTCGATTGCGCTCGGTCACCACTCTGGCGATACCAAGGCCAACGTAATCGAAACAGAACCATTGGAGGCGTGGAGGTGGGGGGAGGAGAACTTGATTTTTTTTTAAAAAAAAATCAATGTAATTTCTTCTATTTTTTAATTACAAAATAATTATTTTAAAGAGGCATGGTTTTTAACCCGTGTTTTTCTCCGAATTGGGAAAGAAACGCAGTTTGAAACTGCATTTTTTTCGTTTATTATTTTTGGCCCCTCATCCAATTTTAAATTTGGGAATTTGTGTGTACAACCCGATTTAAGATCGCGCTTTTATGATCCATCTGAAAAAAATGAATATGTTTGTAAATTGTTTGAGAGAGTAAATATTTCGTTAAATATTTATTTTTATGAATATTTTGGGAAAAAAAAAATTAAACATGGCCTAAGAGCATCTCCAACAGTTTTCCATTTTAGGGATTTTGGAGTTTTTGAAGAATTTTAAAGTATTTTTTGGTCCAACAGATTTACCATCACATTTTATAAAATGGAGAAGCAGCAGAAAAAATAGAGAGGATTCCCTAAATCCGCAACATTATCCAAACTAAATGATTCTCCAAATTTTCGAAATAGAGAAGTTGTTGGAGTTTAAGCAAAAATAATTTAAAAAACTTATATTTTATTTTTCCATTTTGGGAAAATTTTAGAGAATTTATGGGAGATGGTCTAAGGTCTTGTTTACTTAAGAAGTAGGATCAATAATTTTGTTTGTTTAAATTTGTTGCTACAAAAAATATTAATTTAACTTTTAAGAAAATTTAATTTATCTAACTAGAAAAAAGTTGATTTACTTATGAGAAATAAATGCCATTTAATCCAACAAATGTGATGATGATAACAAGTTAACAACAACGTACAAGTGACAAATAAAACATGATATATCTCGTCTTGTATCAAAACAAAAAAAAATGATATATAATCGATCGATATATGTTTAATACGTAGTATATTATTTGTGTGGATACAACTTGTACAACATATTGAACTTTTTACGACATTTTTTTAATATTCTTTCCGTCCCAACATATTGAACTTTTTACGACATTTTTTTAAAAAGTTAAAAAAATTATAAAATTTTAAAATTTTAAGTATGACCTACTTAAAAATATTGAATTTTTAATTAGGTCTAGTAATAAGTATGAGATTATAAAAAATTAATAAAACAGCATATATTTTACGGGTTTTAATCATTTTTAAAAAGCACACTCCATCCATTTGTCAAAACATTTTTTTTGAATAGGTAATAATTCGAGAACCAGACAAACTTGGCACCTCGAGAGGCCAAAAAAGGTAGACGGTGAACCGTCAAACATACAACATAAAATAAAAAAACAGAGCAATACAAAAAGTGGCAATCAAAGAGCACCAGTTGAACAACCGACCCTAACCCAAAAAAGTTGAGGACAACATAGACTAAACCCGAAGCCAAGCGCCACCAAGCGATGACACCGCTGGCCAGCGGTACATCAGGAGTCCCTGTGGGCGATGAAGACGAACCTCCAAGGAAATTTCCGGAATACGGAGTCGCCTCGATGCACACCGCAACGACCCCAGCCAGACTCGACACCGGACGCCAGATCCCCAACTCAAACTAGGACCGCAAGAACAACCGGAAACGAAGCTGAGAACCACCCTCGTACAAACGCACCAAAAAACCCTTTCGGGATTTTATCAAGACCCTTACGAGATTTTTATCAGACCCTTTCGAGTGGGTTTACTCAAAGTATGAAACATATATATTCAAAGACATAAATAAAAATATTTATGTGAGAAAATATACATGAAACAAAACAAATTTTCGGGTGGGAACAAAACATGTTATTTTAAAGTTTTAATTTTGTTAAAAAAACATGTCATTTTAGATATTTTTCCTACTTATTTTTCATTTTACCCTTACTTATTTTACCAATTAATTTCTCATTGTGAAATTTGGTATATAATATAACTGGGTTTAGTGTTTGAATTTGGCTTAACTAATTTAAATTTTGGCTTCAATTTTAATATTGAAAAGATGTGACTTTACTTTGTTATAGGTATAATTAAGACAAAATGAAAAGAGCCATAGTTTGTATAGATACTAGATAGTGGGGAATTTAGGTAGCTTTAACATCCCTCCAAATCAAGTTTTGATTTTGTTAAAAAAAACATGTCATTTTAGATATTTTACTCATATATTTCCCAATTTACCCTCATTTATTTAAATTTGAATTACCTTAAAAAATGTGATTGTACTTTACTTTGAAATAATTAAGACAAAAAGTAAGGACAATTTAGGTAGTTTAAATATTTCTTAAATATTGTGCCCGAATCTAAAATGACATGTTTTCGCGAACAGATGGAGTATTATTTAAAAATTGTGTTTGAACCTAAAATAATACTACATAGTACTACATATGTTTTAACTAACGAAAAGAATATTAAAATTAAAATATCAAATTTTATGAGACGGAAATATTTTTTATTTTTTTGGTTCATAGGTAGGCACTTAGACCATTACAATAGGGGGAGGGGGGTTCGAACTCGTGACCTATTGGTCTATGAGACGGAAATAAACTTGATTACTTATTACAACCATGTATAATGTACTTACCAAACCAAGATTAAAAGGGTTGCTCAAAATGTGAACCGGCCCGAAAACCGAACCGAAACCGAACCAAAAATCCGGTTTTGGTCCAGCCCGAGTGCAAATCGGATCGGGCTACGCTTCATAATTTTTTAAAATTCGGTTTCGGGCCGAAAACCGAATCCGAACCGAAAAAATCGGTTTCGGCCCGAAAAAACCGGATTTTTTTTTATAAAAGGCGAAAATTAGGTATCCCTAATTTCTTTGTTTGTTCCTCCGCCGCCTCCAATTCTCTTCTCCACCTCCAGTAGTCCAGATCTGTTCTCTTCTCTTCGCCCCCCCTTTGCTGAGCCGTTCCGCTCCACCTCTCCTCTTCTCTCACTTCCGCCTCTCGCCACCCGGCACCCGCTCCTCTCAAGGTGACCATGGTTCTGAACAGATCCACACTCCGAGTCATCTCTCAAGGTTATCGGGCTGCACTTGCTTCTTCGGAGTCCCTTCTCTAGGTCCGACCTCCACCTCTCGGTTGTTGAACAGATCTGCTCCTCTCAAGATTACCATGGTGTACGTGCTGCAACCCCGTCCTCTGATACCTGCTTCCGAGTCCCCATTCCGGCATCCGACCTCCACCTCCAACTGTTGAATAAATATATACTTAAATTTATTGTTTTTTTTATCTCCATCTTCTACAGATCTAATAATCAATTTCTTAGAATACTTCAATTTCTTGGAATACTAATTAGATTTCATAGGAGCATGTTTCAATTTAGTGGTCCATATTCGGCTTATCAAAGAAACAAAGATCAACCGTATTAATTACATGTTGACTGGATAGAATGGAACTATGATTTTTTTGAAGAAATCCGTTTTTTTCGGGCCATTCGGGCCTCAGCCCGAAAAAAACCGAAAACCGATGTTTCGGTTTCGGGCCGGGCCACGGTCCCCCCTCCTAAAAATCGGGCCGTCGGTTATGGCCTAAACCGTTTAACTCGGTTCGGTTCGGGCCGGTTCGGACCGTTTGAGCAACCCTAGATTAAACAACTTTTCCATGACAAACTACATCAGCTCTAAAAGGTGTACTCTTCTTTTACTCTTCAAGTTCATAACTCTTCAATTTACAGTATCAATTTCCGCCCCAAAATTCACCAACTACCAGCTGAATTTAAAAGGGTGAAGAGAAAAGAGGTCGTGGAAAATCAGTGTCCAATGGTGAAGCGGCTAAAGATCGATAATAAGATGTTGGGAGAGCATTTTTTTATAGTTTCCAGTCACAAAAGAAATCAGGAAATATCGTGAGGTTGTGTATTCAATTGACAGCAAAGGTTGAAGCTCTATCCAAATCGGGGCCCACAAGCTCCTACCACTTTCGCTTTTTCTCCCTTTTCCGTCCTCTTTCTGGAATCCCCAAATTTCCTTCTTCACCCCGAATCAGTTCCCTCTCATTGTGTGTCCCTATTGGTTTCCATCAATTTATATCTCCATACCTATCTTGAAACAATCTTTTGTAGATTCACTCGTGGAAGGCTTAGCTGGCCGTTTTGATATTTTTACCTCTTTTCTGTAAACCCAATTGGGGAAAAAAATCTACCCAGAAATTGGTTCGGTAGAGTCGGTCGGTTACACATCTGGGTGGCTGCTGATTTCACAGGTTAGGCTTTTTGTGGGAAGATCCAAGGATTTTGGCACCAGGGTGTGTTTAATTTTGGACGGATTTTAGTTGGTAAGTCAATTCTATTTGAAGTTCCTCATTTATGCTTTATATCTTGTAATTGGGGGTTTTAGTTGCAAATACAAGATCTTATCAAGGTGTTTTTTTAGTCAAGGTTTTGTTTAATTTTGTATTTTTTTTCCTTGATTTTTGGCTTATTGTCTGTCTGCAAACAAAAACTTATGCTGTGCTGTTGGGTTTTTTTTTTTTTTTTTTTTTTTTTTATGTGAAGTGGGTGACTTAATTTGGGGTTCTGGGTATGAATTTGTCTAACAATTCAACTGGAATACCTTTTGTAGAACTGGTTTGTTTATTGGGTTGTCAAGAGAGGGGAGAAGTTAAGAGATGAAAAGAAGTAAATTTGAGGAGAAGACCACTGGGCCTATGTTTCCTAGGCTTCATGTGAATGATACTGAAAGAGGAGGACCAAGGGCTCCTCCTAGGAATAAGATGGCGCTTTACGAACAGCTCACTATCCCTTCAAATCGCTACAAACCGGGAAATGGGGGTCTCAGTTCCAACAGTGGTGCAAGCCAGGTGAGCAGATGGTTCTGTGTATTCATACCTATGAAATAGCAGGAATTAATTGGAAAAAAGTATACAGCTTTGTGTTTGTTTTGCATCGTTGATCGAGTTTGTTCATTGTTTCTTTCTATGAAAATCAAAGCATACAGCTTTCTAGTTGCAGTTGATTGAAGTATTTTGATGTTCCAAATGGGCTTAGTGATCTTCTGGTTTTGTAGTTTAGTTTATTTATAACTTTGGGTTGCAGCCTTGTAGGTCAATAGTACTCGACTATGACCTTAGTTTTTAGGGTTCAGATTAATCTGAATGCTATTTTTACTTGTTGTGATAGGTTATGGGACAGGGTGATTTTGATTTTTTTTTTTTGGTTTTGTTTAGTATGTTTTAGTGTATCTCTTCTTAGAATAAATCCTTAATCCACACAAATTTTTAGAGATAAGTTGTGAAACACCTAATGTTATGCTTGAGCTTAGACCCAAGGATTATCATCTTTGGATTAAAAAATCTGACTGCTCAATAAATTTGTCGTTCTTTCTGTTTTTGGTGTTCATACCAGCAATTTTACTTTCATCATAGCAATAAAGATCAAAGAAGAGTGTCAATCTGGGTTCTATGCCTATGAATGAGAAATCTCTCAGTCTAAATTGCCAATTGCTTTTGCTTTTCACATATGCCAAGAGTACTTTGTAAACGATTCTTTGTTTGGATTCATTGGGTGTGCACCTAGTAATCATTCTGATATTTTTTTGCACCTTCATTTATGTTGCAGGGCACTAGCCATGAAAGAGTGATGTATTTTCCTTCTTATCAGTCTCCTGTGACACGACCTCTTCCATCGCATTCAGCTGATAGGCCTCAAAGACACCCTTCTGATGCTGTAAACTCTAGATCTGCTGCATCACAAGCTGAGCAGAAAAGGAACCGTGAAGATGAAGATGATTTTGCTGTGCCTATTTTTTCTCATCCAGGAAAAGAGCAATATAACGTTGCACGTCAAAGAACAAATAATGAGGAAAGATGCAGGACTTTCAGCTCAAGTTGTACATTGCGACTTCCAAATTCGTGCAATAAAGAAACTGACCAAGTTAACAGTGACAATCTCAATTTAAGGCAAGATAGGGAAGACCAGGATAAGGAGCAGACAACAGTACTTGTGTCTAGGTCTGAACCCACTGCAAAATATTCTGCAGATATATCAGCAAGAGAGACATCTGATGAGGCCATTCAGTTGCAGGAAGATGTACAGACGGGTGATCATCTGGATATGAATAGAACAAGCAGGTTAATGTCCACCAATGTAGACAACAGATATAGTGGCTCATGTGGGCCCATAAAGGAAGCAGACAGCATAATTTTTTCGAGGCTAAAACCCACTTCCCCCTCAAAATCGAGTAATAGGAAAGAATTTGACTGTGAAGATGAGGGAAATCAAAGAGGTGATTCCTTGTCAAGGGAACATATGGACCGAGGCAATAATGTTTTGCGGGCCTCCAATGTGACTACCATATCGGATGATGTATCAGCAGATGATATAGTTGATGTCATTGGCCTGAAACACTTCTGGAAAGCTCGAAGAGTGATTGTCAAGTAAGATATTTTGGGCATATCACTTTAGCACTTCAGATTTTTTTTAATTGTTACTCCCTCCGTCCAAAAATACATGTCCTTTTACTTTTTAGCACGTATTTTTAGGAGCTAAAAACTACATAAAATATTAACTTTTTTATTAATTTTTTTAAATAATTATAAACTTATTATTAATAAGTTTGTAATTATTAAAAAAAATTAATAAAAAAGTTAATATTTTATATAGTTTTTAGCTCCTAAAGAAACGTGCATGAATAGTAAAAGGACATGTATTTTTGGACAGAGGTAGTATTATTTAGTGATTTCTCTGGTTTATATATTTTTTGTTTGAAGCTGTGTTTTCTATCTCCTAAGACCACTTTTTTATCTATGAAAAATTGTTTAATGGGAGTGTCTCCAGCAAAAGATAACTAGTGTTGAACACTTTTCATTTATAGATGTTTGGTTTGTTGGGCACAAAAGCATTAGAAACCCACCAAAATGAATCGAGACACGCACCTCCTAGTTGTTAATCATTTGTTTGGAGACGCACATTTGCTAAGATTACATAAGTTTATCAATCAATCGTGTCTTGCATTTTTATGTCCTCTCATGCTAGAAGGTTTTTGGTACATATAGTAGTATTTAAGTAGCTGCACAAGTAGGGATTGATAGTGGCATGATACATTAAACAATAGGGTAAGTTTCCTAGTTGGTCCCCAACGTATCACACCCGTATCAAATAGGTACCTAACCTATGAAACGACTCATTCACGTCCCCAACGTTTCACACCCGTATCAAATAGATCCCCAACCTATCAAAAGATTCATTCATGTCTCTAACGTTTCTACCAAGTTCATGGATAGTCCTTCCATTGAATATTTTAAAAAAATTATTTGGAAAGATCCGTGTCAATTCTACTTCGTCTCATATTTTCTAATCTGCCATGTCGGAAAAAAATCACATTAGTTCAAAAGGGGATCAAATGAAAGTAGTAATATTTAACAAAAGGAATATCTATGAACCCGGGTAGAAATGTTAGGGATGTGAATGAATCATTCGATAGGTTAGGGACCTATGTGATACGAGTGTAGAACGTTGGGGACCAACCAAAAAATTTACTCTAAACAATATAGTGAACTTCCCTTGTCTAGGTTCTGCCACATTATTCTAAGTCATCCAGGGAAAAAAAAAATACTACAGTTGAGCTGACTCTGGCTGGATATAGAACAAAGAAGATGGATAGGAACTGTACAATTTATTATTGAAATCTCACTAGAAAGCTCGATATGTTATCATGTACTAACATCTGGGATTGTAGCACGATTTATTTCCCCCTTTTTATGCAGTAGAAGATCTGTGATATTCTGCTTTTAAAGGGAAGTTCATTAATGTATTTCAGCAACCCCTTGTTCGTTTTGTAACTTAAATCATCTCATAGCATGTAGACAAACCATTTCAGGTGATGCATTTGGCGAGGGGCGGGCCCTGAGATGGTGGATCAACCCTTGATTTATTGTCTTTTCGGTCTGCCTTTGCAGTCTCTTAGTGTGCTTATCTTGACTTTGTTTTGAGAATCTTAAGTGAGTTGGTAAGTCCTCTTCTGTGGTGCTAGCAGGTGGGGCACTAGATCTCGTAGTTTCACCTCTAGAAAAGTTTTGGTTGATATCTAAACTCTGGATTAGTACTTCTAATTGGTCTCCTCCTTTCAACTTTTTTTTAATCCCTGGATTGAGGTGTTAGGTGGGACAAGATCTACAGAATCAAGATCAACCTATGGGCTTCTTACTTTCTGTATTCCAAACTATAAATTTCGGAAGTTCTAGGTTTTACTTGTATTTTCAAGAGATTGATGGATGGTAGATGATACCTTCACTAACAATCCTTTATTTCTCTCTGATTGCTCGATTATGTGTCATTAGTCATCAAGTTCTTGCGACATTATTTTTTATTTTTTTTAACTTCAACCTACAATATTCGTTCTTGACACCGATTCAATGTCTCTCTTTGCAGCCAACAAAGAGTCTTTGCAGTCCAAGTGTTTGAATTGCATCGGCTGGTAAAGGTATGCTTATCTTTGACATACAACTGGCTATGATGTTTGTTGCCTTTAGCACTATTTCTCCGTGGCATTATATGAAAGGATTTGAGGAAAGCCGGGCTGAAAAGACTTTGAAATTTACGGAAACCTATTTTGTTCGCTCTTCCATTTTTTGGGCCTCTGTTCAGTACTTCAGTGTTCACTAATCATATATGTTAAGGAATGACAACTGATTCATGGAAATAATCAATGCGAGTTATTACAATGTTATCCATGCAAGTTATCCACTCATTGCCTAATTAGGCACTTAATGGAAGTTGACATTAATCTGAATCAGACTAGTGGAAATGTAGGAGTAACAAAATAGGGATGCAGGGCACTATGTTCATAGAAGATCGTCGACCGGAAACACTACTGTTGAAAATTCTTGTACTTGCCTCGACTTGTTTCTTAGTGTGATTTCTGGTTAGATTGCGTCTTCTCGGATTCTCTACAGGGTTTCTTAGTGTGAAAAATGTTTTGCCTTTACATTTTTTTTTAATTATGGTCGCATTGAGATCCTAAGTTGTCATCTTTTTGCAGGTACAGCAACTAATTTCTGAAACCCCTGATGTTCTCATTGATGCTGGCGCTTTCCTTGGAAAATCTTCTATAAGGGCTACCCCTTTGAGGAAGACTCCATCAGAGTACACTGCCAAGGCATTGGCAAACTTCAACAAGCCGCAAGATGATTCCGAAATGCCAAACCATAGTATTGAGATGGAAGACGCAACTGAAAATGTGGTGGCTAAAGCACCTGTTGCTTCTCCTCCGGCTCCATCTCAGCCTTTGAGCCATCTGTCGTTCCCTGTGAATCCAGCAGTTGGCGCGCAAGCATCCACTGCGCCAGAACCACTACCGGTACTGCCTATGGCAACAACTTTCCCACAAGCAGGTGGACATCAGTGGCTGGTGCCCGTAATGTCCCCATCTGAAGGGCTCGTATACAAGCCTTATCCAGGACCTGGATTCCCAAGCCCAGTTTGCGGTGGTTGTGGTCCCCATGGAACTACACCTCTACCGGGAGTACCGGGGCACCTCATGAGCCCGAACTATGGAGTTCCACCTTCTCACTACTATCATCAGCACCCAGGCGCCCCTTTCAACGTCCAAGCCTATTTCCCTCCTTATGGAATGCCAGCAATGAATTCCGCCCTGTCCGGTTCTGCCGTGGATCAAATCAACCAGCGGTCCGGATCAAACCCAAATGGAGAAACAAGTCAGAAAGTCATCCGGAGACCGAACTTCAGCGTCCAACAGCAGGGTTCGTGCAATATCCCGAGCCAAAGGCACAGTGAGCTGATAGGAAGCACAGGAAGTAGCCCTAGTGAGAGGGCTCAAGACATTGTTAGGCCAACCCCTACCAAATGCCCAACCCCTAACACAAAAGAAACAGACGCCCTCACCCTCTTCCCACCCGCTCCAATCTCCGGATCTCTCGGGAAAGCGCCTCAGCCACGCAAGACCAACCAGCCAACTACACTCGTCAAGGTCGTTCCACACAATGCAAGGACAGCAACAGAGTCAGCTGCGCGCATATTTCGTTCTATCCAGGAAGAGAGGAGGCGGCACCAACCGAACTAGCCGCAGACAGCTTGTATGTAGAGCCCTCACTGATTGTTCTGCCGAATACCTTCCCATAAGACAGCTTCTGTACTCTTTGTCTTTTGTATCTCTCGCAAAACTGTACTTTAATCCCCTTTTCTTTCAGGCCCCCATTTTGCTTTTTATGACCTGAATCATAAGTGTGAGTTAAGTCATGTAGATAAAGATTGCATAAGGCTGCAAAAGTGATTGTAAGTGTAACTGATCAATCTGAAGAATCAGATGTCACACTCCCATGTTCTGTTTGACGTTTGAGGCCTCCATTATTAGTATGTTTATGGAAAAGAATTCATGGTGACCAGAAACAGAGTCGAACCCAACTTGACCAGACCCGAGTTAACGCATTTGAAACAACCCGATTCGGGTTTAGTCTCATTCTCCCAAACGTCGTAAACAGTTAACTGGTGGAAAGTAAGACCCAAGACGAAGAGTTCTAACAGTAGGATTTATAGTGTTGGGGAATAACTAGAATTTACAGTGCTTAACTGCTTATACACCAAAAACCATTTGGGGCTATTTCAAAAAACTTCTACATACAAGATTCAGTATCAAGCACTAAGCAATGGTGACTCGTTAACTTCCATGAGACAAACTTTATCAGAAGGCAAAGAACTCAACAAACTGTAGATGGAGCAATGGAGCTCGTAGGAGTTGGCAGATGCAGGAACGACGTCAATCCAGTCCTTATCTACCTTCTCAACATGCGAGTTCAGCTTTGGCAAGGCATGAAAGCGCAATTTACTGGCCTTCAAAGATTTCATGGAGAAAATTAAGTGGAAGTTATCCTCGAAGTCGTGGCTGTTTTTGAAGGTCTGGATCCCTACATCTGCACTGCGTGAATTCACAAATCCTAAAAAGATGGGAAGCGCGGCCAATGATCTCTGAGTAATGCAGCACATCTGTCATAAAGAGGGAAAATGGTGTTAGGATTGGTTCTGATCCCTTGGAAAAACGCAGCACATCTTTCATGCTTTCATACAACAGTATCATGACTAACCTCTACATATTCGACACCCATCTCGGTAAGATCTCCCATAATACTGCTCGATGAAAGTGCAGCTATGATTCCTGCAGATCCCACTGGCTTTTGGAGTATTTCCCAAAGAGACTTCATCAAAATCTTATGCTTTTTCGGCTCCTCCACATGAATAGATACCACGGGAAGTTTCTCTTCTTCCAAAAACCAGACCTGTATGTAACAGGAAAGACATCCAGAGAGAGGCTCAGAAACAGAAGGTTTTCTATGTGAAATGAGAAAGGATACATCCAAAGCACCTTGGATGCATCATTACATCATAAACACCCAAGTGAGGATGTTTGGAAGTGATGTGCAAATCATTTTTTACACGGATTGGAGACAGCTTTCCTAAATGAGTGAGGATGTTGGGTAGCTTTCCTAAATGAGTCATTAGGTATTTTCACGGATTGGAGACAGCTTGATAAATGATGATAAATATGTTGTGTAGTATGAAGTCGGCAAATGTCTATTCCTGCTCATATTTCTGAATGTTCAACGTTATTAGAATCCTTGGATTCGCAGCAAATCATAGTAACCCTTTCCCTGTAGACAGACAGATGGACAGTGTCGAGAGGGAGAGCCCAAGTAGGGATCAACTATCGTTTGGCTGATAATGAACTGACTAGGAGCTTTTCCTTGAACCAAATAACATCCATAAGTGAAAAGGCCTCGACTAATGCCAATTCAGTCTAACAAGTTCGAGTGATGATAAAAATATGCTGAGCACTTAAAGTAGCCAACAATCCTCTTAAAAACATATTTAGAATTAATGTAAAAACACTACTCCCTCTATTAATTAAAACTTGTCGTTTACTATTCACGCACGCTTTTTTAGAATTATAAAAACTATATGAAATATTAACTTTTTTAAAAATTTATTTTTATAAATTCATACTTAATAGTAACAAGTATGAAATTGTTTTAAAAATATATTAAAAAAAGTTATTATTTTATAAATTAACGGATGGAGTAATAGATTGTGAAGTCGAAATGTAGAGAAAGCAAATGATCAATGTCCAGTGACTCCAAAGATAGTAAAGTGTAGAGAAAGCAAAAGATCAACGTCCAGTGACTCCAAAGACAGCAAAGTACCAAAGAGAAGATTAATAGAAACTTTCCAAGCAAGTTAATAAGTCAGGTGCACCATGCACCCCTTTTGCATGTTAAAAGTCACCCGGGCCACTCTAATAAGGAAGCTTATGTGCAGGCCCCCACATACGGGAGACAATCCCAACACAACCCAACGGAGTTCCATTTCAGAACTAATTGGCAAAGTCAGTTGTGTTTGGCGGGGATAAAGACGCTAAAGGAGGGTCATGCGCAGACCCACATACGAGAGACAAGGCCAACACATAAACACAATCAGGTTCCAAAACCTAGGACAAAACTAGCCAAACCCGACTATGATACCCTGCTAAAGTCAATTGGGCCCGATGGAGATAAAGACACGAGATGAGGGTAGAGTGTAGGCCCACATAGGCACATACCAAAGACAAGCCCAACACAAACCCATCCCAAAACCAATTGCACTTGCCAACATGCACCCAAATGGTATCCAAAACCCTCAACATATCTATAAGGCTAGCAACTCCACTAATCCAAGTCCAAACCAAAACTAGCCAAACCTGACTCTAATACCATGTTAAAGGCAACTAGATAAAATGGGGTCAAGATGCTAGAAAAAAGTTGTGTGGAACCAGATCAAAACATTCAACTAGGGCAGTCAAACCAACTCTCATACGAGCTCCGGGCAAGATGAAGAATCTAAAAGATTTAATTACGGTTAATAGTGTAAAATTTAATGCATCTATAGAACTAAAATGGTAAATATGGAGTATACCAACCTTTTCCTTGCTGAAGCCAAAGAATTCATGACTTGAAAATAACTGTTCAAGAGCTTGAACTTCGGGTGCTGAAGAAATCATGATCAGAGGAACAGATGAACGCTTTTCTATCTGCACTCGGCAACTTAAGTTGTCAAAAGCATATTCTATGCTAAAGCTATGAAGGAGAAAAATGAGCACATTTCCACATAAGCGAATTACTAGGAAACGTGCAAATGGCTCTTTTATATAAAACACCCAAAAGTAGCAGTTACCTCAGATATTTACTCTACCAATAAAAGTAAACAAAAAGGTGGACTAGGACTATTTTCAACGAAAAAATGCAAACAATCTTCTGGTCTTATAATTTCTTCTTTTGGGTAGGAGTATGTAAACAAGTGCCCCAAAGGTGCCCTTCAAGAATTAAGATGCAATCAAAAGCCTTGAAAATTATACTTAATTGTACCAAAAAAATGAAAGTTATTCTGTAGAAACTTAATAAATCTTTGATAAAAATAAACGCCCTATTTAAGCGCCTATGAAACCCCATTGATGGGGCATCTGCACAATGTGAGATCTTATGACCAAAATAATATAGAGAGCTAGAACCAATATAACCTCAAGATACCCAAGGCGAAACCAGAGAAACCTCTAAACGCAATCAAGCCACTAAATTGCACCCAAACTCCTACACAAAGATCAAAATCCCAAAGACCCTCGAGTCAAATACAACTAGTAGTTATTGCAAATTTAAGTTTAAGATCTGTCCGGCTACTCCATCCCCTTCTCTCGCAAAATCAAAATTATTGCTCTATACAAACACTCTAAAGTAATCATGTCTGGCAGTAGGATGAAACCTCAGCAGAGATCTGTCCACAAATGTAACTCATAAAGGAAGTATCTGATCCAACCTCAGTCTTCGGATCAGGTGCAGTTATTCAGTCAATCACATCCCATTTGGCATATACTCTCATCTTTTATCTGATCTTTAGTTTATTTTATTTTACATCTACATTATCATGCTGCAGTTCCAAGTAGTAAGGCAGATAGATATTTAGACTCGTAGGGTTGCTGAACTCTATTTTGAAACATTTAAAACTCTACCACCACTGCCATTTAAGAAAATATCTTTTGTTGTCAAGTACAATAAAATAGAAATATATTGATAGAATCACCTAAAGAGTAAAGAGACAAATGCGAGATTCTATACAGAAGTATAGAAAAGATAATTGGTTCTCGAGAAAGTTGATGTGGCCGACAAAGGAAAATAGGGTACCTGGATAAACTCCTGATCACCAGAGAGTAACGTCTCCAACATGGAAATCAACGAAACTTCCTCGTCTGCACCAGTAGTATCACAATCAAGTCCCAGAGAGCTTCTCCATTTTCCACAATTCAATAACAAAACAACTGCAAGCTTGTTTTTAGAAACAATCTCAAGTCCATTTTCTCTAAATTCTGAATATTCACTGAGTTCCCCTTTGCTTAGAGATACAAGACATTCATCTGATATCTTCAAACTACTTTCTGTTATACGTGTCGAGATGAGATTAGTGATTTCAGCTAGACCAGATCTGCACAAAAATTGATTTTCTGTATCAATGATTCCTGAAAAGACAGTAAACAAAAAGAGGCTGCAATAAAGTTCAATAAAACTTCAATTCATGATTTTCCACACAAAAATGAATTGTTATGTAAATTAGCAATTGAAAGTATGAATTGGTGGATTCCCCTAATAAATTGGGAAGAAGCCAACTCATGACTACATTGAGCTTAATGTACTTTTTTCCATATTAAAAAATCAGAGCCCTGATCAACTGCCAGCAAGCTCCTAACTAGTTAAGAAGACGTGAGAAGACAATGAAGGCCTAGATCAGGGTTGAAGCATGATGGTCTCTTCTTCTCTTGCTCTTTTTTACGCTGGCCTTTTTTTTTTTTTGAACTGGTACGCTGGCCTTTTTATTTTCCTAATAAGCTACTTCTTGCTTCATTTCTGGATGAACATCAATGCCTGATGTAATTTTGCCTCTGTGACAGAATGTCTGGCAAAGAAAAATGAACTTCCAAGGATGACCCAAATCATGACAGGAGTGAAGCTGATATGCCTAGTCTATAATCAGTATGCACTATACACAACTAGTTTGCAGTTTTTTGGGGGTGGCGGCCAATTGAACAACGCTGTACCAATCTCTCAACTTTTTGAGATTGAAGAAATCCTAGTATTCTTCTAAAATGGACTAAGAAAGAAAGCAACCTAACGCACCTCACAGATGAAATCTCCAGATTCTGAAGGGCCAGCTCAAGCAATTTGGAATTCAGAGTAACAATCTGATCTGCAAGTAAGCTCCTTTGAGTTTTATCTCCATACCTCAGCCCATGAAATACATGTTTTTGCTCAATATCACATAATTTCTTTTTTGCAGCAATGAGGCGTCGCTGAAACTGTTTCCTCTCTTTCCATTCCTGAGCATGGTCAAAGTAAAACAGAAAACTAGAGGTGAAATGGCAGTAGGTGGAATACGTCAATGTTGTTACGATTTGGGGAACCCGACCATAGTAGAGTAGCTCCCCACTTTTGGGGCACCCCAAATATTTGGGAATCTCCCCAAATCCGAAGCCAATAAAAAAGTGACATGTGTACATCATTTCTTTTTTCTCCTTAATTGCATTAACAACTCTTTTTCACTTATGTGTGTGAATTATTTAAGTTTAAATTAATTTGAATTTATAAAATATCTTTTAGTTATCGAATTAATTTATGATAATGATTTTAAATAATTCTAATTATCATAAGCGCATATAATATAATGTATTTGACTTACCTGCTCCCTTCTTGCTAATTTGTTCTATTAGTTTTGGGTCTATCGGAATCACTCTCTCGACTAGGTCGGGGAAAGAATGCGTACATCCTCCCCCCCAGACCCCGCTTAAGCGTGGGATATAGGACGTTGTTGTTGTTGACTTACACTTTATTAATAATTTAGTTATACGATTTTAATTTAACAAACATAATTATAGAATTAAGTTAATAATTATTAATATCTAAATAATTTATTTTAATATTTAAAATTATACGGAACATATGGTGGGATATGAAAAAAGTAGATGAGATGGATTTTGGGGGAACCGGGTCATTGTGGAGAGTGGGAAAGGAATTAGGGAGGATTAAGAATAATGTTAGTGGAAAGTGAGGTGGACGAATGAGAAAAGGAGAGAGAATTTTTGGGGAACTTGACCATTGGGGGTAAGAATTAAATTTGTAGCAGTAACTTTTGAATTTTGATCCTTGAAAGTACATAAATATTTCTGAAGACTCGTCCTATTATAAAGTAGAGTTTTAGCTATCAGCTGATAAGATTATGTCCAAATGGTTTGCATTTCCATTTGTGACTATAACAGCAAGAAAGGAACTGATTTATATCCAAAATATTTGTGATTCTTACTCTCAGCTGCACAAGCAATTTAGGCACTCACTTAAAAAGGACAGCATCAAAGTTTACTAAAGAATTTATGGAGACAAGGAAGAGAATCATAGTAATCGGATGATTAAGCACTGTAAATTTAAGGAAAATAAAATGAAAAACAATAGATGGGATGGAACTCACTAGTTGGCGCCTTTCTTTCTTAGAACGTTCATCAGAGCGTATATTCAACTGGAGTAGCCCCTTAGGAGGTGTGATCCACATTTCTCTTCTATCCACATCGATATCTGGGACAATTGCTTCCACAAATGGGATCCAGACAAGAGTACCAGATCCATCTGTATCTTGCTTCTCCTTGCTACTTCCATTTGGCAGTTCTTGGGGTGAATCAAGCATGACAGATAGAAGATCATTGGCTCCATGATTGAACACATTAACAACAGTTCCCACAGGTTCGCTAGTTTCCTGCAATTGAAGGTTTCAACCCTTTGAAGAATAGTATTTAGAAATCCTAAATGGTTTCTCCTGGGGAAGAAGAAAATAAACTAGATTGAGAAATACAAGATGTCTGCTACATTGTTTATTGTGATGAAATTATGTTCCTATGTCTCACCACGTGTATATAGGTGGGTTCAAAGTAACGAATGAACTTAAAAATGACAATATGAATGGGTAGTCCAAACCTTAAGAATAACCCTCATGCCAACAAGATCACGAGAATAAATTTCACCTTCCTCCAGTTCTGGTCTGTCACTTTCTCTCACAAGTATAGTTGCCCCTACAAGTGGCTTAGCCTAAAAATGTTCAAAGAAATAATCTTAGATGACTCCAAACTATAAAGTTAAACATGTTCAAAGACAGAAATGTTTTAGTTTTTATGAGAAAAATAGTAAGTATTGGAATCATTTTTACTCATATTTGTAGCTATATTCTCCCACTGTCCCACTTAAAGAAAATGACAAAAATGAACATGCTTACAAATTTGAAGGAAAACCAACATCAATTGATGTTGAAGGAAAACCATTCACCATACCCCACACCATCAATGTAGCTTTATCCTAAAGATTTTAAATGACATAGAGAGAAAAAAATGATGCTGCATGTGCCTAAACAAATAGCATTGTGTATTGGCAGGGCCAGTTATGCTTTTTGTTTGCTCAAAATTGGCAACAAGAACAAAAGAGATGGAACTATTTACATAAAAGCTCATTGCCTCTAAATATAAAACGAAGAAGAATAAAATAACATACTGCACACTCAACCAAAATTCATATGTTAACCCAAACATAAACAAGAAAATTATCAATTTCACTGAGTTACCTCATCAATGTTGTTGTAACCACTGAACTTTACAGTCCATCTCTTCTGGCCTGGATAACCCCGTCCTTCAACAAGCTCTACTTCTAGTAAGTTTTCCCTCCCGTAAATTTTCTGCCTCAACCATCTCTTCCCTGGCTAAGAAGAATAATTATCTTTTACACACAGAAGTCTAACAAGTTACTAGAAAAATATTTTTTAGGGGTCATCTAAAAAATTGAATAGCTAATTACCGTTGAAAGACGCATTTCAGGGAAATCAGTGTTGTACTTTACAGAAACCTCCCCATGAAGGCCATGAACATCACATATGTATCCGATTTCAATGAAGTCTGACTCGCTGGTGCTTGTAGTACTTGCCTCTGAGACCTCCTTAGTAGCTGAAACACGTCAAGGAGAATTTCGTCAACAATAGTATGCAATAAACTTTTACGAAGCCGAGCACAGATGACAGCAGTAAGAATCTCGTCCAGCAGAGACCTAAACATAGTCGATTGAAATTCGAAATACTCGAGGCACTAAGATTTGAGCATTGGACTACAGAAGTAACAATCGTTCTTCAAATTCGACCTAGCAAACGGATAGGCCTCGACATTTCCAAGAAATTTGACACAAACAACGTATCGAATTCGTCGGATCCCAAACTCCACGTAGCTAATTCAAAATTCGCAACAATTCGCCGCAAACAAAAACATCTATCAAAGGTTTCAACAGATAGAATAGGAAAACGGTGTTTACCAGCGCGCAGGAGGACGGGAGGAGCTGCAAGACGGGAAGTTGTGAGGGAACTGAAGTCGAAGAAGCTCCACGGCGTGCGAGATGAAGCGATGGAGGGAATTGACTGGTTTGGCCATGGAAGAGAGGGACGGGGAGAGGGAGAGAGGAAGCTCGTTGAGGAGAGGAGTGAAGAAGATGAAGGTGACAAGCTCTGCTTCATCTTTCTGCAGACGGCGAGCTCGGATTAGACTCGGATATTTGAGCGGGGTACTGAATTTGTGATATTTTTCATCTTATCATCCCACAGTTTGGGACTTTGGGAGTTGATGCTGGTTTACATAATTACTGTACATGACACTATCCATCCGTCCCATCAAAATTTATCGTTTACTGTTCGTATACAATACTCCCTCCTATCATAGATACAAGGCCATATACAATGGGGTACATGTATACTTCACCCATTTTATCTTCGCCACATCAGCATAAGAACAACCCTTCAACTATTTTATGAATTTTCACACATCTGTGTACTCCACTCTCAAATCGTACACTAATTATTTAATCATTTATTTTAGTCGTATACTCTTATTATATGAAATTATAAATTTATTTGTTTATTAAATTAATATTAAAAATATTTTGGATTGTCATATTATTCTTATTTAAATATTGTATTAAAAAATTATTTTTTTAACAATTATTAAAATTATTAAAATAACATATCACATTAAAATATCCAAATATATATATATACACATTCAAGTTGCAATGATTTAATTATAGTCATTTTTTATTTTTACCTATATATAGTCAAAATGGGTATCTATGCAAAGATAAAATCATTGTCTATTCAAATATAAATTTATTTATTTATTTTAATATTTTTAAACATTTGAAAAGTGGGTTTGAAATAAATAAAACCTTTTATCATGGGGTTTGTTGTGTACTCCAACATGTTCTTATTTAAGAACACTTTTAAAGTGTACTTGGGTATTTGCTTTTTTATTTAATTATTTTTGGCCTTAGTACACCCCAAATGTGCAGGGGTGTACATGCCCTAAGCCCTTCTACTTTTACGCACGTAGTTTAAGGAATGAAAAACTTTATAAAATATTAATTTTTTTCATTAAATTTTTTTACAATATAATACTTATTATTAATAAGTATTATATTGTAAAAAAAATTAATTAAAAAAATTAATATTTTATAGAGTTTTTCGCTCCTTAAACTACGTGCGTTAAAGTAAAAAGGCTTATATTTATGATCGGAGGGAGTAATAAAAACTATAGTATAAAATACTATTACTGTAATTTTTTTTACATTTATTTTTATAAATTCATACTTAATAATACTCCGTAATAAGTATAAAATTATTAAAAAAAAAGTTATTTAAAAATTAATATTTTATATAGTTTTTAGCATCTAACAACAACCACAACAACCCAGTTAATCCTGCTATAAAGCGGGGTCTGGGGGGTCAGGATGTACGCACTCATACCCCGAGCAGGTCGAGAGAGTGTTTCCGGTAGACCCAGAACAATAGGACAATATGGCCACATAGTAATAGGACTCAGAGTAGGGAGCAGAGAGAGCAGGGAATAATAGGAAAGGGGAAGCGCTGGGAAGAAGCATGAAAGAAAACAATGGCACGAGAACACATCTCAAATCAAAACTATAACGTATGACACTAAACATCAGCAGCTCGAATGCTCCTCCTCTAATGGTCTCTGTCCGAAGTCATATCCTCCGATAGGTTCAGCAGATTGAGATCATGTCTGATAACCTCCAACCAGCACTTCTTAGGTCTACCTCTCCCCCTACGGATATCTCCCAAATTCAGGATTTCACACCTACGAACCGGAGCCGAAGCAGGTCTCCTACTGACGTGCCCAAACCAGCGTAATCTGGACTCCCGCAATTTATCCACAATACTCGCAACTCTAACCTCTCTCCTGATGTCAGCATTTCGGATTCTGTCGAGTCTCGTGTGCCCAGTCATCCATCTCAGCATTCTCATCTCTGCAACTGACAACTTCTGTTCTTGCGCTTTAGTAATAGGCCAGCACTCAGAGCCGTACAACAAGGCCGGTCTAACAACCACCTTATAAAATTTTCCCTTCAGTTTAGATGGGACTTTTTTTGTCACAAAGTACCCCCGACGGATGAATAATAAAACGTCAAGTTTTAATTGACGGATGAAGTACTGTACTTGTAGTATGTATAATGGGGGTTACTTAAACTCATTTTGTTGGTGATAATCAAGATTTTTTCAAATGAAAAGGATAAAACTCCTATGTAATGGGGCTAATTAAAATATTTGGCAACTTAATATAGTTTTGAGTCTTTTGACCACAAACTAGTACCGTACTTTTGTATAACATCTCAGACCATCTTCAACAGCTTTTCTAAAATTTTCCCAAAATGGGGAAACAAAATACATATTCTTCAAATTATTTTTGCTTTAAATCCAATGGCTTCCCCATTTCGAAGTTTAAGAGAATTATTTAGTTTGGAGAATGCTGCAAATTTAGGGAATTCTCTCTATTTTTTCTACTGTTTTTCCATTTTTGAGAATGTGATGGGGAATCTGTTGGACCAAAAAAACCCTTAAAATTTCTCAAAAATTCCAAAATCTCCAAAATGGGGAAACTGTTGGAGATTCTCTTAACAAATGTGATCAAAATTAAACCCTCAAAACATCATACATATTTGACCGAAGGGAATATATGTTATTTCTACTTTTGTTTATTTGTTTGCTTATCCTGCTTTGCTTATTTTTTTATTAGGAAATAATTCGAGATCAGATATACCAGAATCTTGATGGCCGACAAGGCGACAAGTCGGCAGACGAAAACCCGTCAATAGATACAAACGAAAATGAAAACAAAAGGTGGAGCAATACAACAAGTGGAAATGCACCCTACAAGAAAACGAGTCAAGGAAAACTAAATCTAACACGAAGAGGACGTAGACTACGGACGAAAGCCAAGCACCGTCCTAAAACACCACCGCTGGCCAGCGATATGTTAGGAATCCCTGTGGGTAGTGAAGAGAACCTCCATGAAGCTCCTTCCCGTACACGGAGTCGCCCCGTACACACTACCTGGATCCCAGCCAGACCCGACTCCGACTGCCAGAACCCCAACATAGAAGAAGAACCCCTAGCTGCACCAAAGCAGAGACGCACGCCACCCGAGCAAAGCAAACCACAAAGGACCTGTCACAACGGACTAGTCAAGCCCAAACGGGATTTAATCCAAGCTCTTTCGAGCGGTGTTTCAAGCCCTTGCGGTTATATATAAATAACAACGGGATTTTAATTTATTTCAACATGAAAGTTGAAAAGTTTATTTAAATTTTTTATTTTTTTAAAATATATTTCACCTTCGGGTCATTTTTGGGCCCAAGGCAAAAAAGAGTAGATCTGGGCCCAAAGGCAAAATGCAGGAGGGCATCTCTACAAAGATAGGAGACGATGGTAATTAGCACAGGCCGCCGCTAGGCCACTGCACCCAGGAAATCGGGCACCGGACACAACAAATAGCTGAGACTGCCGGAGAATTAGGCGATGGAGGAGAAAGGTGGTGACCGGCGGAGGACGACGAGCGCACACCACCGCTAACCAACCCCACCCCGATCGAAGATTTGGAAACCCATGAGAAGGCGTCGACAAACAAGGGTTTACAACACCGGACCAGCACCGATAGGGAAGGGGAAGACAACACCGGAACAAACCGTCGGGGACAAACCACGCGATTGAGGACCACATCAACGAGATCCGACATGGGAGAGGGCGGGGCTACACCAGACTAAGGAAAGTAGGGGGATTAGGCAGAACGATGGTAAGCGAGGGAAGACGAAGCAAAAGGCATCGAGAACCCCAACCGGGCTTTGACACCAACCACTACGGCAAGAACCCAGGTGGGGAGAGGGGCCGGAGGCGAACCGAGAACGGAGAGATTAGTCAAAAAACGAGCAACCCCGAGCAACACAAACCACCACCAAAGGACGGAGGTGGAACTGGCCTAAACCGGAGAGGGAGGGGTGCCCGATCCAAACGGGGTTTAGAGCGGCGATTAGGATGCGTAGGGGGGGTAGGGGTCCTCGGAGGGAGGCGGATTAGGGCTCCCGAAGGAGGTTTGAGGGCATCCTAAGAGGTTGTTTGAGGTGTTGTTTTCCATCCCCAACATGGGGTTTTTCCAGACTCAAAGAGAGCGTTTTTCCTCCGTCTTTTAGATCTTTCTCCCGTCAAAAAAGTTATCCTGCTTTGCTTATATTTGTTCTCCATTGCTTACTTTTCATAACTCTTTATTTTTTTATTTTTTTAATAAGGTAAAAATTCGAAGGCTAGACAGACCTGGCTCGTCGAGAGGCTGACAAAGTCGGCACTGAGGGCAACGAAGACAAAACCGAAGCCAAGCGTCATCAATCGATGACACCGTTGTCCAGCAATACATCATGAGTCCCTATGGGCGATGAAGACGAATCTCCAAGGAAGTTTTCGGAATACGGAGTTGCCCCGAACTGTAACATGTCAAACAAGAACAAACGAGGTCGGGGCGGGGCTTGTCTCCCTGAAGGACCCTCCGACGCTCAAGTCAGTCCTTTTCGGTTGCCAAAAAAGTAGGGGTGTGCATATCCGAGTACCCGACACGAACTGGATAATCGTGTCGGGTACCTGAAACCGTTTAACCCAATATGCCCGAACCGTATACGAACCGTTTAAACCCGGGTACCCGACACGGTTAAGCTATTCGGTTCTGTGTCGGATACCCGGGTACCCAACACGAACCAAGTCTTTTTTTTCCCTTGTCCGTGTGCTACTGCTGGCCTGCGGAGACGCGGAGTAGCGCAAGCGGCGCCGGAGTCAGAGATGGTGGAATTGAGAGGGAGAGATTAGAGAAAAGAGGGGAAACTGCATCGGAACCCTAGACCTCATGGATTCATCAAAGGAGCAGAAGAGAACTGAGTTCCAGTGTGCTGATTCGATGGAGAGAAATGGCGAAATTGAAACCTGTAGAAATCTTGCAGGAGCGAGTTGGCCAAATTGAAACCCTGAGTGACACCGACGGATGGGTACAGATTGATTGAGAGCTTTGAATTGGTGAGCCTAGGGAAGCGGGAAGGCGAAGTAAGAAAACTGTGTTGTACCTGTGCAGCATTCAAACGATTTCAGAGAGGGGCGAACGAGTCGAACATTTCAAAGTGTCGATTTCAGATATGATTTCGAGAGGGACGAACAATTCAAAGTGAGATTTGAGAGATTACGAGACGGGCGCCGATTCAGAGTGAGATTTGAGAGAGTTGAGGGTGTGGTCGATTGTCTTGTCGGCGTGAAAGAGAGAAAAACAAATGACAGAGATTGAGTTAGGGTTAGGCCAGAGTGTCAAAAAGGGAGAAAAAAAAGGAAGCGTAAGGAGTATAAAAAAAAAGGAAGCATAAAGGAGTCGAACTCAGGTCTATCTGCTAGAGCCCAAATCATGCGTTTCCTTTGGACCAATTGAGCTAGTAGAGTTTATTGATACATATAGGATACTATCTATACTAGTATTATAATGCCATACCTAAAAATTAAAAAAAAATTAAACGGTTCGTGTCGGGTACCCGACAAGGCGATTTGCCCGACCCGAACACGAACCGTTTACAGTCGTGTTTTCTCGGTTCGTGTCATTTTCGTGTCGTGTTTTTTTGGTTTCGAGTTTTTTCGTGTCGTGTTTTCGGTTTCGGGTTTTTCTGCACACCCCTACAAAAAAGCCTCCCCTAAACCCTAGTTCATCACACATATATATAGTGAAAATTAGGGTTGAATTAAATGCTACCTGATAAAAGACATTTGTGCCCCTAAGTTCCTTATGGGCTTACTTTAACCCTACCAGGTACATTATAAATTTATTTTTTCGTTTACCATGTACCAACAAGTTTGAATTGGTAATCGTAAAACATCTACCATTACCAACCTCTTACCAATTTAATTGGTTACTAGTTAAGTTGGTTGGTACATGTTGGTAATAAGAATTTACCATTTTTTTAGTGTTGAGAAAAAAATACAAATACAATATATACAACTTAATTAAAACTTATAAGTTATTTTACAACGCTTGGGTTTTTATTTAAACTGACAATATTTATATACTAAAGCAACATAAAACTTATACATTAAGTTATTACTCCCTCGTTCGGCAAAACATGTCGTTTACTATTCATGCACGGTTCTTTATGATGATAATTGTTATATAAAATATCAATATCCATATTGTTATAAAAAAAAATTTATCAAGTTCGTACTTATTAATAGTAGAATTAACTACGAAATTGGTAAAAAAATTTTATAAAAAATAGATATTTTATATACTCCCTCTATCTCATAATAAAAGTCGTTTTACTTTTCGACACGCATTTTAAGGAGGTAAAAACTCTATAATATATATATATATTTTATAATTTCATACTTATTACTATCAAATAGGGCTCGCCTTGGATCTTCCTCGCTTTCTCCGCTAGCTAACAACTTTATGGGTTGTTTGGGTTTTTTCTTTCATCTATGTTAATTTGTGTTATTTAGTTTGTTGTATGTTCGACGGTTCGCCGTCTGCCGACTTATCGGCCACTCGAGGAGTCAGACATGTATGACCCTCGAATTCTTACCTTATAAAAAAATGAGAATATTGTAAAAATTAATTTAAAAAATATTTTATAGAATTTTTACCTCATTAGAAAGTGTGCACAAAATGCCAAATGACAATTAATTTGAGACAGAGAGAGTAGTTGTTATCCCCTAAAAAATGTGCGTTAATAGTAAAAATACATGTTTTGCCGAACGGAGGGAGTACAACATATTTAAGCACTAAAGCAACATAAATACTTAAATAGGTCCGATAATATTAAAGATATCCACGTGAGAACTTCTTACTAACGCTCAGGAGACGAGGTTGTGGAGGAATGATAAGAAGTCGGAACTACGAACGAAGGAGACGAAGATGAGCTCAGAGGGTTGGCCGCCACCATTGAAGGATTTAAAGCCGAATAAAACCTAGAGATCTTAATCTAAACTTTCAGGGTATCACCTTTTTTTCTTAATTTCCCTAATTACATTTTACATAAAAAGTTAAAAACTTAAAAGAATTAAAATTCTAGGTTTTTTCATTTTTAAAAAACATACCAAATACATATATTGACTCTTAATTCCCGGGATTTTGAACTATCCAAGAAGTAGAGAGCTAATCAAACGAACCCTAATCATTAAAAGGTAGGAATGGTTGGTATTACCGTTACCAACATATTTCAAATCGGTTAGAAATGATAATACCAACTTTTCAGTTTTCATTTACCATAGAACTTGGTTTTGTATACCGAATCAATTATATTGGTTACCAATTTAATGGTTCGGTTGGTACGTGTTTATTTGGTTTGTCGTGGTACATTTTACCCCGCTCTAATTTTATTAAAAATTAACATCGTGATATATGTGAACCAAGTTATGAGTGGTACTAGTGACCCATCTAATATGGCAATATATAACGTGGACCAAGTTATTATAACACCCCATCCCACATCGGATATCATAAAAATGTTGAGAATGATTTATAAGTGATTCAAGCTCTACTCATGTCACAAGAGCTCAAAAACTCTTTATTTTCATACTCCAAGTGAGAACAACGGTTAAGATCTCAATGAGTAGCGACTCATCCAGTATGATAATATATAACTTGATTTAATTTGATTTTAAAGCCTAAAATACTAGCCCAGAGAATATTCTCCTACTAACTTATTTTATTTGTTTACCCCGTTTAAATAATTACTCCTTTGCATCATACTACTAGTAAAAACTAAAAAAAAATACCAATAAATTGAAAATAACAGTAGAGTCCAAAAAATAACAACAGTAGCACATTCATATTTATATAATCCTTTTTCCAATAACAATAATAAAATATATTTATATATTTATATAATCCTTTTTCCAATTACAATAATAAAAGATATTTATAGAGACACCAAAAAAACCACCTTAATTTCATCTATCTATCTATATATCTATATATATATATATATATATATATATATATATATACATATACTAAAACCGATGCATTGGTGCCTGCGTGGCGGCACGTGAGTGAATCTGCCTACGTGGCGGCGCGAGAGTGCGTCTCGCAAAACTTTCTCCTGTCAAAAAAGAAATCTAATAAAAATAAAAATAAAAATAATTAAATAATTATTTCATTTAATCATTAACTATTATAATTGGATAGATGGAATATCTTATAAAAGACTAAATATTATATAAGGAAAAAACTATATCAATATAACACAATTATCATTTATCAATATAATTAAAAGTAGTAGTAATAATAATAATATTATTATATTCATGTCCTTACTTTCATTGTTTCTATATCACCCACTATAAAAATGGCCTACAAAGATTACTATATACGGAGTATATATTTTGGTCATATGAATATTATATATTATTTACATGATTAGATACAAGATATTATTTATACGGTGATGACTATATACAATATCACATATGAATATTATTATAATATATATGATTTATATATAATCTTCCATTGTATCTAATCATAAATGGAAGGACATGTCCTTACTTTGTGGCCTACGAAGATTATTATATATATATATTTAGATTATATGTTTTATTTACACAGCGATAGACTGGAGTTGTAATATAATATATTCATGTCCTTCCAATTTAATTTTTTTTGGTGGGATACTTCCAATCTAATCATATGGATAGATAGATTTTCCTAATTAACAATTTGAAGTTGCTATACAAATAATAATATGACTACTGGATAAACTACTAGCTCTTCCATTGAATCCTTTTGTTCTTCGTGCGTGCCTAGGCTTTGGAGGAAAGATTTTAGTTTTTGTATTGTTCGGTTCAATAGGCTATGTAGTTTATACTAAATTTTATTTTTATAGTGGTTGTTCTCTCTCTAACGCTTTGTTGTTTGTCCAATGAAAATCAATTCGGCTTTTTATTTCGGACCCGACTTACGACTGCGTTTCCACCAGGCTGGCCGCCTTCGACCTCGACGCCAGTGGCCGACTTCTTGCGGGATTCACTGATTTAGGGCAAATTTCAATTCAAAGGTAAATTTCCACTTTCCTATGTCAAAGTTTATGCATTATGAATTAGATTTTCAATTCAATTTGAAATACTTGAAAGTTAGAATGTTAGATTTTCAAATTGAAGTTTAAATTTTTAATAGGGAGTTAGGTAGGGTTTGTGAAATTTGAGAATCAATTCCGTCAACCTATGATTGTCATTTTGTGACTTGTGAAAATGTGAATGATTTATTATAGGAGAAAAAATGGAGAAATTTGTTATTCGAACTAAGAATCCATCGATTCCAATTTCAAGTTTTGGGTCTTCTAGTCCTCCTGTTGCTCATTCCCCAAATGTTAGAATCGATGTGGTTGAAGATGATGTTTGCTCTCCAACAACAGGTTAGAATTTGTACCCTTAATTTATTTATAAATATTAAATATATAGTATTAATCGTTCTTTAATTGATATTAAATTTTAAACTAATTAATAAAACCAACAACAAAGAAGTATATGATGACAGAAGTATATTAAATATATACAATAGATAAATTCTTTATTTACTATTCTAATACGTATTGTTGTCAATTAAATTAGGTATATGGTCAAAATTCGAGTTGTTGATGATACCGACAGTGCTACTTTAGTATTGTTTGATCGCGAAGCTTTGCACCTATTCAAAATAACAGCTTCAGATTTACAGTAGAAATTTTTGGAAGAGGTTATTCTTTCAATTTTGCAATTAATAAAAAAATGTACTTATATAAGGTATTCAATATACATTATTTTAATTTGATATAGATTTATTAATTTTACAGGGTGGTGAAAGTAGTGGATGCCCCAAAGAGATGAAGATGGTAATCGGAAAATTTAACATAGAGAAGAAAAGAAGTATAAAGTCTATAAAATGCTAAATATGACGGATGACGATTCCTTGATAAATCAATTCTTAAAGAGTCCAAATATTATACAAGTATATTTTCGATAAGCTTCTAAACTTATTGCATTACTCCTAAAATATATAATGTTAGGCTCCTATCTAAAGATACTCACAATATTTTTTTTTTTTGTAGGATTCGGACTCATATAACAATGGTGATCAAAAGGGATCAGACGTTACTTCATAAACTACTGTTCCCCTACAAAAACGAGCACGTAGAACTTTGGTTTTGAGTTCCGATTCAGAAGAGGAAGATGAAAATGCCGATCAACGATCTTCAACAAAAAAACAAGAATGTCTGACTTTCATGCCGTCAAGACAAAATTTCAGTGAAGATAGAGAAAGATGATACCTCATTCTAATTATCATGCTTTAAAATTTCCCTTCTATTGTTTAATATTATTTCACTTTAGACACCATTGCGTTGTTTATGGAAAACATATATACTTAATTTTGTTTACGTTTTATTAACTATATTAAATTTATTTGAGATTTTAGATATCATGTGTTAACATATTGTGTTAATATAATTTTTAATATTGTCCAATATCCCTTTGCAAAGTTTGTTAACAAAATTATATTGGTAAAAATCAAAATCAGCTTGTACGTTTTAGTAACTATGTATTTTTCCAATCTACATACATATATTTGGATATTAAATTATTTCAATATAATTGAATACGCATTTTGTATTAGATAAAAGATCAAAATATATTAAACTATTTCTATATAACTAAATATGTAATATGTATTACATAAAAGATCAAGTTTTATATCTTAAAGAGCATATGATAAAAATCTAAAATGAAAAAGATTTCTTACCAAAAAAAAAGAACCATAACACCCTAATTTAAAATAGGACTAAACCATTTTTAAAAACCCGATATGCTATATAGATTAAAAACGGAAATCTTATTAGGATATAGGTAAAAAAAAACCTAAACGATATGTTATATTACCGTATAGAGAAATTTGCTTCGATTATACCATATTAGCAAATCGGAAAATTTGGATAGATAGACTTTTGTCCGATTAATTCCTATCTAATCAAATAGACAGATAGATTTATAAATCATATCGGCAAATTTGGATACATCCAATCTAATCATATACATAGATAGATTTATAAGGAAATTTATTTTGCCATAATTAAATAAAAATATTATAAATCATATCTAATTACATCACAGTCAGAGTAGAGAGAGGGTTTACCCTTGACCCTTTTTTTCCCCAAATGTAATGGATAAATAACTTTCAACATATGCTTTATGTAATATTCACGCTCGAACACAATTACTTTGTTAGGAAATATGTATAAAAAGGTAAATTTCCAAGGGGGCTTTATTATAAAGTAGCCTTATTAGTTATTACCCAGTCACTTTGTCGTTTCTTAATAATTTATATATTCATTTTATTATATTTATTATAAAAAAAGTATGAAACTATAATAATAAAATTTGACACTTTATACAGTTTTAAGCTTTTTGAATAAAATTTTTTGTTAAAAAACAAAGCGATATGATTTTAATTAAAGGAGGGAGTATTTATTAAACTATTCAAAATGTTACCCCTCCTTATTATATTTTAACTTCAAATTAATGTCAAATTATTTCAAAAATAATCTTATTAATGATAGTTCTTACACATTTATTTAAAAATTTTGAAAAAATAATAAGAATAATTTTTTAAGATTTTTTTTTACCTAAAAGCTAGGATAGATGTATAGTTGAATATTTTAATTTTAATTATTCTCTAAAATTTAATTCTTCAAGATTTGTCTTTTTCTAATATTTATGTTAAAAATAATACATTTTATAAACAGTAAGATATGGAATTGAATATTTATATTAAAAATTTATTATAATCAGCAATTTAGGTAGACACATTGGATTACATATAGATAAAATAAATGAGGTTATTGTATGGAATAACTTAAATATACTTTAAAATTATTATTTTAATTAAACAAATTCATGAGATATTTATCTTTCAAAAAATAGAAAATTTCAAAGAACTAGAAAAGAGAAATATATATTTTTATTACAAAGATTTCCCTTTTTCATATGATGAAGCTGATAAAAAAGAATGATGCCTTGTGAAGAACGCGCCCCACGCGCGGCGACTACCCTTCTCCTCCAAAAACCTTCCATCGTCCATTCCCGTCCTGAAAACCCTAACAATCTAAACATCACAAGAACAAATCTATATGCAATCCTTCCCTGTACCAGAGGAGATGACGTTTTCCTCTTCTCTCCTACCCTCTCGCATCCGGGATCCTTCCTCGGCCCTGCGACGGTGATAGATCTGTTCTCCATAATATCAAATCAATTTGGGGGTTTGCTTCTTGTCTCCTCCCTTTGGTGGCTCTATGTGGAGTCCTGCATGGATTTAACTCCGGAAGTGATGTTTTGTTGGGCTGGGGGTGCTCCGGGAAGATTAGGGCTCCCCCTTGGTCGGATCCTGGATCTAGGGTTCCGAAAGCCATGGACTATAAAACGGGAGGTGGGTTCTCGCCGTGTGGTAGTTCTACGGCTGTTCTTCTCTCCTTCTGTAAGAACTCTCCTCTAAGGTATGGTTTGCTCTTCGTTGTTGACCGATCCCTCTCCCTCTCTTCAACTCACACCTCTCATGTCTTATACCATCTTCTCCTCCCTTACCTTTGGTTTCAAATTGCTAACTGGTGGATTTCTCTTCTCTGTGTCTTGGTTTCAACTGCCAAGGATAAAGGTACAAAACACCCAGGGGTCGGCTCCGCCGTGCTCCTATTAAACACATCCCGAAAGGGCAAAAAACCCATAGGGGTCGGCTCTGCCGATTTCCTATCGAATACCTCCCGAAAGGGCCCAAAACCTCGCTATGAGGAAAAAATTCCTGAGGGATCTCTAATTCTCGATGATGGTGGAAGAAAAGCAAGGAAATCGAAAGCCGAAAAGAAGAACAAAAAACTGACGGTCATGGTGAAGAATTCGATGACCCTCTTGGCATCTTCATATGTGCTATTGAGTAGTATAAGAGTTGCAGCCTCCCGGGTAAAACTCTTTTCTAATTACTATTGCTACTGGGTCTTATTTCAAGCTTTTTCGAATCAAACATGTCCGAACCAGGGATTTATCTCCAATGATGTGAAACTGGGAGCTTTTTTGCTGAGCTCCTTGGAAAAACCTCAGTCTATGATCTTTGTTGTGCCTAGTCACTTGCTTATTAAAATGAAAAAGCGCATTCGAATGCAAAATTTGTGGCAATATTTCAAGGTTTACAGGTGGTATAAAAACAATTTCTTGGACATCATAGGTTGTCTTGTACAATTTATTTTAGAGAACAATATGTGGTACAGGTTATGTCAACTTTTGCTTTGTTTGATCAGCAGCTGGCTATTATCGTGCCTCTCGTGGTGGATTATACTGCCTTGCTTGCTTGATACGGGCTATCTGATTTTGGAGTCTATGATTATATGGCAAACTGTGTTGTCAAAATGTGGATTAATGAAAAGATTTTCTCTGAAATATTTACCTTATCAAAAAATCCGGACTTCTGAATTTTTGAGTTTTCATATGTGGCGTATTAAGAGTAAAGTAATGACACTCATATATGTTGGATCCTCTCCTTATTAGATTTGTTTTATTCTGCTCTTTGGCATGCCTAACTTCGGTAAGGACCTAGGTATGTCTGGTGTAGTGGAAGCTACTTGTCCACTGTCTACCTTTCCTCGCTTGGGCAACAACAATAATGATGAGAACAACATTCCTGAGGGGGTTTCCCGCCCCAATGATGGAGGAGGAATCACAAGCAAAACCTTCCAGGTAATATACTATATATTGATGGGTGACCCTCCCCTTGATACACCACCTCCGACTCCTTTGCGAGGTCTTGTTTCAACAAATATCCCTTATATCCCATATGATGTCTCTTTGGACTCGTCTGCCTCGGTTTCATCTAAAGTCTCCCTTGACCTGGCTGCTGATGAAGATGCTTTGGGTGTCAAAACTGAAATGATCGACTCTCCCAATATGTGGAAAAGCTTCTTCACCTTCTTCGTTGCTCCTTGCGTGGTACTTTCAGGTATGCGTAAGTTTGAGCAGCAGGAGGTGGGGCTGTTTTCAAAATCTAATTCTAGTAACCGTGTTGGGAACTTTGGTAAATCCGAATGGGCATCGTCTAAGCTGATGGGACTAAATGCTAAATTCTGTGGGAGGGACCGATTCTTGACCTTTGTCAAACACTTATGTATACCCTATTATGTTAGCAAATGGAACTCTGAGTGTTGCCTCCTGTTAAGGATACCTATTAATAGTGGAAATGGCCTTCTAAACGGTGTATTTACTGATTGTATTACAAGGAATTATTTGGTCTGTGGTTATGCATTAAAAACCAGTGTAAGCTGCCTCTGTGTCCCTTCTGTTGGCCTTACACTCGTGTCGACTGGGAGGAAAAAGGTCTGTAACACCATGGATGCTGCAAAATTCTATATATACAAAGATCTTTATAAGTCTACTGCATTAATTAAGGTCTGGGTACCCATGAGTAAGTCTATGCTGCTTGTTATTCTGTTTATCAAGCCTGCTAAAAGAAAATTTCATTTGATATATTCTTGCAAAATATCTAAGTGCATGCACAAAACTTGCCTGAGCAATTTCATTAGATCTCTCGAACCTAAAAACATCATTAGAATTTGTATAATAAAGCTATGCATAAACACCCCACTTGTAAACATCATTTGTCTCTTGGTGAAGCTTACTCCGATAGCATCTGTAGCTTATTGGCTACGTATTCCAGTAGAAACCATAGCTAAACAAAAATCATTTGGGATTATTCTATATAAATACAATTATAAATTTCTTAACCAAAAAAGGACAAACCATATTACAAAAACAAACCGGTCTTCGCTAACAAGCACTTAACTGTGTTGCATAAAACATAAAACTTGCCTGAGCAAATGTCACAGGAAAAACAAACGACACAACATAACTAAAGTACTACGAAGAACAATTAAAGGCGTAATGTGTTGGCATGGGCGAGCATACCTTCTGCGCGTCCATGACAAAGCAATGTTAACATGATTAGGGAAGAAAACTTTTTGGACTAATATTAACGAATGGCGCATCTTAGATCATATACAAATGCTCGTCCTGGTAGAAACTAAGACTGAAACAGAATTGAGAGAAGCTCTCTGGAAAAATGTCGGTTTCACAAACTTGTGCTGGTCCCCGTCTTCTGGCCGTTTTGGTGGCATTGCCCTTTTTTGGAATGAATCATCCTTCATAGATGAAACCATCTCTGTTTTTTTCGTTTCCCAAGAATCATCGGCGTAAAATATGAAAACATCAAGGAGAATTTCGAGTGTCTGATGTTTTTTGTATATGCCCCTCCAAACCCTTCGGAGAAAGATGATTTCTGGAGAACCCTCCTTAACTTAATCGAACAAAGTGTTTTTCCATGTCTAATAATGGGAGACTTAAACGAGATTAGCTCACCCTCGGATAAAATGGGAGGCGCAGAAATGGTGCCGGGAAGATTCCAAAGACTAATAGAGTTCAAAGATGCATGCTCATTGACAGAGATTTCTTCGTTTGGTAACCCTTTCACTTGGAGAAAGAAACAAGCTGGACCAGACAACATTTTGGAAAAATTGGACAGGGTATTAGTCCACCATGAGATAATTGACTTGTTCCCTGACCTGGCAACAAAAAACGGGGCCTTCGCTAACTCGGATCACTGCCCCATTACAATTAATATATCAAAAAATACCATGTTCAAACCACCCCCTTTCAAGTTTGAAAACATGTGGCTACAGAGAAAAGACTTCCGGAATATTGTCAAGCAAGCTTGGAGAGCTTCGTGTACTGGCTCTGCTCTGTTCCAAATCATTCATAAAACAAAAATCCTCAAACAAAAAGCGAAAACATGGAACAAGAGAACATTCGGAAACATTTTCCGCCAAATTCAAGAGATTGATGATGCCCTTATTGCACTACAATCAACTCCACAAACTAATATAAACCAAGACCAACATATAAAGGAACAGAACCTTTTATCTAAAAGGGAAAATCTTCTTCTGTTCCATAAAACTTACTGGAATCAAAGAGCTAAAGCAAAACATCTAAAACTAGCAGACACTAACTCCACCTACTTCCATAGAATTGCCACTGGCAGAAGAAATCGGAAGATAATTAGATCAATTACATCTGCGGAAGGGACACAAATAATGGGTGATGAGAACGTTAAAAAGGAAATCCAAAGAGACTTTGAAAAAAGATTCTGTAGAGAACAGTCATATACGAATAGTCAATTGGAAGACTACCTATCGGAAATCAATCCAGTTATCACTGATGATGAAAATAAGCTTCTTACCCAGCAACCAACCAACAGTGAAATTAAAAAAGCGGTTTTTTCAATGGGTAAAAACAAATCTCCTGGGCCAGATGGTATGACGGCGGAGTTTTATAAAAAATATTGGGATATTGTGGGTATCGACATCATCAAAGCTGTAAAGGCTTTCTTCCATTCGGGTAAACTTTTAAAACAAATAAATCACACATTTATCTCATTAATACCAAAGAATGAAAACCCTTCCATGACGACGCATTATCGTCCGATTAGTCTATGCTCCACCCTATACAAAATCATTTCAAAAATAATAACGGAAAGACTAAAATCAATAATAGGAAAGATCATACACCCTCTACAAGGCGCCTTTGTGTCCGACAGAGCTATCCAAGATAATATATTAATAGCGCATGAGATTTTTCATTCATTCCGCACCAGAAAAGGTGTCAGGGGTTGGGCGGCCATAAAACTTGATATGGAAAAAGCATATGACAGAGTAGACTGGCAATTTACGAAATCAGTTCTCCAGCGGTTTGGTTTCCATCAAAAATTTGTAGATATTATCATGGAATGTGTGACTACAGTGTCCTTCTCTGTTCTAGTTAATAATGGTCCTACGGATCTGTTCAAACCAACGCGGGGATTGCGACAAGGGGATCCCCTCTCCCCTTTTCTATTCCTGCTTGGAGCATAAATTTTTGCTCGGAAACTCTCCCGTGAAGCAGAATTAAATAATCACAGCGTCGACTTCAAATTTGGTCATACATGCCCCTGTGTTCCTTTCCTGGCCTTTGCGGACGACATAATCATTTTCTCAAAGGGAAGCAATTCAGCGTGTACAAAAATTAAAGAAATAATCGAAGAATATTGTAAATTCTCAGGTCAAAAAGTTAACTACCATAAATCTTCCTTTCAAACTACACCGGGGATACCTAGGAACAGAGCACATGACTTAGAAGGAATTCTTAACATACCCCTAGAACGAAATCTGGAAAAATACCTGGGCTGCCCAATTATAAATGGTAGGGTTTCAAAGAAAACTTTCAGCGACATAATTTGCAAATCAAAAGATCAATTAAGTAAATGGCGGGCAAATGCCCTATCACAACAAGGAAGAGCAACTCTGATTGCCTCAAATCTAGCATTAAAACCCCTCTACGCTATGCAGAGCTTCATGTTCCCTGCAGCGGTCCATAAGCAATTAGACCAAATCAACCGAACTTTCTTTTGGAACAAAGACGCACAACATTGTCCTCTTATGAGCTGGGATAAAATATGCAAATCGAAGGCTTGCGGAGGATTGGGAATACGAAAGGCAAGAGACATGAATGAGGCGCTCCAATTGAAACTTCTGTGGAAATTCCTAGCTGAACCTGGAAATACCTGGGTCCAAATCATACAATACAAACATTTAAAAGAAAAGCACATACTGAACTACTCCAAAAAGAGTACTGCATCGTGGCACTGGTCCAAACTCAGTTCGCTGATCCCAAAATTCAAAACAGGACTCATCTGGCTGGTGGGGGATGGGAAATCAATCAACTTTTAGGAAGACAATTGGACAACAACGACACCCCTTATCAACAGGATTGATCCTCATCAAACTATAAATCCACAAGATTCGGTAAGTGACTACATCATAGGAGGACAATGGTGGAAGGAGAAGCTCCTTTCAGTTCTCCCAGTCCAAATCACTGAAGAGATTATGAAAATTCCTCTACCCATCACACCGTTTACAGACAGACTCTATTGGTGGCCTGGCAAAAGAGGTTGGTTTACTACATCAAGTGCTTTTAAGTTTATTTCTTCCAACTCTCATACTTCACAAGATGAATTCTCGTGGATTTGGAAAATTGACGTGTCTCCCAAAGTGAAAAACTTCTTATGGAAATTAAAACATAAGGGACTGGCTACGGCTAACCGTTTGTCCCAAAAAGGAGTGTCTGTACCTTCTACATGCATATTCTGCAACCAGTTTGAGGAATATGATATACACTTGTTCATAGAATGTCCTATAAACAACTTCCACCAACAATTCCCTCGAGAAATATCCCAAGATATTTTTGACCTGATACAAGATAATAGAGACATGGACCGAATCCTACAGATAATAGGCTCCACTCTTTCGATGGAGATGAGAAAATATATTGCAATTAGATGGTGGACTGTATGGTTTGCTAGAAACTAGACTATCTTCAGAAACAAAAGTATTCCTTCTATGGAGGGGTTCAGGAAAATGATCAGGGACAACATAGAAGATTGGAATAGGGCCAGCAGATGGAACGACATTGAAACAGAGGATCCAGTACCACAGAAGAAGGAACTAGGTCATAAAAAACCCCACAAAAAACCCCTCCATTGGAGAAAGCCTCCGATGGGTAAATACAAGCTTAACTTTGATGGATCTTTCATATCAACTTCTAAAGCTCTATTGGTTTCATCATTAGAAATTGGTGTGGCGAACCGATTAGCATTGGGGGTAAAGCTATTGGTGGGCAATCTCCTCTCATGGCGGAAGCTCTTGCCCTCCGCCTTGGGATGGAATAAGTTAGAGAACTAGACATCGCAGACTTAATAATTGAAGGAGACTCAAAATTATAACAGACTTCCTTAATTCAAATTCCGATTGCCCTTGGGAAATAGAAATGATTATGTCAGATATCCAGGCACTTCTCCAAAAAGTTAATTCAGTTAGAATATCACATATACCCCGTATTGGTAACCGAGTAGCAGATAAGGTTGCACACCTTAGCTACTCGACCAGGGGGCCAGATTTATGTCTCGACTCAGGCCTTCTTGGCCTCATCCGACAGGATGCCTTCGGATAAGGATTCCCTCCCATCCGAATTCTTACTTAATCAAAAAAAAAAAATGATGAAGCTGATCAAATGTCCATTAGTTATTCCATCATTTTGATATGAATATTTATCAATTTATTCACGAGATTTTAGATGAAACATGAATTATTAAACAGTAATTATACAACAGGGTAGCTAATTGTATTTTATAAAGCTCTCAGTATCAAATTATTTGAATCTTTATAATTATTTTTTTATAAAAAAAATTACAGTATACCATATATAACTTCTTGCATTTAATATTATATAGTCAAAATTTAATAGAAACAACCAACCAACTTCACCTCCGAACAAAAACAACATAATATACAGTAACATATATTCACTACACCGTAATCCCCGTACTTGGGACGGACCTTACACTAGTTTTAATTATTTAATATAATTAGATGCCGTTTTAATTGGGGCCAGCCGGACGTCAAACGACATTTAAATAGAGTTGATAAATTTTCGTCTCATCAATCATTCTCTGCTCCTTAGAAAATTTTAAACTCCTTTTTCTTCTTCTCTCTCCTCCATTTCTCTCTCCCCTTTGTGCATCATCAATTATCGATTCATCCATCCTTTTTTAATCTCCTCCAATCTGGATAGATTCTTATAAATTTGGGTCGTGGAGAGAGGAAACCTGTGCCCAAAATCAATTAATTTCGCTTTTTCGGACGAGTTTTCCACTATTAAACTCGGTGTTGGTGTGGTTGATTTTGGGTTGTGTTGCTTTGCATAGTCATCTTCACAAGTCGGAATCCCTCTCTCCTCCTTCTGGTTTGATTCTCCGTTTACGGTTTACCCACTGAATTCGGAGCCTCGTTAACTCGCTCCAAGGTACGCAATCATTCTGTGTTCGGCGTTTTTATTTTCCCGATCAATTGCCTCTTTTGCTTGTTGATTTCGTTGTGAATTACTGCAGTGTGATCTGGAGCGCGTGATTAGCGACTAATTGAGTGTTGTTTGGATCTAATTTCGATTGTTTTGTGTTGATTGTTGTGGTTTTCGAGAATTGGTGTTCTAGGTCAACATTGGTTGGTGTGAAGTTTTTTGCTGTGCTTTGATAGTACCGCAATTGTTTATCATGTCTACTTTGAGTCCTCTTTTTTTTACATGTGATGGTTTGTGCTTGAGCTTCACTTTTCGTCCGAAAGTGGTTGACTTATTCAATCAGAGTTAAGCTACGTTGTAGATGAAGTATCTACGCTGTCATTCTCCCATAGATTTTTTGACCGCTTAAACTTCCATCTATCACTTTTCTGGGTGTCTATATTGATGAAAACCTTGTTTTGCGTTGAACAGGTAATGCATCCGACTGCCAACCATGTTTTTTCCCCTCCCTTGTTCATGCTACTTTTAATTTGTTTTTCCTAATTTCCCTCCCTTTTAATCTGGTGTTTCAATTCACTGCCGTCTTTATTTTGTGCTAGTGTCCTTGCATGTAAGAAGGCTGATCATATGATTCAGAATTGGTCAGATTGGTTAAAGGACCTGTGAGTTGGTATGGGTTGTTGTATGATGCCATTGTGTTGTTTGCTATTTTATGGGATTACTGATTAGTTTTTCTTGCAATCTAGTTGACTTGTATAATTGAGACTGTGGCCAGAGTGTTTGAAACGTTTGTTCGGTGAGATTTGACTTCTTATAATGGCGGAACTGGTTTAATGGTGTATAATTTTTTGGCCTCTTTTGAGTTTTGGCAGGTGATTTATGAATTAGTTGAAATAGGGAATATGATTTTAATATTTAAACCGGATAAAATTGTTGTGATTGCCTTTACCTCGGAAGTCAAAACATTTGTTTGTTGTGTTTCCTCCGCCAAGTAACTGCTGTGCGGTGAAAGAAGCTTGAGGGCTCATTGTCTGCTTCTACTACTTTTAGGTTTCTACTCAATATGTTCCTCTTTTGGGCTGATTTACTAATATAGTCTTCATGCTACACTAATCCTAGTCATTCTGATATGTTTTCTTACTCCTGGGCAGTGTGTGATGTCATGGAGCAACCTCCTGGAAGATTTGTTTCACGTGAGTTTAATGAATATATTGTCTTCCTATAAATAAAAAATGACAAATTTCCAAGTGGTATAATAGATTCTTTTGTTGCAGGGCCTTCACTTATTCCAACAATGAATACATCCAAGAGAGTTGGGACTGGTGCATGGAATTTCCAACCGAGCTCCAATGCTTATCACGCATCGACTGACGCTTCCTTATTTTCAAGCTCACTGCCTGTTCTTCCTCATGAGAAATGTATGCATCCATAAGAGAGAAGCTTACCATGTTTGGCACAAGTAGTCTTACCTTTTTTCTTGTTTTGCTGCAGTTACGGTAAATGATCATGAGCAATATCGTGAATCTATTGACGACGCGGATCCCAGCTTAAGTAAATTACAACAAGATGTAGAAGATCCCCTTGACGATATTGCTAATCAAACGATGAGTTATTTGCTTCCCGACAATGAGGATGAACTTTTATCGGGTATTGTTGATTATGACCTTGGTGCCTTGCCCAGCCAACTGGAGGAATCAGAAGAGACTGATCTGTTTGACAGTTTGGGAGGCATGGAACTTGATAGTGATGCTCAGGACGGTCTAAGCTTGGGCATAGCCAAGGTCAACTTGTCGGATGGTGTTGTTGGAAATGGGATGATATCCTATGGCCCCTCTAATGTTGGAGCTGTTGCTGGAGAACATCCATATGGAGAGCATCCTTCCCGAACTTTGTTTGTTCGTAACATTAATAGCAACGTCGAGGATTCAGAACTTAAAATTCTGTTTGAGGTAATTATGATTCTAGTCCCAACTGGGTTATATAGGAAGTTTAGGAACAGAGTCATCATGGGCATATAGCCTGTCATTTCCTTCAGTATCCCCTCTGAGTGAATGTCAATCTTAAACTTTCCACAATATCTGCAGATGTTTCTTCCTTTAAGAACAAGTTGCCAAAACCTGTTGCTTCTGTTCCGCTTTTCTTTGTGTTTTTGGTGGTTAAGAGTTCTGAATTCTCTTTTGCCTCTCATATTATTATACACATCTAATTATCCAATCATGCCTGAGAAAGTTTGGTCGGAGATTTTTTTTCCGACAGTTTTTGGCAGAAAAACCTGTGAGTAATATACATGCATGAAAGGTAAAAGTTGTTGGCTAAATGTTATGGTGGATCTGTATAAATATGTATAAAGATCATGGATGTCAGTTGGTTAGTATATAAGGCATTGCAGCTTCCTTTTAGATCCTCGTCCCCAGTCAAAAGTAAAAATTAAGAATGAAAGGTGAAGGGTGCAATTACACGCTTAGTACGTTATGAAATACCTAACTTTGCGACTTTGTGTTTGATGTACCTTAAAAGTTCTATGAAGATTGCTTTCACATGAATTTGCAGTAAGCATACGTTTTATTGTATGGACTGATGAAAGATGTTCCATATTTTAATTATTTTTGAGTTTGCATCACGTATGGCTCTTGGAATGATATTATTTTGAAGTTGATGCCTTTCAATTAATTTTAGTCACTGAAGTGATGCATTCTGTTTCCAGCAATATGGTGATATTCGGACACTATATACTGCATGCAAGCACAGGGGTTTTGTGATGATATCATATTACGATATCCGTGATGCACGAGCTGCTATGAGGGCATTGCAGAACAAGCCACTGCGACGGAGAAAACTTGACATCCATTTCTCAATTCCTAAGGTTTGGTAAATGCTATATTCAGTTATATCCTAGTTTTAAATTTTAGAGACCCCTCTTTTGGTTTCAGTAAGCTGTACTCTCTTGCATGCCATTGCCACCAGGATAACCCGTCTGAGAAGGATGTAAATCAAGGAACTCTGGTTATCTTTAATTTGGATCCATCAGTTTCGAATGAGGATCTCCGGAAAATATTTGGAGCCTATGGAGAGGTGAAAGAGGTAATATATTGCTTCTCGAACACTTAACTATCTAATTCTTCAGCTTTTGGACAATGGACACTGAGTTCCTTTCCTTTATTGATCAATGCAGATAAGGGAGACACCACACAAAAGACATCATAAGTTCATTGAATTTTATGATGTCAGAGCAGCAGAAGCAGCCCTTAGGGCATTAAATAGGAGTGACATAGCTGGTAAACGCATAAAACTTGAACCAAGTCGTCCTGGTGGTACTCGGCGAAAGTATGTATTTTGCAATACTTGTTTCATATGGTGTTTTACTTACCTGCACTTGTTTGAATTCATCTCCTCATTTGTTTGCCCTTTTTGTCCCATAACTTTCGATTTCTGTGATTGTCATCTAACTAAATTTGCATCCTCTACCGGGATATTAGATGTTGGTCGCATCCTCTACCGGGGATATTAGATGTTGGTCTTCTGAATTTATCCCTATTTGGTTTGAAAATAAAAAGAGGAAGGGGAAAGGAAACATATCTAGTCTACGTTTTAGATTATGATATATTAACCATAATTGTCTCATTTTCCATCCAAAATTTGTTTACTTACCCTCAACTTCATTCCCTATTTTGGACATGGGGTAACCCAATCCCTCCCTGCTTGCTTTAAACTCACAAAAATACAGAATTCCCCTCATTCATTTCTTCTTTATCTAAATTACCCTTTCTCAAATTCTTGATTCCTTGACCTTTTCCTCTCCCTAGTTTTGCACTAAACAAGCCCTTAAAGATTCAAATGAATTCTTTCATTTTCTGGATACAAACCCTCCTGTTTAGCAAATGTTCTATCTTTATATCACATGTCGTTCAGCTATCAGTTAGTACTTGCACTTTCCAATGATTGAAGGTCTATATATTTTCAGTGAAACATTTCTTCTTCTTCCTTATCAAACTTGTGCAATTTTTTCCTTTTAAATGAAGATAATCTCTGCATATGTTGAGGTTCTATAACACTTTAGTGTAAAGTGAAAACACTGCATTCTAATTTGCTGGTGAGTGTATGACAGGCTTTTTACCTTGCTATCCTTGATTTCTATAATGTTGTTCATCTATCCCCTGTAATCTCAGCTTGTTGCTACAATTGAATCAAGAACTGGAGCTGGATGATTCTCGGGCTTTCCGCCAACATGTTGGTTCTCCAATTGCCAACTCTCCACCAGGTTGGCTTTGTGGTCCTTGCCTCAATATCCCCTTTTTTTTTGTATTAGCATCATGTCTTTAGTCTCAGGTGGCTCCAAAATTTTACAGGAAACTGGGCACAGCAGTTCAACAGCCCTATTGAGCACAGTCCTATTCATGGTTTCAGCCAATCCCCGGGATATAGAACATTGAGCCCTACAACTAGCAGCTTACCGGGTTTAGCATCATTATTGCAATCCCAAGCATCTGGCTCAGGGAAGGCTCCACTTAATCCAATTGGCAAGGACCCTATGAGGGTTAGCCAAGCCAACCACATATTTGGCAATTCAAATTCATTGCCGAATTCAGAACAGCGATCTGGCAGTCATCAGCCTCATTCGTTTCCAGAGCTTAAGCTGGACCAGTACTCTAGCAACATGTCTTTTGGTGCATCAACTTCTAATGGATCTGGTATTGAGACACTGTCCGGGCCACAGTTTCTCTGGGGAAGTCCCAGTACATTCCCAGAAAAGCCAAAAGCAGCTGCCTGGACAAACTCCCCTGGTGGACACTCACTGGCCTCCAATGGGCATGCACATGCTTTTCAATACCCAAGCAGGCATCATGGTTCCCTTTTTGGCTTTTCCCAGCATCACAATCACCATGTTGGATCTGCTCCTACTAGTATTCATCCAGAGAGGCACTTTGGCTTCTTCCCAGAGTCCCCAGATACATCAATGATGAAACCCAGTGGTTTCCCAGGAGGGTTGAACATAGGTCCAAGCAATGGAAGCTATATGAACATGATTAATGTGGGTCCCCGAGCCGCAATTCATGCTGGAATGGCAGGAAATATTTCTGAAAATGGCTCTCCAAGTTTCAGAGTGATGTCTTCTCCAAGGCTAAGTCCTGTTTTCCTGGGTCACAGCCCCTATCCAAGTTTAACTCTCAACAGTGGAGAGGCTGAGCGCATGAGAAGCAGGCGAGTTGAAAATACAGCAAATCAGACAGACAGCAAAAAGCAGTTTCAGCTTGACTTGGAGAAGATTGCCAATGGTGAAGATATCAGGACAACATTAATGATTAAGAATATCCCAAACAAGTAATATATCCTTTTACCTCGTGTTAAACTTTGCTTCTTTTTTTTTATTACTATAGACACCATGTTTTTGCTGTTGTAAACCCTTTTGTTTCTACCTTTTTTACTGTATTAACAAATGGCAGGTACACCTCCAAGATGCTGCTGGCTGCTATTGATGAAAACCACAAAGGCACTTATGACTTCCTCTACTTGCCAATAGATTTTAAGGTAACTTTAAAATGGGAAATGAAGTTTTAGTTGTTCAGTTTCTCTAGGGGTTGACCATGATAAGTGTTGTGATTTTGTTCTTGGTGCAGAACAAATGCAACGTTGGCTATGCATTTATCAACATGCTATCCCCTTCTCATATAGTCCCATTTTATGAGGTTTTGACGCTTCCCCTCTTTGATGCACTGTTCATTTTATTCGATATATCATTGTGCTCTTCTAGCTTGCTCTTTTGTGGGATTTCCAACAAGAAGAATGTGGAGTATACCCTTCATTCATTTCTTGTGATTGGCCCAGGCATTTAACGGAAAGAAATGGGAGAAGTTTAATAGTGAGAAAGTTGCTTCATTAGCATATGCCCGTATTCAGGGAAGATCTGCCCTTATTGCCCATTTCCAGAATTCTAGCTTGATGAATGAGGACAAGCGGTGCAGGCCAATCTTATTTCATTCAGAGAGCACTGAAGTTGGCGAGCAGGTGATGTGATCTATAAAAATGCTCTGAGCTGACTTATTATATGCAAGACTTTTCAATCTTTTGCAGGAGTCTGAATTGAGTCCTGATAATATAACTTACATTAACCATAATATATGTTTTCCTATGACCAAAGAACTTGATCAGTTTTTGCCTCTCTTTGCAGTGTTCATAAAAAATTAACGAGAGAATTTCATTACTATTGCTTGTTTGAGTTCCAAAACCGTCTTTAATGCTTCAAAAACTGAACTTCAAAAGTTACTTTTGAGATGAAACTGAAAACTGTGTCTTCCCATGTCAATGCCTGAGTACAGATAATCCATGAGCATCTTCCGTCTAGCAGCCTGAACATCCAGTTGCGTCCCCAAAACGGATCAGAATCTGGGGAGTCCGCAGTCAACACTGGTATGGGAGGTTCGGAAGAGATACTTGACAAGTTCTAGCTGGAACAGTAAGACAGAGCAGCCATTCGGGTGTGATGGCCTGTGGGTTTCTGACTTTTGCGTATATAACTTCATTCAAGTGTACAAAAGATTTAGGAAGGAGGCAAACAAGACAAAGGAGGGGAAGAAGGTAGCTATTGCTTGGGAGCTTCGCAAAACAAGAAGCCCGAGCGTTTTGCTTGGTTGTGCGCTTAATCTACGCTCTTTCGACGAGCCTCTGAAGAATTCCCCCTTTTGCATTTTTGCCAAGTCGGGGTTACTGAAATTTCATCCCTTTTTTCTCCTCCGTGTCAGATAAATCAAACCCTGCATATATGGTGTATCATCTGAAATCTGATCTTCTTCGGCTTTATTTTATGAAATTGTACAGTGGGAAACCTACATTGACATGGAAATGAAACCATGCCTGTTCTATTTATGGCTAATTAGTAAGATCAACTGTTCAAACTGATGCATAGGAAAGCTTTCATTTACAATAAGTTGATCTCTGTGTCAGCAAGTGTTGTTCCCACATGAGTAGAGGACATGAGACTACAACAGAGCACCTTGTGAAGTTGAGTGAACAATAAATCAAGTTCAAAGTTGATATTTTTTTAAAGAAAAATATCTCTCATTTTTTTTTAATCACTAGAGAAAAATATCCAGTACCATAGTTTATGCAATTCCATAGCGACACTCTCCTCTACTTGAACATCCAAAAGCCCGAACCTCGTTATATCACGTGTGTCTTTGTTACCTTTGTTCATGTTTTCAGTTTAGGATCGATCTAGATCCTAGCTTGCTTAAACCGGACTATTTTGACCACTTCGACCTTAATCGGATCATGATCGAGTGCAACCTTTAATCCTACCAATAAGAAATGAAGCTATTAGTTTATATATATTGAACTTATATAAGAAACAGAACTATTAAGATTTAACTTAGTTTCATTTTATTTTCCGTATTGATCACTTTCCTCTCCAATCAAGTGAGGAAAACTTGAGGACAACCAATCACACCACCGAAGCTCAACCCATGGCTTACTAATGAGTGGCACAAGAAGCAACCGAATCCCCTATGGAGTGTGTAATGTTTGACCCGCAATGTTTAACTGGTGATTGAATTCATACAGATCTTACAACTTAAACTAGTTGGACAAATTTTTTGGAGGAAAATTTTTTAACTAAAAAAATGACATGAGAAAAAAAAAACATGTTTTAGTATTTAGTATTGTATATGATGATATATGATATAAGAATAATAAGATACTCCCTCCGTCTTAAAATACATGTCTTTTTAGGACGGAGCACGGGAATTAAGAAATATGTTAAATATAATGATTAGATGTAAAGAGTAGGTTAAGTGTAATGATTAGACTTGTATTTGTTTTTTTTTTTAATTTGTGAGGAGGAGAGTAGGGATGATGTAAAAATTAGAATAATGATTAGATGTAAAAGTAGGTTAAATGAAAAGTAGGTTAAATGTAATGATTAAATATAAAAAGACATGTATTTTTGACAAAATTTTATGGGCTAAAAAAGACATGTATTTTGAGACGGAGGGAGTATATGATTACTCTTTTATCTTTTTATTCTATAAGTAAGGATATAAGATAGAAGGATCGATTATGTTTTACTTTAAACAATTTTATCTCTTCCGATAAAAAAGGAAAAAAATTATAGTAATTAATATCTTGTGAAACAAATACTATGGAGCTAGCCTCGCTCAAAAGAAGATAAACACTTGATAAGTCATAGAATTGATCGAGTATTATCACTAACTAGTCTTATAGCCCGCGTGCTTCGCAGTTTTTTTAATTAATTATACATTATTTTGAATGACCAAAAAAAAAAATTATACATTATTTTATTATATATTTTATTAAATAGTAAAAAGTTATCAAAAAATTAATAACAAATTTGATTTTTTTTTAATATTTTTTAAAAAACCAAAATGACATATTTTTACTAAGGGAGGGAATATTAGACAATTAAAAATTGTTTCCCTATAATATTATATTTTAAAATGTTAAAAATATTTTACAAAAATATAGTTATTTTGTAAATGATAATTCATATAAATTTTCTTAAAAAAAATTGTGAAAAAATTATATAGCATAAAATTTTAAAATAATTTTGATTTAAAAAGCTGGGATAGATTTTAACTTGGATATTTTAATTTTAACTATTTTCTAAAACTACTCAGTAAAATATTATACAAAGAACGTACTACAAAACTATTCAGTACAATATTTTATTAATTCTTTATGATTTGTCATTTATTTATAAGAGTTATAACTATGATATTATATATATATATATTAATTAATAAAATTATTTTATACATGCTACAAACATATGTTAATACATTTCATTTATTTTATTTATTTTAGAATTTCGCAATAGTAGAACATATGTTAATACATTTTTTTTCCTTATTTCTTCTTTCACGAATTGCTGAAAACAAAAAGAATTTAGTGGTTGAAACAAGTGTTAATAAAAACTGAAAGAATACATATAATATAGTATAGGGTCTTGTCAGATACACTTTTTACATAACTGAAATTTGAAATCTCCTCTCTCTCTCTGGTCTGTTAGGAAGTTCAGGTACGAAGCTTGATCTTCTTCAACCCTAACTGCAAACTTCTTGATTCATTTGCGTTTTTGGACTGATTTGAGCTTCTAGTTTGCGATTTGCACTTTCGATTTCTTCAATCCTAACTGAAAGTTTCATTTGCGTTGTAATCACTGTTAATTGTCTGATTTGCTCGTAGTTTTTAAGCTTCTGGTTTGCGATTTGCGCTAGCTTCATTTGCGTTGTAATTAATCACGGTTAATTGTGTGATTTGCTCGTCATTTTTGCTCCTCTAGTTTCGTTTGCGCTTTTGGACTGATTTGCGATTTGCTTTTTGGACTGGTTTGCGATTTGCGTTTTGATTTGAGCTTCTGGTTTGGTTAATTGTCTGATTTGCTAGTCGTTTTTACTCCTCGATCTGGTTTCGTTTGCTCTGGGTTGCGATTTGCGTTTTGATTTGAGCTTCTGGTTTGGTTAATTGTCTGATTTGCTAGTCGTTTTTCCTCCTCGATCTGGTTTCGTTTGCGCTGGGTTGCGATTTGCGCTTTTGATCATTTGCTTTGTAATCACGGTTGCTCGTCGTGTTTACTCGTCTGGTTTCGTTTGCGCTTTTGGACTGTTTTGATTTCTTAGACTCTAACTGCAAGCTTCATTTGCGTTGTAATCACGGTTAATTGTTCGTCATTTTTACTCCTCTGGTTTGCGATTTGCGCTTTTTTACTCCTTTGGTCTCTGTTTCTGTGTTTGATGACAGTTGCGCTTTTGCACTGATTTTGCCTCTGTTTGCAATTTTGATTGAGTTTTCTGATTTTCTTCTTGATTTTGCCTCTATCGTAACTGCTGTAAAGGAATAAACTAGGTCAATTGTAGAGGTTTTTTTAGATGATTGAAAGATAGCAGAAGCAATTAAGGAAAATGTTTCTTTTATTTATATGTGACTTAGTGCTGATTCTCTGTTTTTATAAGAAAGTAATGTTTTTATGTTTTCATTTATAGATGAGTTAGTGTTGATTCTCTGTTTTTAATTTTATAAGAAAGTAATGTTTTGATTTATAGATGACTTAGTGCTGATTCTCTGTTTTTATAAGAAACTAATGTTTGTGGAAAATCCCTAATTAGGATAAGCTAAAATATTTTTGGTAACAATAATATCTTTAACAGATTTTAAGCCAATTTATTGTTTTTTCAGCCATGGCTTGTAGATGTAATTGCGCTGCTTGCGCAGGGTGTTTGGCTGCTCATCAACCTTCCTCGGACCCCCCAGTGCCGGCATCTTCCGCATCTCTTTCAGCTGCTATTTCTCCGCTTCCAAGCTTGATTGGTCCTCATTCAGCGACGATTGTGCATCATCATCCTGATCCTAGTGGCACCCCGCACCTGCCGCGGGTACTACCTCTCTTCATCAACTTATGCAGGCGGATCCTCATGTTGCTACTGCTCCCAGTTCATCTGTTCCCGGTTCATCTTCATCTGCTGCTGCCACCGGTAGTACCTCCCTTCAGACGGATCCTCCTGCTGCTGTTGTTGTTGGTAGTACCTCCCTTCACTCCCTTCAGACGGATCCTGCTGCTGTTGTTCCCACCTCATCCGCAACTGCCACTGCTGTGGTTCCCAGTTCATCATCCTCCGCACCTGCCACTGTGCGTCCTCCCCCGCGTCGCCGACCTCCTCGATCAGCGGGTACCTCTACTACATCTCTTCCACTTGTGCAGGCGGATACTCCTGGCCATCCTACCCCGCGTCGCCAGCAGCCTCATAGAGCATGTACGGGACGCATCCAGCAACCTGCGGATCCTCCTCCCGCTCCTGTGCGTCCTCGGCGTTGCCAGCAGCGGCCTCGGCTCCCTGGTGGACCACCTGACCCTCATGGTGGTGGTAGTGGACCTGACCCTGATGATGATGATGGCACACCGATTAGGGTGTTGGGTCGATGGAACTATCAAGGCGGGAGGAGGAGGATGTATCTGTTGGTGGCTAGGCCACCCATCGAGGCATATGAAAACCTTCCAGTTGAAGACTTTCAATCCCAAGTTGAAGCTCAGTAAACTTTCAGTTAATACATGTAGACCTGCAATAAGTAATCGTTTACTGTCTTTGATGCTTTGATTAAAAGACTTAATCAATTTCTTGTCCTTGTTGGGTTTAAGTTTGACAACATTTACTGTCTTTGATAACTTTGTTTGCATCTTTTGTTGTTTCTGAGCATCTGTTGGTTTAGCCTCAAGCATATACTATTTGATTTCTGAGCATCTGGCATAATTGATGCGAATTGCTCAAATTGCTTTGAATAATTGCATAAGTTTACTTTCATATATAGCTAGTCCGACTGACGAACTTGAGATTATTCGAATACCCCAGCCATGGGCTTCAATTTGTTGAAGTTAATGTAATTCAAATTGTTAGGTGATCAACTCGTTAGTTAAGTTAGTTGATCGAAGCTCTGTTATATCATATGTAGGAGTTAGTTTCCCCTTCTGTAAAGCCATTCTGTAGGTTCTGTGTCTAATTAATCAATCAATGTGTACGTGAGGCTTATCTGAAACTGTGTGTGTTGTATTCTGTATTTACTGTCATCTTCCTCCTTAATTTGAATGTGCTCTCTGAGTTGTGTTGATCCACCATCAGTTTGCTAACACACATTAATTGAGGCTGGGTTTGTTGTAAGTTGTAATGCCCTTAATTTGTTCTTCTTTCCATATTGTAATAATGATTGTAAAGGAGCATTTAAATAAAATTTTAATGGCTTGGCTCTTGGTTCTTTCTGAAGTCATAAATTTAATTAATATATTTAAACAACCTCCACCTTTCTAAACAAAATCCTGGATCCGTGTACCTATGGAAAAAAAAAAGGTCTCATATATATATATTAGACTTCTTATGATACTCTGATGAGCTAATTAAGTATAGATACCTTAGTATGTTTGCATTGAGTGACACTTTGGGATGAGTCTAATTCTGAAGTATTTCAGTTGTCCAAATGGACTCACTGAGGGGAATGTCTTAATGTCTTAATGCTTAGATTTGGATGGAATTTGATGTGCTTGCACACAAGAATGGATCGGATCATTGCTAGCCTCAAGGGCAGTGCCTACTTGAATGCTGATTTTGCAGTCTCTGAACCTGGGTTCCATACATCTGCAACACAGCAGCTTGATGAACTGCTTAAACAAGCTAGCCAACAGGTAACCTTAAGGTTGTTGATACAATAAATTAATTGGCAGTATGCTTCTGTTTGCTTCATATGAATTGTAATCCTTGAAGGTACAAGACCCAGATAACTCAGCACAGTCAGGTATATGATTCATGGGTTAGTTCCAGCAGTTCATCTTTGGTAAGCATTTCTGAATGACTCGTGCTTCAGATTAACTTTGGAGTTTATTAAGAAAAAGCAAAAACAATTTTTTTTTTTCCACCTGATCTTACTCAAATCTGCAATGTGGTCTTCTATGGCATTGTTTTTTATTACCTGCATATCAAAAAAGTTTTTACAATTATGTAAAAAAAATTTAAATAAAAAAAATTAATATTTTATATATTTTTAATATTTAAAAAATATCTCAAAAAGTTAACTGACTTATATTTCATATAAGGGAGTACGATAGTCGATAGATCATGCCGTTGCTGCCGGCTAATATATTTTTGAGGTCCGTCGGCTAATAAATTGTTGTCAAGAAGTTGGGCAAAACCATATGAATATACACGATACATGGTAAACTAGGGAAAAGGAACTAGGAGCTGGAGATGCCTTTCATCTTAACTATTTAATTAATTGCTGATTTTATCACCATGAGATCGAAATAAAAGGGGAACAAACTCCTTTCAAAGATCAAATGTAAATAAATGCTAAATGTATTTATCTATTCCGAGTTAATAACTTACCATCTTTACTAATCCGATTTAATTTATACTAGTAGAATTCCCGCGCAATGGCGCGATTCCGGGTATAAAAATAGAAAAATAAAATATAAAATATTTATTATAAGGAATAACAAAGTAATAATCTAAAATAAAAATGACTGGAAAGTTAAATAAAATAATACTCTTCATGTTGACATAGGTGTTCACAAAAGACGCGGAGTTATTACTTAGGCTTCGTCATACGAAACTTTAAAAAAATACAGGTGAACAACATCAAAAGAGAACACTTCATTGAGTGTTGAAATGAATCGAGTTACGGTTACCCTTAAAGATGTTCCTCTCCCATTCACATATTTGACTACATCTCTCAACCTTATTGAAAATATCTCCTGGTTTAGAATTATCTAGATAACTTGACAAATTTTGTAAGGAAACAATAAGTTTAGGCTAGAAGAATTTAAGCGGTTGCTTATAAATCCCCTAAATACATGGCCAGCGTGTAAACCAAGCAGTTGAAGCATTATCAACCTGGCATGCAAGGGCCGCGAAGGTAGCATCTCGGCAACTACGCAGAGTGAGATTATAGTCAGCCCCACTTATTTGTTGCATATTAATGCTGGCATTTTTTCCTTTTCATTCACAGGTAACAGGAACTTTGGTTCCAAATCTGTAGAACTTGGTGGAATCAAGGGGCACACCATTGACCGCCGGGGGTTGGTGATATCGAGATGAGACAGGCATCATCGAATTTGAAGCAACCCCCAAGTCACCAGTTGCATGCATTGGAATATCATGCGACAACAACTGCTACAAAAGCGTTGATGTAAAGGCAACACTTTCCTCGCTCAGTTGGACTTGAGCACAATGCAGCTGCAAGAGTGAAGATGGACCCACTCAGGTCCAAAGGACAATCTGCATTAATGAAAACAAATGAGCAATTGAAAGCCTCAGCGACTAAAATATTCCTTAAACAAAACAATTTCAGCAGCCATAGTTAGAACCTTTAAGGACAAACATTTTGTCAATCACATTCACAGAGCCATGCACGCACAAATTAGCTATTAATGCGTAAGCGCAACATTAACAATGCTCAAATGGCAGTTGGATTGGGTCAAAAAAACCCGAAGCCATTTCAAGCAACAAAACTTTTACAAATCAAAGTTGTTAGCATCCTGACAAAATCCCATTGATGAAATATCAAAGGCTAGCTTAAGCATTGTGTCAAGTACTACAACAATGTTTTTCTAACAAATTTCTTTTACGAAAGTCAATGCTAATCAAATGTATAAGCAGTAACTTCCAAATCTATATCTTAGACAGCAGAAAACCATCAAAAACTATTTCATCTCTAAAGATGACGGACAAGGAAATGAATATCGGTATATATGAAATCTTAAAAAAATTACAACACAAACTACACTGCAACAGAAAATGGTGCTTTCAGGATCTTCCTGCCATGGATAGGCTCCAAGCCTTATGAAAGCGAGAAACTAAGATACCAGAACCCAAACATTGATTAGATGGTTTCAAGCTGTTATCTAAACAAAAATTTTCAGCAAAAGATATCACAACAATAGCAATCTACAAACTCACAAGATGTTTCATTTCTATAAATCCCTTAGCGCAACATCAAATTTGAACATAACCTACTCGCCTTTCCTTTTTAATCGAAATCGTATTCCAGTGGGCACAAGTATGTTACATAATTTTGAGCAAAGGATTTTTGGATTCAAGTAGGACTACCCATCTCAAATTCAATCAATGTTTTTATAATGTGCAGACTGCAGAGTTTGAGCAAATTGCAAGAAAATTCACACAAGAGGGGAAGTATTATGCTTCTGTGCATGAAAAAGCAAATATTAAATCAAGAGCACTTCCTTACTTTTTTCCAACTTATATGGTCATATGTCCTTGTTTCCGTCTCTCCAACCACAATTCTGACCTTAAACTACCCTCCAGCCACAAAGTTTTCATTAAGTATTGCATGAGTCATTAAGTGAAATCATTATATCAGCAAAGCCTAGAATTCCAACTCAAGTGACCCTAATAGGAAAATATTATTGGCTAAAAATCACTGAACATAGGACAAGCACAACTTGAAAATAAAAAAGTTTTGAGTTATTTTCTTCTAGCTTGACCTCAGGTATATGATTCATTTTCTTTTAGCCTGACCTCAGGTATATTTTTGCCCACCAAAGAAATCACCAAGGAATTCCCCCCCCCCCCCCCCCCAAAAAAAAAGAGAGTAATAAATCACTAAGAAATAAGTGGGTTTTTAAGAAAAATAATAATAACAAATCAAGAAGGGGAAATTCAACATCAATTAAAAGGGGAAATTCAAAATTGTGATAACAAATAAATAGGTTAAAAGTGAAGAGATAACGACATAGATGAACAAACCTTGTTGTAGTGTGAGTGATTCGATCACCACATATTTGGAGGATTCCTTAAGGTAGCAGCGGATCCGCAAGGCGAATAAGAAAATACATATATTGGATAAAAGCTGCAGCTCAAACACAAATGAAAAAATATTGAGTTAGAAGATATAACCCTAATTTGCAATTTTGATACACCAAATAAGAGGCTAAATCCGAATTTGAAACTGAATTAGCTAAGCTGAATTTTAGAACAAAATTAGAGCGAAATTTGATAATAAAAAAATATATTTGAAGAACAGAAATTTAGATGCTAAAGAAAAAAAAATTTGAATTAAAAAAAAACATTCTATTAAAGAATATACATCCAAAGATCAACTATATTATAAGAGAACGATCACAAAGAATCAAACACACAAAAGAATATGAAAGGGGTCTTATAAATCAAACACACAAGTCCCGTGCCATAGCTGTGAACAAAAGTAAAGCGAAATTTGATAAACAGATTTGAAGAACGGAATTATAGATGCTGAAGGAAAAAACTGAATTACAGAACTGGATTTTTAAACAAAATTACACTTTTATTGGTTAACACAATAAATTAGACTATGACAAATTGGCGATTTATGAGATGATTTCAACTTCAAGGTCACATGATTGCAGCAAAAATAGAACAATTATTTAGTAATTTCAAGCAAAAGCTTCAGATTATCATCACTACAAAAAATGCTACTCTTACTCTAATTCTCAACACCCGCCACGACATGAGACAACTCAACAAAGTTACAGAAATCAAATTGATCAAACAAAGGCAAACCCTAAATTTTAATTAAAAAGAACAGTAGATAGAGGATGAAACTAAAAGAAAGGTATTTGGGGCTTACGCTTTGCCAGTGGCAGCGGAAAATCCTGGATCCCGAACTACAATCGTCGAGGGTCAAGATCAGGAGAGAGAGAAACCGAGGCTGTCAACCGGCTTCCAATCGTCGAGGTTGGCCATTGAGGGTGATGATTCCTGGCCCGAACTCGGCGACGATCTGGGCATCCGAGTTGGAGTTGCAGGTCCAGTCACCCGATTTGTTATGCGATTGGACAAAGACAGTGAGCGACATCAGCGAACGGGCCAGAAAGAGGAGGCGAGAAGGGACAACTAAGCGAACAACCACAATCAAAAGGAGGTGTGTGAAAGAAGGAGAAGGAGAAAGAAGGAGGCGTCTGAAAGAAGGAGAAAGCAACACCATTAGAGAGAGGAAGGAGAAAGAATGGGAGAGGCACGAAGGAAGCCATGAAGTCGGCGGAGGGAGGAGGAGAAAAGTAGAAAGCCTATATCAACCAGAAGCGTAGGGAGGACGAATCAAAAAGAAATCAGGGTTTTGTTTTGTAAAATGAAAAAGAAAAAATATGTGTTAAACCGAAAAAATAAAATATTTGAAAACATATCCTCAAAAAAAACAACTTTTAGGGTTTTTTTTTTTATATATACTGTATAAAAGAAACAGCATCCACAATAGCTTCAAACACAGTTGAAAACCGTACCCTAATGAAAAAACCAAAATCTGATTCACCATCGCCCGATCTTCCCCTTAACCTTTGGGTTGAGATCTTCCACAAACTTCCTCTCGTTTCGGTTGGCCGATGCTTGCGTGTGTGCAAGCAATGGCTTCGTCTTATATCCGATCCCTTGTTTGTATCCAATTATAACCCTAACTCCACCCGAAATCACCCGATAAGCCTGTTGATGCAATGTTGGTGCACCCGATTGTACAAACACATCCACAACCAAGTGCCATGGGACATTATATTCCTTAATGAAGCTTCCAGGAATGTATCCAACAATGGGGTAAAATGTTTTGCGACATCCCAATCGCTTGAGAGACGCCCCTTTCGTTCTCATTGCGACATCTTTGACGAGGGGGACCACATGAGGGTGACGTTCTTGGGCATTTGTAACGGTTTGGTGGCTCTCTATAACTCCCCCGGAGATTTCCTCCTCTTTAATCCGTGTACCAAAGTCGAGAAAAGGTTGCAATTCGATGTTGTTCAATCCAAAGAGATCCATGAGTATTTTAAGGATTTTCGCTTGTGCGCGCTATACTATGATGAAGCACGCGGCGATGAATACAAGGTCTTAATGTGTGATTCTACAAGTTTCCGTATCGTAAGCCTCAAGGACGGGAGTTTCACCTCCAAAACTCAATCCCAAGTGTTGCAAAACGTGAACCTCTGGCTGATCCGTTATTATGGGAAGCGCTGGCAGGCGACGATGGTAAGAGGCGTCCCTAATTGGGCCGGTGAACTTCTCGGTGGAGGTGATGTAATCATCTACTTTGATCCACGGGCGGAGGAGTTTCAGATGGTTCGATTTCCCAAGGCAAGGGCTTCAGTCGGTGCTGATGGTCAGTTTGGCAGATACGAATTGGGAGCTTTGGACGACCAAATCACCGTGTCGCTTGAATTAGGTACAAACTTAGGCTATGAGGTATGGGCTTTAAAAGAGTACGGAGATGAGTCTTCATGGAGTATGCTATTTGTGATCCCCAAGGCTTGCGATTCTTTTCGAATTGTATCGCGGGTGAGTGATGACGAGATCTTGGTCTTCCGACTATGTCTGAAGATGTATAACATTAGGACCCAGGGATGCCGAAAGCTACTCGTCTCCAAAGGGTTTCACGAAATAATCAATTATATCCCGACTTTGGTTTCTCCAATTCATTGATTCTATATATTCTAATTTGAATGCAATTGTTTCTGTATGGTCACAAAATTCTTATATATAAATTAGAATAAGTGTATTTCTATATATATATGCTATATATATATATATATATATATATATATATATATATATATATATGAATATGATATATATGATTTAGAAGATAAAAGAAGTCAAATCTTGAATGTTGCAATCTGTTTATATATGTTATCTCCTAATTTCATAGATAGCTAACGTGAGGCTTATCTGAAACTGTATGTGTTGTATTCTGTATTTACTGTCATCTTCCTCCTTTAATTTGAATGTGCTCTCTGAGTTGTGTTGATCCACCATCAGTTTGCTTACACATTAATTGAGGCTGACTATGGATCGATGTATGGCATTGGAATATAATGCTGGGTTTGTAAGTTGTCCTAGCTAGCGCGCAACTCTCCAAACTTGATGCTGCACCGCAACGCCATGATTCTGGAGTCTTTGTAGAGAGAGAGAGGTTGCTTCTTCATTCATGGCATCGATCCCAGGGAAAGACGTTGATCCATAATCATCCATCGTGCTTTGAAGGTCCATAGATCTGCTGATACAGATTAGGTGCCGAGCCGACAGATCTAGAGGAGGATGAGCTTACAAGTTTTATTCTTATTGTTGACATGCTTATACTGTGAATGAGCACATCAGTTGGAGAAGTTCAGTTCTACCTCTACCCAATAACCCAAGTCGTTGAATCTCACTGTCACTGAATTCAGAGCTTACCCGCTCATGTATACTCTTCAAGCAAGCTCATCCAATGACTATGAGGAATGCCTCTTACCACCATCGACCTCATCCAAATCCAAGTGGGGACTACCACTTGTTTCAACAACACTTGAGATTGAACGTTGGGCTTAAAACTCCCGTAGTCCCTCCGTGAGGTTCACGAGATGCAGACGCCTCTAAAATCACACATTATACGACCCTTTGTACTCGTCGCGCACTGGATCATGGCAAAGCCCATATATTGGAATTCAGAGGTTTTTGGAGTGTAATCGAACTGCTTTGACTGATCTCAAATACAGAGCTTTACATACATATATTTATACTGCTAGCTATATACATTACTGCATCTTGTGCTCAGAGTCATCAGAACTTGTGTTTGATAATTTGATATACTTACTTGGTAAGTCAAATGTGAGAACTGAGAACCAAGGGGACAAATAACCTAACCCATGTATATACTGATTATACTCTTCAAGCGAGCTCATGTCTTGGTGTTTTGTTACTTAGAGAGGAACCAGTTCAGCAGTTGAGAAGAGATGATGCGAGGTTCACACATGTGTTCCTGTAGGCCTCCAACTTGTTCCCTCCATCCAAGGGCTTGTAAACCTCAAGACAGACGAGCCCAGTGGCCATAGCAGTTGTTGTAGCAATTGCCGGTATATGATTCTTCCAGCAATGAATTTATCTTCCAGCTTATCGACTTCGGGTATGCCATAGTTCTTGGCTCTCATATTAGCAAGCTCAGCTATCATATCCACCCCATGTGATAGTTGCATTCGGACGTACTGTTGGCTTATGGCCGAAGTATCTGCTGCATACAAAGACAGGAGATGCTCAGGCAGAAATTCAGGAGGCCTGCAATCTAAACTGAATTGTCCAAATATACCTTCTCCCTGCAAGGATTGTAGCCATGTTTGCCGTTGTTGTTGGTGACAAAGATGTCGCTTTCATTACAGACATCAAATCTAGTGCAGCCATGCGCGTTGAGTATTGCGCAAATGGGGCCAACCCTGCACCACAGGTCGAAGTAAGCTCCTCGACCTCATCATCCTCAACTAGCTTGCCCAGATTCCGCCAATTTTCTTGTCCATAACCGCTTCAGATCAGATCCCTCGTTTCTCTCTCTTAACCCCCAAATCCAGAAAAATCCTTTCTTCTGCCATGGATCGAAAGACCTCAGTGACGCCTTGATAATTGACCACGTATATGAGTTTTCAGCTCCAAAGTTATACGGCTTCACCAATGGAGAAAAGGAGGAGGAGAAGACGAACGCCGAGCTCCACAATCAGCCATGTTTGTGGTGGTGGGTGTGAGCTTGATGAGACGGTGGAGGGAGAGGTTGGGGATGACGTCACGATGGAGAAGTCGCGCACCCGTGATGCGCAGCAGCAGTTCGGGCTATCCGTGCAGTTTGCACACCTCCGTTCGTTGATGTGTTGGCGGGCCCTACCTTCTTCGCGGACTCGCAGTACGCGATTGCGGTCCTTTATTGTGTAACGTGACCGTGTATATAACAATTTCGTATCGGAGAAACTAAATACACCATAAATCTGCACGTCGGAATGAAGTTTGCAGTGGGGCTGGCGACACGTTGGAATGGACGTGCGTTTAAGAGGAGAATTTACCCATTCTGTATTTTTATGGTTAATGAATTTGTCCACCGCAAGTTAACCATGGAGTAAAAAGTGGCGCGTCTGCAGGTAACTCGTGGGTACACTCGACCGTAGCAGATCGTGGCCCTTCTTCCTCCTCTCCCGTCCGTTGCACTTGCACAACAATCTCTGCAATGCCATCACGATCTTCTTGCTCCCATCCCGACAATTCCATCTCTATCCTTCGATCTTTTGCCTATTTCTAGAGACAATCTCGCTTATTTATTCATTCACCGATTCCAATTTCCCATTCACAATACTCACTTCACACATCGTTCATCACTCGATCAGTCGATCCTTGCTTCCTCTTCAATCTTCACGCCATCTCTGAAAATGCAGTCGCTATGCTTAGCTACTGCGAGATTCGGCTCCAAGTCGCCTCTCGCCGCTCACCTCAGCTGCAATTTGAGGTCCCTTGACCACCGCCATGGCCCCGATCACACCTCCGTTACTCCTCGCATGGACGCTTGCCGCTTCAACCCTCTAAGGTTTCGACCTTTTGCCTTTTCGTTTGCGTTACTGACTGTGTCGTTTGATTCTGGTGCGCGCGATTTGAGCTCCGTTTCTTTGATTGGTGTAGAATTTCGACGCAGCCGTGCCAGCAATTAGGGCTGGTGGTGGACAAGAAGAAACAGCGCGGTTCTAGAGCTGTTTGTCACGCCTCGCTTGGTCTCCATCCTCACACTCTGCAGTGGGTCTCGTCTATTTGTACAATGTAAGATTCTTTCCTCCTTCTCTCCTCTCTCATTGTATTTACTGTCACTTTGTAATTGTTTGCTGTTACTGCTCGATTCAGATAGGTTTGTGATTTTTTTGCCTCCTAAAATCTGATTCTAGGCTTGCTGTTGAGTATATCACTGAGAAGAAAAAGGACTGATCTCAGCTGGTTCAAACTAACTGACTGTGATTAAACATTTTAAGATTAGTTGGGTATGCTGATGGGATGACTAATAAGATTCCCAAATTTGACTTGAAATTGCTTTTGTGGCTCTAAATAGTGTGAATACTAATCCATAGAGATCTTTGTTGTTATTAAAACAGTTATGATATTTAATTTGATATTGGTTTTATTTTAAATTACGAATTTGATTCTGTTGATATCTGAGAAAGTGAGAAGCAAGATATTTCAATTTGAATTTGGATTTGCTATCAATCTAAATCGATAAATTAAGTTGGCATATCAATTTTCTATGGGTGTGCAGTCGATTATGGTGGGGTGTGCAGTCATGTTCTTGCTTCTTGAATGACTTCTAGAGTATCAATTCCTATTTTGAATGGGGGAGGCATTCAGCCTTTATTTATTTTATTGTCTTGCTTTATTTAGGGGTCATTCCTTTTTTAATTGCTTTGCTCCATGTTATTATGTCTTTCCTAGCACTTGGCTAGTTTATTGCATAAAAAAAATCTCCATATATGGCACTTGAAATGTCATTTTCTAGAACTTTTATATTATAGATATGACATGCTAATTAAATTGCCCATTGTTTTATGTAATGAAGCATTAGGAATCTTTCAAGATGGGCTATGCCCAATGTGCACCCTTGGACCGATTTCATGACACGTATTTTTACAAAGAAATGTCTACCATAATATCTTTTTCCTTGTATATTTTCTTTTCATATATCGTTAGATCATTAAATTCATTTATAATGCTCGACATATAATTCCTTGTAGCAAGTATTGCTCTAGTAGCAACTTAATAACTATCTTATTTTGAGTATATTATATTTTAGCTATTCACAAGACTCCTGATTATTTTCCATTATTCTGTATATTCTAATATTTACTTTGAATGAATTTCTCATGGTATGTTGTGTAACTCTACAGTATTCTGATGCTCACAAAAGGCACTAGCATCAACAAGTCCTATCTTGTTCCGTTGTTTGCTTTACAAGCACCAGCAAGTGTCGTTGGCTGGATTAAGTATGTTCTGAACTTATTCTTCTCACCATTACACATAAGTATCCTACTCATGTTGATACTGATAATTAAAGTCTTGTGCATCTCTTATTATAACTTCTTTGCCAATTTTTTCTTTTCAGGGGAGAGTATGGAATCTGGTCTGCTTTCCTAGCCCTTCTTATCCGTTTGTTTTTCTTCATACCTGGTAAGTACTTGTAGAACAACAGTAAGCAATGGTGTAGCTCGCCTGCTAAAGCTCTGTATTTATCCTGCTGCCCAACCACAGAGGTCACTCATTTCTATTGTTGTCATCAACAAAATCAATCGATCACTCATTGGGCTGGGGTCCAGTTTGCCTACTAAAGCTCTGAATTTATCCTGCTCCCCTCAAACCTGACCAGGTCACTCATTTCTATTGTTGTCTTCAATAAACACAATTGGTCCCTCTATTTGGGGTGAGGTCTCGGAGAGGTAGATATGTAGAACCAGAGGGTTTGCGAGAAAAGGGCTTAAACTCTCAGCTCTGCAGAGTTTAAGCCAGAATTAAATCATCAATGCTCAAAGCCAAAATAAGATCACTATGTGAAGCTATCAAATGATGAGGTTTAAGTAAAAAAATACAGCCATTGCAACCGCCACCAGCATGGATCAAATCAAACTAAGACATTAGTCTCGACTAAGGTTAACTAAACACCAATTCACCATGTTATACAGTGATGTACCAGATACAGTATGTAGTATGTACTTTTGCAACCTAAATCCTTTGCTGCCACTCTACCTAGCATTACGTCCTTGGATCCTCCAAATATGGTCTTCTTTCCCTCATTTGTTCAGGATTTTCTCATATTTTTACTGTTGTTATCCGTCACTCCTCTTCATGCTTCCAAATGACTTGTTTTGCTCATCTTATCCACACTATTTTATTATTATTATTTCGTTTTGTATGACGGCCTTCATTGTTGTGCATTCCCCATCTCTGACACATGCATCTGCCAAATACCTCCCTTGATTGACCAACTGATACTCTGGAACTTTACTGGAGGCACTGATCTGCCTATAGAATTCATTGTATAACCTCAAAAATGTTGTTCCACGAAACACATAATTTCTCCGCTGTTGTGGTTTTCTCTAATCCAGTCGGTTAAATTTTCCTCTTATCTCTATTACTTTGAACAACGTAACACAATTACCTGACAGTCTTTGTTTCACAGTAATTTTTTTGCCTTCTGTTCTCTCACTAGGTTAGGTACGAAAAGTTATTACTTGCTTTGTCAATTTTGTTATGAAATCTCTTTTTATATATTGGATCCTGAGGAATCCTAACATTATAGTTCTAGACTTCGTTGTTTGTGATTTAATATAGAGTCCAAGCACATTGGGATCTATTGAGTCTGAATTCTTGCATCATCAATGCCATGATTGGAAAAAAAGAGATGAGCTTGTTTGTGATTTAATATAGAGTCCAAGCACATTGGGATCTATTGAGTCTGAATTCTTGCATCATCAATGCCATGATTGGAAAAAAAGAGATGAGTATGATGAATATGATGTTCAAACTAGGAAATTCATTAGAAAAATAATCAATATAGAACAGGATTAGATATTTATGGCTTGCGAATTCTAGTCAAAGAGTCTTGAAATGCAACCATGCTTAGGTGATGATGACTGAGTTACCGTTCTCAACCTGCATGCTTGTGTTTAATGTTTCTATGATTGGATGGGGGACTTCATGATGTGGACGGGTAGAAAAAGTTTGGTAGCACTTGGTATATATGCACAGCTATCATAATGCTCTCCTATTATATTATCACTCCCAAGTCCCAATCCACCCCCTTCCATGGTGTCATGAGTTAAAATTCTTGGTATGCATTTTTTTTAATATTTAATGCCAGTGATTAATCTTGAGGTATCATTCCTTTCTTCAGGAGAGCTAGAGTTGCCTTTCATGACCTTGCTTTTGGTGATTGTGGCTCCTTATCAAGCAATGAGCTTAAGGTAAATGGGTATAATATATTAATATACATATATATATATATATAAGAAGTAAGTAGGCATATTCTACCACATATATAACTGGTCATTTTGCTTAAATTCTCATTTACATTCAAACTCTATTCCGCAGGGGTTCGCAACCAGGCTATATCATAAGTTTGGCACTTGCAGGCTATTTGGCCTTCCAGCATTTTTCACGGGAAGGGAGTTTGAAGAGAGCATTCAGCCAAGGTGGTCTAATTGCAAGTTCAGCTATCACCCTTGTCACCGTTATCACCCTCTTGCTTCTTATTTGATTCTAGTTTAGTGAACTGATTATATTTGGCTGTTGCAAGTTCAGCCTAGGTAGCCATGAGAGCTTGTTCTTTGGACCTATGTATCAGCATCCATATTTGTAAACAAAATGTGGGGGATAATTAAGGTGTTTTCATGTGCCTATGTACTTGAACCTTCAAAGAATAAAACAGTATCATACAACACATTTTCCTTGCCTTGAGATTTTTCATCTCTGCATATTTGTGGGATGTAACTTCTCTTGTGTTACTTGTTGCACACTTGCACTTATTTCCACATGGTAAGGACATTCAAGAATGTTTTCCACAGATTGTTCTATGTTCCGAGTAATTTTGCATGTTGCTTAACTTTCAAACAGGAAGAGAAATGGAACCCACACATGCATAGAACACAAATTGAACACCAATTTTCCTGGTACACCTATAGATTTGCTGTATTAAGCTGTGATTCTTGTGTGTTTTTGTTCTTATAGAATTGCTATCAGACCAGGTTTACAAATTACTTTAGGAAATTAAAGCAGAGATGACATTTGATGTATGCTTAGTTTCTAGAAGATTGGAAGAGGTGGTTCCTATGTGAAACTCCATACCACTGCAAGGAGTAGGAGCTTGATGACATCAAGGGTATGTAAACAAACCTCATTCTTATTATGTTCATCCCAGCCTCACTATATGAACCATCCTGCCTATCATTAATGTCACCTTTGAATGAAACAAAGATGATCTCTGACATTCTTAATCAGATAGGTGGCCTGTTGTGTAGCCTGTGTTGGAGTGTGTCTGGCACATCAAAAAACACAAGTGACATAGAAGTTACGCTGAGTACCTCACAAGATAAGCAGTAGTTAGAAAGACTAATTAAAGAAAATGGATGATTTAGAATTATTAATCGGTTATTCATATCCTTTGTTAGTATGATGACGAGGATTCTAGATGCTGTCTGCTAACTTCCTTTTTATCCTCTTTTTCTCATAGAGAGAATAATGTGGTAATGGACAGCTCCGGGTTTCCAGATAGCTCTTCTTCCTCCAGTGAGCCTCAGCTAATTTTCAGAAAAAAATTACCCCTCAAAATGATGATAGATATGAAGGTGACTTGTATGTACTTATCTTTTGTTTTGCAGCCCTGGACTTCAGCGGTAACATATGGATTGTGTTATGGATGAGCACTCACTCAGCATTATTACTCAATTATGCTTCATTAAACTGCTCGACAAGTCCATTTTGTGAGTACTGTGTGTTTCTACCAAGGTGAGTCACTACATATGCCGGCCTATGACAGTATGAATCTGTAAAATGCTTTTATTATACTTGATTCTGAATCATAAGCTACTCTCTACGTGTACAGGGTATCTTTGATCCAATACTACCTTACTATATTGTTCCATATTGTAGTCTAATAGGAGTTGTAGAAAGATGAAGATTCCCACATGAATCTTATAGTTACAACAATGAGGTAGCGAGAGAGGCAAGATCAGCAAAGGCAAGATAGCCTCTTTAGAGCTTCATTGAGCATGCAGAACTGCATGTATCTTTTGAACATCTCCTGGGAGCAATGGCTGTATCTTGTCTTCTGTAAGCCTATGGATGAACCCCCAATAGAACATACATCAACATGATGGTTGTAGCGAGGAGGAGAACTGAATTCTGATCCATGGACGCTGCTGTGTTCGGGCTTCCTACTGGTTCTCCTCCATAAACTGTGGACCCTCCAATGGGGGTGGTCGTTATGGTTGGACTTGGGGGACTAGGTGGAGACTGCGTCAGAGGTGTCATTGGTGTGGTAGTTGGTGTAGTTGGAGTTGGTGGTGTAGTTGTACTGCATTACAAGTAATTATAAGTTCTGCAGCTTCATGTTCAGGTAAACAAAAAAAAAAGAAAATTCACTGTGTCCTTGAATCTGTACCTTGCGGTTGACGATGATGATGCATAGCGACAACTTCCAGAGCCTGTAAGAGGATGGATGAATGTGAAGAATGATGTTATATTGGCAGGGGATAAGTAAAAGATGCAACATCTTTAATCCTAGATCATATATGATATATCTATGTCAATGGAAATGGAAATGGTACTTTCTGCATCTGGGTTAACCCTAGTGGCTGTGGAAGCATATTCTTATATGCAAATGATAACCTTGGTATTTGCTGAACTTCCTAAAGGAAGACATTTCAAGCATTTTATAATGTGATGTAGTAATTGATCTGGTCATTCTCAAACCAGAATATACTGTATAATCTTACTTGGATCAGTGGTGGTGATCTGAGCTGTTCCTCCGAAAGAGCAGCTTGTAGGGCCAGGATTCTTCTGGTAATATTGATTGAAAGCATAAGAGGCATGGTCTTTGATAGTGTCAGGATTGTAGCAGCTAGCCCCAGGTTGAATTGCTGAGCAGTCGGCTCCTCCATAACCACAAGCGTAATCCAGAGCCACTTGCAAGGCAGTTGAAGAAGCACTTGAACTCGCAACACACCAAGATCCGCCAGATGATGGTGTTTGAGTGCCAGGTGACGTTGTTGGTGTTGTTATTGGAGTTATAGTCGGAGTTGCCGGAGTTGTTGGAGTTGTCGGAGTTGTTGTTGTAGGCGTAGGCATAGTTGGTGTTATTGTCGGAGATGTTATAGTAGGAGATGTGATGGTGGTTGGCGGTGTAGGGTTCACTACAGGAGTACCATCTGTTGGGCTAAAATAAGTGGGTGTAGTATCATCCCTTACTGTCGTCGCATCTGAATACAAGAAGGGCATGTGGCTTTCTTGTACGTCGAATTTTCTGCTCTGCTTGATCGGTTTCGAAGGCAACCTCATCTTGTCTATCCCTGAGCCTGCAGACGTAAGTATCCACATAAAACCTTTACCAAACCTCCCATGGATTCTCATTCATTAGCTCAATATTGAAATATAACTTCTCCTAGATTATACAAACTACTTGACAATTTGACATGACTTGTGCATTATCACATTTATTTTTTCCTTTCAGTTCAGAGGACGCATCTCAATCGGTCCAAACGAAGAGGAAGGATTCGAACCCATAAGCTCATATCATTGAGGTATCTCATGGAATATTTCTGAATTTAGAACATGAACTGATTGAAAAAATTATCTAATGTTGAATTCCACTCTAAAAACTGCAGGAAAAAAAAGGCGAACTTTCCTGCAATGATGCAAGGAGTGCTTTTATAAATACAAACAGGTGAAAACCACAGCCATTTTTCTTAACGGTTTGAAAACAAACATGAAGGTGAAGGTCTAACATAATAGATAGGAAAACCGAAAACCGCAGGAAGCGAAATCAATCACCTGAAGTGAGGTGGAGGAAGAGGAGGAAGAAGGCGAAGCAATGGAGAGGTGCTTTTGGACCCATTTTCACCGCCTCCGAAACCTTGATTTCAGGAGTCTTATTTTCTCTGGTGCTTGAGGCCTGTGAAGTCCAAGTGTTGGGGTCTGCAAAGAAGAGTTAGCCATCCTCCCACATGATTGAATAAATCAAGAGAGAAATGGGAGGAATATATGCTTTCCTGGCTTGCAAGAGAGGCCGGGAGGGGAGCAAGAATAAAAGAAAACTTGAGATATGAGGAAATGGAAAGCTGAAAATAGGAAGCAAAGGGCAGGCCCCAACTAGAGGGCAAAAGGTGGGTAAAGAGAGAATCCAAATATCTCCAATGAATCCGAGTTGGAAAAGGTCAGGTATCCTTTCGACTTTGTGTTCTTTATAAGTTTGTTCGAGTTTGTGTTACTTGTAAGTTAGCAAGTTATAAATTACGCGACTATACTAGAGTTTTTGTGACAGTTCGGATCAGGCATGTTTTGACGACGATTCTGAATTTGGATCATTTTAAGCCTGTGATATTTCACATTGGGTGATTTTAGGGATTTGATGTTGAAATTGCCCTCTAATCTTAGTTATGAACCTATGAGAGCTCGATAGGCTTTTTCATTCTATCTTTTTTTTCTTTTTACTGTTTACCAGGACGTTTTATTTTCTTGTAAATGTGTAAATTAAGCTCTTTTTTTTAATCCAAAATGTGTAAATTAAGCTTATGTTGAAACTTGAAACCATACTAATAAGTTTAACATTGCGTCTTAAGCTTTAACTCATCTCTCATTGGAAATTTGGAACCTAAGTTTTGCTCACCTCTAAATCTCTAATCTAACCGTTAAGGTACTTTTGTTCTTCATGGTATTTTCTTTTTGACATTTGTTCTCTACTTTCATGGTAAAAAAATTGCACAAAATAACAACCCTTTATTTGCATCATTTTCACAAAATCAAAAATACCTTTGATTCGTGTTTTAATTTTTGGGTCAAAACGAGAGCTAGTTCTCAGACAAAATTTTATTCAAACAGAATGCATATAATTGTAAAGTAAATACCAAAATATCTAAAATGATTATCTTTTATTTAACATGATGCATTTCCTAAAATGAGATCTTTTGTTTAACGGGTGTGTTTGGATTCCATTGCATTTTAATTATAATGCAATTATTTTATCTCGTTTTATGTGACCGTTTGGTTGTAAAAATAAAAATCTCGTAAAAATCGAGATAAACCCGTAATTTAACTAAATAATCACATAAATCGAGATAAAATAATTGCATTATAATTAATACATCGTGGAATCCAAAAACATTCTAATTTAAACACCTTAAAATTTGTGTTGACCAAACACCGTCTTATCATTTTGCATTATAAACATAATGCATTTGAAATCCAAACACACCCGTTGGTTGCGAGTATTAATAAGTATATTTTTGTAAGGGTAAACTAAATAAGTGGCAGATATATTTATACTTTTATTGGTTAAGTTTGATTTTGTATTAACAAGCTAGACGATAAGAAAAGAAAGAGCCAAAATGTCAATCCCTTCCACAAAGAAATGGAAATGTGTAGAAAGCAAAATAGAATATTTGCTTTCATCTTCAAGAGGCATCTGATTCTAATTTCTAAAGCTGCCATTTCAGGCTATCTCATAGTTGGTTTCAGAGGATGAAGTTCCTTCTTTTCAAGTTAATAATGTTAAAACAACTTCTTTTTTTAAATCAAGTAAAAATACATTTTAAATGTAGCATGTAATCACTACATATTTCTTTTCTGTGACGAGGATACAAAATCATCTACTTTCACTTAAGAGTGAAGGTTCAATAATCACACCCAACATAGCATAATATGGCTTCAAATCATCTGTCTTCAAACCCCATCCCTCTCTTAATCTATTATTATTATTATTATTATTATTATTATTTTGATTAGGTAATGATTTGGATAGTAGGCCTATCCAAGAGCATCCTGACGGATGAGATCCTGAAGATCTGTATTGCGCGTTAATTGATCCCCAAAGGTAGAGTGGCCAAGGTGTGCGACCTTGTCAGCCACTCGGTTACCAGAGCGGGGAATATGGGAGAAAGCTACCCTTCCGAGTGTTTGAATCTGTGTCTGGATGTCCGTCATAGTCAATTCGATATCCCAAGGGCATTTGGTTTTTTGCTGCAGATAGTCAATGATGATTTTTGAGTCACCTTCGATTATCCAGTTTCTGTTGGCTATCCTGCGTGCATGTAGGATACCCAATTTTAAGGCAAGCGCCTCCGCTTTGAGGGGGGAGAGGTGCCCTAATTTTTGGCTTGCCAAGGATACGGCGGTGCCATTCCAGTCACGGATGACGAATCCCGCGCTGGCCTCCCCATTTTGCCAGGAGGACCCATCAAAGTTTAGTTTTAACATCCCAACTGGTGGCGGTTTCCACTTCTGCTTTCTAGGTTTTGGCAGTGCTTCCGTCCTGTGATGAGGTGTCTGTGTCGATGTAAGGGGGGTTTGGCGTCTGTTGGTGGGCGCCTTCCCCTGTTGGGCAGTATCCATCTGATCGCGGAAAGCTGACACCCTTTTCCATGAAGCGGTTTGGTTCTCTATAAAAGTGGCGATTGTGTTTAGGGTTGGAGGTGGAAGGTTTTTGAATGATACGTTGTTTCTGAAGTACCAGATTGCCCACCAAGCGGTAGCAAGCTTTTCCGATTTATCTTTTGGGAGTAGGCTCATCCATTTGAAGATTTCGGTGATGTCTCGGCTAATCAAGCATTTCTGCTGTAACTCATATCTTTCTTTGCGGGTAAGATACCTCATTGTCAGTGCCGGGTAGCATTCAATGAGTACATGAAGATCATCCTCTCTGTAGTCTGAGCAAAAGCCACAAGATGTGGGCAGGGGAACCCCCCGATTAGCCAATCTGTCTTTTGTTGGGAGGCCGTGTAGGCCCAGTTTCCAGAGAAAGTTCTTGATTTTGGGTTGTAGATTTAGGTTCCACACCCATCCGTGTGTATTTTGATTCTCAGAAACCCCCCCAGTGATGAAGTTGTAGGCGGAGGTCGTGGTAAACCACCCGTTTTTGTCTGGCCACCAGTAAAGCCGATCTTGAAGTTCGGACACTGGTAGGGGAATGGCAGTAATGTCCTTCACAATGGAGTGAGGAAGGACGGTCGCTAATTTCTCAATCCACCATTGGCCTCCCATGATGTAGTCACTGACCATTTCGTGAGCATTATAAGTCGTCGGGCAATCAGGCCTTTTGTTTATTGCAGTTTCTGAAATCCAGTTGTCAGTCCAGAATTTGACTGACTTTCCATTTCCAATGGACCATATGAGGCCAGATTTGAATCTGTCTAGGAGGGCGGATAGTTTGGACCATTGCCACGAGGCTGGTCCTGTTCGTTCGTAATGCAACAGCTGAGTATGTCGAAGGTATTTATGGGTAATCACGCGAACCCAGGTATTGTGCGGTTCCGCCAGGATCTTCCATAATAATTTTAGTTGTAACGATTCATTCATCTGTTTTGCTTTTCTTATTCCCAGCCCGCCCCTCTTTTTAGGTCTACAGATTTTGCTCCACCCAATCAGGGGTTTATGCTGCGCATCCTTGTTCCAGAAGAAGGATCTATTTATCCTGTCTAGTTCCACGTGCATTGATGCAGGCAGCATGAAGTTTTGCATTGTATACAGTGGTTTGGCTGATAGGTTTGAGCTGATGAGGGTTGCCCTACCTTGTTGGGATAGTGCATCAGCCCTCCACTTGCACAGCTGGTCTTTTGATTTGGAGATAATGTCTCCGAATGTTTCCTTACTGACCCTCCCATTAATTATCGGGCATCCCAAGTACTTTTCGATGGAGTGTGTGTGGGCGATGTTGAGAGCGCCGCTGAGATCAGCGATTCGTGATCTGGCGATGCCGTTGGTGGCCTGAAACGCCGACTTGTGATAGTTGACGAGTTGTCCTGAAATTTGGCAGTATTCATCAAGGATTAGGCGCAGTTTTTGGCAGGCAGACAAGCTGCCCCTCGAAAATATGATGATGGCATCGGCAAAGGCCAGGAAAGGGATTATAGGACCGTCAGTGCCAAATCTGAATCCAATAGGTTTTGCAGGAGTGAGGGCCTCCTTGAATAGTCGGCGAGCTAGGATTTCTGCCCCTAAGATGAATAGATAAGGTGATAGTGGGTCACCTTGGCGAAGACCTCTTGTGGGGGTAAATGGGTTAGATGGGCCGTTGTTTACAAGTATCGAGAGGGACACAGTTGAGATGCATTCTGTTACCCAATTGACAAAGGTAGGATGAAAACCGAATTTGTGCAATATTTTTTCGGTGAACTCCCAGTCCACTCTATCATAGGCCTTTTCCATATCGAGTTTCACAGCCAGCCAGCCTTCTTTACCCCTCCTTGCCTTGAAAGAGTGGAAGATTTCGTGTGCGATCAAGACGTTGTCTTGGATAGCCCTGTCCGAGACGAAAGCTCCTTGGAGCGGATTTATGAGCTTTCCCATAACCTTTTTTAGTCTTTCAGTCAGGATCTTTGAGATAATTTTGTAGATTGTTGAGCATAAGCTTATTGGCCTGTAGTGTCCTGTGGTGGTCGGATTGTCGGTCTTTGGTAGGAGGGTAATAAAGGTATGGTTGATCTGTTTTAGCATCCTTCCAGACATAAAGAAGCCCTTTACGGCACGAACAACTGAAGGACCCACAATGTTCCAAAATTCTTTATAGAATTCAGCAGTCATACCGTCTGGCCCCGGGGCCTTGTTTCTACCTAGAGCGAATACAGCTGTTTTTATTTCCCCATTTGTTGGGATGGTTGTAAGCATCGCGTTATCGGCGTTAGAGATTTCTGGCGAGATTAGTGAGAGGTATTCATTCAATTTTGTCTTGTTTATCCGTTGCCTTGTGAATCTTTTTTGGAAATCGTTGTTGATTTCGGTCGTTATGTTGGATTCCCCAGTTATCTGTGTTCCTTCGGTCGTTACAATTTGTGTGATTAGCTTTCTGTTCCTTCTTCCGGATGCAACTCTGTGGAAGTAGCTTGTGTTTGCGTCTGACAAACTGAGGTGCTTAGTTTTTGCTCTTTGGCTCCAGTATGATTTCTGGAATAGCAACAGTTTTTCCTTTTTCATGATCAAATGCCTTTCTTTAGTGCTAACACTCTCGGCGGTATTTGGGGTAATGCTGTTTTGTAATTGTAACAGCTGATCCTCGACCCTTTGTAATTGGCGGAAGATATTGCCGAAGGTGGTTTTGTTCCACGTCTTTGCCTTCTCTTTTAGGAGAGCAGTTTTTCTTATTAGTTGAAACATTGCAGATCCCTGACAGTTTAGCCGCCACGACTGTGTGACAATGTTCTTGAAATCGCGTCGTTGGAGCCATGAGTTTTCAAATTTGAAGGGTGGAGGTTTGAATGTTAGGCTCGTGGTGAGATCAATGGTTATGGGGCAATGGTCGGAGAAGGAGAAAGCACCATTTTTTGTAGAGAGCGTGGGGTACTGCTGAATGATTGCATGGTGAACTAAGACGCGGTCTAATTTCTCTCTAATGTTGTCTTTTATCTTCTGGTTTTTCCGCCATGTAAATTGATTGCCCCAGGTTGGAATTTCTAACAAAGAGCATTGGCTCTTGATATCATTCAATCTTGTAAATCGGCCTGGGAGAGTAGGAGCGCCGCCTTCCTTATCTGTGAAACAACTGATTTCGTTTAGATCCCCCATAACAATGCATGGGAGCGAGGCGTTGGAAATTGCAGTTGTAATGTGGCTCCAGAATTCTGCTTTTCTTTGTTCTTGGGGGGGAGCATAGACAAACCAGATGAGGCAGCAGAAGTTTTCGGGGACATTGTTATATTTTATGGCAATCGCTCTTGGCAGCTGCAGCCACAACTCTATTGTTTCACATGTCATGGAGTTTTCCTTCCACAATAATCCTAAGCCATCCGATCGCCCAGCTGCAGGGGACCAGATGGCGTTATCAAAGCCAGCTCCTTTCCACAAAGCTGGATCGGGGATTGTAGAACTTTTTGTTTCTGCTAACGCAAGGACTTGAATGTGTTCAGTTTTGCACCATGTGTTGATGTCTAGCCAAAACATTTTCCTACCTATTCCTCGGCAGTTCCAGAAGCTAATCTTCATTGGGCAGTTGGGGAGACGAGGGTAGGGACAGGTTCCGCACCTCGTGGTGTAGTTCAAAGGGCATGTTGGGGAGAAGTAATCCGGGGTGGGTTGTTTTTGGTAGCTTGATCATGTGCTTGCTTGTATGAGAATGAGGGTGACTTCTTTGGGTAGGTTTATGTGGGTTGGGGTAGGGGCTTCGACCATGGGTGTTGGCTTGGTGGATTATTCTGTGGTTGTTCGGCCTACGTGTGAAACTACTGTAGTAATGGCTACGCTGAGTAGGTGTGATGCACTTCAGTTGCACATATTTGGCCTGGAAGCTATGATTTTTGTTTACTAATATTGTCTTGTGTGTGGCTGGTCCTTTTATTATTCTGTGTATCCATTATTTCCATTGGGGGAGGGGATAGTGTTTTTGTTTCTGTGCTCGTGTGATCCTGCATCCATCACTACATGGTAGATTACTATAGAGTGGTGCGCATTGTATGGGAGGTTTCCAAGCATCTCTATCATAATAACAAGCAACATAACATTTCAGTAGCGTAGGATTAATTTTTACACAAGCCATAAGCATCCAGTCTTTAGGCAGATAGAGATTAATAAGACTAATAGTTAACCACACCATAATACATTCACAAACAGCTAGGTTCTTCATGCAAAAGTTCCTGATCAGGGTAGGCATATACACAACACCTACATAGAGGAGATAACTACCCATGCTATTAACAAACCAAAATGTGATTAGGGGTCTTATTGTAGTCACCATGGTTATACTTGCATCATATAGTTGGGTTGGAGTCACTTCAGTCATGCGGGGATCGATCGCGGGGCTGTGGGCTTGCTTACTCATCAATGCGGGGCTTCTTGCCACCTCCTTCCTTCAGATAGGAAGAGGTCGTGTCTGTGTCTCCCATGCCACTCCTGCGTTTACCCGATTCAGACGTGGAAGCGGTAGCCACTCCGAGCTTCTCCATTTTCTGCACAAAGGAGGGTGAGGGGGTCTGGACAGTTGGAGGAAGATTCAGCGACGCCGCCAGTGCTGCTGGGTTGCTTAGGTCCGGTATGGTGAATTCCACGCCAGCTGGGATGTCGTTGAGGATATCCTCAAACGTCTCCTGGCAGTACAGCCCCATGGGGTCAGCTAAGCCTTCCTCAAGCAGCTCGTCGTCGAACTCGTAGGTGTCCTCATTATCAGGCTCACAGAGGAAAGGCATGGGGGACAAGGGGGCCTGCAGTTCCATCATATCATCATTAGGGAGGGGCGGCATTACAGCTTCAGCAGGAGGTGCGGGCGCTATCACAGGAGGGGCTGGTTGGGCCGTGGTGTCACCCTCCCCACCGACGTGAGAGGAGATGCTGGACGTCTTGCCAGACACCTTAGAGGAGGAGGAGTCGGTTTTGTAGATCACATTGATTCCCATGTTCTTCAAGAGCTCAGATTTCGTGTTTCCCACCTTCGATGTTCCTTCAGTCATTCCCTTTGCAGCAACTTTAACCCATTCCTGGTTATCATCATCGCTCATTGACTCGGCATCCTCGTACACCTTCGGTTTCGGCTTGGGGAGGGTGACATTGATTGTGTTGCGACCCGCTTGGCGGACAGGGCAATCAGTAAAAAAATGGTCCGGGGAGCCGCAGCTCCCGCACCCCTCTGGGAACTCTTCGAACCACACAGGATACTCTTTGAGCTTGTCATTTTCATCCAGGACATAGACCTTCCTGTCCGGAATGAGAGTGATATCCACATTGATGCAGATACGGGGATATCGAACTCTCACTCCCTTCGTTGTAAAAGCATCCAGCTTAAGCACATGGCCTAGGCCATTCTCTTCAATGATAGTGGATAAAACTTCAGGGCTGATGTACTCCGAGGGGAGGCCAGGGATCCTAATCCACATGTCCAGGGTAGAGATGGGTTCGCTAGCGGGGTCGAAGCCTTGTTTCCACGGTTTGAGCAGCAACAGTTGACCCAGGATGTGGAATGGCCTCCCATTCCACACCCTGTCACGATCTTCAGGGAGAAGGAATTTTAATTCGAACCAGTTGTGCGATAGAGGGGTTACCTGGAATCCTCCTTGGACAAACTTCCAGTCAAACCGAATCTTTTTCCTGATTTCCTTGATCTCCACCGGTTCACCGATGATTGTTGCATACAGGGTGCTTTTTTGCAGTTTATGGATGTTCTCTTTGACCCCGGAGAGGCGAGACCGGAGTCTAGCCACATCCAGCGCCGGTTTCTTCTTCCCTTTAAGGGGGTTTTTCATTGGGTTTTCACCCTTCTCCTTTGGGTCTGGTGTCCCATCGGAGGGGTCCTGGGGTTCGTTGATGGTGATTCCTTTGCCGGATCTTCTTCTTGGTGTGATCTTGGGTTCCTCCATCTTCTGTTTGCCTTTGTCCTCTTTGCGGATTGCCATGCTCAGAAGCAAGAAAGACACTTGGTTAGAGCAGATTATCAGAAGGGGAGAAAGAAAAGAGGAAGGAAAAAGGATTTGATTAGAGCTGTGAGGACACACGAAGCACATCACCCCACATTTATAGACGACGGCAGATGCGGCTGTGCTAGACCAGGGAGAGAGATTTTCTCCAGATACTCGTACCTCCGAACCCACTGGAGAGGATTTCGCCATTGATTTTCCCATGAGCGTCTCCCGCTTGTCAATCACCATGAATGCTATGTCGTACGGGATTAGTGGCGGTAAGAGCCAATTAATTGCCCACCACCACCAAACCTTGAGCGTCATACACCAGACGACTCCTATTTCTGGTTTCTTCTTCATTGATTTGGGAACGAGTCGCTGTAACAGAGAGAGCGCTCTCTTCAACCAGGAGCCAACAGGCTTGTTTCGGCATCGTTTCTGGTGTAATTTGGTGGTTGGGGCAGTAAATTCTTGGATTTGGGCTTGATTTCTTACCCGCACAGCATTAATCACCGTAATTGAATGGTGATTTGATCGGTTTTAGGGGCTAGGGTTCTTCGGTTCAAGGCAGAGGGGGAGGTTTCTTTTCTCTCTCATTTTCATTCCTTCTTAATCTATTATTTTGTTTTGTTTTAAATTATTTTATTTTAGTTTTTAGAAAATTGGGGTTTGTAATATTTGCTAAGTTTTTAAAAATTGGCGTTTGATTTCGTTTTGAAATTTCCGGATGACGATAAAACCTTCAAACAAACTGCACAACTATGTTTGCCGATATTTTATAGTTCTAGACTTTTTAGAGCCTAAACTTGAACAAAACCAAGAATGTTGAGTTTTGTCAATAAATTTTCATAATCTAGGTAGCCTATTTTAAGCCAAGCTTGAATGTTTAAATTTTGACATCAAACATCCTTTGACTCATAACTTGGAATTTGAAACTACCTATCTTATAAATAATCAGAACCCAAAACTACCCAAACTCATAAATGAAGTAAACCTTAAACTCAACCAACCTTCTCAACCCGGTTTATAGGACCAATGCCTAGAAATAGTAATTTGCCACCTAGTAAAAATTGAGACCTCTTTGTATCCCACCCATCCTTAAAATATAGTAATTGTAGATTGTAGCATACTCATACTTGTATGATTCCCCCAAAAAAAAGGGTAATCTTTGATTGTATAAATTGTGCTAAACAAGATTGTCAACTCTTTTTGAAGCAACATAATTAAGAATAAGTACTTCCAAATCTTACCCTGCTATTATTTTAAGCAAATCATATCTTCATTCCATGTTAAAACTTGGTAATGACACCCAACTTTTTTCCCATGTTAAGTCTCTTAATTGCATTTTCTGTTGCATCTTACCAAAACATTGTACAAGTCCTATAAGTAGGCTATATTCAACAATCAGTCACTTTTTCCTTTGGGGAATTTTTTTTTTGAAAAAAATGAACATCTAAAAATTCAATAAACGACGAAGCTCTGATTTCGGCCTCTTGTCCAAACAAGGCCCCTTTTTTTCCCTTACCGGAGGAGCTAACCTTCTTGCCAATGTACGACGACGATGGAGTAGAGCAAGCCTAGGGAGCAAAGGGTGTTGTATGAACTATGAACTGACCTTAATGCGAAATATTGGACTATGCTCTGGGGCGGTTTTACACGTTAAGTATTTGTTACATATCGTATGGCAATGACAAACCAGACAAACAAACATGTTTTGGTTTTTCTTGGCTGGAGTGTGTGGGGTTTGGAATGGCTTTGGACAGCTTTTGGAGTTGGGAAACGATCATTGCTTACATATGTACATGTAAATGTAATCGGAGCGTAAATGAGGGTGAATGGAGAATGTTGAACAACCGCACCTAGATTCATCCATTCCCCAGCCTATTGCACTTCGAAAGTTGTTTTGTTACCTCATCCCAATCTGCACAGGACAATTCCTTGTCGTTAAGCATGGATTAGATGCAAAGTTTATTGCAAGGCTCTGAATCGAGATTTCTTTACCAGGGATGTTACGAAAATCAGGCTCTAATCCGTTGCCATTGATGTCCAAGTGGGAAGGCGTGACGTACTTTCCAATTGTGACAACCACACCAGATCCATCATGGAGTTCAAATACTGACTGAATGAGACCCTATATTGCAGTATTTTTGGCATAAATTAGTAACAGGCTGGAAATCAATAACGCTACGAAAACTTTCAATTGTCAATCTGAAGCAAGAGATTAATAAACCCAGACCTTGCCATACGTTCTCTCTCCTGCGAGAACTGCTCTGCAATTGTCATGAAGTGCAGATGCAACCTGTAATAACACATAGTGTTAGGCACTTCCCTTCGAAATAGGGAAACAATTATTAATTTTCATAAATAGACACTCACAATCTCACTTGCACTCGCAGTATTGTGATTAACCAATACCTACATTGACAACAAATAATAATAGAATTAGCCGGGCAACGAAAATGATAGATAGCAGGGGAGCTCATAAAACTAGGAGTTAAAAGATTAGTTCAAATAAATCACAAACATAGATCATTAAAGCAATGAACAGAAGGTGCAGCCTGAGCAATTCTAATAGAGGAAATAACACTAGAAATGCAACTCTAGTGATCCTCTGATGTATTTTGTTGACCGAGAATGATAAAATCTGATCGGTTAAGCATATTTGGGGAGTCTGGGGAACAGGTGCTCTACTAAGACTCAGTGTGGCTCACTGCTGCTGGAATTCTAAAGGGATCTTTCATACATCTTGGATTTCCAGTTGAGGATATCTGCTACATGTTTTTAAATTTCTCTTTCTTTATGATTTGCTGTTTCTATACCTAAAAAAAGGTAATCTATGGCACTCTGCTGGATGCAATAGTGATAAAGTTTCTTGGGAATATCATGTGTCATACTGCGACAACAACCCGTAATACCTATTGGAGAAGAACTTGAGCCTTCTCAGCATCTTCTCATCATCCCCATATCATTAACATGTAGGCAAAGAGTTGGGGTTCATAATTTTATAAGCAAAGTGTCGGACTAGGTACGATGTCTACTTAGTTTACCCCTTTTTCAAGTGTATCACACTGCGAGGATAAAATTCCCATTATCCTCGACGTCACGACGTGATGTTTCATTCAACAGCAAAGCAAGTATACCAGAGCAAATATCCTTCAATTAGTATCTTATTACCAAGAGAGGAGCAGTAACAAGAGGTGCAGATTCTGCCGTGATAGCTTTCAGGGACTCAGGTTCCCTTCCAACTGTGTAAATTACCTGCATTGCAAGAACAATATTGATAAGTACAGATTAGTAGCTTACCTTAGTTTCAAAATACAAAAAAATTATACAAGATAAATAAATATATCCACAAACTGAAAGATTTTGACCAGCAAAAGAATTCCCGAGGTCAAGAGGACAGATGAAATAAACCATGACATAATATTTTCACTATAACTCTCGTAGGCTATGGATTAGAGACTACTGGAGGAGGAGTATTCGGGCGGCAGATTTTTAGACTTCTGTGTTTCTTGCTTACATCTCTGCCTCTAATTTTAGAGGCTTCTATATTTGTTTTACTGCACTTCCTACTTTGCCTCTGTTTGGTCCTCTGCACTCATTTTTCCATTCTCTTGGGTCTTTCAGAAACACTCCCTCAACTAGTTCGGGGAAAGAGTACGTACATCCTACTCCGCTTGATTGCGTGATATATTGTGTTGTTGTTGTTGTAACTCTTTGTAAAGTGGGATGACATGTTTTCCAGTAGCAGTTGGGTCCAAAATTTTTGCGATTTGTGTAGTGCTCAATAATGGACACTATGAATCAACTGGTTAGGCATCTGTTTGGACAAAGTGGTTCCAGTTTCAAGCCCTGTTCTAGATCATAGAATCTCACTCTCTCAAGGTCACAACCACTTTATTTTAATACGATGAAGATCATACTATTTTATACTACCTCCGTTCAACAATATAAGTTCTTTTTGATTTTGCACGTATCTATGTAAAAAAATTTAATAAAAAATTAATATTTCATAGAGTTTTTAGCTCATTAAAAAACGTGTCAAACAGTAAAGGGACTTATATTTTGCAACGGAGGTAGTAAAATAAATAGTAAAATATTAAATTTTTCATCAATTTCTTTAAATAATTTAATACGTACTTATTAGTATTAAGTATCAAATTATTAAAAACAATTAATAAAAAATTTAATATTTTATTATGTTTATTAACTTCTTAAAAAACGTGCAAAATCTAAAAGGACTTATATTATTGAACGGAGGGAGTATTAAATTTAATACATTATAACTGTACCTTATAAAAATTAAACACTTTAAATCATGTCTAACATCAATTAAACTAGCAAAGGGAAAAAGGGTAAATTACCAGCCATCTTAGGTTATAATCAGGTTGACTCAAAGTTTGGATAGGGAATGTTCATAATGTTCCGGATTGTCCCTTTTCATATCATAGTATTTCATGATTTAATCAGGTTGATTTGGGATTCGAGCGGCTAGTTCAAGCCCAGGTCCCCTTGTAGTCGGATCTTTTTTGTTGAAAATGTAGGGATCAGGCCGACCATGGGTTAGGTTATTTTGTTTCTCAGTCCTCTCAGCCAGGTCAAAGTCCAATCAGGTTCGGATTGCCTTGGGCTCATTCACATTCAGGTCAAAGAAGGAATCATCAATTTTAGGTAAAGGTCACATCAGGGTTTTGTATTATTATTTGACAAATAAGGGCCACATCAGTTTGTTCATTCAGATAAGATTTTGTTAGGTCTGACTGAGTAGGAAAAGGAGATAAATAAGAGACTCGGATATTCGTCATCAAGCAAAAGCTAAAAACCTTTCACTGCCATGCAACTGTTAATATTAGAAAGATGGTGTGTCCTGCAGTGTTTTTTTGCAGCTCAAATGCTATCACATATATAAGGAATGCTCTCTGCCCAACTAAAGAGAGATGAGAAAAAGTGATTACACTGAGTACAACAACAACAACCCAGTGTATTCCACACTAAAATAGGGTCTAGGGGGTCAGGATGTACACACTTTTTCCCCGAGTACTTGGGAGAGTGTTTCCGATAGACCCAAAGACAGGTGGAAAGGACGCTTAGCAATAAGGCATAAGCAACACAAACCAAAGGCAAAGAGGAACACAAAACTAAGTATCCTCTAGGCAAACAAACCAAGGCACACAAATAGAAAACACAATTAAACATCCTCTGAAATTGCAATAATATTCTGTAAACATAACCTTAGTTCAAAGAATGGAACACAATTAAAAATCCTATGAGTAAATGAGTATAAACTAAATAATAGAACTATGAATTATGTCACAGTATTTCTTCCAAATTGCAATAACATTCTGCAAACATAACCTTGGTTCAAAGAATGGATCACAGATCTTCTAGCCTGCCCTACACAAAGATGCCCAAAGCATCTACAGCTAGGCTATATATAGGTTATACTCAGATTATTCAGAAATATGTGTATTTTTTTTAAAGGGAATCCCAAAGAATCAAAAGCTAGGACACATATTGATGAAATTATTATGAAATAAACTCTGTTCATATTAGTGCACCGCAGGCTAAAGGACCTTCAATCACACGGATACATGTTAGGCAACTAGCAGTTGAAGTGCAGTAAATTTTGTTTAGTTGGAGAAACAAAACAAATGTATTTGAGATTATGTGAATAATACAATAATGTTAACATACCGTATCCCCGCTATTAAGAAAGAGCTTTGATATTTCAATTCCAGCCTGCAACGCAGTACATTCATAGAATCAAATTCCAGATTAATCTATGAAAAAAATGTCATAAACTAATAGTAAGTATCAAGCTTTAGACAACTTATGAAATCATACAGCCTAGTAAACATAGAGAATCCTTCCTAGAAGTTCAATAAAAGGCAAAAAAAAATCCGTTACCTTGATATTATAGCTGAATTGAGACCACAAGCAATAGAAACATTAGCGATTGTTGTTATAATATTCATCTTTTTAAATAAAACTTATAAATTATAAATTGGGTTGGTTATATGGGATCCAATATAGAAGTTGAAGAAATTCCTAGTCTTTTCAAGGAGTACCTTATATCCCAATAATATGAATGGGGAATTTCTAATTTTCTCTTTATCTTATGCATCTGATATTTTTCTTGCAATAGCATTTTGTTGTAGCTTTCAATTGATAATTTGATATCTTATACTCTAACTATCTACTTGTAATCTACTTCCTCAATACACAGCTTTTGTCTGAAAAAAAACTAGCAAACGTGTTCACCCAAGCAATGTCACCAAAGAAATTCAGAGCTGTGAAAAAGTTGGATGAATCATCTCTATTTACCTACCCTGATCATTGATTTGGTGGGAAGGTGTACTGTGTAGATAACCAACACTCAACAGCACTAGCGTCAAGGAAACAAACAGAATAGATTGTGTAAAATTCGGGAAATATTGACAAACCAACCTGTACTAATCCGCCAAAATTGTCTCTGAGATCTAGAATAAAACAAGTGGCTCCTGAGTCTTCTAGGCGCTTCATTGCTACAACAACAAAACTATCACCATCTATGGCCGTCTTTATCCAATGCAAACTAAACAAGTATGCATAGAAAAGAACCATAGATATTGCACCAGAGAATTTACAGATGCTGTGCTTACGTAACACAGGTTAAACCAGAAAACTTTGTATCAAAATTCTATTTTTCGGTACAAGTTTGACAGTAGATATTACATTCATTACATTTGAATAATCAATAATACCACTCAATTAGGTTAGAAAATACCTGTTACTAAATCTTTTCTAGCCAAAGCATTGAACTCTTTTAAACGCATATATCCAACAGATATTGCACCATTATTTGTGTGCTCCATTCGATAAAATACTGGTGTCCGTGCGGAGACTTGTCTTTGAACTTTGATAGACTGAATTGGACCACAGTTTCCATGCCTGACCTAAGATCATCAAGAAGTTACATTTATACATATTGAGGGGGGGGGGGGTGGGGGTTTACTTATTTGGTGAGCATAGATAATAACCTCAATTGTCACAAATGTTTCACTAGGCCCTTGCAACATTGATGAGACTGCAAAGGCTGATCTTCCTCTCACATCCTCTCCATTAACAGACAGTATCTCATCACCCTAACAAACGTTATCAAAACAAGTGAGAATTACAGCTGTTAGTAGAAGAGAAAAATATATCCAACAGATTATTTTTGTGGCCTTTGTAAATGTAATCATTAAACTACTTGGTGAATTGGAAAGCAAGGATAGGTCCAAGCTGGTTAACCAAGCAGATAAGTTTGTTCATTATGCTAGAAAGTGAGAACATGAAACTTCCTCCAGTTATGATTCTAATTTCTAAGTGTTCCTTTCAAAGAAATACCCAGAATTAGTTGGTTAAGGTGCATTCCAGTCTAGAATTGTATATTTTTAAAATCAAGTTGATCAATAAAGGGACAACTGTAAGATAAGCAAATAACTATTCTGCAAACAATAAAGAAACTTTTAACACTGATTAAAAATAAAAATCTACCTTGGTTGATATCATCAAGAGAGTGCTGTTTTGGTTTTGACGTCTTAAAAGTTTGGAATAAACTATTTTTAATTTGTTATCCCTTTTAATCAATTTAATTTGTAATATTGTATGAACCAGTAAATATATTGGTGTAAGAGAAGTTTTGCAATATTGCCAAATAAAGAAAAAGAAAAATAGATATAAGTTTTTCCAACTTCCTTCCTGCAGAATTCAAGACAGGGGCCTCTTTGAAAGATGATATACAAACTTGGAGACTTTATCCTTTAGAAGAAAGCAATAGCACAAGCACAACTCCTACGCACTTGAGATAACTTTTAAACATCATCACATCAAGGGGAGCAGGAGCATGAACAAGATAGCAAGCTTAGTTCTTTATCATAAATTAAGGACCAAAGATGCATACTGTAATTTTTCATCAGGAAAATCATACGATATTTCGTTTTAGTATGTGCTAACTACTAAAATGCATACAATTTCAATACAGCATGGTACCATTTGATGTATGTCAATCAGTTATTAGTAGTCTGCAGAAAACTTGGGCTGCATTTCTAGATAGACTATAATGAGCCCAACAGCCATAAAAGAATCAATTAAACATTTATGAGACACTATACTGATAAATCATATTTGGAGCAATTATATTCACTTTTATGCAGTTCATTGATATTATTACCTGTCTCACTCCAGCAGAATGTGCTGGGCCATCCAAAATAAGTCCTAGTACCTTCAGTTTTTGCTTCCCATCCTTGCCTGGAAGCTCCCTTAGATTTATTCCAATGCCCGTCATGTCATACTTTGCCATCTTGGAAAACTTCCATTGATCGTAGGCATCACATATAGAATGAAAATGAAATCTATAAAACTTGTGAGTAAATAATCTAGGATTACTATGTGAATGTTTTGCTTCAAAAAGCATTTCATCAAAACATGGCATAAAATGTATCATAGGCTCATTGTAGATACAAAAAAATCAATGGGAGAAAGGTAAAGAATATGGTATCAACTGCCAAGAGATGGTAACAAAAAAGAACTGAGTACAAGAATATGACGCAAGTCAAGAGAAATTCAACAACACCTACTAAAAGATTGAGATGCAAAAGAAGAACAAAATATATACATACAAAAGGGTGAGATGAGCTGCACTGACTAAATCATTTCACTCTGGGCTTGGTTTGTGATACTTCTTTGAATTTTTTTAGTTGTATACGAGGGTCCAGTAACATATAGCTATGTTGTCTAAGAGTTGGATACAGAAGATATGTCAATTATATCACACTGGAAATACTACATCACAAACACCTAATCTTCCTCAACTTCTATGAGTGAACTGCCATATTTTCACTCACTAGATGCAAGTTTGTAAGAACACGGAGGATTGGGATTAATTTGCTACATTCTTCTATAAGTTAACTCATCACCTTATGATCAAAAAGGATTTAAATCAAATAAAAGCTGGATATTAGTGCATATTAAAATCACAAGATAATGTAAGTACCTGTTCAGATGACAAATAGCGTGTGTAAGGATCACCCAGACTTGCCAGCATTCTCTTAATGATATCATGAGCCCTTGTTCTGGTCTGAATTGAACTGCTTAATATTTCTTCTTTTTTGTCCTATTCAAGGAGGAAGAATTCAAAAGTATCCACATAATAGCACTGCTATTAATGTAACATAAGAGAAAGCACTTGAAGCAAGGAGCAGGGTAACAGATTGTTTTGTACAACAGATAAAGTGATTGGATAGACAGATACTATAGTCTAGATTAATGAAGAAGCGTGCTGAATCTGAGTGGGGTAGAAAATTGGCTTAAATTCCATGATATTGTTACCATGTAGGAGTAGTTTCAAGTGGCAATCATTGTGATGATATAAAAAGGATGGAAGATAGCATAGTAGCATACACATGTCATTATCATGAATTTAACACAAATAATTCCATTGATATGTTTCAGTGTTAATTCCATGGATATATTTCAGTCATAAATCACAATGATCATCCAGTAGTGAGCAATATAGAAGTTTCCGGGAGGGTGATTAAATCCCTAACAACATATCCAGCAAACATAATTTGGACAATATAGTACATTTGACTCCCCTCATGTGGCATAAATACTGCAAACCAATAATGTTCAAAATCCTATTACCAGCAATAAGGAAACATTTCTGTCAGGCCATAAATATATCTTTAGAACTAACAACTATGCATGCCAACTGCAGTACACATTGCGCTAATGCATCATGTAAGCAAAGATGCAGCAACTTTGCCATTGATAATGTTAGATCAGGAACTTCTGAAGCATGAATTGCTCACAAGTTTGGAAGTACAATCATCTACATGCTAGAATTATTAATCCGTTCCATGCCAACCAAAAAAATATCATAAACAATCAGGAAAAGTCAAATGTCAAATTATTTAAAGCATATACATTGACACAGAGGTCAATTGAATTGATAATCGACTAAACTAAATACTTATCCGCAATTGAATGAGTGCATAAAAAGGATGAGAACAATAACATGTATACATCCAAAAATTTAAACCAGGTAGCGATATACAGTAATACAGGGAGAGAGATTGATTACAAGCCATTTATCAGGCGACCAGCGACTGCTAGTGTCAAGAAAGCTGTCATTGACAATCTGCCAAGCTTCCTCCACAATTCCTTCATTCGTCGCCACGGAGGGCGACGCCTCCGCTCCCACCTCATCATCCTCCTGGCAGTACTCGGTCAAAGGCGAGTCCTTCTGGAGCTGAAGAACTGCAGAATCCACCGCCAGTGACGAAGGCGACGAAATAAAGAGGCTGAACGAAAGTGCACCGGCTAGGGCACCAATTAGCGGCTTCTGCGGCCAACTGCCAGAGTTATGGCTGTGCTTCCAGGCGTTGCAAGCAACGGCTGGCTTAGATGATGAGAGACATACCGTCCTCATGGCTTTGCGGTTGTGGACCGCGTAAATCGAAGCTCGAGGTGAGGAGATTTCGAGATTGAGAGGGTTATCCTTAATCAGTACGCATCAAGCTGGGCGGCGATGGCGGCGAAGACGGGGAGGTGAAGGTTGAGTGGCGCGGTTGGAGGTGTATGGAGAAGATCGGTCGGATACTCGGATCATTTTATCCAAGGTCGTGTGATGGCAGGGCCGTGATGCCAAAAAATATCCCGGGTTCAATTTCTGGTCGACCCGGTCCATGTAAACCGGTTTAGTAGCTCTTCCCCTTTGGATCAAGGTTTATCACTTTTGAGTTTTGACTAAGGGTGGGCACAAATCCCGCAAATTCCGGGCTCGTACCGATCCCGGTGGGATTTGAAAAAAAAAAATTATAAATCCCGTCCCGGTCCCGTCCTGCTAAAATTATGCGGGACGAGAATTCCTTGTCCCGCAAATCCCGTCTCGTCCCGCATAATAATAATAATAATAATAATAATAATAATAATAATAATAATAATAATAATAATAATAATATTATTATTATTATTATTATTATTATTATTATTATATACACTGAATACTTTATATGGTTAAGTGGTTAGTGGTTACTACAAGCACTGAAAATCTCATTAAATACATTATAGCCTTTATAGGGATTACGGATTTACTGTTTCATAAATTGTGAGAATCTCGACTTTTCGAAGAAAAAAATATTCAATTGTCATGGTTTTATAAACTTTGGAAATTTCGACTTTTGGAGAGAAAAAAAAACTCAAATGTTACCGTTTCACTTTCACTAAGCTATGAAAATCTCAGGGTTTTTTTGGGGGGGATCGTGAGAGTCTTTAGGACTTTAGAACTCCCACAGTTTTTTAAACTATGGCCACCGTCAAGCCTTTTGTGATAAATTGGTTGGTTGGATATCAATTCGAATTAGTTAACTAACCAGAATTTACACCAAAGTGACATATCCTTGTATACAAAAAAAAAGTGTGATTAAACGTATTTATCTTCGTGGATGGTCGACACGTGTTCTTCAGTTTTAACCAATTGTTGGCTTTGTTGTGCCATATGGTGATGTAGGAGCTTTGATGGGGTTTTCGACATCTTAGTGTGTGTTTACACATTCGGGCAGTTCTTCGGTCCGCGGATGGTTTCTAGGCACGAGGGGCGATGTTAGGGATTTCTATACTTAGTGGATATGTTGTTTGCGTGTGACTAACCGCCACCACTCTTAACCTTGTTGAGCTTATATATGTTCGCCATCATGAAAGCCATCCACTTTATATTTGCTTATGGCATCATAAATAAGTATTATTTATATTAGTGTATCGTCGATCTTTATTACAAAGCACCCATCTTTTTAAAAAGGAAACTAATTTCTTAACAAAATAATAAGGGTGTTATATGAGCCGAGTAGTTCAAACTCGGTTCGAAATTGATTTGCGCTTATTCATTTTTTAAATAATTCGAATACGGTAACATTTTGAAACTCTATTCAAAATTTCAAATTAAGGGTTGCTCGACTCATGGTCATTCGTTTACTAAACGAGCCGAGTGTAAACACATTTTAAAGCTCGGGTTTAAATTTAGACTTGACTTGAGCTCGACTCATTTATAACCGATCTAAATATAAACAACTACTACTAAGCTAGTTCGACTCAAATATCATCCCTAAAAAGAATGGAGTTGATGGGTATTGAGATGATTTGGTAAGAACGTGTTTTTCTTAGTGTAGAGGTTTTAAGTTAAAACCCAATTTAGACAACAAAAAATCACTGGTTTTAAGTTAAACCTTTAAAATGAGTTATTGAGTTTAAATTTCAAAAATAATATTTTCTTATTATTGTTTGAAAGAGAAACTAATAATATAGTTATAATATGAAACTGAAATTAAAATGAAAATTAATTTTCTTTGTCGGGTTTTTGATGTAATTGTAATCGTCATATGTGAAGCATTACGATATCACTATAAATTTGACTGGTATATTTATATTACTATGTAGATAATAGTTTCACATATATTGACTCTTGGTGGTAACATTTATTTGCATCTACCTTTGATGTAATCATTTTGCCGTTTCATGCAGATATTTATGTTCTGCTCACTTTAAAATAAAACTAGTAATAAATTTAGACATGCCAACAACACATATCGGTAAATCCCATAATGAAGTAAAGTCTAAGGGAGTTGGTATACAAGCACCCACTAGTCAATAGGATATTTCAAAGAGATCTGGGTATATATGACCGCCAAAGAAGGAAAGTAATCACTTATATTACAAAGTGAGATCACATTTATAAAAGAAGAAGTTTTTGCGTGGGTGTTATGAGATTCATGTTATTATCTTACATGTACTATGTAGTTTTAATAATTTTAATCAAGTAACAATAGTTGTAATTTCTTTTCCCACCTATATGATACGTAGTATGATGTAAATATCATTTTTTTTTCCAAGTTTGAAATGATCATCTGTGTTAAGATTTTGCTAAATGTGATTTATCTATCTTGCTCCAAATGTGATTTATTTATCTATATTATAGTATGAGTTGGGGAAAATGTATTTACATAAACATTTTATTTTATACTCCTATATGATAACAATTACATACCAAATAAATTTGATGGACTAAGATCCATAACATGTTGATACTTTAACAAAATATTCACAATATAAATGGATAAGTATATTATCAATACAACACATCTTCACAATATAAATGGATAAGTATATTATCAATGCAACACATTTATATAGTTTATTATTACTATAATTGTAGTTGTTGTTATTCAACTAATATGGACCCAATGAATAACATTTTAATAAAAGCATTACAATATTGTTTGAGGCTAAATTAAATTAAAGGAAAAATTAAAAAAGAGTGGACTAACCTAACAAACCTAAAAACCTCTCTCTGCTCTTACAGAGCATTTGACCCACCGTCAATGCACCCTTATGACCTAGTTGTCGTCATCGGCATCACCACCCTTGTTACCACTAGTCGCCTTCGGTTCACCATCGTCACTCATCGGCCTCTAACTCCTCTTTTTCTCTTGTATAAAGGGGCTTTGCATGGAGGTTTTGCGGCTCCTACCGCTCCGCCGCCAGGTTGCTCCCTTAGTCCCTTGGCCACAACCCTATCATCTACGTTCTTTTTTTGTGCTAGTTTGTCGATGCCCTGCTCGCAGCGGCTTCTCCCTTGCCATCTGGTTTTTTTTGTTGCTTTGGCCTTCGTCGGAGCAGCCTTTCGTTACGGTCGGCCTCCACATCCAATCTCCTTGGCCCTTCGGAACCCATTATCGCATGCCTTCTCCCACCTCGATCTGATTCCGGTGTTGAGGGTGGGGCAGTTCATGACGGTTTTCAATTGCCATTATCCTCGACGACCCCATTATTCATCGTGGTTCACCTCTGCCTTGGGTTAGCATTGTGCCTGCTCACTATATAGTTATCATCCTTGAGAGTTTGAGATGAGGGGGGGTGAATGGCCAATGATGTAGTTAGGGTTTGAGTTTGCGGGTTGGAGTGCTTTATTGTTCTTGTTGTGTTGTAGGCTTCTTGTGAGCGGTTGTTGATTTGTCATGTTCGATGACGTCGTGGAAGTTTAGTCAACATCTGATGGACCATTTGACTCCCCAATCTGAGGTGTCCGCTAGTGATTCCCAGAGTTCTCTGTGCGTGTAGTCCTTTTGACCGATCGATTCATTTGTTCTATTGGCTTGTTTTTTTATAAGGTAAAGGTTTGGGTGGGGTCAGGCCCTGCTGGACCACCACCCAAGGGCATCCTTGCGGATTAGGACGCGTAAAGCAGAATCCGCGAGGAGGTCCCGCGTGGGCATTGTGTGGATAAGTCACGCGATCCTGTCCGCGGTCGAGTTAACCTCTCGGAAGACGTGGCCGAATTGTACCCTTGTAAAATGTTGGAGAAGGAACAGGGTGTCGGAGATTAGCAACTCGATCTCCCACAGGCAGCGCCACAGACTTTGCAAACAATTGATGACGGTCAGACTGTCGCCTTCAATCATGATGCTGGATAGCTGAAGCTCCTTCACCTTGGCGAGGCCTCCTTTGATCGCCAAAGCCTCAGTATTCAAAGCTGAGATGTTCCCACATTTGAATCCGCAACAATCGATGATTGCCCCATTGTGGTCCCTGATAATGAAACCTGCAGAAGCTTCACCCGAAGGCAATTTGGAATCGTCGAAATTAATTTTGAACGATCCCTCATTTGGTTTGCTCCATCTCAAATTTCTTCTCCTTCGTGGCTCAGTTGTTCGAGTTTTCTGGTGGTGGTATGTGGGCTCCTCATCAAAGGTCAATTTAGAGGTAGCCCAATTATGAAGTTGTTGTTTATAATAATATCCATAGTATGGATGGATGTTGTGTTGAGGTTTTCAATTACTTTCCGATTCCTGCTTGTCCATAAGCTCAACCATGTCGTCGCAAGTCTTCCTTTTTGCTCAGGGTGGTTGAGTTTAGTAAAAATTCTGCATACAATGTTTTTTATTGATGTGTTTCTAGTGTCGATGACTCGAATTACTTTTTCAATGTTTAGGTCAATTTTGTGAATCAGTTGTAGGGTGCGGTTGCATTCGATAAAGAGATGGACTAGGCTCTCATTCGTCTTATCACACAAAGCGCAAGTTAGTGGAACATGAATGCCTTTGTTTGCTAGCCTGGTCTTTGCCTTGTGATGTGTGGCAGGGCACTTGCCGTAATGAACCACCCATTTTTACTTGGTTTCCAGTATAGTATGTCTTCTATGTCGTGTTCTGGTATGTAGATGTTCTCGATCTTGTTGACCACATCGACCGGGAGGATGTTGGATAGTTCGTCAATATTCCATTTTTTGTCGATGTCAAAGTATTTTTCCGCCTTTTCATTTTCGTTGATTGTGATGTTAAGGTATTGTCGGTCTTGTAGTGGTTTTTCGTCTAGCCAGATATCCTTCCAGAAATTGATAGTCTTCCCATTTCCTATTTGCCATATTAGTCTCTTACATAATTATTCTTTTAGATCTATTAGTTTGGCCCATAGATGCATTACCTTTTCGCTGGTATTCAAGGAGGGGAGTTTCTTTCAAATATTTTTCTTTGATCACTTGGACCCACGGGTTGCATGGCTCTGCTAAAATTTTCCAAAGCAATTTCATTTGTAGTGCTTGGTTCATATCTTTTGTTTTATGTATTCATGCGTCTCCCAATCGTTTTTGCTTGCAAACCTTGTCCCAACCAATAAGGGAAGAAAAGGATTGTTCTTTGTTCCAGAAGAAGAATCTATTTATTTGGTCAAGTTCTTTATGTATTGTTGTGGGGAGGATAAAATTTTGCATAATATAATTTGGCTTAGTTGCCAGGTTTGATCTTATTAGGGTCGCCCATCCTTCTTGTGAGAGGGAGTTGGCTTTCCATTTCGTGAGTTATTGTCTAGTTTTGCTTACAGTTTCTTCAAATGTGTTACGGTTAACACGCCCATTAATAATGGGGCAACCGAGGTATTTATCAAGTGATATCTGGTTTGTTATATGGATCGTACTTTGGATCAATTGTTTTGCACCTTCGGGACTTTTGGGGTAGTTTGGAAGGCTGATTTATGAAAATTGACCTTTTGTCGTGATATGGCACAGTAGTCATCGATAATATTCTTTACCACTCGACACGAGTCTTGGTTAGCCTTGGCGAATATCATCATATCGTCTGCCAAGGATAGGAATGAGATTTTTATTCCGGATCTAGATATTTTGAATCCGATGGATTTGTCTATCTGGTTTGAAGTGGCTTGTAGCTTCCTTGCAAGAATTTCTGCTTCTGTGATGAATAGATAGGGTGAGAGCGGGTCTCCTTGTCTGATGCATCTCCCTGGTATGAAAGGGTCCGTGGGGCTGTCATTTACCAAGAATGAGAAGGAGACAGTCTGGACACATTGCTATATCCATGTCCGGAATTTTTGACAGAAGCCGAATTTTTCTAGCACTCTGAAAAGGAAGTCCCATTCCACTCTATCATATGCCTTTTCCATATCTAGTTTGATGGCCATCCAACCTTCTTTTTCGCGTCTTCTCTTGAATGAGTGAAAAATTTCATGAGCTATTAGGACGTTGTCCTGGATAGCCCTTTCAGATATAAAGGCCCCTTGGAGGGGGTGAATAATTTTCTGTAGAATTGGTTTCATCCTTTCTGTAATGATTTCTATTGGCTTGTGATTTATAGTGTATGGTGACTAGTACATTTCCTTTTACAATTTATTTAGGGTGTTGATATATACACCGCAAATCCGGGTTAAGGATTTGCACGTCCTTAAGGACGTGCAAGCCTTGTGACTAATTAACATTTAAAAAAAATTAATTAACCCCTTTTAACCATGCACGTCCTTATGGACGTGCATGATTTGGGGTGTATATAGCAAGGGCGTTTATTTATGTCATTTGCTTATGTAACTTCCTTCATATCATTTGCTTCTATATTTGCTTGTAGTTGTACATGATTGTTAACCCATCTACCGGCTTGTCCGGTCTCTTGGTTTCTCTAGACTTGTCTAGATAATCGAATTAGTATAAATCAATATTAATCCGAACTTTGAAAACTACAAAAAATAATATGAACTATTTCACATTAAACCATTTTTTATATGGAAAAAATTTCAGTCAAAATTTCGGCCAAATTTTTTACGTGTGAGCTGACTGTTCGAAAATTTAACGACGTTGTACTTCTGCTCCTCCTCCTACTACTACTACAACTAATGTTGCTACTGTTGTTGTTGCTACTGCTACTGCCACTACAAGAATGAAATCGAAAATGCTATGAAACAAATGTTACCACTTTCCAAATGTCAACAATACAAGCTAGTGAAACCGAAAATACAATGAAACTAATGTTACCATACAACGATATAAGCAAACGAAATCGAAAATACAATTGATGAGAAGGTGTTGGGAAGAGGGATGCATGTTCATTTACGAACTCCTTCTTGTCCTTGCTATCCTCCACATACAAGCAACGAGTAACATTGATGACATCAACTTCAAATTGACCACTCGCTTTAGCCCGTTGTGCGACTAGGTAACAACCTACAAATTTTAAAACAGTAGCGCTAATCTTTCTGTAGTGAGACTTACATTGCTTCACTTTCCTTTTGACGAGACTTCCCCTCCTTTTGTTGTAGTAAATTGGAATTCTTTCCCATAACTTGGACATGGTTTACCCTCGTTTCATGGTCACATCCTTACTTGTGTTGAGCTCGTCGTGAGTTGATGTTTTGAGTTGGAGCCTCGTCAACCTCTCCCTCTTGACCATCTTCCTCCACACCAGTTTGAGAAGGGACGATATTTAGATTGGGAACCGCATTTGGGGTTGGATGAACAATTTGATTTGGATCAACATTCCCATATGGATTCAAGTAATAAGTTTGATGAGGGTAGTAGAAATTTTAGTTGGGATCCATTTTCCAAAGGGGAGAAGATGATAAAAAATGGATGTGTGAAAAATGGAAGAGAGATGTCACTTATTTATAGGAGAAATGGATGAAAATTTTTATTTTTTTATGTTCTCAAAATAACAGTACACGGGTATTGTTGGCGTAATTTAAAAAAAAACATATACAAAATGGGTGTCTACGGGTAGATAAAATTAATTCACACTTGAATATAATTTTTTTTAATTAAAGAATATGTCGGAAATCGCATTTTAATAAACTTATTTAACTGCGCTGACACGTGTCTGCCCTTCTTTCTCTTACCGAGCAAGCATCGAAACGCTGCGCTTTGTGCCGCTGGAGAAGAAAATGACGTCGTGTCATGACGCCAAGGCAGCAACAGCTCACGTGTCCCTCACATGACGTCGTTTCTCGCGCTTGAGGCCTCTCCACTCCGGGCTTCTGCAGACAGGCCTCTCACTTGGGCTCTTAACATCTTTTGTACGGAGTATTTTTTTTTGGCTGAGCTGACAAGGCTAAGGGTTCACAAGCCCTCAAATGCTCTTGCTCTAAGAATTTGAAGTGCAAGATAAATCTTTGTCTAGTAAATCGAGAGGTCGAGAAAAAGAGAGATGAACCAACCTTCATGGCAACAATAATGAAATGTAAACCAGAACAAAAAAGAAAGCGACTTAGCCAACGGATCATTGTAACAATCAGACCGAAAAATGCGAATTGGGTGGTGTTAGACCATATTAGCTCACCACTCAATACCATTAATTTATACGAGACCAAGAAGCTATAGATGAGAGGTAAACGACCCATGAAATAGCGTTAAACAGAACTTTGTTTGGTACCTGGTTGATTTTACAAAATATATAGACAAAAAGGTAACTTTAAAAATTTAAAGACTTTTATTTTTACAGTAGGCAAGAAATAAATTGACAAAAGCGATTTTGAATCCATCAAAAGATTTAAAACCGTCTAAAATTCGAGCTCTTGTTTCTTGAGATCTAGTCTAGTAGCTTAGACGGCTTGCATGCAAGTCGAGGAAGCAGTAGACATGGCCTTGTTGGCTTAGAACACAATGATTTTGCTCAACAATCTTGTTGCATGTGATGTCTCTAATCTCGAGATTTGAAGGTTGCACGATAAAAGACATGAGTATTTTATGAATAGTTTTTGTTTGAAATTTTAGGTTTAGAGGTAGGAAAAAAGGGGATTTGCTGTAGATGTGTGGAAGGTCCTTAAAGAAGTACAAATCATGAGCCATAGCCATGGAAGGTTGGATCTAGGAGAACGTGGCAGGTGCTGAAGCGAAAGCGCCGATTCAATGGAAATCAAGGATGAAGAAGGAGACGCGTGCGCTTGAGCAAAACACATTCCCCCCCCCCCCCCCAATCGCCAAAGCCTTCGAGGGAGTCGGAGAAACCGAGATCCAGGAGGGTGAAGACGCGAAGGCGAAGGGGGAGGGGACGAGGAGGAGTGCGCCGGAGGGTGAGGATGCTCGAGCGGCCAGGAGAGTGAAGAGGATCAACTTGCTGGAGCCGCAGGAGTCCAACTTGGGCGGAGCGGTGATGAGCAGTTAGTCCAGGAGACATCAATTATGGGTGAGGATCAGCACGACGGGACACCGACAAGGGGACATTGCCCACAACGTAGGGCCATGAGGGAGGGCAGGGAGGCGGAGAGCGGTGGCGACCAAGCAGAATGCCCGACAGGAGATGCTTGCGGCAAAAGGGTTTGCGGTAGACGGAGAGGATGCCGGTGGAGGAAGATTTGAGGAGAAAATCGCCAGAGGATGTGGAGGCACTGACGACCAGGAGGTCGTGGAGACTCGACATTCCGGTGCCACTGGGGACCACCACGACGGTGGGGTTAGCCACACAGGCCGATGGAGAATGAACTAGATGCGACGAGTGGATCTAGGATTTATGTTTGAATTGGGTTTTTTGGTTTTTGAAAGAGAGCGTTTCTTTCTTATGGATCGATTACTACTTCTTCATAATGATAGTATGTTAAACTTCTCAAAAAAAGGGTAAAAATAAAAATTTAAAGACCTTAAAATATGAAAATGACGTCAACGATCACTTTCTCGACTTTCCACATACATTTTCAAAAACTAATTAAACTAAAATCTCAACATTTATTTAATTTTAAACTACATATCAAAATCAAAAGTTTTGATTTTCATAATATGTAGTTTAAAAGTTTCAAAAATTAACTAATGGTGTTAAACAAAGCTTACAGAAGAGCCAAATCTTCTATCATCAATGCTGAGACTATGCATTAAGTCTACTTGTGCTAGTTTTTGGCTGTCCCTCACCAACATTGAAAATTTTTAAAATTTTAAAATTTGTTTTTTTTGGTCATAAAAAGTTTAAAATTTTTAAAGAAGGAAAATTCCAACTTTAGAGGGTTTTGCGTGAGAGAGAGAGGAGGCTTTTAACTCCTCCACTTGATAAGCGCGGCGGATTCCTTCCAAAGGTGAGAAAGAGAGAGAAATTGAAACCCCTCGCAAAATCCCCAAACGAAAAACCGCAGGCGATTGAGAGCGAGAGTCTGAGAGCCATCGCCGTTATCAGATCCACAGTCGGGAGGTAGTGTGAAGATGAGCGGTGTTAGAGGCGGCGCCGGCGCCGGCGGTAGTAACGCCGTTAATGGTAAAGCGAGCGGTGGCGGTGGCGTTGCGAGTTCAATCCCGCAGGCCTCGAAAAAGATGGTTCAGAGCTTAAAGGAGATTGTTAACTGTCCTGAAGCCGAGATCTACTCTATGCTCAAAGAATGCGATATGGACCCTAACGAAGCCGTTAATCGACTTCTCTCGCAAGGTTTTTTTCGGCCTCTTGGCGTATCTCCGTCTAAACCCTCCGTTTTGCGATTTTTAAAGGAACTTCTTCGTTGTTGTTGAAAGTTTGAAATTTTAATTCGCAAAGTGTTCGGCAGTTCGGAAGTTGAAAGTTTTATTATTTTTTCGGCTATGGTGTGCGAGATTCTCTCGGTTGCGTTTCTTTTTATGCCTTGTTTCATTTTTTTCAAGGTTGGTTGTGTGGCGGCTTTTGTTGATTTTGAGCAAGATTAGGTCTTTATCCAGAGAATTGATGAACTTTTCTGTTTTGATGATTGCTATCTCTTAAACCCTAAAATATGTATATTCATTTTCACCCTACCTGGCCGGTGTAATTCAAAGGATTTTTGTTGGCTCACAGAGGAATATAGCCATAGTTATTCTCAACTGATCAGTTGCATTGCCTTGCTGCAACTTTTGATCTTATCAAAGGAAGTGTGTTGCTAAATATTTGAGAGAGTTGTTTTTGTTTGTTGCCGCTATAGCATGTACGTTTCAGATATTGATTTTTCTATCCATGTAGCTCCACATGTCTGTCTTGTTGTATTTAGCTTATTCTAATTTGATATTTTTGGTTGTGTAGATCCTTTCCATGAAGTGAAGAGCAAGCGTGAAAAGAAAAAGGAGGTGAGCTTGTGCAACTATACAACATTAGTCTGTAGTGAACTTTTATGTGTTTCATTTGCTGCATTATGCATGTCTGCTGGTTATCGGTAATTGGAAGAACATGTCATTGTATTGTTATCTGTGAATGTACCAACTCATTGCCTATAGCGTTGTCGTAGATTCATGAGTTTTTACCCTGACTGATTTGTTTGTGTCACTTAAAATCCCACTTATGGTTGGTTCAGAACAAGGATGGGACAGATTCGAGGTCCCGTGGTGGTAGTAGCACTTCAAATCGTGGTGGTAGGGGTGGGAATGACCGTCGTGGCCGAGGTATTCTGTCACTGTTTGCCTCTTCTCATCAATAGTTTATTTATTCATGTTGCTTTCAGAGAAGTGGCTGGTTTGGTTGATGTATTCTTAACTGCTGTCATTTTCTATCTCCTCCAGAATCTGGTGCTTTACGTTCTAAGCCTTCGTATAAGAGGGATAATGGGGCTAGCTACACAAGCTCGTCGTCTGGGCCTGGCGTGGTGGGAAACAATATCAATAATTGGAGTCCTCCTGCTGTCAGGTACCGGCTGTTCTCTAATATAAAGTGTGAAAAGGATTATTTAGTGCACTTTTGATCACCGACCTCTCTCACCCTTTGTGCGTTTTGTTAGATTTCCAAATTGAAATCATAGCAGTGGAAACAAATAATCTTGGGAGGATTTTGAGGAAGAACAAAGAGAAGTTTAAGATCTTCATGTTGTCTTATCATATTATTCAAGGAGAAAACAACTATTTAAAGACAAGAGATGACCTTTAAAGTTTACAAGAGAAGCTATAAACTATAAAGTCTGAAAAAATAAAGCTACAAAAGACATAATAACTACTAGAAAAACACCCTAGGAAATATAAACCTAGAGCTAGAAAATTAAACCTAAAGCAACACATTAAATGCAACAACCAACTAACTTGTGACATAATATTAAAATCAATTTATCCAACACATTTTGTTCTAAATTCATGAGCACTATTTATTCTAAATTCATGAGCACTATTTGTTCCTCCAACTTGCTGATGGTTGCTTGCATATATTGTTGTACTTTAAATATTGGATGATGAGATAATCCGTGCTTTCTGAGCTCCTTTGTCTCCTCCTATCTCACTTTGTAATGTTTCTGAAGTATTCTGCAGCTGTTGTTTGCTCGTTAAAGTGAGATTATTATGTGATCATTGGGTATAAGGAGGCAATTATGAGGATTTGCTTCATTTTTCCGGAAAAGATGATAGATGTCCAGATTAGGATTTAGAAATATTTTACGGCAGAGTATTTAATTTGTACATTTGAATAGATTGGACATATGCTCTTATCATATTTCCATTGTTGTCATTGATGAGTTTTTTTACTTTATTATAATTGTTCATTTGTCAGAAGCAAAGATATAAAAATACAACCTTGGTTGCCTTTAATATCTTTGCAGTGAAACTCCAGTGGAGAATAAAGCGCCAGTTTTCAATGTTAGTGAAGGTGTTCCTTCTTTGCATCCATCAGCTGGCTTCCGGTCTCCTTGGTCTGCTGTTCCTGGGCAGTTATCAATGGCTGATATTGTGAAGATGGGAAGGCCATATGGGAAGACTTCCAGTAATGTGAATTCATCTCACCAAGGTGCTGACCATCACCATGCTATTGCATCCCAGGCTGCACCTACACCTCACGAACTTTATTCATCACAAAATTATGCGTCTAAGGTCATAGAGGCTCATTTGGATTTGGGAGTGTCTGGAAATCAAAGCATTCTTCCCGATGATGAATGGCCTCAAGATGAGCAACCACCAACTTCGAGTTTGCCTTTAATATCAGAACAACGTGTCATTCCTGAGACCTACAGGGACCAATCCAGTCTACAATTTGATGCAACTAAGCATCACTTGAACGAGGTCCAATATGCTGAAGAGTCTGAGGTTGATTTAAGACGTGTTAACGTGCAGGATGAAAGTTCTGCTAGTGCACCTATCCTTAATGATGAGTTGCATGATGGCATTAACTCCTATCGGGTCGACCAACGTATATATGACCAACAACAAGGTGAATATGGTGCTCCATCATTAATTTTTGCTTGTGTTTCTTTATTTTCAGTTTATTTTGTTTATTGCAGTACATTTCTCTTTGATTTCTGAATACGATCTTATGACCTGATAAACTGTCAACCTTACCCATTACATGTTATTGAAGAAGACCTTTGAAGATTCCTGGATACGATCTTATGGTTTTGACTTTTGTACAAGCAACCATCTCTGCTAAAAGCAGACCCTGTCTTAATCATAAATAATTGGGGAATCTTAGGATCCACATGATAATGGGATGTCTTATATGTTAGTGTAGCTGATCCTTCAAGCTGTTAGGAGAGTGGTCAAAGTATTCTGAATATTTGGCTATGCAAAGCCACACTTTAGATACCAATTGGTTACCATTGGGATGTTTTGTGATTGCAACTGTAGTTAGAAAGCTTGCTGCAAGAGGTACATTGTTTCAGTGTCTAGTAGTCTAAGTGTCTAACTACCTTTACTTTGTCATATCAAATTCTACATATTTGGTCATTCATCTTCACCATGTCAATTTCATTGCTCAATAACATTATTGTGTTGTATTTATGTTGTATTCTAGGTGAGGATGTTGGCGTATCAGTAGTATCTGTAGCAGCAAACATGCAACAATTAAGCTTTTCAAAGGAGGAAGAGGAAGAGGAAGAGGATGAGGTTGATGATGATGAGGAGGAGGAGGAGGAAGAAGATTCTTATCAAGAAATGGACAGTCCTGCTGTGAAAATCCCTGATCATCTGTTAGTCCAATCTGCTGATTGCTCTCACTTGAGCTTCGGCAGCTTTGGATCCAGTATGGGTGCTCCCTTCTCTGGACCCTTTGCTTCTAGCTCCCCCAAAAGTAATGTTGTAGAGACGTCTACAGCTGCAGGCGCTCCATCAGTGGGATACATTGATGCAAGGTTGTCTGCTGTATTTTAAAATCTACATGGCTTGATAATTGTTAATGCTTATTTATAATAACTGTGTTGTGCTTTTAACAGGAATCCTGAGTATTACGATGATGAACATAGAAGTCCATCAGATGGAAACACTGATCATAGATTGGAAGTGAGCAGTGGAACTTATGATATGCCTTCAGCTTCTCAGCCAGAGACGTTAAAGCAGGAGTCAGATGAAACAGTAGTAGCCCCTGGGAATGAGTACTCTTTTCCTTCTGCTTCCCCTAATTATACATATGAAAACAGCCAGCAGGTCCAGCACTTGAACCCATCCTTTAGTCAATCACAAATAAGCGCTCAGATGCAGAATCTACCGTTGTCTGGTATAATGGTGAGCATCCAGCATCCTATTTCAAAGCCTCTTTAGGGAAGAATATATGATGTATCTTTGCTTCTAAATGACTAAACATTGGAATTGAGCACTTTTGACTGAACATTGGAATTGAGCACTTTTGACTGAACATTGGAACATACAGCTTAGCAATATCTTGATTTGTGATATATAAAATTGTTGTTATTTTTAGCCAGTAGTACAACTCATTTTCCTTGTGAAATAAATGTACTAATTAAAGAATACTGGCTTACAAGGACTTCCTTTGGTGGATTAATGGTTAATCTTTCTAATGTAGCACAAATGTTGATAATTGTTAGAAACCCATTACGGTGATGATATATACATATATATTTTGCAAATCATACACTGGACACTAACTTTTTCCATATAGAACTATAGAAGAGATGGAAACTTCATATGCAATGTCCATTTATGTAAACATTGAAGTTTTTATGTCATGCTTGATGTAACATGTCTTAGCTTTCTAGTATGTAATTATGTATTATAAAATTTTAATTGAACCTTATTTATGCTTATACTGAACTATTTGTGTTGCAGTCACATTCAAATATGCCAAGCAGTTTGTTGCCCTCAAATGTCCATGCTGCAAGGGATGCTGAGCTGCCATATTTGCCCTTCCCTAAGTATGGCAGCAGTTTGTCTTCAATTAACGGGCCAACTAATTCCATGGCTGAGGTAATAAGCTTTGTTGTAGTAGGTGATAAGCATTTCAAGCTCAGCCATTTTTGTCCCTATTCCCTTATATTAGTTTCTGTCATTGTATAGTTTTTGGATTTGTTATTGATGGGTTTGGATCCCATGAAGTTGCCTCTCAACTTCACCTGAAGCTGGGGAACTCTTTTATGCATATGCAAGATCCCCATCCCCCAACCCAAATAAAAAAAAAAGCATTTCCTTATATCGGTTCAAATGAGTCAGACTTCTAAAAGCAATGCTAATATACCTTCTTATTCATATGACATATTAAAGCTTTTACCTATTAAAATTGATATGTTTCAATTTCTATGCTTATCAAGGAAAGATGAGAGTGTAATGTTGTAGAATTGAAAAAATAGATGTTAACTACCTGTGAAGTCCATTCATAGAATTCCATTGATGTTTCTGCACGTAGGCTCTGAAGGCAGGGAACTTATCTTCCCCACAGCTGACTCAGAACATTCCTGGCGGCAGCATTTCTGGAGGCAACATAACTGGGGGGCCAGCATTCCCACAGCACCTTCCCGTGCATCCTTACTCTCAGCCCTCTCTTCCTTTTCCTAACATGATCAGCTACCCTTTCTTACCTCAGAGCTACACATACATGCCTTCTGCCTTCCAACAAGCAATTGCTGCTGCTGGCAATAATACCTACCATCAGTCACTCTCTGCTGGCATGCTTCCACAGTATAAAAACAACGTCCCAGTGAGCAGTTTGCCACAGTCGGCCACTGCACCCTCTGGCTATGATGCATTTGGGAGCTCTAGCAACATTCCAGGAAACTTCTCATTGAACCCTCCTGCTGCAGCTCCTCCTGCCACTTCTATGAGCTACGACGCTGTTTTGAGTTCTCAGTACAAAGATGCTGCTCACATGCTTGCTCTTCAGCAGGTACTCTTTAGATACAATTCTTGTGGTAACTTGCTAATGCTTTTTAATTGCTATTAGGTTTCAGGAGTTTAAATACAAAAAAATTGACATTAGATCACAAATTAGTGTTCAATGTTGAAACTCTGATATGAAATGATTCATTTTTGGTGGGTATCATTTGATTTTTAACATTGGAATATGAAAATGGAAACAACATCGACTTTACATTATGTGCGGAAATGGACATATGGAACAAAAATTCCATTGTTAGGCCCTTTTGGGCTAAGAATGGATTTACTAAGGAAAAGTCTCTACTTTGCACACTATGTCTTTAGAAAGTATTATCGCATCCTGATAGTAGTAGAGCTTGCTGCCTTTAGTTTGATTTTGCATGATAAGCACAATATTGATTATCCTTGTGCACTATTCTTTTCAGAATGAGAGCTCTCCATTGTGGGTTCAGGGTCCTGGTTCAAGAACAATGTCAGCTGTTCCCGCAAGCACATATTACAGCTTCCAGGGGCAGAACCAACAACCAGCTGGGTACAGGCAAGCCCAGCAGCAGCAGCCCTCACAGCACTACGGAAATCCCGGGGGCTACCCAAACTTCTACCACAACCAGAGCGGGTTACCACTTGAACACCAGCAGCAAATGTCTAGAGACGGGTCACTCGTTGGCGCACAAGGGCAAGGGCAACAGCAACAGCAACCGAAGCAGCCTCAACAGATCTGGACAAACAGCTACTGATCTTTCAGTATTTCTCAGTACTGCAAAGGGTTCCCTCTGGGCATTGCCTTTGTTTGCAGGTGTGTCGTATGCCTTTAATTTATGACGGGGGGAGGGGGGATGCTGACTGCTGAGTCGCTGTTGGCTGGTTGCTCTATTGCCTTGGGTTGTATTCTACTGAAATGGTTATTTCAGTTTTGTCTAACGTAGAAACGGGAAAAAAAAGGGGGCTTGTTCCGATTTCTGGTAGTGAAACTCCTCGCTTTTTCTTGGCTCTGTGCTTCATAATCTGACGTTAGGGTCTTTCTATTGTAATTTTCCATGGCATAATGTGGCTGCCTTGCTATTCAGCTTCTAACCTTAGGCTTCTTAGAAAGGACTTGGCTTGTTTTCAGTCAATGATCTTCTTCTGCTTTCTTATCCTTTGAGCTTGTACCTGTGAAAAAAAATGGGGAAAAAACATCTTGCACATGCACGAAAGAGTTCCTCGTTGATGCGGTACTGCACATTATGAACCCATGCTAGTTTCACTGGCAGTGTTTTGATTCACTATAGGTTAGTAACAATTTAAAAACATGCACAATGCAAGAACAAGCAAACACAGTGACCGAAAGATCTTGCCAAACAAGATCCAAGATGATGATGGAAAACGTGTTGCCAAACTGTTTGGATACTGCTAAAATCAAGGATCTTGGGGTAGTACCCGATGATCCCCGGTTCGATTTCCAAACATGACCGCTCTATATTTACCAAAATCAAGGATACTGCTAATGACAAATGGGTTATTATGAAACAAAAGTTGAGCAGCAAAACTTGGTCACAATAAGACAGAGTGATGTACACAACATTAAAAAATCTCGTAAAAAGACCGTGTTTATCGATTTTGTTTTTCCCACTCTCTCAGTCTTCTCCCTGTGCCTTCTTCCCCTGTTTTATTATCTCAGCTAACAATATTATACCAAAATTACAGCTGCACATGTTTAAGGAGCTTCCATGCCTAAAACTGTAGGGTGACTGCCAAGTGATAGAAACTGCAATGGCACCTGCTGAAAGATCAACCATTAGTTCTACGCATGGATCAGATTACCTATTTTTTTTTTCCAGAGAAACATATGATATTTATGAGGGCAAAAGTTTAACAGATTTGTGAAAAAATCCGATATCACAAGTCGTAACCTTCAACTGTTTTTCACCAAAAAAATGTGAGCAGTAGTAATTGCAACAAAATTTAATATAGTTGCCTATCTTGTTTAGCTTCTCACTGAACCTGTGTAGGCCTCCTTTTGAGATAAGAGTGCATTTTAATTTATGAAATGGTATTCGGCGTAGTAACATTTAGCGTTTAGTCAACCACTATTAGAGGAAGCACTGCCTCAACCACTTGAATTGCACAACAGGAGAATTACCAAGGCTCCAACCATGTCCTCTTTCCATGCCAACCCCAACAGGAGGAGAAAATATCAATTTTATGCTTCACACTTTAGGTAGTAAGGCTTGAGGGAAAATTTTGCACCCAGAGCAGCAATAAATTTATGCTAGTTAGGGTTTACAGAAGCATCTCAAAGCAGCATAGCACCTGGTCTTGCCTTTTGATTACACGGCTTCTGTTCATTTGGAAATCCTATTCAATGTCTAGAATAAATCCAATTGAAGGACCTTTTGGTATAATTTCAGGGATTGGTTTTAGTGATTCCTGAAACTCATGTTTGGTTCCAATTCTAGAATTCAAGTCTTAGAACAACCACCGGTCAACTGCAAAAATCCACCAACACAACTCTACAAAACCCCACGCCCTGCACTGCTTTCTCAGCTTCTTGTTCTTCTAGTTCTGGCTACTGTAAGAAAGGGCAGGGCAGTGGATGTTTCTCTCACTATCTATGTGACTCTCTCTAGTCTCTCCGAGTCTATTTCACACCTTCCTCTCGCACGTCTTATGGGATCCCCTCCTCTCAGTGCTACAATCAACTCAACAACCAAACCTTCTAGGAGGGATGAGGAATCAGAACGAGGGTATGGCCAAGGAATGAGCCATTCCTAGCCATTTTCGAATCAAAATTTAGGAATCGATTTCAGTGATTCCGATACTGATTTTCCGACTTTAGAGGGGGTGAATGGTACCAATCATCCCCTCAAAATCATGCATTTTACATGGATCTCAATTTATACAGTTAGAGTTCAATACCTAAATTTGATCAGTACGTATCTAAATTTGTACCGTTAAGAGTTCAATACCTAAATTTGAAATAGAAAAGGTTGACCAAAAACAATAGAGTTTGAATATTTATCATGGAACCGTCATAAAGATTCAAACTAGCACAAACAAATATGATGTCAATTCAACAAAAAAGAGGCATCATGAGTATACCATAACCAATCAAGAAACAACAATGGGGAAGGAGAGGTGTAGAATTACCAGAAGCAATCACAGCTATCATCGTCTCGATTTCGGCTTCTGCAACAGAGCAGTCAAGTATACCTCTCCAATCTTACTCTTAACGCTGCCTGAATCGGTCTTATTTCCGGTGGCCCATTTCACGACCTTGTACCCTAATTTCCCAATCAAAGGCTTGTAAAGCTTCTCCAAATCGACTCCTTTGCTGAAGAAGTGATCAAGCCACAAGAATCCCCCGCCCCGCAGAACCCTGTCCACATCAAACAGCAGAAACTCTAGCACCGGTGTCGGGATCCACCTGTTGACGGCGCGGCCGCAGCGAACCAGATCGACGGCGCCGTCGAAAACCGGCAGCCGCTGCTGCAGCGGCGCGTGGAGCGGCACAACGCCTCTCAGCGCCGCGGCCTCGCTGTACGGCGCGCCGAGATCCATGGTAGTCGTGACGACCGTCACGTTGTGCTCCTTCATCCGCGCCGCGAATGTTCCAGTCCCGCCGCCGACATCGATTCCGAGCCGGATCGGCGAGTTGGCGGACTTGGCGATGCCGATCAGCTGAGCAACGGTGAGATCGAGGCTCGATTTGTAGGAAACGAACCTCTTAAACTCAGCGGACATGTCGAAGCCGAGGCTAGGGTTCAAGCACTTGAAGCTCCTGCAGGAGGAGGAAGAAGATACAACAGATTTCCACATGACATTTGAATCAGGGAGCGAGATCGGGAAAGAATCCGAGGAGAGAGAGAGTTTGGGGCTGGGAGGGGTGCGGGAGAAGCAGCGGCGGCGGGGGAGGGGGTGGCAGCCACGGAGGATCAGGGATTCGGCGAGAAAAGAGTCCGACGGACAGAGGGAGAAGGGAGAGTAGGTCATGTACTGATGGAGCAGCTCGGGGTAATCATGGCAGGAGGAAGCAATCGGAGCGAGGTGCGAGTAGAGAAGTAGATCGGGCGGCGCGGCGGCGGAGTTAGGTTTGGAGGAGGTAGGTGGAGGTTGCTGTTGCTGGAGGAGACTGAGGTGCTTGATGGTGGCGCGGATGGTTTGGAGCTGGCGGATGAGGTGGTCGGGGACTGCGGAGGGGGCGGAGGAGGAGGAGGGGAGTGGGGAGGTGGTGATGAGGAGGTGGTAGAGAGAGAGGAAGTTGGCGGCAACCATGGCTACGAGGAGGACGAAGTTGAGGCCCATTGTGAATCCCATTGCCATTGCTGCGTCGCTCGATCCTCGTGCACCTTCTGACTGATCACCGATTCCTGCAACTTAAGTTCTTACTGTTGGATCTCTATTTTGTTGATGCATTTTTTTTTTAAAACTAATTCAAATAACCCAAACTTTGGTTGGGTGTGCATGTAGCACCATGAACTTTATAAAGTGACAAAAATAACCCAAACTCTTACTACTATGTGCTTATATCACCACCAATGTCTTTTTTAAAATAAAAAATAACACCTAACTTTTATAATTTTGAAATAGAACCTCAAACAATATTAAACTAGGTTTTTTAATCAAAATTACACAAAAGGTAAATTTTTTTAAATGAAAAATAAATTTTTTGACTTAAGATAGTTGAAAAAAATATCGCTAATTTACGTCATATTTTTAAAACCCAAAATTTGGTTTGAACAAATGATATAAGTTAGAATTATATTTGTAAAATATTTCTCAAATGAATTATTTTAATTTATTTTTTAATTAAAAATAAGAATAAATTAACAAAAATACAATAAATTAAAAATATACGGAGTATTTCAGTTGAGAATATTTCTAAGTTATATAGTTTGTTCTAACCAAATTATGGGTTTTTGAAAAAAGAAATAAATTAGCGATTTTTTTTCAATTATCTTAAGCAGAAAATTTTATTTTTTATTTAAAATAATGTATATTTTTTTTAATTTTGATTAAAAACTTAGTTTAATATTTTTAGGTCCTATTTGAAAAATATAAAAAGTTATATCGTTTGAGAAATATTTCAAGGTAATATATAGAAAAAGTTATATTTTGTGTAATTTTTATTAAAAAATTCATTTGAGAAATATTTTTAAAAAATATTTCTAACGTATATCATTTGTTCAAACCAAATTTTGGGTTTTTAAAATATGACATAAATTAGCGATATTTTTTTCAATTATCTTAAGTCGAAAATTTATTTTTCTTTTAAAATTTTTTTACCTTTTGTGTAATTTCGATTAAAAAAACCTAGTTTAAGTATTGTTTTAGATTTTATTTCAAAACTATAAAAGTTAGGTGTTATTTTTTGTTTTAAAAAAGATATTGGTGTCTAGAGGTGATATAAGCACATAGTAGTAAAAGTTTGGGTTATTTTTGTCACTTTATAAAGTTCGTGGTGCTACCTGCTCACCCCACCAAAGTTTGGATTATTTGAATTAGTTTTACCTTTTTTTTAAAAAAAAAACTTGGATCTTCGAAATTAGGAATCTGGGTTCTCTACATCATCTAGGAGTGTTATTCGAGCCGAACATGTTCAAGTTTGGTTCATTTGATAAACGAGTTCGAGTCGAGTCAAACCCAATTTTCGAACGAGCTTTCTTTTTTGTTCAAGTTTGGCTTGTTTTAGTAAATGAACGAGCCCGAACCGAACTTTTTTCGAGCTTCAAGCCGTTTTACTTTAACACAACATATTTACTTGAAAGAAATTTTATACTATTCGAGCCTAAATCGAACGAGTCGAGCTTTCAACCGAGTTTAAAATGATGTTCAGGCTCAACTTGTTTAGGTAAGTGTACGAGATCGAGTCGAGCTTTTTTCGAGCCGAACTCGAGCGGTTCAGCTCATATAACAGCCCTAACAACATCGTGTATTAATTTGGGGTATAATTTTAGTTTGAATTTTTTTTAAAAAATATATATTTATGTTCTATACGTACACTTATATTTATATATTTATAAATTTTTTATTATAAAAATCATGTTTTTCAAAAATTTTAAAAATATTTTCTATTATAATTGATTTTTTAGTTATACATATTTTTTAAAAAATTTTGAAGTAAAATGATACTCGAATAATTAGTGGTGCACTGAAGGAAGATAATTTGGACTCCATTTTTAGTACACACGAAACCAATATTACTATTACTTCATCTTAGGAATCGTTTGGTTACACTTTTACTTCCTAGGAAGTACAAATTTCTAGGAATTGGCTTTCAATATATGCGTTTGGTACAATTTTTTTAAACTAAAAAACACAGGAATTAAAATTTCTAGGAATTGGAATTCCTACAAAATGGAGGAATTCAACTTACCATGAGGGGGGTGGGTAAGATCTACTTCCCCTTTCCTTCTCCAAATCTTTTATTTATTTTATTATTTTCATAAAGAAAATATCTAATTTGTCCCATTTAATAAGATGAATTTATTTTTATACAAAGGTTATAAAAGTAATTTAAAAACAATTGCTGTCAAATATCCGTGTTGAACCAAACAAAATGCAGTAATTGAGTTCATGGGAATTTATTTGCAAACAAACATATTTTCGTACTTCCCGAGATGTAGAATTCATGGGAATTCTATTTCCCGTGAAGTAAGTTCACATGAATTGAAATTCCTACATTTAACCAAACGGACGCATAAGATTTTCAAGTTTAAATATTTTTGTAATGAAATAATAATAAGGTTTTTAAATGTAATCCTAAGTTAGTGGTTGGTCTAGGATGATAAGCTCATTTTGTATGATTGGTAGGTCAAGCAAGCTTGATTTGTGGTCATGGTCTCAGGTGAGGTGCAACCATTGGGACCCCAAGTTCATCTTCAAACTGTCTTGGGGTGTATTTGGATATCCAATGCATTATGCTTATAAGTATAATCATTTTTTAAAGTGTTTGGATTTAAAAAAATATAAGATATTTAAAATAAAGTAATTTTAAAATAAAATACCTTATAAATTGTATAATTAATTATATTAATTTTATAAGATAATTACAAACTTAACACAATATTGACTATTTGATTTATACAATCTATACAATATTTTATTTTAAAGTCATATTATTTGAAATACATACAATTTAGTTAAACAAACACTTTTAAAGTATTTACATTTATAAGCATAAACATTTTAGAATCCAAACACACCCTTGGTTCCAAAAAGGCAAAAACTGTTCTGCAATGAAAGTAGCTTGATTTTCTTCTAACTCTTTTTTTGTGGTGTATTTTTTTGGTGTATTTGTCCTGAATAGTGAATTTAGTTAAGAACTTGTCATGAAAACTGACATGGGGTTAGATTTCTCTGGGTTTTTACTAAGAGCACGCTTTTAAAATTTTAAATGAACGAAGCTTACATGTGAGGTTAATTGGTCATCTGATCTTTGGCTCATTTACTGAGTTATTAGGAATGGCTAGCTGGTTTGATTTTGTTAGACCACCAAATGCTAATGCTCTTTGAATGCTAATTTCTCATTTAGAAATGGATTTGAAGTGGGAGATGCATGATAACAATTGAAAATTGGACAATGGTCGTAGTTAGGGGTATTATTTGAGTCGAACGAGCTGAGTATCTAGCAGGCCCATGAGCATGGGCAACAGGGGCGCGGGCCTAGGGCCCACGATTCCTAAGGGCTCATATATTTGTTTAGGTATATGTATAATTATAAGTTAACAAACCAACAGTTTAAAAAATCTCAAACTAAAATCAAACCCCACTATAATACATACTAGTTTTACTATCCGCCCATTGTGCGGTTTCATAATAAACAAAATGATGTTTAATTTATACAATATTTTTTTTTCTAAAATTTGAAGGTTATAATAGTTTTGTTGAAATCTTTGGATTTTTTAATAATAATAAATAATTCTATCTTTAAATAAATACCCTTTAATATAACCTATTTGAAATCTATTTTAATATAAAAGTACAACACGTTATTTTAACCAAAATTACAAAACAAAATTTTAGTTTACCCCAATTTGAACTAATCTATCTTTAACTAAATACCCTTTAATATAACCTATTTAAAATCTATTTTAATATAAAAATACACCTCGTTGGTGTAGATTGAAATCCATGGATCTGAAATCTATCTTTAAACTAATTTTAATATAACTTCAAATCTTTAGATTTTAATATAAAAAAGTACAACCGAACTTTTATTTAATGCATATAAAAAATTGAAAGCATATCTCATTCACTTCAATTTGAAGATCTTTTTAACATAAAATCTATAAAATTGATTGAAATTACACGTAGATAAATAGATTACACAATGTATGATATGGCTTAAAATTATTGGACATTCATTAATTGACGTGTAAAAAAAATTCGCTCAGAATGCATCAGGAAACGACACGTAAGCGAATCGCACCAGAGCCCGCCACATAGGATTTCCACTCCTCTATTTTAGTATTATATACTAGTTTTAGTACCCGCCCGTTGTGCGGTATTTTAATAAATAAAATGATGTTTAATTTATATTTTCTTTAGCAATAAACTAAATTAGGAGTATATTTAGTTCAAATCAATATAATATGACAATCAATATAACAACATATATATAATATATTTTTTTGAATGAAATTCAAAACCTACCTTTGAAGCTTACCAAAAAAAACCAATGTTGAACGCTGAACTTGAAACTAATATATATTTAATGAACAATTTTGTGTGAATAAAGGTTAAGATTTAATATTAATTAGATATTGACTGTAAATTATAAAAAAGATAGATTTTATAACTAATTAAGATATAAAATTAAACCACAATATGACACGTATATATAATATTAGATACATTTTTCTAATTAAGATATAAGGTTATATTGGATAGATTATTGATCTAAAAAGATAAGTTTTTTTACCTAACTATTTTGGCTTATTAATTGATATAACCCAAAAATATAATACCAATTTAATTCAGAATATGACACGTAAGCAAAAATAATCCCGTTTTAATCCAGAAAATTCCACGTAGGCGAATCGTACCAGAGCCCGTTTCAGGCCTCTGCTTTAGTATTTTATATAGAATATAGATATATAGATATTGATAAAACTAAAAGCAATTAAAAATTGAGCCACGTGGCTAGATAAGAGCAAAATCTAGAATTATTATTTTTATTTTTTATTTTTCTTTCTTGAAAATTAAAACAACCCACGTTCTCCATTGCTCTTTCTCTTTCTGTGGTGTTGCTCTTTCTCAAGGAGTGAGAGATGATGGCGCGTAGGTCGGATGCGATCGAGGCGGAGGAGATGACAAAGTGAAAGAAGATGTTTTGGGGGCAGGTGGCCGGAGTTTTGCAGGACGGAGAGGACGACGACTATGGAGCCCGCCCGGATGTAGGTGTTGTCCAGCGCTTGAGCGTGTAAAGCCAATTAGAGTAGATGAAGGCCCCGTCGTCGTTGATCGCGTTCTTGGTGGCAGCAGTGAGGGTACCGCAGGCGGCGCCGAAGAGGAGGGAGGAGAGGATGTTAAGAACGTCGAGCGTACGGTTACGAAGGAAAGCGGTGGTTCCGAGGGCGAGATTCAGGCGGCGAATTAGGCTTTGGTGTTCCCTGGAGCGAATGACGTCGTGGGGCGAAATTGAGGAGTTTCGAGTAAGAATGCAAGGGTCTTGCCGGAGATAGGGTCGACGACGGCGAAAAATCGGAGCGGGTGTAGATGGTGTGGTTGGGGTTACCGGCTGTGTTGGAAGGAGATGGAGTAGGAGGAGATAATTAAAGAGGGTTTTGCAGGGGTGAAAGGGGAGGTCGGGCAGGCGGTGGTGGAAGAGGCCAGAGGTTTAACTTGAAAGGGGGCTAGGGTTGTGGAGCCCAACTAAGTAACCAAATTTTTTAATTTTTTTAAGAAAACGTTAGAAAAAATTCAAACTAATGGTTGGATAATTTGATTTTAATCTATATATAAAATACTAAAACAGAGGCATGAAACGGACTCTGGTGCGATCTCGCATCCATGAAATTTTCTGGATTAAAGCGGGATTATTTTTGCTTATGTGTCATTTTCTGGATTAAAGTGGTATTATATTTTTGGGTCACATCAATTAATAATTTAATATAATTAGGTAAAAAACATATCTTTCTAGATCAATAATCTATCCAATATAACCTTATATTTTAATTAGATAAATAAATCCAATCAATTTTGATTAAATACAAAAAAATATATAGCATGAAGTCCGTTGTACGTGTTTTGTTAATTTGTTTATACATTTTGTATATTTTTGTTAATTTAATTCATAGTTACTTGAAACCTTTCATATAAATATTGCAATGAAACTATTTTAACTTTCACAATTTATTTAAAAAATAAAAATTTAAAATTAATATTCAATCCATCAAAATATTCAAATAAATAAATCACAACCTTAATTTTTTTATAGATAAATAATTGAAGTGGGGAAAATTAGGTTTTAAAAACTATTTCCTTTATTAATTAGTTTATTTTTTATGACCCTTTTTAATAAGTTTATAATTGCAGGTAAATTCACAATTTAATAAGTTTTATTTACGGACTGGTCTCAATCCAAACTTAACACAATCTTCGCTTATGAGTTATGCCTTATAATATATATATATATATATATTATAAGTAAATTAAATTTTGAGACAAATGGAGTATTTATCTAAATTGAACTTAATCTTAGTTGAGTTTATGATTATTTGAAGTTGTTTTTTATAATGATTTCAAGTAAACTACTTTAACCTTCACAATTTTAATATGTTGTATATTGATCTGAACTAAACATACTCTTAATTTAGTTTATTGTTATTAAGATACCCAAATATTTCAACCAAACTATTATAATCTTCAAATTTCAGAAATAAAATATACATTAAATATCATTTTGTTTATTAAGAAACTGCACAGCGGGCGGGTAATTAAACTAGTAATTATATAATTTAGGAGACTAAATAGGTGTTAAAGTTAAAGATTGTGATTTAATTGGTTTTCACTATATTATCCATTTTCTTTATTTTTCACACCGGTACACTGTACACATTGTAAACCATGCTTAATTTAATAAATATAAGTCATTTGATTTTTTAGCACGTTTTTAAATGTGTTAAAAACTCTAAAAAATATTAATTTATTTTTAAAATTTTTAAAATAATTTCAAACTTATTAGCAATAAATTTGAAATTATTTTAATTTTTTTGTAAAAAGGTTAATATTTTATAGAGTTTTTACCACATTAAAATGCGCATCAAAAAATAAAATGACTTTTATTTTGATTCAAAGTTTGTTTATGAACTTAAACACGGTGTTATCTATTTTTAATTAATGGACTAAAACATTATAAATACACACTAAATATCATTTTTAAATAATTTGGTTTCATAGGGTTTATACTTTTAAACTTAGGTTTTTTTCTCAAATTGATTTATAATTTAGACCAATTTGAGATGTGTAATATATATATATATATGTTATGTAACAGTGTAACACTAAAAGTGTCACTGAGAATCCAGACTCGGTTTTCTTATGTTCATAACTGTAAGGTTCTTTTTCTTTACTTCCAAATAGAGTGCGTGTCAAGACAGGTGTGAAAGCGACCAATCTACTATTCTTTGTCACATTTTATGTATCGATTGTTTAAATAAAAGAATTCACTATGACAACCGAAGATTTCGAAGTATAGCAAGACGAAAAGTATGACAAAACAGTGTGTTAGTTGAAAATTAACGTTCAACCAAAAATATACTGAAAAAACCGAACATGGTTCGGAAAAAGAACTAGTTTCTACTAATTTTGAAACCAAACCCCTGCTAAAAAAAGCCCATAATATTTGTGGATAGAGGGCCCAAAAAAAAATTAAAAAACCAAACCTCTGTTAAGTCAACTTCTGGTTGAACAGAGTAGTTGTTGCATATTTTAGTTGCTGATTTTGGTGGTAGACAAATGAGCAATTACTAATTTTGTTGAAGCAAGTTGATGTGCTACAGATTATTCAACTTAATCGACTTGTTGATTTTAGCTTATGATTTTGTTGTTAAACAAAGGAGTTGTTGGGTGCTTATTTTGTTTTTAAAATGTGTCCTTAGTTTGATTTTGCCCCGGGGCCTCTAACATTATAAGAACGACCCTGATACCTGGGTGCTCATGTTTGCTTGTTTTTTATCGAGCCGAGCTCGAGCTAAGCTTGATTTTTTTTTTTCAAGTTTAGAATCTTGTTTGTATTCGGCTTGCAAGCTGCAAAAGAAGCTTGAACACGAGCTCATTTTGCTCGTTTTTGTTTGAGCCGAGCTCGAGCTCGTGACCTTGTTCGAGCTCGGTTTGCTCGGTTTTAAGTTTCAAACTTGTGTGAAGATTGTTTTGTTGAAAGATCGAGTGGAACTTGTTTTAAGCTCGTGAAACATACCATCTGTCTGATTATGGGGAAGAAGAAACATCCCTTCATTGCATTACAATATTACACTAATACATTCAATTCAAAGATTACATTCAGACCAAATACAAGAACAAAATTTTGGGGTTTATCATTCATTATCAAGTCGTGAGGTACAATTACAAATTGACGCATCCAATAGCACCATAACCATTACTTATAATCTATATAAATCAAAATTTGGGGTTAATTGAACTCACCATGCTGGACTGTTGGAGGCATAAGTTTCGACTTCCGATGAGCCAGGAGGTGGTGTCGAGGGTGCGAGAAAGGCTTTAACTACAAGAGATCTGATGTGTACCCTATTAGTTATGACTACCAAACTTCAAAGAGAACTTCAACTGCAAAAGATCTGATGTGTGCACCCTATTAGTTTAGATTTCCGAGCATCGAAGAGAACTTCAACTGCAAGAGATCTGATAGGATGAGGCTTGAGGGCGACTGGATGAGATCTTATGGGAGCGAACTTACGAACGTCGTGGAGGGAACTGAATGGAGGTGGCGGCATCAACATCAAGCAAAGAGAAAAAACTAAAGTGGGTGAAATAACATAAGGGCAATTACGTAATTACACATTTCATACGAGCTATACGAGCATGCTCGTATAAAGCTCGAGCTCAAAATTTTGCTCATATTTAAATATGATCGATCCTGAGCCGAGCCCGAGTAGCTTGTCTCACATAGCATCTCTAGTGGTGGTGGTCGATTGAGATTTGTATATGAGTTTTAAGTAAAAGGTTTTTGTTTGTTAGAGAAGAGGTTAAATGCTAATGCTATCTAAATGCTAATTTTACGTGTATTTTAAAATTTGAAATATATATAATATCGGATTTTCTAACTTCTATCCTTGAGACATAGATTAAACATATAAAATAGTAACAAATCAAATCTATTTATATATCATCTCGATGTAATTAATCGATGCATTCCCTTTTAAATAAAAATAATTTTAAATTAATTAATGCTAGCAAAAAGGGATGCTTAATCTATGTCTGATGTAGGTGAAAATGATCGATATAATATTTATGGTTAAAAATTAGCAAATGCGATAAATCCTATATCTCTCGATATATCCCTGATATATTATTTTTAACTCAATCCCAATAAGCAATATTACTCCTTCGAGTGAACACAAATCTCGCAAATTCTGATCTTGTTTTAATCCCGTCGGGCCAGATCGTCCCGTTCCACACCCACCCCAGCTACTCTTACTTGCTTTCCGGGTCGTGACCGGGCCGATCGCACATAAAGGAGCCCGTCTTGGTACTGGATTTGGCCCGGTGTATATAAGAACACGGGGGGAGGCCGCACACCCGACAGGACCTCGGCGACCTCTCTCTCTCTCTCCCTCCTCCGCGCTCTCCCTCCGATCCCGAGCTTGATCTCACCTTTGTGAAGAAAACAATGGTAACTTTCGAATCTCTTCTGATATTTGATTTTCTATTCCTCTTTCGTTCTCGTAGAGTTTCATTTCTAGGGTTTTACGCCTGAACGCCTTTTTGCTGAGATTCCTTTTTATTTGCACATCTGCTTGTTGGATTGAGAATTTCTTGTGTTAATTGCTTCTTCTGAGGGTTTGAGTCGGTTGGAATTGATGGTGAAACTAATCGCGACGAGCGAAACCTAATCATGTAATCGTGCTCGTTGGAGTTGGCTCACTGTGGTGAAATTTCAAAATTTTTGATGTTTCCTTTTCCCTTTTGTTGGATTTTTGAGTGATTGTGGAGGCTGAAACCCTAATTTTGCTGTCACTGATTTGAAGGCGGATCCGGAATTGGAAGCTATAAGGCAAAGAAGAATGCAGGAGCTAATGGCTCAGCGTGGAATGGTGAGTAATCTAGTTATCAGGAGATTTGGTGTGTCACTCAGTGCACTTCATTTCTGTATGGCTTGTTTTTGCTGCTAATTTTGTTTGAATCTAACCAGGGGAGTCAGCAAAACCCTGAGCAGCAGAAGGCGCAAGACGAAGCTAAAAGGTTAAATCTGGATCCTAATTAAGTGAAAATTTGGGAATTCTCAATTCTGTTGTTATGTTTGTAAGGTTCTGTGCTGATTTCTTGTATTTGGATTGGGGTGAACAGTGAAGCAGAAGAACGAAGGCAGGTTATGCTTGCTCAGATTCTGTCAAGTGAGGCTCGTGAAAGAAGTAAGTTATGATTCGGCAAACTGATATGCTGATTCTAAAATTAGTTTGACTGGGTTTTATTACCTTTTATATTATATTAGCTGGGCTAAGCTAGTGTCCATTCTCAATAAAAGCGATTTCTGTGTGTAACTGAGTAGCTTTTGAGTGCATAGTGAAGTGTTTTTTGTTTGCTAAAAGCCATGTTAGGCAGGAAAGGATAGCTTTTTCGGATGGACGCATATTGAAAGTATGTATGAAATTCATACAGCGATTGAAGAAATCTTATTTAGAACTATTTTAGTCGGAAGTCATTCTTTTGCTTGAAAATATGTGTTAGGATACATTCATAAATGAAATCCAAATGAAAATGCCCTGTTACTGATTACTGAAATAAGGGATTGACACAGCCTATTTCTTTGCACTTTCAAGTTTGCAAGGCATTGCATTTAGTAAAGTGAATTTGATTTTCTAACTTCTCTATTGAACAACTGTTTTGCTACTTAAGTGTCAGATATTAAAAGTTTAACCAGTAAGTTTTTTTCTATTCATCAAGATATTAGAACTGATATTATCTGTAGGCCGCTGCTTTTGATTAGGAAAGTTGAGCTCTTTTTTATTAGGGGGTGTTTTTGGCCTTCATTTTGGATGTTATCTAACTGACCTTTGCATTGAACTTGGTGCTTCTGAGGGACTCTTCTAAGATATCCAATTACCTTGTCAAAAAAGGAAAATATTTCCAACCATATATTGAATATATCCGTCATTAAATGTAGTACAATTGTTTTACCATGATCTCTACAGTAAGATAGGTGATCATAACTCATAAGTTGTTAATGATGAATTCATACATGGTGGCTAGAGCTTGATACTCATTTCTTTAAATACTCTCACTTGCATCAGTTGCCCGGATTGCTCTAGTGAAGCCTGAAAAGGCTAGGGGAGTTGAAGATGTTATCCTAAGAGCTGCACAAATGGGTCAAATTACTGAAAAGGTTGTGAATCCCACTAGTTCTTTTTAAAAATATTAAATGTTTATGAATTAAATCATATTGCCTTCATCAAGCATGTCAACCTGAAACGGTTTTGGAATTGAAAGGTTCATGTTATGCCATTGAAGCCCAAAGTTTGACTTCATGAAAAACTTTTTACTAATTTACAGGTTTCTGAGGAGAGGCTTATTACCTTACTGGAGCAAATCAATACCCAGACAGCTAAACAGACCAAAGTCACTGTGAGTTTCAGGTTTTTTTTTTCAATTCATTTTAGCTGATGAGTTTGCACTGCTTATACCCTCATATACTCAACTTCGCAGATCCAGAGGCGTCGAAGTGTCCTTGAAGACGATGATTAGCTCTGCAGAGGATCTCTGTATCTACTGTAAACAATTCTTGTTTGTGGTCATTCCAGCATCTTGGTTTTTCAACATATAATCACACTCATGGTTTTCCAGTTTTTGGACCTGTCATTGCCCTTGAATTACACCTTGAAACTCTTTCAACCTATTAATTAGGGCATGGAGGGATTGTGAGAGTGTTACCAGTACTGTCTTTGAACCTTGACTCTTTTCGAGTTATTATGTGAGTAGTGTTTCTGTTTTTTCAGCTACATAAGAGTTCTCTTTATCGGTCTGGGAAATTGGTATGGTACATTGCAGCCTGCACACGGCTTCATTTACCTTTCTATGTTCTGCTCACGTTTCTCTAGCGTTTGCCTTATTTTCCCTTGGATGAGAGTATGAGACCACTTTGCATTAGAGGTTGCAATCAGACCTGTTGGACGAGCTCATTTTGGTTTTCGTTCAGTGATGTCGAGTACTTGGGTTTAGTACAATTTTGTGGTTCAGGTTGAATCCAGTTTTTGATGATTTTAGTTTAGTTTGGTTTTGCTTAATGCCAGTCTAAACATCAAATGCTTCTGGTTTGAAGTTTTCTCTAAACGGATATTTCTAAAATAATCATTGCTTTATATCCATTTTTAGTTTCTTTTTAGATCAATCATCTTGGTGTTTTGTGTGTGTGTGTTGGCCTTTTAGTTTTAGAGGCACCAATTTATTTAGATATTTAATAATGGTGTTTTAAGGCCATGTTTGGATCTCTCTTTTATTTTGGGAGAGAAATTGTGCAAACTTATCATTCGATGTCCAACTCTGCCATGGAAACAAACCCTTGAGGAACGCCACCTTGCGAAAAATTGCTTGTGTCCTAGCGGGAAGCAAATCTATGCATATATGCATAAAACAACAGGACGAAAAAGAAAGCCATAGACCACGAATATCAGAAAATAATATTCAATTATATTTTAAAAAAAATACAAAGTTCAAGATAATGAATAATTGAAATAATATATATATACTGGGATTCTATTTACCTAATTGATAACAAGTATGAAATTTTATTATATAGTTTTTATAATTTTATGATTATTAATAACAAGTACGTATGATTTTAAAATATAAAAAAATTAATATAAAATCATACAAAAAAATTAATATTTTATATAATTTAAGGAGTATTATTAATTGACACTATTCAAAGATTTGGATCTTGTTGCTCCGCCAAGAAATAAAAATCAGAAACCAACTTTTCATTATCTAGTTGTCGTTTATATATTATGTTTATCATGAATTTCCTCCGTTTAATTTGACTTTACCTGTTCTAAAATTTAATCAATTTGTTACATTGCAACTTACCCTGTAAATGGAATTTCTGTCAATTGGACAAATCTCATACGAAAAGTATCAAACTTTTGTTAATTTGAGTGGGGATGTGACAATTTAAAGCTTCTCGAGTGGCCGGTATCTTGACCAACTACTCGATCGAGAGGCTTTTAATTTTAATTTAATCAAACATGTGTTTTCTTATACATTTATAGAAAAACATAAAAGTAATGGGGAAAATTATATGTACCTGACCAAGTCAAGTGGTCTCAAATTCCAAGAGACATGTATTTTTCTAGATGCTAAACTTTTTTTTTTTTTAATGGAATCGAAAATACCAAGGTTAAATATAATGAAAATTGGGCAAGTAAATATAAGTTGAGAGTTTAAATTTAGCAATAATACATATTTTATAGGAATTATGTGATTAGTCAATTTTGGATTTTCACCTAAGAAAAGGTGCGGAGGCAGAACCTAAAACCTCCCTACCACCCCTTGTTCCACATTGGGCCACCCCGACTGAGCCCGATCAATCCATTTTTGTTAACTAAAAAAAATCTTTAAATACAAACATTACCGATTTTAACTGAGGATATATCAAAATTCAAAACTCTTCCGAACAAAGAATAAATCTATATAAAAAATAAAACTTTTTATTTTTATAAGCTCAAGTTCAGTTGACAATCCCAATTGACAGGTTTAGTGGTGGGACATAGAACACCAACATTGAGCTAACCCTCAAAGTGATTTAATTAAAGTCTTGTGCACAACAAATACCTTTCACATGACAAGTTTATAAACGACTAGTAATTTGCATACATCATATGCACATATGTGTTACGCATATACGTTTTTAGTCAAGCAAGTTCCAATTGATACAAGTTTAGGGACAATTTATCAACCACGTCGTCTCAATCTCGAACAATGTTCAATCTTAATCTCGAGGGGGAAAAAAACAACTCGTAATTAACCCGGCTTTAGGGGATATGTGAATCTTCCATGACATTATGTAGGGCTGTTATTCGAGCCGAACGAGCCGAGTATTACTTGTTCATACTCATTTCGTTTAAAAATGAGTCGAATTCGAGCCGTGCCTAAATTTGGACCCGAGTTTTAAAATGTGCTTATACTCGGCTCGTTTAGAAAATGAACGAACTCAAGCCGATCTTTTTTCGAGCATTAAGCAATTCTATTTGCTCAAAATATAGTAATTTAAAGGATATTTTAGAAATTTTACAAAATTTGAGCTATTCGAGTTTAAATCGAGCGAGTCGAGCTTTTAACCGAGCTTAAAAATGTGTTCATATTATGTTTGTTTAGAAAATGAACGAATTCTAGTCGAACCCGAGCTGAACTCTACTCGACTCATATAACACCCCTACATTCATGTGGCAATCTGCTGGGTTGGGTTGAGTTAGGTTTGGGGCATATCAATCAGAATCGAGTTGGATTCACATACAATTCGGATCGGGTTGGATTTCAGTTGGATTACTTCGGTTTCGAGTATTTGGGACTTTGTACCTCGGTGTTTTTAATTTTATAGGTTTATGATATTTTCTAGTTCTATTATTTTTAAATATGTAATAATGTATGAATATAACTATATAAGTATATGCATGCACATATATATTGTGCACCTTTATCTTTATAATATTTTCGGTTGATATATTTTTATTCGGGTTTGGTTTTGGATGCTTTCCAAGTTTGGGTATAATTTGGATTTGTTTTGTTTCAGGCTCTAGTTTATTTAATTAATTATTTGGATTCGAGTTAGGTTGGTTAAAATAAGTGACCTTCAAACTTAATTGATTTAATTTGTACAATCTTTGGAATAAAAAAAGCCTCTACCTCTTTCAAAACCAGTAGATCAAAAGAACAAGATGATGATTGCCACAAGCTAAGTAGGACTTTCAAGTCAATTACTATCAAATACTAATTAATTTACAGGGTCAGTGGCTGGTTAGGTTAATTTATATATATATAATAAAAACAGACTGTGAATTGGTTTTCAAGATATCAAATTCTCTTATGATGTAAATGAGTTGTGTACATTGATATAAGTCATTTATTTTGCTATTTAATTGATAAATTAAATACTAAATATTATTATAATCACTGGTTTAAATTGATAGTGTTACTCATGGCATAATATATATTGCGAATTAATCGATTTACAATGTAGAAAGAAAAATATTTTTTTAAATGCAATCATGTAATAAATAATTATAAATTTGCCAATTTAATTTATTTTCATAGAATAATGATATGAATAGATAATATAATTGATGTGATAGAATGAAAGCTTTGACTTGGTACATGTAAATGTATTGTTTAAATATCCTCAAGGGCTGATTGATGAGTTTAAATTAGTCCATTGGCTAAAGTTTTTATCTATTAAAGGATGTAGTGATGGTGGTTGGGATGCAATTTGTTGGAGTAGTTGGATTTAGCACCCTTTCACATGTCTCGAATTTCATAGGGCTTATATACCATGATCAAGTCATGAAGCACATTGGATTGAACTATATACTATATCTTACTATTCAAACAAGATATATATATATATATATATATATATATATATATATATATATATATATATATATATATATATATATAGTGTGGACATTTACAAATCAATGATTCTACTAGATTTTATTTTACATTATGTATGACTATATATAGTGTTTTTTCGATTGGCCAAACATGTTAAGAATCTAACTCAAACCAGACCGAGTGCTTAGTAATAGGATCAGAATTGTGTATGGGATCATTTTTGGAGAAAAATTAAAGTCGATGCATATAGTTTTGATATGTTTTTAAAAGTTTCCGATTAAAAATTCAGACACCAATTACTACCGACGTATTTTTACTAAACACCGACTCATTTAATAGATTTACCCATTTTTCTTTAGCAGAACGAAAAGCGATTTGATATATAGACGTATCTATATATTACATCAATATAAGCATAATAAATGTGGCTCAGTTAGGCTAACTCCAATTGTTAAGTGTGTAAATGTACACACATTTGCATAAGGTGTTAAAAAAAAGCACATCACTCAGTGCTGGAGGTCATTTCTCTCCGAGCCTTGTCATCGTGGATGTTTGTTTTTCTTCGATGTCAGTAATATTGTCGAGTCTTTTCTTTTACTAACTTGTCCGCTCCCTGATTTATTCAATTGCTTACAATTCCAAATTCCTACTTTTTTTAAAAAAAAAAAAAATGAAATGGAAGGCTTGTTGTTCCTTTTTGGGAAGTAAGAAAGTTGTATCTCTCTCTCCATGGTGCATGATTGAAAGTTGAAACTTTAGAAGTTTCTTCCATGTGTACTACTTTGTTAGTCAAAAGCAACCTACAATGATGAACTAATTAAAGGGATTAATGAAATTGATGTTAAAATAAATCAATTTCTTTAATATACCGGGACATATAGAACTTCTTTTACAATCTCCAAAGTCCAAAAACATGGAGGCTATCACTCAACTAGCTAGCTTGACCTTATTATCGAAATCAATGGACCTTCCTTATATGATCAATTAGAAGATTTAGCACTCAATTACATGCTTAGATAATTAATTACAAGCTTGATTATTAGAATTTTCGAGAAAAATACATTAACAATAATTTTTATAATTTAAATATAAAAAAAATATTATTTTTTAACTTCATCTAAATTATAAATCCACCACATACCCTCTCGAAATAAAAAAAACTAAATAATAGGGGGGTCATCATGTTGATTGAGCTCAAATGTCAATTAACCTTGAATAGTTAGAGGTGAAATAAAAAGTAAACATTTTACCAATGTATACTTTTTGTTTGAAATGTATCAAGTTTTATATTATATATAGTTATGGGATTCAAATTGATCGATTTGTTGTATAATGGGCCCTCAATTGCATTAAGCAACGTGATTGGTGAATTTCAAATTTGAATTTACAACCAATAGGAGAGTTGGATGGATGGATATGCCAAACCCTAATTGATTTTACATCAAATCGATCGAGTCATATTGTCAATCTCAATAGTTTAGGTTTGGCAAACTTGATATGTTCTAATCTGATCTTCACCTATGTGGCTATGTGAGATCCAAGTTGCTTGCATTATTGTGTTATCAATCTTAGATCGACACAAATGCAATTTCATGTTATTTGTGTCGTCTATCTCCAATTATGTTCCTCTTTTTTATTCCCTCTTATAAAAAGTTTAACTTTTTTAATTCTTTTAATCTACTTTTTAATTTAATTTTTTTTAGTTGAGGTTTGTGGGAAGTTGAAATCGTGTGCCCCTTATTTATCCCCTTTTTCGGTTCCTCCTCACAAACTTCTTTATTTTTCTTTCTTTTACTATTTAATTTTAATTTAATTTATTTTTATTTTTAGATAGAGGTGTGTGATGAGGAGATAAGGAGGGAAATTTGACTCCGTTAGTAAGGGGGAGAGGGTTGGGGACTCCAAATCACTTGTCCCTAATTTTGTCCTCCATCCCGTCTTCCAAACAGACTCTTTCTTACAAATATTAACTAATAAGAAAAATAAATAAAAAGTAAAAGAGATTTGTGAGAGGGAACAGTAAAAAAGGATAAACTCGGAGACATAAGACTTGAATTCGGGATTTAAGGATAGGAGGGAGGACATATTAGAGGAAAGAGGATTTGGAGCGGAATTCAAATGGTTACCGCACATAACGTTTTCAAAAGTGTAATCATAAAGTGAATCATCCATTGATTTCGACAAAAAAAAATATCACAGGAATATATTTTTTTCTCAATTAAGTAGCTAGATAATTCAATGATTTGACCGAAAAAAGGAAACAACTAGTCAATTGCCAAAATTTTGACAAAAAAAAATCAATGATTTTTCCTCCTTATAAGAATATATTTTATATATATATATATATATATATATATATATTTATGAAATAATTATTTTTAAAAATATATATCTATATATACTCTTAATTTAGAATAATTAATACTTATGTGTCATCTTCTTCTTAATCCTCTCATTTTCACCAATCAAGCTTTTTTTGCCCTTTTTAATTTTTTATTTCCTTTATTTTTTTATATTATTCTCTTTATCTTTTAAACCAATTACATTTTTTCTTTTATTTAACATATTTACTAGCTATTGGGTTTAATTCAAAACATTGAATTCAATCTAATATAACTAATGACCTTAACTCAAATTTATTTACTAACTATTGAGCTTAATTCAAAACATTGAATATATAACTATTGGTTATGAGTTATGACACATCACATTTAGACAAAGTTATAATGATATTGATATTATTATTACTGAGTGATTTAAAATATCTATATTTATATTATATTTTACATGAGATTTAAAAAAAAATTATGAGAGAATTATAAGATACATTTATGGTAAAGTTTTTTATGATTTTTATCTTAACTTTTATTTATATTTATAATATAATATATATTGTTAACATTTTAGTTTTAAAAAATCGCGTCATGACGCGGGAATTGTACTAGTTTATATTACTTATCTTAACTCTCAAAACTAGCAAACCAAAATGAAAACTTAGGGTTTTTTTTATTAAGTAAAAATTCGATCTTAGACAAATCTGAAGCTCGAGAGACCGACAAGTCGACAGAAAATGAAAACTTAGTCGAATTATCGGTTTAATACCAATTAACTTATACAGTACGTAGATGTTTTAAAATATTTTAAGCGTCCAAAGAATATATATATTTAATAATTTATAGTTTTAAATTCATTTTTTAGGCTTTAAGTACATTTTGATTTATAGTAAAAGTTTGACTCTAACTAAAATTTGTCATCGATGCAAGGCACTGAAAAGTTCAATTTGTGCATTTATCTGACCCAAACAGTCAAAGCTTAATTATGTACGGGTTAGACTGCTCGGAGTGGTCGCACTCGATCTCATACTAATACTATCCCTTTATTTTTGCATTTTCATACATAAGTAATAAATTAAATATTTATGTTTTGATAAAATAAATCATTTTATTTTTTAAATTATTTATAAAATTAAAAATATATTATTAGACTCTTATTTATTGTTAATTTTTTTAAATTCTTTTCAAAATTACAACTAATAATCGTTAATTATTATAAAAATATTTTATAAAGTAAATATCAAAATTTTTATAATAATATTTTTTTTTATAAAATTAATATTTCAATTTTGTCGAATGGATGGAGTATAATATACGCAATCACTTTGAGATTAATTGTGTATATATATATGGTTGATCATAGGAATGCGAATACGAAGCGAAAGTTAGGTATTTTTCCACTTTTATGAACCATGACTTAGTGTACTCGATCTTACAATTAGTTTCCTTAATTAATTATGGATTAGTTGTGGCCGGTAATTACAACTACGTGCATCTACAAAAGATTATTAATTTTGGAAAAAAGAGGATAATTCAGAGAAAATGTGTTTTGACTACCCCAATTTTGCATATCAAATTATCAATAATCAAATTTAGAAATATAGAGAATATGAATTATATATTGTTGGTTTTTTTTGGTATGCTTTTGATAAACTTTTAATTGGTTTTGGTGAACTAAAATTAAATTTTGAATTGAGAATACAATATTAAATGGATAACTTTGTGAAATGGAGAAACAATTGGCCGGAATTGGGGAATAAATTTTTGGAGATTTTAATATTTATTTTTTTCATATATGTAGGAGATGTTCTAACAAATACTCCTAAAGCAACACTTCTTTACTGTTTCAATAAATTAAGATGTTTTTTTATACTACTATAATCTAACACAAGAGTTTCAAAATAGAAAAATTAATCAATCATATTATAATTTATTTAGTTGATAATTAGGTAAGAACTAAGTAGTGTGAAGTTAGAGTTCATTCCCAACAGTACATATTTGTTTCCTCACTTGTGGATATTTGTGGTACATATTTGAGTAATTACAATATACATATATGCTTTCAAACAAGGTTTCAATCAAAAAAAAAAAAAGAATGTTTCCAAGATTCCAGTTTAAAAGTAGCACAAATAAAGGGGTGTGTGCACCACAATATGGACAAATTAAATAATTGTAATGTACTGCTGAAAACTTTGAACGAGTTGGTGTAATTTAAACCAATGACGTGTTGTATCAAAACAGCGATACAAGCCCGGAGTTTCAACTTGCCTAACCCCTATATAACTATATATATTGTATTCCCATGTCACGTGCTACATTTTTTTCTTATTAACAAATCATTTATATATATATATATAAATATATGCTTTCAATATATATAGTATTTCAATATATATAGTATTAAGTATATATTTGCATATCATATAGATTTTATAAAGAGCTAATTTAAGAGAGTCGGTTGGAGCATCCATCATTTTATCTCATTGGTTTTAAAACACTAAATTTGGAAATATTATATTCTCACTAATTAATACGGAGTAGCTTTTTTAAAATGGCTTTTTAAATTTATATTTAATATTAAAAATTATAGAAAAATTTCTTCTGAATTTACGTTTTCTAATTTTTTTTTTTGTAGAACTCCTCTATTTCAGTTGAAAATGTTCTTATATATTGAGATTTTTCGGTGGAATGAAATTATTCGGTGGTATTGGACGATTATTTGTTAGAATAAAATTTACATTTTTTACAGATGAATAATTATGTGAAAATAGACGAATAATTATGAACAAATAGACAAATAATTTATGAGTACATGATACACGATAAGGGTTGTGTATACCGTACCGGAACTAACCTCTCTCTATATATATATTAGAAAAAACTGAAAAATAAAATTACCTTTAAAATAAATAGGAAGAAATGAACTATTTATATTTATATAGTAGTTCCTTAAGAGTGTACCAACACAAAAATGAAGCATTTGGACGAAAAGAATGAGTCAGAGAATGCTTTACAAAGCAAAGACCAAATTTATTAAATGGGGATATTAATGAGAAACATAGAGTAGTAAATTAAGGGGCAGTTTTCAGCAATTTAAATAGGCCGGGAACCCTAATTTGTCAAACCTTTCCTTCCACAGTACACACTTTTTGCCCCATTCTTTCAATTTTCAGCTACTCTTTCTCTCTCATTCCATATTCAACAAACACAACACTATAACTCCTCTCCACACAAATAATAATCTCCTATTTTTCTTTGCATATTCTCCTCTTAAATCAATCTCTTCGATCTCGAATCGTGTTCGTCTATCGATCGATACATCAATCATGTCCGGTGAATCGAGAGACCTGTATCAGTTTCCTTCTTTCCATGATGATGAGCAACTAGGGTTCTTGGATCCACCTCCCCATCCTTCTAACTCTTCCTCCTCCTACATGAGCTTCACTGACTACTTCCATGGATCCATGGAGTACAATCCCCTTTCCATGTCCCTTGGCCTCTCCCAGTATCCCTCCGAGGTCTTTCCGACCTCGCTCGAGGGCGATCGGAAGCAACCATTAGCGGTTGGTGGTGGTGGTGGCGGTGGCGGTGGCGGTGATCAGAGCAATCCCCCGGAGACACCCAACTCTTCATCTCTCTCTTCCTCGTCGACCGAGGCCGGCGGCGGTGGAGGTGGAGAGGAAGATTCTAGAAGCAGAGACCAGAAGGGGAAGGATCAGCTGCAAGGATCTGAAGATGAGGATAATCAACCAGAAGCTGAAGACTCCACTACTAAGAAAGGGTAAGGTTATAATTTTTCTCTTACAATTGTATATTTTATGCTATAATTTTGACCATTTTACCCCCCAAAATAAATAAAAATAAAATAAAAAATTGAAGTTAATTTATAGTTAATTAGCTTTAATGCATGTGCCTGATTATGGGTTAATGAAGAGCTACCCCATTTTAATTGTATAGTTTTACATAGTTTATGTTATAATTTTGACCAATTTCATCACAATGTGTTTGATTTGATTTGAAAGAAAAAAACCCAACAAGAAGAGTCCCTCTAATTTAAACTACCTATATATATGTATTGACTATTCTAAGTCAAACATTTTATGTTTTCAAATCAAGATGAATGTAGCAATCTAACTAGCTAGATAGTGAATGTGAGTATGATTTGTTTGATGATGATGATATATATATACCAATTAGTATAATTCAAATGAATTCATTGTACGTATATACGTATGAACGCATACGTATGTATAACTTTGCGTTGAATGGAATTGCGCGAATGGCAGCGCGAAGGGGAAGAAGAAACCAGAGAAGAAGCAGAAGGAGCCAAGAGTTGCGTTCATGACAAAGAGCGAGATCGATCAACTCGAGGATGGCTATCGATGGCGAAAATATGGCCAGAAAGCCGTCAAGAACAGTCCTTACCCCAGGTACTTATACTTATGATCGATCAATTGTAATGCTTGCACTTCTAATTATTACTCTCATTTGATAATCTTTGATATCTCTACATGTTATATCTTAAGATTAGATTAAGTTTGATTGTTGAAGATTTGCTCTTTCTTTTTTGACATTTTATGTGGTTCATTCCTTGTTTTTTTAATGGTCATTTTGGTGTATAAATAAGCTTCTTGTCCGTATAAATAATTAATATAGTTATACATTATATAAGCAATCAATACATTACGTCAAATATTTTGTTAAAGTAATGATCATCCTAGCCATATATTATATAGATACATTCGATCAATTAGACTCAATTTTAATGTGCCTAGACTTTGATTGCATGAAGAAACTATACACAATATATATGGAATAAAAAGTTTACCTTGCTTTGTTCATAATAAGCAAGTTAAACTTACATGAATTAGTTTGCTAGCAACTGGATCTTTGTTATCTATATCTATATCTATATTTTAAAATTGCAGGAGCTACTACAGATGCACGACGCAAAAATGCACGGTGAAGAAGCGGGTGGAGAGATCATTCCAGGACCCGTCTACCGTGATAACAACTTACGAAGGCCAACACAACCACCATGTCCCGTCAACCCTAAGGGGCCACGCGGCTGCTGCCGGACTCTTCTCCCATTACCCGAGCTTGCTCTCCTCCTCATCGACGACACCAACATCCTTCCACATTCCAAATTACCAAGACTTGCTTCTGCAAAGACTTCACAGTACTAGTGGTGGCTCTTTAGCCTACAATAGTACTAACAATGGAATCACATTCCCACAACCAACCTTACCGTCGCCATTATCGTCTGATCCCGGGTATCGCCCTCAGAGCCTTCGGCAAGGGCAGATTCCTGATTATGGGCTTTTGCAGGATGTGGTTCCTTCTTTCCTCCTCAAACAAGAGCCTTAATCAAATATATAGAATCATATGTTATATACATAAATACATATATGATTTTAATACATATACAGAGATTTTGCCTAGTCCTAGTACTTGTAACATGGTATAACTCGCGATCTCTTGATGATCAAATACATATTCTATGATGCATTTGCATTTTTCTGATTCGTAAAATGTGTGCGAATTCAAGCAATTATATACTTGAGTATATTTGTGAGATACTATAGTATTGAAACCCTAATTTCTAGATTTCCAAATATATAAATTCGATCTCCCAATATTGCGCAGAGTGATCAAAACCTAAAATCATGAACACCAGACTAACCAACTAGGGCATATATTGCAGTAATGCCCTATCTTTTTGACCTACAAAAACAACAGCAACATTCCTAGGATATCTCGCTCTAAATAGAGTCTGGGGGTTGAGATGTATGCACCATTTCTTCGACTAAGTCGAGAGAATGTTTTCAAGTAACCCAAGAAAAGACCATAAGTAACAAAATGATAAAATAAAATAAAAAGTGATAAGCGATAGGAAAGGGTTGTAGGCTAGGAAAGGCCGATGAATAATATGCATCACACGATTATCCCTCGTCTACTTGGATCACACGTACTCATCCACTGCACCCTATCATGTGATAAGCGATAGGAAGGAGTTGAGGCCTAAAATGACAAGATTTTGTCTAACAACCTCCTCCCACATCTTCTTTGGCCGATCTCTGCCACAACAAAAAAAATTTATAGTTATTTTGTCGCATCTACGCACTCGGATATCTCCTCTGCACATGACCATACCATCGAAGCCTCTCAACTCCCGCAACTTCGCCTGAATAATGGCGACCCCTGCTTTTTCCCGCATAACCTTGTTTCTGATCCTATCGCCTAAAGAAAGCCCACACATCCAACTGCTCATCCTCATCTCGATTCTCGATCTGCCACCATAAGTCTATGTTCTTGTGTCTTTTCTATCGCCCAACATTCTGCCATACAACAAAGTTGGTGTCACTACCACTCTGTAAAACTTTCCCTTAACATACATATAACAAACAAAAAAATTTGTGTTACTTTCCAACTAATTACATTTAAACGAGTAAATTAAAGTCTCATCTGTAAAAATGACAATTTATAAACGTAGAACTACCACATACAGAAAACATCATTAAACTAGTCCTCATCGTCGATCATAGATATAAGTAATTCAAAGGAGACGATAATATTGTGTCAATCAGCTAGCAACACAAGGGATGTGGTTTCAAATTTCGATACATATATTTATGTCAAATCATGAATTTGCTTATTTTTATAGGGGTGTTGTTAGATACACCGCAAATCACTTCTCATATATAAATCCACGTTCAAATCCAATGTGGATCACGTTCAATTAGACGTGACATAATTTCTAATCAATCATGTTTCTAATCATCTTTAGGAATACAATTATTTCATGTCCAACCCGACGTCGTTCACGTCTAAAAAGAGACGTGTGATTTGCAGTGTATATAATTTTGATAGATAACATATCGATGTTCTCTACTTCACTATAAGACACCTCCCGAGAAATTTCATCGTAGCCAATTAACTGTTGCTTTGCATTTCATTAAAAACAAAAAATGTTTTGTAAAGCAATATACATATGTCTATGATGTCAGTGATTGATTGGTTTAATTTGCTTCTTACCTTACATATACATATGCTATTAATATTGCTTAATTGTGCAATTACCAATCTTCAACCTAACCTAATACCAATGGAATGCATTAAACGATGTTTAATTGCTCTAGCAAATTAGCAATATAACATGAATTAAGAAAAGAAAAAAAAACAATATCATGTTATAACATGAATTAAGAGTTAATTAATTGCAATTAGTGTTGCGCCAATCAAGCAAGCACTGTAGTAGTAGTGCCAACTTCAAGTGTGGGCCCCACCCTACCGGCCTGTTATTGTTAAGCTCACATTTTAAATAATGTAGGTCAGTAGGTGGATGAATGTTTGTTTGTTGTTTAAGCTCATATTTTGATCAAATTTACACACTCTCTTTTCCGAAGTTGGTGGAATTAAGTGTTGCTTTTTTTTATCATCTAAAATGATGCAATCAATTTTTGTGTAACATTGATTTTGATCACAGCAACATAAAGGGCCCTAACCATGTGTCCTTTTAAATGATGTAATCAAATATGTTGAGGAAAACTTTAGAGATTGCTAGAGATCACACATATTCGGCCCCCCAAATCACGCATTCGGGAACAAATGAAGTGCAAGTATATATCCTAGCACTTTCAACCTATTTTCGACTGACTAATTAACCTCAACCAATGTAAAATCAAATATATAATCAATTACAGGTTGATTTAGTGGTTATGGTGCTGAATCTCATATTTCGAGGGTTGAAGTTCGAATTTTCTTAAAAGTATAGAGACGTAGGAGCGTTAACCCCTTAAATTGTATCCAATTCAGTTGTAAATCAAATGAACTCAATTAAACTTGACTAAGAACAACAAAATATCACTTGAAATATATATATCAATTTTTTTCAAATTGGAACCTTAAAGACATGAAATTTACACAAGTAACAATTCTTCCAAAACATTGCTAAAGAAAAAAAATTATCCAAAAAGCAATAGCTTAATTACTCGGCCCAAAGAGGCGAACACATTTGTATAATGGGCCGGGCTTGCCAAATAAACTAAGCCCAATTAGCTGGGATCAATAGAGAAGAAAACACAAGTTTGAACTTTGAACGTTTGCAAAGTCTGGATCCACAAATGAATAAATGATGGGCGACACACATATGTATATCAGTATATACAAGGCATACGGAGTCCAAGGGGACGTGTGCTCGGACGCATATGCCCTAGTAGTCTAACACATAAGCCGAGTGTGGTTCTATCATACAACCATGCCCGTGCGGATAGGGAGTTCAGGTTGATCGATGGAACAGGGCCCCAAAATTTTAGGGGCCCAATATCTTGTAAAATTTATTATATAAGAATTTTGCTTCAGTTTATTTTCAAAAAGTTCCTTGTGTCCGGGTGGTAAGAGAGGGAAGGAGATAGCAGTGACACTCATGATATCTCTCATCTCGTGTTCGATTCTCCGTTAGAGCCTAATTTGTTTTTTTTTTTAAATCTTCTTTTATTATTTGCTTCTCTCTCCTTTTTCTTTAATCTTCTTTGATAATATCATTCTTTTAGACCCTTTTTATTCCTTTTATCATGAACTAATTAAATTATACTACATTTGTTCAAAATATGTCTTTTTACTCTTTGACATGTTTTTTTCTGAGTTAAAAATATATAAAATATCACTTTTTTATAATTATAATTTTATGATTAGAATATGTATTTTTAGACGGAGGGAGTATTTAAGGTTTTCAAACAATCTTATAAAACATTTTTGTGCATATAAATAAGATCTTATTCTTATTATATTTTTTTGCACAGGGCCCTTAAAACATTGGCACGGCCCTGCATACAACCAATTGGTAATAAGAGGAGTAGCTCACTAGCTTAGATAATAAGACTTGTTTATTCATATTTTTAATGTGGAACTCTTTTTTGTCTCTTCACATGTCTCAACACGTTGGTCTAGCTGTGGGCTTGAGACCACCATGAGATGGGCCAAGCTCACTGTTGATGGTGGTTCAAAAGTGATAACTCTTTGGTGGATGAGGCATCTTTCGGGACTCTGCAAGGTAGTTTGTCCAACTCCTTGCTTCGCTCGTGGTATCTGTACGACGAGCATAAGTTTTGAAAATGTGGCATGGATTGCGATAGGCTGGCAGGTTGGGGTCGTGTAGAGGCTAGGGTGATCGTTTGTTGCCTAATTCTTTGTTAGCGGTCATGCTCCATTGCTCGTCTGGTTCGAGAGGTGATCAATGATCATCGTCATTCATGTTCCAAATTTATGCATTTTTCTTCTCCACTTAACTTTCTTTTAGGTTTTCGTCCAATGGATATATATAACACTTCTGCTTTATTTTCATTCGTGTAATTTTATTATATAAGCCGCTAACCCAACTTATTGCAAAAAATAAAATGATGCATATTGCATTGTATCTTCTTCTTTCTCAAAGATGGTTATAGTACACTTGAATCATTTTCAAGGGAAAAATATTTGTTTTGGAATAATTTTATGGGTTATCTATCTATATACATATACTAAAACCGATGCATAGTGTCTTATGTGTCGCGTTGTGGCTGATTCTAAGGAAAAAAAATCCTATGTGGCGCGTTGTGGTTGATCCTAGGGAAAAAATAATAAAATAATATGTTGTCATAGTTTATAAAAAGTTATATAAGCCACAATCTATCTATATATATTTTAGTTAATTGAAAAAATATAAATAAAAAATATTTCATAGTCGTACCTACCAAAAATATTAATAGATAAATATGTAGTATTTGATATGTGCTATTTTATTTCTATTTATATTATTTTTTGGTGGAAAAAATTATTTATATTTATATTATTATTTTCTATTTATTAGAGTTTATCTAGATTATTTATAATATTGTATTAATGTATTTTCCGTGCACGGGACGGGACCTGCACTAGTATTTATATATACTCCATTAAGTTAAAGTTATCATTTTAGAGTATGTTCTTTTTATTAAATAAAAGATGAAATTATAGATATTTTAGTATTTATTTTACACTATTATCCTTATAATTATTAGTAGATTGTTAATCACTATAGTTTTAGATAAATTAAAAAATAGAATACAAAGTAATAAATAAGGATATAAATATATAACACCAAGTAATTTGTTAATCAAGACACTAAAATAAAATAACATCTTTTAATATAAAAAAAAGGATTTTTTTTGCACCTTGCCTTTTTTTTTAGATGTTTATAGACTTGTAGTTATCCTTTACTTTATGTACTAAATATGTACATAAGCTAACATAGGCATATATACCTAATTTAAAGAAGAAAACAGGAGTTGGAACATGGGGAGTAGTATAATTGTATAAATGTTTAGTTCATCCATCATTGTCATTTTGTCAAATCTTGCTATTTTTAATTTGTGCATTTATGATACAGTATATCTTTTCCGTACGTCTTACCAAATGCTATTTTTGATTTAATTATTACTCATACGTGTCTACACTCTACACCTAACAAAACATTTTTTTATTAGATACACCTAACAAAACATGAAAATTCACTATATTTTTTTTTGAAGTCGGATAAAAATTAGGACGGACGGCGACGATCAGCCTTCAGTCCTAGAGCGTCCACCCGAACGAGATCACGAAGATCAGGATCAGCAGCCAAGTTATCATCGGCAGGGCAGCAGTAAGCCAGACGCGCAATCCTGTCTACAACTGCGTTCGATTCCCTGAAAATATGACGAATAACAACATTAGTAATGGATTGTAAGTTTAAAAGTGTATCAGTTATCAACAGCTCTATGTTCCATGAGCACGACCAGTCCCCAAGGAGAGCATTTATGACAACCAAACAGTCTCCTTCAATAAGAAGGTTCGAAATACCCAGTTCTTTAGCCCTGGAAACTCCCTTATGAAATCCCGAGACTTCTGCGAACACTACCGAGGTATTGTTGCAAGTGCCCGCGCCTAAAGAAACAAGATGACCCCGATGGTCACGGATAGCAAATCCGAAAGTGCTATTACCCGACTGAAGATAAGAACTATCAAAATTAAGTTTAAAATGGCCGGTCGGCGGTTTAGTCCATAATTCCCCTCTTTTTTTTAATTGCACCGTATCTATTACCTCCGTCCTTGGGAAGTGCGTTTCGTCTGTTAGACGTCGATCCTCTTTCCCCCTCTGTAGTATCGAAACGCTCTTTCCAGTTAGAAAGGCTTGTTTGACAGAAGATCACAATCTCTCTGCATGAATTAGAACTGTTGTTATTAAAAGTTCAGTGGTTTCTGTAAAACCAGATGGCCCACCAAGCGGTAGCAAGCTTGATCATCCTCTCTTTCGGAACAGAATTGAATATGTGACAGAGAATAACATTTGGTTTAGACTGATGATCCAGTTCATGTATTGGAGGTAGAGCAATCCGAAGTTCCGACAGAAGCGCCAATGTCACTGGACATTCTGTTAAGAGGTGGAGAACCGATTATGTCGTACAATGGCAGAAGCAGCAGCCCGAAGGGACCGCCACATGGATTCTCTGTAATCTATCCGTCGTTGGCAGTCCATCCCTAGAGATTTTCCAGAGGAGATGTTTAATCTTCTGAGGTACGTCCAATTTCCACAACCAGTGACAATCGAAACTATTGGAGTTGTTTATAGGTTTGATAAAGGACGAAGCGGAGTGTGTCCGAGAACCAACCATTTTTACTAGGACCCCAGTAGAGCCTATCAGTTATCGGGTTTTGAGGTAAAGGTGTTTCGATGATGTTTTTGATGACGGCCGGTGGCAGAACATGTTGTAATTCTGAACTGATCTTGTGGATATCCCATTTATTTTCAGCCGTAATAAATCGATCAACCGAGCAATTAACATATAGATCATTAATAGGGGTTAGAGTTGACTGTAATAAGGGTGTTGTTTGAATCCAGTTGTCCTTCTAGAATTTGACCGTATGTCCATTACCAATAGACCATCGAAGGTCCGGTTTGAACAGATGTCTAATGGCCATCAACTTTGACCATTGCCAAGAAGTGTTTCCTTTCTTATGGTAATCCATTAGTGTCGATTGTTTTATGTATTTTGCCGAAACGACTCTAACCCAGATGTTATTTGGCTCAGCAAGAATTTTCCACAGTAATTTCATTTGTAGCGCTATATTCATATTTTCAGCTTTATGTAAACCCAAACCCCCTTGCATAGTATCTACACATATTTTGTCCCAGCTGACAAGTGGTGTAGACGTCGGCCCTTTGTTCCAAAAGAATTGTCTGTAAATTTTGTCAAGTTCCGTGAGGATTGATTGTGGAAGCATAAAAGCTTGCATAAGAAAGAGAGGTTGGGCACTTAGGTTTGACTTGATGAGAATTTTACGTCCCTCAGCTGATAAGGTTGAAGCTTTCCATTTGGATAGTGATTGTTTAGCTTTCAGAATAACCTCAGCAAAGGTATCCCGATTGACCCTACCATTGATGATCGGGCAACCCAGATACTTTTCAAGATTATTTGTTTGTGGAATTCCAAGAGTAGAAGATATAGTCTGAACAGCCAAGGTAGTGGTACCCGCAGATACCTGGAAGCTCGATTTATGTAGGTTTACCTTTTGACCCGAAATGAGGCAGAATCGCTGTATCTTGTTAGAGAGACTAATACAAGTGGATTGGTTTGCTTTTCCAAATAGTACGATATCGTCAGCGAAAGCCAAAAACGGAACTCTAATTCCCAGGTTTCCCATATTGAAGCCAAACTCAGTTGAGGTTGAAGTTTGTTGGCTTAATGTCCTGGCAAGGACTTCTGCTACAAGAATGAAAAGGAAGGGCGATAGCGGATCACCCTGCCTCAGACCTCGCGTGGGGTTGAATGGTGTCGAAGGTTCGTCGTTAATGAGTACGGAGTAGGTAACTGTCTGAATACATTCTTGAATCCAAAGTATGAACTTATTGTCGAATCTGAATTTCCGTAATACGGCGAGTAGAAAAGGTCATTCGATCCTATCGTATGCCTTTTCCATATCTAGCTTAATGGCCATATGACCGCATTTAGCTTTAGAGACTCTGAATGAATGGAAGATTTCATGGACAATCATAATGTTATCCTGGATTGCCCTACCTTTTGTAAAAGCACTTTGCAGAGGGTGGATCAGTTTGTCGAATGCCTTAGTAAGCCTATTTGTTATTATTTTGGAAATAATTTTGTAAACCGTAGAGCACAAACTGATAGGTCTGAAATGATTAACAGATTCCGAATAATCTTTCTTCTATGAAAAAAGGAGGAATTAATGGAAAAAAATTATTTTTGTATGGACGATAATTATTTAAATTTATTACTTCTTGTCCGTTAAATAAATAAATAAATAAACAAGCTGGATCGGCAATCTTGACTTTCCCATTTTATTGGATAAAATTGGTTGATGTGTAAAATGACCATTGGAAGAGACTGTTTTACATAAACTTTATGAGGAATGTATTTGATGGATGACACAAATTTTGTTAAATCTTGAATTAACAATGAGCTGATGTTTTTTCACATAATAATTTGGTCGATCAAATTGTCAACATTCTAGCATTTGGATTTCAATACATTTTAATTATACTGCAATTATAAATATAACATTTAAATAGTGTTTGTTTAACACTTTTAACAATGCGTATATTTTTTATATATATAAATATTTTTTGATTCGATAAATAGAATATATTAAAATGCTTATTTATGGAAGATTAACACTACAACATACTGTCACATTTTCTAAAAGATTAACATTGTAACTGACTGTTTAGCTTGACTTCCTTACACGGGGATCCTAAAATATTGGCGGTTTATCTAGAGCTTAAGACTCTTGTTCAATATGTTATTAAGTGGCACGATGATACCACCCAAATCTCTGCCGGTAAAATAATAAATAAAACGAAGTGAAAAAAAAAAGAATTGGCAAAATTGCAGGAAACCATCCCTTAAAACTAAAATTGCAGAAAAGCACCCATTAAAACTATTTTATTTGCAAAGTCATACCCATCACTAATTTCCATTAATTGAATGTTAAAGTACGTAAAAATTCAATTATATCCCTTGTTTTTTTTTATTATTTTATTTCATTCAATCGGTATTAATTATTTTTTACCTTTTTAATATGTTTTTCAAAAGTACAAAAACTCTATAAAATTTGGATAAAAAAAGCTCTATAAAATATAATTTTTTTTATATAATGTCATACTTATTAGTAAAAACACTCTATAAAAAGTAGATATAATTGATTTTTTAGAATAATAAAAAGTATATTAAACATTTATTTTAAATTTATTTTCTTCAAGTAGCCCTTTAGGCTTTAGTAATACACATTATTTTTAAACGTATAAAACATAAATTACACATCATTTATTTATAGAGTTTTTTCATCATTTATTTATAGAGTTTTTTTTGTATGTATGAAATTATTTTTAAAAAAATAATATTTTTTGATATTTTATAGAGTTTTTTGCTTTTAAAAAAATAAGTCACAAAGTTAAATATCAACTAATACCTATTGAATGAAGTAAACTAATAATAAAAATAAGCGGTATAATAGAATTTTCACGCATTTTAACATTCAATTAACGAAAATTGGGTGATGAGTATGACTTTGCAAATGAAAAGGTTTTAACGGGTGGTTTTCTGCAATTTTAGTTTTAAGGGTGGGTTTCCGCAAAACTTCCTATTTAAAGGGTAGTTTTCTGCAATTTTTTCAAAGGAATTTTCAAGTGTTCTTCCGACGTACAGTGGAGTAAACGGAAAGGGGAAGACCAACAAAAACCGTCACCTTCATCAGAGACCACCCACCGCCATTAATGCACCTTCCAACCAACGCCCAGAGAGAAGCTCCCCAATTCCTTAAAAATTTCCTTCAGATTGAAGCCCCCAATCGACAGCTACACTGATTACGACGTCCAATCTTCCATCTTCTCGCTTCTCCAAGCAACGCCACTACCTACACATTCTCCCGAATTCAGATCCCTCTCTCATCCGATTTTAATTTTTTTTTTTTTTATAGGGTTCCTGATTCCCTACCCCCGGCATTGCCTTTAATAGCAATCCACTAACGCTCTGCTGTTTGCCCTCTATTCCCCTACTCTGATCTGTTTGGATTTTGCGGAATTAGGGATCCTCGGAGGTCTTCTTGTTAGACCTTTCTTGACCGGGGATTTGGATCTTGCTTCAGCGTCCTTTGAGTTGATTTGGTTGGAATCGGAATATGGTGGCTTCTGACCCAATCACGCCCGGGCAGGTGCGTATTTCATTGTTTAGGGTTTCGTGATTTTAAGATGCATTGGCTTTCAGCTTCTGTTCTTGCTTGTAATCAAGCTTTGAGCTACTTTAGTTGGTTTTGGGGTGATCTTCTGATATGTTGCTAAGAGCTGATAGAAATTAAGTATAAAAATCAACTATTGCAGTTGAGATGGATTTTATGCATCCCAAAGCTGGCATTGCTGGAAGGTGGTTGTTTTATGACTTAGAATTGACACCGATCAGTAATTGTAGAACTTGATCTCATATCCAACTAGTTTGCTGGCTCAAAATGTGAAGCAAATACATATTCTGCATGGATTGCTGATAGCAGTAGGGAATGACTTGCTAACTATGAATCTATGATGTATCCAACTCTTTCTTCTTGTTGTTCAGGTATCCTTCCTGCTTGGATTTATACCAATACTGGTGGCATGGGCATATTCTGAAGTTCTCGAGTACAGGAAGAGTTCATCTCATTCGAAAGTGTAAGACATGCTTTTTCCCTTGTACAGTTGTCGTACATTACATAGTACATACCATATAGAATGTGTTTTCTGCATCCAGTCAAACTTGTACAATTTTGCACTGTACCTTGTCACACAAGGAAAACCATAGAGGTGATAGATTTGTCAACTAGATTATCTCATCATGTCTTGTTCCAGATCCTTCAAAGCTTTGTATTCTGTAATGCTTTCCAGTCAGGGAAAATGTAAGATTGTCATAATTGTTGCTTGAGCGTGCTGTGTGAGATTTCCTTATATGAAAATAATGGCCTGTTTGTTTATAGAGTAGGAATGGAAAGGAAAAGAATAAAATTTTATCTGTAAAATGTATATGATCATCTCTTTATTGTGAGTTTAGAATAGGGGAGAGGGAAATGGTTAGAGCATCTTAAGGGATATGATTACCCTATGTTAAAATTAGGGAATGAAACAGGGGGAAGAGAATCAAATTTTGTATGAAAAATGAGGGAAGGAGGTAATGGTTAGACAATGAATCTTAATTTAAGTATGAACTAGATTCATGAGGTTAACCATTACCTTTGCCTACTAAAAAAGCAAACGGGGACAAATGCTCATGGAGAAGTAATCATGAGTCATGACTACTTCTAGGTTGAAAATATTGGATTGCTTTTCAGTTTTCACCTTCACTCTGTAATGCTTTCCTAGATTCAAGTTCCTTATCAACAAAAGCCATGTAGTCTTTTGATGTAAATGCTGATTCATAATATGACATCTCGTGTTGTTGATTCTTTGATTTTCTCTTAGCAGTCATTCTGACAATAATCTCGTTGAGCTGGGAAATGAACCAGCCAAGGAAGATGATCGAGCAGTGCTGCTTGAAGGAGGCCTTCCAAAATCAGCATCTGCAAAATTTCACAGTTTTTCCATTAAGTCAAACTTGATGAGGTGATTTCCCGTTGAAGGTGCATTACTTGAACATGGACTTCCAAAATTACTGATTGTCTTTTGTCTATAGGTTTGTGATGATGGAGGATGCTTTCTTACTGGAGAACAGAGCAACTTTACGAGCTATGTGAGTTTCAATTCCATAGAGAACAATGGGATCCTTCTGCTACTGCTTCATTCCGTTTTCTTGACTGTGATGTTGATTATTTTAGGGTTGAATTTGGGGCCATTCTTTGTTATTTCTATATCTGCGATCGTACCAGCTTACTAGGGGAATCCACTAAGGTAATTTGATGTATTTCTGCAGTGGCAATTTTTCACTTAAGATCATTTATGCATGTATCTTTCATGTTCAAAGTGGTTCCAGAGCTCATAGTATTGGACGTGCTTTTAATCTGTTTCTAGCAAGTGGTTAGATTATTTTTTCGTTCCCTCAAAAGTATGGAGAATTTTCTATTGATTACTTTTGTGAGCGTAATTCCTTTCATGGGCGGGCATTTTACTAGAGGTTTCTATTGTATCAATCTACCCTTGTGTGATTCCTGTTTAATTACGAATTAAGGCACATTTGTTGTGCTGTAGTTTAGTTAAGGGAAATGCACCTTTAGTTTTTGAACAATGGTGTTGTCATCGGATACAATGGTACATCTTTCAAATCTTACTTAAACACTGCATTTCTTTGTTATTTTGGTATAATAATGTCGATCACTTTTGAATCTGAATGGCTGTTGGAATTTTAGGAGGCTCTTTTGCATGAAACATGTGTTAATTGACTGCTTCTGGATGTATGCTGTTCCTGTTTCTTTTATTTTGGACATTTTCTGCCAAGAAAGAAAAAGAAAGAAAAAGAGAAAATAACTATGTCTCAAATCACGATTTGCTTCTTTGCTTGCACTCTTTTGACTTATGTTTTTGATGCTAACATGTACTTGGTCTCCTCTTGAACAGAATTACAACCGCGATCTTTTCTTGTTCCTCTACTTCCTCTTGATCATAGTTTGTTGGATGACTTCTTTGAAGAAACATCAAGATAAATCAGCATTTTCTGGGAAGTCCATACTTTACCTTAACCGTCATCAAACTGAGGAATGGAAAGGCTGGATGCAGGCAAGTGTTTTATGTAGAATCATGCTTTCACGTAAGATTACTTGGTTTCTTTGTGCACACTACTTACTTGGCTTCTGTTGAGAGATTCACATTAAAGTTCCCACTTAAAATAGATTTTAATTTAAAACCATATGAAGACCTGATTATGCTCTTATACTTCTGAAGCTTTGAAGTTCTAAGTTCAACTACCTCTTACGGTCTTACCCACCTTAGCCTACCTGCCTGCATTACATAAGGCCACATTCATTAGCAGTTACTAAAAAAAGCTCACCATCAGCAGCAGGCAATGTTCCTACTTCCAAATTTTTGTATGTTAATGGTTTATGAATTATGAATGATTTACACATCCATGTGTTATGCCAGGCAATGTTCCTAATCCATCTTTGCAGTACTCTCTTCTTACAATAATTAACTTTTCCATGTAAGAGACGCAGGTATGAATAACAATAACTGTTTCGATTGACTTCTGACACTCAGTGCATGTCTATAATTGTTAACAGGTTCTCTTTCTGATGTATCACTATTTTGCCGCGGCGGAAATATATAATGCTATACGTATGTTCATTGCTGCATATGTTTGGATGACTGGGTTTGGAAACTTCTCTTATTATTATATTAGGAAGGATTTCAGTCTAGCCCGATTTGCTCAGGTAGGCAATACTTCTTATTGATAGAACTAATGAGTATGGACAGTTTTTCGTTTTCTAATCTTAATCTTTTTCTGTGCAGATGATGTGGCGACTAAACTTTTTTGTGGCATTTTGCTGCATTGTTCTCAACAATGACTATATGCTATATTACATATGTCCAATGCATACACTTTTCACTCTGATGGTGTATGGAGCCCTTGGGATCTTTAACAAGTACAATGAGATACCATCAGTCATGGCTGCGAAAATGGGTGCTTGTTTTCTTGTGGTTGTAATGATTTGGGAAATTCCTGGAGTTTTTGACATTATCTGGAGTCCATTTACCTTCTTATTGGGTAAGTAACTTAATTTACTCTGCATGTACTACAACAAATACTTTTTGATGAAGGTAAAGCTTGATCAAGTCATCAAGCAATAACCTTTTTTTAACTCAAGTTGATTATCATAAACTTAAAGTCAGCTCCTGCTTTTCAGTTTCTTTAGATCTTCTGATCTTTCATACAGTTCTTGTGGATTGTTTTATCATGTTTTTTGTTTTGTATTTTAGATGATAGAGAAGGTGGTCATTTTGTTGTAAACATACATTTCTGCTAAAAATTACTTAATTTTGTAGATCATCTGTGGACTTTTGAAGAGATCTCTTCGTATTCTATAGTTATCCCAATCGGAGTTGTAACTTATTTAGTGTTTCTTGACACTAGAGAGCCTTTCACTCATTGATGCTATGTATATTTGTACAGGGTACACGGATCCTGCAAAGCCAGATCTACCTAGATTGCACGAATGGCATTTTAGATCTGGCTTGGATCGATACATATGGATTATTGGAATGATCTATGCCTATTATCATCCCAATGTAAGAACGATCTGTGGCTACACCTCTATGATTACCTTCACTTTGTTAGTATCATGATCTGAATGTTTGGTAACTTCTATCACTGTAGGTGGAAAAGTGGATGGACAAATTGGAGGAAGCTGAACCAAGAAAAAGACAAACGATCAAAACTGGAGTAGTTGCAGTTGCTGTATTTGTAAGTTGGATGATCTAGTGACCTTTTATACATTACAGTTAGCCTTCAGAAAGAGTTAATATTTTTATCTTTTCCTTTTCAGGTTGGTTATATGTGGTACGAGTATATATACAAGATGGACAAGATTACGTATAATAAGTACCATCCATACACTTCATGGATTCCCATCACGTATGCATATAACGATGCTTCTTCATATAGTTTCTTTGCCTTTTTACTTTGAACAGCTCTGAAAGGAATTTTTGTTTCAATTTTCCTAACATCTACATGACTGGTTTAATTGCAGAGTGTATATATGCTTGCGCAATTTCACCCAGCACCTACGCAATTACTCTTTGACACTCTTTGCGTAAGTAGAGTAAAAGGGCACACTTTACTTTCCTTTTTTCTAACCCTTTCCTCCAATATGAAAAAGTACCAAATTCCACTTTGTACATGCATGGATATCCTTTATTTACTATTATGTCTCTGCGGTCATTTGCTTCCACTTCTGATAGTTTGATTCTTTAGCATATTGGTGACTCAATATGGAGCCATTTTATAAATTGCCCTTCCTTTGTTGTCATCAGGTGGCTGGGGAAGATCACCCTGGAGACTTACATTTCCCAATTCCATATATGGTTGAGGTATAAAAACTTCTTTGGAATATTTTAAAGTGTATTGGCTTCAAATTGCTGTCCAAGAGGTGGAAGTAATAAACTGAGACAAGGCTTCTGAATTTATTAAGATTTTTAGTGGATAAATTAACAGAGAAAGAAGAAGCCATAAAGAAAAAAGAGTTGTAAAGAAATGCAAGATTGAAGTTTGAGAGTGTTGAAATATTATAGTTGGATATTTTTTTGGCTTTCACTCCCATTAATTTGTGGCTTTTATTTGCAGATCAAGCATACCCAATGGTCAACCAAAATTGCTTCTGACTATTATTCCAGACTATCCCATGCTCAATTTCATGTTGACGACTGCCATTTATATTCTGGTAAGAAATTGACCTCATTGATTAGATTAAAAGTTCTGGAGGTTCAGAAGCTATTGTACTGGTAAGTGATAATAATGATATCTGTGGGGTTTGCAGCTCTCTTGTCGTCTCTTTGAGTTGACGAATATGCTCAAGTCTGTCTTTATTCCTACGAAGGATAACCGGAGACTTCTACAGAATTTTATTGCTGGAATTGGCATTGCTGGATCAATATATCTACTCTCTCTCATTCTTCTGTTGATGCCTAGAACAACTGTGACTGTGAGTATCTTATTCTTGTTTTTGGAACCCCCTCTATCTCTATCTATTGATGAATCGGTCTTATAATCCATAGTTAATATTAATATATATGCCTCCATTCATTCTCTATAACTTTCAAGGTATGTCTGGTTAGGCATTTGGACTTTGGAGTATGAATTTGGCATTAGATCTTGGTTGGAAATTAATCAAGTTGAGGATAGCTGTAATTTGATGGCTTATTGCAATGAAAAAGTTATCTGAAATATGCATAATTGCCTTATTTAACGATTGTTGATGTCTCCTAGAACTTCATTCGGGTCTTTGAAAAAGCTGGTGGGTTGAGTTTTTTGTTCATAATGATTAAAGTCAGCCAAAACTACTGTTTGATACCTCTCGGTACCAAACCAAAACTACTCTTTGAATCTGCTCCTGACTAATGGCTTCTTTTATGGATGTTAATATGAAGCTAGCATCTTTTTATAAGCTTGAAAGTCTTAAATCCTTCGCATACCTCATGGCTTCTCATTTCTCATAGACATGTTTTCTTTCCTGCCATCTTCTTACAGGCCTCGTAAATGTTCATTCATAGCAAACACAATCTTTAAACACGGTACACTAGACAACTCAAAGGGAGGAGACTCTAAAGATGTCTCCTGCTGAACACAGCCAGTTCAGACTTGTGATGCAGAAGATCAGAAGAATCATCTTGTTCCATGTTAACAGGAACAAGAGGAGTTGGTGGTCTGTGAAGCTTGGTTGAAGCACCATTCATATAGAGAACTGTTGTTTTCTTTTCTTGTTTGCCTTTTCTATGTAACACGATCCATTGTCATTTATCATTGTTTTGCCTCTTTCTTTTCCATTGTTACTCCCTGAAAAAGCGAGGTAGAAAATGTTACCATGTTAATAACGCCTTAAAAGTAGGATTCTTGTGCCTTGATTCTTGTTGTTGCTCACCCAGTGGGAACAAAATCATTCACATTTTTAATGAAAATTTTTGTGTCCAAATATATATCTGTCTTGTGTTCGCTATGTGGCCAAGCCTTAGTTTAGTTGGTAAGTGATAGGATTATTATATGAGCCGAGTAGCTCTGGCTTGGCTCAAGCATGAGCATATTTTTATGCTTCATTCATTGACTCAACCTCAAATTTTGCAGAATTTACAAATTTCTCCTGGGTCATTAACAAATAAAAAATTTCTCCTGGGTCATTAACAAATAAGGTTGAGTACGAAAACATTTTTAAACTTGAGTTCAAATTCAAGCTTGGTCTAGACGAGCGAACATGAGCGACTAATGGTAGGCTAGTTCAACTGGAATAACAAAGTGATGGCATCTGTGGCCAGAATTCTTTAAAGTAACTGATATGAGCCAAGTCTCTATATACATATACAACCCCTCCTACATGGGCTAAATCTGAAATCTCAAAACCATGTTTTTTTTACTGCAAATGTTGAAATATCTGTAAATATACAGTCACTGATGATGGGAGTCCAGCTACATGAGGGGGCCGGCATAGAACGAGTGCGGGTACGTCTTTTTTAGTTGAGGCCATTGTACGTATAGTTGATCAGCGATTCGTAGTTTGTACAAAAGCAAACCACTCAAGGACAACCTTCTAACTCTTGCTATACTCTCAATATAAAAGATTGATGACCATTGAATTCCCATCACCTGCAGAAGTGAAGAAAGTTAGATGATATCGACAACAACAAAATTTTGCAAGTTATCAAGCACTGCTGCGCGTGGTGATTATGTAGCTCGAGATTAAACATGCCTTGAAAAGGAAAGCAATCACACACAGGGGAATGCAAGTTCCAGGACCATTGCAGAGGATCTAGAAGAGCGCAAGTACAAAGACATTAGATGTTAAATAGACACGGGCTTCACTAAATATTAAGCAGGATGAAATTGTGGCTTCATACCACTTGAGGTCTTAGTTTGATCATTAGCCACAAAGCATGGGCGGTAGCAATCAAGGTAGTCCCAACAGAAGTAATATACGATTGCCCAACTTCTCTACTCCGGTAAATCTGCATGAACTTTGCATACTCCACTTGCACCTAAATTGACAGAAAGATGTTAATTTTGTTAATGTTATGAAGTGTAAATGGTATACCATACGAATATGATGCATCATGTTTAATTTTATAATTTGTAAGGAAAGCTCCTCATTTTACTAGTTTACTTTTCTACAAAATCATTGATCAAGTAATTGAGAGGCTGAAGAAAGATAGAATAGCTAAAAAAGCACTCTGTAGCAATGAATCTTAATTTGCAGGACTCTTCCATTCACTCAAAACTGTGACAACAATCAGAGCACCATAACCAAAGTTTTTACTTGCCATCACTCATCAGTCGTCCGTTGAAGATTTCACACCACAGTTGGAAACATTTTTCAGGTACAATTTAAAAAGCAATGAAATATAGGGGATTCTAGAAGCTACAAACTAACAACCTGCTCATTTGACAAACCCTCAAAGACTCGGGCTTTCTGAAGACTCATATTATCAGTAGCAGCAGCAATGTAGAATCTTGGCATAAACCTATCTTTCTGCAAAACTGACAAGATATTGAGCATCTCTGCAGTGTGACCTCCTGTTTCATTATTCCAACAAAAGGCTCCTCAATAAAAACAAGTATGTAACGTTTGGTATAAAGTGCATATCTTTTGCAAGGGGCAAATATTGCAGCTATAAACATGCATGAGTGAAAACTCCACCACCTTACATACAATCATTTTGATAAATATGTCATATGTGCATAAGTAAATAGTTTCTTTGTTTCCAAGGTTTTTTTTTTTTTTGGTAATGGATCGCATTACACAGCTATCCTTCTCATGAAAATTTTCCATCTGGCATCCCCTAAGTAAGATAATTGTAATTAACCTTCCAAAACTTGTTAGCAAAAATCTCCAACAGAATCAAATGATTCATACTAAACACAAAATAAAATTAGAGAAGATATTCATTGCTTAGAATCTGGTTGATATAAAAAGAACCATGGAGAGAATGAGAGAATGCCAAGATAGTAATTATCAAAGAAAAATGCTAAACACAAGGTTCTAATATATCAACTGCATTTTTGTTAGTGACTTCACCTGAACCAAGCACAATAAGAGCACTACGAGACTTTATAGTACTGGACCGCTTAGGTTTGCCTATCTGACATAGAACATATCCCACTCGAAGTACAAGCAATGTGGAAATTATCATAAAAACACTCATGGCACTTGAACCAACCACATGTGAGCATAATAGATCAATTTTCTCCATCACCAAGGAACACAATGGATAACTCAAAGCCAGATCCAGATAAGTCCTGCGATCAGGATGACAAAAATGTGAGTATCAACAAAGTACAAAACTCAGACCAATTCAAAATTGCTTAAAGAGTCCATTAATTTGGATTCCAATATATCATCACCTAGATACCATCACATATTGCATACCCCATTATCGAGCAAAAACTCAAAAATTATTTTCTTATTTATCTGATATCATCATAAAACACCAATTTTCGATATTTCCTCTGACAAAGGCTTCGATTCAACTCTCCCAACCAACACTGCAACCTCGAAAAGCTAGGTTCTACATTTAAGTGTCAGCTGCCTAAAATCATGTTCTGTAATCTGCATCAACTGAGTCAATGTTCACACCGTATCAAAGAACATGCCTCAAATAAATCAGAAAAAGCTGCCAGATGAAGAAACCAGATCATCTGAGAGTATCTGTATTCAATACTAGATTTATACTTTGATTTTATTCGAAACGCAAACAAGCACAAAGTAGTAAGAAATGCAATAAGATGACTTCAAACTCGAATATCCATCAAACAACTCATATCGATCAAGGAACATAATGCATATTCTTCAAAGTTATGCTTTCTCCTTCAAACTTCCCAGACAATCAACCAGAGACGAAAAGCACACAAATTGGAAAAATCAAGTCGAAATCTGGTCTAGACACCTACAGAAGATAGATTTATGCTTTGAAATTCTCGTTATTTTGAAGTAGATAGTCTACGCAGCAATTTACAGAGAAATGAAAATGGAGGCCTCGGTGCCAATTTGATTTATGAAACGAATCCATCCGAATCCATATCAAAATCAGAATCACAGAGACAGTGATGGACAAATAACAATCGAATTTACCTTTCAATCTTTCACTCAAGATTGAGCATCAAACTCACCGTTGCCGACTTTCCGTCGTCGGATATTTTTGGATCAAAAGAAGCTTTCCAAGCGGAGAAGAAGCCGATGTATAGATCACAGCCGTTGATTCCCCTGTAATATTCTCTTTTCAAAAGGGATAAATTTTACAAAAATCAAAAGTTTGGGTGAGTTTGGGTTATTAAACTTAATTTAACCTGCCCTATATGCCACAAGGAGGCAGCGGACGTGCTTCGTGTAACAGACAACAGTGCAACTTCGCTTGAGTCGGTGAACGCTCTCCATTCCGGCACCGGCGACCTGCTCCTCCGGTCGAAAGGTATGTATGTGCTTCTATCTTCGTCCTCCTGCGACCTGTTCCTCTCCCTTACCGAAACAATCTGTTCCTACAGATCTGTTCCAAGCGGGCAGCGGCGTACTCGGTTTCTCCTCCTTCCTACAGATCTGTTCCAATCGATCAGGTTTGTGCTCGATTTCTCCTCTTCTCCTCTCCCTTCAGATCTGCTACAGATATGCTCCTCGGCTCGTCCTTCTTCCTACCGCTCCACCTAGGTTTTGTGTATTTCCTGTTTTCCCAATCCAGAGAGACAAATTACTGAAATTTTGGAGCTGCACATGATTCTAAGTTCAGATTAAGAGTAATTACTATAGATTACTGATGAAATTTTGGAGCTGCACATGATTGATTCTAACTTCGACTAACATCGAAATGTCGCCGTTCCATTCCAAAACCTACAGAAACTTTGCACTTCTCAGCCTTCCCTCTTCCTATGCTCTCCTATTCCCCTCACTACCGCCCACCGCGAAGCAGCCGTCACTCCGGACGGCGTCTTCCATCAGCTTCCCGATCCTCCGGCGCGGGTTGAAATCGTCCACCCGCTCCAATTCTTTAGGGATTGACTTCTTGATTTTAGTTATCCATCTTTCACATTCAATTGATTTTTTCTTTTTTGTTGGTTTCTAATCAAGGATTGAGTTGCTTTTTTTGTGCCTGTAATTGTCCCTTGAAACGATTGATTCTCTTGCGTAGACATTCACGATGTTGAGAGGATAACTATATACCTTATGACCTTTTCTGAACTAGGATTTGTTTGATATCTGAATTGTTAGACATTGAAGGATAAAGGAACAGAAAATGAGGGCTAATGCTGATCATTTAGAAGATCAGCACGATATCTAGATTGTTATAAGATCAAACTTTTTACATCAAGCTATGCATTAATCAAGATTTATTATGTGAAAAGAGTTCTCGTGATTAATTAAAATAATTTATTTCAAGAGGGAGATAAGTCAGATAACCATTGTTCAATAACCTTTATTTGAGAGGGATTTAAACAAATATTAAACAAAGTAAAGGAAAGATTACCACTGCAAGTTTTAAACATATTTGAAATTTTGATTCTTATGCTGTGCACATTTCTAGGTGTTACCAAATCAATTTCAAAGTCTTCCATTGTCTGATCCCTGTTTAGGTATGATGCTTCTCATTTCATCATCAACACTCGAGTAAAAGAAAAAACAAAATCCTGTTGTATGAAAATTTCCTGATGGTTGGTTGTATTTGTTAAACCATTGGGGGAGGGATTATGTCCTTTCTTCCTATGCTTCATGTAGTTTCTGGCTTTTGCCAAAGTAATACGCCTTGAAGTTTTATTCTCTCTGATTAGGATATAATGTTTGTGTTGCTTGCTTGAGTTTGACTCTCTTGGCATTATTTATTTTTAATTTATGATTTTCAATTTTGTGTCCAAAATTGATGGGTCACATTTGGTTATTTGACATACGAGTTTTCCAATTCCATTTTCTATGCAGTTTTCATTGAACTCCCAAACTTATGTAGATTTCAAAATAATTCCAGACCATAAAAATCGCTGATAAAGACTTCAATACTATTGAAATGCAGTACAAGCTAAACTTACTTAGAGTGGGTGTCATTGCGTGTAGCGCACGACACCATTTAGTAATATCAAAAGTAGTATTTTCAGGAGCTTTACAATCAAATTGCTATAAGTATTTTGTCTACTTTTTGATGCTTTTGCAGATGGCGTCTGAAGAGGGTAAAGACCCTTTGAAAGAAGTTGATTGGAAGAGCATAGGGAGTGACTCTAAAAAGGAGTCTGATACTGGAACAATCGCCAAGAAAAGGCTACCGAAACGGATCAGGCAGATTCCCGACTACTATTTCCTTCCTCGTAAATCTTTGCCCTCGGCCATAGCCTTTTATGGCTCGTTTATTGTAGCCGGTGTCGGTGCTGGGATGCTGTTGGAAGGCTGGATAAACAAGAAAGTCAAAGGTACGCTTTGTGTTTCCATGACTAGATTCATTCAGCCAGAAAAAGTCACCAGAGCATGAAATTTTAGCTGATTAATTTTATTTTTTTATAAGAAACTTTCAAGTGCCTTGACTGTTGGTCACTTCTTTTCCTAGCTAAGGGAAAAACTTCAATCTAGTGTGTTGGCTAGTTAGTTATTCCAGTCTACAGTGGCTGAAAATGGGGAAATAAAAATCAACAATTTCCTAATCACAAAACGTTTAGTTCAGTTCTTATGCCAGTGCTCGGTTGAGTATTTGCTAGAGATCTTATTCATCGGCTGAACATGTTGCAGAGGACGGAGGTGTCATCTGGGAGTTTGGCAAATGAATTTGGGCAGCAGGTGCTACTTCAGATGCCATATATTCCTGGTGCTGATTCATCCTTCCTAGAAAGAAGATACAATTTTGCTATTGTTTATTAGCTCTTACTTCTATCTTAACTGGAACTGATCAATGCATGGTTAACTCTCTTGTTGTTCGCCATCATGAAAAGGGCCGCAGTACAGTGCGAAAAAACGCTATGCTTCAAAGGTTATCACGGGAAATGCTCCTATTTTGTTTTGGTGAAGAGAACGGGTGTTGAGTCATACATTATTGATTATTTTGGTCCTATTTTGTTTTGGTGACATTATATTTGAGTGATATACATAATTTTTTTTATGACTATTGAATTTTTATATTTAACAAATATTCTATATACTATATTAAAAGATAAGCATTCATGTCATATGTCCTCTCCTCATGCAAAGTTATTTTTTCACGGGATTATTTGCACAATATCATTTAATTATGGTAATTATATTATCTAATGCAATATTATTTATGCAATATCATTTCATACTACATTCTTTACCAATGAGTTTAATTCAAAACTTTTATTTTACAAAGTTAATATTAACTATACAATATTATTTCATTATATATATACTAACTAGTGAAGGTCCCGTCCTGTGTACGGAGAATACATTAATACAATTAATATAAACTAGTACAGTACCCGCGCCATGGCGCGATTTTGTAAAAAATATAAAAAAATTAATATTATAAAATATTAATAAAAGTTAGGATAAAAATCATAAAAATAATTACCATATCACGGAAATAATTTTATATATTTAAAAAAAAACTCATTTAAATTAGCATATATAAAAATTTATAGAAATTTTAAATCACTCTTATTGGTTAGAAAAATAATAAAAACATTGTAACTTTTAAAAAAAATATATATCATTGTAAATTTGGTATTAAGAATATATATGGATAGTTAGTAAATGTGTTAAAAATAAAAGAAAAAAATTAATTTAAAGAGATAAATGAAAGAAGAAGAAATAATTAAAGGAAAAATATTTGATTGGTTTAAATAGCTAATTAAAAACACGGCAAGGATAACATAGGCTAAAACTCTTATGTTTTAAGAATAAATATATAGATATAGGTATAGATATAAAGATTTACATATAGATTAATAGTAGGCATTAGATTGCATTCAAAAAAAATATTAGATATTTTAATTACTATAATATATATCATGTAATTAATATATAATGAAATAATACTATATAGTTCATATAGTTAATATTACCTTTACTAAAAAAAAGTTTTGAATTAATCCCATTGGTTAAAAATATATTATGAGATGATATTATGTTAATAATGTGTAAATAATATTAGATAGTTTAATTACCATAATTAAATGATATTGTGTAAATAATACCTTACAAAAATAACTTTGCGTGAGGGGACGACACGTGGCATAAGTGCTTTTGTTTTAATTAATATATAGATTGGTTAAAAATATATTATGAGATGATATTATGTTAATAATGCGTAAATAATATTAGATAGTTTAATTACCATAATTAAATGATATTGTGTAAATAATACCTTACAAAAATAACTTTGCGTGAGGGGACGACACGTGGCATAGGTGCTTTGGTTTTAATTAATATATAGATGGTTAAAAATATATTATGAGATGATATTATGTTAATAATGTGTAAATAATATTAGATAGTTTAATTACCATAATTAAATGATATTGTGTAAATAATACCTTACAAAAATAACTTTTCGTAAGGGGACGACACGTGACATATGTGCTTTGGTTTTAATTAATATATAGATATAAATAAAATTAATTTGATAGATTATAAAAAATCTAAATATTTTTTTATTTAGATTCTCTCAAAATATATATATAATTCACATTTATAAGATAATTTTTTTTCTTCTAATCTACAATTAATTGAATCTCATGTCATTTATTAGATAACTGTTTTTTAAAAATATTTTAATATTGTTTTTTGTTAAATATATAGTATATTTGTACAACTAATATTGTTTTTCCTTATATAATATTTACTCTTTTATAAGATATTCCATCTTTCCAATTATATGAGTTAATGATAAAATAAAATAATTATTTTTATTAGATTTCCTTTTTGACGGGAGAAAGTTTTGCGAGATGCACTCACGCGTCGCCACGTATGCAGATTCACTCACGCGCCGCCACTTGGGCAACAATGCATCAATTTTAGTATATGTATATATAGATAACACGTTATCATTAATGCCACGTGTCATCTCCTCATGCAAAGTTATTTTTGCAAGGTATTATTTGCTCAATATCATTTAATTATGTTAACTAAATTATCTAATATTATTTACACAACATCATTCATACTACATTTTTTAACCAATGAGTTTAATTCAAAATACTTTAATGCTAAATTTGTAGTCAATCAAATTATAATAGAGTTTTTTTCCTCAATATATTCTACATTTTTTGATCAGTTGATTTAATTTGAAACATTCAAAACATTGAATTTTTTAGTTTATTTCTAACTATTAAATATAAATCTATTAAGAATATTTCTTTTCTTAGGTCTCATAACCACTTAATTTTACCATAGAAAAGAAGTAAATGATCTTACACCCTCAAAAGAACGCGCCTGCGCGTGAGGCGATTTTCGTCTCCAACCTTCGGACACCAGCCGCCACCCAATTTCTTAACCTAACCCAGCCTGCAACTCCTAAATCAGCCCTTCTGCCATGGATTAACATCCGATTTTTGCCCCTAAACATGCTTTTCCCGACGCCGGATCTAGCCAAACCAACTTCTATCAACCTAAATCCTTTCATCCAAAATCTGGGTGTTATCTTAATCGAGTTTATCCCCTCAATCGGGGGTTCACACCCATGCCAAAGTGTTCTCAGTGAAAAGCTCTCAAATCAAAGTATACGGATGGTTGATTTAGTGAATCGAAGCTTCCTTCGGGGCCTCTTATCTCTCTATAAGCAATTTCAGAGGTTGATTTGGCTTGATTTCTGGCGAGCTAGGGTTAACAACAAATTCCGGGGCGGAGTTTGCGGGCTCGGGCGGCTGTTCTTCGTCTGTGGGGCCTTTGTTTGTGTCCGTCATCGTTCGTTCGGATGCAACTTCCTTTGCTTCCTGGTACTATTCCTTCAATTTGATCTATACTTATACAATTTCCACCCCTTATTACCCTTTGCCTTTGGCTTTCATACCAATTTTTGGAATTCAATCTCAACCGATTATATTCCTAGTTCCCATTGGATACTGTTTTTTATGGACTTATTTTGTTTCTTGATCTACCGCCTCTATCATGATTTTGGGAGTTATGTTTGTCACATGGCTAACTTTAATAATTCCCTTTGTTCATTACTCATGTTTAGTATAAACTATTTGTTAAAAAGCTCTAAAAATGCGTTGCTTGACAATCTTATTTGTGAGCTTCAAAGCTGTAATGGTTTTGGCATTTATGAGCTATCTCATAATTACCATACTACCATGTATGTCCATTTGAGTGGAGTGTCCTTTTGCATTCATGTGTGTAGAAGGATTCTTTCTATCTGTGTGTGTTTTTGGTGCAGGGACTCTTCCTGTGCTTGGGCGACTATCACCTATGGTGGGGCGCAAGTAGTTGTTTCTTTTGGGGTAACCCCCCGACACAATTCATTGTCCCACCGGACCAAAGGGTTAAAACCCAACTCATCTTGCAAGCAACGTGTACTTATGACCATCTTCGTTGGTGTTCGGTTGCGAATGGTTAGTATCAATTGGTGGTGGTGGTGTTCGTCTGTCGGGCGTCCCTATTGCACACTTGTTATGGTTTGTTGTAGGGGCTACTGCGTGTCTACTGTTTTCCTTCCTTGCTCTGCGCGGGAGTGGTGTGGTCGGCTTGTTCATCTCTTCTCACTCATGTTTACAAGACAACTTTATCAACAAATTTGTTGCTTACAAAGTACCATTTTATGTGTTCTATATAGCTCGGTGACCCCGAGGTTGAGGCGTTTCTGCTCACCTTTGACAACCATTCATTCAGGGAAGAACAAATACAAATGTATACACAATACACTTAAATATTGGTTTCATCTTGATTCCTTTTCTTATTACCACAAGGTGTATACAATCTACCAAAACTACATATTGGTTATTATATCTCGCTTTTGCCTGTTTACAAACTCGCTCTACTTCAAAAACATCAAATGGATTATACCTCCTTGTATAAACAATAACCTTGTGAGATTGCTTCCTGTTTACAGTCTCACATTACAATGTCCTCTTATCAAAGGTATTTTATGAATATATGCACTTGGAATTGTCGAGGATTACGTAGACGTAACATTTGGACCGCAGTTGAAACCTTTTGTTCATCAAACTCAATCAACGTAATTGCCCTTCTAGAAACGAAATCAGATAAAAAACCGGATGACAATATGTGGAAACAAAATGGGTTCGCAAACATTGCCTTCGCACCAGCTTCAGGCTTTGCCGGTGGCATTTGTCTTATTTGGAAAAACATCTCGCCCTCTCATGGCTCTATCGAGCTGGTACTCATTGACGAAAGATTTATTCATTTCAATTTCTACGACTCTGCTTCCCGTACGACTACGGCAATGTTTATCGTATATGCCCCACTGGATATCAGAGATAGAGAAATCTTTTGGGATCTCTTCATCCCTTATGCTAACTCTATACCTCTCCCCATTTGTGTCATGGGGGATCTAAATGACATTCAATCTCCAGATGAGAAAAAGGGCGGTTCAGCTCCACGACAATCGTGCTTCCAACGCCTCTTTAGAATCAAAGATAGCTTGCAACTATGCGATGTTCCTTCCGTTGGGGGACAGTTTACTTGGCGAAAACGTCAAAGTGGACCTGACAACTCCTTTGCGAAGCTTGACCGTTGCTTGGTCCAGAACGAAGTGCTTATAGCCTTCGACAAGCTTCAAATCCGTAACCATGCATTTACATCGTCTGATCATTGCCCAATTACAGTCGATTTTCGTCACAACATTCAGTTTGTTGCCCGACCTTTCAAATTTGAGATGGCCTGGACCAAACGAAAGGATTTTGACAACATTGTCCGACAGGCTTGGCGTATGGACAATCCCGACTCCTTTATGTTTAAGCTTGTTCAGAAAACCAAACTACTTAAAACACTTGCCAAGAAATGGCACAAATCAACACACGGTAACATACGCGCCCAATTAGAGAAATCTGATCAAGATCTTCTAGCGATACAAGCGGCACTACTTGTCTCCTTCGATGACAGAACCTGTCTACTACAGAAACGTCTTCTGGCTAAACGAGAGAGACTCCTCGACTTTCAACGATCCTATTGGCGTCAACGGGCTAAGGTAAAACATACTAAGCTTATCGACTCTAACTCCGGGTACTTCCACCGAGTTGCAACAATTAAACGTAACCGTAAGCTTATTAAATGCATTACCCTCAATGATGGCAGCCCTACAACTGATCCTACCACTATTCGAATTGAGTTTGAACGTGAGTACGAGCGTCATTTTCGATCTACTCTAGATCCTTCAATTGTCCTGGCTGACAAGCTTGGGATCCTCCGACCCGTTGTTTCGCACCAAGATAACGACCGTCTCTCGGCTTCTGTTTCAAATGCAGATATAAAAAATGCGGTCTTCTCCATTGATGCAGATAAATCGCCTGGACCTGATGGGATGTCAGCTGGGTTCTACCAAAAGTACTGGACAATTGTCGGTCCATCGGTCATCAAAGCAGTTAAGAGCTTCTTTTATTCAGGTAAGCTACTCAAACAAACCAATCATACATTTATTGCGTTAATTCCTAAAATTGATCACCCTGCTTGTATTAATCATTTCCGACCAATTAGTCTTTGCTCGACCGTTTACAAAATCATTGCGAAAATTCTAACGGCCAGACTAGCCCCAATACTTACAAAATTCATCCACCCGTTACAAGGGGCCTTTACAAAAGGACGTTCCATTCATGACAATATTCTCATCGGCCATGAAATTTTCCATTCCTTCAAAGCCAAAAAGGGCAAGGTCGGGTGGTTAGCCCTTAAGCTTGATATGGAAAAGGCTTATGACCAAATTGAATGGCCTTATTTGCAGGCCGTTTTACAGAAGCTCGGTTTCCAGAGTAAGTTTATTAGTTGGATTATGGAATGTGTCTCCACTGTCTCCTACTCAATCTTGATTAATGATATACCGACCCAACAGTTTTTTCCTTTAAGGGGCCTTAGACAGGGAGACCCCCTTTCCCCCTTTTTATTATTGCCTCAGAGTTTCTTGCCCAGACGCTGCAATATGAATCTACCAGAAATTCTGATATTGGGTTTCCTACTACTAAAAATGGACCTACCATCCCATTTCTCGCCTTCGCAGATGACATGATGATTTTTTCTAAAGCTTCAGCGTCTGCCTGCCAAAATATTACCTCGATTCTAAATGATTACTGCAGGCTTTCTGGACAAAAAATTAACTACCATAAGTCCTCCTACCAAGTATCGAATAACACCTCTAATGCTTCAAAAGCAACTATTACATCTCATTTAGGTATACCGTGTTCTACGGTGTTAGAAAAATATTTGGGTTGTCCGATCATCAATGGTAGAGTCAACAAGGACACCTTTGCAGATGTCGTTATTAAGACTAAAAATCAACTAACCAAGTGGAAGGCTTCTTCGCTCTCAGCTGAGGGGCGTAAGGTCCTTATTAAGGCAAACCTCAGTGCTCAACCTATTTTCTTAATGCAATTTTTTATGCTACCTGCTACTATTCTTACTGAATTAGATAAGGTCTACCGACTCTTCTTTTGGAATAAGGAAGGCCAGTATACCCCGCTTATCAGCTGGGATAAAATTTGCTCTGACACACTAAATGGTGGCCTGGGTATTTACAAAGCAGAAACAATGAATACAGCTTTACAACTCAAACTCTTATGGAAAATCCTAGCTGAACCACATAATCCCTGGGTACAGGTTATTCAGGCTAAATATCTTAAATCTTCATCCATTAGGACTTACTTGAAGAAAGGTGGGTCCTCTTGGCAGTGGTCCAAGCTCATTAATCTGCGCCCTTTGTTTGAAAAGGGTCTAAGATGGAGTGTCGGTAACGGTGAAGACATCCTTTTTTGGTCTGATCATTGGGCATTCGAGGATGGCCTTGTCAATCATACGACTAAAAAATTAACGGCTGAACAGCTGGCTTGGAAGGTTAGTCGGTTTATTACTTGCGCTAAAACCTGGAATATCTCTCTATTACAAACTGAACTGGCAGGTCTACTACCCACACATATTATAACACACATTATTACCTTACCTCTTCCTGTTACCAACCTGTCGGACAGACTTTACTGGGGACCGGACCCTACAGGTTGGTTTACCACAAAATCTGTTGTATCTTTGGTGCCTAACGGTGCCCAAAATACTCAATTCCAGTGCCACTAGATATGGAAATTAAACACTCCACCCAAACTAAAGCACTTTCTTTGGAAAATTGCTACTGACTCTCTGCCAACCAAAGATCGTCTCCAAAGGTCGCAGGTGAGTGTACCCATGCATTGTGTTCTTTGTGATTGTTTGTTTGAGTCGACTCAACATCTACTATTTGATTGTCCGATGACCAAGAGGGTTCTCAGTACTGTTAACTGCATCATACCCACTGGCGACCTAGCCAATTTTGATAACAATCGACACACTACAGTTTTACATTACCTATTCACTGCAACAAATAAATCAAACTTGAACAATCTATTTTATTGTTGGTGGGCTGTTTGGTTGTTTAGGAATAAATTGATCTTCGGTTCTACCACTACAGTTACAGTAACTCAGATTCAGATACAAATGCTTTCTACCAAACAAAGTTGGAATGAGGCTTCTCACTTTGATCTAGCCTCTGACTCCTTTATTCCGACAAAGGCCCGTACAAAATCTAACAGCGGTACTAGTAAGCGGCATCTTCAGAGCCAGGACATCAAACACTATTGGCAAAAACCGCCAGACCAGGCATTCAAACTTAACTTTGATGGGTCATACCGGGCAACTGGTGATGGATCTTTTGGCTATATTATTAGAGACTCAATGGCCTTGGTTGTCTCAGCAGGATCTGGCCTCTGTAACAATACTTCCGCCCTCTATGTAGAGGCGCTTGCTCTACGAAACGGAGTGCTTCGGGCGAAGGAATTAGGCATCGATAACCTGCTTATTGAGGGGGACAACCTCCAAGTTGTTAACTCGCTCTTGGGAGATTATCGCTGCCCCTGGAGTATTGAACTTTTGATATCTGACATTAGGTCTCTTTCTCTGTGTTTTAATTCAGTCTCTATTCGTCATATTTTCAAGGAGTCAAATGCTGTCGCCGATCGGGTCGCGCACCTGGCGTACGGTATCCCTGTCGACGAGGACTTGCTTGCTGATCAAGAACTTCGGGTTCTCGTCCGGAAGGACGCTCTAGGATATAGTTATTTGCGTAGTCGATAGTTGTATCCTAATTCCTTTCCTTGTATTCAAAAAAAAAATAACCACTTAATTTTATGTTTTTTGTACATTTTTACTTTATCAACTTTACCTTTCTTATATTATATGGATTATTAACTTTATTAATATTTTATTGAATTTTATAATAGTAATTTGTTATATTATTAATATTTTATTTTAAAAAACGCGCCATGGTGCGAAAATTGTACTAGTTTATATTATACGGATCACTAATTATAAAAAATAATAGCAAAATTATTTACATGTATGAAATGTTATTAAATTTTATATTTCTATAATGGACATACATCATGTATTATTTACATGTGTGAAATGTTAATAATTTTAAATGAATATAATTAAATCTTATACAGTATATAGATAAATGAAATTATATTACTGATAAAAAAAATCGTTTAAAATGGAATAATTTGATGTCAAAATTTAAAATTTGAATGTGGAAACTTACCCTTTGAGTTTTTGTTTACATTAGTACTATTTATTTACTTTAAAAAAATATTTAAAAATAAGTGGTATATTTTAATTGGAAGTGTAGATCGAATTCATACACATAAGTGATCCATATATATGTGTAGATTTGTCCCTGTTTCTCCCTTCACAGGGTTTTCCCATTTTGTTACGCCATTGTTTTTGTTAGGTGAACTGATCACCAATTCATTCTCAATATCTCAATTAACTCAATTAATCCTCTCCCAAAAATTAATTGGTCACCTGATTCCCATGCCCCTTCAGTTCGATCGATCTTTTAATTCCATTTTCCAACACACAAATTCAAATATTCAAACCTCCACCAATACCGTTGGAAACCCTCTCAGACTCAGTTGATGAATGAATGGGTGGTAGTTGCATTAGGTTTGAATTGCCCTAACAGTTAGTTCATCCAACTCCTCCCGCCCTCTTCACCCCCTTCTTCATCTCCTCTTCAATCATTTTTTCTCCCCTACAAAATCATATGCTAAATACTTTCGACAAAATCTTGTGCACAGTACCCCCTCTTGTACATTTATCTCTCTATATATAAACACCATTCAAATCAAATAGAGAGTAGACAAGAGTTGTATACAGATCTATAGAAAGAGGGAAGAAATGAAGTTGATCGCGGTGTTGGTGTTGGCGTTCCTAGTCCTTGCAGTTTTCCTTCCATCGGCGCATGTATGCCAAGGCAAGAATGTTGTGCAGTTCATCTTCGGAGACTCCCTTTCGGATGTGGGCAACAACCAGTACTTGTCAAGGAGTCTTGCCAAAGCCAACCTGCCTTGGTATGGGATTGACTTTGGCGACGGTTTGCCTAATGGCCGCTTCACTAATGGCCGCACAGTTGCTGACATTATAGGTTTGTGTTCTTACCTATCTTAACACTTGTAGTTTATAGGTGGGTAAGTTGTTGAGCTGACATCCTTAAATAAAAAAAACACTTCGATTTCTACAACATTGACATTGGCGGACCTAGGGAGGCTCGGGGTGGCGTCAGCCCTTTCCTAGCTAGCTCGGAAGAAAACCTAGAAATTTTTTATTTTCAGATTTTTTGGTAATTTTTACTAATTTAGATATAAAAGAGTGTAATTTAGGTCATTAGTTCGAATTCCATTAGTTTCACATTTTTCATAATTTTTGTTTTTCTACTAAAAATATCTAATTAAATAATAAATTAAAATTTCTCTCCAATCATATCGATTTTTTTTCTACATATACATATAAAAAAATTCTCATTTTTTGAATATTTTTATTTTTTCTAAATTTAATGATTTTTCTAATGTATTTTTTTTTAAAAAAAATACTTTTCATATAAACATGTAAAAACAAATTATCGAAAATTTGTTCAGCCCCCAAAGGAAAATTCCTGGGTTAACATTGATCGATGTCCTTGTTTATGTCTGCTTTGTTTATTTTTATGACACTTATAGGTCATATAGAAACACCCTTTCGATATGATTGCGGGAAGGGTGCACACCACTCCATCCCCTAGACTCTGCTAGAAGCGGGATATACAAAGATTGTTCTTCTTCTTCTTGATGCACTTTTTATTCTCTGATCAGGTGATGCCATGGGCTTGCCAAGGCCACCGGCCTTTCTCGACCCCTCCTTAGATGAAGACATGATCTTGGAGAACGGTGTAAACTATGCATCCGGTGGTGGTGGCATCTTGAACGAAACGGGTGGTTACTTTGTAAGTGATGGGGTTTCATTTATAAATGGATTTCAAATTCAATTTGGAATGAGGAGTGAAATTCTTGAAATTGTTATAGTATTGATTGATTAAACTTGTTTGTTGTGGGTTGCAGATTCAGAGGCTGTGTATGTACAAACAAATCGAGCTGTTCCGAGGGACCCAAGATCTGATAACCAGGAAGATTGGCAAAAATGAGTCTTCCAAGTTCTTCCGAAATGCAAGGTATGTTGTTGCATTGGGCAGCAACGACTTCATCAACAACTATCTCATGCCTGTTTATAGCGATTCTTGGAAGTACAACGACAATTCCTTCATGGATTACCTTGTTGGCACCCTCCAAGATCAACTCCAGGTAATCTTCCAAGATATAAATCATAGGAATTAATGCTCCGTTTGACAACAGTAAGTAGCTTTTAAGAGCTTGTAGTTTTGAGTCATAACTTTTCAATCGCTACTCACTCAAGTTTTTTGGAGCTTTTGTTTTTTTTTTTTATTCACAAGTTTTCTTTAGCTATTATAAGAACTAGATTTCTCAGTTATCCTATCAGCTTTAGTTATCGCATCAGCTACTTTTTTGGTATATGTTGTAGGTTTTGTACAACCTAGGAGCACGGCAGCTGATGGTGTTTGGGCTTGGCCCCATGGGATGCATCCCTCTGCAGCGTGAGCTTGGCGGCAGGTCAGGTGGTTGCCAAGACAAGACCAACAAGCTAGCTCTCAGCTTCAACAACGCCGTCAGCCAGATGGTGACTCGGCTCTCCAAGAGCCTTCCCGGCTCCAACTACAAAGTCGGAGAGGCCTATGATGTAGTCAACAATGTCATTTCCAATCCAACCAAATATGGTAAAAAAAAAATTTTTTTACAGAAATTCTAACACCATGTTTTTTGGAGTCATTTGGGTTTGGTGTCGAAATGTTGCTAGCTAAAAGCTGTCTTGTAAATGCAGGGTTCGACAACTCAGATTCGCCGTGTTGCTCCTTTGGGAAGCTGATAAGGCCGGCTCTGACGTGCGTGCCAGCATCGACGCTGTGCAAAGACCGAAGCAAGTACGTGTTCTGGGACGAGTACCACCCGAGTGACGCAGCGAATGAGATCATAGCCAAGGAGCTGATCAAGAAGTTTGGGTTCCAGAAAGTGAATCAAACAACAAGTGCTCCTTCCTCTGCACCAGCCATGGCCCCTTCTTCTGACGCTTAAACTTTGTCGAATCGAATTACGGCGTTTTGGTAAGCTGCGTACTCGAGTAACTACCTCATCAGATTGAACAAAGACACACACCATTGATGAGTAGATATCATTACTGTGTGATAATATGCACTATGTTACAATTTTTCATTTGAGCTTTGTGATTGGAGTTAATAGTGAAGGTTGAATAACACTGTCCTGTTTTTTTGGTAAGAAATTGCAAAAAGTTTTTTTTTAAGGCCAAATTGCAGAAAACACCCTTTAAATAGGGTATTTTGCGAAAAATCACACCTTAAAATGAAAATTGCAGAAAACCACCCGATAAAATAGTTTTCCTTGCAAAGTCACACCCATCACCCAATTTTCGTTAATTAAATGTTAAAGTGTGTGGAAATTCAATTATACCCCTTATTTTTATTATTAGTTTACTCAATTCAATTGGTATTAGTTGATATTTAACTTTTTGACGTTTTTTCAAAAGCAAAAAATACTATAAAATATCAAAAAGTATTTTTTTAAAAAAATAATTTTATACTTACAAAAAAACCCTATAAAAAATTGATGTGTAATTTATGTTTTATACATATAAAAAATGTAATACTTGGGCTACTTGAAGGAAATAAATATTTTTAAAAAATAATGTTTCATATAGTTTTTATTATTCTAAAAATGTATGTGGAATAGTGAACATATTTTTAGAATAATAAAAATTATATAAAATATCATTTTTTAAAATTTTAATTTCTTCAAGTATCCCTTTAGTAATATACACTTTTTAAAATATATAAATCATCAATTATATCTATTTTTATAGTGTTTTTACTAATAAATGTGAAATTATATATAAAAAATGATATTTTATATAAAAAAATCACTTTTAAAAAAATGTTAAAAATGTAAAAATTAATTAATACCGATTGGATAAAGTAAAATAATAATAAAAACAACAGATATAATTTATTTTTCATGCACTTTAATATTCAATTAACGAAAATTTGGTGATGGGTGTGACTTTGCAAGGAAAACGGTTTTAAAGAGTGGTTTTCTGCAATTTTCGTTTTAAGGGGTGGTTTCATGCAAAACACCATATTTAAAGGGTGGTTTTCTGCAATTTACCCTTTTTTAATTTTTATTTTAAGGTTAATATATTGAAAACTTCGAAAATATTTACAAGAGTCAAAGAGGTCTACAGGACTACCAACAAAATGGGGCTATAAGTGGACTCCACGAGGCTCTACTACCATATGGGGGTTAAGGACGTACGATCCCATTAAATTTGTTATTTTACGAGTTACATAAGAAATCTGGGATCAAATTTAACATTTATCGGATTCAATCGTCTATCCTAAATTAAATCAAATTTGCAGTAATTTTGAACTACATGTGATTTGATCCATCTCAAATGGGTACTAATTCACTCAACATAAAGCTATATTTCAACCAAAAATATTTTCATACTTCTCGAAAAATAAAATTTATGAAAAGTTTATTTCCTAAAAAGTAACTTTAAGAGTAAAAGTTCTACACCAAATGAGACCTTAAATCATGGAATTAATCCTATGTATATATATCTACTCAAATGAGTCAGATCTAGGAGAAGAGATCAACGTATGTACTAGGTCTATGTATACTTTATTGCGCACATCTAATGATAGACCTTCATCCATTTATAACATTCATCGTGTCTTAGGTTAGATTATATTGGGTAATGCATAGCCGAATTTGAGAGATTATGTGTATCCACCTCAGTTTTTCGGAGTTTTTAATTTTCTATTCACAAATTTCTATCAAATAAGTAAATTATTGAAAAACTCTGATTTACAAGTTCTGATTTGATAACTACTGAAAAACTCTAATTTAATAAGGTAATTAAATTAAAATCTTATATTTATTTTATTTAAAACTATATAATATCAAAATAAAAAAACTCTTAAAATCTAACAGTGGTGTTGTTATTGAAAAAAATCTTATTTTAAAAGCTAATTAAATTAAAATTTTATATTTATTTTATTTAAAAATATATAATATCAAAATAATAATAAAAAAGTTATTCATATCGGCTAGTGGTGGTGTTTAATGCCAAACAAAGCCTTTAAACCAAAAACAAATTAATTAACATAACCGTTTAATCGGAGACAACTTAAATCCGATCAGAATCCAAAGCTAAACCCATTAATTACCAATCTAAACCCATTAATCAATTACAAATCTAAACCCCCCCAAACCCCCAAATCCACGGCCAATCCCACAAGCCTCCGGCGCCGGCATCAACTCCTCCAATGCCATCTTAGCATAATCATTAGCATCAGAAAACGACGTCGTTGCGTCAACCGTCTTCGCCTGCAACGCATGCGCAACGCTCTCCTTGAGCTCCTCCAGCAACGCCGAGAGCCGCCCGAGCTCACCCCTCCCCATCTTCCCCACCGGGGCCACCCACCACCCCTCCGCCACGCGCTCCAGCGCCTCCCTACGCCCCCTCTCCGCCTCCATCAGCCCCTCCACGCGCGTCAGCTGCGCGTTCAGCTCCTGCACGCGCGCGTTGGCGCACGCGCTCGTTGTCGTAGTCCTCGTAGTAGTAGTAGTAGTGTTGTTGTTAAGGAACTTGTCGACGAGGGAGTCGACGTTGGGGTGGCCGAAGGAGAACACCTTGTGGGCCGGGGAGAAGACGACGATCGCGACCTCGACGCCGCAGAGCGTGCAGAGCTCGCAGGCCTTCTTGAAGAGGCCCGACCGCCTCTTCGAGAAGGTCACCTGCCGGTGGGTCGGCTTCTCGATCCTCGCGATCTTGATCTTCTGCCTGCCCAAGCTCGGCTTCTTCTTGGCCATGTTTTTTCGGTTTTTAGTGGTGTGGTTTGGCAAAATGGGAAAGGGATGTAATTTATAGATGGAATTTGTGGGTTTTGGAATTAAAATTATCTTTGCTTGCAATGTGTATTAATCCAGGGGCTTTAATTTTATTTAACCCACTCTAATTATTTTGATGAGTAACTTTTGATTTGGGTGTTATACAAAATCTATAATATAATGATGATATTAATTTGGTAGTGTCTGTGTAGTAAAGGGAAGGTCCGAGTACTATGTTTTTATGATTTTTGGCACTTATCCTTTAAATATAATACTTTATCCGTTTGTAAATATAAATCCATTGACTTTTTAACACGTTATTTAAAAAGTTAAAAACTATATAAAATAAATTTTTTCATTAATTTTTTTACATAGTTTTATACTCCCTTCGATTTTTAATATAAGGCATTTGAATTTTGTTCACGTGGTTTAAAAAGTTAAAAACTATATAAAAGAATTTTTTTTTAAAATATTCATTAAAAAATAAAAATTTACGGATAAATTCACGAATTAAAACTATTTACACAAATATTCAAAATTTGCAGGTAGGTCAGAGAAATGTGGTCTCAGACCGCGTTTCATGGGTTAATTGGATATTTATCTTCAAAACTGGAAAAAAATTTTTAATTTCTTATAAAAACGCGGTTCCAAACCGCGTTTTTCCCCCTTTTTATTTCTTAATTTTAAAAAACAGCCCAAAAAAAATATGTGTAAAACGCGGCCTCGGGCCGCGTTTTTACTTAGAAAAAAAAAGAAAGAAAATGAGGCGTTTTTACTTAGAAAAAAAAAGAAAGAAAATGAAGGAGGAGGAGTTTGAAGGCGACAATGGCCTAAGAGGTTGAAGGCCGGAGCGGCGCGCCGGTAGACTCAATATCTTGACGCTTGAAGGCCGGATCGGAAGCTTGGGTCCGAGCGGCGGCAGCCATGGTTCCGAATAGCGCGAAGGAGTGGTGGATCGAGGGTTTGAAGGTCGGAGACGTTCCCGTGGGAGCTTGAAGGCCGGAGTGGTTTGCCGTGGTAGCCATGGCCACGGAGATTCGAAGCGGAAGTGAAGCCCCGTCGGAAGTCCTTCCCCAATTACCCACACCTCCTTGCCGCTAGAAGCCCGAAACACTGGGAACAGTGGAGCACCACTTTCCTCAATCCCCCCTAACTTCCGTCACCTCCCTCCTTTTTCCTTTTTTTTTTCTTTTTTTTAGTTAAACGCGGACTCGGTCCGCGTTTTACATATATTTTGTTTTGGGTTATTTTTTTAAATTAAGAAATAAAAAGAGGGAAAAACGCGGTTCCAATCCGCGTTTTTATAAGAAATTAAATTTTTTTTTCCAGTTTTGAAGATAAATATCCAATCAACCCATGAAACGCGGTCTGAGACCGCGTTACTCTGACCTACCTGCAAATTTTGAATATTTGTGTAAATAGTTTTAATTCGTGAATTTATCCGTAAATTTTTATTTTTTAATGAATATTTTTAAAAAAATTCTATATAAAATATTGATTTTTTTAATTAAATTTTTTTATATTATAATACTTATTAATAAAAAGTATTTTAATGTAAAAAAATTAGTTTAAAAAAATCAATATTTTATATAGTTTTTAGCTCATTAAACTACGCGCACAAAAATTAAATGTCTTATATTAAAAATCGGATGGAGTATATATTACGGAGTACTAGTAAGTATATAGTTATGATACATATTTTAGTGAAGGGATGGAGTGTATATAATTGATTATACAGTATTACAGTGCCTTATTTGACATAGTGGAAAAATTCCGATCACTATGGATATATATCTATGTGTATATGCATTGAACATTAACTGGATATGATATAACTTTGAAACATACTCCGTAATATTTAGTGATTCTAAATAGGAATACAAATAAAGTAATGGATAAATTAAATTGAAAGCACAATTATTGCTCTTTATTATATTTGTTGAATATGGCAAATTGGTAATTTATGTATAATTTATCAATAAATTCTCCTATTTAATTGTTGAGACAGGTATATAAAAGTAAAGTATTGATGCTAGATTGAAAAAAAATAGATGAAAAGGTTTAAGATCCTCTCTTAAATCTTAATAGAGCCACTCCTAATATTCCCCTAGGGAATTGATGGTGTTAACCGTACCATCCACCATGATCTTGATGCTTATTTCTACTCACACGTATTCGCTCAAGAAATGACACGTTTTTTGGATGTGATTCTGAAGTTTACAAGAGAAACAATAATAAAAATAAGCACTATATGAAGATTTGAGCATATAGAGTTCGTATGGGACAGAGTTAATAAACATACTAAAATTATAAACAAGGTAAAATTTATAAACTGTTGATAAAAGTAGTTAAAAATTTATACAATAAGATAATCTTCGTATGAGGCGAAAAACAGTTTATTTGTAAAAAATATAGTTTATTTGGTTGTTATTAGAGGTATTGTGGTACTTTCAAACCAAATAAGATAAAAGGGGGTAAAACAATACTTTTGCAAAATTAACATCAAAATAACCTCCCTTTTCTAGCTTTTTTTAACACATTTTTTTAAAACAATTTTTAGTTAATTTTGGACATCTATACAACCATAAATCCTGATTAAAAAAAACCAGTACTTTTATTTATTTTTTAACAGTTTATTTTCACAACCATACACTAGTGGGTTGAGCATTAACAATGCATTAACAATTGAAGTACGATGACAATAAGCAATATCATGCTCCTAACTCATATTCGTGTGTTGAAGGAAAATATGAAAAAAAAGGTATCGTACAATAATGGTGTACTTCATATACATATATGAGCTTTTGTACGAGTCTTTTTATAGTCAATATGAAGTCTTTTCATTACTTTATCCAGAGTTGTATGGCGTTTGGAGAGATTCAAACATTGTCAAGTCTCGTTAGGATCGAAGGATTTATTTGCATATAGATGGACTCATTAGTGGTTTTCAAGTTGCTATTGTCAAGCTCCTAGCCACTAGACATGAGTAAATATGGGTTAATCCGTCCGATCCGTCCAACTCATCCGGAAAAATATGTAGGTTTTGATAGAGTAGTAGGTTCAAACGGGCCGACATGCCCGATCCGGTAGGCCCAGAGGGCCGGGCTTGGACAGAGAGTGAAGCCCAAACGGGCCGACAGGCCGGGTCTGGTTTTATATTAATATTATATATAATTATATAAGTTATATATAGTATTATATATATTATTAACATAATAAAAATATATACATAATTTCTATAATTTATAACTATACTCTCTCTCGCATAGCCTGAAAGTATTGGTACAATATAACATTGATTTGCATTTGTTAGTAAGCTAATATTGTCTAGATTTGTCTCACCTTTAAAAGTATTGGTATAATGTTGTGATTTGCCTCTTTTTTAAAAAAAAAATTAGTTTGATTTCGGATAGAAAACGAATTTGAGACACTATGCCCGTTGGGTGGCCCGACCTGACAATGAGGGCGGGCTTGGGCAAGATACCAGGCCAAAAAACCGGGTCTGGCCCAAACTCAGCCCGATTTAATAAGCTGAAAATTTGGTTAAGGCTCGACCCAAGCCCGCCCAGATGATCGGCCCATGCTCATATCTACTAGCCACCCACTCATGCTGATTTTTACCTATTATATTACATGGTAGAGTCCATCTCATGTGTAAGGTTTCTAGCTTGGGAATTTAGGATTGCCTTGTAAATATGCCAATAATTTTTTTTTTGTTTAGTATTCTCCTCTACAGATTTTATATGGAAAAAAGATATTGGAAGTATTAGTAACATTTCCAAATGATCAATATTTCATGATTCTTGTTTTGCAAAAAAAAAAAATTTTGTCCCGTCAAATATCGCTAAACTCTTATTTCAAACCCTTATACTCCGTACCACGTAAGGTTTGTTTAATCTATTTTTTTGTAACAATAAAACCCATGAATTTAACTTCACTTAGGCTATGTTTGGATAACCCGTCATTATGATTTATAAGGCATAATACTGTATTATACTCCGTAATATATTGCATTATAATATAGTATTATGCATTATAATAACCGACTATCCATATACATCCTGACTTTAAAATTTTTCAATTTGAAAAAAAGTTGTTTTACCTCTTGCTTTCAATCTTCTACCAATTTTTTTTACTTTGAAATCTTCATTTCCTCTAAATTTTATTAATCTAAAATAAAAAACCCAACCCAAATACATTTCTCAATTCCCATAGATTTAGACTTCATGAGAATCTAATTCAAACAAGTAATTTCTTGATTTTTTTTGCTAATTCCTATTAAACCCATTTTCTAAAACCAAACACAACCTAACAAGCTAATAACGGCTTAATCACCGTACGATTTGGATAAACCCCATTGCATCGCTTTCGCCACATCAGAAGCAACCGTGGGCCTCACCTACACCATAGCACTCCACCAAGCTGCTTCACGGCGATAGTCCGGGAAGAAAACTTTTTTCTTCCGTAAAACAAATGTTCCCTGAAATCCCCTTTTTTAGTGGAGCCATCGCCGACTCGCCGTTACGTCTCTCTCTCTCTTCTTCCCCATTTCTCTCTCAGCAGTTGCACAGCACTCATCGCTTTGATCTCTTGACCACTCATCAATGGCGGCAAAGCTGTCGACTGCCTTTCTCGGCCATGAATTGCCTGGATTGAACTCCAGCTGCTCCACTCTCCGCTTGTCTATCCCGTCTCGTCGCCTTCCTACCTCTTGCAAAGTGCGCCGCCGTAATGTCAGGTTTTATTACTTGCTTATCAGCTTCGAATACATTTCATTAGGTTTTGCTTGATTTGGTTGCGAATAGGTCGAGTTTGAGGATTAGGTTGCTTTTGCTGATGCGATATTCCTTATTTCTTCCTTGAGTGGCAGTTTACATTTGTTTAATATAAAAAAAAACAATCCAAAATTAAAGAGAATAGGATCACAGGCAGTGGAAAAGCTGTTTGTTCAAAATATCTGGATGTATATGAAGCTTTCGCTGTCACTGGTTGCCTTGAGTTTATCCATTATCCCGTTTGCCGTACGGTAATTGGTGTTGAATGTTGATGGTTAGCCAAATGTATCATATTCTAGTGTGAGGTTCTGAATTTCTGATAAGGCTAATGAAGCTTGACGTGTAAAGCTAACACTTGTGTTATCGCGAGTATTAATTGATGTGTAAGGATAAGTTGAATAAGCCATTATCTGTTGAAGTTCTGAGTTGAAGTTGCACAGTGGCTGTGTCTCACACTCTCACATGCCGATGATTGATATAAACTGACTTTTTATTTTGTCTACTCGATGCAGTTCTCAGGGAAAAAGACAACTTACGAAGAAGATTTCTTCTGATCGTCCTAGAACAAATGCAGATTTGCAGCTTAATGGTGACGAAGTACCAAACATGGAGAAGCCTATGATCAAAATGATCTCAAGATTAAATGGGGATATTTTACCTAATGATGATATTCATGTGACTGAACTGGTGAAGCATAATGATGAGATGACCAGTATCCTGACAGATTATAAAAGAGAAGATTTGGCTCGAGATGTGAGAAATATACCATCAACTCCATCTGATAACAGTTGCACCTCAGTTAGTGAATCCTCTCAAGCTGATGAAGCCAAGCGTTTGGTAATCGTCTCAAAATCACCTCCCTTAACTACCACAATGATATCTTTTCTTTATGTGGATGAGTGCAACTTTGTGATTGTGTTTGTTTCTCAAATTATACAAGCTTATCATCTCTAGCTTACTGCTGCTTTAATGGCTTGGTTGGATACGTTTTTGTAAAATATATCTCACCTTCAGCTTATCTTTGTTTTTCACTTATGAGTTAACCATTATAAATTAGTCCGAACAAATGAATGAATTATGTTTTCTCCTAATGTTTTCTACACCATTTCTCTCTCTCCAATGTTCCATGATCTTAATTGACATGCAAAATCATACATCAAAGAAGGGTCATGACATGAAAAATGACACTGTGGATTTGCCAAGAATAATATCTGAAAATAGTAGATCCGTCCCTTGTGTAAAAGGGTTTCCAGTGTTCCAAGTCCATTGTGAATGGCTAAACTATCTATTCCAGGATCACTAATTCTCATTCTTGGATGTCCGTGATTTTTCACGGGGTGTGGAAGAATGATACTTCTATATCTAGTTTTTTGAACTTATTAAGCATGCTATTTTCTTGCCAATATATAAAGTACACATAGAAGATTGATCAACACTTAGTTTCTGATAAATGTAAGTGATACTTATATATGAATACAGTACTTTCTTGTTTCTACTAGTTAGTTGTACTGTTTTGATCAATTGGTAGCTTCATAAAGGTTCAGTGTCCATACAACTTCAGGTCCTTCGCTTATTCTTCTTCTTCTTCTTCATTTTTTTTCCTATTCACCATCTTAATTTAAAGAACCTTAAAGTACTTGCTAGTTGGCCGTCATTAGACTTAACACTGAATGGAAATACTTTTAGTTTCAGCTGATACATGTAACTTAAATTTGACTCTTTTTTTCCCCATTTTTTCCAGAACACTATTGAAAGTTGACCCATATAACTATATGAGTCATCCCCCCTCCAGCCAACCCCACCTTCAACACCGGTAGTTGTGCATAATTGCACATGCAGTGGCTTATTAACAATGCAGATTTTAATCTGACCACAGTTAACCTGGCTGATTAATGTGCCACGGAAGTGAAACAATAAAATGTTCCCATAAGTCGAATTTTGCTATATTTGATACTTTTTTTTTTTTGTGACATTTATGATTTATGACGGCAATGAAGCTTATCTTTGCCGTATCTGGGTACTTAGTAGGAAGGATTCTATGATACTACTGATATGGTTGGTACCTATATGTAAGATTATAGAATGCATACACATTGGTCATAAGATGTTGTAAGAGTTCATCTTTTTGGCATTCTTCATGCTGCTTTTGGACTTTTGGTACGGGCTGAAAAGCCAACTTTGTTGTCTATTTTTAGTAAATAGATACAGATTTGAATAGTATGTTTTGCGAAAGATAAATAGCTCCTGACTCTGTAATCTTTATTATAATGTCGTAGAGGGTTATAAATACCAAGTTCAAATAGTTAAAGCAAAAAGTAACAGCCAAAACACAACTGTAGTCCTTATACGCAGCCTTGACCTGTCTGGAGTGTTGCAATCTTAACTATGCTATTTTGACTTTGCAGGCTTTGAATGGTCATGGTGTTGAACAAATGTCTAGTATTCAACTTGAGGATTTGATCTGCATGATAAAAGATGCTGAGAAAAGTGAGGTTACCAACCTGCTTTAGTAGTATCTCTTTGCTCTAGTTTAGTATGCTAAAAGTCAGTTTTGCCTCCTGAAATTTGTCTTAGATGTCGTCCTTCTTAATGAGGCCCGGGTACGTGCACTTGAAGATCTGGAAAAAATTCTTGGTGAGAAGGAAGCTATGCAAAGTGAGATGAATTTTCTGGAAACAAAGCTGGCAGAAACTGATGCAAAAGTGAAAGTTGATTCCCAGGACAAGATTGATGTTGAGCTCCTCAAAGAACAAATGGCAAGAATGGAGGAGTGGTATAGTGGTGGTGGGGCTGATGCTAGCAATCATAGTGTGAATGGAGTGAATAACAAATTATCTATAGAAGAAGAGTTCAATTCACTTAGGATAGAGAACCTGACCTTGAAAGATAATTTAGAAGCGCTTAGAGATGAACTAAAGAATGTCAAGACAACTAATGATGAGGTAACTATGCTGGTCAGTGAGAAGTCACGTATGGAGACTGCCTTCAAAGATTTAGAGGTAAAGTTTGCTGAATCTCAATGCGAAGTAACTGAACTTTCTTCTCTAAAATTTGAGTACAAGAGTTTGTTGGAGAAGGTAGAGAATTTAGAAGCTTTATTGGGGGCATCAAAACAAGCTGATGAGGCTATACTGCTGCTGCAACAAAATAAGGAACTCCATGAGAAAGTCGACAGGCTACAGGAATTTCTTGAAGAAGCAAATATCTACAAACTATCTTCAGAAAAGATGCAACGTTTCAATGACCTGATTCATCAAAAAGTAGAACTGTTGGAGGAGCATCTTAAGAGCTCTGATGAGGATATACAATCTTATTTCCAACTATATCAAGAGTCTATTAAGGAATTCCAAGGCACACTTAATTGTCTACTGGAAGAAAGCAAGAAAAGATCGAATCATGGTCCTGTGCTTGATATGCCTAGGGAATTCTGGAGTCGTTTGTTACTTCTTATTGATGGTTGGTTACTTGAGAAAAAAATGTTACAAGATGATGCAAATAAGCTGAGGGATATGGTTTGGAAGAGAGACCGGCGTATTTATGATGCTTACATGACATGCATGGAAAAGAATGAGCAGGATGCTTTTTCAATGTTCTCGAGGCTGATGTCTACTCCAATACGGTAACCACTTTTCTGTAGCATTAGACTACAAACCAGATATTTGTATGGGTTCCAACAGTTCAACTTGATGGTAATTAACTTCTTGCCCATTGTATTTTTTTCATAAACAAATAACAGTTCAGCACTACACGTGATCCATATTGCAGCAGAGATGGCACCAGTTGCTAAGGTAAATTTCAACACAGCTTATTGCAAGATTAAATATTCTATTGATTTGAAGGATTATCTGTGTGCACTTGTGGATGTACTAGCCTCTGAAAGTAACATATATCGTGCTCATGCCATATAATTGTCCTACTTGTTGTGCATCGATCAATATATTGCATTGTGTTAATTGCTCATTGCTTCTAACCCTCTTTTGAATGAACTGTTTGGAAACAAAAAGGAATATGTTGACATTGGACAGTATTGGGATTGGTAAGGGGAATGAACTAAGGCTTGGGTGACTACTGGAGTTTTGGAATGTGATTGTTAGGCTGTGATGGAGTATGTTTAGAGTCACAATGTGGTGACATAAGTATCTAGAGTTACATACGAATTGCATTAACGCCGAATTTAGGTCCAGAGAGAGCTTCTTGGCTGGAGCCCGAGCATTTGGCCTAGGGGTTTTGCCCTTTTGAGTCTGTCTGGATGTCATGCTTTTGCGGTACTTGTTTATAAAAGTAAAAAAACCATATAAGATCACTTATAATATTTTATATTTTTTTTTGGGGGGGGGGGGGGGGGTGGGTGGTGGGTGGGTGTTCCAAACAGACCCAAAGGTGTGAGTGTTTGTGCTCTTTGGTTGGAATCCCCTCCAGATCCTATCAACAGCTATTCATATATCCTTCGTTGTTCATGTATTTGAAGGTTGGAGGATTGGCAGATGTTGTGACTGGTCTTAGTAAGGCTTTACAGAAGAAGGGACACCTTGTTGAAATTATTCTTCCCAAATATGACTGCATGGAGTATGATCACATTTGCAATTTCCGGGTATGTTACAATTTGATGGTACGAACTTGGTATACCAAATGTTCCAGTTACTGATGGCATATTATTGATTTATACAGCTATTAGACACAGTGCTGGACTCCTATTTTGATGGGAAACTGTTCAAGAACAATGTTTGGGTTGGCACTGTTGAAGGTTAAAATCTTAGCATTATCCTTTCAGGTTTGTTGTTATGCTGTGGATTTTATCCTGTTAATGTAACACTACGCCAATTTATGCTTATGTAATGCAGGTCTTCCTGTGTACTTTATTGAACCTCTACATCCATCTAAGTTCTTTTGGAGAGCACAATATTATGGGGAGAATGACGATTTCAAAAGGTTTTCCTATTTTAGTCGTGCAGCATTAGAGTTGCTTCTGCAATCTGGCAAGAAACCAGATATAATACATTGTCATGATTGGCAGACAGCTTTTGTGGTACACACAAAGAAACAAGATCATTTCTGTGCTATATCTCTGTATCTAACCATAGTGCTCAGTTAAAGAGTTTGATTTTTCCGTTCAGGCACCTCTTTACTGGGATATTTATTCACCGAAAGGGCTGAATTCAGCCAGAATATGTTTCACGTGTCACAATTTTGAGTACCAAGGAGCTGCACCTGCTAGAGAACTAACGTCATGTGGTCTTGATGTTCTCCAACTAAATACTCCTGATAGGATGCAGGACAACTCATATCATGACTGTGTCAACCCTGTGAAGGTAGGTGTTTGCCAATTTGTTGCAATCTAACAGTAATTGCTCCACTTTGGCATACGTTTGTGTACCCTCCTTAACATATTCCTTGTGTTGTAGGGTGCAATAGTCTTCTCCAACATTGTCACAACTGTATCACCTACCTATGCACTAGAGGTTCGAACCCCTAAGGTATGAAAATTGAACCGCAACTTTTGCCAATTGAACCGCAACTTTTTCTTAAGAACTTATGTTAAAATTGAAAATTGGATGTTAAAACGGTTCTTAAACCTGATGTTTAATTAATATTATATAATAAATGTATTTATTATATTTTAAATGGAAATTTGTATAGTAGAAAAGTGGTTGCAGTTGGTATGTAAAAGTTTTAGAGATTTTAAGATTTAGGCCTCTATTTTAGAGTTTTTTTAGAGGAGCGGTTGGAGATGCTCTAACAAATTATTTACGCAAATTGTCCCAATAAAGTCGTAGGAACAATCTATACCACTAATAAATCTAAAACTATCTTAATTATGAATTTTTTTCACACGTCTTGTGTTTCGTAAATTTATTTTTAATCTTATTTTTTTACCAAGTAGAAACCTTAGCATTTTTTATTATAAAAAATCTTTTATAGATTATTAATAATAATAATATTTATTAATATATTTGGTATGAAATGAAATATTTTTGATATATATATATAGATAGATAGGATCATTTGTACACAACTCTTAGATGCATCATGTTAACAAATCTAGGTCATTGAATGAAGAAGATCAAATGGATGTGATTATAAGTAACTTGTGATTATTTGTTGATATTGGGTGATTATTCATAAGTAACTTGTGTATAATGAATTATTTGTTGGTAGTAGGTAATTTTTCGTAAATAAATATATACGGATAGGCATGTTGAATATGAATAATTACATTGTTATGTACAAATAATCATGTTAAGCAAAGGAATAATTTTTGTCTACACGAGTATACCGTAAGGGTTGTGTACACCCAAACCTCCCCCCTCCCCTCTCCTCTCTCTCTATATATTATATGACACATATTATTAATTAACTTTAGGATTGTGGCTTGTGATAACTTTCCATAAATTGTGGCAACATATCATTCTAATAATTTTTTTGGCGGGAGAAATTTTCACAAAATCAACCACAAGATGCCGGGTAGGACGATATACATCGGTTTTAGTATATAAAAATATTTATGATTGATATTCTCCTTTTGATGGCGCATATTTTGAGAAGTTGTATCATTCTCTTTTATTTATTTATAAGATAAAAAAATTGTGAATATTGATATGATTAAAATATTTTATGCTTTAAAAAATCATTATTTTTTTAATATCATAGTTGGATGGAAAAATCATATCTAATTTAAATGTAACATAACATAAGATAGAATCTTAGAAAAAGAAGGAAAAATAATATAGGATAAAGTTTTTCATTGATTTAATATGTGTGATTTAAGGAGAAAATGGTATGTGGAAAGTGTATTATGCTTAGCATATTCATATATGGATAGTTTGGGAAGAAAATCTCACTTATTTTCTGAATTTTTAGACATTATTAAGCACGATGATTACTTTTACTGTCATAAATTTGTGAGAATTTGTTTCCCCTATCTAGCTGACTTTTAGCCCTTCTTTTGTGGTTGGGGTTCTTTCAGGTCTTATCTGCACCCTCTCCTTTTCTTCTCTAATATTGTGTTTGGTTTCAAATCCATTTATGACTATATGTTAAAAGATTAGTTATGATGGTTGATAAGAATCTTATCAATAATCATAAATAGAAAGGGTTTTTGAAAGCAAAATGCTTAAATTTCTAGTAATCTTATCATTACATTACTAGAAAGGTTGAGCATTTTGCTTTCAAAAACCCCAGAAATGTTGTTTTTCTTTCTTTTGGCTCTTGTTACTGCAAATACTACTGGTGAACTATTTATTAATCAAATTTTCTGCCCAGAGGTTAAGCATCCAGGCGTGGAAGGATTCTCTTAGATCTTTTTTTATTGGTTTTTAAAATTTATCTTATAGGGTTCATCTATTTCAATTTAGGGTTTAGTTTCCATATCAACTTTTCGGGCATAGGTGAGAAAAACCATTTATTAATTACTTGAACAACTCTATACACTGGTTTGTTTAAGATAGTAAAAATTGATTAGTCTTTTGCCAAGAGTTCTTCTAAGTTACTGTTTGTAAGTTCTCGAATAATTGGATAATGTCATAAAAAGTGGAATACACAAGCCGTACTGAGGCCATGCATTGAAATTGGCTGTTACTCATTTCCAAAAAAAATTAAAATGGTTGTTAAAATCTGCAATAGGTGTCCTCTCAACTGCTACAAGGGTTGCAGTCAGTTTTACAAGTTCACATGGGAGTTCCTTCGTATTAAATATTCATCTATGGTTCATTTACACATATGAACAATCCAAATATGTGCACCCACAGATTGTTATATAAAAGGATAACTGAATAAGAAATAATATTATGAAGTCTGTAAAAACTTATATTATTGGACATCTCATGACATGCATTGATTTCTGGTTTACAGGGGGGACGAGGCCTTCACGGAACACTCAATTCTTATGCTAAAAAGTTCATAGGAATTCTCAATGGGATTGATACTGATATTTGGAATCCTTCAACTGATAAAGTTTTAGATGTGCAATATAACTCAACTGACCTTTGTGGGAAACTAGAGAACAAACAAACTCTCAGAAGGAAGCTTGGGCTCTCCTCTGCAGATGCAAAGCAGCCATTGGTATTTCACTTTCTGCATTCCCTCTTTATTCCATGAATTGGTGCTCATGCTTGATCCTCAACCTGCTCTCAGAAGTGCAATATAGGTTTCAATAAATCTTTTACAATATTTTTATATGGTAAAGGATTAAAATTTTATGAAACTTGATCCTTGTGTCAGATCTGCAACACAAGCATACAATGAAACATGTGTGCTTAGTTGCAGCCTGCTATGTGTCATCAGTTTAGGTTGCATCTGACTAAAAAAAGTTTCCCTTTGAATGTAGAATTTTGTTCATCCTGATGATTACTGATTTATTTTTGAGCAGGTCGGTTGCATCACACGATTGGTGCCTCAGAAAGGGATACATCTTATAAGACATGCGATGTATCGTACAATAGAAATGGGGGGACAGTTTGTTCTTCTTGGTTGTAGCCCTGTGCATAATATTCAGGTGTTATTCTCTGTATTCCTCATCCTTGTTTGAATTGAGGGTCCGTTTGACACGATGTTTGCCTGATAAGGTTCTTATAATGTATAAGTTGGGAGACAAACAAACCCTCACAATTGCATGTTATGAAAACCTTCGAAGGCTTTAGATTTTGTAGTTACTGGAGTGCAGTGTGGTTCTTTATGCATGCATGGCTCCTGTAATAACACAAACCATATCAAGTAATAAAGAAGATAATATATGGGACTATTCTTTTATTAGGCAAACATAAGAACTTATTCTAATTACACTGGTGACCTCTTTGGCTGATCTGAAAATTGTGATTATTAACTCGGTCTCAAAGAACCCGTACTGGTTCGTTGTTCAGTTTTCACATTGACTACAATGTCTAGCAGTTCCCAACTTTCAGTCTTTGCTATAATGCATATGCAGCCTTGAGGTTTCTTTTGGTATGCTGTTATGTTGCTGAAATTGAACTCTTCCCTATTTATAGATATTTCAGCTGTATCTGTTATTATTTAAACTCAGTATCCTATTGCTGATAGCCACCTCTTTTTAATTCAACTATTATTATTATTATTATTATTTTTATTGTTATTGTTATTCTTCTTATTATTATTGTTATATAAGACTATAACTTGTTCTTTTCTTTTGTAGAAAGAGTTTGAAGTTATTGCAAATCAGTTTGGGAATCACGATAATGTTAGGTTGATACTGAAGTACGATGACGCTCTCGCCCATTCCATTTATGCTGCATCTGATGTGTTCATCATCCCATCTATTTTCGAACCTTGTGGTTTGACACAGGTAAACCTGGCTTTGGCAAACAATTTGGTTCAAGAGTCAATTAAATTGTTTCTGGTATCAACTGATTTGATTTCCTTGGCTTTCTTCTATGGGTTGTAGAAGCTGCATACATGTTTATGTGTGTGTATATACACTTGTATTCACATATATAGGCTTCGGGAAAAGTAGATCACACACGTGTTTGTGTGTACATGTATATATTGATTGAAGTTGTTGAATGGACTGATATTCATATCCCTAAACTGCTATCTTAGCCTAATTTACTGTAATACTCTTCAAAATTTCGAATTATTCAATGACTGAAGTTGAAATTAAGTAAAAATCCAAGATATGAAGATTATATTATATCTGGACAGATATCCATGACTAGACTTGTCAATCGGGTCATTCGGGTCGGGTTCGGGTCGGGTCATTTCGGGTTCCGGGTAAAACGGGTCCCGGGTATATCCGGGTTGACTCGAACCCGGGTTTGACCGGGTTTCCGGTCATTTCGGGTCGATTTCGGGTTCGTCAATTTTAACTTTTTTAATAAAATTTAAAAATACATAAAATTTTAAAATTTTAAATAATTTTTTAAAAACAATATCATGCGATTGGTAATAAGTATAGAATTGTTTTAATATTTTTTAGAATTTTTATCTTCTTAAAAAATGTGATACAAAATCAAAATCAAATACTATTGATCGGAGGGAGTATTACACAATACAAATAAATATAAAAGTTGATTTGAAAATGAAAGATCAAGTGATTGTAATTATAAAATGTAATAAATTGGAATCTCCATAGAAAAATTTAAGCATATATAATTATAAATCAATCGGGTCAATCGGGTCACCGGGTCAATCGGGTCAATCGGGTCAAAATTACCGGGTCAACCGGGTTACCGGGTCTAAACCCAGATGACCCGGAAAATTACCGGGTACTTCGGGTTCGGGTCCAAATAAATTTTCGGGTCGAAAAAACCGGGTCTTGACCCTGAATTTACCGGGCGTACGGGTCGGGTTTTCCGGGTCGGGTTGTACTTTGACAGGTCTATCCATGACCATACTGATAACTAGCGACAATCCAAGGTCTTACAAATTAATTCCTCGTGCATATCCTTTGCATCATTCATGGATGTAACTATTGTATATTTTGTACACACAGAGGTTTCTGCAAATCATGTCCACATTTTATTTTATTTTGTAAGGCCCCATGTCAGGATATAGCTCCTTCCCCACACTCCAAAAAAAGTGGTGGGAGAATTTGTGTGTGGATATGAAGGCACACTTCAATTTCTAAGCAAAACCTATATTTATGATCGTGTATTGCTGCAGATGATAGCAATGCGATATGGTGCAATCCCAATCGTAAGAAAGACCGGTGGTTTAAATGACAGGTTTGCCAAAGTTCCACTGATTGAAATATAGTTAAAATTTATCCATGAAATGTGCCTCAGAAAAAAAAACACACTCCATATTACTGAAACTGTCTTGTTATATTATCCGTAGTGTTTTTGATGTCGATGATAATACAATTCCATCAGAGTACCGCAATGGATTTACCTTTATCAATCCTGATGAACAGGTAAATCATCATCCAATATTGGAGCAACTGATGCCATATTTCCGTGCTGGAAAATCTTTAATAAGCATTGCCATGCCACTTCTCATCTTCTGATTTTCCATGTATTATTGAATAATTGCAGGGCTTAGATAGTGCCTTGGATAGAGCACTTGATTACTACCGTAGTAATGAAGAGGGTTGGAAGCAGCTTGCTCAAAAGGTTATGAATTGGGATTTCAGCTGGGATCTGTCAGCTTCCCAGTACGAAGAGGTCTATGCAAAGTCACTTGCTCTTAGACATTCAGCATGAAGGGCTGCTAGATGTTCATAAGTAGAGTCTTCCTACGTTGCTATATTCAAAACAGTATAAGAGTGGGAAAATAATCTTCTTTCACTCATCAATCATCATGCAAGACATTGAATTCCAGCTGAAATCACAGGTGAGATGAGATTTTTTTACGCATGATTCCGTAATCTTGTGTTAGCAGCAAATGAGAGCCATAATTTCATTCTTCATTCCATTCATTTATCGTATGAACACCCTCATTCTTTACTTGTACAAAGCTTGACACACGCTGCAGCTATTGCATATTTCCAAAGCATATATAGTGCTCTTCAACTAACTGTGGTTAGGGTTTTAGAGAAGCAACAATGTTGTACAAAGCATATTGCATATTTCCAAAGCATATATACTTGTACAAAGCATATTTCCAAAGCATACAACTAAGGTGAATGATCAATGATGGATTGAAGCTGAATGATAAATACTGTGGTTAGGGTTTTAGAGAAGCAACAATGTTGTGTTGTAACATGCATAGCTTACACAATAAATTGTATATAAATTGTGATTTGTTGCAGATACATATAAAATCTTCAGCCATTGGGTCATTTCTGCTTTCTTCAAACGTCTGTAAATAAATAGGTTCAAGCTGAAGGGGAAGGAAGATGCAAGAAAATGAAGAAGAGGATCTAACACTGCTGCAGTCGCATTTTCTTGGTATCACATCTTAGTTACCTCTGTAAACCTTTTTTGATTTCTGTAAATGCTCTATGGTTTTGTTCTGGATTGCATTTCATTCGGGATTTAGGGCTTTCATTTTTCCTCACAGTTTGCAAATGAGCTTTGAATTTGAGTATCAATCAGAAACTGTTCTCCTAGGGGGATCGATTAGAGAATGACACACAATAAACAGGAATCTAGTTTATTACCTATCATGAAATATCTATATGATGCAATCTCATCACAGCGATGTTTCTTCAACCTGCCCCCTTTGGGCTAGTGGCTTGGAACAAGTATCCAAGAAAAAGAAACATCACTTATGATGGGCAGTGAAGATTGTAGGTGATTCCAGTGCTGGAAGTTACTATTGAATGTTTAAATTACAACTAAAAGTCTAAAATGGTTGAAGAATAGGAGAGAAAGAGGAAATTAATTTATAAGATTGTTTAAAATAAGTAAAACCACTCCTCCAAACAATTAACTTTTGAATTGCTTATAAGAAATCAGCTCATTGCGCCGAACTAAAATTACAAGAAAACCAGGCTCCAAGCAAACTGTAGCTGTGCTTAATTGAACTAGACAAACTTCTGATCTAAAATGTTACTGTTACATTTTGCAGCTCCTTGACAAACTTTTTAGTTCTGCTTTTGGTGATGGCACCTCATTGTTCTTGCTTAGCTTGACGAGGGAAGACAAAACATCATTAATGTCTGGCCGATCCTCTCGTTCGGGGCTGGTGCAGGACAAGGCTAGGTTGAGGACCTGCCTTAGCATGTCCACCTGCTCTTCAGTGACACTCGATGCAAGAGATGGATCAATGTTGCCGAGTAGCTTATTGTCATCACTGATGCATGCACTTACAAAATTCCGCAATGTGACTGGCAAGCCATCCTCGCTCACTAAATCAGTTGGCCTTCTCCCAGTCATCAGCTCCATCACTACAGTCCCAAAGCTGAATATGTCGACTTTGGTCGTTGCAGACCTCATGTATGCATATTCTGCCGAAGATAGGGCAAAAGACCATAGTGACAAATTGGTAATATTAGAAACAAGGTAAACAAGCAGTTAAGAGACTAAGAGTACCCGGTGCAATATAACCGATAGTGCCTTCAAATGCAGACGAGGAAGAGGAGCTGTTGGCTCCGCCCTGGATGCCTTGAACACCCAGCATCCGAGCTGTCCCAAAGTCGCTCACGTGCACTTCCCAGTCTTCGTTGAGGAGGATATTTGAAGGCTTCAGATCACAGTGAACGATGGGAAAGTCATACCCAGAGTGCAAATAAGCCAACCCCTTGGCAACGGATACAAGAATGTCGACTCTCTTGGAGAGTGTCCACCTCAGCCGATCCACTGAAGGGTCATGTATGAGGCTGTCCAAGCTCCCGTTCTCCATGTACTTTAGAACCAAAGCCTTGAGCCGGCCACTCTCCCAGGCGTAGCCAATCACCTTGACAAGGTTCCGGTGCCTGAGCTGACTTAAGATGGTGGCTTCTCGGTTGAAGCACTTGTCGGACTCAGCTGCGAATTGAAGTAAATTCAGCTTCTTGATGGCTACCGTTTGTCCATCTTCCAACCTTGCCTTGTACACAGTGCTTAGTTTGCTGGTCCCAATCACCCTATTCTCGCTGAAGAAGTCGGTAGCAACTTCTAGTTCCTTGGGTTCAAATCTTCTCAGGGTCATTGCTGAAGCATAACCTCCGTTTTTTTCGACATCTTTTGACTCTCTCTTCCCAAAAAAATGCTTGTAAACTATGGTAGCAAGCACACAAGATCCCAGCACAATAGCAAGGCAAAGAGGAATGAAGATCCATATGGCTGTCCTCGAAAACCTGTGAGAAGCATTGTGGTTCCTATCTTGTGGACAGAGGCCCAAGAACTCGGTTCCACAAAGAGCTTTGTTTCCGATCAAACTCGAGGCAGGTAAGTTCTTGAACACACCTGCTTGTGGAACAGGACCTTCAAGCTGGTTGAAAGAAAGATTGAGATGCTTCAAACTTGGTAGAGTACTGAGGTTCTTCGGGATTCCGCCACTTAACTTATTCTCTGACATGTCAAGTGAGCTCAGATGACTCAAATCCGCAACACTCGGCGGTATTTGACCATCCAGTTGGTTCCTTGAAAGGTTCAAGTACATCAATATATCCAGCTGACCAAACATGACTCCACTCACTGAGCCTGTAAGCATATTTGCAGACACATCCAGCGACATCAAGTTTCGACAATTCCCAATCGTGGACGGGATACTTCCCGAGAAATTGTTGTTTGAGATGTCAATGGCCTGGACCATTTCAAGCACACCAACTTCATCAGGAATGGTTCCTGTGAAGGAGTTATATGAAAGGTTCAAATACTCTTGCAGGCCTTTCATGCTTGCCATAACTGAACTCGGAAATGGCCCACCGAGATCATTGTAAGCGAGATCAAGCTTCACTAGTCGGACAAGATTCGTCATGCTCCTAGGAATGGAGCCACTGAAGAGGTTTCCACTCAGGTCCAATATAGAAAGGAGCTCAAGCTTGGAAATTGAACTAGGAATCGGACCTGAGAGTTTATTGTTTTGTAGCTCAAGACGGGTAAGATTCTTCATATCAAACATTGCCTCAGGAAGTGCACCTTCAAATGCATTATTGTTCAAAGTGAGGCCTTGAAGAAGAGAGAGTTTTGAGAGTTCATGAGGAATTAGGCCAGAGAACTGATTTCCATGGATATACAAGGCGAGTAAGCTGCTTAGATTACCAATCTCAGGTGGGATTTCCCCACTAAGGGAGTTCCAATAAGCTTGAAATCTCTTGAGATTAACAAGCTTACCAATCCCTGAACTCAGTGACCCGGTGAAGTTGTTGAAAGCAAGGTCCAAAATTGTAAGAGAAGTGCAGTTGAAGAGATCATCTGGGATGTCACCAAACATTTCATTTTCCCCGACTGAGAGGAATATAAGATTTGAAAGCTGCCCCAACCCTTTAGGGAGGGTCCCTGTTAGCTTATTATCATCCAGATCAATTGTACGAAGGCTCGTACAATCGGTTATGCTAGAGGGCAATGTGCCAGTAAGTAGGTTATGATAAAGTGTGAGATTCAGCAGCTTACTTAGAGAGCCTATATTTGATGGAATCTCTCCTGTAAGAAAATTGGTACTGGCTGTGAATTGTGTGAGGTTTTTCAAGGTGGTCAAGGAAGACGGGATGGTGCCAGTAAGGTTGTTGGAATGCAAGGTTAGAACCTCTAAAGAAACCAAAGACCCGATCTCGGAAGGTATAGTTCCGGTCAGCTCATTCTCTGATAGACCCAGATGGGTTAAGGATTTACAATTTAGTAGAGCTAAAGGGATTGTGCCGGTCAATTTGTTGTCATACAACCTCAATTCAGTAAGGCCAACTAACTCACCGAGCTCCGGAGGAATGACTCCAGTGAACTGGTTTGAGTAAATATTGAGAAGGCTAAGGTTCTTGCAGTTACCCAACTCAGCAGGAATTGTTCCTGAAAGAGAGTTTTGGAACAGCTGAAGAAAAAGTAAATCCGGCAAGCTCCCTATCCCGGGAGGTATGATGCCGGTGAGCTGGTTTTGGCTGATGTCTAGAGCTTGCAGTGCTTTAAGATTGCCTACAGATGTGGGGATGGATCCAACCAAGTCATTGGTATTAGCTGTAAAGGCAGTGAGATTCGACAAGTTTCCGATGTTTGATGGAACAGTACCAGTTAATTGGTTATTATTCAAGTAGAGGAATAACAAGGAAGTGCAATTGGTTATCTCATCTGGGATACTCCCATTAAGAATGTTGTTTCCCAAATCCAAGGATTCCAAGCTCCTAAGGTTTCCTAGCTGAGGTGGAATTGGGCCGGAAAGCGAGTTGCTAAAGAGTGCCAACTGCACAAGCATAGAGCATTCCCCGAGCTGAGTCGGGATTTGCCCGAAAAATGCATTCGAAGATAAATCAAGAACCTGGAGGCTTGTGAGGTTGGTGAGGAACGGGGAGATCTCTCCTTGTAGCAGCATCTGCGAGAGAGTCACCGAAACGACGTTGCCTGAAGAAGCATGATCACAGGCAATGCCTGTCCAGTTGCAATGGTGCTTGGTTTCATCCCAATCAGCCAAAGCACCAAGTGGGTCTTTAGTGATTGCACCCTTGAAGGCCTTCAAGGCTTCCTTTTGGACATCCACTATGGTTTCTGCATAAACAGTTTCGAAAAGTATGGAGTGGTGAGCAATTATCAGAAAGAAAACAAAACTGATACTTTTTGACACCATTTTTGTTGAGTAAGAAGAGAAGATAAGATAGAGAGTTGTTAGCTATGAGTTCCATTGTGCAATCTTTATACTCAGAAAAGTTTGGCCGTTAAGCACACAAAGTTTGACACAGGTTATAAAACAGACAAAAAAAAAAATGAAAAATGTGCACTGGAAGTGACCAAAGTCAGAAGGTGAAATGCTGTAGTTGTACTAGGTGTCTAGGTGATTTTACCCATCAATGATGTTGATATGAACTTGGACTTGAAATGCGTTTACTCTCTCTTTTATCACTTTTTTCGTAAGGTTAATAAAAACTATATAAAATATTATTTTCAATCAGACTTGCAAAAATGAACGGCGGAGGGAGTATTATTTATGGTGCAATTAGCTCCCCTCGGTAAACAAATCGTAAAGAATGGTATGAGAGTTTTGCGAAAACCATCCTCACCTGTTCAACCGATAACTCAAATCGCAACTTTGGATGCAACCTACAAGTCTTTTTGCAACAGAAATTGCTTGAAGTTGAAACTGAATTTTGGTAGAACTAATTCAACTAAGGGCAACACCGTTAGATCAAAGGTCAATCAGTAATCCAGATTGAAAATTTTGGTTGATAAACACTAATGTAAGTCACCTAGTAGCATAGGTCAACTGTTGAAGAGCTGACAAATGAAGTACGGAGTACTTTAGACGCGCTTCAAATGCCTTGCAGAAGCTACCAACTGTGAGTCTGTGATGGTTGAGTTGTAATCAACCACCAAAGGTCAGCCCTTTGAATTCACAGAGTAAATAAATCAGTCATTAAAAATAAAAAAATTAAAAAAATATGACCATTTAGCATTAACAAACAAGCAAAATCCGATATAGAGGCAGAACCCTTAGTGGGATTTGTGGGAGTTAACGCGTTTACAGGTGGGATTCCTTTTCCCTACCTCCTCCCCCAAAATTTAAAAAAAAAAAGAAAAAGAAAAATGATACTTCATCCGTTCTAAAATATAAGTCTTTTATTATTTACATACGTTTTCTTATGATGATAAGAACTATATAAAATATTAATTTTTTTAAAAATCTCATACTTCTTAATAATAAGTATGAGCTTATTAAAAAATTAATATTTTATATAGTTTTTATCATCCTAAGAAAATGCGCAGAAATAGTAAACGACTTATATTTTAGAACGGATGGAGTAAAGGATAGGATGTTTGTGAGAGAGTATAGGGAGAAATTAGGAATAGTTGATCCTCACTGATGCGTTTGTGGCTTCCTGTTTGATGATTGTAGCTTTTGGCGAGTCAAAAACCATCCAAATGGAGTTAGGATCTAGTGCAACTTATAATGCACTAACACTAAATTATTTTGAATATAATTTTACTTTATATATATATATATATTTGATTAGGTAAGAATTTGGATCGGGCGAACCTATTCGAGAGTATTTTTTCGGATGAGATCCTGTAGAACATGATAATAGAAAATCTCTCTCCCTGAGGTAGAGTGACAAATGTGTGCAACCTTATCAACCACTATATTGCCTTCGCGAGGATTATGAGAGAAAGATATTCGTTCGACTCCCTGGAGGAGCAATTTAATGTCTGACATTAGCATTTCAATTTCCCATGGGCATCTGGAGTTCTCCCGAAGATGTTTGATAATGATAAGGGAGTCCCCCTCAATTTGTATTTTGGATATCCTCGCCTCCCTAATTTTTTGAACTCCCTGCATCAAAGCTAAAGCTTCAGCCTTGATAAGAGTTTGTTATCCCAACTGTTTATATCCTATACTGATAGGACGTTCTTCTCAATTTCTGATAATAAACCCACAAGAGCTGTTTTGATTGGATAATGATGACCCATCAAAGTTTGGTTTGAATGTGCCAATAGACGGTTTCCCCCACTTGCATTTACGTCATCGAGGTTTTTTTGGAGGTCGTGCTGTAATTGGATTTTGGTAATGGTTATTCAGATCTGATTCTTTATTGAATTTACAAGTGTGTTTCCAGTTATCCATAACTGTTTAAGTCATCAAAGATAATTCTGCGTTAGAAGGGATCTCTTTGTTAGAGAAGGCAATCTGGTTCCTATAAAACCAAATAGTCCACCATCTTGTTGCCAAGCAAACCTTGTTGGTATTTACATATTTATAAATTTTTATTGGAAAAAATTCTGTTTTAAAAAAATATAAAATTTACTTTCTAATATAATTGATCTTTTAATTATAAATTTTTTTTAAAATTTTATGATAAAAGTTTATAAATATGTATTTGACATATATATATATATTAAATTTTTAAGTGAATTATATTCTAAATTAGTGGGTTCACCTTGAGTTGAAATCTTGACTCACCCTAATGATGAGCAGATTTGACTCTTGGGGGAGGTCCACTCCAAGTCTACGGTATTTCGAGTGCATTAGTGGGTTTTTGTCTCAGGAGATCAATCATCATACTCCAAATTCATTTTCTTTTGTTTGACCAAAAAAAAAATCATTTTCTTTTGTGAGATTTTTTTAATACTATAAATTGAAAATGTATTTTTATAAAAACGATTTTTCTGACATAGGATAAGACACTAAATTGGGAATTTTTTTTAAACTTTTAATTAGTTTAGCCTTTTTTTAATTAGATTTTTTTAGTGTCGCTTGCCTTTTTTTAGAAATCTTCCCCAATTTAGTGGTATATGATAGAAAAACCGTTATAAAAATAGACTCTTATATAATACTGTAAATTTTAGTTAATTTTCAACGTAAACTTTAAATCAGATTCAAATCAAGCTGATGGAATTTAACCTCGGCAAAAAGATCAATAACGCTAAAATTTTCGCTTCAGGCTGCAAACTGCACATACAGATCCATAAGTAAAAATGCAATTCTGCAGTTTCTTGTAAACGAGGATTATAATTTAGCATTTTTGCAGCAAATTAGTAAAACCAGGCACAACCTATCAATTTCTTCTGCAGCAAACCAAGGCGACTTCATCCGAACACATCTTCACTCGATCAGGGGTAAATAAGGAAACTTAAGATGTTTAAACTTCTTGGTGGAAAATTCCAAGGATCGGTACACTCTACTCTACAGTCTCTACTACGAGTATAGTTTAAACATCCCACGTCAAGATAGTAACAAATCAAATCCATGTACAGTCAAACAATTGGTATGCAAGCTGAAGAGACTACAGTCTCATCAATTTGGAAAAAAAAAAATTTACATCGGCTGTTGCTACTGCGGTTTATCTATGTTAGGGCTCATTTGGTATTGATATCTAGATATCAAGATATCGATATCGGTTGATATCTTGATATCAAGATATCGATGATATCGATATCAAACACAAATATCAGATATCAAGTGATATCCGAGGGTTACCAAACACTAGATATCGATATCACTATCTATTATCTACCCCGGAGTATTATCTATTAATCTATTAATATTACTAATTCTATTAGCATTTTGCTTATGTGTCATGCTAAGAATTAAACTTGCTTTTTTTATTCAAATACTCTTTTCTTATTGGTCGACATTATTAATGGAAGGTTAAATATTTGTTTCCTATATTAAATTTATCACACTTTTGTTTAAAAAATTAAGTATATTAAACCTAATTAATGTAAGTTATTCATGATTTTATATGCATATAAAGAATCATCTTCCCCACTCTTTATTTTTTTCCAAGTAATTAAATAATCACTTAATTTGTTTAAAATATTTTTTTACGAACATTTTAGGAGTTACAAACATGAAGTTATAAATTTTGAGACAAAAACAAATATACATTCTGTGTGTTATTCTTCAAAAATTGAAGCAAAACACATCATTGCCCAAATAATATTGTAAATCTAATTTAATTGTAAACATTAGATATCTAATAAGTATATGTTAATATATAGTACTCACACAGTATATGTTAATATAGTACTCACACATCATACAATTTTTTTTTGTTAATAAGTACATGTTAATATAGGACTCACACAGTTTAATTACCAAAATATGTTGTTTTATTACTACACTCAATTTTAAGAGACTAACAATACTCTGTGTACTATTACACTCTTGATTATTACACTAACTTTTTTATATTCTCTAAAACTATAACTAAAAATCCATTAATTATTATAAGTTCTGAAATGAACTTTTAGGAAATATTTTTACGGGATGTAGTCAATTTTTCCGATGTCATCTTTTTCCTAACAAAAATATATCATTCTAAAAGGACGCATTTTGATAAACAAATGGGTTATGTAGATATTTAGAATAGCGCTAAAATTTAGAATATAGTCAAACAATGTTTTTAAGAAATCTCGTGCCTTCAAGGCGTGGGTATTACACTAGTAACCATACTAAACACTAAATATCAGATATCGGGAGCTGATATCCGATATCTGATATCTAGATATCAATACCAAACGGGCCCTTATAGATGCTGCTTCTAAATTAGGATCAAAAGACAATAATCTATATAAAATACTAAAACAGAGGCCAGAAACGGCCTCTGGTGCGATCTCGCGTCCACGGAATTTTCTGGATTAAAGCGGGATTATTTTTGCCTATGTGTCATTTTCTAGATTAAGTTTAAATTTTTTTGTGAAAGATAGGAGCAAAAATCAGAACAAATACCAATTGAAAGAATAAGTCCCTGGAATTTTTTTTTATAATATCTTAATAACCAAATATTTATTTAAGATATGTATTTTATCTTTTACCAATTTAACCCAATCTATACATTGAATGAAACTATATACCTTCCACCATCTTTTAATCATGTTAATTAAAAATCCTCTATCCTATCCACGACATTTTTATGTATATTTTTAATATATTAAATTATTTTATAACCTAACAACTAAATAGTTATTTCATATAAAAGAGATTTGCAATTTCACTTTTACAGATTTAACCTAATCGATATATCACATCAAATTATATTATTAAGTTATTATTTATAATATCCATCAATCGGCTAGAGCTTCTCAAGGTGCGAGATCTTTTTTCGATTTGATTTCAGAAGTTATGGTATATGAGGTTTAAGTGTAATTGCTTCTTCATTTATAACACTAATGACGCATTGATAAAGTGGTTATAGATCTGTATTGCTGGTTTGGAAAAGCAAGAGGTTTACCATTTTTTTTTATCTTTGGAAAATCATTTAAAATATATAAAAAAACTTATAACTAAGTTATTATTTATAATATCTTAACTAACTTATTATATCTATATATTAATTAAAACCAAAGCACCTATGCCACGTGTCGTCCCCTCACGCAAATTTATTTTTGTAAGGTATTATTTACACAATATCATTTAATTATGGTAATTAAACTATCTAATATTATTTACAAATTATTAACATAATATCATCTCATAATATATTTTTAACCATCTATATATTAATTAAAACCAAAGCACCTATGCCACGTGTCGTCCCCTCACGCAAAGTTATTTTTGTAAGGTATTATTTACACAATATCATTTAATTATGGTAATTGAACTATCTAATATTATTTACACATTATTAACATAATATCATCTCATAATATATTTTTAACCAATGGGATTAATTCAAAACTTTTTTTTAGTAAAGGTAATATTAACTATATGAACTATATAGTATTATTTCATTATATATTAATTACATGATATATATTATAGTAATTAAAATATCTAATATTTTTTTGAATGCAATCTAATGCCTACTATTAATCTATATGTAAATTTTTATATCTATATCTATACCTATATCTATATATTTATTCTTAAAACATAAGAGTTTTAGCATATGTTATCCTTGCCGTGTTTTGAATTAGCTATTTAAACCAATCAAATATTTTTTCCTTTAATTATTTCTTCTTCTTTCATTTATTTCTTTAAATTAATTTTTTTCTTTTATTTTTAACACATTTACTAACTATCCATATATATTCTTAATACCAAATTTACAATGATATTTTTTTTTAAAGTTACAATGTTTTTATTATTTTTCTAACCAATAAGAGTGATTTAAAATTTCTATAAATTTTTATATATGCTAATTTAAATGAGTTTTTTTTAAAAAAAATATATAATTATTTCCGTGATACTTTTATGGTAATTATTTTTATGATTTTTATCATAACTTTTATTAATATTTTATAATATTAATTTTTTTTATATTTTTTACAAAATCGCGCCATGGCGCGGGTACTGTGCTAGTTAGGATTATATTGGTAAACTTATAAATATTCAATTTACAACAAACAGGCTCTTGTGCAATTCGCATACGTGGCATTTTCTGGATTAAAATGGTGTTATTTTTTCATACGTGTCATATTCTGGATTAAAATGATATTATTTTTTGAGCCAAATCAATTAATAAGCCAATATAGTTAGGTAAAAAAAAGTTAGGTAAAAATTTCCCACCAAAAAAAAGTAGGTAAAAAACTTATCTTTTTAGATCAAATAATCTATCCAATATAACCTTATATCTTAATTAGTTTTTTTTTATAAATATTCAACCTTATATCTTAATTAGGTAGAAAACTTATCATTTTAGATAGAATTTATCATAAATTTAATAAAAATAATTGTTATATATATATATAAAGATCCAAAGGTTTCAACTAAACTATTATAACCTTCAAATTGAAGAAATAAAATATAAATTAAAAAATTATTTTGCTTATTAAGAAACCGCACAACGGGCGGGTAAAGTAAAACTAGTTATATAGGAATAGCATCAACCATGAATAATAATAAGCTATACACTTTAAAACTAAAATCATAAATATTAAATTTTAATCAAATATCCGGGTCTAAGATCCGGGCCTAATTATATATATTGACTCCTATTGGGCCCAAATTAATGAGAAACCAATGGGAGAAGTCAATATTATATATATTGACTCGTATAGGCAATTTATGAAGTTTCAATCCTCGATCGATCCTCCAAAGGTTTGGTCGGTCGAAAACCCTAATTTGTAAGCAGCGCCACCGCGATACCTCGTAGTAGTCGTAACCCCACCTGTTTGAATCTCAGATGTCGTCGTCATCGTCATCATCTCGACAACGTCCCGTCCCGCGGCCTCCTCTCAAACCCGCAATTTTGTGCTCTTTTTGATTTAGCTGATGTAACAGTAGAAGCAGTTTTTGAGGTCTCCCGAGAGAGAAAGAAGGCATTTGCGTTGCGGGGCTCGTATTACTCTTTCCGTTATACCTTTGTGTTCTTTTAATCGTGCTAAGGAAAAGGGATATGGTGGTCGCCAAGCTTCAGGTTAACATCTCTCTCCTCTACCACTACCACTACCACTGGTCAATATATATATATACTGATATACATACTCACCGGTCACCGGAGGAGTTATATTAACAAGCTTAATTAGACATACTCTTTTTTAGTTTACATTTTCGGGCACGGCGACCTCACTCATTCCAGATATTAACGCAAATACTGACGCTGTTGGACTTCTGGACCCCTCCGACTGTACTCCACGTCATGGTACACTACTATTCTGCCCGCTTTTTAACAAAGCTACTGTAATTTTTTTAATCGAGAATCACACACACACATATATATATATATATATATATATATATATATGGGAGATATCTAATCAGAAGTAGCATTTGAGTGATAAGATGAGAAGAAATACTTATACCCCTTAGATAGGAGACATATCTAATGATAAATATATCAATGTTTTATTTTTTAAATTAATTTTTATGTTATTTCTCTAGATGGTGATTTAATGGTCATTTTAGGGGTTTTATGCTAATTTAAATTAGTTTTTTCATTCACCACCCAGAAAAATAGCATAAAAAACTAATTAAAAAATATTGATATATTTATCATTAGATATGTCCCATATATCCATATAAAAAAGATCATTTTAATCTAAGGGGTATAAGGCTTACTTCTCATCTTCTCACCCAAATGCCACTTCTCATTAGATATCTCCCCTATATATATAGGGATACGCTCCGGTGAAAACCAAAATTGCGGTAAAAACCTGTGAGAACCGGCTTTTTAGCCCGGTTCACTAGCTTTATAACCCAGTTTTGATTAGAACCGATCTATAAAGTCACAGATTTTAGCCCGGTTCTAATATAGATCTATAAAGTCACAGATTTTAGCCCGGTTCACCGGAGTCAAGATAATAGATATAGATCTCCAAGAAAACCAAATACTCAAATGCAAACCTCAAATATGGGGAAAAATCTCATATTAATATTGTTAAACACATATATGATCTAAAAACTCATAATAAATGTATTTTCCACATTATTTTATCTTTTTGTTTGTACATTGAATTAAAGTTTTCCTATTATTCATATTTTAAAGCTTAAAAGTAATATATTGGGTGAAAACCACCATTCCAACACCCGTCCCGTGAGTTTTAACTTTCACCTGCCCCGTTCCATCATCCGGAAACCCTTCACCCTCATCCAACCCTGAGCAGATGATGCAGATGATTATTTGATATCTAATAAAATTTTCTAATATTTTTTAATTTGAAACATTTAATAAAATGTCTTACAAATGCATACTAGTATATATCCAATACATGAAAAATGTATAACCTAGAAATTAATTCAACAATACGTGAAAAATACATATGTTAAATAAACTACATATTCAATATGTGAGTCAACAAACGATTGCAACAAAAGAAAAGAATACCTTCTGAAGTGCGGAATAGATAGATAAGAGGCTAACAAATACTCTAGAAGGGGGATGAATAGAGTATGAAAACTTTTCGCAATCTTAGAATCTGTAAGACCTTACCAATATGAGATAAGACCTTATCAAACAATACATATATAGGATAAGAATAAAGCAGTGAATAATAAGGAAGAAGTAGATAAACAATAAAGATAAAGAGCAGAAGAACAAAGTGACACGCGATATATTAACGAGGTTCATCACGAACTTGGCCTACGTCCCCGCCTAGGGTTACCCAACCCTAGGATTCAAAACAACTTTATTTCACTTCTTCCTCTGAGCTCTAGATACAACCTTTAGAAGACCTTCCCTCTTCTAAACTCAGAAGCCTCACACTTCCTATCTAACAACTCAAACACACTAGTGAAACAAAGTCCTACGGATACCGAAGTATCTTACACGTTTGGGTAGAAGTGTACCCTTAGTGTAAATCTAATGAATTGTACTATAAAGCTCAATGTAAACCTCACACACTCAAAGAAATAAAAGCGTTTAAACAAAGAGAGATGTGAGATCGGTGCTTGTAGGAGACAAAGAATTGCAGTAGATCTTTATGCGCTGGGGGTGAAGATTGTGTCGATTGCTATCCTCTTCATCTCCTTATAAAGGTCAACCCATCCGAGTTTAAAAGATTCGATCGTTTGAACTAGGTCTTCAAGGTTGTTGAGAGAAGTTGCTAAAGATACGTCTGAGAGAAGCTTCAGCGTTTGAAATTCATTCCAGAAGCTACGCCTGGATACGCCTGAGATTTGGTTGATTAGAATCGTTGAAGAAGGCTGAAGATTTGTTCAAACAAATCCCTTGAAGATCTCAACAAACAAACTATCATATATCTGGTTAGAATAATTAAACAATATATATATAGATACACACCGAAGCCTGTAAAACTGGCCCATAAAACTAAGCCCAATAACATATTGGTCCAAGCCCATTAACGCAATCGAGATTATAAGCCCGTTTCAACTGGGCTCATGTAAAACTTGAACCAGTATTGGTAAGGCCTTACCAAAACCTGAAAACCATGGTTTTGACTTTCATCAATCAGTAAGACCTTATTATCAACTAATAAGAGCTTATCATCAAGGTGGAGTCAACAATCTCCCCCTTGATGAAAGACAAAACCTGTGCACCAAACAGAATAATACCAAACAAGCAGATACATAATAAACAAAGTGCCAGCATCTTATAGTAATGTTGGATCAAGTTTTTAGAACCTAAAAACCGAAATAAAATAAGGCTCATAAGACCAACAAAACACAGTAAGGCCTTACAACCCCAACAAACACAGCAAAGTTTAGTTTCTCCCCCTTTATGTCTTTCAACAAGAGGGGAAGACTAGTTCAAAAACCAGCAAAATAGTTCACAAACCAATTGAAAAGCAGAAGAAAATAAAATAGAAGAAAGAGATGATCACTCATCGTCTGAGATTTCCACCACCTCGTCATACAATTCTCCATAACGAGGATGCACATCTTCCGGAGCACGCTGAGCATTGTAGATCTTCTCCCTCCAACGGTTCTTGGCATTCGTAACATGATAATTCGCTCACATCTTGGCCACTCTCCTTGCCTCTTCGTCACGCCATTTATTCACTAGCCCATATGCTTCCACAGTCAACAGAGAAGGTTCGGGAAAGATAGGGCGCAGGATGGGTCGTTTGATGATCTTTCGTTCGAAGTTAACAACCACGTTTTTGCAGACTTCCTGGACATGATCGACAACATCACCATCCAAGGGCATTATTAAGGTGGTAGCCCTGTGATTCAAGGCAATTAGGAACAAAAGCTGGTTCAGCTTTTCATTCACCATCATGAGCCGTTCATGTGTATTGTCCTGCCTGTCCACAAGATCAGCCCTTGCTACATTCAGATCCTTTCTCAGAGCATCAACTTCCGCCTCCAAACACTCAACCCTCTGTTCAAGGGTAAATTGATTACCCTGAGGGGATTGCTTCAAGATCCATCCTCTAGCCAGAGTTTGATCGATGCCCAGCCTCCCCCAGCATTCTTCATCAATACAGCCTTTATGAGTAACTAGCTCTTCTTCTAGTGTGTCAATTTTGAAAAACTCAAATATTTTGGGAAAAAGGTTTGCACAGGGGAGAGGGGCAGTCATTGGAGTATTGATGACGTGCACATGTAAGAGAGAATAACATTAGGAACATCTATCTCATGTCCAGCCATGATAAGATAAAGAAGTTCTAAGAGGTTGTTTGTAATAAGCTCTCTGGAATTTTTTCTGGGCAAAACATACTTTGCGAGAAGGGTAAAAACGAGCTTTGCTTCAAGAGAGAATATTGTGGGTATGCTTGGGTTTAGGTTTAGACGAGGAAGCAGCAGAAAGAACCGGACGCACAAAGAATTCCTTTTGGGCTCTAGTCAGGAAAATGTTCTTTGGAGGGTAGGTTTTGGTGTCGACATTCTCAGGCACACCAAGAATGATGGCCAGAGAGGAAGCAGAGAGGGTAATTTGCTTTTGTTTGATCTAAGATGTGAGAGTGAGAACTCCTTTCTCTCGGTGAGCAGACAGATTCACAAAGAACAAACGGGTGAGTCGAGGATAGGCTATAGTACCGGGGTTCAAGAGGGTCCAGACATTTGATTTTTTTTTTTATCAAATTGACACACGGGAGAGCCATAGATTCCAGAAATTCTAGATCCACATGCTCGCAAAAGCTCATCGGCCGATTTGCAAAACCGTCCTTCCACATTCCGGCTTTCGTGTGGATTTTAAACCATGAAATTGGGGCTTCAGAAGTTACCTAAAAATCAACAGGAGGAGACCGGAGAGGATGATGTGGTCTAGCATTTTTTGGAGTCGGATGGTTCACCTGTCGGGGCTGATTGCGAGAAAGTGGAATGTCTTCACTGTCGGAGTCGGTCTCCAGTTGCCTTAGGGATGCCTTCCCTTTGTACTCCTCAACAACCTTGCCTTTGTAATCCGCCGATCGGAGGTTCTTGGAAGCCGACCAGTGAGAGGAGGTGGATGAGCGCTTCGGAGCCATGGAGTTTTAGAAGATTGAGAGATTTTGGGGAAGTGGAAAAATCAGAGAGAAAGGGAGTGCAGAGAGTAGAGCGAGTAGGAGTGATTTGATATGGAGGGAGAGAGTCAGTATAAATAGGAGAGAGTGAAAATCTTTGAGACCCTTGAACTTCCCTTGAAAATATCCCGGTCAAATCTTAACAAAATAAAACCAATTTTTAAATTTTGAAAATGAAGAGATAAATAAGCAAAAAGATAAAGTTGATCCGAAAAACAATAAACACTTTCAGTTAATTATCTAAAGAGAAAATAACTAAAAGATTTGATCCAATTTTAATATTTTCGAAAATAAATTCATGACCATACTATGAATTAGTAAGGCCTTGAAATATATATCAAGATCTGGATGTAGGGAATATGAATAATATTATAAAATATGATTGCTCCCCCTACATCGATGCTTCCCTGTTAAGCATTCCAAGTTCTAACCTTATGAAGTTGAATATTTCTTCGGGTAAAGGTTTTGTGAAGATATCCGCAAGTTGTAGTTCAGTAGAGATGAATGCCAATGACACATCACCTTTTTCCACATGATCTCGTATAAAATGGTGTCTCACATCTATATGCTTCGTTCTTGAATGATGTACATGATTTTTAGAGATAGAAATAGCACTAGTGTTGTCGCATTTCATGGGTATGCCCTTAAAGTTGATTCCAAGATCTTGGAGTTGTTGTGCAATCCATAGGACTTGTGAACAACAAGCTCCAGCAACAATATATTCAGCTTCGGCCGTTGAAAGAGACACTGAATTTTGCTTCTTGGAATGCCAACTTATTAGGGATGACCCAAGAAATTGATAACACCCAGAGGTACTTTTTCTATCAACTTTATAGCATGCAAAATCAGCATCGAAATATCCAACAAGATTGAAGGTAGTTTGAGTGGGATACCATAATCCGAGATCTTTGGTACCATTTAGATATCTCAAAATCGCTTTTACCGCAATAAGATGTGATTCCTTCGGATTAGCTAGGAACCTAGCACACATGCAGACACTAAACATAATGTCAGGTCTGCTCGCAGTGAGATAAAGAAGAGAGCCAATCATATCTCGATACTCTTTTTGGTTCACCTATATTCTGGTAAGGTCTTGATCTAGAGAAAGAGTGGAGCTCATTGGAGTTTTGTACACTTTGGATTCAATCGTCTTATACTCTTGAGAAGATCTCGAGTATATTTTCCTTCCTCCTGGTTGTAGCCTTGAGAAACAAGACGTGCCTTGGTTCTGATGATGTTGCCACTTTCATCTAGCTTGTTCCGAAACACCCACCGAGTTTCAATAATTGATTTACCTTTTGGCCTTGTCGTAAGAGTCCATACTTTATTGTGTTCGAACTCGTTAAGTTCATTTTGCATAGCTATAATCCTGTCGGGTTCTTGAAGAAATTCGGTGTACTTCTTAGGTTCTACAAGAGACACAAAGGCATGAAACGCACATAAATTTCTAAGTTTAGAACGAGTTTGAATTTCCTCCTTGCAGATCCCGACTCGTTCTAAACTTATAAATTTATGTGCGTTTCATGCCTTTGTGTCTCTTGTAGAACCTAAAAAGTACACCGAAGCTCTTCAAGAACCCGACTGAATTATAGCTATGCAAAATGAACTTAACGAGTTCGAACGCAATAAAGTATGGATTCTTACGACAATGCCAAAGGGTAAATCAATTATTGGAACTCGGTGGGTGTTTCGGAACAAGCTAGATGAAAGTGACAACATCATCAGAAACAAGGCACGTCTTGTTGCTCAAGGGTACAACCAAGAAGAAGAAAAATATATTCAAGATCTTCTCAAGAAGTATAAGATGATTGAATCCAAAGTGGACAAAACTCCAATGAGCTCCACTCTCTCTCTGGATCAAGACCTTACCGGAATACAGGTGAACTAAAAAGAGTATCGAGGTATGATTGGCTCTCTTCTTTATCTCACTGCGAGCATACCTGACATTATGTTTAGTGTCTGCATGTGTGCTAGGTTCCAAGCTAATCCGAAGGAATCACATCTTATTGCGGTAAAAATGATTTTGAGATATCTAAATGGTACCAAAGATCTCGGATTATGGTATCCCACTCAAACTACCTTCAATCTTGTTGGATATTTCGATGCTGATTTTGCATGATATAAAGTTGATAGAAAAAGTACCTCTGGGTGTTGTCAATTTCTTGGGTCATCCCTAATAAGTTGGTATTCTAAGAAGCAAAATTCAGTGGCTCTTTCAACGGCCGAAGCTGAATATATTGTTGTTGGAGCTTGTTGTTCACAAGTCCTATGGATTGCACAACAACTCCAAGATCTTGGAATCAACTTTAAGGGCATACCCATGAAATGCGACAACACTAGTGCTATTTCTATCTCTAAAAATCTTGTACATCATTCAAGAACGAAACATATAGATGTGAGACACCATATTATACGAGATCATGTGGAAAAAGGTGATGTGTCATTGGCATTCATCTCTACTGAACTACAACTTGCGGATATCTTCACAAAACCTTTACCCGAAGAAAGATTCAACTTCATAAGGTTAGAACTTGGAATGCTTAACAGGGAAGCATCGATGTAGGGGGAGCAATCATATTTTATAATATTGTTCATATTCCCTACATCCAGATCTTGATATATATATATATATATATATATATATATTTCAAGGCCTTAATAATTCATAGTATGGTCATGAATTTATTTTCGAAAATATTAAAATTGGATCAAATCTTTTAGTTATTATCTCTTTAGATAATTAACTGAAAGTGTTTATTGTTTTTTGGATCAACTTTATCTTTTATGTGTATTTATCTCTTCATTTTCAAAATTTAAAAATTGGTTTTATTTTGTTAAGATTTGACCGGGATATTTTCAAGGGAAGTTCAAGGGTCTCAAAGATTTTCACTCTCTCCTATTTATACTGACTCTCTCCCTCCCCGTCAAATCACTCCTACTCGCTCTACTCTCTGCACTCCCTTTCTCTCTGATTTTTCCACTTCCCCAAAATCTCTCAATCTTCTAATACTCCATGGCTCCGCGCTCATCCACCTCCTCTCACGGGTCGGCTTCCAAGAAGCTCCGATCGGCGGATTACAAAGGCAAGGCTGTTGAGGAGTACAAAGGGAAGGCAACTGGAGACCGACTCCGACAGTGAAGACATTCCGCTTTCTCGCAATCAGCCCCGATAGGTGAACCCTTTGGCTCCAAAAAATGCTAGACCACAACATTGTCTCCGGTCTCCATCCGCTGATTTTGAGGTAACTTCTGAAGCCCCAATTTCTTGGTTTAAAAACCACACGAAGGGCGGTTTTGCAAATCGGCCTATGAGCTTTTGCGAGCATGTGGATCTAGAATTTCTAGAATCCATGGCTCTCCCTTGTGTCAATTTGATAAAAAAAATTCAAATGTCTGGACCCTCTTGAACCCTGGTACTATAGCCTATCCTCGACTCACCCGTTTGTTCTTTGTGAATGTGTCTGCTCACCGAGAGAAGGGAGTTTTCACTCTCACATCTTAGATCAAACACAAGCAAATTACCCTCTCTGCTTCCTCTCTGACCATCATTCATGGTGTGCCTGAGAATGTCGACACCAAAACCTACCCTCCAAAGAACATTTGCTTGACTAGAGCCCAAAAGGAATTCTTTATGCGTCCGGTTTCTTCTGCTGTTTCCCCGTCTAAACCTAAACCCAAGCAGACCCACAATATTCTCTCTCTTGAAGCAAAGCTCGTTTTTACCCTTCTCGCAAGGTGTTTTTTGCCCAGAAAAAAATTCCAGAGAGCTTATTACAAACAACCTCTTAGAACTTCTTTATCTTATCATTGTTGCACATGAGATAGATGTTCCTAATGTTATCCTCTCTTACATGTTGCACGTCATCAACACTCCAATGACTGCCCCTCTCCCCTGTGCAAACCCTTTTCCCAAAATATTTGAGTTTTTCGAAATTGACACACTGGAAGAAGAGCTAGTTACTCATAAAGGTTGTATTGATGAAGAATGCTGGAGGAGGTTGGGCATCGATCAAACTCTGGCTGGAGGATGGATCTTGAAGCAATCCCCTCAGGGTAATCAGTTTACCCTTGAACAGAGGGTTTAAGTGTTTGGAGACGGAAGTTGATGCTCTGAGAAAGGATCTGAACACAGCAAGGGCTGATGTTGTGGACAGGCAGGACAATACACATGAACGGCTCATGATGGTGAATGAAAAGTTGAACCAGCTTTTGGTCCTAACTGCCTTGAATCACAGGGCTACCACCTCAATAATGCCCTTGGATGGTGATGTTGTCGATCATGTACAGGAAGTCTGCAAAAATTTGGTTGTTAACTGCGAACGAAAGATCCTCAAACGACCCATTCTGCGCCCCATCGACCCATTCTGCGCCCCATCTTTCCCGAGCCTTCTTTGTTGACTGTGGAAGCATATGGGCTAGTGAAGAAAGGGTGTGACGAAGAGGCAAGGAGAGTGGCCAAGATGTGAGCGAACTATCATGTTACAAATACCAAGAACCGTTGGAGGGAGAAGATCTACAATGCTCAGCGTGCTCCGGAAGATGTGCATCCTCGTTATGGAGAATGGTATGACGAGGTGGTGGAAATCTCAGACGATGAGTGATCATCTCTTTCTTCTATTTTATCTTCTTCTGCTTTTGAATTGGTTTGTGAACTATTTTGCTGGTTTTTGAACTAGTCTTCCCCTCTTGTTGAAAGACAAAAAGGGGGAGAAAATAAACTTTGCTGTGTTTTGCTGGTCTTATGGGCCTTATTTTATTTCGGTTTTTAGGTTCTTAAAACTTGATCCAACATTACTATAAGATGCTAGCACTTTGTTTATTATGTATCTGCTTGCTTGATATTATTCTGTTTGGTGCACAGGTGTTGTCTTTCATCAAGGGGGAGATTGTTGACTCCACCTTGATGATAGGATCTTATTAGTTGATAATAAGGCCTTACTGATTGATGAAAGCCAAAACCATAGTTTCCAGGTTTTGGCAAGGCCTTACCAATACTAGCTCAAGTTTTACACGAGCCTAGTTGAAATGGGCTTATAATCTCGATTGTGTTAATGGGCTTGGACCAATATGTTATTGGGCTTAGTTTAATGGGCCAGTTTTACAGGCTTCAGTATATATATAAATTTGGTTTAATTATTCTAACCAAATATATGATAGTTTGTTTGTTGAGATCTTCAAGGGATTTGTTTGAACAAATCTTCAGCCTTCTTCAACGGTTCTAATCAACCAAATTCCCAAGCGTATCCAGGCGTAGCTTCTGGAATGAATTTCAAATGCTGAAGCTTCTCCCAGGCGTATCTTTAGCAACGTCTCTCAACAACCTTACAGCCCTAGTTCAAATGTTCGAATCTTTTAAGCTCGGACGGGATGGCCTTTATAAGGAGATGAAGAGGATAGAAATCGACACAAGCTTCACCCCCAACGCATAAAGATCTACTACAATCCTTTGTCACCTACAAGCACCGATCTCACATCTCTTTATGGTTAAACGCTTTTATTTCTTTGAGTGTGTGAGGTTTACATTGAGCTTTATAGTACAATTCATTAGATTTACATTAAGGGTACACTTCTACCCAAACGTGTAAGATACTTCGGTATCTGTAGGACTTTGTTTCACTAGTGTGTTTGGGTTGCTAGATAGGAAGTGTGAGACTTCTGAGTTTAGAAGAGGGAAGGTCTTCTAAAGGTTGTATCTAGAGCTCATAGGAAGAAGTGAAATAAAGTTGTTTTGAATCCTAGGGTTGGGTAACCCTAGGCGGGGATGTAGGCCAAGTTCGTGCTGAACCTCATTAACATATCGCTTGTCCCTTTGTTCTTCTGCTCTTTATCTTTATTATTTATCTACTTCTTCCTTATTATTCATTGCTTTATTCTTATCCTATATCTGCATTGATTGATAAGGTCTTATCTCAGATTGGTAAGGTCTTACAGATTCTAAGATTGCAAACAATTTTCGTACTCTATTCATCCCCCCTCCCCCTTCTAGAGTATTTGTTAGCCTTCGAATGGGTTGGGAACACATGGAGGATGGACACCAAGTACAAACTAATTGAATTAGGTAATTACAACATTTACTCGTGTTTGTTTTAATTTCGGTTGTTGAACACAGGTCAAGTAACAGTATCTTGTTGGTGCATTTTGTCGTATATGGAGATGTTTTCAATGTGCGGGGGTGTTTCACCATTAACTAGGACGTCGAATTATTAGGAAGTTCGTATGGCCTAATCATAGTTATTATTAATAAGTACAAACTTGTTAAAAAAAATTATAAAAAATAAATATTTTATATAGTTTTTATCATTCTAAAAAAGTGTGCGTTAATAGTAAATAACGAACGGAGGGAGTAATGTAATTTATTACCAAAAGTATAAAGGTGTACATGTCATAATTATATCATACATGCACTATCCTAGGGTAGTGCTTGGCTTCGTCCTTCGTCTACGTCCTCGTCTTGTTTCGGTTTAGTTGTGTTTTGTTTCGCTTTGTAGAGCGCTTTTGTCTGTATGTTGCACCATCTTTTTTCATTTGTTTTTGACGGTTTTCCGTCTGCCGACTTGTCGGCCTTCGAGGTCCAGGTATGTCTGGCCTCGAATTTTTACCTAATAAAAAAAATACATGCACTATCCTAAACATAACACAAGAAGGATCAACCTACTCCTTGAGACCAACCATCCTATGTTTCAATGTCGATGTCGTCCTCTATGTCAAATAGATCCGCCGGCCTCAACGATCGGAGTGGTCGAATTTGTGTGAATGGAATGACATTGACGACCGGAACACCAACAGAGTTGGCCAAACGTGTGTACTCCACTTTAACGTATGTCGACCCTATCAGGTTCTGGATTGTTGCCTCGTTGAAGACCCCCCGAAAGTTCATCTTTAATACCGGTGTCAATCACCTCGATCCTCTGGAATTTGTAAAACAGGGACTCCAAAGTAATGTTCTATGAAATTAATCCCAAATTAACAATATATGTTATGTAAGTAAAATGTTATGTAGATCGATATGATCGCAAACCCCTTACCAATTTACAATGAAATTCAAACGGTATGCCTGGAATCTGGATGAATGTTGTAGGGGTTAATGTACATGAGAGTTTTTAAAACAAAGCTGCCCAACAACTACTCTCAGAACTCGTGTAGAGGAAGAGTAATTAGGCAATGTACTAAAATGCCCTTCAATTCAACAACAACAAAAAAATGCACTTCAGTTTAAGGATAATGTTGTTATCCTTTTATTTATATATATATATATATATATATATATAGATATATATATATATATAAATTAATACTCCCTCTGTTAATTAAAACTTAAGCTCTCAATTTCTCTGAGTTGCATCACACGTTGATGTATCCTCTATATATAAGAAAAAAATAAATCCTAATTGTCTACTAAGATAGAATTCTATCCTTAGATAACTCCTAAAAGATAGAAACATGTATATCTAGACATCTCCTAAAATATACTCTCTTGATTATTTATCTTTATTTTGATTTCAAGCTTATGCCAACAATCTCCCCCTTAAGCTTGAAATCTATTTTGACACATCTTGAATCCCAATTAGCTCTCGCATCTCCTTGAACTTGATCCTGCCGAGTGCTTTGGTCAAGATGTCTAACTTCTGTTCTTCACCTGGGACATACTGAACCTCCACTTGCTCATTATCAACACATTCATGAATAAAATGATAGCGAGTATGTATATGCTTTCTACGACCATGAAATGTCGGATTCCTCGTAAGGGCAATTGCAGATTTATTGTCAACTCTTATCGTCACCTTTTCACTCAATTTTCCAATGATTTCACCGAGCAGCTCTTGCAACCAGATTGCTTGTTTGGCCGCTTCTGTAGCTGCCATAAATTCAGCTTCACACGAGGATAGCGCGACAGTCTCCTGCTTTGTGGAGCACCATGTGATCGGCGAATCATTGAGGTAGAAAATATGGCCGGTGGTGCTTCTTCCATCATCCATGTCAACATTATGACTACTGTCTGAATACCCTACCAGCAAGATTTTGCTTGTGCGATAAAAAACAAGTCCTTATGAGACAGTTCTCTAAATGTACCTCAGTACCTATTTTAGTGCAGCTCCATGGGATTCTTTAGGCTCTTGCATATACCTACTCAACACCCCTACAATGTAGGCAAGATCGGGTCTCGTATGAAGCAAATACCTCAGACATCCAATGTTTCTCCTATACTCAGTTTTATTGATACTTCTGTCCTGCTTTGCCTTAGAAATCTTCAATCCCGGATCCATAGGAATATGACTCGAATTACACTCGCCCATTCCAGCTTCACTTAAAATCTTCTTAGCATAAGCTTCCTGTTTAAGAGTAATTCCTCTTTCGCGCTGACATACTTCAATACCTAGATAGTAAGTCAGAATACCTAGATCACTCATCTCGAACCTTGTGGACATGTCCTTCTTAAACTCAATTATGACAGCAAGGCTTGGTCCTGTGATGAAGAGGTCATCCACGTAGACCGCCACCAGTAGAAGACCAGCCTTCTCTTCCCTTCGGTGTACGGAGGGTTCCTTTGAGCATTTTACAAAGTTCATCTCGCCCAGTACTTGATTAAACTTTTCATTCCAAGCTCGTGGTGCCTGTCTCAGTCCATAAAGAGCTTTGTTCAACCTGTACACCTTACTTTCACTTGCCTGAATAGTGAATCCCTCGGGTTGACTAACGTAAACAACTTCCTTCAAATCACCGTGAAGAAACGCCGTCTTTACGTCTAAGTGATGCACTTCCCAACCTTCTACGGCTGCCAAGCCCATAAGTAGCCTGACAGTTTCAATGCGCGTAACTGGAGCAAATACCTCACCAAAATCAACTCCATGCTCTTGCACATAGCCTTTTGCCACAAGCCTTGCTTTGTACTTGTTGACACTGCCATCCGAGTTCCGTTTGATCTTGAATATCCACTTCACACCAATTGATTTCGCCCCACTTGGTAGATCAACTAGGTTCCAATTTTTGTTCCTTTCGATCGATCTAAGTTCATCCTTGCACGCCTCTATCCATACCTTTTCTTATTTTGCTTCTTCGAAGCTTCATGGTTCATCATTGCTTGCAAACAAAAGACGCTCACACTCTTCCAACATCAGATAATCATCTAAATACCCAGGCCTTCTGCTCACCCTCAGTGATCGCCTTGGTGCATCTGGCTGGTCCAAAGTTTCAGATTCTTCCTCATTCTCACTGGTTTCTTCATTACTTTGATTTCTTAAGCTGCGGAGTATCTATTTTGGCATAACCAATGCAACCGAACACCCTAATGTGTTGAATACACGATTTCTTCTTCCTCAGTGCTTCATATGGCGTTTGGTCGACAAGAGTTCTGGTGGGCGCTCGATTAATGAGGTATGTGGCGTGTCTTACAGCTTCTCCCCAGAGAAAAATCGGAATCTTCATATGCTTCATAAGACTTCGCCTCATTCCCATCAATGTTCTGTTTCTCCGCTCAACGACTCCGTTTTGTTGAGGGGAGTAAGGCGCAGTTAGTTGCCTACTGATTCCGGATTCTTCGCAGAAACTTTGAAACTCATTAGAAGTGAATTCGCCACCTCTATCAGTTCTGAGAATTTTGATGGAAGCTCCTGTTTCTTGCTCAACTTTCACTTTAAAGTTCTTGAACTTATCGAAAGCATCTGCCTTTTCCTTCAACAGAATTGTCCACATATACCGAGAATTATCGTCAATAAGCACAAAGATGTACCTGTTGCCTCCAGCAGTCGGAGGGGAGATAGGTCCACAGAGATCTCCGTGTACAAGTTCAAGTACTTGTGATGCTCAGAATGTAGTTGCTTGAGGGAACGACTTTCTGGTTTGCTTTCCGAAGAGACAAGAACTGCATTGTTCCTTTGCTACTTCAAACTTTGGAATTCCTACGACCAGTTCTTTACTCATCATTGTCCTCATTGCAGCGCTTCCAATATGTCCGAGCCTCGCGTGCCACCTTGCTGATTTGTCCTGAGAGGAGTCGAGTTGCAGACACTTCGTCTCTGCTCTCTCCATGATAACCTTGTACAAGCGATTTCGTGACCGAGTTGCTCTTGCAATCACATTGCCCCCTTTATCACGAAGAATAAGAATATTCCCCTTCATGCTGACTTCACAACCTGATTTCGTGGCTTGACTTAGGCTTATGATGTTGCTTTTCAAGTCTGGAATGTAATAAACATCACCAAGAATCTTCCTTTCTCCGTTACTGCTTATGAACAGAATCGATCCCTTCCCCTTGATGTCGATTCGTGAGTCATCTTCAAACCGCACCTTTCCTGTGACATTCTCGTCAATCTTCACGAAATACCCTCGATTCCCAGTCATGTGGTTGCTTGCTCCATTATACAGGTACAATACACAGTCAATATTTGAACAAGTTTCAAACTTCATGGGTTTGATGTTCTTCTCGTGGAGATAAATCACCTCATTCATCAAAAGACCATCAGGTGTCTGCGTATCATCCTGATAATTGGCTTGAGTCTCGTGAAGTTTAAGGAGGCGATCGGGACAGTTAGAGGCATAATGTCCGAACTTGCCACATCTGAAACATTGGATTTTTGACAGATCCTTTGTTCCATTAGACCTTCCACGACCCCTTCCTTTACCTCTTGATTGTCCACCACGACCTCTTCCTCCGTTGAATGCATTCTGATCTTGTGTTGTCTTATCATACTGATTTTCCGAAGGCGCATACATCAGTTTGTCCTGTCCCCCTTGAGTTTCTTCGTCTTCCTCAGCAACCCGTTCCTCATGAGCCTTTAATCGACCTATGATATCTTCAAAACTTGTTTTTTTGAGATCCAGAACTTGCTCAAGTGATGCCACTATGTGTATGTATTTCTTCCTGAGAAGACTTGAAAGGAATTTCTTCACCATTCTCGGATCGTCAATCTCCTCTCCCAACTCGGCTGATTTGGATGAAATTGAAGATAGTTTGCCAACAAAGTCGTCAATTTTCTCTGTTTCCTTCATCTTCAGACGCTCGAACTCATCCATCAAGGTTTGGAGTCTTGCTTCTTTAACATTTTCTGCCCCGAGGTGTCTTGTCTTTATTGCGTTCCACACACCTCCTTCGCAGTGTCCAGATTCCCGATTTGGAGGATGAGAGTTTCTGGGATCGATTGAAATATCAACGCCATAGCCATGTCGTTCTTCTCTTCATCGAGATTCCCCTTTTCAACAGCCTCTCATCCTTTGTAAACTTTGAGAAGAATCTTCATCTTTATGGCTCATACCGTATAATTTGTAGAGTTAAGCATAGGGCACTTAATCGATGAAGACCCTCCTCCTTCCCTCGGCTTCGACACCGAAGATTCCCCCTTCTCGTTCTTCTCGTCGTTGGTATTCATGTCTATCTTCCTTCTGTCAACTTGCTTTCAACATAATACAAATCGCAGCCCCTTTGTGTTTGTGTGGCTCTGATACCAATTATTGAAAGAACAATTCAAGAATCCCTCTCTTTATTGCTTAAGAAAATCCTCAAAACTTAAGCTCTTAATTTCTCTGAGTTGCATCACACGTTGATGTATCCTCTATATATAAGAAAACAATAAATCCTAATTGTCTACTAAGATAGAATTCTATCCTTAGATAACTCCTAAAAAATAGAAACATGTATATCTAGATATCTCCTAAAATATACTCTCTTGATTATTTATCTTTATTTTGATTTCAAGCTTATGCTAACATACTTGTCTGAAAATCGCATGTTTTATTTACTTTTGTAATTATAGACGTCTAAGGGTATGAAGAATGGACACTACTTGAGGGGATATTTGGTTCAGCCTAGATCCATGCCTAAGGTAATTAATCATATCTTCTAATTATTGGACATACATACATATATATATATATATATATATATATATATATATATATATATTGTAACATATAGGCAAAATAATCTGTTGAACACTTGCTGGTATTTTTAGTCAAGTGATCACATGCGTATATATTTTTCACATGCTTTTGTGCTTTAACAGTTGTCCTTTGATGATTGGGTGGTGGATGATGTGCCGGCCTGCTGATTATATATATGTATTCATCCAGTGATGGCGAGGACAGTGATGGAGAAATCTTAGTGACTCCTATTAATGATATGATGTCGATATGCCTGCTATTAATAAGCAGTTTGTTACATATATCAGAAGATGCATTCACAGCAACTGCTCACAGGTTTGCCATGCTTGGCAAAAAACACAAGAAATAGAAATATAGGTTGCCATGATGGGGTGTAGATTTGTTTATGACAGAGCATCCATGTATTGCATTCCTGCAATTACTCATGGTCATGTTTATGAAGGGATACTAGAAATACTACTCCCTCCGTTCGGCAAAACTTGTCGTTTACTATTCAGGCACGCTTTTTTAGAATGATAAAAACTATATAAAATATTCATTTTTTTAAAAAAAAAAATTAACAAGTTTGTACTTATTAATAATAACTACGAAATTATTTAAAAAATTATTTAAAAAACTAGATATTTTATACTCCCTCCGTTCGGAAATATAAGATCTTTTACTTTTTGGCACGTAGGTTAAGGAGCTAAATACTATATAAAATATTAATTTTTTTAAAATTAATTTTTTACAATATAACACTTTTTATTAATAAGTATTAAAATATAAAAAAATAATTTTAAAAAAATCAATATTTTATATAGTATTTAGCTCCTTAAACTACGTGTCGAAAAGTAAAAGATCTTATATTTCCGAACGGAGGAAGTATAGTTTTTATCTCCTAAAAAGGCGTGCGTGAATAATAAAACGTCAAGTTTTGCCGAACGGAGGGAGTAATATTTTACTCTTCTCTATCCGCCACATCATCCTAGCATCCCATTCTCATTTTTTCCATTTTATCAATAGCATCCCTAGTATCTCAAAACCCATCTTTTCATACCCACTCAATTTACAAATATACCTCTCTCCAACAATTATTTTCATTCTCGATTATATTATTATATTCATTTATTATTATTAAAATATTAATATTAAATATTTTTTTAATAATTATTTATTTTATATCTTGCATTATTTATTATTTCAAATTATTCCAAAATTATACTTCAATTTTTCGGATTTTATTTTGCATATTTATAATCAAAGAGAAATATTTAAAAAAAAAATATACTCAAACATATTCAAAATTGATGTCTACAGGTAAATAAAAATGAATCTAGTATTGTGGTAATTTAATTTTTTATTTTCTTACATTTTTTTTACCGAAAAATTGATTTTAATGGGTAAAATTGATTTTTTCCAGCTTTCATCTCGGTCGTCCGTCCCAGGACATGTGTCCTCCATCCATGTGCTTCTCCTGCAGCTGAATGAAAGGTTGACAAGTATCCTCCTCTTCACCTGCAAACAAAATTGGTGCGGCACATAGGTTGAATTAACTCTCCTGGTATCGATACTTCCCAAGGATCAGTATAGTATCCCATTTTCGACTGTTCCAATTTTATAATATTAAAAGTTCTAGTATTCTATACCGTAAAAGGGCCGATAAAATTGCCAAGTAACATGTAGCTGGGACTTGTGAGTAATACAGAGATGAATAGAATAACACACAATTCAAGTTGCTAACATATATATATATATATATATATAGTGTGTTTCTTTTTAATTTTTGTTGGAACTTATTTGCTTCTTGCTCAATGCTTGTGGCTTATTATTGTCAACTATTGTTGTTTTGGTCGTGGTGTTGTGAATGTATTTCTGTAATGAAAGTGGCATCTCTTTAGCTCAATTACAGTCTGATTATGGTTTTTGTTCTTGTTTCTCTTTGCATATGCTTTTAAAATATTCATTTCAACCGTGAGTTGATGTTTGGACTTTACTTTTTTTCTTTATCGGGAAATTTAAATCAGATGTAAGAAAACTATTGAGTACATGATTCACATTTTAACTTGGCATGCTTGTCGAGTTGTCGGCTTTGGATACCAGTGATTTGAATTACTATATTTGTTGACCAGTAAATACAGGCCTTTCCTAGAACAGTTTGGATACCAATGTTTTGTAATCCTATAAATTATAAATGATGTTTAACTGATGAAAAACTCATGGATATTGCTTATGCTTTGAGTTCTCCTAGATCGAGTTACTTATGCTTTGAGTTCTCCTAGAGTTGGTGTATTTACATTTTATCTGTTGTGGCAGTTTAGTTTTAGTGTACAGTGAAAGGTTAATTGTATTATGCATTATAGAGGTTTTACAGCATAGCTGATGGTTGGTTACACACCTTAAAGATCTGCAGAGATGTAGTGAAAGCCATCAATCTTGTTTGCAGGTCCAGTTAGGACCGCTAATGGCTTCCGCATCCCGAATTCATTGCCATACACATCGAACCTCGGCGAGCTCCCTATGTGCACAATGCAAGGATCGAAGAAAGATCCAAACTTCATCACAAAAGGAGATTCCCCCAAATCCTTCATTAGCATTAGCACCTTTTCAGTTGTGTGTTCTACCACAACTTGGTTACTAAGCTGCTAAATTTAATACATGAATTAAATACCCAATAGGGGAGCTTGATGATCGGTCCAGCCTCATCGACAAACCACTTCTTGTGGATCGGTGGCCTTGAGATCGCAATGCTTTCTCCATTTACCATGAAAATCTCGGACCATGTATTGAAGAAGTGCCAGAAAGAGGTTCCATCGGCACAGGCGTGATTCATAGAGCAGCCGATAAAGACTCCATCGACAAGCTCCGTCACCTGAATCGACAACAAGGGCCTGGTGTGGCCATCGTGGTTGACCGGCCGCCTTGTTGTGATCAAACAGCCACTGGACCACGGGAGGCACATGATACAATTAACCTTTCACTACATCTCTGCAGTTCTTTAAGGTGTGTAACCAACCATCAGCTATGCTGTAAAACCTCTATAATGCATAATACAATTAACCTTTCACTGTACACTAAAACTAAACTGCCACAACAGATAAAATTTTCCTACTTCTCAAATCCACTCTTATGTGAGGTGAACGTACAAAAGATAGGACAAGAAAGAGGCTCAAAATCTCTTAGACCTAAAAGAACAAGGAAGTCGGAGTCAAAAAATCTCTTTTCACTAAGCAGAAAGCAATCCTATGTATCCGGCAAGCAACGCCAGTGCAAAGGATATGACATATGCACCTCCAACGATCAGTGGTTCTTTCATTCGGTAAAGTAGGAGGACATAATGCAAGGGTAACACCCTAAACAATTGCGCCCGAGTATCATGAAAACGCTTGCTAAACTTAAAGCTGATTACCTGATATTAAAAATAAAAATAAAAATAAAATCAGCACGAGATGTTTAGTTCAGCTCTAACAATGGAGGACAACTCAACCAAAATCCAAGTTGTTCACAATAATAAGCACTCAACGCAGTGCTGCAAGGAAAATGCTACTTGATGCAAACAAAAATGTAGTAAGGACTAGAAGCAGAGTAAAAATAACACGTCTTCGGTAAAATTGCTAATCAAATCACTCTAGCTTCACGGATTGCTTATCAAAGTTTACTTTTTCCAATTCATCAGATGCTCCATGAAACATAATAATATCTGGCAGAGAATAAAATTTGGATACCTGCATAGTTGCTGATAGTGATTCAAGGACAAAAATTCCTGAAGCAATGAACAAAGGAAAGAACATTCCAGTGCATGACGCCATAGCAGCAAGAGCTCCACCCAATGCCAAGGACCCAATGTTTCCCATAAATACGGATGCATGGTATCGGTTATGCAATAAAAAACCAACACAAGCACCCGCCATTGATGCTCCGAAAACAGAAAGTTCTGAAAAATATGAGCTTGTTAAGGAAGACAACACACACCTGCATATAGCTTTGAAATTCACCCAAACTTGTATCATGGATTCAAAGATACATGCACTCACTAGAATTTATAGGAAGCACTGCAATGGACATGCCAATAAATGCCAAAGCAGCTGTGCCTGCTGCTAAACCATCGAGACCGTCGGTTAGATTTACTCCGTATCCCATAGAAACAAAGCAAACTGAGCTCAGAACGAGGTAGCATTTTCCCAAATTCACAAGGCCAAGAGGTTCAGGTAAGGGCACCAGCCATTTCCTGTCCAAAATGGTGGAGGGAAACTGAATAAGAATGCACTGGCTATTGGGATATAAAAAACTAAAAAAGCAAGAAAAAAAAACTTCAAACTAGATCTTTTCTACAACATTCAAATAAGGAGATGATTAAGAAGATCAACCAATACACTTCACAAAAGGCACCGCAAGAAAGCTAAGACCTTTGTCACATTCATAAAAGGAAACTCCAAAGGCAAGTGTTTCCTGTTTCCATTTCCTAGGGGAACAGGGAACTCAAGATAGGCAACTATATTTTCAATGATGTTTCCCTGTATCCCTCTTGTTGCCGTTTCCTATTTCCATAGCTGTTTCTATGCAACATTGACTAAGCCATTATCACAAAGGCATGCTATTGTGCACTAAACATGCCAAGATATTGGCATTGAATTGAGACTTTCAAGCTACCTATCCAGGCTATCCCAATTATATCACAAAGAAACAGAGGGATGTGGATAAGTAATGGACATGATTTTATTAAATTACTAAAGCACACTGTCTGTAGTCTTAAGAAACTCGAGCATACACTAATGTGGAGGACACGAAATAACTATCTCCTACGTGATCCATCGAACTGTCACATATTTATGTTTACATGATTGTGTCTACATGACTTGTCATTTTCCAGCACACTACTGCATTTCACAAGAATGGATATGTTTGTTACCATCATATCAATGTTTGATCAGATTAGTATTAGAAGATATACATGGAGTAGGGTGAAGATATAGCTGCGCTATCCAACCAAAATGAAAACAATACTGCAATTACTACCTGCCAGAACAACAACTTGGGGTTAATTATTGCACACAAGAAAGATAACAACTGTCCAGAGATACAATGTAAATCAAGGAAATCTATGTAAAAAACAAAATGATATCAGATAAAAGCAGCTAAGCATAATAGCAAATGAAATCAAATGTAAGAATATCAACTAAAGTTCTGGTGCACTGTATAACAAGGGAAGCAGGAAGATCAGATCTGGCTTTCAGTACAAAACAGCAGATGATGATACGTTAAACAAAATGTGCATTCAAACATCCTGGGAAATTATATCTACCCTAATGTGGCCTGTGGCCCAAATATGAACAGTATGAACTGCTGACACAATTTAAAAAACAGACCATAAATGCTGCGTGCAATGAGACCCAACATAAAATTGTACTGAGATAAGTATACAAGTGCATCTAATTGTATTGGATCTGATATTCGTAAGATCCAAAACAGCGAATGGTTTTCCGTTGCAACTGTCAACAGTCCATACTGCTAACTGCAGTTGGATGATATCTTTGGGCTAGATATGATTTTTACTAAAAAGGAAAATGTCATTGTCATATATTTACCTCCAAGAAAAATCTTATCTGACTAGATAAACCAAAATTGTGATTCTTGACAAGGACTAGGGTGTCATCAAGAAGACCAACAGCAGCCAATGCCAAAGTGACAATTACTGCACCTAAAACTTCAGTGGAAGAGAAACCAGCCATGTATGTACCAACAGCCACACCAATAGGCACAAAGAATAACCCACCCATTGTAGGAATCCTCTTCTTACTTCGCCTCACAGGAACCTGTTTTTCAACATTTTTACATATGTTGAATCTTTTAAATAAGGGTATACAGATGTAACCGGCAGAAGCAACAAGTGCCACAGAGGTCAAAAAGGGGCGCATGAAGTAAAATGGCTTCAAGGGTAGTCTGACAATCCTCCATGCACACCAATCCACTAGTGCAAGAAGCAATATCAAGAATGTGATAAGCCCCAAATTGGTTGTAAATCCATGACCGTAAGCTATTCTGTATTTCAGTGAACAAAATGGTTAGCAATTCATCAATATAGAAGATTTGAACTTCTAAGGAAAGATTTGAACTTGTCTGGACAACACGGGCTGCTATTACCCGTGTTGTCTAGATGGACATGCAACTCATGGGCACTTCTTAAACACTGACAGATCAGACAGCTAATTTTTTGTGGTAAAAATGAAGCATGCAAGCAGAAAAAGGTAAAGCTCAGAAAAATTATTATCCTAGGTATGGGTCAGAATGTTTTGAGCTAGTCCAAGGAAGAGGGGTGTATTTCTTTGAATAAAATGTAAATATACCAACTCTAGGAGAACTCAAAGCATAATCAATATCCATGAGTTTTTCATCAGTTAAACATCATTTATAAGTTATAGGATTACAAAACATTGGTATCCAAACTGTTCTAGGAAAGGCATTTATTTACCGGTCAACAAATACAGTAATTCAAATCACTGGTATCCAAAGCCGACAACTCTACAAGCATGCTAAGTTAAAATGTGAATCATGTACTCAATAGTTTTCTTACATCTGATTTAAATTTCCCGATAAAGAAAAAAAGTCAAGTCCAAACATCAGCTCACGGTTGAAATGAATATTTTAAAAGCGTGCAAAGAGAAACAAGAACAAAAACCAAAATCAGACTGTAATTTAGCTAAAGAGATGCCACTTTCATTACAGAAATACATTCACAACACCACAACCAAAAGAACAATAGTTGACAATAATAAGCCAAAAGCATTGAGCAAAAAGCAAATAAGTTCCAACAAAATTTAAAGAAGAAACACACTATGTATACAACTTATGTTTCATTCTATTCATCTCTGTATTACTCTCAAGTCCCAGCTACATGTTACTTGTAAAAAAGAGCACAGCCATGCATTAAAAGGGTGCTAAGGTGGAAGATGCAAAACATGATGAACACATGTAATTAATGCATGCACATGAGTAATTGCAGGAATGCAATACAAGGATGCTCTGCCATAAACACATTACACATCTACACCCCATCAAACCCTCCACTAAGATTACAAACGATTACAAATGGTATCTCACCTATATTTCTTGTGTTTTTTGCCAAGCATGGCAAACCTGTGAGCAGTTGCTGTGAATGCATCTTCTGATGTAACAAACTGCTTATTAATAGCAGGCATATCAACATCATTAATAGGAGTCACTAAGATTTCTCCATCACTGTCCTCGCCATCACTGGATGAATACATATAATCAGCAGGCACATCATCCACCACCCAATCATCAAAGGACAACTGTTAAAGCACAAAAGCATGTGAAAAATATATACGCATGTGATCACTTGACTAAAAATACCAGCAAGTGTTCAACAGATTATTTTGCCTATATGTTAGAACATATATATGTCCAATAATTAGAAGATATGATTAATTACCTCAGTCATGGATCTAGGCTGAACCAAATATCCCCTCAAGTAGTGTCCATTCTTCAGACCCTTAGACGTCTATAATTACAAATAAATAAAACATGCGATTTTCAGACAAGTCAACGACTTTAATCATCTAAATATATTATTTAGTAACGGGAAATGCTTTGTGAAGGGCTGAATTGAGTGATTGGCTCTTATGGAAGCTAGTGAATCTATACAGTATGCACTTAACTGGTAGCGTTTGTGTGGGTTTATGTGGGTGCATCCTACCTAAAAAATAATCAAATGCAAAATGTTTGATCTAACCATCATTTTGCAACCAAACTGAAGACATCTGTCAGCAGTAGAAATAAATCGTAAAGCAATTTTCATTATGACTACCCTAGTTCCATGAGACCTTCCTAGGCTAAAGCAGACACATATTATGAGATAATAATGTTTATATAATTTCTGCAAAGTACTTAAAGATGCATCTTATTAGCGACATACGATATTGACAAACTATTTGCATCCCTTTCTTTTAGATATAAAAAAAATTGCATCTTCTACTAGATCATTATATACAAGCTCACAAACTCCATTTCAAACCAGTACATATAGGATGTTTATCCATTTTCATATCATATCACATCAATGAAAAATCACCTGTTGAGAGGATATATTAAAGCCCCCAATTTGGAATACCAATTTTTATTATGTGAAGCTCAAAACCAAGAAAAGGTTACATCATGAATGACAAAATTTATCCATATGACAAGATTTAACGCTTGTAAGATGTGGTTTATAAGATATGACAAGACTGACTTAGGATGCATATTCAAACAAATAAACAATGTACACAAATTTGAAAGAAAGACGGCAATGGTAATTTAATACATTAGCCACAAAAAAGGTTCCGCAATCGCTGTCTTCTCAACAAACTGACTTGAACTTTTGAAGCTAATTTTCCAGCACTATCAATACGTGCAGAACCTCCACACATAGAGCTCTTCTGTTTTTTCCTTCATCTTGCTCACATCCACTACTTTGCTTCTGATTAAGCCACAGTTGTCTTCTTGACACACTGATTCATTTTGCTTAAATCTGATTTTCACCACTACCATCAGCAAATTTGCACCATCACCGCGCATAATGATCTTTCCACATATATATTGATTACTACCCCCAAAATGCAATGTTGCTAATAGTGAAAATTCAGGTATGTGGAAATGACCACATCAATCAATTTGTTCACCCTTTCTTTTATATAATCTCTAACGTTGTCACTCTCTCCGTTGTTTACATTTTTTTCCAGTTGATATTGAAAAGGATTTGGCAACAAGTCACTAAGAGGCTTTTTATTTTTATTTATTTTTATCAATTTAACAAATTCAAAAGCCAGAAGAAGGAACTTATCAGAGCAGAAATTCGCTATCAGATAACCTCTCCACATTTATCTTTCTTCAAAGATCCTATATCACTCATCATTCCATGTCGCAGCGCCTATAATCCAACATAGCCGCTATATTTACTCCGTTTGAATCTCTATGTGCTCAAAATGAATCAGATTGCACGAAATCCACACAATCCGGAAAATGCTGAAATGCCTATTTTTTAAAAAAACACTACAGTGCCACTCATTACACAAATAATATGAATCTTCAGCATAGAATTGACGGAATCAATCAAACAATCAGCTATCCGATTAACAGGAAATCCAGAAAATAAAAAATCGAAAAGCAAATCGCAGAAATGATGACCTGGAGGAGCCGCGCTGAACGATACGGAGAACAGAAATCAACTCGAGCGATCCTAGAAGCGGAAGACAGCCGATGAGGAGCGAATCGAAGGAGTCCAGGCGAAGGACGGAGATTCGAAGAACAAGATCGCATGGCTTCAACGCTGAGCGGTGAGAAACGATGCGATCGTGAGGCGGGGAGAGGCTACGGAGAAATCGCAAATGGCAGCGTAGAGAGGGATGGGGGGGGGGGGAGATGAAATGTTGCAGTCAAGTGACATCGGGAAGCACGCTTTGCAATTCCGTTCATATATATATATACTCCTACAATGTTTCTTTCGTTTTCACTCTCCGTTTACTTTAATACAGTAATTTTTCTTTCTTATTTTATTGATGTGGATGATCGTTGGGAGCCAAATCTAGCTACTGTCGTGTCGATTCTGTGGTCTAAAATCTGGCTCCCTCAATTATGTGGAACAAGAGAGAGGAGGGCTCCGAAGAGGACTTGACTCTGACCCGAATCACATGACTAGGCCTAATCCGGCCGAATCAAATGACCTAATTCATGAATGCAAAATCATGTATTCATATTACCTCTCATTAACCTAGGGTAAGAGTGCTCTCCTAGACTCACATAGTCACATTTTCAGCTGCTCTACATCTATATATGGTACTGTATGGTCCATTTAAGGGTTATTCCTTCTCATCACAAACGACGTCATATTTTCAAGGAGATTCAAACTTCGAACCTCTTATTATGGGATGTAATCTCACAAACACTGCACCAATTTTTTATTAGTTATATGATATGTGATCTAAACCCTAGCCTTCGTGATTATTTAGAGAGAATCTAACATGAGCATCAGATGGTCCTTTGGGAGAGACAAGCTTCGTCCCGATCTAGTTTGTTCTTGTATTATAGTGTCCGAATATTTGTATCGGTCACCGATTTTCTTTGTTAATTATTAAGCAGATTTTTCTTTGTAGTATTCATGTCGTCTTCGGAAATCCAAGGATTGATGATCACCGAACTTGAGATGATAGGCATACAAGGCTGAGTTGAACAGTTAAGCCACACACGCTTTCTCCTCTTTTTCATGGACTCACATAACTTTAACATGAATCCCTTCTTCAATCAATTTTTTTATATTGAGTTGGAGCAACTCATTCCCCTAATATTTACATATTTTTAGCTTTAGATGCGAGAAAATTCTAACAATTAAGCAATTGACAAAAGCATATTTAATCATGCCATAAATCATTTTTACATGCATGTTGTTCAAGTGAGAGCAAGAACATGAACAATGCAAATTCAGATAGTGTGCAGATTGAAGAAATCATTGTATGGTCTAAAGCAAGCCCCAAGGCAGTGGTTTGCAAAATTCTCACAAGCTGTTAGAGATGCAGGGTATGTGCAATTTGAGGCTGATCACTCTTTGTTTGTAAAGAGGACAGAAGCATCATACACAGCTCTAGTTGTGTATGTAGATGACATGATCATAGCTGGAAATAATCAAGAAGAAATTTATAAATTGAAGAAGCATCTCATGAGTAACTTTCAGATGAAAGAGCTGGGAGATTTGAGGTACTTTCTAGGAATTGAAGTAGAAAGAACAGAGAAGGGATTTTATCTTAATCAAAAAAAAAAATATGTTCTTGAGTTACTCAAGGAAACAGGAATGATAGAGGCAAAGCCAGTGGCAACACCTCTGGATCCAATAAGCAAACTCACTATGGAAGGCAGTAGGACAAATGTTGATCTTATAACATACAGAAGGTTAGTAGGGAGACTAATATGTCTCACCATTACTAGACCCGATATTTGCTATGCAGTGCAGGTTCTGAGTCAATTTATGCACTCACCTACTGATGATCGTTGGCAAGCTGCCAAACATGTTTTGAGGTATCTGAAAAATGCCCCTGGGCAAGGACTACTACTTGCAAAAGAATCAGATTTGGAATTAAGGGCATTTTGTGATGCAGACTGGCAAAGTTGCCCAATAACTATAAAGTCTCTTACTGGTTTTTGCATCATGTTGGGGCCATCTCTAATCTCCTGGCATGGAGATCAAAGAAGCAATCATATGTTGCAATGTCGACTATTCAAGCAGAATATCGAGCTATGGCAATGACTTGTTGTGAGATTACTTGGTTAGTGAAGTTATTGCATGATCTAGGTGTCAAAGCAGAGAAAGTCAAGCTGTTCTGTGACAACCAATCAGCACTACACATAGCTAGGAACCCTGTGTTCCATGAAAGGACGAAGCACATGGAAGGGGACTGTCACCTTGTGAGAAATAAGACCTTAAAGAAAGAAATTGTATTGGAATACATTCCCACAAAAGAACAACTTACTGATATCTTTACAAAAACTGTGTGCAGTAAAGTGTATGACAGAACCTTGAGCAAGTTAGGTGTTACAAACCAGTTTGCAACATCCAACTTGAGGAGGAGTGTTGTGAGCTAAATGTAAAAATATAGGACCCTCCTTGTAATTAGAAGAATAAGAGGGTAGGTAGTTATGAGAAACGGAAATGTAAAGGCTATAAATAGCCTAACAAACTCCAGTTTATGTTCATCTTTCGAAGCAATGAAATTCTATATTCTGCGAGGTTCAGTTTTTCTTCTCTCCTTGAATCCGAGTGTTCTTGAAGTGTTCTTCCATGATCAAGTAAATATAAACATATCAAGCACTACAATCTCAAGACACCTCGATCATTTGCCTTCTACTCCAACTATTAGACGGCGCTATTAAATTGCTCATAAAGCATGCTAGGATAAAGCAAATCGTATTGCTAAATACCAATATTTTTCGAATTTTGTTCTTTTTAGCACATACCATATGTCAATCATGACTACTCCCTCCGTTTCCTTTTAATTGACTTTTTACTATTTATGCACGTTTTTTAAGGTGTGAAAAACTATATGAAATAATAATTTTTTAAAATATTTTTTTCGATAATCTCATACTTATTGGTGATAAGTATAATATTATTAAAAAAATATTATTAAAATATTAAAAGGCTAGCTATTCTTATACTTCCTCCTTTCGGCAAAACATGGTATTTTAGAATATTAATTTTGTTCAACAAAACATGTCATTATAGGTATTTTGACAATTACTTTATAAAATTGGTCTTATAATGATTAATTGATTGTTAGTTGTAATTTAAAAAATAAAATAAAAAGGTAGTGTAATAAATAAGGGTAAAATAGTATATTTGTTGATTTTTTTAAAAGTTGTGCACAAAGCTAAAATAACATGTTTTGACGAACAAAAATAGTATAAACTAGAGAATTGAGTGCTCATTTATCTTATATGTTCATGCTATAAATATTCAAGTCTAAATTTTGTTCATAACTTCATTTTTACAATGAGAATCTTTGGAAAACCGTAATTTCCTCTAAGTGTCATTTGTAATACCAAATCCCTTGTCGTACGTACTACTTAGTGTCATTCATAAGATTGAACTTCATCTTTATCAAAGTGTGATTTTTAACTCTCTTTTTTTTAAGTAAACTCTCATGATTTTAGTTTAGACATGTCCACACATACAAGAATATACAATAAAACAACCACAAGAGTAGATACACGTGATAGTAAAGAAGTCTTCTATCCAATCTTACACTTGACCTTTTGGAGGGGAAGGATGGATTTGTATCCCATGTAGGGATTAAGGAAATGAAAGGGAAAAGGAAGGGATTTAGGGAAGGATTAAGGGAAGAAGATGATGAATTAGGGATAAGGAGGTTAGGGTTTAGATGAGTTTAACGGATAGAACGGGTGAGGGAAGAGGAAAAGGTAGAGAAAGAGAGAGAGTTAGGTATTTATACTAATTCCTAAACCCCTATACATGTCAGGATTGATAAATCCCGGTGGGCCATATAACGTGGGGGGTCCACACGTCCGAGCGCATCATGCGCACCCAAGCCGAGCACATAAGACCAGCGGGGTTCCATCCTAAAACCAATTGGCAATAGGAGGAGTAACCCACCGACTTATATGCAAGGCCCGGGGTTCCGTATTTTTCGATGTGGGACAATCATCCACACATCACAACACGCCCCCTAAAGTGCAACTGTCTGGCCCCGCAATATATGCCAGTTGCACTTGACGTAAGAGCCTTAAGGCCGGCTAGCCCAGTAGTTAGACCAGGGTCCCGGGGTTCCGTATTTTTCGATGTGGGACAATCATCCACACATCACAACAAGGATTGTTAGTGTAGAGCCTTAAGGAGGGACCTGCTCATCCTGGAGAAAAGCAAGATCATCGAGTATACAAGGCACCTCCGATAGCCATTGGCGGACTAATTTGCAAATTCCAACCTATATATCATTGTTGGTTTATTTGGACATAGTTTATATACAAATTTATAATTTTTAAAAAGTTTTATTATTTTTGACTCACCATTGATAGTTCGTATTATTTTTAGTAATTTTTTATATTTTTATACTAATGGCAATAATTATACAAATATTTTACTTTTAATAAAGATTCCTAATATACTACAATGACAAAACAAAAATTTACTTTATAAACTCTACCTTTCTTATCTCATACTCCATATGAAATACTACTAAATATTGCTAATTTTTTAATCCGTATTAAAACTTATAATATTAAATTACTACGAAGTATGATGTTATTTTAAAAAATCGCGCTATGAGATTCCTCTTTAACCCCTCCGTCTTCCTTAAAACGCTCTCTTTTGAGCAAAACCCATAGATTAAAAAAAAGAAAAAAAAACTATGACGTGTTAATCCCGTCACAAAGTTTTTACCGGCTGTGATTGATTGTTTGATTCTAGCGGTGATATTATTTTCAGTTATATATGTGGTCTTATCTTTTGCCGCCGTACGAGATGTCGTGGACGTGATCGAGATCTAACGGCTCGTTGACGTCGAGTCAAAATCCGAGGTCTCCACTTTTGTTCTCCAACTTTCAAAAGAGATAACTCACATTGTCCCTATTCCAACATCGTTCGCCTTGACTAATTTCGGCCTTCATTTTCTAGTTTGTTCATAACGTATTTGTCTTTGTTGATTTGTTCTATATTTTTTGATTTTTTTCATTACGGTTTGTCCGTTGTCAATCCTTTCAGACTATCAACCCACCGAACCGTCGAATTCTTTCTGTTCCCAAAAAAAATCAAGCTATCACGCGAAAACGATAATGCAAAAAGATCGTAATACGGTGTAGTATAAGACCATCCACAATGGTTTTGGGTATAATGTATATATATTTGCACAAGATGTATAAAAATACACATCACTTTTTAACAATTTTCTCCATTGGTAAAATGTGCATTTTTTACACATCATTCAAATACAATTCATTTAAAATAAAAAAGATAATAAAATCATTAAAAAATCAACCAACGAAGTTGTCTTGTTTTTTGTAAAAGGTTTTACATACAGGAGAGATAATGTGCTCAAATTTACACATTACATGCTCAAATGTGTACATTTCCACGCAAAAAACAACCGAGTTAAAGAATGTACTCCGTATAAAGAGTTTGCATTTGCACACACTATTGTGATGGGATTAAGGGCCCGTTTGGTATCCATATACGTATATCAGATATCATATATGGGTATGAGATATCGATATCAGGGATATGGGTATCAAATCTGATATCTGATATCCCTGTTTGGTATGCTAAGTATATCAGAATATTTATTTTCAGAATGGATGAAACAATGTTATATGACTTTCATCAATTCGAAAATAGTTAATACAAGGATTTAAAATTCCCATATCGAAGAAATTCATCAATTCGAAAATAGCTACTGCAAGGACTTTGCAAGTATCGAATGTTCTACGATATTCAATTTGAAAACAAAAAACATAATGACTTCAAAATATCCAACATAAAAACAATTACCACAAGGACTTTGCAAGTACCAAATGTGTTTTGCAAACATAATATTCCCAAATGATGGTAGTCTAGAACTTGTAAAACCAAAATAGGGTTGCTGGAACAACCACTCCTCTACACCCGGGGAGCACTTGCAGGACCACGAAGCTGGGAAAGGATCGTTCGCACATACCTCACCTTCCACTCGTCATTTGGGCAGCTAAAAAAGGTTTGAATCTCATTTGGAGACTTCAAAATAACTCTACAAGCATTAATCGCATCATCCTCTGAAATTCCTGGTAACATAGCTACCTCAGATAGCAACATCTGCAACCGAGTCGAATGTAACTCATCACGATTGTCGGACCTCGTCAAGGTGTCGTTCAGCTTCTCCAAACTAGTATGTATCTCCGATATTGCAGATGCAACTGAGTCATTGCTTCGAGTAGCCCCAAGAGGACTTGCACCTACAGCTCTCCTCTTTGAAACGGGTGGTCTAGAGCCTGCATCACTAGTGGAGTAGTCTTCTACATTCTCATAAACAAACTCAGCATCCATATTCTGAACCATCTCCTCACCGTCCTCAGTGTTGTCACCGGTTGCTCGATCTGGGCCATAGATAAGATCCAACTTGTTATACAATGGAAATGCAGTTTTCCATAAACCTCTCGCCCTTGGGTGTAGCTGAAAACAATGAAAACATGAAGGAAAACAAAAAACAAATCATCAAAAAAGGACAATCAACCTATTGAAACTTCATCTTTGACATTAACTTGAGAAATCTTACCTTAACAAAGTCATCAAAAGATTGCTTCTCACAGTTGATCATCGAGGTTGTTTCATCCCAAGTGAATCCAGATAACTTTGTCATTTCATGAATGACAGAATATTTCTCTTTTAGAAACTTCAACTTTGATTCAATTTGGGAAGCCTTCAATCCATTTCCTGGAAAAAAGTTTTCAAGCTTTTCTTCTAGGTGTCAAGGGCTGCTGAGGGGCTGTCAAGGGGCTGCTGAGGGCTGGTCGGAGGCGGCTCAAAGGGGAGATGGGGAACAGAGCCCTAACCCTATGTGGCTCAAAGGGGGACGTCGGTTTGAAGGGGTCGGAGGCTGCTGAGGGCTGGTCGGAGGCGGCTCAAAGGTGAGATGGGGAACAGAAACCCTAACCATATGCGGCTCAAAGGGGAGGCGGCTCTATGAAATTGTGAAAAATTCTCCAACAAATCGAAAATAGGGCAATCGAAAGTAGGGAAGAACGTACCTTGATCGGGTTGAGAAATCCAAGCTTGAGGAGAAATCCACAGACAAACCACTCTACAGAGAAGCGTTGAAGAAGAAACAAGAGAGGCGTCTGATTTGATATCCTCCGTTTAAACGGTATATCAAAGTAGGGCAAAATACAAAGGAAGGAAAAAAAGGGTATATCAGATTGATATCCATATACCTATTTACCAAACACTAGATATGGGTATAAATGATATCCATATCCCATATACGTATATGGATACCAAACGGGCCCTAAATAAATCCGTACACAACGTCACCACACAGAAACCTGGAAAGTGGAAACGTCAACTACTCAACTGTGTTTGTGGCTCCGCTCGTCCGTCCTTCTTCGATCCCCCGAGAAGATTCCGATTCCCTTTCTCTCTCCCCTCCCGAATTTCTATTCGAGTTTGCCTCCCCTTCGATCTGATCTTCGCTGATCACTCTCCATAGCCACAATCAAGAAGCAATCGCCAAGTTTTCGATCTTTATTCCTAGGCCATTACCATGACGGTTTCATCTGGCGATCGCTCAGCCGACAGGTAAATCTTGCTGCAATCTCTTTCTCTTTTGGAGATCGCTTCATGTCTCATGTTCATCTGTTTGTGTATTTGATTCGCGATTGCTTTAATTTGGTACTATCAAATCAATCCCTCCGTCGTTTCTCTTTCGCATGCATTTCCCGAAATTTTAGCTCTTCTCCGTCGGTTCCGTTTCCGATCTTATTAGTTCTCTCTGCCGGATGTTCCGCTTGGTATTCTATTTTACTCTGTAGGTTTGATCATTGTTGATTGATTTTAGCTGTGTATCGATGCAATAGAGAAATCGATGGATGTTAAACCGGAACATCAAGATTTCCTCTAATTAAATAAATATCTAGTTGTGAATAGGTTTTGAGGTGAAAATGGAGATCATAAACCCTAATCGAAACCTTGAATGCTGTGTAATATCACAGATTACAAAGTCAACGTCTTTGTTATTTGTTGATGTTGATCTTTTTTTCAATTTTGGAAGCAGCAAATTCGCACTGATCAAACAGGCTCCCCTAGAAGCTGTATTGTTTGATATTGATGGAACCCTCTGCGATACAGACCCTCTGCACTACTTAGCTTTCCGCGAGATGCTCTTAGAGGTATATCATTTTCCTACTACTGTCATTGCCAAATCTTCATATGAGATTTCTCCTTAGCTTTCAGTTTGACGCCATATTTGTGGCATTTTAAAGTATGTGCTTGTGGTGAATAGATAGGATTTAATGGAGGAGTTCCTATAGACGAAGAATTCTTCATTCGAACCGTTGCTGGAAAGCACAATGATGATATTGCTCGAGTGCTGTTCCCTGATGATTTTGAAAGGGGAGTCAAATTTTTGGATGACAAGGAAGCCTACTTCCGGAAGTAAGTTTCCAGCTACCTATATCAGTTGCTGAGTATTATGCAATGCACTGGTTTTTCACTTACATGATGTAAAAAATTGAACAGGCTAGTGAAAGAACAGTTGAAGCCTATACCGGGTCTTGAGAAGCTGAGAAAGTGGGTTGAAGATCGTGGGTTAAAGCGTGCTGCAGTCACTAATGCTCCAAGGCCTAATGCGGATCTCATAGTCTCTATGCTTGGGCTATCTGATTTCTTTGAGGCCGTCATTATTGGGAGTGAATGTGAGCGTGCCAAGCCTCACCCAGAGCCATACTTGAAGGGACTAGAGGTGGTCAAAGCAACAAAGGAGCACACAATCATCTTTGAGGTGGCAAATGCATTTCTTGGCCCTTTTCTTTTTGAAGTAAACACTACCATGATATTGCTTATCATGACATGAACTCCACTCTTTAACAGGACTCCGTCTCTGGTATCAAAGCTGGGGTTGCTGCTGGGATGCCTGTTATAGGTTTATACACAAGAAACCCCCAAAACCTGCTAATGGAAGCAAAGCCAGCCTTGCTCATAAAAGACTATGAAGATCCGAAATTGTGGGCTGCTCTAGAGGAGCTTGATAAGGCATCTGGTGCAGCAAAACCCGAAGCAGGTTAAAGACAACAGGTGGGGTGAACGGCGCTCTCACATATGTCATATCTAGCTATACCTGAGGTTGTCATAATACAGATTATTTCTGTAACACAATTTGAGCTCTACTGAGGCATGTTTTTGCTTTAGAAGAAAACTCTCTAAAGAGTATAATATATCAGATGTTTCGATTCTGTTTTGCTGTTTGTTATTTTTCGCCTGTCTGCCTGGAGTATCAAATTCTTGTTCGATCCTTGCATCAGTTTTTAAGAACTTCACCAGATAAACGTCCTTCCAGTCAGTTTTGCTGCCTCAAATTTGTCTTAGATGTCGTCCCTCCTTAATGAGGCCTGGGTACGTGCGGTTGAGGATCTGGAAAAAACTATTGGTGAGAAGGTAGCTATGATCCATATTGCAGCAGCATAGATGGCACCAGTTGCTAAGGTAAATTTCAACACAGCTTACAGCAAGATTAAATATTCTATTGACTTGAAGGATTATCTTTGTGCATTTGTGGATGCACTAGCCTCTGAAAGTAACATATTTCATGACATCTAATTGTTGACGCAATTCAGTTGATCGATGCACAACAATTACGACAATTAGATGTCATGACATTGAGCGATATGGAGCATATTACAGGGATGGGTTATGACTTATGAGTTGAAACGCATCACTCCTTTCACCCGTCATTCATATCACCCATCATCCGCTTTTAACGGGTTTATGCCTATAAAAATCAGTGTTCTAAAAATCGCGCCTAGGCGGGAGGAGACCTAGGAATTTTTAAGCCTAGGCGGTCCTCTAGGCGGAAATCTGCCTAGGCACCGCCTAGACCCGCCTAGGCGCCGCCTAGGCGCCGCCTAGGCACCGCTTTACCCTGCCTAGGCGCCGCCTAGTCCGCCTAGCCCGAAGATTATTTAATTTTAGCTTTTGGGCATGTGATTAGTCAACTTAGGGTTTTTTTATCCCCAAGTCGATATATATTTGCTTTTGAGTCAAATTTGAATTTTAGGAGTTTTAGAGTCGTTAGTCGGACGCATACTTTTGCGTTTATTTACTTAAATGTTAGTTAAGCACCGCAAATTTGGGTTTATGAGTGATATTATGGATTATTATTACATTATATGAATCGTTGACATGTGTTATACGTTAAAAGATGAGGAAATAATCATGTTTGTTCTAAGTCCGCCTAGGCGATAGGCGGTCACCCGCTGCCTAGCGGCCGCCTAGCGCTTTTTAGAACATTGATAAAAATATTAAAACTCATGCTCCATTTGTAATCCTATCTAAGGGGAGGTAGAACAGCTTGCAAAATGATTGAGCTTAAGGAGGGAAGTGCATATTTCTACTAGAAATACAACACAAAGAGTAGTTTTGCACTTTTACACATTACAAAGACACACATGACATGGCCCACACCAGCTTACTACCCTGATACTAAACAGAACCACCACAAACCAAAACTATAATAATTTAGCTAGGCTTCATCAAAGAGCAATGTTTTTTTTACCATCACTCATAAATTAACCATTGGCCAGATAAACCAACTAAACTATAAGGCCCAACCCAAGGCCCAAGCCCAACATCACAAGCCCAAAAAAGAGCCCAGCCCTAACAGACCCAGAAGTGGCCCAAACCCTCACATCATCCAACACAGGCCCACAGAGCGAGCTCATGTGGTCACTCCTTGTGTTGTAGTAGACGCTGTAGAACGCAATCCTGGAGCGGTCCGCCTTGGCCGTGAAGTTGAGCGCAGACCGCTGCGAGGTCGAGTTGGCGTCGGCCATGTAATGCACGTTCTGCGCTTGGTCCCCCGCGAACGCCATGATGGCGAGTGGCTCCCTGCAGTCGTCCCCCGCCTGCCCCACCGAGAAGGTCAGAGTGTACTCCTTCTTGGGCGTGGTTTCGACCATTTGAGAGATGATCCCTTCCTTTCCCGAGAGGAGCTCGATCGCTCGCTTCCCCTGCGGGACTGCGAAGTGGTAGGAGTCGACGTAGCGGACCACCCTGTTCGACTCGACGATCCAGCCGGGTAGAGGCGTGGTCTCCTCGTCGAGGTTTGTCGGGAGGAGAACGCCTTGTGAGTCGTTGCGGAACATCCACGGGCCTTCTTCGAAGTCTCCGTTGAGCACCACATTCTCTGTAGAAGCACGGTATCAGTAATGCACGCTTACATAGTTACATGACCATGATTTTCGGATAACTAGCAATGCTTTTACCTTTGGGTCGGTCCGGAATGAACATCTTCTTGACGGCCACGTTGTCGATGATGGGGCCGCAGGTTGGGTCCTCCTCCATCCCGGGGTTCCTAATCACCAGCGTGACGTCATCCTCCTGAGCCTCGAAGGCCCAGGCGTAGTAATCCCATCCCTCGTCGCTGTAAACCGTCTGGAGATCAACTGCTGACGACGCAGGAGGAACCGAAACATTGAGCGACTCGAGCTGAGCGCAGGTTCGGGCAGCGCTGAACGTGACCGAGTAGACGGAGCCCTTCTCCACCCGAAGATCCTGGCTGATCTCGGCGTCATTGCCCAATCGGACAGCGTGCGATCCAGATGGGATGATCAAGATCATCGCGCCTTGCTTCTGGCCGGAGGAGACCAGCTCCACCGTGCCATTCTGCTTCCATCCTGGCAGAGAGGATGCAGGGGCCTCCCCGGCTGCAACGTCGCTCGAGAACCCCCCTGCCGGAGCCGTCTCGAAGTCGCCGTTGGTGAGCAGGCCTGCACATTTTAGGGGCATAAAAAATTTTAAAAATTGTTATAGGCGCTATAAATACTGTGAAATAAGTAACGGTAGCATCCCTTGTGTCACGCCAGTGCTAAATGCACAAAAAAAAATTATTATTTTCATCTCTGTGCCTCTATAGGTGTGAGATTTGTTCTCACACCTCTAAAGGCGCAGGGTATGTAAAGCAATTTTTTGGGTTATAAATAGCATTACCGGTCCAGTATTAACATGTTCTTAGTGAAGGGTAAAGGCCACTTACTACAAGTACACTAATTTAGCTTCCCTTTTGGAACAAAAAAAAACAAATTATGAAATGTATTACTACTACTTACTAGGACAGCTACATAAATAAATAGGTATCATACTACTATCATGTGACAAAAGTCACAAAATAGTACACAATTAAGAGGAAAAGCCCGGTCAAGATTGGGTCCCACTAGCGCAAAATTAGTTTAGTCACAAAATGATGTCTAAATTTTTTTTCAAAAAAACTACAGTATATTAGTATTAATGTTATAGATGATAATTCCAATACATTTCAAAGATCAGTCAGTTTATTGAGTTATCAAACAGTGCGTTGTTTGATATTTCAAATCTTTTCCTTTATATATATTTGAATTCCCTTTATAATCAAACTGAAGCTAAAATACTTTTATGGTACACAAATGACACACCGAAATTGGAATGGTAAATCCTAAACAAACCCGAGGTGAAAATAACATGGGGGAAAACAGAGACGAGGATAGGGATAGTTTTTCGACCTCCGATTGAGGATGGAATAGTGAGGATAGTCCTCCTGATAACCATGTTCGCATTTTTTGATTTTATATTATAAGATCGAAATCTACCATCCAAACAAATAACTCCCAAAATATGAAGTAAAAGAGGGACAAAATGTAGCCGACGGAAATGACAAGAAACAAGTCAATTCGTTACAGCCCATGCCGAAGGGTCATAATAATAGAATAGATAAGAGTTAGCCCTGCAGCTGTTACGGAGAGTTAGGTGCCCGAAACAAATATTTCACACGGGACCAAATTAGAGCGGGGCCCCACCCACGCCTCCTCCTCCTCCCACGGGACCCATACGCGTCGTTTTATCTTTTACGGACTGTACTTTCCTCTCTCTCACCCAATTTTCTCCCCTTTTTAATTTTTCTAGTCCTACACCCTCCCAGTCCCACCCCACCACCCTAGTTTTTTTTTAAAAAAAAATTAAGGTAAATATTTAAAATATCTAACACAGTCTTAGATACACCGAGGACACAAATGATAAATGGGCGAACTGTCATGATACATGATACTAGCAAGCTAAAACATAACCATTTCGAAATAGTTCAATCGAAAAGGACTTGTGGGTAATACTCAAAGATCTAAAGATCTCCGGTTCGAACCCCGGATGGTCGCTCTTTATTTATCAATTCAAAACAAGCTAAAACGTAAATATTTCAAGCCCAATTCAAACAAAGTAACGACTAACGAACCATCAGATAAATGAGAGGAAGCCGAGAGAGACTAGGGTTCGGGTTTATAAGGCTATGGATGGGCAAATCAGTTTAAAATCTACTATATATATAATTTCAGTAAGTTATAAAATCATGTCCTTGCTCTAAGTATGATTTTTTGATCCGTTAGTGTAATTTAAATAATTTTTACGCAAATAATTATTAAGTTGTGAGATTTTTATTGAAATTGTTTTTATTGACTGTTTTTTACTCAAATTATTTGTTGACTGGTTTAAGAGACAAATGAAAAAGAAGTACTACTACTAATAATAATCTATACTCCGTATTTTATATACTTCTTTAAATGTGTTATCACCATGTTAATTCTAGTCATTTCAACCAAGCAAAATTATGCATTTATAATCTTATTCTAACTTTTACTAATATTTTATTTAATTTTATAATATTAATTTGTCATATTATTATTAATTTTTTTGAAAGTGATTTGATGATTTTATTAAAACTAGTATTCAAGCCTAAAAACTTTAATTTTGGGATTAACTGCTAAAGAAAAAATAAATTGTCAAGGTTCACAAACTGTTGCAAATAACAAACGTTTAACCTGTAGTTGTTCTTAGGTACGGAGTAATTATTTTGTTGAAAGTGTTTCTGAGGTAATTATTTGCAATATATTATATAATTGATGCGATTTTTTGTAGTTATACTATTTTCTACTTGTTTTCTGCAATTTAGTCTAAAAAAGTTGAGGGTATGTAGTGTAATTTGTACTAAATTAAATCAATAAACTATGAAGATGGATCGAAAACGGAGCCCCGGCGCCGCTTACCCGCTTGGAGGTAAAATGGGGGGAAAATCAATCGGATCTAACAATAGCAAGCCGCGACGCGAACGAATTAATTAATAATCGAGCTTGAATTGACGCGTTTGAGGGATTCGGATTTGCTAATCGAGCGATAAAAATTGGGATATATTATTTAGATCAATGTGCTGCAAAAATGAAGAGTGAGGAGATAGAGAGAGAGAGAAGAGGAAAAAGGTACCGTCTTGGATGGGTAGCTGAGCGGAGACAAGAGCGACGGCGGCGACGAGGAAGAGCGCAAATAACGCCGCTGCCGGTGGTGGTGGTGCCATGGTGAACGGAGAGGAAGGCCACGCGCTAAATGGCTGGACTCCGACGATCACGCGCTTTCGCAGAGGGAAACAGGGAGGGAAGGTGGCGGCAGAGAGAGAGAGAGGAGGAGGGAGGGAGGGAGGGTTGCGTTGTGTCTCTCTCTCTTTATACAAAGAATGGAGAGGGGAGATGGGAGTGAGTGATACTGTGTGTTTGTGTGTGTGGAGTTACCAAATGGGGCTTTTTCAAATGCTTTCGTTGGAATGAGTAAATGATTTTCACAACTCCTAATAGGAAGATACAAGGATTTTATTTGAGGTCGGTTAAATTTTTTAGTATTGGGTATTGTAATAGACTATTACTATTATAAAATTATTTTTAAAAAATTAAATATATATACTCTCCATCCGGAAATAGATGATGTTTGATTTTTTTGCACGTAGTTTTAGGAGCTAAAAACTATATAAAATCTCATTTATTTTAATTAATTTTTTTTCAAAGTTTAATAGTTATTTTCAGACGGAGGGAGTATAATATTTTATCGTGTTTAAGAGTTTTTTAATTGGAAAATGATTGTTATAATAGAACAAAACCCAATAAAAGAAAAACTAAAGGCATATTTTTTAGGAGATGATTATTTTTTAGAATGGTGATGATAGAGGGGTTTGGGTTTTTTTTTGTGTGGGATAGAGGGGATTATTAGAGTGGAATAGATGAAGAGTATTTTTAAAAATAATAATTTGGGGTATTTGGTTGATAGAATAATATTTTTGATGTTAACACGTTGTCGAAATTGCTCGGTCGAGGCTTCATCAACTAGCACGATATCATCTGCAAATAAGACATGAGAGATCTTAGGTCCATTCCTAGTGAGCTTGGTCGAAACCCATTCACCTTCTTTACATATAGCTTGGCTAAGCCTCTCAATGTAAAGAATGAAAAGATAAGGTGAAATCGAATCTCCCTGGTGGATGCCCCTCATGGGTTTGAAGACTTCCGTCATTTCTCCGTTGAAGAGGACCCGAGTCGGGACGGAGTTGATGCATATATGTTTCAATCCAACTAACCCAACAGTCGAGGAAGCCAGCCTCGTGTAAAAGTATTAATAATGAAGTTCCATCGAAGTCGATCGTATGCCTTTTCAGTTGATCTTAAGAATTATCCATCATTTTTTTGCCCTTCTTTCTCCACATGTTATCAATAATTAATCTCCCCGATAAAAAAAAAAAAAAAAAAAAACTCCCTTTGCAATCTTGCATAGGGCTAATATAGGGATGGAAGCAACGGTCTCCTCCGGTTGACTAACATCTTCGTAATTGTTTTATACAAAACATTACAAAGGCTAATCGAGCAGAATTGAGAGATTGTTTTAAGCTTGGCAACTTTGGCAAGCAACACGATAAGGGTGTCATTTAAACCATTCGGCATAGAGTTTGTGTTGAAGAAGCCACGCATACAATCCTTGATAGAACCACCAACCACCTCCCAGCATTTTTGGAAAAAAAAATAGGTTGGAACCCATCCCTTCTTGGGGCTTTAAAGGATCCCATCTCCTTGATAGCATAGCTAATCTCTTCATCAGTATGATCGAGGCATTTAAGAAGTCCCAGTAAGTCCAAGGGAGCGACGGAAAAGACCCCGACTCCATGGGAAAACACTCCTCTTTTCATCTGCAATGTTGTACCAATTGTGGAAGAAATCAATCACCATCTGTTCGATCACCTCTCCATCGACAATTTTAGCATCATCCTCTCCCTCCAGCATCTCAATTTTGTTCCTTTTTTGCCTCCCAATAGTGGAAAGGTGGAAGAAAGAAGTGTTCCTATCACCAGTGCAAAGCCATTGCTCCCTCGTTTTTTTTTTTAACCAGAGGAGCTCTTCTTGTTCGAGGGTCTTAGCCATTTCTTGTCGAACCTCAGCCTCAAGTTCCAGTAGCTTCTTCATAACATGATTAGCCATTGCTTGCTGAATAACACCAAACTGCTAAGCCAAACTAGATTTTCACTCTTTATGTTTCCGAACGTTTCCGTATTAAGAAGACAGTAATGGGCGCCTCTTGTTGTTTCATATGCATTCAAATAAGGGGGTAATGTATGATGTTCTTACATATGTACTTTTTTTCTTGGTTATTTAGTATTTGGTTGGTAGGTTGTTTAATAAGAATTTAAGTACTGCGGAAATTTAAGGTGATCTCTTCAACGACTCAACCTAATTTACTCTATATTTACAACATCACTTAAGGCACTTACATGTTCTTATCTATTTTAAAGAAGTGTTGTGTAAAATCAACTTAAAACTCAATACTTAATGTGGGTCATTGGCCACTCATCTCACATAAGTCACCTTCGGTACGTGGGTAATTAAGGATATTGATTATTATAATTAAGCATATTAATTTAAGATATTTAACCAAGCACATACTATATTGCAGTACCAACAATCCTACAATTTCTTTTTGTAACAATAGAGAAAACTAAATCAAATAGTCTTTACATTGCGTGTTCCACTAGCTACCACAATGGTAAACGTGGATCAATAATCTTGTTGAACATGTTAAGGTTTTTTTTTTCCCTTCATCTTTCTTTTTGTTGAACATGTTTAGTTATGTAGCCTGGAAATCCAACCACCAAATAAAGGAATGAACAAGCTACAAGTGGCGGATTTAGGGGTTTAGTGTGGCTGAAAAGCCCTCCCGACCCAAAAGAAAAATCTAAATAAAATATTTAGGGGTTTTTTTTTATATTAATTTTAGAATTAAAAGAGTTTAAAAGGAGTAAAGAATCACAAAATATTTTTTTATACAGGGTAAGAATTTGAAAGGAAGTCGGACTTTGTCCACCACCTAATGGCATCTTTCAGAACAAGGGAGAAAGGAGCTCCAAGTGAGACATGAGTGTGTCGTGATCCATAGCATGTCAAAGCCGAGTCACCTTTTTTATCACTCGGTTGACTTTACTAAAGAATGCTTGCAAGAAGACCACTCGAAGAGTCAGAGAAGGTGCATGACGTCCGTGATGATCGATCATCTTGATCTCTCACAGATGAAATTGATGTTTGTAAGGCTATCACCCTCGATCTCAATGCATCGGAGGCCTATCTCCCTGGTCACCATAATATTGGAATAGAGTATTAGCGCTTCTGTCATCAAGGGTGAGGATGAGTCACATCGAAATCTCCCAGAGGAAAAGATCGGATGACAAACTCTGCTCTAGCAAAACCTTGAAGCATAGATCGGTCGAAATTACTTTTAAAGTGGCCTACCACAGACTTTTTCCATCTTGTATATTTTTTTTTGAGGGGGGGGGGGAGGGGTTAAGTGATCGGGAGTTTTTTTTGTCGCATATATCTTCCCCAAAATTGTATCATTGAAAGTTAATTTGTTCCTAATGATCCATATTTCCCATCACAAAGTAGCTAGAGTCAATAATTTATTACATTAAGGTCATGAGTTGCATCATAATTTTTTTTAATAGTAAAATGACTATTTAAATCACAAATTTAATATTTTTTTTCTAATTATTTAAACAAAAAAAATCATATAAAAAATATATTTCTCTAACTACCCTTCCAATTCAATTTGCCCTATTCAGAACACTGCCAAGAAGCAAAGCACACCTTACAAGTCACAAACCCCCGATAAATTAGATTGTTTAATTTCCACTTTATAATATACCAAACTTGAACTAAAATCAATTAGCAAATAAGGTTAATCATATACACATGTGTGTGTATATATATATATATAAATCTTGAACAATTTGTTGAAGCATAGATTCCAATTTATTTGTCTTTTTGAAATAAGGAGTAATTGATTGAGCGAGCATTGTGAAGAAAGTAGTCAGCTTTAGGTCTATCGAAGGGATCGACAAAGTTATGAAAGTGAAAGTTGTTTCCCACTCCAACCTTTTCTTTTCATATTGTATGTATAGGGATATGAGACCACCATCCTCTTTTTTTTTTCGGTGCATTTCTTTCTTATTTATTTACTAGGATAATTAACCCTACAAAATCACTACTAATTGAACCTCATTTTTGCACAAAATTATTGCTCTAATTAATTTTATCTAAAATCCCGTAATATAATATATATATACACATATTATACATATTTTTATTTAAATATTTAGGAATGCATAAAAAAAATATACTCCGTAGATGATAGAGTTTATATTTTTAATATAGACTGCTCATCCTTCCGAGATGCCTATTAAATTGCTTTCCTTGTTTTTTTTTTCTTGTTGGATGCAAGATAAGAGTTTGGTTAAGTAAATGTTATATATATTCGATTAAGTAGTAATTCAAGATTAAATATACCTGAATTTTGATGGCCGACAACTCGACTGATGGGCAACCGTCAAAAGATACAAACAAAAATAAAAAAGGTGCAATACAACAAACGAAAGTACACCCTACAAAGATAAAACTAGGCAAAACTAAATCTTCCACTCAAAGTATATATTTATTGATTACCCTACTATGGGAAAAAAACTAAAAAAGATTTAAAAAAAAACTCAAAATGAGTTGAAATTATATATATATATATATATATATCAAAAGAGCATAGATATGAGTTTATCCTAGTGCAATTCGCACATATGCCATTTTTCCGGTACAATCTTACCCGAGTTTTTTAACACGTCAAATAACGATGATACAATATATTTAAGTCATGTTAGATAATGACCTCATCTATTTTATCCACGTATAATCCTATGCGTCCAACTCATATTTTAAGTGGTTACAAAATCTATTATTTTATCGTGCATTATTTTATAAATATTGCGCCTTGAATTATTTTATCTTTAGTCATTAAGATTGATTATTTTAATTCAGCACATCTAATGATAAGATTTCACTATTAATTAATTATCTGTTGAACAATAAAATCTTAATATCAAAATATTTATATTAATTATCTAACCTTATATTTTTAGTAGTTACAAAATCTATGATTTTTATGATTGTTTGAACTTTTTTATAATAAACTATTTTAATATTCAAATAAAATACTCCCTCTGTTCGGAAATATAAGTCCATTGACTTTTGACACGCTTTTTAAGGAGTTAAAAACTATATAAAATAATATTTTTATTAATATTTTTACATATTCTTATATATATTATTAATAAGTATATAGTTTTGTAAAAAATTTAATTAAAAAAATATTATTTTATATATTTTTTAACTATTTAAAAAGCGTGTCAAATGGTCAATGAACTTATATTCCGAACGGAGAGAACATAATTTATCAACAAAATGCGTAAAAACACGGGTAACAAATATATTGGGTGGTATAATGGGTTGGGTTTCCGCGTTTTGAGAAGAGGTGGTCTCCTCAATGGCTAAATGGGGCCTAGTAATAATTAACTAATAACTCGAATAAGGTATGGGACTATGGGTACCCGAGGCATACTACAATGTAGACTATAGAGGAGCAAGTAGAATTTTTTTTTTAATGGTACACCGTGGTAATTTGGATGAAATCATACTCGAAATTCACTGCCTAATAGTGTCATTTTAGATAAGAAATTGAAGTTTTAGATGAGACGCAAAGCTTTCAAATTCCTTGATTTTGGTAAATAGAGAGCGGTCATCTGAGGTTCGAATCAGATATCTTTGGATACTACTTGCAAGTCCTTTCCGGTTGAACCATTCCGAAATGGTATACGGCTTTCAAATTCCACATAAAGCTAAAAATGAGCACATTTTTAGCAATCAGATTGGCTACATGGACTATAAGGTGCTAAGAGAAAGACCAATATGAGAATAACATTTTTTAAAAAATGTAATTTATTTATGTAGCCCAATTCGAAAAAATGTAATTTAGAGATGTGATAGATATATATTATACATTTCTTAACTATATGTATATATACTCTATTTTTATAGTGTTTTTTTCTTTTAGTTTAAAGATAGACACTTAGAGAAAGGAAGATTCAAACTTGTAATATTGATCACTACACATAATTCTTATCAGCTAAAATTGTAAGGTTGACGGAAAAAAAGTATTTCTTGAATCTCAATCCGACCCACCAAAAAAAAAGTTCCAAACACATCCTAACGCACAATTGGTTATTCACTTATTCCTCTACTTTCTTGTAAACTGAAATTAAGCCTTTATTTTACTCAATCCGTCTATAGTGATATTTGAAATATGTGGAATGGAAAGACCCTCATTCACACCTACACACAAACCAAAGAAACTTTTTTTTTTGGTGAGGAAACAAACCAAAGAAACTATGACTAGATAAAAATTATATAATGCTAAAATTAAATTATTTAAGGAGACCAAACACCATAAACTAAACTTAAAAAGCTTTATTAAGATACCATTTATTTTATTTTAAAAAATGCCATCTTAAAACAGTGATATAGTTTCGAGAATCATAAATGAGGCCATCTGCCTCTTTTTCATGGGCAATCCAAACAATTTCACACCTTAATGTATGAATTTATTTCAAAGGTTAACTGACATGCCTGTGTACGTGTGCGTGTATGAATTTATTTCACTTATTTTTACATTGCGTGTATTGATGTGTTTGGCGTTTCTTGGGACATGTCAGAACCCCCATCACGGCGCACTTGCCGGTTTCCGACTCATTGTTCCCGATAATGAGTCGGAAACTGGCAAGTGAGGTCTGTTCATTAGCAATCTGAACACAAAGAAGAAGATCAAAACAGCGGCAATACAACATCTCAAAGTGCTTCAGCATCCCAACAATTAGAGTTCTCAAAATGACAGCAAAATCAGGACTGTTAACTATTAGAATCGATGTTTCAGACTTCTTTAGTCTACTTAGCTGCATTGTTGGCTTCGGCGGTTGCAACTTTTAACGCGCACTGGGAAACATATGCCCTGAGCTGCAATCAAAACGACAGTAGAGTTAGCTCGGTAAAGCCAGTCCACCGCAATGCGAATTCACCTTATCCATATGAATCTGCAACTTCTCATGAGATTATGAGAATGTAGAGTTAGGCTTGACATAGCAAAACTAATGGGCTCGATAATCAGATGAAGAAGCTAATGGATTTTATAAGCCTTCTGGAGCTTGGAGAGTTGGAAATAAGCTTTTCAAGCAATTCGTTTCTTCGTTATTTTTCATGTATGAGCACAACAAAATCCCTTACCCAACAACGGAACATCTCATCACAATTTATCGTCCTTTTAAATGTTAAACTACAACAGATCAGGAACTATAATATCTCTTTACTAGAGCATCAACATCATACCTTAAAGTCGGTCAAATCTGGAACCACGTAATTTGGTAATTTCTCTTGAACCACAAAATATCCACCTGCAACAAAACCCAGCTTCCTCAAGTCAATAAGCAATGTAAACATCTACGCAGCAATCAATTCATTTGATCACGAAGAAGAAGTACATTAAACTAAATTAAGGTGCAATGTAAACCTTTTCGGGTATGAAAACCAGTCGGCTTGCAATTCTTCCCTTTGTAGTAATTCCTTGGAGCCCTCTTCGAGGAAAGAATATCGAGTGATGATGTTCTCTTTCTCCTCATCGCCCTTGCCAACCCCGTCAATATCCCGAGTGGCATCTTCCTGATGATTATATGAGGTTAATTCTCCTGTATATTCTCGCATCACAGACAACCAACACAAACAGATCACTGAAACAAAGCTCACATGACAAGCAAAGCTGCAATATACTGTAGGCATTTTGTCGAACACTTGGAGTGCAATGAAAACACAGCCAAAGAGAATCCATACATTCAATTTCCATATGCGTGACATTACTTCAATCATGAATATCCAGAGAAAAATCAGGTGGTATGTGCCAAAATTGGAGGAGGTGGCGCGGCATTTGAGATGAGGACGACAACGACAATGAGTAATTGACGAAGGGAGGAGCCAAAAAGCTCATATATGAGATGCGGTGGCGGAATTCATAGCGGAGGGAGAACAAGAACCTAGCTTGTATACCTGATGGAGAGTGGTGAAGACGAAAACCGGAAGAGATGCGGCGGAGGCTGACTGGTTGGGAGTCTGGGACGGCGGCGATCGGAGGGGAATGAGAGAGGTGAAATCTCAAACCAGAGTTCGGCGGAGGGAGATCGAGGGCGGCGGGGAGGGCTTTTCGATGGGGCGATTTACATAAAACACCCCTGATTAAGGGGTATTTTTACAAAACCACCCTTAAATTAGGAAACTATAGAAAACCATAAGTGATTTTTTTTTGGAAGCCACGACAGAATTAGAATAGATATTACCTCTAAATGTACGTCAAATGAGTAATTCGATTTACAACAACATATGATTTCCATTAGTGTGTACGGTTCTTGTACTTCCGTAATTTTCATATGTGTTCATGGCCGTACATAGAAATTCACCTCCTCATCCTTGAAACGAATAGAATACTCCTGCAAATCCAATATTGTGTTGTTCATCTTGCTACCACAAATAGTACATTGTTGGTGCTGCCAAAACTTCTCGCCATCTATGCTCGTCGATTGTTTGTTCATTGTCCATCTAAGGGACTGATACATCGCTCAAATATCACCGTAATGCATACCAATGATTTGCCCCCTGCTTCATTAGATGTGAGGAGAACTTATCAACATGAAATATGGGTATAAAGAGTGTGGGGTTGGCCACAATTCAACAACAAATAAACAAGCACACTTACAATAGGTTGCGTGGGACCTCGATATAAAATTGGACGGGTTGCTGTGCTTCTATGGTGACCTTTTGAATTTCAAGAGATAGCAAGCTTATCCGTGATAAATACCTATTTGGATACTAACTGCCAACCGAAGTGGATAGGAACATGTTTGGAGCCCTCTCTCATTTTTTCCCTCTTACTTTACATGCTACATTCTCTTTAAGTCAACATTTTCATTTTACAAAACTAGATCATATGTTAATTTTACAATTCTCAAATTCTAGTCCATTATTGCAAACTTTTTAGTTTTTGGGTTTAATTTTGCAAATGACCCTTAGTTTTAACCATTGATTTGATTCAGGCTAAGATTTGTTTATTAGAACAGTATTAGCAACCTCTTCTAGTATTCTATTAAAAAAAAAGTGCGTGATTAATTAGACTGATAAACTAATTGCATGATAAAAAAAAAACACCAATTGTTTATTTAAGGATTTTATAAGATATGGTTATATATATTTTTAAAACTAATTATACAAGGATATATATTTTTTTTGGAAAAAATATGAGGATATATTTCAGGAAAACAAATTGAAAGTTTGAATTTTTTAAATATATTTAAATATAAAATATAAATATTTTCATTAATATTAAAGATTTCGAGGTGCAAGTATAGTTGCGGCGTAGATAAATAGATCACCGATTAAAAAGCGCTAAACATTGTAACAAAGGGGGAGACTTGTAGGAGGAGTGAGCCGCGACAGATTTGTAAAGAGAGCGAGAGCGAGAGCGAGAGCGAGAGCGATGGATGTGATCAAGACCCAGCAAATTTCATCTCGCCCAATCGAGAAGGTGATTGTTCACCCTCTCGTACTCCTCAGCATCGTCGACCACTACAATCGGGTCGCTCGCGATACCCGGAAACGAGTTGTAGGCGTCTTGCTCGGAAGTTCATTCAAGGGCACCGTCGATGTGAGCAACAGCTATGCAGGTTTGTATCTCTGTTCGGTTTTGATGTCCCTCGAGGTTTGGATCTAGATTGCTATTGGTTTCTGTTGAAATTAGGGTTAGGTTGCTTTGCTCTTAGGTTTTGTATCGGTTCGGTTCCTGCTTTAACTATTTAATTTTAATTGAATCCTGAAAATTTCTATTCTTTTGGGCAAATGATAAAAGATTCAAACTGGTTGCTGTGGGTTTTGAGATCTTGTAATGCCTCTTACCATACTTAGTCTTGGTTCAGCAAAGAAAATGGCCCACCAATTGTACATTATACATACAAGTCAGTGTAACAATATGGACAATTGATTTAGGTTAAAATTAGGTTTAGATTGTGTGCCAGTTCGGTTGCTTTAACTATTTATTTTAGTCTTAATTGAATCCTAATAAATTCTGGAAATTTCTATACTTTTCTTGTTTGGGCAACTGATTAACGATTCAAGCTGGTTGTTTGGATTTTGAGATATTGAAATTTCACATTGTACATACAAGTCAGTGTAAAAATATGGGTTATGACTGCAAGCATTCATTTTTTTTTGTGTGTGAAATCTGGACATAGATGTTAGTGACCTTGTAACAACAGTTTAGTTCACAAGAGCTTTGTGAAATCCTTTAGTTAAATATTATGGATCTGTTGTTGAGTTGCTAGACAATAGTTGACAAGTGTCAACATAAAGGATATTAGGAAATGTATGTTGTTTTCCTTCCATAGATTCTATCCAATTGTTAACACTTGATACTGAACTTGCAGTTCCATTTGAAGAAGATGATAAGGATCCTAGCATTTGGTTTCTTGATCACAACTACCACGAAGCAATGTTTTCCATGTCCAGGAGAATCAATGGTATATTTCTGTCTGGGTATTCTTAATATTAGAGGGATTTCATTGTTTTTCTTCCTGCATGGGATGTGTTTTAGCGAACTATTCTCTAATGCTGTAATTGATTAATAATTTCAGCCAAGGAGCATGTAGTTGGCTGGTACAGTACAGGTCCAAAGTTGCGAGAAAATGACCTTGATGTTCATAGATTGTTCAACGAGTAAGATACCATTAATTTTTTTATTGGATCAATGTTATTTTGGCATTATATGCATATTTGTGTACATATTATGTACAGCGTGTGAAGTAATCTTTTTAGATGTTTTAATGACTATTGTGAAGTTATCTGCACATGCAATTTTTTATATGATTGTGAGACTAAACTCCATGTCTCTCTTGGTATTCACAGCTATGTTCCAAACCCTGTGTTGGTCATTATCGATGTCCAACCTGTGGAGTTGGGAATCCCTACTAAGGCTTATTGTGCAGTTGAAGAGGTTAAGGAGGTAATCCTCATGCATTGTCTTTTTACCTTATCCGCTGTGCTGATTCATTTGGATCATAATTCGAATGATCATCATGTCTCATAAAATATCACCATGTATTTGTGTTTTTAATGCTATGACTTCCAAATAGTTATCTTGCTAATAATACGTATTTCCCCTCCAAACAGAATGCTACACAAAAGAGCAAGAAGGTTTTTGTGCATGTGCCATCCGAAATAGCTGCACATGAAGTTGAAGAAATTGGTATGTTTACGAAGCTTCATTATGATTATGCATACTTTTTCAAAATTAGTAAAAAAATGCATGCATAAGATAGTCTAGTGTATCATGCAAAAGGATTTTCTTTGTCCCTTCCTTTAGTCCTTTGATTTCGTTTCAGGGGTTGAGCATTTGCTTAGAGATGTGAAGGATACAACCATTAGCACTCTAGCCACGGAGGTATGATTCTTTACACCTGAGTTTTGTCTTTTCGGTCGTCAAATGGTGTTCAAATTGTCGTTAAAACCAAGAGACCGCTGGATTTGCTAGATTTTCCCCTTCTAAGGGAATGAAAATTCAGTGAGTTGTAATCTAATCCCCACAGTGTACAGGTTTCAGGAAAGCTTGTGGCTCTTAAAGGACTTGACGCACGTCTGCGGGAGATACGCAGTTACCTTGACCTTGTTATTGATGAAAAGCTTCCATTGAACCATGAAATTCTATACCATTTACAGGTGAACTATTGTTGTTCTTTTTATGATGTCTATTCTCTTATAAATCAACCTCAATTTACCTAAATATGACAGTCAATTCAAATATGACAGTCAATTCCTTACATTTATTTTTCCTGTAAATATATTGTCAAGTAATCTTGGTTTGCCTTTTCTTTTTCTTCATCTTAGGATGTGTTCAACCTACTTCCAAATCTTAATGTGTCTGAGCTGATCAAGGCATTTGCAGGTTAGAAAATCATGAATTGTGGAAACCTCTTAGTTTTCTTAACCACATATCCTGCTTATCTTATGATCTCTGTATTGTTTCTACAGTGAAAACAAACGATATGATGCTGGTTATATATCTGTCTTCTCTCATCCGGAGTGTAATTGCTCTCCACAACCTCATCAACAACAAGGTGATTTGTTATTTCTAACACGGGATTGGTGTCTACGCTATAAGTTCTCTGTTATCCATTTACACTTGGTTTTCATGACAATCTGATAAATTGTTAGATTGTCCAATGTCCGTGCGTTACTAGTTGGTCTTCATCCTTGACGAAGATCTGCAATAAGTTAAATTGCTATAAGCCTTGATTGCAATATGAACTAATAAACCTGTATGATATCTGGAGAGTGGGATACAACGGATGAAAAAATTGGTTATTGTGTTAGAAGGCGACTGAGTGGCTTTATCCCTATGGTCCTAAAATCCTTGGCTCTCACTCGCTTTCTTATCAGATGCTGAACAAGGAGCATGAGAAGGCCGAAGATTCCAAGTCAGCGGTTGTGCCTGCTGCAGCAGCTTGAAGCTAAGCTCTGAATCTCAGGACGGGGAAAATGGTCTTTACTAATTTATCAAGATAACTGGATTGGTTTGACGTTACAGTACCTTGAAGAGAAAGTTGGGATGGTCGGATAGCTTTGGATGCATTTTGGATCACTTTGTTTATTCCAAACAATTTTCGTTAGATCAATCTTTATTTCTGATGTCAATCTTCCATCTTTCCCTTGGTATCCTACATGCTCGTTGTTTTAGTCTTGTAAGATCAATGAACCAGATTTGTTGTTGTTTGTTGGTAGGACATTTATATGAGCCGAGTACAAGTTTGATAAAAACTCAGCTCGAACTTGTTCATTTACTAAGCTCGAACTTGTTCATTTACTAAATCAGTTGAGTATAAGGCTATAAGCATATTTCTAAGCTTGGTTCAACTTGAAGTTTGTGGAATTTGCAAAATTTCCTTAAGCCATTATGTCAGGAGTATGAGTATAATTTAAAGCTTGAGTTTAAATTTAAGCTTGATTTGTTTCTAAATGAGCTCAACATCAACAAATAATTTTTAGTTCATTTGGCTCAACATGAAATATTTGATTAAAATATCGATATCAAACAATTTTTAGTTCATTTAGCTCAACATGAAATATTTGATTAAAATATCTACATCGGGATCGAAGAATGAAAAAATGAACTATTAGGGATATATTGGAATTTATTAAATTTGTTATTTTTTAGTTAAAATCATTATACAAATATTTATATACATACAAAAAAAAAACTCAAACTCATCGGATAAATTTGAGGAAATAATATTTATATTACAAAATGTATAAAAAAAAATCACTGATATGCTTTAGTGCAATTGTAGCCGGTGATTCTGAAAACAGACTCACGCCTTATAGTGACACTCCTTGAGAATAAATCAATCCATCGAGGCCACCCACTTGCTAGCCTGGTCACTAAGTGTCTAGGCTTGATAAAAAGGGACTGAACCATCCAGTTTCGACATGTGTTCCGCGAGGCTAATTCTGTTGCGGACCAATTATCTAGATTAGCGTTCAATTATGACATCGGTTTTATTGTATTGAGTGACCTGCTAGAAGGTGTTTTAGATTTTCTACATGATGATATTAGGGGTCGGGCTATCCCCGTATGCTGACTACTTAACCTTTATATATATATATATATATATATATATATATATATATATATATATATATATATATATATATATAAAAGCGCGGCTATTGCCAAATTTCAATTAATCCAAAATTTGATATTCGCCCAACCAATTTTTCATTAAGTATACGGTGTTAAATAGATATTTTTGCTTCAAAACAACTCATCGAAATTTCAACGGAGTGCATAATACTCGATGAAAAATTAATCTATATCTATAATCTATAATAAACAAGAAAAGTTGTGTTCATCCTCATTAATGTGCACCCATTATTATAGCCTCAAGCCTTATTTTAAAATCAATTAGTTTAATTTCCTCCCTTAAGCATTGTATTTTGTAAAACATTAATTTACCTCTTTTCTTCCTACAATCAATTAGTTACAAATTCCTATATAATGCTATCCTTCGATTTATTTTAGCCGTTTAACTTTAATGACTAAATGATTTATTATAGTCGTTTAATACTTTAATCGTGCATCTACTCAAAAAATTAATTACTTTAGCCGTTTAACACTTTAGCCGTGCATAGCTCTCACAAATTGTTTAGAGGATTTATTATTGCCGTTTCATCTACTCAAAAATCATATCATATTTATCTATACTTTAATTGTGCAATGGCAAATTAATTATCCATTTGTTTCTTCCAACTTCATATATAGGGTAGGCTCTGCAATCTCCCATTCACAATCACAATTTCATGCAGTCCCAGCGTAGATGTATAGAGGTAATAGTGCTAACGCTCGATTTCGTCTTACGTTAGTCAATCATCATGGGGGAGAACAAGGCATGATCAAGACTCGGGCGAGAGAGCGGTCAGACAGCACTGCTACTGGCTAGCTTGCACGATCCTATTTGAGGTCGATGAAGACAAATCCCTGGAGGGTCCCGTGTTGGCATCTCAATAGAACGATCAAGATGGAGTCTTGGCTTGCAACTAACAAGAAAACGAAAGGAAGAACAGCTGTCAATGGAGGAGTTGTACAAGGCGGTGCCTGGGCCTGGCTCCGGCGGAACCGGACATCGGTCTTCTTCTTCTTCGCAAGATGAGGAGGCGAGAAAGAGAACAATCAATTTTTACCTTAGATTTTTATTTATTTCTTGCATTATTTTCAATTATATTTATTTGTATGTTATGATTTTTTTTCCGATCTCTATGTTGTGATTTTATATCATATCTTTTATTTCTTATTTTGTTGAAATAATATATATAGTCTTTTTTTTCTAATTCGTATTCCTATTTTTTGATTGAAGGGTGAAAAATCTTACAACCTCCACTGTTGTTTGTAAGAAGTGTCATATTCACATCGATGTGAAAAAATTACAAATTAAGAGTATGTTGTTTTCCCTTTATTTTTTTGTTTTATTCACAATTGATACATATAATTTTATTTTGTTAAAAAAATATATGATTAACTATATACGTATGTACAAATAACCATTTTTGTTTAATTATATTAATTATCGGTATTCGTATATTATGAATTTTCCCCAATCTTTATAGTGTTATTTTAATTATATCATATGTTTTATTTCTTATTTTGTTCAAATAATATATAATTATTATTTTTTATAATTTGTATTCATTTTTTTTAATTGAAGTGTTAAGAATCTTACAACCTTCGATCCATTGTGACAAGAAGAGAAATATTTACCACAGATGTAATCTTAATCATAAAAAAAATCATAAAGAAATATATTAGTGGCCGGAAATATTATATGAAACTCTTATTTCTTTCTCGCTCATTTTGTTTCAATTTTCTAATGTTAAATATTATTGTGTTGAAATAATATATAATTTTTTTATTCCTAGCTCGTGTTTTTACTTTTAGTTGAATCATATGAAGATGAAAAGACATCATTGATTTTTACTTGGAATCCAAATAAATTATCATTTGCTTATTTATAAAATAAAAAGATAGCCATTTAATATTTTACAATTAAGGCATTCAACTTAATGTATTGAAGATAATATGAGAAAAAAATAAAGTTAAATTAATAAATATACCTGAATTAGAAGATGAAAAGATATTAATTAATTTTTACCCAAAACTAATGAAATTAATTGGTCATTAAATCATTTAGAATATGAAAAGATAGTCATTTATTTTTTTACATTTAAGACTATAATTTTATGAATTATTGAATGTAATATGAGAAAAAATAAATTAATTTGAAAATGAAAGATATTCGTTAATTTTTTGAATTCAATGAAATATAATTTTGCAATTCAAATTATTATTATTAATGTTTATTAGATTTATCAATTTAAATTTCAAAATTATAATTTTTTGAATTAATAAAAATAATGTCTATGTTTTCATCTTCCCAAATTTATATGTTTATTAATTAATATTTTTTGTATTGGATTGAATGTCTTGAATTCAAATAAATAAATGACCATCTTTTCATCTTCTAAATGATTCAATGCTAACTTCCTCATTCCAAGTAGTAATCTTCACCTCACAACCTCAATTTATATACCTAATAAATCTCATATTGATGTTCTTCAAAATTATATATATACTCTTAGGTCATATCTTATAAATTATATTATTTTCTTGCAAAACAACCCTATATATTTAACATAGTTTGATTAGGAGGAGCAAAATATGCGAACGAGAAGAATTTCATAGTTACCCTAAAAATAAAAGTTCATAGAAAAAGAGTCTCAATTGAGAAGAAATAGATATATAAAGTAATATTTTGCATCTTATTATTAATTTTTTGAAAAAATATATATAGCAAAGAAGAGAGATTTTGCAACATATAAAAAAAACAAGTTACAATTATGTAACAAAGAATAGAGATTTTTAAATTAAATCAATTAAATGGTATTAATGTACATTATTATATCAATATCAATAAAAATTAATGTCAAAGCGCATGTGTGATAAAAGTTTCATAATCTTTAATATTAGTTGAAAATAAATAACGTGTAAATTAAATATTGCTTGAATCAAATTACATTTAATAGGTCAAACATATCTAATAGAGTATAACAGCTAATTGAATGAGCAAATAATGTAACTAAAACATGCCCCGTGCATCGCACGGGCATGCTCACTAGTAACATATAAAGTTAGCTTTTTGCCAATAAATGCTAGAGTAATTAGCTTCAAAACCCTTTTTGTGTGAAATATCAAACCTTCTATTCCATAAATCCTCCCTAATTAGAAAAATATTTAGATTCATAACAATAAAAATATATCTGTTTAGATTAATAATTTACCCTCATAAGAAGTCAATTAAAAGCTCCAACTATTAGTACAAGTCGAAATTTTTTTTATAAATAATAATAAGTCTAAGAGGAGAAATTAGAAACATTATTTTCTTACATAATGATAAGTTTAGAATTTACCCTAATAAAAATAAATAATAATATAAATAAATGAATGAATAAATCTATATAACTTATAAAAGAGGATTTTGTTTTGCCCAATAAATTAAATGCATTAACGAAATATATCCTTAACAATTAGGAAAACTTTTAGATTAAAAAATAATAACAATATATCTATTTAGATTAACCATTTTAAAATTAATATTGTAAATCATAATAATCATAGTTTTTTTATTAGAAATGATAATAATCATATAAATTGGCATAAACATCATTGTTTTTTAATTAAAAAATCAATATATTAAATTGTAAAAATGAACTTATAAAAGAGACTTTTTTTCCCAATAAATTCATTCACTAAATGCTTTCTCAACAATTAGAAAAATCCTTTTTAGATTAACAATACTCATTTATTTAAGTTAACCATTTTAAAATTAATATTAAAAATCATAATATATCATATAAATTTGAATAAACATCTTCTTTCTTTATTACAATGACAATATCTTAAATTTCAGAATCAATAGAAGAAAGAAAAAAGTTAATTGTATAATATTTGTGGTGTTAAATATAAATATTAGTATGAAGCACGAAAAACTATACATTTGATATCAATTTAGCGATTAAAGTTCATTATAAATAATCTTAATATATTTATATAAAAACATTTTCCCTGGCGAAAAATCATTAATAATTATAACTTAAAAATATTATTATATATATTATAAAAATAAATTATATAATTCAAAATATTATTTTATATATAATTTATATAAAAAAAAATTAGACCCGTGCTACGCACGGGCCAAAACACTAGTAGTGCAATAAAGTAAAACCCATACCAGATTGGTCCATAGACGGCCTAAGATTAATTACCATCAATCGTAAATGATTTATCAACCAAAATCTTCAAAGAATGAGGGGAAAAAAAAAAGAAAAAAGAAAAAGAAAATAGGGAAGGGTGGTTCGTTGACTACTGACTCGGAGATTCGCAAAGGAAGACGAGGTTGATCTCAAACTCTTCTCTTCTCCTCTCCTACAAATCCTCCGCTCGCAGAACAACACGTCCTCCGGTTTCCTGTCTCTCGATCCAATCCCGAGTCCTCAATCCGGCGAAAACGTGGCGTCAATTCGCATCTGCGCCAGCGATCTTCCCCGCTCTCCAAATCCGATCCAGTTTCGGCACTACCAGGCTCATTGAAGCCTCAGATCTCCCCCTTTCTCTGGGCTTCATCTGAATTTTGCTCCGATCGATTGAGGAGTTGAACAATTTTTTGTTAAAATTGATCAATTAATCTCCGCGAAGCTCTTCTTCTGCTTGTGATTCGAGGGGAGGAGCATGTCGAAAACTCTTCCGTACACTTTGAAGGACATTCATTACGACAACGGCAAGTTCCGCCAGCGATCTGCGTTTCAGGTTCGGGGAAATTATCCGACTTGTGCTTAGTTTTTGAGTTGCTGCTTGGTTATTGTTATCTGTTGTTTTTTTATGTGCAATTTGCTTGTTTGATCGGATGAACTTGATTTGTTGTCTTGTAAAAAATGGATCCAGTTTGTGTTGGTTATTTTTCTCTTCTGGTTGGAGGATAACGTGGTTGGGCAATGCGAACTGTTTGTGAAAATTTTGGCCTGGTTCTCTGTGTAATTTATCAAGGATTAGAATTGGGAAAATGCAGCAAATGCACGATGTTGCTGAAAAACGATGGGCTGTTTAAAATTTTAAATTGTTTAATGTTTATATTGTAAGTCCGGTACTACACATAAACAAAATGTTATGTGATGCTTGAGTCTGAATGTGTTGACAAGGACAGCAACACCAGATTCAATTTTTGGGAAACCATACGGCAATATACATTATTTGACCTTTGAATCAGCTAGTGTATGTTAAGTTATACTTTCATTTAAACCACTTAAAATTAGAACTTTGATCTGTTGATTGACTTTGCTTTTGGCAAGTTTTTTTAGTTACTCGTCTGATATTCCTTGTATGCTTAGAGTTGGATGTAAAATAGAATGCCGAGTTTGGAACTTTGCATTTCAAAAATGGCGTTAGTTATCTTGATTGTGTGCACATATCGGCAATAGAGAGAGAGAGAGAGATTAAGAAATTTCTCTATTATGCTTTGTTTGGTATGTGATGATTCTGACAGCAAATCTGCTGATTTCTGCAGGTGCTGAATCACATGATGCTCACTAGTAAGATTAAACGGGAATGTGTAAGCTGTAGTACTGGGAAGTTCCTTCTGATAATAATGCTTTGTGGTATAGGTTATCTCATGCTTACAAATTCAAGTGACACCCATGGTGTCTCTGTTAAGTTAGATCATCTTACCAACACTAGTGGAGGTAATCTGACTATAGATGCTGATAGCAGACTTAGGAAATTCTTTAGAAAACCACCAAGGCTTCCGCCAAGACTTCCTCCTCGATTAACACCAGATGAGATGGGTGGTAGTAATAATTCTTCTCTTAACAGTGAAGCAGCAAAATGGAGGGCTAGACAACAAAAAGTCAAGGATGCCTTTATTCATGCATGGTCTGGCTATAAGAAGTATGCTATGGGCTTTGATGAACTTATGCCTGTTAGCAAAAGAGGGGTTGATGGATTAGGGGGTCTTGGGGCAACTGTTGTCGATGCTTTAGATACAGCAATGATAATGGGTGTGGATGATGCTGTGTCTGAAGCAGGGTCATGGATTGAAACACACCTAATAGAAAAAATAAAAGAAAAGGGACAAGTCAATCTGTTTGAGACAACTATACGTGTCTTAGGTGGCCTTCTAAGTGCTTACCATTTGAGTGGAGGTGGAGGAGCAATAGCAGTAACTCACGCTGGGCCCAAACCCTCTGTTTATCTAGAAGCTGCAAAGGTTCTAGCTGATAAACTGCTTATTGCTTTTACTTCTAGCCCTACACCAATTCCCTTCAGTGATGTTGTATTGCGTGACAACACAGCACATGCTGCTCCTGATGGATTAAGTAGCACATCAGAAGTTTCTACTGTACAGATGGAATTCAATTATTTAAGCGCTGTCTCTGGCGATTCAAAGTATAGTGTTGAAGCAATGAAAGCTTTGGAACACTTGAAGGGTTTGCCAAAGGTGGAAGGGCTTGTGCCTATCTACATAAGGTATTCACTATACATTCTATACTACGTAGATATTCAAATTGTGGCACATATTTTCTGATTATTTTCTCATCTTTATTCGAGTCTTTGACAACAGATATCAGCTAGATTTGGCATATTATGTTGTTGATTATTCTAGAGGTTAAGATATAGGAATATCACGATTGGACTGTAGTTTAATGTTTTCATGTTGCACATTATGAAGTCTTCTTTAGAGCATCCACTAAGGACATCCTTTGGGTGTCTTAAAATTAAAATATTATAAAGAAAACTGAAATTGTCATAGCATTAAATGAAAAGTCAGAAATTTGTTTGAACCAATGTGAGTAAGGGGTTGGAAGAAGAAACTTTTTTTTTTTCAATGAAGTGCAATATCTTGCCATTTACTGCCATTTCTATTTTTTTCAATAAAAAAAGAGGTTAAGACACCCAAATAAAGATGACTGTTGTGGGTGCTCTTATGTTAAGGTAATTTAGTGGTTGAAATTAATTAAAGCAACTTCTTCTCTATGATCAATGATACATCAACTTCAAAAGACTAACACAAATTCTTTATGTATCTTGCTTATCAATATAGCGCCCGGAACCAAGTTTTTTAAAATTTTGAGTATGTAGTTGAGAAAAGCATTTTTTTCGTTCATCACTATAGGTAATGCATAGCTCATCTATGCTTATTCTTTGATAGTTTTGGATGAGTACAAGTCTCTAAAATTTGTGAGCTAAAGGTTGATTTCTGATCTAAATAATATCTCACAATTTCCTTTTATCAAGCTTATCAAGCAATGGTTGGGTCGGAGTCTGTCAATAGATTTTTGTTCCTTCTATTTTAAAAAACTTACCTATTACTCTATTAGTTTCCTTTAGTTTTTCTATTAATATTTTAGAATTTGATTTTTTTTTTCCAGTCTGAAATGTTTACAGCTATTCTTTTGTTATGTAACTCCCTCAACAGGACGATAGCTTATTTTTACCATTGGACGAATTACTGCACGTGGTTTATTGATGGAAGTCTTATTCCGATCCAACTTCCCTCTTTTATATCTTTTCTAAACATTTTCCATTATTTTTTATATGCAGCCCCCAAACTGGTGAATTTCATGGAGAAAACATTAGGTTGGGATCGCGTGGTGACAGCTATTATGAGTATCTATTAAAAGTATGGCTTCAGCAGAGAACTGGTGCCAGTGGCAATTTCACATATTTGTACAACATGTATCAAGAATCAATAAAGGGTGTAAAACATTTGCTTGTTCGGAAATCTATCCCCAATGGCTTGGTTTTTGTGGGAGAGTTGCCTTTCGGACAAACAGGTTCTTTCAGCCCCAAAATGGATCACCTGGTATGCTTCCTTTCCTGATTATTCTTTTGTAGTTTCTCCCCAGTATTACTGTATCATAATTCATGTCCAACAATTAGCTATCATTGGCTTTTGTCGGAGGTAAAATAGATTGGCAGCCATATTTTCGAGTGACGAGGAGTAGAAGCCTAATTAAACGTAGCTCCCTAAAGCAAGTATGGGATTTGGAGAAGTGCTTCAACCAAATGTTCACTTCTATGCTTATAATTTGGAGCTTGAGACAGATATTTAAAATTGATAAGAGGCATATATTACTAAGAGAACAAAGCCAATATGCAGCTAGTGCTTTGGTAGATGCTGTCTCTTGTGATTTGTTGATGAAAGAATAGAAGCAACTTTAAATGAAGAGAGTATTCTTTGTAGGTTGTCTGGCTTATCTTTCCTTGAGATAGCAGTACATATCCAGGAGTAATGACTAGTGAGTGTCAGTCTAAATGTATACTGCTCATCTTTTGATGACGTGGTGGGAGTGGTTTGCTTAGCTTTTTCCCATACGTTCTCTCATATTTATCAATCAAAACGTGAACATAGAACAAAAGTTGCCGAGAAGCTGTATTTTTACTTTGATTAGTCATTATATAATCCATCATTCCATCTCCTATTCTCTTGTATTTGTTATGGCATCCTTTTGTGAAGTATGCACCTTATAGACGGCTACATGAGACATCTGTTTATGCATATTAATTTTTACAACCTTATGTATTCCATTAAAATTTATAATTTCACATTAGTATACGGGAAAGGATTTTGTTGGAGGATTGCTGAAGCTAATCTTCCTTCTGGTTTAATGTTTTTCTACTTCCAAACTGTCATGGTGAATTGTGTTTTTTCTTCTTTCTGTATTGAAGAACTTATTTTCCTTGTTTCATTTGGCAAAGAGTGCATGGTGTTGAAAATTTGTTCAAGTACTTTTTAGGTTGTTCACTCAACTTTGAATGCTCAGAATGCTTGTTTCCCTTATGTTACGGTCATGGTTTACATGAATCAGTACATTAAAATAGAGCAAAATCAAATTCATGCATTTCTGTATGATAAATATTGTAATGAACGTCTGGTGCTTCTGGCTGCAGGTGTGTTTCCTGCCCGGTACTCTTGCCTTAGGGGCCACTAAAGGCACCACAAAGGCAAAGGCCATGAAAGATAACTTACTCAGCTTTGAAGATATCGATAACTTAAAGCTTGCTGAAGACCTGGCTAAGACATGCGTTGCTATGTACTCTGTAACTCGTACAGGTCTAGCTCCTGAAATTGCCTACTTCCATGTGGAGGTTAGTAATTGATCATACTATCAAATCAGTTAATATTTAGGCTTACAAGGTCAATAAAAAATTCTAGCATCAGATATTTGCTGACTGTAATCGACTACCTCCTGACGATTGATCTTTTTTTGTCTCACTTGAAAAAGCTTTATTTTTGCCATTTGCTGTTCTTTAAGGGATTGACAGCTATTCTTGTGTTTATCAGGACTTCGTTGAAGCAGGCCTTGATGGTGGAAATAAGACTTCTGAATATGCCAATGACATCATAATCAAGCCTGCTGACCGCCACAATCTTTTGCGCCCCGAAACAGTAGAATCACTTCTTGTTCTCTATCGCATTACCGAAGACCCGAAGTATGTTATGAAAATCTATGAATGCAATTGATACAACTTTTCCATTGTTCTTCTGTTTCAAGTACCAAGTATATGAATGCTATTTTTGTAGGTATCGGGAGTGGGGGTGGCAGATTTTTGAGGCGTTCGAGAAGTACACGAAGGTTGACTCTGGGGGTTACACTTCTCTTGATGATGTTACTGCACTTCCTCCTATTCGTCGGGACAAGATGGAGACCTTCTTCTTAGGCGAGACACTCAAGTATCTGTTCTTGTTGTTCGGAGATAGTACGCATATTCCGTTGGACAAATACGTTTTCAACACAGAGGCTCATCCTATACCTATCATTCAGGACTTGGTGAAGAAAGAATGAATACTCAGTAGGTAGTCATTCTTTTCACGATGGACAGGAAGACTCGAATCAGATGATCAGTACAGGAGGCACAAATACAAACCAATTTCACGACTTGTTTTTGCTTTTTCCTTGTGAGATTTAGTTTTTACCTGTAAAATGGAAATGTATCCCTCACAAGCACTCAAGGGATCCTGGTGGTTCTGGGCAGTCACGTCGACCGCAAAAGGAAGAGCTCTCTCATCTCAATTCCTTGTAGACTTGCTCCACTTGACTATAGAACTAGAAAGTTTTGTTGTTGGCTATAGGATATAGGGATTTCTACTTGAATGTAATGGATCCGAGAACGTAATTTAGCTGTGCTTACTCTTTGGAAACATTTTTTTGTACGATTCGTTTTTTTTTTTCATGTCATAATTTGAGAAAAATTGCCTGGAAGTTACAATTTGTACTGATACTGTTCTCAGGCCACTGAATTGTGTAGAAGGCCTAAAAACTACTGGCTATTTGCCAATCCAAACACTCAATTTGCTATACTTGGATCAGACATTCAAGGGCTTTTGCTGTTCTTCATTGGAAAAACAGATGATCTTCATCTCTTATGACAGCAATGTCATCTATTTCTGCATTCTCTGAGCTCATTACTCTTGTGAAGGTGCAGCCTCCAAACTTCTGGCCTGCAATCCCATGAAATCTCCGGGAGTCAGAAATCAGAATAGACGAAATGGTACAAAAAGAATCTGCTGATGTCTTTGGCAGTTAAAAGATACTGTACCTGCTATTGTTAGTAGCTCTTCGAAAGTATCTGGTAGAATGATCAGCTTGCTTACTTGCTGCTGCAAATCCGTGTTTTGTTGCTTCATATGAATGGTTACTCTCCTATGCACCTGCAGGGTTTCTTCGCAGTGAGATTGAGGAGAACAGCTTGGAATGGATCTTCTGGATGCAGCTGAAACAATACAATCAGCAGAATCATTTCTGATGCTAGGGGGCTTGGACTGGGTTCTGGTAAACTGGCTTAGTCTCTCCTTGTCTTTGATTTCAATCATATGGCTGTCGTTAAAAAATCTGTTTCCTCCATATTTCGGGTTGCACGTGTCACTGCCTTGTCGCATTACTGGAAACTCTTCTGGCCATCCTAAGGAATCTCCATTCGGCAGATCTTCACCACCTTCCAGCTGAATCTTGACCATGTTAATGTTATCCTTGGAATCAGCTGCATGATGCCGTCTGTTATCATCTTCAACTGCTGAATGTGCATCAACCTTGGTTCCATTATGTAGATGCGCGTCTCCACCCTCTTCTACGTGATTCTTTTCATTTTTCGGGAGTCCATCTTCTGTTTGAGATCCCAAACCGATAAAGCTATCAAGTGCTTTATGTTTCTGCAAGCGCGATTGATGCAAATCAGCATTTTTATCTTGCAAGAATATACTAAAGGCACTACTACCAAATAAAGCCATACCAGAAACAGGTTGTTCATTATGATGGCCGCGTCTTCTTTACATGCTTGCATTATGCTCATCAGTGAAGTTCTGTTCAGCCTTAGTATCTGGGAAAGCTCTATTGTCCGAACAGCAAATGGCTGTGGCCTGTCGCAAAGGACGCCTATCTCTCCAAATATGTCCCCAGCAAATGCTTTTCCAACAACCTGTATGTGACTCCAGCAGTTAGTATACATTTAGTCTCTGCTTTCTATTTCATGTTTTTGTAAATGCAAAGTTTTCTAATCATTAATACCTGTTTGTTCCCGTTAGCGCGCACTATAATATCCTACACAACAAAGTATAAGAATAACTGATTAGAACATATCCAAGCCGAATCAAGGGGATTTAGCACCTGTACCTAGTGACATATGGAGTATCACTTACCGCTGTCCCAGACACGAGTATGTAAAGATCTGTTGGTGATTCATTCTGCAGAATCACATCCTCTCGAGGTGGGAAGTATTCTGCTTCCATTTCTGAAACCTGTTTAGAAAGAAAATTACTTGTGTTAGGACTAGTGTTGGGGATATCAGTGTGAAGCACACCACAGATTAGATTCTATGCATTATTTTTGGAGATAAATCTGTGACAGATGTTAGAGATTGAATCAATATACAAAGCAAATGATTACCATTTGGAAGAGGAAGTCATGAGAAACCCCAGCAAAGAGATGGACTCTCTGAACAATAGGGTAGAATAAATGATGTGCAATACTTGATCGGAGGGCTTTAGGCAGAGCACACAGTGCCTCTTGCTGCTTCAGCCCTTCAGTTTTGAACCTTAGGCATATGTGTGATATCATCTGATCTTGTATCCATGGAGGCAACTGATTTCTAGCAGCAAATTCTGTACAGGCTTTGACTGTGTCCCTCTGCAGCACAGAATGTAGTTACAGTAAATATTCGCGAATTCTTCCCTTTCCTTTTTGTGGGTATTTTGGAAATAACATTTTTCATATTAATGACGATGGTCCCTTCGCCTAATACTATTGATGAATGAAGAGAACTGTCACATTTTTGTACAGTGTGAACTAGAAAATAATGCAGTTGCCTTTTATCTGTCAACATGTTTATGTCTTCATTTTTTGTTTTGTTTTTATATGGTTTATTTTCTTTGGTGAAAGAGGAAAACTCAAGAAAACTTACAAAGTTTCTGGTTCGACTTGTCCCATGAACAACAAGGTTTGTCATGTTCCCAATGAGGTATGATGTGAGACCCAAGTTGAATAGCATGTAGCAGAGATCAAATAGCATCTCCCTTGTGTTCTCAGCATGAAGATCACCATATCCAGTGGTTGTCAGTGTCACTATTGACCAGTAAACTGAAGTTACATAGTTATTCCATAAACTATCGCCTTTGAAATCTGGATTCACAGCACCAATCCAGGTCTTCTTAGGGTCACGGTACTTGTCGGCTATCAGATAGTTGAAGCATCCAGCACAATGAACAGCAAATAGAGTCACCTGGTTCATTGAGAAAAGATGAGTGGTTTACACCTCAAGCTATTACAATGAGGGTTGGAACTTGGAAGGAAGGATGATGATCTGTAGCTTACCGAGATTAGCTTTGTGCAGCGGGTCCAAAAGTAGTTGAATCGGATGTCCTTCTCTAGCCTGGAGGAATTGAATTAGTAAGTATACTGTTTTTGTTGCTGCATTTGGTTCAGGATTTCAAGATTGCGATTCTTGCAACTTTTTGATTGGTTTTCCTACCTTGCGAATAGAGAGCTGACTCTACGAAGGCGCCATAGCCTGAGCATATTGAGTGCTTTAAACCCAATCCCTCCATTATGTGCAGTAAAGAGGAGGCAGAGAGCTTGAAGTGGTGCTGTAGAGCAGACATCAAAGATGAACCAAGTTGACAGGTACCTGTCATCAAAGGCATTTTCATGCTCAATTGACAGTCATCTGATTTTCTGTTGCAATGACAGACATCAAAGGTGGCCTACATCTGATTTTCTGTTGATTCAATATATTTACCGGTTCAAACAGTCACATAGTAAACATTCATCTGACTGACCTGATTGTTATTTTCTTGGGATCATCCACCAGCAGATAAGAGCGAGTGTCAACGTACGCTACGAAGAAAGTCAGGACGATATCAATGGCAAAGAAGCCATTGACAATGTGGTCAAGAATGAAGAGAGAGCCATGCTGTTTGTACGCCAGAAAGGCGAACTCAAACGGGCAGATCCAAGCTGAGTAAACAACCAACACTATAAGCAGCATCTCCCAGGCCCTGAAAAATAACAGACAGCATAAAATATAAGCCACACAAATACATCGGTTTCCCAGCGATTGGCGGTTATATGTTGGCGGGTCATCACCTATAGTAAGGATTGTAAGGCGATATGACATGTTTACGCAGTTTCATCGACAGATTGATCCTAGCTCCAATGGATGGCAGCACTTCTCCGGAGAAGAAGCTGCCATAAGTGTAGCTGCTTTCTGCTTGCAACTCATCTGCACAGAAACGCTTAAGGAAAGATTTTGTGCAGGAAAATGCCATTTTTTTTTTCTCCCAGCTGACCAACAAAGTGCTCTCTTTGAAGAGTTTGCTATTAAAGTGTCAAAAGATGGACTATATTTTAATGGGCAAGCAAGTTTTTTTCTGCTTATCTGGCTTTGTTGTGGAGGCTATATATATAATCAGAGCTCAGAAAATCTCCCCCTTCCTTTATTTGGCCTGTACACAACAGTAAGCATGGTTCCGTATCGAACCCGCGTTTAGGATGAGGATGAGGATGTGATTAAGTGGGTCATTAGCAAGAGTGACAAGATAGGCAGTGGAAGAAAAAAGGTGGAAGTGTGAAGATTCTACTATCCTTCATTTGTCTGAAGCAGCCAGCAAGGCCAAATGCAGGACCACTTGTAAAACTGGCTGACCCAAAAACTGCTAGAGGTAAGTGAATGGTGGAAGTGGTAGGCATGACATCTTGCTGTTTGATGCAGGATATAGTGGTACAATCACAGATGAATAGATGATGTGTTGTGAAGAAAACATGGGTGGGGATTTAGTGTCAGCTAGAGGTTAGAAATCATATATTATACATTTAAGTATTTAATGTTTGTTCTTGGCTTTTCTGATTTACAAATGTAGATAGATTTCATAAATGTCAGACAGGTAGGGATGACAATAGAGCGGGGACTCCCCGGACCCCATGAGAAATCTCTGTCGCGGGGACAGATGGGAAAATTAAATGGGAACAAGAACGGGGCTAAACTGTAAAGTGATTTTCCATGCGGGGACGGGGATGGTGGCGATTGGCGAGAATAATAGTCCCCATCCCTCCCCTGTTAGGTAGGAACCTCACAGGGATCCCGATGAAGAGTACGAAATTTTCATTTTTCTTTAGATCTTACATAATTTTATGTAATTTTTCTTTTACTTTTAAATTTCCACCTTATTTACATAAGCGGGGTTGAGACTCGGTAGAGATGGAAATTTTTTTCCCCCAAAGGTGGATGGAGACGGAGACAAAGATAGGGAGACTTTGGTAAACGGGAATGAGAACAGGTAGGGTACTCTTTGCTCCAAACCCACCCCATTGTCATCCCTATCCATAGGATAATAAATATGTGTAGGAATTAGTTATTTTAGCCTTTCAGGACAAGATCGCTGCTGCAGAGAGGAAAATAAGTGATTAATTTCTTGCGTAAGAGTCCTAAGAGGTAATGCTTCCTTTTTCTTTTAAAATAAAGTAAAATTGATACATGTATTTACTATTTAGGGTGAGTATGGATATTTCATTTTGGGTAAATTGCAATAATAGTGCAAGATGAGTAGTAAATAAGAGTGCACGTATTAAATGAGTTCATCTGTTTATTAAAACTCACCTAGCATCGTCATAAATGTTAACCCTCTTAATCATTTGTCTTTTCAAGACACCAATGACATGTCATGTGGTTTTAACAAACAAAAAACTCGTTGAAAGTGATGTTTGAGACATTATTTGACTCATCAAATAATTGATTGAAATTTCATGTTATTTTTCACAACTAACCTTAAAGTTGGGGTTATTTAGTTCACATTCCCCTTTACAACCAAAAGAAGTAAAAAGTTTGCCATAGAACACAACAGGGGGAGTTTGGAACTGCATTTTGAAGGTGTTATTGGTGTTATTTGTTATTGTTAAAAAGGTAAAATGGCTTTTACAAAATGGGTCAGGGTTTCTACTTTCTGAATTTGTAAGCTATTTTGATATGAAAGATTAATAATGGGCATCAAAGGTTGGACCATATGTAGCTAGTAAGTTCTTACTAATTGCTATATGGTCCAGCTTGGGAGAACAAAAATTTTGTCATGCGGTCCAATATTTTATTAGGGAAACAATTGTATTGGTCATGGTTGAGATGAGAGGAAGGTTCTTCCTTTTCTTCTTGTTTTACTTGGAATTTCAACTTTGTTAGGATGATTTGGGTCTTGGTTTTTATTATTATTATTATTATTATTATTATTATTATTATTATTATTATTATTATTATTATTATTATTATTATAAAGAATGTCAAGTATATATTACATGAAATTGGATGGAAGCCGGCTAACAAGCTGAGCTTCACAAAAAACTCTCAAAAATCATATGTCGAACGCCCTCCGTCTTTGTCGTACCTTTGAGAGTGTCATCTTCTCGCATACCTTCAGAGAGGGGAATTGAGTAGTTGAAAGGATGACGCATCTTGGACTCTCCTTGCCGTTTATCGAAGATGTGCCCAAACTGAGATCGTATTGTTTTTAGAATTGAGGGTGAAGCATCTTTTAGAATTGCTCTAGATTATTCTTCTTCAATGAAAAAATATTCTTCAAAATTCAAGCCCAAGTGAAACAAACTTTTTAATTCTTATCCCTACGATATAGTTGATAAAATGACCTCTATATGGGATGAGAATACATCAAAGGGAGGTTGTGTTTTTATGCAATTCAATTTGAACCATATATCTCATTGATTGATTCCCACCATACAACAAAATCTGCCGCCCCTTTGCTTTTCTAACTCAATTTCATTTTGGTAAAGATATCCTGTATTATAATAATAAAATGAAATTAATCATACACATATATTGACAATCTACCACATATTTTGATTAATTTCATTTTATTTTTTATTTTATATGTATAGATTTTATACTTCAATAAATAAATTCTTCTACCTCACCTTATTTGAAGTAACGAGATTTTATTCTTTGTTCGCATGTACGAGAGTTCAAAGTTCGTGGAACATTGATTCAATGATTTTAAAAAAAAATTAATTATTTAATTTGCGGTGAATGGTTTCAATTATTAATGGAGCTAATAAAAAATAACTCAATTAATGGATTAGTGAAACGTGTCATGAATATATTTTTACTCATATTTTGGTTCATTGTAGCATATTGATATTTATGATTTGATCAATTACAAAAACATAGTTTCTTTCTAATTAAGAGTCCAATTTTCTAATGATTATTCACTTGAAATTGATCAACAAATGAGTTGAGTTTAGTTGTCAAAGCATCTCCAATCGCTTCTTTTATTTAGTGGGTCTTTGAGTTTTTAGAACATTTTAATTCATTTTTTTCCATAATAGATTTTCTATCATATTTCTTAAATATAAGAGCTAATACATGAATAATTACACTAAATTATTCATTTTATTACAATATGTAATCTATATGGTAGTAATATTGTATTACAATAAAGGTGAAATATTGTATCACAATACACAAGTTATTATGTTACAATAATTAATAATGTTAATTGTAATGTACATACTTAGATATTTTATTAGGGATTGAATATAATAAATACATGTATTATTTTTTCCTTATAATATATATTATATTTAATTTAAAGATTTTTTTGTACCCATTTTTTAAATTTATTATTAAAGATGTTAACTTTAAAAAAAATAAAAAGCATTGAAAGGTATAAATGGAACAATATATATGAAAAGGTTTATATAATTAAAAGAATTTATTATGGGGTTTATAAACTTAAAAAAAAACAATAAAAATGGTGTATAAAGCCCATTATCTCTAAAAAATAACTCAATTAATGGATTAGTGAAACGTGTCATGAACATATTTTTACTCATATTTTGGTTCATTGTAGCATATTGATATTTATGATTTGATCAATTACAAAAACATAGTATCTTTCTAATTAAGAGTCCAATTTTTAATGATTCTTTCACTTGAAAGTTTATGAACAAATGAGTACATTGAGTTTAGTTGTCAAAGCATCTCCAATCACTTCTTTTGTTTTATGGGTATTTGAGTTTTTACAAAATTTTAATTCAATTTTTCCATAATAGATTTTCCATCATATTTTTTCCTAAATATTGGAGAAGGATATAAAAGAAAGTGATGCTTTCCCAAATCACAAATGTTTTAAAAAAAGATTTAAATGCGGATTCATTGAAATATGTAAAAAATAATTTAGATAATATGATTTTAATTTTTCTATTTTGTATAGAAATTTTTAAAAAATTGTTGGAGATCTCTCACATTATAATTGGGATATTTAATTATCGATTTTTCATATAATGAGCGCTACTCCCTCCATTTTATTTTATTTATCGTTAAGAATGATAAAAATAATATAAAATATTAATTTTGTATTTATTAGTTTTAAAAATAATTTTATACTTTAAAAATTAATATTTTATATAGTTTTTTATTATCCTTAAAAGTATTCATAAATAGTAAACGACAATTAAAACGCAACTGAGAAAGTATAAAATAATTACTTCGCATGTTACCATTTATTTATAAATCAGCCTAATTTCAAAATGATTTTTTTAAAGAAAAAAATTCCAATAAATTTAATTAATGAATGAAATGACCCTTCACTATTCAAGGCAAAGGAGATTGTATATATATGATCATATGAAATGATGGAGATATATCCTTAGTACTGATGGGTGCATAAAACTGTTGCACATGGGAGAAGCTCTCGCAATAATTAGACCATAAAAATCAGTCTTTGTGCTTTGTTTAGTGACCACAAACGGTTTAACTTAATTAACTAATCTTTGGACCCGCCATGTTATCAAGCACTAGCTTCACACGTTCATCTCCACCGACATCGATCACCTAGATATATAGGTACATACTACATACTCCCTCAGATATTAAACTATGAAAAAAATTAATTAAAATAAATAAGATTTTATATAGTTTTTAACTCCTAAAACTACGTGCACAAAAGTCAAACATCATTTATTTCCGAACGGAGGGAGTATATATAGTGTTATGCCGGACACTTATCATAAAGTTGAAAAACTCAAGGCCTAACCACAACAATAGATTTCTCTACTTATTATCGATCAATTGATTTGTCGACAAACCTTCTATGGACCCGAGCCCTAGTCTGCAAATGACTCAAGCCGATAAGTCAAGCGACAATCCACCAGACATACTAGTTCACCTAAACCAATGAAGACTTGAACACCCACTAAATTACATAAAGTGGGTAAGCAATGTGATTTGCACCTTTTACACCTCTTGCAAGGGTCACATTTTCCTTACCATTAGAGTAAGAGGTCATTGGTTAACATAACTATTAATTATAATTGTCACATAATCTTATAAGGAGAAGCGATCTATATATATATCCTTAATTGTTTTTGTTTTAACCTTAATAACTTTTTCATTTAAAAGATTTGGAGAAACATTTATGTTTAGCAAAAAGGTAGTTGATGAGGTAGGTGAAGCTGATAGATTATTTATTTGTTTTAAATATGGGTTAATAAGCTAGTATGGTGTTTAGGAAACCTAGCTAGTTGTTAGGGTAGTTGATGAAAACATGTGAATAAAAAACCAAAAGCTCTGAAAAGCTTGGATGAGTAGCTGTTGAAAATCTATGCTTCCAAAAGCTAATTAAACTAAAATGTTATACTTATTTCATTTAAAACTATATAATATCAAAATCATTAGCTCTAAAAATCTACTTACTTTTGTCAAACGGACCTTTTGAAAAATGCTGTAAATTTAGAGAAGATTCTGTATTGTTCTTGATACTTTACTATTTTGAAAAATGAGATGATAAATCTATTGGATAAAAAAAAGTTGACATTTTATATACATTTTTCAATAGTCATTCTATGGATTATTGCAGGCGACATACGCTATTGAGCGGTTCAATTGTCAATGCCTCAATTGATCGAGTAGCTAACTTTTTGTTCAGTTAAAACTGTAGGGATGGAAGTCATTGATTCAATAGGGTCAAGAGGACCAAGCTAAGGAAGATTTAAGAACTCTTTGGAATATAAAAAGATTCCAAATACCAATCAATAAATTCATCACTCGAAGTTCTATAAAATGTTAAACCAGCACAAAACTCATATGACACAAACTCCAACTAATCAAACTAGCTAGCTAAGCTAGCTAGGGATTCATACGAGGCGAGATGACTTGACAAAAGATTTAATCAACCATTAATTTTAGTGATTTTGAATTCGATCTAGGTAAACATACAAAAAACTTTTTAATTGTGAGCACGCGTTTTATTCTATTAGACTTTTTCGACACGAAAAATGCAAGTTAGCACTTATTTAGGGGAAAAAAAATGAACAAAATGGGGTGTAGCTTCAAATAAGTGAGAAGATATATGGTAGGAGGTTTGGGCACATGAGAGGCCTACAAAAGGGTTCCATAACACACCTTAATTAACTAAGTGGGGAAAGTGGAAGGTGGGTGCTATAAAAAAAACAAAGTCGTCTTCAAAAGGCCCCGGGCCAGGCCAGGCCAGGCCAGGTGCCTCATTACTTGTTGTTCTAGTGATTATGCACTTTGCATTATTGGTCGGTTGGGCCACCCCCAAACTGACTCCAAATCCTCTAAAGGTAGATCTCCTTTCTTCATAAATTGATTTGACTAAATTGAACTGTTTTAACTACCGGTCCTTCCATTTTTAGAGTTGCTTTGAGCAGGTTTTAAGAAATTGTTTAGGGGGGAGGAGGGGGATAAATTTTGTATAAAAATTAAAAAATGAGAAAATGATGGTAATTGTTAGAATGTTGATTAATAAATCATAACTTAAAAATGAACTAGATTCGAAAGGTTAATCATTCCCTTTTCTTTTCTAAAAAAGTACTCCCTCCGTTAATTAAAACTTGACGTTTTACTATCTACGCACGCTTTTTGAGGTGTTAAAAACTATATAAAATATTAAATTTTTTAACATATTTTTTAAAATAATTTCATACTTGTTACTATTGATTATGAATTTATAAAAAAAAATTTAAAAAATGTTAATATTTCATATAGTTTTCATCATTCTCAATAAACATGCATGATTAGTAAACGACACGTTTTAATTAACAGATGGAGTATTAATTAAGAAATTGCTACTACCATGATCCAATAGAAATAAATACTCTTGACAAAATAATAAAATATTAGAAAGAGATAAATTTAGTCATTCCTTTTTTTTTTGGTACTAAAATTTAGTCATTCCTTATTGTAGATGAATTACCTCTTATCAATAAAATTAAAATATATTATTTATAAGGCTAAAATTTTAGCCCTAAACTTAATATAACTTTCCTTATTAGAGAGGGTATAAGATCATCCTCAATAGCTTCTCCAAAATAGAGAAACAAAGCATATTTTTCAAATTATTTTTTGCTCTACTTCTAACAAGTTTCGCATTTAAAAAATTTGGGAAAGATTCTCTATTTTTCTTGGTGCTTTCTTATTTTGAAGAATAATGGTGAATTTATTGGGTAAAAAAAGGATTAAAATTCACCAAAAGACTTAAAATTCCTAAGATGGGGAAGTTGTTGGTAGTGCTTTAAGGATTCATGTACTCAACAAAATAGTGGCGGAGCCATCTCATTTTGTCAAATAGATTTTCCATCTCATTTTGTAAAATAGGAAAGCAACAAGAAAAATAGAGTCTTCTCCAAATTTGCAGTATTTTTCAAAACTAAATGTCTATAACCCAACAAAATGTGAGTGGTTTATTGTGATATGTGAGTAAGTAATTTAATTAAAGAACTAGTATATGTCCCAACCCGTGCACAAAATATGTTAACACAAAAAAACGAATTACAATTTGCTTAAAAAAGGTTTTCAAAAATTTTAATTAATTTTTTTTAACTAACTAAACAATAATTTTTTGTTACAATTATTATTTTTTATGTTTTTAACAAATTGAACCATAAATTTTTTCTGTTAATGAATACCCTTAATGTGAAAAAAATTTTAAAGTTTTTTTGTGTTACGCAACTAATTTTTTATTTGAATAAGTTAATAGTGACAAATTATTCTAATAGAGTTGTAAATTAACATCAATTACAACATAATTAAATCAATTTATGGGTAGATATATTTTAATAAAAGTTAATCTAGATATAATAGTTATTTCCACCAACAGATAACTTAGATATGAATAAAATAATATCTATTAAATATTTCTCTATTAATATTTTGGTGAGTTCAACTATGAAATAATTTTAATTTATATTTTTATTAGTTAGCTAAAATATAAATAGATATATTGTAGCTTGTGATGACTTTCTAAAAATTATGATAACATATAATTTTAATATATTTTTCTGGATAATTATTTTTAGATTTAATCACATAATGTTACATAAGACACTATACATCAATTTTATTACTCCGTATAAAGATAAAATGCATATTAAGCAATAAAAAAAAAGATTCATTCTCAAAAAGTGCATTCATTCATGTATGCATCGAGGCATGCATGTACTCAAATTCGTTCAATGTAGAGCCGAAAAAGTAATGATGTTAAAGAAGAAAAAACTTTCATAGAGAGCTCACTAAAAGTTAATTGGTTACTTACAGATTATACCCCACCATATAAGTTAACAATCAATTTCCTCTTTGAATCCACCGTCTGATGATGACAAGGTTAAAACTATTGTGTTTGGATTTATAGCTTGTTTGACTTGTATATTTTATTTTAAATTTACCTTAATTTAAATGTATTGTAAATTGTACTAATGATTTGATCCTTTATAATTTGTATTACAGTGTTGTTATTGGCATGGTGAGATTTCGTTATATGCACAATCTGAAAAGTCGATGCTGATGAGACTACCTATCTATATTTAAATTGTCGACCCATGACATGTGTGTCTCCCACTCAGTACAATGCTGCCGACCCAGGGAGTCGGTGTCGATAAAACTGTTGACCCAAGAAGTCGGTGTTGACACCGTGTGGATAGCGATGATCAATTTGAACTCAATTCAAATACACCCTATATTTCATTTCATTTTCACAACTTCAAAATTTGACGTATCATTAGTACGTTAATTATATTGCATTTAGACCATAATCACAAGTTGCACTAATAATTATAATCATGATATATAGATCTCATGTTTAATTTTTGATAATATGACATTGTTTTTTAATGAGAGGACCTATTTTTATAAAATAAGTTATATAATACCCCATTAGAATGTACAACGATTTTCACCACTCATATTTGATTTTTTTATCCTTTATTTATTTTTAATTAATTTGATTAGAATAGTCAATAAAAAATATGGAGTACCAAAAAATATACTTACTCGATACTTAGAGGAAGATGACCCTCCAAGCTCCCTTCGATTCATCCCCTTACATCCACCGTCGAAATCAGATGTGCCTCTGCCCACCGCCTTCGATTCATACCCTCGCCTCCGCCTGTCGCGCCTCTGCCCGCTGTTTGTCAATTTTGGTCAGTGTTAGACTACTCTGTTGGTCGCTCTCTCTCTCTCTCTCTCTCTCTCTCTCTCTCTCTCTCTCTCTCTCTCTCTCTCTCTCTCTCTCATTGCAACCTCCCCTTTTGCGCTAAAAAACCGCGTAGCAATTGATCTTCGTTCATCCTTTAGAAGTCGAGTGTCTTTCTAGTCACCGGATTCCGTGTCGAATCTGGAGAAGGCCGGTTTCTCAATGGAAGGTGTTGGTTTGTACTCCGACAGCCGTCAATTTAACAATTTCGTTGAGATGTGGAGGGAACAACTGAGGCATGGCGGCATTGATTTGGACTCTAGAAGTCAAGCAATGGACCTTCATTCATCCTCTAGAAGTCGAACGTCTTCCTTGTCGTCGGAGTCCATGTCGAGCCTGAAGGAGGCCGGTTTCTCAATGGAAGGTGTTGGTTTGGATTCCAACGACCATCAATTTAACAACTTCATCAAGATGTGGAGGGAACAACTACGACACAACGACGATGATTTCAGTTAGATCTATCAAAACCCAATCCGACCCGATGACTCGACCCGTACGCCCGGAAATTTTTGGGTCAAGACCCGAAAATTTTGACTCGGAAAATTTTTTGGACCTGAACTCGAAACACCGGTATTTTTTTGGGTCAAATGGTTTCCGACCCGTTGACCCGATTGACCCGCCCGGTTTGTTAACTTAAAATAAAACTTTGATTAATAAAAAGCCATGAAAGTGAGATTCCAATTTATGACATTTTAAAATTACAAACACTAGATCTTTCTTTCTCAAAAAATTTATATTTATTTGTATTGTATAACACTCCATCCGATCGGTGATATTTGATTTTTTTTAATTTTCAACCTGTTTTTCAAAAAGCTGAAAAAATACGATTTTTTATTAAAAAAAGAACAACTTAGCAACCTCGTCTTTAACTTTAGCATTTTGAAGTTATTATAAAGTAATCAAAATACGATTTTTTATTAAAAAATGAAAAAATTGACAAACCCGAAATTAATCCGATTTGATCCAAAACCGGGTCAAATCCGAGTTCGAGTTAACCCGGATCTGCCCGAGATCCGTTTTACCCAGAACCTGTTTTACCAAAACCCGAAATGACCTGAACCGACCCTGACCCAAATGATTCGATTAACAGGTCTAATTTCAGTCATTGCAATATGATTTTACTGTGTTGTAGTCAACATTATATTTTTGAATGCTTTTCTTCTTTCAAATTAGTTTGTAAAAGTAAAAAAGACTAGTAAATAATTTTTTGATATTTGTGTTGTCAATAGATCATATATCATGTAAAGTTACTCCGTATGATTGTGCATGAATTTAGAGTAGAGATGTATTGTTTGACGATGTGTCAAAACTTGTGAAGTGTAGGAAAAGAGATATGACATATATAAATTCAGAAAGAGTCCTAAATTCATAAAAAGCTGGAACAATTATTTTCGATTATGAATGAAAAATCATCATTTGATTTTCTTTTTGACAAAGATAATTATTTATCCAACTTTCATATTTGTATGATTATTATTTAAATGTGTACTCCATAGAAAATAAGTGGTAGTTGACTACGATTCAATTTTTTATTGGTTATATATATATATATATATATATTAGTTCCGGTGTACACAGCCCTTATCGTGTATCATGCATATACTAAAAAATTATTCGTCTATTTGTTGACGATTATTCGTCTGTTTGCACATAATTATTCATCTGTAAAAAGAGTGTAAAAACTGTAAATTTTATTCTAATGAATAATCGCCCAATACCACCGAATAATTTCATTCCACAGGATAATCTCCCAATACCATCGAATAATCTGAAGTTACTTTTAATCTCATCCGTTGATCTTCTTAATTCAATGGCCCAGATTTGTGTACATGATACACGTTAAGGGCTGAGTACATATGATCTATCCTATATATATATATATATATATTTGGGGTTCGAGATTATCACCTAATTCAATTCCCATGGACCCGAACCCTAGTTTGCAAAGCGCTCGAACTGGGAAAGACAGGTGACAAACCGCAAGATAGGCTCACTCAAGTAAATGAAGGATTGAACATCTACTAATTACACACAAGGTGTAAAAAGTGAGATTTAAACCCTTGACCTCTTGTAAATGAATATTAGTGTCCAAAAATTTAGTTATGAGTGAGAAACTAAGGGCATATTGTCCGAAAAATGTCATAGTTAATACACTTAATTGTTCGATATCTTTTTTTTTTGATACATAATATGTCAACATTCGAGTAAAAAGTTATGAATGTTTAAAAATTAAAGAAATATTAGTTTAATTTTATTTCAATAAACTATAATACTTTTATATTTTATTTAGATTGACATTCACATACTATAATTCATCCTGATAGTTTTGAAAAGAGAAGTTATATTACTCATTTTGACAATTAGATAAGAAGTTACACAAGTTTAAAAATTTTATATCTAGTTATACATTATTTATGTTAAGAGTGCAACAAGTTACATATTGACTCAATGTTTATTGTTTCACCTCTCTATAATAGTGCTAGAATCTGATATAGCTGAATCCGCTCCTTAATCTTTCAATTTCTTCAGTGGTTCTTAGAATTTCCCACATAATACAACTTTTTTTATTGATAGCATTGAAGACTATTAAGTGCACCTTCAATAATTAGATTAATTGGTTTTAATCGAAATAGTTATGTTGATCCCTATAGCGATGGCTAGAGCTTTTGTTTGTATCACTTAGCCAGGAGAGACATCCCGGTGAAGAATATCTACCACCTGACCTTGCGCATTCCTAAAGATGCTAAACACATATTTGAAGCAACCTTAATAATGTAATACGGAGTACTTTTTATTCACCTCACTAAATTTAAAAATTCACCTTAATTAACACACACACATATATAAGATATAAAATGGAATCAAATTATATCTTTTATATTAAATTATTTTATAATATCATAACCACCTATTTATAATCTATTTATTACCGATTTAATATAATCTTTTATAATTTATTTGAAAAAATCTTATAATTACCATTTTAATCCAAATAGAGATCACACAAGTAATTATACACTTTGATCCATCCATTACATATACTCCTCCTAAACAAGTACATTAAAATTTGAGGGAATTGCACTAAATAACCCCAAACCCGAAACCCTTTGCACACCTAATCTACTATCCAAAATAATTGCAAAAACTAACTCTCCCCCTATATTAATTAAGCCACATCCGGTTACCGGGTACATTAAATGAGGAGAGAGAGTGATGTAAGGTTTGGGAGAGAGAAGAGAGAGATGACAATTTTATTTAAAAAAACTGTCTTTATCTCTCTCCAAAACCCCCTTTATCTCTCCATTTCTCCACCTCTCTCCATTAAAGAACTTCATTCTTCTTCGATTTCTCTGTCTACTATCTCTCTTCTTCCTTCGAATTTTTTCTGTCCAACAAAGAGTGTCTTCCTATCAATTATAAATTGGGGGCTGAGGTTACCAAAAGGTCACATGTACAAATGATGGTGGACTATAACAAGAGCAAACATTGAATAACACACAAGATAGAAAACAACCAAAATGTGTCTAGTAGACAATCATAGGGTGTCCAGTAGGGAATCATAGACTGGGTAGTTGATTTTTATTGTTGTCATGTATAGTGTATATAATGACATGTATTAGTGCGACTTCATTGCTGATTGGACTTATTTCGGAATAAGGAGCTTCTTACAAGACTATAACAAAGGCAAACATTAACTACCACGATCGAACGATAGACTGGAAAAACCAAATTGTGTCCAGTAGACAACCATAGGGTGTCCAGTAGGAAACCATAGAGTGGCCGGACAGTCCAGTAGGAAAGCATCCGAAGTTGCGATCACCTTTTGGGTTTGTTTTTAATTCAATTTGAACATATGGATTATGGAGTAGATATCAACGTTTTGTCCCCTATTTCAGTAGACAGAGAGATTGTCATATATAAATACAAATGTATGGACCAAGGGATGACACTTCCTGTTAATTACACTTCCTGGCATGTTAATTACACTTTCTGTCATGTTCCCATGCGTTGAATGCCAAGTAAAAGTCGATAGGCTAGGATTGTTCTCCAGATAGAGCGTTGACGAACTTGAAGGCCTCCAGGTCTTCGGCATCCCCAATGGCGAATGGCCTGCAACCCTGCTTCTTCGGCTTTACATATATCGATGGCGAACGACCTCTAGGTCTTCTCCCGTTGTCCATTGTTCCATTACACAGAGGGGAAGACAGTCAATGTTACATATTTGAGGGAGACACCTCTCGCATAACCTTAATCGAAAGTAAACTTACCCATTTTCTATCTGAATTCGATAGTGAATCTGTTTCTCCGATAAATCTTGTCCATTCGATTCCAATAGGTGGCAGATTGTTTTGCTTTGGGTGTCTAGTTAAAACTAACTGCTTACACATCCACCTACAAATAAACCCCCACCCACTTGCATCTTTTTCGATGGTTTTTCTCTTAAACTTAAGATTTAATTCAAATTATATTAATGCCCCCTCATTGTCACTCTTCCCTCTCTCTGTCTTATCCCCTCTGTCTTCTCTCATTGATCTCTCTCCTTTGTGACTTTACTGTTGTTTTCTCTCTCCCCCCCCCAAATTGCACTTTTTTCTCTTTTCATCTCTCTCTCTCTCTCTCTCTCTCTCTCCAACTGTCGACATTTGGAGGAAACTTCTCCCCCTGCAACCGATAACCGGCAGAGCCTGCTTCATCCCTATCCGAATTTTAGCAAAATTTTTTTGGATAGGCACACCTCGGAATGGGGTTATTTTAGCAAAAAACCCTTAAATTTTTATTAATTTCAAAAGTTGACGATAAATTTTACTTCCAAAAATCTTTCATATACTACCACTTTAATATATACTCGATATGTAAACATATATTAATTATCTTCTAAAATATAATTAATATTTTGATTTATAAGTTAACAAAATTAGTATATCCATATTTTGATCAATTAAATTAGGAAAAACTAATCAAAATACCCCCACCTTTGGGGGTATGGTATAAATATATCCTCAACTTTCAAATGTAATAAAAATATCCCAACCTTTAAGGGTAGTGGTAATATATTACCACGAGTTTTCTTGAAGGATTTCCTTAGGAAAAAAGTAAATAGTTGGACCGGGTTCATACCCAGCGCCTTTTTTTCCTTTCTATCTTCTTCCATGGTCACCTATTGAATTGTCTTCCAGGTCTTCCAAACAGCTCATGGTTCCTCTTCAATTGCAGTCTTCCTCCCTCGTACGTGGTTGCCTATCTTGAGTTGTCTCGATCTCTCACATCTTCTTCCTCTTTGATTCGTTCACGGACTCGACTGAGTAAGTTTTGTTTTTTCCCCTCTTCGTTGTTGCTGTTGTTGTCGGTTGAGTTTTGGTGTCGGTTTGGTGTTAGAGAATAGTCGTGTTGTGATAATTTGCGGCAATTTTCCCAAGGAGAAGCCACCCCCACTAAGGAGGGATTTGGCTTTTATGTAAATTCGAAGAATTAAAGAATAAGGGGTCCAAAGGACCATACATCCGGGCTACTACCCCAAGAAGCTAGGACGCAACCTAAGCTTACTCAGAGGGAGAAGCCAAAGATAAGAACACAAGGTTATGTTCCATCCGATATGCAGATCTTTGGGACACATGCAAGATGTCAAGAAAATAAATTTGCAGCAATTTTGACCGGATTAGTTGTTTGGTTGAATCAATTTCGTTTTTGGGGTTTAATTTTGTTGTTGTTTTTATTATGTTCTCTAAGGAAACCGTTCAAGAAAACTCAATTTTAGTGCTAATTTGTAAAAAGGCTTCCACGTTGGCTGTTTTGTCAAAAAAAAATTCACGTAGGCTGCCTTGTTAGCATTTTTGACCTGTAAGAAAACTTGTGGTAATATATTACCACTACCCTCCAAGGTCGGGATATTTTTATTACATTTGAAAGTTGAGGATATATTTTTACCATATCCCCAAAGGTGGGGGAATTTTAATTAGTTTTCCCATTAAATTAAGGCTTTAATAATGAAGATCGCTTACAAAAAATCTTCACATCAACAGTTATCCCAATTTAAATTTTATGTATATGTTAAATTTAATAGTACATATTTATAATTTATAATCACATACTTTAATTTTAATGTTCTATACATGTATAAGTGACAGGAGTAAATTGTCATTATTCCTATCAAAAGAAAACTCAAGTTACACGAAAAGACACACATAAATGAAACTATAAAAAACGCATAAAATATGTAGTACCATTAGATATCTTATTTATAGCACACAATTTCTTCTAACTAGTAAACATATGTTACTTAGGAATATTTGATTCTTCGTGGGACCGACTTCTTACTTGCTCACTATTCTAGTTATGTGTCTTTGATAGTTTCATTTATATCTGTCTTTTCGTGTAACTTGATCCCACCACATTTAATCATATATTCTTAATTAATTATTATTAAACAATTTAAATAAATAATATAAATATTTAAGAGTTTGTTAGTCATATCTTTAATTGGTTAATTACAAGATTTGTTTTATCTTAGTTTGTATGCTGAATTTCATTGAACACGATCTTAACTTAACTTAATTTAATTTGTGATTGATTAAATTTTTTATTAAAAAATTCAAATAAACTATTTTTTTATCTTCTCGTAAAATTTATTAAAACATAATTCAATTATAATAAAATATAATTTATGAACAAAACACACCAGAGTGATAACAAATACTAGTTTAAATCTATAATTCAATCATCCAAAATAAAAATGAACGGACTCAATAATAATCCGATTAGATATCCATACATTATGACTTATAATGTAATACGGAGTATTATTTATTACTACGTATAAGCCATAATGAATGGAGATTTATTAAACTAACCCTAACTAGTAATTACGTGACACGTGAATCTCATTGCTTTCAAATCAAAAGCAAAAAAAAAAAAATTAAAAGCAAAAAAAGAAACTTTAATTAATTGAATACGGAGTTAAAGACTTAGGTAGGACCCAACAGCCACTTGCAGAGTTACGGGACTTATCCAACATAATGGGAAGTCTAACTATTCAGTTATTATTATACAATATTAATAATAAAAAATAAAAACAAGTACCAAAAGATCTCGCATTTTTTAAATAAAAATAGTGAATTAAAAGATATATTAATTTTTTTTAAAAATAAAAAGTATAGAAAATGATTTGATTTTATCTAAGGTTTAAAAGATGAAAATTATATGGCTATATTTGGTAAAAGGGTAGCTTAGCTGATGAGGTAGTTAAAACTGATTAAGTAGGTAAATTTGATAGATTATTTGTGTTAAATAAATGACTATGTAGTTGACACAAAATTGCACAATCAGTTAGCTTTTTAGAGCTTATGTTTTTTATATTATATAGTTTTAAATGAAATAAATATAAAATTTTAGTTTAATTAGCTTTTGGAACATAAGTTTTTGAACAATTGCTCACTCAAGCTTTTAAGAGTTTTTTTTAACGAACTAGTAGATTTTAAGGACATGAGGCGAACAAAGTAACAACTTGAGAGTTACTAGATGAAATATATCAAACAATCAACTCTTACTTCGGATATCTTGTGAAATTTCCGTGTATATATATATATATATATATATATTAATTAATTAATTAATTTTTTTTGTTCATAGGTAGACACTAGGTCTATTACAATATGAGGGAAGGGGGTGTGAACTCATAACTTATTTTTTACAAACTAAGTTAGTAAGACTTGATATATATTAATTAATTAATTATGATTGATGGATGCATATCCACTTAAAATATCTCCTTCTTTCGACGGCAGCTCGTCTTGCCATGCGGGGAGTGGCAATCCCCTCCCATTGCTCTCTGTGTAACCACCATGAAGAGGACGTTGTGCACTTCCTTTTTGAATGTAGGTTCAACCAATTTGCCCAAAATATGCATCCTCGACATAAGTCTCACATAGATGGCATTATTTCTACATCTAGAAGTATTTGCCAAATTATGGCTTACCTTGGGCATGCCCTCTCTAGTAAGGAAGAGGTAAGCTTGGCGTTTAGTTGGTGGACTGCGTGGTATATTCGCAACAAAATTATTTTCAAAAATGAAAAAATACCGTCCCTGGAAGGATTCATCAAAATAATCGAATTGCATAAATCTAATTGTGAAAAGGCAAATCGGTTTAAGGAGGACAACTGTTTGGACAACACTAGGATGCGCAATTCACAAACGTCAAAGGCAAAAGTTGCAACTATTAGAGCATCCAAATGGAAACGACCCCCCCCCAAGGTACATACAAACTAAACTTTGATATGGGTCATCACTGACTAACAGAGAATGCTCAGTTGGATTCGTTATCCGTGATTGGAATGGTACGGTCATACACATTGATGGTAAGAATATGGGTCCGTTGGGTCGTCAAACACCACTCATGGCTGAAGGACTAGCGTTACGAGAAGGCGTCTTAAAAGCCATTGATCTGAAAATTGACAATCTCATCATTGAAGGAGATTCCCTCACAATCATAGATTACTTAAAGCATGGGGTAAACTGTCCGTGAGAAATTGAACTTCTGTTAACAGACATTAAATGCATGTTATTAAAAATCAGAACGATTTCATTTTCTCATATTTACCGTAGTAGTAATAGAGTGACTGATAAGGTCGCACACCTTGACCACCACCGCTCTAGTATGGGAGCCAACCTTTATGACCCAGGTCTCATGGACCTCATCCGACAGGATGCTATCGGTTAGCGTTCTTTATTGTACGCATCCGAATTTTTACCAAATAAAAAAATAATAAAAAATAATAAAAATATCTCCTAGCTAGGGGGTTGGTTGATCCATGGAAGATTGGGAGTCCATTGTCTTTGATGGCAGTGGTGCGTGCCTGCACATGCATTTCTAATCTACATCATAAGATGGTTGCTTTCATATACTTATATTCAAGCAATATATAATTGTTTCTGATATGGGTAGTTAATAAAGCTCCAATAAGAGATTGCCAAGTATGTGAAACTAGGTTAATAATAATGTGTTATACACGAAATTTATAAAATATTTTATACGAATATATATATATATATATATATTTATCATTATATATAAATTTATATTTTGATATTGTAATACTTAAAAATATTAAATCATATGGTAAATTATTATAATCACAAATATATATTATCAATCAATATAAAGTATATATATAAATGTGTGCGCGCGTGTAAATACATCACATAGTTAGAAACTATTAGCTTTTATATATATTTATGATAAAAAAAAGCTTTTATATATTAGACATATCAATACCTAATAAAATTAACCAAAGGCGCGCATTAGCATTTATATGTATGAGAATTTTGAATTTTTCCATATAGATATTTTATATTAAAATTTATTTAGATATTAATGTATTATTAAAAAAATATGTATGAGATAATGGGGTAGTTATTGGGTAGTTATATAAAAGAAATGAATAAATTAAAATTAAAATTAAAGTGGATTGTCAATTTTATCCTCAACCATACCTTTGCTCTTATGATGCCATGTAGTGCAATTTTTTTGGAGAGGTTGCTTCATATTTTATAAGTATTAGGGGTGGATATTACATCTGTCTCAAAATATAAAGTCATTTTATTTTTTTATAAGTTTTTTAAATAACCAAAAAAATCTAAAATATCACATTTTTAAAAATATTTTTTATATATTTTTTAAATTAGTAAAAATAATATTTTATATAATTTTTATCTCTATTCTAAAAAAATGATTATTTTGAAATCGAGGGAATATAATTTAAGAGTCCAAAAGAAGTAACCATCTTCGACTTCACCCGTGTTTGAATTTAATTATCTTACTATAGGAAATTTTGGGGTTAATTGTTGTTGGGAACCTTTATCCTACACATTGACTTACATGATATTTGTTTAAAAAGTGAGTTTTAACTTTATAATATAAAAAGAAAATAAATTTAATATGTTTTTCTTTTTATATATATATATTTTCTGAGCGGAATTAATTAACTAGAATTTAACATGGATGTCGATTTGGCTTAGAAGATCTTTTAATTTCCGATTAAACTATACTCCCTCCGTTCGGAAATAAACGATGTTTGACTTTTGTGTACGTAGTTTTAGGAGCTAAAAACTATATAAAATCTTATTTATTTTAATTATTTTTTTCATAGTTTAATAGCTATTAGTATTAAGTATTAAATTGTGAAAAAAAAATAATTAAAAAAAATAAGATTTTATATAGTTTTTAGCTCCTAAAACTACGTGTATAAAAGTCAAACATCATTTATTTCCGAACGGAGGGAGTAGCTTGGTAGGTAGGATACTTGGTTAGGTGTTAAACTTTGATGTATTGACTTCAACTAATTAATTGATATAAAATAAATATATCCTACCAAACTTATAATAATGCTACTTTCTTTGTGCTTTGAAAGTTTGGCACTCTTCTTAAACACCAAATTTTGGGAAGGACTTAGGAGGTTTCTCCATTAATGAAATTCAAAGTCTAACTAAATACATGAATATTATATATCAAATTATAAATTAAAGGTATGAACTATGAACTAGTTAGTTTGGAGTGTTAAATCTTTGGCTTGATATATTTTTGGAATGGAAAGTAAGTGGGGGAATATGGTAGGACCCAGTGCATGATTGATGATAGAATCTTCCCAAAACATTCACAAATGTTGTGGAGAGGAGTCCGGATCCTCTACAACGGTGCACCACGAAATTATTTCGAACATAATTTTACTTTAAAAAAAATTTTAAAAATATATTTATATTTTACATACTTATATTTATATGTTTATAAACTTTTATTATAAAAAATTCATTTTAAAAATTTTATAAAATTAAAAGATCAATTATATTAGAAAATTAATTTTATGTTTTTTTTAAAACATGATTTTTTCCAAAAAAAAGTTTATAAACATATAAATATAAGTACGTAGAATGTAAATATATTTTTTTAAAATTTTTTTAAAGTAAAATTATACCGAAATACTTTTGTGGTGCACCGTAGGGTGCACCGGGTGATGTAGAGGATCCGAACTATGTGGAGAGAGTTGGATTTCTCATGTCCCTACCACCCACATGCCATCAATTTATATGCATTCCTATACCTGATTTCCTATATACTCGATTTTATATCATCAAGTGTAGGGTTTCAATCAGTTTATGATATTGATAAGTTTGTTTTTTACCTGAAAATAATTTGTTAATATCGGTTTTTCGTGTCAGAAAATTCAAAAAATCAATGTCAACACAACAAGCTTTTTTCAGATAATTTTTTTTTTTGTCAATATCGAAAGTCAGTTAGTAATCATACATGGTTATCAAAATAAACAACTTAAAGGAACAAAATAATATAGGGTATTAATTTGAAACAATTGTTTCACATTATCTGTTGACCGATTTTGTGATTCAGCACATGATGGAATTTCTAACACAACGGTACAAATTTAAGTACTTGAGTTCTCAAATTGTATCTACACAATAAAATAATTAAAAGTAGTTTGTGTTAGGTTTTCTTTCTTTATGATGGAGTATAAGTTTTTTCGATATCCTTCTATTTCAACAAATAATGTCATTTTTATCACATTTTTTAAACAATTAAAACTGTATTCAATATTAATTTTTATTTTTTTTTACAATATCATATAGTAATAAAGTATGAAATTTCACAAAAAAATCAATATTTATATAATTTTTTTAAAATACGTTAGTATATAACTTGAATAGTTAAATACATTAATAGAACAACGTACTTTTATACGGGGTATATAACACTTGAAGAGATCTTCTACCAGGAAGTAGATCAAGTCACGATTATTCAAACTGAAGCGGCAGCAGTTCTGCGTGCTAGGAATGAAGATAGCTCGAAGATTGGGATTAAGCAAGATTGTCATAGATGGAGATAATCAAGAGCTGATGAGAATTTCTTTCTAAAAGAAAAGGCAGCAGATGGAAAATAATGCGTCAGACAGAAGAAATCAACATTATGGGAGCAGACTTCGAAGCGGTCAAATACAGACACATCTACAGAGAAGCTAACAAAGTTGCAGATTATATAGCCACGAGGGGCATCATTAGTGATAGATCCACAATCCCTTTTAATATGGATCTTTGTACCATCATCCGCCAGGATGATCTTGGAGTACGTTTACATCCTTTGTAATAGCTCCGAATATTTGTAAAAAAAAACACTTGGAGAGAGAGAGAGAGCATTTGTACAAGTGGTGTTCAATCTGTGGTGGTGGGTATGAGCTAGATGATTACATTGACCAAAAATTCATGATGGTTCTAATTCGCAACAACTTAATATAATAGATATATCCATCCTACATCGCATATGAATTGTATGTATGATACACGTGACTAGTCTTTTTTATTTGCTTTCATCCACATGAACGATTTGTAGTTATCCACTTGAAAAACTCATTTAATCTTAATTCTAAAGTGGCCAGGCTAAAGGAAATACCACTAGTAGGGCTACCAAAATCGGATCCAAATCCGAAAACCCAATTTCATGCACCGATATTCGGAGCGTCTATATAATCGATAGCCGAAATTGGCCTAAATCTGAATGAACCGAATAAATGTCAACCTTAAAACAAATTAAGTATTTTTTATTTTTAGAAAACGAATTATCACCACATATTTTATTTATAGTTTGTAGTTAATTTTGTAAGCAAATTTCAATCGCAAAATTCTTGTACGAGTAGCTATAAATTTATAATCGTGTTATTCAATATGTAAGAGAGAAAACAATTCAAGAATCCATAAGAAATATTCATCTTCTCTTCTTTCTTATTTTTGAGGTTAACGCTTCCGCGAGAGGGAATTAGCAAGTTTCGTCTCCTAACATTCTGAACCTAGTTCAATTGAAATTCAATAAGACTCAAACCCGCTATAATTGAAAATGAATGTTAAAATAAGAAAAACTCAAGACAATCGAAATCCGAAATAATTAAAACCCAAGACGTATAACTGAAACAAAAAATAACCGCCACTCGAAATAATTGAAATCCAAAATAATCAAAACCCAAAACAATCAAAACCCGAACATGAAGGACCAACTCATTAGACATTATCCAAAACTCGAATATTCAAATTCGACTTGTCCCACTCGGTTGCCAACTCGTCCACTAGTTAAGAGTTGGGCTCACATTTTTCAATAAAATGCATATCTTGAAAGTGATGAATATTGAGATACTTGTCTCTGATATTTGTTGTATATTAATTGATCTATCAGTACAATATCTGCGCCATGATATTTATTTTTAAAATAAAATATCAATAATATAACAAATTACTATTATAAAGTTAAATAAAATATTAACAAAGTACAAAATAAAATGGGTAGAGTTGGTAAAGTAAAAATGTACAAAAAAATATAAATTTAAGGTGAATTTTGAATTAAGATACGGAGTAATATATAGATTATATTGGTTAGTCAATAGGTTACAAATAAAAAGAAAAAAATGATTAGTTTAAAGAGATAAAAAGAAAATAAATAAATAATAAAAGGAAAAAATCCGATTGGTTGAAAAACCTATAATTAATATGGTGTTGACATATCATAAAAAAAAAATTGAATTAAGATTATATATATGTGTGTGTGTTTAGCCCAAATTGTTTTTGGTCTAATCGCCCAATTATTTGAAAAACTGGGCTAAAAACCCTCACCCATTTGCTTAAAAATAAAAAAAAACAATCACAATGACCAAACCACATTATGGTCGTTGCAACCACGATCATGACATCCCTCATGTGTTTGGTCATTGCGACCGATAACTTATTTGATCATTGTGAACAATAACTTATTTGATCATTATGACCAATTATGTATTTATGTTACAATTATTTTAGCCTATGCTAAATAGATTTCTTGTATACTACGAAAATAATAAAATAAGGTGGTTATGATAAATCATCGTAAAGGCTTAAAAATTAATATGTGATATAGATTTAATATAATTTATAAAGATTTAAACAAATATTAATAGTAGATATTAGATTTAATTCAATGTTTTGAATCAGACCCATTGGTTAGTAAATAAGTTTAAAATAAAAGAAAAAATTATGATTGGTTGAAAAACCAACAATTTATTTGGTGTTGACACATCATCAAAAATACTTTTGAATTAAGATAATATATAGATATAGATAGATGGTTAGTAAATGGGTTAAAATAAAAGGAAAAAAAATGTAATTGGTTTACATAGATAAAGAGGAAAAATATATAAAGAAAAAAATGTGAGTGTTTGAAAACCCTACAATTAATATGGTGTCAACACATTATTAAAGGAACTTTTAAATTAAGATAATATATAGATATATATATGAATATGGTTTTGCGAGGTGCACATTTCCCATGTTTGTAGGGAGTCTAACTCAATATATTTTGAGTTTGCGACACTCTCTACCAATAGAGACCACCATGTCTTATCCGTAGGGGTGGATCTTGGATCATCATCCCGACGACACTTTAAGTTATAAAGAAAATTTCGTTTGTATTTTTTTTTGGGTGGGGAAGTTTGAGGGAATTTTTTTTTTAAAAAAATTAACATAAAATTTTTTTTGTAGCATCCCCATACTAACACATAGATCCAATCCTGCTCATTCGAACCTTCTCTAGCTACTTCATATTAAGTTGGATGTCACTGGAGGCATTTTTTTATTTTCAAAACCTGCCAGATTTCTTATCTCATTAAAAAAAAAGTTGAGGTGAGTTGACATAAAACTCTTCACTGGGATGAAGAGGATTATTGTGATAGAGATTATTTCTGTAGATTATGAGGCCGGGATGAGGAGATGAAGATTATTTTCGTTAGTGCTTGACAAAATGGGGATTATTGTTGGGTAGGTAAGAGAAAAATACAATAATCTTGTATATCATAATCCCCTCAATCTCAAAAAATAGGATTGTCTGACAATCCTCTTAATCCCCCACCGACAATTAATTTCATGTTAAATGCAAACTGATACATTTCCTACAATCTCTCCAATCCCCACAATCCCTAACCAAACAAACCCTAAAATACTTTAAAACTTGTTTGGAAATATGTATACTTGTATGAGATTACACCACCAATTATTTTATTTTATTTTTTTAAAAAAGAAGATAGATAAGAATGTTGATCGATCAATTTGAAAAATAAAAATAAAACGAAAACATCTCGTCGATGAGATCGAAATCGGGTTAAAACTTTAAAAATATTCGAAAGCCTCCAACAGTAGAGATCTGACAGCCATTCCATACCCAAATATTAATTGAAATCATTGCTCCATAACTTGTCATTGTACCGTTATCGTGGTTGTGGGCCACAACTTGTGGTCATGCACACAACTTGCCCATGATCCGCAATATTACAAACACAGATTTTCTATTTTAGCAAAATAAAATAAAATAAAATAAATAGTTTCATGAACAAGTCTTGAAAAATAATCCTTAACATCTCCAACCGGTTTTTAAAAATTTCTCTAAAATGAAAAAATAAAATACACATTTTCAAAATGATGTTTGAATTTGATTCACTTTCAATAGTCTCTATTTTGAAAATTTGAAGAATCATTTAATTTTTTAGAATAACAGATTTATAGAAATCTCTCTATTTTTTCTGCTATTTCTTTATAAATAAATAAAGAATGAGATTGGAAACTAACTTATTGGATAAAAAATACTTTAAAATTCTTAAAAAAACTCCAAAAGTCTCAAAATAGAGAATCTGTTGAAGATGGTCTTAAAAAGCATTTTTCTACCACATGATTGATCACTAGTAATATTTGAATACCAAAATTCCACAAGGCTAATTATGAACGAAGATCATGTATATAAATGCATATATATATACTCAAAGTCTTAGCTCAATAAAGTTTAATCCTAAATTGAAATAAAAAGGGTAGATCATATATAGTATAAGATTATGTTTATACAATCGAGTGAGATGAAAATCACATCTTATCGAATAACTTATATTTTGATATATCAAGGCTCCGTTTGGCAAACGAAATTTCGTCAGCTAGCTTATTAGACATTTTCATTTTGATATTATATAGTTGTAAATAAAATAAATATAAGATATTAGTTTAACTAGCTTTTGAAAGGAGAATATATCAACAACTACTCCTCGAAACTTCTCAGAGTTTATAATTTTCTATTCACAAGTTTCCATCAGCTACTCCAGTCGCTAGGTGTACCAAATATCATATTAACTTATTAACATATATTTAACACAAATAACCCCTTAGTTTCAAATAACCCATCAGCTAGTATTATGTCAAACAGAGCCCAAGTTGATCCGCCTATGTGTGGAATCACTCCATAGAAAAATGCAACACAAATAGTGTTATTCGATGTACTTTAGAGGATGAAAAGTTACAGCCCTAAAGATTCAATTTATAATTGTAAAAAAAATGGCTAATTATGAAACTTCTTTTTGGAGGGGCAGAATATTATCGGCTATCATAAAATTTTGTTAACATTTTACAAAAATTTCACAACAGAATAAACAAAACACTATTTTATTTAAAGAAATGCGCAAAATTATAAATATATAAATATAAACAAAACAAAAATTGTAAATAATTTACTACTATATGATTGTCAATTGATTCAAAGCTCCTAGTTTAATTATAGTATGACAACATGAGTTTTAATTAATTAGCAAAAAAATAGAAGTATTCTGGTTTGATAAAATATCTTGTGATCGAAGTGATTTGTATATGTTCAATTTTCAAATGTTCATGATTGTTAACTAAAATATTTTATTAAAAGTTTATAATATATCAAAATGAACTTATCAATGAGAGATATATGCCCATTTATCTATATTTTTCCTCGATTTTCCCTAGCCTAACCATGCCCTTTTATCTATACCAACTTCAAATTATTATAATTATATATGTGTCGTTTCATACAACGATAGGGTGATCGAATAAGCTGGCTAGTTTTCCATGAGTTGAAAATTGATCAATGACTTTAGAATATGTGACATACGACAATGCATTGCGCCCATGATAGATCAATATATATAATCTTGACTAACACGATCTATCGCATCTCGTAACGTATGTATGTGACCGTAAATATTCTCTTATTCTTGTATGCATGGGCGACATTAGCTGATCGGTTGCGTGCACAACAAACACGTACTCGATTCGATGCTTTAAAAGCACATACATGCTCTCGGCGAAGATAAAACTTTGTGAGAAAATGATCAAAATTCGCCTTTCTTATGCGTGCAAAGGTGCGCATGAAGAACCTCTCTAGCTTATGAAAAAGACTACACACACACAATGTGGAAGCCCATCTAACTTGATCAATCCCATTCAATTTCATGCACATATATAAGATATAGGCATATAGCTATATATCAATTTGACCATGTACGTATATATCATGCACACTTTATAAAGTTTTAAGTGATAAGTCATTCTCCTATAAAATATGCCAAAAAAAGCCCTTTTAGTTTCTCTCTTAATCATTAATCTCGGACCTCGATCTCCTACTTTGAATTGATAAAGGAATTTGCTTATGATGTTCAAAATAGGCAAAGATGCAGTTACGAAATACTTTTTGAATATCATCATATTAAAGTAAAGTTTTCTCTCTTTGAATATCAAATTAAAGTATGTTATTTTTTGCCCTAAATGCGCGGTTAAGAACTGTACATATATAATATATGGTAACATATATAATTGTTAAATTACGGTGGGTCATACGACGTGGGGGTCACACGTCTAAACGCACATGTGCTAACCGCACACAAGCCGAATGAGTTCCATACTAACACCAATTGACATTAGAAGGAGTAACTCACCCACTTACAAGGTTTGGACTCACTATATTTTCCATGTGTGATACTATCCCACTTCATATTCTCAACACACACCCCTCAAGTGCAACTGCCTTGATAGATTACATAGGCCTATATTGTATAGTGGGCCCAAAAGCCCAATACCTTTGTAACCTATATATATGATTATCAATGAATGGAAACCCTCAAGGAGGATTCTATGATCAGTCTCGTGATCTTACATAGTATCACAGCCTAAGATCCCTCAACCCTAATCTTTTTCCACAATAAAAAAAAAGCCCTAGCCGCAAAACCCTAATCCCTACCCATCCCCACCGCCGCCACCCCCTAGCGGCCCCCCCTCCCCTCTCGGCAACCCTAGCCTCCCCCTACCCACCGCCACCACCCCCTAGCGGCGCCAACCCTCCCCTCTCGGCATCCCTAGCCGCCCCCTCCCCACCTTCCGCCTCCCCTCCCTCTTTACTGCACCTCTCTCTTTTTCATCCCGATGGTCGAAACACCCACCACCAAACCGCCCTTCCACTCCGCCCTCACCATCTCCAATATCAAAAATTGCATCCCCATCATCCTTGATCACGAATCCAGTTCCTACACCATGTGGTCGCACCTCTTCACGACCCATGTTAAGGCTCATAAGGTCCTCCACCACATCGACTCCTCCGTCGATCGCCCTGCTAGCGAAGACAACGATCTCTTCACTCAACTAGACACCATTGTCCTCCAATGGATCTTCAACACCATCTCAAAAGATCTATTGACAACCATCCTTGACCCCAAAGACTCCGCCTTGGATGCTTGGAACAAACTTCATAATATCTTTCAAGACAACAAGTCCACCCGTGCTGTCTATCTTGAGCACGAATTCTCAAACTGCAAGCTTTCCTCTTTCCCGTCGATATCCGCCTATTGTCAGCACCTCAAGACCCTTTCCGATCAACTAGGTGTTGTCGACTCCAAACCCAGCGCCACCCGCCTTGTCCTCCAGGTACTTTCGGGTCTTCCCTCTGAATACAACGCCGCTGCTACTCATATCTAGCAGACAGAACCTCTCCCTACCTTCGAAAAGACCCGGTCTCAATTGATCCTGGAAGAGACTCGCCTTCACCGTCATACCACCGACGCCGCCATGGACAAGACGGCATTGGTCTCGTCAAGTGACATCGACGAGACCTATGCCCCACAGCACAGCCGCGGCAATGACACATCGCTGAGAGGCGGCGACGGCGGCCGCAGCAGCCCGACGCCTCTCGCTCCCCCTGGTATCCTAACCCCGGCTACCCACCTTGGATGCCCTTTGGCTACCCCCCTGCGACGTACCGCCCACCGGCCCCCTATCCCAACCGACAGCAGGGAGCGGGCTTGTTGGGTCCTGCTCCTCGTCCTGCAGGCCACCAGGCCTACCCCTCCTCGTCGGATTATGCCTACACTCCGACTGATGTGCAGCACGCCTTCTCTTCCATGCAGTTGGCACCTCCTGACTCTACTTGGTACATGGACACTGGCGCCACTTCTCATATGACGAACTCCTCAGGTACTCTCTCTTCTATTTCTTTTAAGGGTCCTGCACATTCTATTATCGTCGGCAACAGTGGTCGCCTCGCCACTTCGGACATTGGCCACGCCACTTTACCAACCACAGCCAACCCACTACACCTCAACAATGTCCTCATTGCCCCAGAACTTGTCAAAAACCTTATCTCTGTCCGTCGGTTTACCACTGACAATAATGTTTCTCTCGTGTTTGATCCGTTTGGTTTCTCTGTGAAGGATCTCACTACGGGGGTTACTCGCCTGAGATGTAATAGCACCGGGGAGCTCTATCCTGTGTCGTCGCCCTCACCATCCAGCTCGTCAAGTCCAGTCGCCCTCTCGGCATCATCATACGATCTTTGGCATGCCCGCCTTGGTCATCCTAGTCCTGCAGTTTTAGATTTACTTCGTTCAAAGAGTCTAGTCAAATGTAATAAAGAGCGTCGCTCTAATTTATGTTCGTCATGTCAGTTAGGCAAGCATGCCAGACTCCCTTTTCAGCAGTCATTAAACACTACTTTTGCCCCATTTGATATTATTCATAGTGATATTTGGACTTCTCCTGTGCCTAGCAAGGAGGGTCATAAGTATTACCTTTTGTTTCTAGATGATTATACACATTTCTTATGGGTTTTCCCGTTGCACTTTAAATCTCAAGTGTTTTCCATCTTTGTCAAATTCCATGCTTATATCAAAACACAATTTCACACCTCTATCAAGTGTTTCTAATGCGACAATGGCCGTGAATTTGATAACAAAGAGTTTCACACTTTTTCAACACCAATGGGATCTCCTATCGCTTGTCTTGCCCCTACACCTCCCAACAGAATGGCAAGGCCGAACGAATCATCCGAACCATCACCAATATGATGCGCTCTCTCCTCTTCCACGCATCTATTCCCCTTCTCTATTGGCCTTACGCCTTAGCCACCACCTGCTACCTCCTAAACATTCTCCCTTCCACTACCATCCACCATCGCTCACCAACTCAGGCACTTTATTGCACCTTGCCTAGGTATGATCACCTTCGTACCTTTGGGTGCCTGTGCTTCCCAAATCAGTCATCCACCGCCCCTCACAAGCTTCACCCACGCTCCACTCCTTGTGTCTTTCTTGGCTATCCGTCTGATCATCGCGGTTACCTCTGCCTCGACATCAAATCCCACAGGATCATTCTGTCTCGGCATGTCACCTTTGATGAATCTCGCTTTCCCTTTACATCAACTACCCCTCCTATGTCTCATTCTGATTCAGAGTCATCATTCCCACATTTTCTTCTTCCCAGAGCTCTCCCGGTGCTCCCGTCTCTCCCCCTCCTCCCACACCACCACCCCTACCACCAGACCACACACCCGCAGCGTCTCCGGTGTCTTCCGACCCCGTTAGATCGTCTCCATGACCACCACCCATAGCCCCGCCTCGCATCCACACCCACACCCCCCCCCCCCCGCCGCAAGATGCCGCGGCCGCAGCCAGATGCTTCCGACCCCGTCAGCTAGGTTGGGGTAACACCGGCAGCCAAACACACGGAGGTGGTCGTATTTAGGAGTGACTCGGAATAAGATTTCAACAGGGCACCAATTCTGGATGGTTGTGGAAGGAGTGATGTTGATAAGATAGCATGTTGATTCAATAGCATATGTCCAATGCTGCAGGGGGCATGCCCATGGATAAGGAGAGTCCTCATGTAAGTGGTAAGGGTGCGAATGCTCTGTTTGGCTTTCCCATTCTGGGAGGAGGTGTGGGGACAAGAGAAGCGGAACTGAATGTCATGAGTAGAGAAGAAGGATTTAAGGGCATTGTTGTTAAACTCAACCCATGTCACATTGAAAGGATTTAATGTGGAGGTTGAATTGGGTGCGGACAAGGCTATGAAAGGCCATAAGGTGAGTAACAACTTCAGATTTGTGCTTTAGGGGAAACACCCAAAAATAATGAGAGAATGCATCAACCAGCACAAGCGCATAACGGAAACCATCATGACTGAAAATGGGAGAAGTCCATAGATTACCATGAATGTGTCAAATGGAGCATGCACCTGAGTATAAGACGTGGCAAAAGGCAATTTAGTGTGTTTGCCAAGCTGGCACGCCGGGCAACTAGTGGAGGGGGGGACTTTATTGCAGGGAATAAGCCTGGATCTGAGATACTCAAAAGCCTGGACCAGTCAACGGTCAATGTTGACCGATCAATGGTCAACCGTTGATCGGTCGACGGTTAAACAGTTGACCATTGACCATTACTACTCTATTTAGATGGGGTCTATCCCACCTAATTTTATTTTAGAGATGGCTAATTACCTAATTACATTTTCACAAGTGACTAGTTACCTAAATCACCCTATTTTCTTTTGCTATGTTATTAAAGCCCTTTTTCTTTTGCTCAACAAAAATTAAAAAGGATTTTGATATAGAGATAATATATGTAGATATATAGATAGAGTAGTAAATTAATCTTCGTTGGGGGTTGTCCGCAATTTAATCGTAAGTTCTTTTTTAAAGCATTCTAACATGTTTTCCCTGAAAAGAATAAAATAAAATAATATTTTTTGGGGGTGGAGAATTTTGAAGAGATCGAATAGCTTTAGACATATCATATATCTATTCCTTTGTAGTGGCCGACTTTAACTAATTCCATATATGACCACGCACTATAGATTGCATTAATATATACAGTATTATATTTCATGTTATTTTGAAGAACTGCACTCTAGTACGTAAAGTATATAATATAAGCACATCCGAGTGACCATTAATACTATTTGAAACGCATAACTTTGACAAAGTTTGGATGGATACATGTCGTTTTAAGGAATCATATGCTCTCCTAATTATACATGTGTGTACAATTTTCAGCTTTTTATTTGTTTTGAAGAGATAGATTGAATCGATCGTTGGTGGAGAAGATGGGAATGAGTGCATCAATCCCACGCGTGAAGATGGATCGAGAGGTTTGTGGACAACACAACACATTACATTACACATGTATGTAATGTAATGTTCTAAAAGAGATGAAAGGGTTGATGATCTCAATTTACACCATAGCCACACATGTGATGCAGATCGAAGAGAATCTTATATATATGTGGTAAAATATATGGAACATATGGACGAAATCAGTGGCAGGGCTAGGATTCCGACCAAAGAGTGTTAAAAAAAATTTCAGTCAATATATTTTTTGGTGTATACTCCCTCCGTTCGTAAATAAATGATGTTTGACTATTTTGCACGTAGTTTTAGGAGCTAAAAACTATATAGAAAGAAATCAAGAAGAATTATTTTAAAAATATTAAAAAAAAACATTAAAATTGTGATTTAAATACGATTTTTTTTATTGAAATAGTTAAGAGAAACAAAAAATATAGAAAGAAATCAAGAAGAATTATTTTAAAAATAATATTGAAAGAAAACGTTATATATATAATTTAAATATAAATACGATACTTTTATTGAAATAGTTGAGAGAAAAAAATATAAAAAGAAATCAAGATCGAAGATTTATTTTTACATAGTTTATTGGCAACACTCATTTAGTCTATTGACAGAACAATTATAAATAATTATACCCGAGTCTTTTTATTTTTTACAAATTAACTAATTATGTTTTTGCTCGAGACAAAAAAAAACCCTTTTTACCTTGTTTTAGTTGATACAATTGTACATGCATAGGTGTTGTTCTGATGCAAGATGGTCAACCTCTGGCTTTTATCAGTCAAGTATTGCATAGGAAGTCTTTACTTCTAGAAACATATGAGAAGGAGTTGCTAGACATTGGTGATTAGTTGGATTGTAACAAACATTTGAAACTATCAACAAACTTCGAAACCTACACACCTTCGCCAACCCTATTTTATTGTCTGTAGAGAAATGGAGGCATTATTTAGAGCAACAAGTCAAAACAGACCATCAACCATTGAAGCATTTATTGGATCAGAAACTCACAACTCATCTCTAGAGGAAAGCAATGAGGAAATTATTGGGCTTGAGTTACTACATAGCATACAAGAAAGGTTCCAAGAACAAAGCTAGGGGGCTGATGCTCTCTCTAAAAGGGATGAAGGTTTAAAAGGGTCATGTTTGGTTGTATTAGTAGTACAACCAGCTTGGATGTCTGAAATTGTTGCCAGTTACAAGGGGGATCACCAGGTTCAACAACTACTGGTGGATGTTGTCTTTGACACCAGTGGAAAGTATAATGTGTGCAAGGGCATCCTAAGAGTGACTCAAAGGTTGTATATTGGTTCTGGTACTGATTTGAAGTTCAAATTGCTCAAAGATTTACATGAAGAACCCATTGGTGGACATTCAGGGGTCCAAGGGACTTATCAAAGGATTAAACACCTTTTTTATTGGCCTACACTCAAAATAAAATGTTACATATTTTGTGCTCTCCTGTGAAGTTTGCCCAAGAAGTAAGTCTGAAAATGTGGCCTACCCTGGACTACTTCAACCACTCTGTGTACCCAACACTTCATGGTCCCACATATTCATGGATTTTATTGAGGCCCTTCCTCAGAGTCAAGGCAAAGACTCCATCCTTGTAGTTGTGGACAAGCTTACCATGTATGCCCATTTTGTGGGACTCAATCATCCTTTTCTGCTAAGAAGGTGGCTTCTGTATTCATGGACTGTATCTACAAACTTCATGGCTTACCAGAGAGCATCATGTACAACAGAGATAAGGTGTTCCTTATCTTCTTCTAGCAGCAATTGTTCAAGAGTTTGGGAACTGCACTACACATGAGCACAACTTATCATCCTCAATCTGAAGACCAAATAGAGAGAGTAAACAGGTGTCTTGAGACATTTCTGAGATGTATGTGTTCTGATCACCCGAAGCAGTGGTATGAGTGGTTATTCATAGCTGGATTTTGGTATAACACCAACTACCATTCAGCTCTCAAAACGACTCCTGGCCTATCAGGCTTTATATGGTCAACCTCCACCTATGATGTGGGTAGACTTATTTGTTGGCAGGAATATGGATGCATTTGCATGGTTTCAGCAAAGACAATACATGTTCACTCAAGTGAAGTTTCATTTACAACAAGCCCAAGTCAGAATGAAGCACTTTGCTGATAGGCATCGATCTGAGAGGCATGGTATACTTGAAGCTCCAAGCTTATAGACAGTCATCCGTCACTATTAGAAAAAATCTCAAACTCTGCTCCAAGTTTTATGGCCCTTTTAAGGTCCTTTTTGGGGTGGGTGTGGTAGCTTACAAGCTTGACTTGCCTCCCCATGCCATTCTGTAATCCAACCAGTGTTTCATGTCTCACAACTCAAGCTTTAGATTGGGAGACAACAATTGCATGTATCTGATCTACCCCTAGCTAGCTGATAAAGAGGGTGACCTCCTGACCGCACCTGAAGCTATTTTGGACAGCAGAGTCACATACTTGAGAAATGGTGATCCCATCTCTAGATGGTTTATCAAATGGACAAACATGAGCTCTAAGGAGGCCACCTGGGAGCCAGCAGGCCACAGACTCCACCGCTTTCTAGATTTTCGGCTCAAGCTTTGAGTCAAGGCTTTGTGATGGGGGGAGAAATGTCATGTTAGCTACTTCTATATTGAGCATACCCTTGTATTAGCACATATGCTTAGAAGTATAAATAGAGGTGGGAATGTACAGTGAAGATATGTGGAATACATATAAACATTTTCCCTCTATCTTCTTCCCTACTTCTTTCTCTCTCCCTCCTCTAACTACCTCATCCTCCTTCCTCTATTACTGCCCTCTATCCCTTCTTCCACCACCATCTCTATCACCTGTCATCACCACCCTATCCAGGGACATCACAGCACAATATATAGGGGTGGAGGTAGGGGGATGAGGTGACTTGAGCCCTAGTTAGGAGGGAAAAATGTGTTTTTTTTTATAATTTTTGATAATTTAACGGTTAAAAGAGTAAAAAATCAAAAAATGTGATTTATTTAGCAAATCCTAATAGCTTTATTTATTTTGCAAAATTTTCTAAGCTTTTTAAACTTACAATAGATATTTAAATCACATATTTAACGTTTTTTTCTAATATATTGTTTATTAAAAAAATTATATCCAATATATATTAAAAAATCGATAACAAAGTTGAGCCCCCTCGATTTATTTGTAGCTCCGTCCTTGATAATATAGAGTATACTTAACATAACACTTGTCAAAAAGATATATCCGGACTTGAATTTTTTTTTTTAAATACTTCGTATCATAAATAAACAGATAATTTTCATTATTTATATACCCTTTTCTTAATATCATTTGGCTTATATAGTACTGGCCAACAAGGGACCCCTTCGGTGCAAATCCCTTGCAATAATTTTTAAACCGAGTTTTGTACCACTAAATTATTTGGGTATACTTTTTTCTTAAAAAATATTAAAAATTATATTTTTAATTTATACACTTATATTCACATATTTATAAACTTTTATTATAAAAAAATTATGTTTTAAAAAGATATATAATTAAAAGATCAATTATACAATATTAGTTTATAATTTTATAAAACATAATTTTTCATGAGTAAAAATCTATAAAGATGTAAATATAAGTATAAAATACAAATATAATTTTTAATTTTTTTAAAAAAATAGGCCCGGTTTTGGTATAATAATAATAATAATAATAATAATAATAAAGAATGGATGAATTTATGAGTTTGGACGGAGGATTTCCATATTTTGATGGGAATGAAATTAGCCCCAAAATCGAAAAAGATGATTCTCATAAATCATTCCAATTCCAAATTTTTATCATACCAAATATTTAAATCGAGAATCATCTATTCCGATTCTTTTTTTTTTTAATTCCCGAAAATGCATTACATCCTAAATAATTTAGTGAGTACAGAGTGTTGTACGGAGTAACTTGTAAGGATATCTTGTGCCCCCTTAGAGCAACCACAACGCATATACCCAACATAGTTTCTTAATTTGAAAAAAAAAAAAGAAAAATAAAAAAAAGTCAGAAAATGTCAGGAGAGAGTTTCTTGCAGAGAGGAAATGTGTGTGGAAGAAGGCACTCCTCTCACATGGGAAGACACTCTCTCCCTGCATTTCTCTGACATCTAATTAATTTTTTTTTTAATTTAAGACACTCAAGTGGGTATGTGCAATGGAGATGCTCTTATTTGCAACGTACTGACCCCTTGAATAGCTCTGCCACTGCCAGACTGCCAATGGGTTTGGGGGCATCATTCCGTGTGCTGTCCAGTGAAACCCTTGGGCTTCACTGCAGTCGCAACGCGACCCCTTGAATTTCTGACATTTATTTTATAGAGTAAAATGAAAAATAAATTGACGATAAAGTTGAAAGAAAAAATTATAGGTTATGAATTCTCTCATGTTCTAAAAGGCATTAGTGTTGGAGTTGGAGTAAATGCTTAAATTGGTTGTGGAAGGTTCTTTTTGTATCCACATTGGTTTCTATGGATATGAGGATTTATTTTATAAGGGTCTTTTATTCACTCATGGGTTGAGTGATAGAATAAGCCGACTTGCACCTACGGTCGGTGCGAATTCGCTTCTAAGGCAGTGGGTTTCGCATATACCACATCACAACCTTTTTTGTTTTCGATTTCGCTCTTTTCGACGGTTTTCAACTCGTTTTTCGACGGCCTGGCATAAATTGCACCAACAATTAGATGGTTAAGCGGATGTCTAGGTGACACTTAAGTAGACTTATAACAAATTTATTTATTTATTTATTTATATTTTAATATATAACACATGTTAATAATTCATATAATGTAATAATAATCTATAATATTACTCATAAACCCAAATTTACGGTGCTTCACTTTCAAATATTTTTACTATTTTTTTTGGGCAGCTTCATATATACACGATTACACATAATCTCTTCTATTGGTAATATAAGATGTTTAACTTTTTAAACATATTTTAAAGAGTTAAAAATGATATAAAATATATTATTTTTAATTAATTTTTAAAACAAATATGAAATTGTAAAAAAAATTTGAAAATTATACTTTGTATAATTTTTATCTCCTTAAAATACTTGCGAAAATAATCAAATATCTTATATTTTAGACCGGAAAAAGTGCTTATTTGGTTAACTTTTGGGTGGTTCATAATTAAATATGCAAAGAAGGATATACACATTTTAAAATTGGTTGCAAGTGATACAAACTTACTTTACAAAGGATTTTTTTACCAAAATCACAAACTTTGGAGCTAAAATTGTACTAAGTGGCACAAAACTAGATGGCAATATGGCTTTTTTTTTTATCACTTTATGTGACTTCTCATTTGATAAAAGTAGTAGCGCATAAGCCATAACAATGCCAATAATGGATTTTCATTAGGCACAAAAGACACAAATTCTGATTCCATATATCAATATATATAGCTCCATTGTATTGACAGCTTGTTCGATCGTATATTGTTTATCACGTTTTTTGTTTTTTATCTATCAAACGTTAGTGTGCCTTGTATATATTTCGAATTATCACTTTAATTTTTTTTTTTTAAAAAAAAAAACTCATTGCAACTAGCTAGTTGAAATCAATATCTCAAATTTGCGCCACTAGACATAACCAATTAATCTTAAAATTTCACCTATAATGGAGGGAGGGAGTGCATATTCGAAACTTATTTGTTCATCTCACTTTTTGTAGTGTTTATCTTTGATAAGACCCTAAGACTCAATTAAGCCTTAGCTTTATATGGAAAATGGAGTATGTTGGGAACCTAGATAGATGCTTTTTAAAAAAAAAAATCGATTGGATGTCTAATGGTTCAAGTAAATCAACGCCATTGCCTACTATGACCTATATATTTTGCTCAAAGGATCGAGAGGACAAGTGTGTGTATATGGATTAAATAATCTAGTATTAATTTGGTTCAATAATTTGTTTGAAACAAATTAAAGTTATAGGATCCATCCTATTTTTAATCAGGGTACATGCTATTGCTAGGTCTATAAGTAGTATCTAAATAAGTAGAGCATATTTTGTTAGATGTAATATAGAAGTTTATAGACTCAATTGTAATTAGGTCATAAAGTGATGAATAAGTCCCGTTGGGGTTGCCTTCACTATTATTAGAATATATATATATAGGTGTACATCATGACCTAATTACACTTGGATCTGTCGGCTTATATATTACATTTAACAGATCTATTGTCCCTCTTTTTCCCTGTCTTCCTGTACTTTCTCACAAAATCCCACCCTTTAGTTATTTTTTTTTGTTTTCCAAATTTTAAGCAATTTTTTTTCTTTAATTAAGGGGGATGAGGAGGAGAATATATACATGGGACCTTTGGGAACAGGTGATCCCACCTGATAAATAAGAGTTTTGACAGAGGCAACCATAGTATATTTATTGAAAAAATCATTTATAGGCGATCACCATATATACTTTGTATAATTACCACTGTTCTAAAAATCGCGCCTAGGCGCCGCCTGGGCACCGCCTAGAGCTAAATGGCCGCCTAGGCGTCCGCCTTGACCGCCTGGGCGCCGCCTAGGCGCTAGGCGGCCCCTCACCGCCTAGGATCCGCCTAGCGCTTTTTAGAACACTGATTAATTACTTGTATCTTACTTGCAAATTTAACATAAAAGCATCAACAACCAATGGTTTTGATTACCTTAAGGTCACTAAAAGGTAACCCCTTGGTTGTAGCTTATACCTTAAGGTAAGGGAATGGAAGAGGTTACCTTGGTAGAGAGGGGTAATCTCTTTCCTTTTGTAATTTTGTTTTCTTTTTTCTTAATAAAAAAGTAAAGGGACAAGTATGATGGTAAACGTAATAAAGGGAAAGAAAAAATGAAAATAAATTTGAAAAAAGGTAAGAGGTTTTCCCATGGTTGTAGAATAAACCTTTTAGGATAATGTAGAAAAAGTGAAAATAAACTTAAATAAAAAAAAACAAATGAGATGTAAAATTAGGATAGTAAGAGAGAAAAGTAAATGGTAAGAGGTTTATCCACGATTGTTGTTGGTCTAAACTTTGGGTTTACGGTCAGAAAAATAAACTTGGGGTTTGTTTTAATTAGACATACAGTTTATTTATTCGTATCTTTATAGCATAAATAAGTTTATTAATTAACATTATATTTAAGACTTTTTTTTAATCAATACTCCCTCTGTTCACTTTTAATTGTTTTTTTACTTTTCATGCACGTCTTTTAAAATGATAAAAACTATATAGAATATTTATTTATTTTAAATAAAATTATACTTATTACTAAAAAGTATGAGATGGTTAAAAAATTTAATTAAAAATTTAATATTTTATATAGTTTTTATCATCTTAAAAAAACGTGTGTGAATAGTAAACGACAAATAAAAGTGAACAAAGGGAGTAATTAAAATATTCTCTTATTTGTCGGTAAAAATATCTAATTAGCCATCAACATATGGTAAAAAAAATTCCTAGTCAAACCCTTACTTGAGGAATCCTTGATGTGAATGGAAGCACTTTTTAACCATAATACCTAATCATTTGAAAGCTTGAAAGGTGGTGATTGATTCATAGAAAATGTCAACACTTTTTTTTAAGGTGCTGATAATGTCAAGGATTTTAGTGCAATTGAGTTGCTTATTAACTTAATCGTTATAGAACTTGATAAGGGAAAAAATAAGCTTAAGATTTTTTTTTCTTATCTTTTATCCTAATTAACAGATAATTAAGAGTGTCATCAATTATCTATAATTATATTAATCAAGTTTAGACAAGCATAAATAACAACAAAAAAAAAATCCCATTCAATCTCATCAACTCAATTTTTATCTTTCAAGTAATTTTACCAATGATATGAATTGATACATTTTAGAACTATCAAAATAGAATTCACACAGAATTCAAGTGACATATTAGGGAACTGGAACATGAACTACCGCTTGTGAAGTTGGAGTAGGTAAATGTTTTTGTCAACCAAAAAATTTCTCCATTTTTTAGGGAGTTTATTTATTTTTCCGACTAAAATATAATTATAATTGACTTAAAAATAAAATTCATTTTTTTTTACCTTTGGTTAGTTTAATTGACATAAGGTTTCCAAACACACCCTCCTTAGATTTTGGGCAAATGTTTCATTCACAAGGCTCAAACTCAAAACTCTTGTTAAGTGATTTGACTTGGTTTTAAATTGGCAAATGATCTAGTGAAAACCATAATGGTACAGTTCTTAGTATATTATAAAACCATAATTTACATTCAAAGGAGCAAAGTGAATGGTTGAAATTTTTCATTTTTTAATAGATATTTGAAAAAAAAAAATTATATGCAAAAAGAATACTTTTTTACTCACTTGTTAAACCTATCCACTCATACCAAAAAAAAAACATAATCTATATTTTTTTTTTTAAAAAAAAAAGAGCGGTTTTGGGGGGAAATGTGAGTGAACCATGTGAGCGGTTTTGGGGGGAAATGTAGGGTTGTTATTCGACCCGAACGAGCCGAGTATTACTTGTTCATATTCAGTTCATTTAGAATATGAACAAGCTCGAGCCGAGCCCAAATTTTGACTCGAGCTTAAAAATGTGCTCATACTCGACTCGTTTAGAAAATGAGCGAGCACGAGCCGAGCTTTTTTCGAGCTCTAAGCAGTTCTACTTGCTCATTATACAATAACTTAAAGGAAATTTTATAAATTCCATAAAATTCGAGTTATTCGAGCTTAATTCGAACAAGCCGAGCTTTGGACCGAGTTTAAAAATATGCTCATACTCGACTCGTTTAGAAAATGAATGAGTTCGAGCCGAGTTTTTATCGAGCGGGTACGAGTCGAATTCGAACTACTCGTGTTCACATAATTATACCCCTAGGGAAATGACTTCGTCCACCAGAATGCGCTTGGGGGATAGATAAATCGCGGTTGACTACCCTAAATATTTACTTTGTACAAGAAAATAAATAATAAAAAAAATAAAAATAACAAAAAGTAATGGAAAGCTGACAAGAATTTTACAAATAAAGCGTATAAGTAACGTGGATCTTGCTTGGCTTCTATTTTAAGCCACTCTCTATCTTCTATTTTGGGCACTCAACTTATAATTTTAAGAGTGAAATTTGAAATGTCGACTATATATACGTTATCTACGGTGTTTATATAAGCACCCTCGCTAGCTCATCATCCTGCCTTAAAAATCAATTACTTGTTATAAATAACTAACTCAGTCAACCACGAAACCAGAAAATAAAATTTGACTGGACTAAATAAATTAAAATTTTCATATATTCATAATTTTCATTAACAAAACTCTTATTCTAATAAAAAATACATAATTTTTTTACCTATTTTAAAAAAAATTAACGGAATTTTTGTCAAATGACCCTGAGGTTAAGGTTAATTCACGTGGTGTACGAAAATTTGACATTTTTGTCAAATGACCCTGAAGTTTTAATTTTTCTGCCAAATTTGAGGAATTTTTTTTTATACATGAAAAAATTTGAGGAGGTCAGGTAATGCAATATCTGATCTCTCGAGAGGTCGACGGATCGACAGATAGATTCACATCATGATACAATACTAAAAAACCAGAAAATAAAAAAAAACTTGGGGGATCATCTGGAGAGAAGAGGAGAGAATTTTTTTTTTGTTACAATGCGAAAATTTGGGATGTGTCAACCACGGTTGTACCACTACCCAAGGGCGTTATTGTAGATCAGAGTCTGGAACTCGAAGTCGGAACTGCAAGGAGAAGAGGAGAGAAATGAAAAAGATATGAAACACCCAACAACAACAAAAAATAATCTAAATATTAAAGTCGGTTTTAAAAAGCCTAAACCATTAGCCGACTCAAACTCGTTATCAATCCATGTCCATTAGGTCGAAAATATGAACCATAATTTTTCTCCAAAAATCAGCAAATGAGTTTTTTCTCCAAAAATCAGCAAATGAGTTTCAAATGGTTATGGATGCTCTCACTCAAACACTAAAAGAATTCCACTCGAACACTTTTTCTACCAAGTAATGAGATCTTACAAGTTCCATCCCCGTATGATAAGTCTAGCCCACTTGAACGGATGTGTTTGGATTTCAATGCAATATTATAATTATAATACACTAAAACCATCTCCAATAACTTATAGATATTAAAATAAATATTTTTTACATTTTTTTTATTTAACTCCAACGGCATTCCTATTTCAAGGATTTAGAGAATCATTTAGTTTTCTCTCTATTTTTTCTATTGCTTTTGCCTTTCTCATTTTGGAGAATGAGATGGGCAATCTGTTTGACAAAAAATAACCTTAAAATTATCCAAACACTTCAAAATCCCCAAAATGAAGAATCTGTTGGAGATAATCTTATAAATATAAACACTCGAATAGTGTTTAATTAACATATTTTTACCATGCATTTAAAATAACATAAATATTAAACAAACTTATAAATTATATATCAAACAAACGCTCACTATTGCATAAAATTTATAATTACATTATAAATTTAACATAATTTATTGACACATTTCCCAATGTATTTTCTTTAAAATTTACAATATTTTAAATATATTGTAAAATATATTAACTAGACACTATTCATGTGTTTTGATATTTATAAATGAAATATTATCAGTATGCATTACAATCCAAACACACCCTAAAAGTTTGCAATTAAACCAACCCCTTTTTCCACTTTCGATCAAATTGTATCATGTTAATGTTAGAGAAACCCCAACAACATCTCTAACATAGAGAAAAGTGGAGAATTTGGAGAAAAATGAGTGTTTTCTTACTCCAACAGTTCTTGTATATCCATATGCAAAATAGAGAAGTTTGGAGAGAGACTACATTTTTCTCTATATTTGTAGCAAAACAAACTCACCCAAACATTAATTACTTTGGGAGAGAGGGGAAAATTTATGATTAAATTTGCCCAACAGGCCATTTTTTGGGTCTTTATTAGAGGAGTGTCCACCAAGTGTGATAAATTGGGGTTTTGTCCACCTAAAATTTTATGGACAAAATTGCCCTCATCAGATCTAAACCTAATTCAGCACAGAACTTCGTTCTCTCGATCCCTCTCTCGATCTCTTCCCATGGCTTCATCTCCGGCGATAGAAAGCAGCCACCTTCCCCCGGCCTCGATCCGCCAGCGGTAGCGACCTTCCTCCCTCCCTCCCTCTCCGTTGGATCAGCGGCGCCGCCCTTCTCCTTCGTTAGCAGCGGCGACTTTAGAGCCGGATCTCCTCCTCCGCTGCCATGCCGGTGCCGATTGCACACAGTCGCATCTCGTCCGAAGCCGGATCTCCTCTTCCATTGATGATCAGACAGTTTATTTGTCACGGTGTGTTGTGACGTTGCTGCCCTCTTTGATTTTGCGCTGTTCTCTTCCGACTCTTCGTTCTTTGTTGATCGTTTGTTACCTTTTGTTAATCAATTTCTCCTTGATATATAGTGATATTGCTTTGTGTGGCTGCTCGGGATTTTAGCTTACGTTACATAATCAATTCTCACTGATATAATGAGATTGCTTTGTTTTGCTTGCTTTTGTTAATCAATTTGTCACTAATATAGTGAATCAGTTGATTTTGTTAATCAATTTGTCACTAATATAGTGGATGATCAATTTGCAAATTCATCATCCACTGTTGTAGAACATTTGCAAAAATGGTGAATTTGTTTTAATTCAATCGGGAGAACATTTGTTTTTTTTTATGCATTAGAGAGAAATGGTGAATTTGCAAGATCATCACTGATCACTATGGGTTGGACTCGATTTGTGATGAGTCCATGTGAAATGGTGAATTTGCTGAAATCTCTTGCCTTTCACTTTTGCTGAAATCTCTTAATTTCAGCAACTCCGATTTCAGCAAACCCGGTGTCGAAGTGGTGACACGAAAAAAAAAAAGCAACTCCGGTTTCAGCAACACGGTTTCAGCAACTCCGATGTCGAAGCGCTGACGCAAAAAAAAAATAAAAAACTAATTTCAGCAATTGCAACAACAATTTAAGCAACTCCGGTTTCAGCAACCCTGGTTTCAGCAACTCCGATTTCAGCAACTTAGGTTTCAGCAAAGCGCGAAAAAAAAACTAATTTCAACAATTTCAGCAACTTCGGTTTCAGCAACTTTGGTTTCAGCAACTTCGGTTTCAGCAACGCGCGAAAAAAAAAACTAATTTCAACAATTTCTGCAACTTCGGTTTCAGCAACTTTGGTTTCAGCAACTTCGGTTTCAGCAACGCGCGGAAAAAAAAACGCTAAAATAGGGTTTGCTGAAACCAAATGTGCTGAAACAGGAGGGGGTACAGGGGGCGCGCGTGGGGGGGGCAAAGGGGCAAAGGGGGCAAGGGAACGAAGGTGGACATTTTGCCAATTTTGAGGGAAGGGTGGACATTTTCCTAATAAAGGCCCTAATTATGGCCTCCCCCAAAATTTAATGCTCCACTGTCTCTTTTTTTGGTAGGATCCACCGTTTTGGAGAGAGAGGGGAAAACATTAATTGCTTTGGAAGAGAGAGGGGAAAACATTAATTAATTTGGGAAAGAGGAAAAAATTGTATTTATTATATTATATAATTAATGTAGAAATATGTATAATAGAGAAGTTGTTGGAGTGTGAGAGCATGTCCAACAGCTTCCCTAAAATAATCTCCAAATAGATAATTATAAGTCAAATATTTTGAATATTTTTTGGGTCCAAGAGCGTCCCAATATAGAGTTTACTCCAAAATATATAGAATTTTCTCCAAATTTAGGGAATGATCTCCATATTTTCTCTCCATTCTCTATTTTGGAGAATGTAATGTGGAAGCTCTTTGATAAAAAAAATCATCCCAATATTCCCCAAAAAATCAAGATGGAGAATCTCTTGAACTTGCTATAAGGGTAAATTTTTTAGAGATTTTGACATTTTGATTTCTATTTTAGAGAATTTTTACAAAAACTATTGCTCTTATAGAGAGGTGATAGGATAGGAATTGACAGCCTCAAGTTTACACCCCCATGAGTTAACTTCCCACAAAAAGCTCCCATAAAAAGCCAATCATTTCAGTTAAACTTGGGTACACAACACCCACATTCCCATGTTCACTTGTTGGACAACAAGTGGTAGAAATTAAAAACCAAGTCCAATTCATCCCAACCTTGACTTTAGCCTAAATCATCAGTGAAAACGTTGAATCAATGAAACAAACCACATTAAGAAACTAAACTTCCACCACCCCAACACATGTGAGTATGTGACAACAAGGAAAAAATCACCAAGGAGAAACACACAGTCGCTGTCACTCGAGATTTGACACCGAGTGGGAAGCAAGAAAGACGGAAGTGGCGTATGCAATAAACGATGGACGACGCAACTAGAAAAGGATGGAAGTGGTGGGAGCGTGGCAATTTATTCGCGCTTCCATCATTGTACTGAAGCTCCCCGCTCTTCTCGAGAAAGGAGTTCTTTCTCGATGGGGAGAGAGGTGTTTGGACAAGATCATAACCAGATGGACAAAAAGGAAATTTCCAGTCGCGTGCGCGATAGTGTAGAAGCAAAGAAGATGGGCAAATGCACGCCCCAAGTACAATGATTCAATGCCCAAGTTACAAAAAAGTAACATCCCACCAAGCTGGCCTTTACCATAATAAGCATAACTGAAAAGAAGCTAGGTGAAGGATCCCCACCAAGACTAGGCAGTACCTGGTACACCAATTTTCAGAACTCGTCGGTCGGGCGGGAACTTTAATCAGAAATCTTCAAATAATATTTCCAAACACATTCAAGAGATTAATGTGAAAGGAGATTCATAAAAACAAAAGATTCCATGAAGGTGAGAAACAAATCAAGATTATTTCCAACATTCATAATGCACAAGATTGAAAAGGCATAGCAATTTCAGGTCACTTCATATTTCACAAATCAACAATGACAGATGAGGTTAGTAGTAATGCGATTTCAGCTAATGCTGCACTTATCACTTGGGAATGGTATAACCCCAACAATGAATGATTTAGATTTCAACCACAACAAATCACTTTGAGTTTGCATTAACGAAAAAGTATGTCAACAATAATAAAACTCTCAAGAACCAATCGGTGCTTCCAAAGGAAAACGACGAATTATGAGACAAGAATGACCCGGTCATGCCCATTTACATTTAATGGTGCTGTGTCTATATCTCTGAAAGGATGTTTGTTGCCACAATAATTCTAGAAACCAGGTACTGCACCCTTCTGGTCTAGGAGGGTAGTAGTGATCCATAGTTGAAGCCACATATATACTTATCAACCGAGTGTAATCCCGCTTAGAGTGGGGTCTAGGGGGTCAAAATGTACACACCTTTACCTAGAGCAAATCGAGACGGTGTTTCCAAAAGACCTGGAGATGATAAATATAATATTTTTTTCACCTCTGATTGATGATCAACACTTCCTAACAAACAGTAATAACATTCATAGCCTCGTCAGTCTACCTCTAACAACAGGCATACATATAGTCGTGAAAGAATACAGTGTAATTGGACTGGTAAAAGAGGCTAAAATGAATCATGGAGGCAGCCAGACTTTTGGAAGATAAACAACAAGTAATTCATATTTCGAAACTAATGGCAACTTCATGGCACCAGCTCCTAATTGACGAGGAACCTTAATGCAATGACACCAAAGTTATTTTATTCCGGTACATGTTTCAATTCAAATAAACCTACACCTAGGGAGAATAGGGCATTACATACATAGGCATTGCAGAATAGAGAATAAGAAGAGTGAAGGCTTTGCTAGTAGTTCTCTCCATGTACATGTGCTCTATCCTTTGAATAAATATATTTATATCTCAGCCGGGATTGGGTGGTAGAATTCGGAAACTACATGCTTAGTTTATTAATACTACATTCTGTGGATTAAGAGATGCTGGAAACATTGAATAACATAAAAGCAAGTCCATCTCTATGCCACTAACAATCAGAAAGTGTGAGCGAATCTCACCTTGAATTACTAGTTCAAGCAATCAGGAATCCTGTTAGAAAATTTTGGGGGAAATGAACTAATGTGAAGCAAGGAAATTTTTTCAGGGAGGAAAAAAAACCACAAAAAAACTTCAAGCTGCTTTATTCACATGAGCAACCAGTACCGACTAACATTCATTTTTCTGATAGATCAGTTTAAATTATGCATGGCAGTTATAAGATGAAACTGCCGAGATATAGAGGTGCTCAGTGCAAGTAGCAAGAATCTTGTGGTTTTCCAAGCATCAAAATTTCAAGCATTGAAACATCAACCTATAATTTCAAGCCTACATTGAAACGCCTAATAAATATAACATGTAAAGTTTTAATATTGTAGCTTTGGAGGTAGACAAACCAACCAAGGACAGTTACACTTATGCCTTTGCCTTTCCAGCCTGAACAGCTTGAATTCTTTGTTGGATCTTCATGATCTATACAAAAACACAATATAAAGAAACAGCAAGCAAATTAACCCAATGTCTTCTTCCTTGGAAAAGAGAAGAAACAGGAAAAACTACTCTTTCACTGTTAGGAAAGAAAATAAAGGAAAAAGTATCTAAGAATCATGGAATTTTCCGCATTCAAGAATCTAATAATCCACACTTTAGATGCACAAAGAATTTCACCAAACATAAATTACATAAAACAAAGTGCCCTGCATGAAATATTTCCAAAAAATGGAAACTCATAATCTACAAAGATGGTAATTGAAATGAATATTGGCAGCAAGTTTTGAGTTGAATTGCACTGTCTTTCTTATAGAACATATCCATGATAGAGACAGCGGGTTGTCAGCCAACAATTTTGTAAACAACAGGTACAACCCAATAGAATCGTGAATAGCGTAAACACATTGGCCAGGACAACATACCCCCTCTTTCTTTCCATTTTGCTTCTCTTCCATATCTTGAAGGGTTGAATCAAGACGTTTCCTGTAAGGACGGAAGGTGAACACTTTAAAAATCATGTGTAATATATTTACATGGAAATACAGAGCAATAAACTAAGATATATGGAAGTGATCCTTCTGAGACTTAAAAGCAAGCAGCCCGGACTAATGGCAAAAGTAACAAGCTAATAGCTTGATCAAGATAAAGTCAAATCCCATAGTGTAGGTCTTAAACAATCTGATTGAGCAGGTCTTTTTCAATCAGCCGAGAGACAATCCCTGAATTCTCATATAAAAAAATTATTAAAACTGCTGAATTTATTATTGCTGAAAGAAGCAATAAAAAACAAAAGGACAATTTGTAAAAGAAAAAAAAAATTGCCATTCACCTACTTTACAATGAAATCAATTGTCTGGTACACCAGCTCCTGAACCCATACCCGAACGAAACCTTTGCTTGGTTCCAACCTAATATGGCCACCCGAACTCCATAATATTAGGCTAATAGCAATATACTTAATGTCCGTCTGGTTGACAACCATGGAAAAGGAAAAGGAAAGGGAAGGGAAAGGGGGCCAAGATTGTGTGGTTTGGACAAGAAGTCAAAACGTTTTTGCTCAAGTACAAATTTTATTGTGTCTAGATGAGGCTGTAGGGAACAGAATGCCCCTGATCCCTGGTGTCTTCCATTGGTCTTCTATAGCCTTAGAAGAAGTCAAGTGCTTTGAAACCCATGTAAAATATGCAGAATAAAATGGAGAGTGTCGAAACAAATTCTGTATAGAAAATAATGAAGTGTGAGTTCATCTATAAAATATGATTAATGAATAAAGACTAAAAGGTGGATTCATTTCCTTTCCAATTTACATATGATCATCAACCAAATGGCAACTTAATACTTATCATTAGAGGATGGGCATGTTCAGGAGACTGCATAACAATGACAATCGTCAAAGCTGCACAGATCAAACTTGTTTGTGCATAAATTTGTATCTTTTTCTTTATATTATACACTTGATCCTTGGTCTGATCAAGTATACATCTTTTCATTCTATAATTTCAATGTCAATTGCACTTCAGTCATACACAAACATAAGTCTTTTACCAAAAGATGTTTCAACATAGCATCACATTCATGGATCTCATTAACATAAAGATGCAAATTCACTCCTTCAAATACTTCAGCTTTCAAAACGAGTAAATCTTACGTCCCTATTTCTACCATAAAAACATCAATGTCCACAATAAGTTCATCTCCTTAAGGCTTCAAATCTCTTCATCCACAACTACTTGACTGGATCTCTTTTCCCCTCATATGTATATATCTATATTTATTCAGTCACAAATAATCTCAGTAGATCTTCAATCCCGTCATCCGACATCTAGTCACAACTGCAACAATGACTATTCCTTTCAAGATTTATTTTGAGCAGTTACCCATTTATCCTAATACTGGAGTTTCCAGCTCCTCTCCCATGTCACCAAAAGAACTTTCTCCTCCCTAAAGTCCTTTACTTCTTTCTTAATGCACATTTATTAGTACAATAAGCATGAACCTAAGTGTGTCCGTTCCAATACTTACACAAGATTTGACCTCAAATTTCCCAAATCCTCCCTAAGCAGATCTTCAATGAACTATCAAACTCAAAATACCACTTGATTAAATCTAATTTCATATCTTGCTTCCAAAGTCCAAACCACATACTCAATTATTCTACTGTTTTTAATAAACTCTTCAAGATTTACTGCTTCCTCATTTTCTTCTTACATTTCATTGTACGTATGAACTTCAATTCCTCCAAACCATCTAAAGCAGAATTAAAAAAGACCCAAATTTTCCAAGTTGTCACTAGACCATACCACTATGAGACCAGAAAAAAAGAGCAGCTCAAAACTACCAAATAATGCATCATACACTACTTGTCATATCCAAGTAATAATGGAGAAGGAATAAACACATACAGCTCAGCGGACATGTATTCGATCCTCTTTTTGACATTAGCATTGGCCTCGGCCAAGTCCTGCTTGACTAGAACAGGACCTATCAATTTGTACACATTAGCATCTTCGTTCAATAGCTCCAGCTCCTAATCAAACAAAACAAAATAAGCGGAAAATCCAATGCAACAAATCAATCAACATAACAAAGTAACAAACAAATTCAAGGGGGTAAAAAAAAAACAGATTTGCAATCAAAATCAAGGAACGGCAAAAGCGGCAAAACCTTGAGTACAAGCTCATTCTCGCCGAGCTGTACAGTGTACTTCCTCCTGACCTCGTGATTCTTCGCGATGTCTGCAACAGTAAACAGGAGAAAACTTTTAGCATTCAAAAACCCTAAATTCATAGTGTGAGCAAAAAAAAAAACGAACGATTGGATCTCCAAAACAAGGAAAAGGAGAGATGAAACGCCTTTTTGAAGCTTGCGAAGATCGTTGGCTTTGGCCTCGAGATCGCGCTGCAGTTCTCTGAGCGTGGAGGAGCTCATTGTCGCCTCGCTTCCTTGGTCGCAAGAAGGGGTTTGAGTTTGAACAGTGTAGCGACTACCCACTTCTGAGAGTTTATTGAGATTTTTTGAGTTTTGATCGCGGAAGTAGAGTTTGTTGCAGATTTGGGCTTAATTGGGCCGTTATCATATATTGGGCCACCGATTTAACGAACATGGCCCGTATTTGGGCCTCGCAGGATGTTATCATAAAGTTCATGGTATCGCAAGCAATTCAGCATCACAAATTTTTTGATCCGGGTATTTTCTCACAAATTTTGGGTTGAATATTATATGTCAAAAGGGAAAAAAAAAGTTTCACCTCGAAAATATGATAAAAGTCAAGTCCATATCTTTAAAATCGATACACGGCCTACGTGGCGATGCATGGGTATTTCTCGCAAAACTTTCTCCCATCAAAGTAATATTAATAAAAATAATTAAATAGTTCTAATCTATATAATTAAAAAAGATTAAATAAATTAAATAATTATTTTATTTTAATTTATATAATTGGATAGATGGAATATTATAAAAAGTAAATATTATATAAGGAAAAAATTATATCATTTATCCTTAAACTATCCAATGAAAACATCATAGGTTGTATTCCAATTATAAAAAAGTTACGGTTTGGATGTGCATTATTCATTGATATTTTAAATATTATTAGTATAAATATTGAAGTTTTGAAGGTGGTTTATAATTTGAAAAGTAACATCTTCACATATAGAACATTATTCGTTGTTAACTAAAGAATTATTCATTGTATAAGGATTATTCGATGTTAAAAATATTATTCAGTGGTCTATGTCAGACATCTGCTTAATGATGTTTCATACATACACACCTCTTATGGTTTTTTTTTTTTAATCAAGATAAGAATTCAGTTATCTAGACAAGCCTAGAGAAACCGAGAGACCGGACAAGCCGGTAGATGGACAAACCATCATGTACAACCAAATCAAATAACCGAAGCAAATGACAGAAAAGAAATAACACGAAGCAAATAACAGAAAACAAAATGCGAAAATAAAATAAACGTGCTAGTTATCCTACACCGTAAAACAAAACCAACACGACAAACGAAACAATCAGCCAACGGAGGACGCACACAGAGAACCATGGGGACACTAGCGGACATCTCAGATTATGGACTCTGAAGAGCCATCAGATATCGATCGCACATCCACGACGTCTTCGGATATAGCAAATCAAACACCATTCACATGAGGCATGCATCACAATAAGAACAGCACAACACACCATGCCGCAAATCCAAACCTAAGCCAAATCATTATTCAATAAAAAAAACTCCAACCAGTCTCAAACCTCAAGGACGATAACGAGATCGTAAGAGACTACTAGGTAGTCAAAATAGAGGCGATTGAGATGGGACAGAGTAAAGAAATTGAACAACAATCCAAAGGCAAAGGAAAAGAAGGACGAAATGGAAATGAGAGCCCTGAAAAGGCGTTGTTACAAAGCATATATGAACCAAGGGGCGCTGAGCCACATCCCACACGAGAAGGTGAGCCGAGCTGGAGGCGGTGGAGTAGAGGTGACCTCGGAGGCGAAGGCCAAGGTGGCACAAATGATTAATGGCAGCGGCGGCGGCAAGCCAAGTTGGCGGTGAACCAAGGTGGCTAACGAAAACGACGGGAGATGGAGGTCGACATGACGGCAACGGCGAGGAGGCGGCTGCAACGTAAGGGACGTTGTCCGTGCTGGGTGGTGATGGAGGTGGACCCGATGAAGGCTGAGGTGCCACGGTCAGGTGGCTGGATGGGGGTGAACCGATGAAGGCTATAAGCCATGGGAGGTGGTGGCTAAGGAGTGGTAGCCATTGAAACTGAAGGTGTGAAGGTGGAGGTCGGCGGTGGCCACGGAACGCTTGAAGAGAGTGTTTACTAGGTTTTTTTTGGGTGGTTAGTGTTTTCTCTTCTTTCTTTAGAGGAACTACTTCATCTTATGGGTTCATAATAAGCCATTACTAAATACGAGATTGGCATTTCAGAATTAAATGAATAATAACAAATATGAGATGTTTATTATTATTAGTTTAAATATGAAATATTATTTAGTAGAATATGTCAATTTCATATTTGGATATCTCAAATTTTTTGAGTGTCGTTCCACAATTTCCAATGTAAAAGACAACATAACTCAAATAATGTCCCTCTTAATATAAAAAAGCATAAATGATAATGCATATTTTAGATCGACATTCTAGGTAGTTTTAGAGTTGTTATAGTATAGGTATTGCATGTGTTTATGTTCATTTTGCATACTTTGTGATTCGTTAGTCGAAGTTTGAAATCTACGCGTTTTGTGGTTAATTCTGCAAATTCGGAAAGGTGGATCAAGTAGTGCGATTATGGAGCTTTGGAGCCGTTGGAGAAGGATGAGGCTCAGGAGTGTCCAAGAGGAAGCCGAGAAGAGACGAGATAAAAGCATGGAGAGAAAGTGAAGGACTTCGACACCCTGAAGGTCGATGGCCGCTGATGCTGATGAAGCCAAATCTGGTCAGATTCTTTCAAAATTCTATCTTTAGAGATTGGTGTTTATCCTTTGGAGGGGTAATGTGTTATGAATGGATTTTGGGAAATCTTGGGGAACTAACTTACGTTGTCTAACTTGGTGAATAACTTGATAACTTGGGTGAGTATAAATTATGGTATGTTGATATTGCTATGATATGATATGATATAGGATCTATGATGATATCTTGATCGGATAAACATGTTTTGATGTGTTATGATTGTTAAGTATGAATTGTGAGATGCAATGTTGATATATGCCCTTAAACATGAGATTGTGATGTGTTGATATATTAAGGTACGATATGACTTAGAGTATGAATATGACTTATATATATGAATTGATGATACATGATTACTAAAAATTTTATATAATATGATAATGAGTTAAGCATGATAATACATTGAGATGATGAGTTATATTGAGATATGAGATGAACGGATGATGATGAGGAAATAATAATGATGAGACCTGTGGATTGTGTGACACTGTGTGTGATATTACATGTTTTAAGTAACATTAGGGGTAGACTCATTTATATTACTTATATATGTGTTAGGTGATCATATGAGACATGTTGGCTTTCTGTATACCTAGTTGTTGCCTTTGTTGTTCTGCACTTCCAGGTAAGTCTCTACGGAGCTTACTCAGATCGAATAGATATTCCCTGCCTTATGTGCATGATATACTAGGTGCTTGCATTCATGATCAGCATGCCATGTAGCATCCTGCTAGGTTGTATTGATCGTTGAGCATTCTATCTCTTTATGCATATGTAAACAAAACGGCAGTTATCTGTGAAGTAACTAGAGTCTTTGCTAGGTTCATAGGACGGCCCAGTCCCATCGGGTCCCGTCCTGAGTCAATCGAGTCATATGGAACCTCCTTTACTTATATTATGAGCATGATTATGAGATTTCCCTGCAGGCTTGATATATATATATATGATTACGAGTCGGGCCTGCGGGCCGATTCGATTAAAATGGAATGGAATGCATTCACGAACTGGTCAGTCTCTACCCTATCGGAAGGGGGTGGAGGTAGGAGAGGGATATACCATTTGGTATTCTGTGATAATATACACTTGATCTTAGGGGCATGCTAGTGTGTTCAGATTCCGTCTTGCATCTAGAAGCATGATTATTAGGTATAGCGTATATGTGTACATATTGTGGGGGCAGCACCCTTAAGGAAGGGACAGACCCATGTGGGCATCATCTGATCCCGCCCACTATTAACGTTTTTAGGTATTCATTATGCTTACCACTGTTGATGCTGGTTTGGCTGCATGACCGCGGGGTCTAACATGGCGGAAAGAGAGAGTCGAGACTCTGACTTCACCAATCTATTAACGGTTTGGTTTTGGATGTATTGATCACATTTTGACCCGGCTCCGTCGTGCATGGTAATCTTATGTATGAATTTGGACTCTTTCTTGGTTGTATGATCAACGAATTTCGCGACTTAGGCCATAGGGCAGGTACAGGGGACTTAACTCGGGGATTCCAACGGTCCCTCTCGGTTTTGGGTGCAAAATCCCACTTTAAAAGCAAAATTGTTGATTTCAAACCTTCAACCTGTACTCGAGGCGCAAGATCCTAACGAGGGGGCTCATCCCTCGAAATGTAACCCGAGAATCATAATCTCGGGCCGTTACATGCATATAAATAGACCTCTTTTGTTAAGGTTATACAATCATTTAATCATCAAATAATCTCTCCAATCATTCATCCACGTTCATTAAGTTTTTATGCATTATTCAAAACATGAAGATTTTAGGTACGCCATGAGTACTTCAACCCCTTTTTTGGTTTTCTTACAAGTTCTAGAAACGGTTGGTTTGTGAGAAATCTAATCTAAGTTATTTCTATTTTATTATTTTCATCTCTTTTGTGCTGACTTGAGTTATGTTATGATTGTATTTAGATTTGTGATCTATATATAATTGTATCAAGTTAGGGTTTTGTGTATATCCACTTAGCGGGTCGAATCCATAATAGCAAACATATCATGCAGAAACATTTCGGGAATCTGGATAGTGTAGGGAAATCAACATCTGAGGAGTATCAATTTTAGTGGAGGCAATGGCTAGGCTGACAACTAGGTGACAAGTTGCTAAGACGAAAGTGATAATGTTTAGGTGCTAGTTGATTGGGACTTAGTGCTGCTTAACCCGCATGCTAGAGTAAGAGGCGTGATTACCTATCATGCATATCTAAAGCAATAACTAGAATAATAAATAGAACTAAAGGTAACCAGGGAGAATTCAAGGATCAATATACCAAACGTTGTGAATTTGTAAGGGAACCGACTCATTCCGAATTGATTACAACCCACTTAAACTTTGCTTTCTTACTGCTTTCATTACTCTTTTTTTACAATTTCTTCTACAACCATCAATTTTCTTTTATACTTGTTGACAAGAGAAATACATAAGAAGAGGTTAAGCTTCCCCTAGATCGATACCTAGACATACTCGCTATACTAGCTTGTTGAGTGTGAGTTATCTTTGGACGGAATTAACGACCCTCGTAGAGGTCATACCAAACATATACATATACATATACATATACATATACATATACATATACATATACATATACATATACATATACATATACATATACATATACATATCCGAACCACCTCCTATATATATATATATAGGGGTGGTTCGGGTGTACTCACCCCTTATGATGTATCTTGTATATAAATAGGGGTCGTTGATTGAGAGAAAATTGATGGCCTGGATAAAAATGAGGTTTTTCTTATTTTTTTTGCTTTAAATAGGGTGGGACCCACTACAAAACTCCACCCATTCTCTTTTGGGATGGAGAGTGTATTTCAACTCCACTAAAATCATTTTCTTTTTTAATATATATTATATACAAATTTTTTTAAAAAAATGCAGTGGACCTTGATTTTTTTTATCACACACCCACTCCAATCCTTGCTTTTTTTTAATATATACTGATTTCGGTTGTTTTAAAATTTTCCAATTTCAGTGAATAATGTTTCATATACTGCCGAATAATGTTATGTTTTCTTTTTCTATCGAGTTCGGATAAAAAAAATTCAATTCCACTGAATAATTTGTCACATGCTACCGAGTTCGGATAAAGAAACCCAAAATCTTTCAACAATACTTATGATTTATACGAATAATGCTTCATATTTCACCGAATAATGTTTCACATTTCACCTAAACATCTCATAGTTAATGTGTTGAGATTAAAAAAATGCCTTATAAAAACGAATAATCATTAGAGATTCACCGAATAATGCTTGTATTCAACAGAATAATGTTTCATGTGTGCACGAATAAAAGTAACCATCTCATCTCATATTTTCCTACACAATTTGCGATATTCTACATAATAATAAACAAATTTAACAACTAATAAAGAAATTCGACTACATGCAAAAAAATTGACAATTATCGTAAATAATCTTTAGAGATTCACCGAATAATACTTATATTCCACTGAATAATCATTAGAGATTGACCGATTAACAATCTCAATCTCCAAAGCTCATAATGAACTATGCAATTTCGATAATTGAAATCAACTAAAATCAGATTCCTCTTGTGCTATTCAAGCAATCAATGAACCCACTAACTCAATTTTAGTACCCAAAAAAACGCAGTCAATGATCAATTTTTGACAATACCACCAACTAATTTCCAGAAACTACCCAATTCGAACACTTGCACAAATTATCACTTCACCAATCAATTGAAAGGGCCAGACCTCAGAAAATTGATGGAGCAGAGGGTGAGTCTGCGAGAGACTGAGAGAGAGCAAAGCGTCGACGCTGAGTCGACACCATTCTCGGCCTGACCTAAGTAGACCACCACTATCCAGTTCGGACCCATCTTCCCCACATCGTTGGTTCGTAGTTAGTTCTGGGTGAGGAGTAGTCTTGCAAGCCTGTTTGATCGAGTTGATCACGGTGGTGTCTGTGATCTCCGAAAATCCCTCATCTAGGTGGGGGAATATGGTGTGATCCACACTTTTCCAGGAGTCGTTCACTACCCATTGTGGATTTCTGCTTTTTGTCTCCCCGGTAGTGAGACATTGTATCATCGTTAGCTTTCTCATGCGCTCACTATCAGCATCCTCTCGCCGAGTCTTTCATACTCGCTTAGCCAGACTTTTACTTGTTCATAGTTGGTTTTAGGGTTGTTTCATTGTTTTACCTACCTTGGTTGATTGGTTCATAGATTGTGGTTTGTTGTATATTATGACGGGTTGTCCATCTGGCGTTCTTTGTACCCACTTAATTTATCAGACTTACCTTTGATATTTCGAATTTTTATCTAATAAAAAAATAAAACGAAGATATATAGATTATGCATTATTATGTTCTTCACTATATATATAAAATATCCTTTTTTTATCAAAAAAATGTGTACATAAAATCCCTTTTCCCCCCTTTAAATCGGAGGGACGGGGGCCGGGTAATGCTTTTGCACAAGTATCTTTTCTATAAACAAATCAAATTTTAGACGTGACACCCTAGCTATCATAATTGAATAATAAATTTGAAAAAAAAACTACTTTATTATAGTTCCATATCCTACTCCAAAACATATACAGCAAGTTACCCGACCGATGGAAAAATGTAGCTTTTGGTAAACACTTCTTAGAAATTAATATTAAAATTAAAATTTCTTATTGCAATCAACTCCTTGGAGCCAATTAAAAAAAGAAGTCATCATCTCATTTGGTTTAGTTGTGTTTAGTTTCGCTACGTATAATATTTTTACTTGTATTTTGCACCATCTTTGTATTTCTGTTTGTTCATGACGGTTATCCGTCTACCGACTTATCGGCCTTCGAGATCCAGGTATGTCTGGCCTCGAATTTTTACCTAGTTAAAAAAAAATCATTCGAGCCAAGATCATGTAGTCTTGGGGCTTAAGGGTTTAAAAGAGGAACAAATTATATATATTTATATATAAATTAGTTATATATAATTATATATTTATATATATTGTTGATCCCCTTATCTTGCAAGATCTTGATCCTTTCGACAAAGTTTGTTTAGATTATCAGTGTTCATGCTTTTGGTAAGTCTAGGTGTGCTCCGAATTTGTTGAAGATGCGGCGGCTTGAGTCGGGACTGGCTGTGATCGTGATAGTGTGGTCAGAACGTCTTCATTTCCGGGAGATGTTTCCTTTAGAGTTTGGCTTCATTACCCATATGAGTTCGAGTCATGTTGTACCACTTGTCAGCGGTGACGTAGTGGCGTTTAACTTGGTTCTTCATTTGCTTCTTCGACTTGATGGTCTTCATTTCCCTTGGGCTTCACTTTTTGCATGGTTTGATCAGTCGTAAACTGCTACGCTTTTATTGTATGTTTTGTGTTTTTAGCTTATTTTGTATCATGATGGTTAGTTCGTATACAGACCAGTCGACCTCTCGAGATATCAAGTCGGTTGTTGCTTGATCTCTCGAATATTTTTCTGTATGGAAAAAAATAATATATATATATACGTGTATAATAATGTAATTATACATATGTATGGACATACGAATAATGTCATTGTTCACACAAGTTACTTTTAATCTCAATCGTTTGATCTTCTTAATTCAACGCTTCAGATTTGCTCACAAATTACATAGTAAAGCCTGCTTACATAGGATCTATCTTTTCCACATTCTCTCTCTCTCTCTCTGTGTATATATATAGTATGTGTGTATATACAGTGGCAGACCCAGGATTTCAAAAAGCTAGGAGGGTGCTAAAAAACTTTCGTGAATTTTTTTTGTATACCTATTAAGAAGATTTTAATTTAAAAAAAAAACAATAAAATTGGGATTTATTTATGATTTTTTTCATTTAAATAGTTGAGAGAAACAAAAATAATAGAAAAAATAAAGAAGACTTACTTTTAAAACAATATTGAAAGAAAACATTAAATATATAATTCAAATATAATATGATATTTTTTATTGAAATAGTTTAGAGAAACAAAAAATATGGAAAGAAAATCAAGAAGGGTTATTTTTAAAATAATATTGAAAGAAAATTTTAAATATATAATTTAAATATAACGATATAATCTATATACATATACTAAAACCGATGCATAGCGTCCTATATGGCGCGTTGTGGTTGATTCTAGGAAAAAAAATCCTATGTGGCGCGTTGTGGTTAATTCTAGGAAGAAAAATAATAAAATAATATGTTACCATAGTTTATAGAAAGTTATATAAGCCACAATCTATCTATCTATATATATTAGTTAATTGACAAAAACATAAATAAAAAATATTTCATAGCCATACTTACCAAAAATATTAATAGATAAATATGTAGTATTTGATAAGTGTTATTTTATTTATATCTAGATTATTTTTTGGCAGAAAAAATTATTTATATCAAAATTAATTATTTAATAATTGTTATTTTATTTATATTTATATTATTTTGGGGGAATTGTGTTATAGGCCATAATTAGGGTCTTTATTAGGAAAATGTCCACCCTTCCCTCCCAAATTGGCAAAATGTTCACCTTCCTTCCCTTGCCCCCTTTGCCCCCCCACGCGCGCCCCTTGTGCCCCCTCCTGTTTTAGCACATTTGATTTCAGCAACTCCTATTTCAGCGTTTTTTTTTTCGCGCGTTGCTGAAACCGAAGATGCTGAAACCGAAGTTGCTGAAATTATTGAATTTAGTTTTTTTTTCGTGCGTTGCTGAAACTTAAGTTGCTGAAATCGGAGTTGCTGAAACCAGGGTTGCTAAAACCGGAGTTGCTTAAATTGTTGTTGCAATTGCTGAAATTAGTTTTTTATTTTTTTGCGTCAGCGCTTCGACATCGGAGTTGCTGAAATATATGCCTGTGTGTAAGATATAGTAGCTCGTACAATTTTATAAGAATTAACCACGAATTGTCACCAAAGCAACCTCAATCACAATAGCAAACTAACCACAAATTCTATTTTCCAATATATAATTGTTAATTAATTATAAAAATTGCTGAAATTGTATTTTTAATATAATGCAATGATGTAGAAAAAATAAAGAAATTGCTGAAATTAAATGTAAAAATTGCTGAAATTATATTATATATAGTGACACCACTTCGCTTGGATTCATCGATCCATTCATTCATCCATGGATTTCAACGGCATGTGGTTGCTTTTTTTTCTTTTTTTTATAAGAATTAATTTCAGAATTTCAGCATAACGAATTTTGCTAATAAATAATTAATTTCAGCATTTCAGCGTTTTACAAAAAGTTTCAGCAAGGCAAAAAAAATTGTTGAAATTAAAAAGAAATTGAAATTATCCAAGGTGAAACATCAATGCTGAAATTGAAATTATCCAAACGAAATTGAAATCAATCCGAACAAACGATGAAAGGAATTTCAGCGAATATTAAGGCAGGTCTGGTCACAACATTTCCATTGGCATATAAATTGGATATTAGTATTCGAACCTATCATTCACAATCACATAAAAAGTGAAATTCCTTATTGAATTTGCCTTCGTTTGATCTACAGACATAATTTCAACATTTATACCTATTGAAATTTGGAAGTAATCAAAATTGAATATGAATAAGTAGATACAAACTAAGACAGTAAACCACGTATTTCACCAAAAAAAGACAGCAAACCACGTAAACAGTCACATCGATCCAAGCTTATGGAATTTCTTGAAAGAAATCGGTAGGGAGGTGACCGAACTGGTCACCGGCGGCCCATAGCCACACCGGAAAACACAGAGAACGCAGGGAACGCCGGAAATCGGTAGCCTAGGTTTCATACGAATTTCAGCAAACGTCCCTGATTTGTAGTATGAACCCCAATTTCCGCCATGACCGAGACTTAATCGAAATCAAAGAAGGGAAATTGCAGTGCACAAACCTGGACGACCTGATTCATGCGTTTTCCGGCCGACGGCAGCCACAATTCGACCACGCGTCGCCGCCGCTTCATCTGGCTCCAACGGAGCGGGAGAAAGACGATCTGATGACCAAATCGGATTTGAAGCGGAGCTCGATCGATTGCGGCGGATTTGAAGGAAGTCGGATTTGAAGCCAGACACAGAGCTCGATCTGTAGCAATCACAACATCATCTGTGGGAGGACTTGTAGCCACACCAATCACAACAATCTGATTCCTGCGTTTGCTTTCAAATCTCACCGATCGAAGACTGTTTCACAGAACCCAAGGCAGAGAAAGAGCGATTGTGGGAGCCGGAGAAGCGGTTGAAGAAGGAATGAGGGTGAGGGGGGCACACGCGTTATGTTTTTGGGAGGTGGAAAAAACCCTAATTTAATAGGTTTGGTGGACACTCCCCCAATGAAGATAAAAAAAGGCCGGTTTTGCAAATTAATTCTATTATTTTTTGAGACCAAAATAATTTATCAAAATATTATGTAGCCTCAATCCATCTGTGGATAGATATTTTAGTAAACTAAGGTAATAAATATAGACTATATATTTAATAAAAAACAATATTAAAATATTTATAAAAAATAGTTATTTATTAAATTATGAGATTAAATTAATTATAGATTAAAAAAATTACCTTCTAAATGTAAATTCTATATATATTTTGAGAGAATCTAAATAAAAAATATTTATATGTTTTATAATCCGTCGAACTAATTTTATTTATATCTATATTAATTGTATTAATGTATTCTCCGTACACGGGACGGGACCTACACTAGTAAAACAAATAAAATATGAAGGGATGGGATTTCCTTCCTTTACCATTTCAACTAGATAGCACTTTTGCTTCAAATATCATTTAAAGATCTTATATTACCTTAAAAATACTAAACATTTGTGAATTTTTTTTTTCAGGCAGGGGGTGCTCCAGCTCCGCCACTATATATATCGTGTACATATGCCTTATTGTATACGCGGAAATTATTCGTCTATTTGCTCATGATTATTCATCTGTTTTCACATGATTATTCGTCTATAATTATGTAATTATTCATTTGTACAAAGAGTGTAAAAAAATGTAAATTTTATTCTAATGAATAATCGCTCAATATCAGTGAATACTTTTTTTCCAACAAATAATCTTCCAATACCAACGAATAATTAGAAGTTAATTGTAATCTCATATCCGTTGATGTTCTAAATTTAATGGCCCAAATTTAAGGAAGGGTTGTGTGTGTAAAGATGTCTTTTGAGATAAGAATGAATACTTGTGTTAGCTTTTTGGTCATATGCAACTAGCACGTATAAACCCCATATATTTTGGTCGATTTCCCGGCCTGTAGTTTTGTGTATGGAAACTAGAAACTAGTAGGGTAGTAATTGTTCATTAATCGTGTAGTGATAAATTTTACAAGTTGGACTTAGGTGCCCTTTGTCACATATATGTCAATTTGCCTTTTCAGGGTAACTCTCTCACCTGTCACATACTCACATGTCAATTTGCCTTCTTAGGATAACTTTTTTTTTTGGTCGAATCTCATGTAACTCTCTCACCTCGTAATATAATATGTCATATATGACATATTATATTACGAGGTGAGAGAGTTATCCTGAGATTCAGCCAAAAAAAAGAAGGCAAATTGACATGTGAGTATGTGACAGGGTAACTCTCTCACCTCGTGTATATATATATATATATATATATATATATATATATATATATATATATATATATATATATGACATATTATATTACGAGGTGAGAGAGTTACCCTGAGATTCAGCCAAAAAAAAGAAGGCAAATTGACATGTGAGTATGTGACAGGTGCGTGTGTGTCTATATATATATATATATATATATGACATTTCATCTGAAAATAAATAAATAGTAAAAGAAATACTTTACCAACTTAGGTTAAAATTTAATCTTTTTCTAATATGAGATATAGGCATTCTTTGTGCTTCCTTGGGTTTCGTATTTACTGTTCACAGGAGACGGTGGCAAAACCTGAATTATATATTTGATAGGGGCCTAAAAAATATTCAGGATTTTTTTTGTTTTTATTTCACATTCGCTGTAATTTTTAAACATATTATTCTAAAAAGTTTTTTTTGGTGCTATATTATTCTAAAAAGTTGATATGGAGATTTGAACCTTGATTTATAGATTGCAATATATACTTCTCATTTACCAACAAAGCTAGATAAATTAGTTGATATAATGCTCTTTTACTACTAAATATAATAACAAAAAAATTATATGGCCATGGCCACCACCCACCTACAAAGAATTCCGCCATTGACAAGAGATAACGTTCTAATGTACCAATGGTTAGCGGTGCTACTATAGTGGTGTTTGACCTCTTTCTTTGTCTACGTCTTCGACTTGACGGTTTTTGTTTCGCCTGAGTTCCATTTTTTAGTATGGTGCGTTTGATCAACCTACTGTCGTGCCTTTAATTTATATTATGTTTTTTTCTTAGTCTATATGTCGATTCGTCAACTCTCAAGAACCAGATAGTTGTTGCCTGATCTTTCAAATATTTTCTTGTATTAAAAAAATATAGATATACTTCACCACATCTTAACAATATGTTAAATTTTTTTAATATAATTAAACTATCATTTCTTCATGTATTCTAAAGGTGGTGCATTTTAGGTTTCGAATTATAATATTCGATTAATATATTACAGTTTCTTATAAATTTTCCCTATAGTTGAACTCCAACTATTAGCATAGAAAGATTAAATAATTAAATAGCTAAATTAAATGTGCTTTTAAACACTAATCACTAAATTTAATTAGTTTGAGAGAGTTGGATCTTTTAATTAAACCCTATTTTGAATTAATTAAATATGAAAGTATTTATATAATGGGCAAAATTTTATTTATATAAAAGTAAATATATCTTTTATATATCAAATATTTAAAACAATATAGGTGAACAATCCATCGATGTCTATCTAAAAATTTGAAAATTAATGTTCTAAATTCTATCTATCTATCCATCTATGTTTCTTATACAATGTATCATATATCCTATAATACGGAGTATAAAATAAGCTTTTGTACGGTGCAATAAGTGTCATATTGTTTCATTTTAAAAATCAATATATACCACACTTTAATTATGCACAACCCAATTCAAACCGATTGGGATCAGTTGCCCCAAAAGGAACAACCCTCTCTATTCTCCTCCCCAGCCTCAAAATGAAAGAAAAAAAGATTAAAATTAAAAAAAAATAGTAAATTTTTGTGAGAAGTGATAGAAAGAGAGCGAGAATTTTTCTGCTCCGAATTCAACCACCTACCTTGTAGCTATATACTTGTAGCTATATACGAGTATATGGTTTTCAAACCATGCATAATTGGATCACTTCAAATTGCAAAAACATTATCCAAGCATGCCATCCCACTTTGGAAACAAGGAATTCTAAAATCAAATTAAATCCAATGCACCCTCACTAACACAAAGTACACTCGGGCAAGTGTATCTCCTTGTGATATGATTGATGAAGCAAAATGATACCCTACTTCCATTCAAACCAGCTATGATATCCCATGTAGTTGAGACTAGAGAGGACTTATCCTATTAATTAATGTTGCCCTACTTCCATTCAACTAGCCGCCTAGTTGTGCTGTCCCATAATTAATGAAGTTCACACTTGTGATTTAACTCGACAAGACTATCAAATTTTCTCAAAAATGAAAAGCCAATGTTATTTACACCACAAAATTTACTATTTATACAATATATCTCACTTTTTATATTTTTTTTAAAATACATCATGCTCTTCTTGAGTCACACACCTGCCCCTCAAGAGGTGCAGGGTATTTTACATTAAAATATCTTGCGCCTCTTGAGGGACAGGTGTGTGACTCAAGAGGAGCAGGGGTGTGATTCAAGAGGCGTAGATGTGGTGCATATAGTAAAATTTATGGGTGTAAATATTATCACCAAACATAAAATACAATACATACTCCATCCGTCTCAAAATTTAAGCCGTTTTAGAATTTTGCACAAGTTTTAATAAAACACTAGCTCACACCTCAATCAACATCATCATTTCACTAACTTTTTCATACGTTTTACTACCTCCGTTTGGCAAAACTTACCGTTTACTATTCATGTACGCTTTTTTAGAATGATAAAAACTATATAAAATATTCATTTTTTTAAAAAAAAATTAACAAGTTTGTACTTATTAATAATAACTACAAAATTGTTAAAAAAATTATTAAAAAAACTAGATATTTAATATAGTTTTTATCTCCTAAAAAAGCGTGCATGAATAGTAAAACGTCAAATTTTGCTGAACGGAGATAGTATTGTTTTTTAATACACACTATATTTTTTAACCATTCAAAATCTTTAAAAAAAGTCAACAACACACAAATCGATACAAATTATTATTATCCACTTTCTAGAAAACCTAAAATGACATCTATTTTGATACAAAAATAAAGTCCTAAAACGACCTAAATTTCGAGACGGAGGGAGTAGTATTTTTTAAATTATAAAAGATGTATATATATACCCCTCATTTATAAATAAGTGTTGTTTGACTAAGAAGTTAAAAACTATACTATATAAAATATCAATTTTTTAAATTAATTTATTACTTATTGAGTAGTAAATATTTTTAAAAAATAATAAAAATAAATTGACATTTTACAAAAAGTTTTTAGCTTATTAAAAAATATGCTAAAACCTATATTTGTGAACCGAAAGTATATATGTTTATAGTTTGAGAAGTAAACAAGTGAAAAAAGTGAGGGTTTATTTGGTTGGACGTCGGAATTATAATTTCTGGGAAACTAATTTCTAGTCATTCAATTTTCATAGGGTAAAAATTATGGGAATTAAGAAAATACATTTGTTTGTATTTTAGTTTATAAATTAAAATGATAAAAGTGAAAGTTTTCAATTGAAAAATTGAAAAGAGTGGAAGTAGCATTTATCTAAGAAGAGCTATATGTAAATAAACTTTCTGAAAAATGGAGGAATTTCTTAGATTTTTCTAATATGAAAATGTCAATCAAGTTCGTATATTTTATTTACTTCGATTCTGGTATTTTCTACTTTCTGGAATTTAACATCTTAGATTTTTAATTTATCTTATAACAAATATCAATCAAACACATATATTTTATCTACCATCCGAATCAGCCCTTAAATTACTCAAAATCAAAATATTTTTCAATATTCGTAATTCATAATTGTCGATCATGTGACTCTTGTGTGGACAGGGTCGGCCAAATCATACATGGGCCATAAGCAAATCATATGCCCAAAAATCCTAAGGATCAGATAGATTGAATTGTGTCGGCCAAAACATAATTAGAGCTCCTCTCTCCTCTGGAGATAGGTTGAAACCCTCCCAATTGCCCACCAATAGCGGGCCTAGCGGCTAGCCCCGTCCACCACCACCTGGTCCAGTTGAAGAGTGAGCCTTTGAAAATGAGAGAGTGGAGAACCCTAACCCTTTTCCTACCTAACCAATTAAACACTAGAAACCAAAACCAAGAAAAATCGAATCCAATCCGCCTCCGCTCGAGAAATCACGTTGGAGCTTCATTATTCTGACTCATAACACTCGCAATAGGCCTCTCTTCGGAGGGTTGTGATGAAGAGGAGAAGGATTCCTGCTAGAGATCGGAGGAAGATGGGGATCTACGATACTGAAACGAGATCGCTAATATCAAGAAAATCTTTGTGGAAGGGGCGTCCATCCCTCTGATAATGCATTTTTTGTATAGACATTCTAGGTAGTTTTAGGGTAGTTTTAGGTTGTATTTTCATATGTTTTTCTAGTTAATTCGCATCTCTATCATTTTATATTCGAAGTAATTAGGAATCTATGCCTTTTATGGTTAAATGTGCAGATTCGCGGATCCGAACTCGAAGGATGGTTTGAGAGGGCGATGCTGGAGCCCTGAAGATGCTGGAGCTACTTAGGAATAGGATGACTGAGAAGAAGAGAAGACGTATCCAAGAACGAGCTATAAGGAAGTCAAGACGAGGACTCAAGTGAAGGCACGGAAGACAAGCGAAGAGATCCGAGGAACAGAGGGTCGGCGTCCGCGGATACTGAGCAGCACCCGCCCCTAGACATATTGAAGATTGGCGCCCGCCGATGGGAGTTGGTGCCCACCGATGGGAGTCCGAATCAACATAATCTTCCAAGAGCTTATCCTTTACATATTTTACACTATTAAATAATTATTCATCCATACAAATATTGTAAAAAATATAAATTTTATTTTAACGAATAATCGCCCAATCTCCGAATAATTTCATTCCAAGAAATAATCTCCCAATACTGATAATGCATGATTTGTTTAGGTATTATAGGTCATTCTTAAGTCATTTAGGCTGCATTTAGTTAGGTTTTTATCATAAAGTGCGATCATTGCCTTGAAAGTTGCAAAGTTTGAAATCTACGCATCTTATGCCTAGGATTAGGCTAAAGGAGATAGAGAAAAGCTAAGATGTGAAGCTTAGGAAGCATAAGTAAGAATCAAGGAAGAAGACGGAAGGAGAAACGAGCAAGACAAGACGAGAAGAAGAGAAAAATTAAAGAATCACTGCAGAGAAGCGGCGTCCGCGACCAGGGATCGGTGCCCGCCGACCTCGGCGCACAGATGAGGACTCCGCGGAGCTATAGTGGATCGGTGCCCGCCGATGAAGATTCTGGAAGATTTTCTTTCGTGGGCAAATCCGGCCCATTGAGCTTTTCTTCTACCTTAAGTTCTCCAATTTCTACCTTTCCTATACCTATAAATACAGCTCGCCTCAGCCCCCAATTCACACATCGACTTAACACACCACATCTCTCCATTTCTCTCTTTTCCCTTTTCCGCTATTTTGGTAAGCCATGCTCGGCTAAACCTTTTATAGTTTTAATTTGCTTATATTTTATGCATTGGTTAGAGACATGTGAGGGTTGTTTAAATACTACTCCCTCTGGTCAGAAATATTTGATGTTTTAGGAGGTGAAATTTGTTCAACAATATTTGATGTTTTAGTAGTAATAATTACCCTCTTTTTAACTTTTGCACTAATATCAATATAAGTTGTACTTTTTTTTGCTTAACCAATTACATTTGTGTATAATAAATGTGATGGGGGATTAAAAATTATTCCCTCCGTCTCAAAATACATGTCTTTTTAGCCTATAAAATTTTGTCAAAAATACATGTCTTTTTAGATTTAATCATTACACTTAACCTACTTTTACATCTAATCATTACTCTAATTTTTACATCACCCCTACTCTCCTCCTCACAAATTAAAAAAAATAAACAAATACAAGTTTAATCATTACATTTAACATACTTCTTAATTCCCCTGCTCCGTCCTAAAAAGACATGTATTTTAAGACGGAGGGAGTATTTGATAGGGTATTTAAAGGTGGAAATAATAATTAAAAGGTTTCTTAATTTGCGCGTAAAACTCTAAAACATCGTTTATTTCCGACCGGAGGGAGTATTTTATAGTTAGGTTTATGCATATTTGGTTATTTATTACTCTTGTTCTTTATATGTTAAGTTGTTTACTTGTCTTAATTGGCCACTAAGATAGATAATCAACATGCTAAGAGGTTAGCTAAATCCGCTATTGCGAGCATTAATCCGATATAGTAGCAAGCATATCTTGATGAACAGGTTGGTATTCATGAATATGAAAGAGTAATAACATACTCCGTATAGTTTATTGTTATTCTTAGCGGATGCGATAGCTGGGTTGGGAAACCAGGTGAGACATTGAATATGCGAGAATTACATGAATTATATGCTTATGTGATTAGGAACTTATTGCTTCTCGATCCTCATGCAAGAGTTTAAGGAATTGATAGTGATCGAATCAGGAAGCTATTCAATTATATGCACAAACCAACACTAAGATATCCAAGCATAATATCCAAGCATAACCAAACAACCCGATGATCATAAAACTACCAATGTTGTGAATATAAGTGAAATTATATACATTTCTCATATTATTTACTTTGCAATCATTATCTCGTTTACTTTATTTCCGCTCATCATTACTTTTACTCTCATTACAAACTACCAACGTTTACTTTATTTCAGCAGTCAGCATCCTCCATATTCCAAACCATTGAGAGTTAGAGCATTCAACACGTACTTTTAGAGAGAGCTTTGTAAAAAGAAGATGTCCTTCACAAAATCATCCGGACTGAAGTTACTTAGGAGACAACTCAACATTAGAGGTGACATTAAGATGAGGTATACTGAGTATTGCTTATTTATTTAGATGTTGGGAAAAAGTTTTTTCATAGCATAAATGGGTAGAGGATATATCCATGTGTGATCTAGAGAACTAAATGTTATGAACTTGTGTCTCAGTTGATAATAATGTAAGTATATATAGAGTTGTTTTTACTAATAGAGGTGGGTTCCACGTGAAAATATTTTAATCTTTGTTTGATTTCTTTTATCTTAAGAACTTGCTCAATTATTTCTTGCTTGTGTTAAGTATTTCACTACGTACATTAGGAGCTTAGTAGTGAGTTTCCTTAATTATAATTGACCCCTCTAGATCCAACAAGCATTATTTCACCTTAATGAATTATTTCTGACAAATATAATTGGGTCATCAGTTTTAGGCGACCATATTTGTTAAATGTTCGTCGCTTGAATTATGTTCGTCGTCTAAAAATTATTCAAGCGACGAACTTTAATATTAGTTGGTCGCCTGAATCTGATCTGAGATGTGTTCTATCCTTGGGAGATTCAAACGACGAACCCTCATAAGTCCGTCGCCGGAAGTGAACTCAGGCGACGGACGCTCAAGGGTCCGTCGCCTGAGCTGCAATCTGGCATAGTGAAGGTTGCTATGACCTAATTAAAACAATACATCATTCGGCGAAAAAGGCAATATGACGATATCTTTTGAGAAAAACACATAATTCGGCGAAAAATGTGGATTTAATCGAGCTATGATTCAAGTAGAACACATAGCAATTGAAATGAGATTTGAAGATATCTTTCGAGAAAAACACATAATTCGGCGAAAAAGGCAATATGATGAGATTACCAGTGAAGAGGTAACCCAATCACCTAAAGAATCATTTCAAGTCAACAACTTTTTATTTACAATTATCAAGCACTTTCCTTGCCTTAGTCCTCAGTTTAAGAAATTTTAAAAGTATGAGGAGATCTTTGATTTTGTGTTTAATGTGGAGAAGCTAAAGTCTGTTAATGATACTAGCCTTTGAGATCATGTGACAATTTTTAAAATTTTCTCACACATGATGGACACTTTAATATTGATGCATCAAATTAATGTTTAGAATTGCAACTATTAAGGAACTCACTTCTAGTAAAAACGAGTAGAGCAATAGATTGTTGAATAATTTGTGAAAGATGGATGAATGTAACCCGAATGCATATGTTGCATATCAAATTTGTTAACCATATCAGTAGCATTCACTAAAAAGACTTTTTGCCCTGAGATGATATGGTGCAATAGTCGTACGTTGATGGGTTTTTTTTCACCCTTTGACAAGAGTTTTGGTTTTTTTTGCGAAGATCATCATGTCATCTGCAAATGAGAGGAATGGAATGTTAACACTTGATCTAGATATTTTAATCCAGTATTTTTAATTATCTGATTGGTTGCTTGTTGTTTGTACGTAGTTTCCTAGCGAGGACTTGCTTCTATGATGAACAGGTAAAGTGAGAGTGGATCTCCTTTTCTATATCAATAAAAGTGAAAACAAATTTCAATACTCCATATTTGGTATGTATTATCTCTCTTAACCAAAATATATCATTCTAGTGTTATTGTTGTTAATTAAATTTAACATTTTAGATATTTCGATGTGTATTTTAAACCATTTCTCTAGTAATTATTAATAGATGATTAACTATAGTTATAATAATGTCAAAAACAATAACAACCCAATATATCCCGCGATTAACTATAGTTATAATAATGTCAAAAACAAGAGTAATAAATTATTATTTTTTAACACGGTAAAAATTTAAGTAGTGTCAAATCCTAACTGTTGACTCACCATCCAATAGTGTTTTTGGAACAAAAGTAAGGAACTCTACATTTGTGTAATTAATGGGTGCTCAAGTGTTACAAGAGGTCAAGGGTTCAAATCCCATTCTTTACACATTTGTGTAATTAATGGGTGCTCAAGTCTTCATTGGCTTGGGTGAGCCTGTCTAGCGGCTTGCCGCCTGGTTTACCGGTTTGCGTCCTTTGCAGGCTAGGGCTCGGACCCGTAAGGATTAGTCTCGGAACCCCCACGTTAAAAAAAAAAAAAGAACTCTACATGGGAAGCAGTGACCCTGGACTTATGTTATGGTGCACCACTTTATCTGTCACTAGTTGCCTTCATGGAGCATGTGTACGTAGAGCGTCGGCGATCACATGTTGCTAGATGACCTCTAATTACGAATCCAACTGCAACTTTCTTTGTAAACAACTTAGACCCGTCGAAATTGATCTTAAATGACACTCTAGTAGATTCTTCAAACAAAGATTTTCGCAAAAATAAAATAATAATAATAATAATAATAATAATAATAATAATAATAATAATAATAATAATAATAATAATAATAATAATAATAATAATAATAATAATAATACATTGTAAGGCCTAGCAAATTCAGTAGGGACGAAATCAGAAATGAAAGTTAGGGTAATAAGTTGAAATGGTCTTATATATAATAAATAAAATTTTAAGAGTTACTAATATATATCACATGTATACACACACCTAATTAATAATTAAAAAAAATGGCTTTAGGGAGGAATCAAACCCGGTTGGTTGACAATAACTCTATAATCTTATATTAATCATAAAGAAATTCAAATAACCAACTACACACGGTCAAAGCCAAGCCAGTTCGTGCCTAAAATCCACATATTGCTATGATGATCTCTAATTACAAATCAACTGTATTTTTTCTTGTGAACAATTTAAACCCATCAAAATTGATACTCTATCCGTCTCGAAATTTAGGTCATTTTAAGTCTTTATTCTTGTATCAAAATAGATGTCATTTTAGGTTTTCCAGATAGAGGATAGCAGGGACGGAGTCAGAAAGTTTTGAGGGGAGGAATACAAATTAAAGTACTACACAACGATATTGAGAAAAATTTCGTAAAACACACAACGTGTTCGATATTATTATCTAGTGTCAAATGATATTACAAACTAGTGGTAAATGATATTACAAACTAAAAAGTTCATCATTTCTAATTAGAGGTCTATACTACGTACGTACTAAATAAAACTCTGTTATTTTTTTCATTAAAAAAATAAAAAAATATAAGTAAATAAATAAAATAGCCGAATAAAATAAAACTAACAAAATAAGGATTTAACACACAATAAATAAACATTGAGCCAATATTTAACTTGTTGTATTCTTAACATGTAATAGTGTATAACTAGATATAAAAAATTTAAACTTGCGTAGCTTCTTACCAAATTCTCAAAATAAGTAATACTCCCTCCGTTAATTAAAACTTGACGTTTTACTATTCACGTACGCTTTTTTATGTGTTAAAAACTATATAAAATAATAACTTTTTAAATAATTTTTTAAAATAATTTCAGGCTTCTTACTATTAAGTATCCATTTATAAAAACAAATTTTAAAAAAAATTAATATTTTATATAGTTTTTATCATTATAAAAAAGCGTGCATGAATAGTAAACGACAAGTTTTAATTAACAGAGGGAGTATAACCTATGGTTTCGAAGCTCTCGAGATGAATTATTATACGTGAATATCAATTTAAATAAAATATAAAAGTATTATAATATATAAAATAAAATTAAAGTGATTAATACACCTACAATTTTCAAACATTCATAACTTTTTACTCAGATGTCGGATTAAGGCGTATTATATATCAAAACGAAGCTATCGACGAGGAATATACGCCTAGGTAATTTGTTGGATGAGGGAAGGGGCACGTGCTCCCCCATGCCCCCATTGGCTCCGCCTCTGTGGGATAGTTATGATTTGTATCGATATGTGTGTTATTGATTTTTTTAAAGATTTTGATTGGTTAAAAATGTAGTGGGTATTAAAAAACAATAAAATTTATGAAAAAGTTAGTGGAATGATGATGATGATTGAGTGGTGAGTATTTTATTAAAACTTGTGCAAAATCGTAAAACGACTTAAATTTTGAGACGGAGGTAGTATTAAATAATCCTTCAGTACGGAGATTTTCAAACAAAGAATTTTTTCTCTTTCAAATATTAATTAGATAAAAAGTAATAATATATTAAGGTATAATAGTGATTTGCATTGTTAATTTTTTTTATTGTTTTGTTTAACCGATTGAGTAATTTTTTAACTAAAATATAGGGTGTTGATATATACACCGCAAATCCGGGTTAAGGATTTACACGTCCTTAAGGACGTGCAAGCCTTATGACTAATTAATATTTAAAAAAAATTAATTAACCTCTTTTAATCAAAGGACGTGCATGATTTGGGGTGTATATAGCAAGGGCGAAAATATATTCACATTTATAATTATATATACACTCTTCCGACAACTAGCTAGACGCCTAGACATCCTAGTATGTTATATATCGATTAAAAAAATGTAAAGATCGGCCATAGCCCGAGGTGGTGTTGCAACTTGATTTACCAGGCAAGATCTCGTACAATTTTTATCAACTTTTATGTATCCTTTATTGTAACACAAAATTAGTTAGGGTAAATATTTATAAAAAATATTAATTTATATGTTATAAATAACCAATGATACATATTTGTATAATTTTTTCATGAAAAAACTTATTTTAAAAAATATTAAAATTGAAATGACGATTATTTAATGATAATATTTTTAATATTTTTTAAAATATGTTTTTTCATAAGGCAATTATATAAATATATATATATGATTGGTTATTTATAACATAAAAATAATTTTAAATTCTTTTTATCATAAATATTTATCTTAATTAATTTTGTGTTGTACTAAAAAGTACATAGAATTATAGAAGGTTAAATAATTTTGTGTTGCACCTAAGGTTATAGGAGATCTTATCTCTTGATGAACATAACAAAAACAGGCCTATAAATAGCTGATCCCACTCAAACCATTTCAACTCATCATCTCCATCAAAACCAACGCAAAGTACCAGCTAGAGAAATTAATTAAGAGGAAAACAATTTATAAATATATCCAAAAAAAAAAGATGGTGGTTCTAGCACATTCAACACCACCAAACAGAGTCATCTCCCACCTCAATCATCCTTGCAGATTTCTTCCCATCATCGCCCCAAAAATCCCTACCACCACCACCTCCAATTTCCGCAGCCAGCAGGAAATCCCGGCCATTGATCTATTGGCCCCGGGATCGGAGTCGCTCCTCGTTAAGGCCTGCGAAGAAGTCGGGTTCTTCAAGGTGACCAACCATGGAGTTCCCACCGAGCTCATTTCCCCGTTGGAGGATTTGGCGGTCAAGTTCTTTAGCCTCCCACTCCATGATAAGGTGAAGGCAGGTGGCTCCACCGCCTCCCCTCTCGGATACAGAAACAAGAATATCGGAAGCAACGGCGACGTCGGGTGGCTCGAATATCTCCTCCTCTCTCCCTCTTCGGAGTTCATCTCCCAACTCTCCAATTCCATCTTCCCTGATGACCCTCACAAGTTCAGGTGTGCATGGATTTATTTTTATTTTTATTTTTTTACATTGTGAAGTGGGGCCCATTTTTATTTTTGTTTTTGTATATATATATATTTATTGATTCACAGGGGTGCTGTGGAGAACTATATATCGGCAGTGAAGAAGGTGGCATGTCGAGTGCTGGAGGCGATGGCGGAGGGGCTTAGAATGGACCAAAACGATGCGTTTAGTAGGTTGTTGAACGACGAGAATAGTGATTCTATTTTCCGAGTGAACCACTATCCGCCGTACACATCATCAGAGGTACTGGAAGCTGGTCTGGGAGGAGAAAAGCTGATGGGATTCGGAGAGCACACAGACCCTCAGATCATCTCGGTCCTCCGATCAAATGACGCATTTGGGTTCCAGATTTTGACTAGGGATGGGGATTGGATTTCGGTTCCACCCGACAATAAATCCTACTTCGTCATTGTTGGTGACTCGTTACAGGTATACCGAATAGTGGCGGAGCCAACAATTCGGCTAGTAGTGCTAAAAAAAAATTTGGGAAAATATTTTTTTTATATACCTAATAAGAAGATTTTAAAAAAAATATATTGAAAAAAGCAATAATTTTTTTTTATTTTTTTATTATATTTTTTATTTAAATAGGTAGTTGAGAGAACCCAAAAATATAGAAAAAAATCAAGAAGAATTATTTTTTTAACAAAATTGAAAGCAAACGTTAAATATATAATTTAAATATAATATTTTTTATTAAAATAATTGTGATGAATAATGATATAATATAACAAATAAAAATATAATTTAAACATATATGTAGTATAACATTTTCAATGGAAATAATTGTGAGGAATAAATTGAACCCAAGACTTTTTTATTCCACCTTCCTTCCTTTACCACTTGAGCTAGAATGCACTTTTACTTCAAGCTCTATTTAAAAATCTTATATTACCTCAAAACACTAAATATATGCAAATATATATATATATATATATATATATATATATATATATATATATATATATATATATATATATATATATATATATATATATATATATATATATATATATATATATATTGTATTTTTTCGACTAGGGGGTGCTCTAACACCCCCGAGCACCCCCATCTCCGCCAATTACTGAATACAGCGGCGAGTCCGGGGTTAGTTGAGGGGCCGGAAAAATTTAATAATTGAACCCTGATTTTTTTAACAAATCATCAATATTATGAATGTTTAAATAGAATAAAAACATTAAATCGGGCATACTTTATTTCACGATTTTCAAATATTTTAATATAACATACTCCCTCCGTCCGATAATACATGGGCTTTTAGCTCATTTCATGTTAATTAAGGAAACCTATAACTAGTTAGTTGGCAAAAAAAGGAGATAATTACCCTAAAAACCCATGTATTTTTAGGGTAATAATTACCCTAAATACATGGGTAATGTAAAAGGAACTAGCTTGTACTACTTTTAGGGGTAATAATTACCCTAAAAACCCATGTATTTTTTACAAATATCAAAGGTTAAAAGCTCATGTATTACTGGACGGAGGGAGTACTAATTTAAAGTTTTCAGATTTAATTATAATATTAAGTTATAAAGTTTTAACAAATGATAATTACGAGTATATCAGTCTTCAAACATTTATAACTTTTTACTTAAGTGTCGAATTGAGTTTAAAATATATCAAATCGAAGCTATCAACGAGAGGAATATACATATTAAATTTTATTTTTTATTTGGAGGCGACTGCCACCCCTGGTCCCGAAGATTGATGGTTGATACTGATCATCAATTTGCTTCTTCTATAACCTCACTCATATTAGTATGTATATTTTATTTTCAGGTGATGACGAATGGAAGGTTTAGAAGTGTAAAGCATAGAGTGGTGGCAGAAGAGAAAAGATCGAGGATATCGATGATATACTTCGTAGGGCCACCACTAAGTCATAAGATAGCTCCCTTACCCAGCTTGATGGATGACGGGGAAGAAAGCTTGTATAACGAGTTTACATGGGGAGAGTTTAAGAAATTCGTTTACAAGTCGAGGTTGGCTGACCATAGGCTTGGCTTCTTTGAGAAGTCCGTACCCATCGTGAATCAAGATTTGGCTATTAAACAAGTTTACGGTGGTTCGAAGATGTAATGGATGATCCATTGGTCATATATCCAACTCACATGTTAAGAGTGTTTTTTCATTCGGAGAAAGAAGTCTTTGTTACATACTCGCAACTTTGAATGATACTCTTTCCGTTCCTTTTTAATTGACTTCTTTATTATCTATATATGTGTTTTAAAGTGATAAAAAAAACCTATATAAAATATTTATTTTAAATTTTTTTTTAGTAATCTCATACTTATTAAAAAAAATTAAATAAAAAATTATTATTTTATGTAATTTTTACCTTTTTAAAAAAAAACTTATATAACTTAAAAATATCATTTAAACACAAACCGAAGGAGTATAGTTTAGAGCCCTGGCTCGTGCACTCAATCATTTTTATTTTTTTTTTGTCTTAACTCAATCATTTGTGTTTTTTTTTATCAGATAACTCAATCATTTGTTGATGTACGGATAGCTTATACTACATTTTTTTTTAATTATTTCTTTCTTACCTTTTTTTTTTAAGAACATGGGTGTGTTTCTAAAGATGGGATTACTACTACGGTTAAGTTTGCTAGTCACGGTATTGGGGTTCCCACTTCCCACTAATTGTCTGCTCTGTACTATATGAACAACGAGGATATTGAACACCACTCTTTGATTGCCCAATCTCATATGCTACATTACAACTTATTAGGGGTGGACACAAATCCCGCAAATCCCGATTCCGTTCCGGGCCCGTCCCGGTCCCGATGGGATTTTGAAAAAAAATAGTGAATCACGTCCCGGTCACGTCCCGCAAAAATTATGTATGCAGGACGGGACGCGGGACGACCCGTCTCAATCCCGCAAATCCCGTCCCGTCCCGCATATATAATAATGTAATATATATATATATATATATATATATATATATATATATATATATATATATATATATATATAATGTAATATATATATTAAATTACACACTGCATTATAGTATATTATATATACTCCATTAGATTACAGTAGGTAATATATATATAGTATAGTATGTAATACAGTATATAGTATATACTGTAATATATACTCCGTATTAGATTACATACAGCATGTGTTATAGTATATTGTATATGTATTAGATTACAGTATGCATTATACGGAGTATATAGTGTATTATATATAATATATACTACATAAGTGTGAATATATAAATATAGGGTAACTCGTAAAATATATAAAAAAAATTATTATATGTGTTACGTCTTTGAAAATCGCAAAATATATAGGAAATTTTTTTATTTTTTTATAATCTTTTGTATTTGAGGGACAAGGCCCGTCCCGTCCTGGTCCTGTCCCGTCCTGTGAGGGACAAGGCCCGTGTGGGACTAAAAAAAAGGAGTAAATCCCCTCCCAGACCCGTCCCGCAAAAATTACGCGGAACGGGACGCAGGACGACCTCCGTCCCGTCCCGTCCCGTCCCGTCCCGCGCCCACCCCTACAACTTATATCACCCAGTATCGCTGAAAAAACCATCACCTTCCACTAGTAGAAAAATGTGAATATAGCCTGCTACATATAAGAGGCCAGATGTGGAAAATCCGGGGTCTAAAATGCTTTAAAACTTTTATCTTTTCTTTTTTTTAAAAATTGTAGAGTAGATAACCCGGATATAAGGCACGCCCTGGTGAAAATGTCATGAGAATTTCACCACAACATAAATCAAATAGCCCGGATCTCCATATATCTGGGCTAAATGTCTGTTTTTTTTTTTATAAAATGAAAGGTACATTATAGTCCGGATCTACCTATATCCGGGCTATATTCCAATTCAAATAGCCCGGACGTGTTTTTCTATATCTGGGCTATATACCTATTATCACACCAACTTGATACTCGGACCATATAGCTCATATCCGGGTTATATTTAGCGATACGCCCGGGCTAAAAAATGATTTTTCTACTAGTGTTCCAATCGAATTCTGCAAATATTTCAGATACTTTTAACCAACTAAAGATTGAATTAGGAAACCATGATTTCAGATACGCCCGGGCACGCATCCGGTATTTCCACAATAAATCTATCTTCAAAAACATCACGCCAAACCCACGAACAATTGCATCTTTCATTAAGGACCAACTTGAGAGCTGGAAAAAAAAAGCAAAAGAACTTGACCAAGAATCAAACAAAGATCCAAAACAAATCAACAAAAACACCCATAAGAATTCAGTCAATAAACGACGACGGTGCAAATGGACAAAACCGCAACCCAAATGGCACAAACTTAATTTTGACGAGGCCTTTTCAGCTTCAAACATAGATTCTTACGGCTACATAATCCGTAACCATCTTGGTTCTGTTGCTCATATTGGTGCAGGACCTTCCCCCGGCTTTCAAATCTGTCAATGGTTCAGAGGGTTTTGCCTTGTGGAAGAGTATTAACAAAGCTTCTGAACTAAACATCAATCAACTCATTATCGAAGGTGGCTATTTAAATGTTATTAATAGTCTTCACAATGGCTCATCTTGCTCAGGAGACATTAAAATGATTATATCAGATTCCCTTCTCTCGCTTCAACAGTTTAGCTCTGTACAGATCCGACACATTTACAGAGAGGTCAATCGTGTAGATGATCATCTTACATACATGGGCCTTGCTTTTTCTGATTTGAATCCTCCAGTGGACATTGTGCTCTCAAATTACATCCTTCAGGATGCTCTTGGTTAGATTGGCTTCAATTTGCCAAATTTTTCCGGTTCAGAAAAAAAAAACAAGGGTGTGTTTAGAATCCATTGCATTTTAATTATAATGCAATTATTTTACCTCGTTTTATAGGAAAGAGAGTGAAATTTTATACATGTGCAGCCCCCCTTCGAGAATTTTTTTTTAAAAAAATTAACAGACCAAAACAATTGATGACGTTTCAATTCAAAACCATTGTCTTTTTTGTCATTTACTTCTTGTTATTTTCTTCCGGTCATTTACTTTTGTTATTTGATTCTGGTTATACATGATGGTTAGTCCATCTACCGGCTTGTCCGGTCTCTCGATTCTCTAAGCTTGTCTAGAGAATCGAATTTCTTTCCTTATATATAAAAAACACGGCTTTTTAGTTTAAATTAAAACGGCAAAGTTTATGCTCAAAATGATGCCAATTATTATTGTTTTTTTTCCTTCAAACAAACACAAAGATGATGTTTTCAATCTATAATGACATTGTTTTTTTCTTTCTAAAATGACACCGTTGAAACCTAACGAGTCATGTAATAATGTGTATCTAGGTATAAAAACTTTAAATTTGCATAGTTTTTAACTTAACTATTGAATTAAGTAATATAGTATCTTGCTTTAAACTCTTACATTTAATTATATTATTAGTATATCAAGTTAAATAAAATATAAATGTATCGATGTTTATTAAATAAAAATGAATAAAAATAATACGAACTATCGCGCGCTGGTGAGCCAAAATTAATACGAACTTTTAAAACTATAAATTCATATTCAAGCTATAACATATTAAACCAAAATTAATATAATGGCCAAATTTTGAAAATAAAAAATTAATGTATAACTTAAAATATAATTAATATGAAAGATTGGTAAAAAAAAATTAAAATTAATAGTAGTTACTTTTCATTATCTTCCAAATTGCATTGCCTATGCTTGAATTAATGAATTCAAACTCATTATCAAAGTAGAATAAATTGAAACTCACAATCAGATAGAACTGCATCTCCCAATTCCCATCAATTTCAAAATAATAAGGTTAAATTGACATTGCATCCATGTTCGATCGGGAGTAATTGGAGAAGGTATAAATTTACTGGCCGACGAGGCTGGTTTCTCAGTCCTAGGATTCGGCGGAGGTCGATGGTCGGCGTGCTTGAAGATGATTATGGTTGGCAAGCGGGAGTTATTGGAGATTTGCAGATAAGACCATCTTATAACCATGGGATACCTCTTCCCCTCTTTTTTCTCTCTAACCTAATAATATTTTGACGCCTCATTTATTTTTTTCCTTTAAATTAAACTAGTCTTAGTACCCACCCGTTGTGCGGTTTCTTAATAATTAAAATGATATTTAATTTATATTTTCTTTAAAAATAAACTAAATTAGGAGTACATTTAGTTCAGATATTATATACAACATATTATATTGAACAATCAATACATAAACAAACACAAATATATATAAATTATGTTTGATGGAAATTAATACTTCAATTTTTCTTAAATAAATAAATCAAAACTTTGGAAATTTTTTAAGATAAAAAATAAAAAGTACACAAAATCATATAATAATGTCAACATATCTGTTAAATTATAAGCAATTGGCATACGTGTCATATTCTAGATTAATATGCTGTTATTTAAAACTAATACTTTTACTCTTAATATAATCATAATTATTATCTTCAATTATCATTCTCATCCCTACGTTTTCCCTATTTTATTGATATTTATCTTTTGATAATCCCTATTTTATTGATATTTATCTTTTGATATTTATATGTCATGACATTTACAGTTGAAACGGAGCATCAAATAAAAAAACCCCGTAGCTAATTGCCTAATTATTATATTTCATTAGTTAGATACAAAGATGACTCAAGATACGTTATTTAATAGATAAACTTGGATTGGCATTATTAATAAATTTATATAATTTTTTTTGGTCCAATATATATTATTATATTTCATTCGTTAGATTTTTTTTATCCAATATATATTATTATATTTGATTAGTTAAATTGGATATGTTTTCAACAATAAGTGTATTACGTGTATAATATATATTAATTGATGTGGATAAAAAATATAATACAATTTTATTTTAGAAAATGACACGTAAGCAAAAATAATCTTGTTTTAATCCAGAAAATTCCACGTATGCGAATCGCACCAGAGCCCGTTTCAGGCCTCTGTTTTAGTATTTTATATAGATATTGATATTGATATAGATAGATATAGATTATATGAATTCTTTAATTAACAAAAATGATTTAAAATGGGATTAATTACTTGGCTAAAATAAGTTATTACAAAATAATTTAACTTCTATAAAAAAAATTGTGGTCTAATGAATAGGTAATTAAATAATGAAATAAAGAAAATATCGATAAATAAGGAGGACATGTGGCGGTAGATAATGGTTTAATATAGATAGATAGATATAGATCTCAACCTTTTATGACATTTAAAAAAGATATTACCATCTTATATTTTTTTCACCGTTAGCTTTTACCTAATTTGCTTTCACCCACACCATAATATTATTTGATTTTAAAAGATAAGTTTTTACCTAATTATATTCGTTTATTAATTGATGTGACCCAAAAATATAATACCACTTTAATCCAGAAAATGACACGTAAGCAAAAATAATCCCGCTTTAATCCAGAAAATTCCGTAGACGCGAGATCGCACCAGAGGCCGTTTCTGGCCTCTGTTTTAGTATTTTATATAGATTTAACCTTAATCTACCTCTTCTTTTAAGGTAACCTCATTTTTTTCTATAGCCATGGGTTTACCTAGCTTGTTACCTTTATATATTACATATGTATCATCATATATTATTGTCCATTATTTTTATTTATAATTTTATAGATAAAAAAATTAACAAGTACTTTATCTTAATATATTTTATTACATCTAGATGAAAATTAATAAAATTAGAAACATTGTAACATGGTTAAAGATCAATAGGTCAAGATGATTGTTAAGCATTTGTAACATTGAAATTGAGGATTTTTTAGAAGATTTGGATCTTTTTTTATTTGGGATGGGTGGGGGTATTTGAATTATTGTGATCAATGGTTAAGAAAATGATAGGTGAGAAAATAAGTGCAAAGCACAAATGGTCCAGATGTTGGTATATGTAGGTTAAAATTGGGTTAAAATTATAGAGAAAAATAAAATGAAGCTAATGGTATAACTTATTTGGGAAAATAATGATGTGTGTCCGCGTGTTTGTGTGTGTGTTTTAATTCATTTTAATCAACATTACAATTAATAAATGTGAATGAAAAAGGTATGATTATTTTCATTATAAAAAAAAAAGAAAAAAGAAAAAAAAAATTGTAAAAGGGAAGAGGTTGTAAAGACCGAGTATATTTATATATTATGTTTATTTTATTAAATAAATTATTATTAAATTCAATTTGTAAAGGTGGAATAAAACCCGTTCTCGAGCGTAAGTTTTGGATTTTTAGTTATTCCGGCATCATTTAAATTTCGGATTTTGACGGGATTCGATTTTCGCTTTCAAGATCGAGTATTAATAAAGATTAATTTAAACTCCGAGTTTTGATTGAAATTAATTTAATTCCGTTATATTGAGATTGGTAAATTAAATTTAATTAAAATTGTTTTAGTCGGGATTCGTTTGGGCGAGCGGGTTTCGGGATATTTTATCGGGTTCAAAATATCTTGTTGGGACCATATATTTATATATTTTCTTTTTCTTTTTCTTTTCTTTTCTTTCCCTCTCTCTCTCTCTCTCTCTCTCTCTCTCTCTCTCTCTCTCTCCTGCGGTCCCCTCCCCCCGTCCTCACCCTCTGCTGCACTTCACAATAGCACCCCTCCCTCCTGCCCAACAAACACAACCCACAACATGTAATTCCCCCCAACCCACAACCTCCCTCCCCCTCCCTTCTTTCATTTCTGAGGCTGAAACCCCACCCACACCGCCGCCACCATCGGCTCCCTATCCCCGCCGTCGGCCGCCACCAAAACCGCAGCCCGCCTCCAACCTCCCCTGTTTTACCAAGGCTCCCCCACCCACTCCATCTCCGCTTCCTCTTCACCCCTCCAGCAGCAGCATCTGTATCCACCCCATGAGCGCCCAGAAGCGCTACAGCTGCCCAGGAAGCCGCCGAAGGAGCCGCATCGCCGGGCAGCAACACCTCCTTCCTCATTCGCCCTGTTTTCGGATTCGAACTCGGTAAGACTCCATTTCTCCTCCTTTTGCTTCAAAACCCAATAAAGCTCCACCTTTACACCTCTTACCATCATCCTAGGCCAAGAGCTCTCCGATTCCGACTCTGATCAAGCCAAATCGTGCCCCGACGAAGATTTCCGGCAAACCTCCGAGCCCACGGTGAGCCTCCTCTTCCTCCTTCCTCTTACTCTCGTTTTGGTTCTCTAGGGTCGGGGATGGTCGGAATTTCGGGCTGATGAGGTGGGGAGGGCTTGGGCTGGAAGGGAGCTCCGGCGAGGGCTCGGTTCCTCTCTTCCTCTTCTCCGTTTTAAGCGTGAGCCGAGGTTGAAGACAGGGGTCCAGGACCCGGTTCCCTTCTTTTATTTTCTTATTTCCCTGGCCGGTTCAATATAATGTTCCGGTTCATTAATTCTGAAATGGGAAGGGGGGATCCGGGTAGGGTATACGGGTTTGGGCTTGGATTTGGGTTTGTTTTCCGGGTCTTGGGCTTTTGATTGGGCTTCCATTGGGCTGGATTTTATTCTGGTTTGGTTACACATATAGGGTTGTTGTTTTAATTATTTTTTTCGGTAGTATATATATATATGTTATGTATTAAATTATAGTAATGTGTTATGTTATTATATTTATATGATATAGTATATTAATTGTTATTTTGGATATTGGGAAAATAGATATATATATATATATATATATATATATATACTGGAATTTTAATATATTTAAAAGGTTTTAAAAAGTGATATTATTTGATTTTAGGTTATATACTATGGGTATTGTTTTGAGCTTATATGGATAGTAAGAGTAAATATTTGAATATTATTATAGTTGTGGAATTTTATTATAATTATAATATTCTGGAAATAAATCTTTATATATTGTTATTTGTTTTAAAATAGTATTAATTGGATTATTTATATATGATGCATTTTACGAAGATTTAACTATGTGAGCTAGGAAATTTAAAGTGAATTGTTGGTTTTGATTTATAAAATGAAGAGTTATGAAGATTTAAATATGACTTTTGGAAATTGATTTTAAGGTTTAAATGGTTAATATCGGAATTTGGATAAACGATTTTAAAAGAATTGTTTGATTTTCTAAGATGGGTTGTTTGGGAAATTGTTTTGGAAATGAGATGAGATAATCTGAAATGGGATATGAGACGAGATATAAATGATAGTTAGGGGCGCCTTGTGTGAAATAGGTAGACTCATGCATTTATATGTTATTAGGTGTTTGTGAATGTTGGACGTTGCTTGCTATTGGTGACTCTTACTTGGATTCTGCTTCTGCCTTGTTCTCTGCTTTTCGGCTTATTCAGGTAAGTTCCTTTATGGGCTTACTCAGATTCGAAAGAGATTACCGGCTTGTGAATGTATGACATACTAGGTGTTGCATAAGCATTAAAGCATGCCATGTAGTATCATGCTAGGTTGCACTTGTGATTGAGCATTCTATTTCTTTACGCGTATGAAACAGAACGGCCGTATCTGTGATAGTCCTAGAGTCTTTGCTAGGGTCATAGGGTAGCCCAGCCCCATCGGGTGCCCTGAGTCTATCGAGTCGATATGAGCATGATGATAGCCCAGCACCATCGGGCATGATTTATTTATTTTAATTTACGTTATGATGATGAGATATGATGATGAGATATGATATGCTATAGCATCGAACCGGCCGGTCTCTGCACTAACGGAAAGGGGTGCAGAGGTAGGAGAGGGACATGCCACTTGGCATTCTTTGGGCGCCTTTACAGTTATTTCTCGCATATTGTAAATTAGGATCATGCTAGTGTGATTTAATTTCCGCATCTGCATCATCTTTATTATTAGCGTATGTGTATGTTCGATTGCTGGACAGAGCGTGTTGGGGCCTCGGTCTGACCCCACTCGCACCCATTGTTTTTAGGTATGATTGCTCTCTGTTTATATGGCGTGGGAAAGTCCCTCGGCGATTGCAAAGAAATCTGTCTAACCCCGCTAATCTGGCCATCCGACTTTAGAATTATGTTTTGGTTTTGACCCGGCCTTGCCGTGGCTTTTGTATCTGAATCATATTCCACTTCACTTTCGTTTAAACTGAATTTATGAAACTTCGACTGATTAGAGGTTTGAAACCTCGACCCGTACCTGAATTGCAACATCCGAACGAAGGTATCCGACCTTCGAAACGTATCCCGAATATTTATATCCGGGCCGTTACAAAGTTGGTATCAGAGCGAGGTTCTGCAATTCGGGTACGCAAGGGTCGGGTGTATGTTTTGGAAAACCGCCCACGGATTTCGAAGATTTGAAAGCATTTTAAAGGGGCAAAATGAACTTAAAATGTCTAACCCAATTGGACTAATTATAAACTTGGCGTATGATAAAAGAGGAGAAACAACTTATAAGGGATCGAGTGGGTAGAAAAGGCGCTAGACCATCCCTATTGGATGTAGTCGGAAACGGGTAGGCGAAATACTAGCTTGTCCTTTACAGATGGGTCGGGAAGACTCCAAGGAGATCATTGTAATTGCCATTAACTGACTCTATGATTGAGTGCTTGATATGCTGAAGATTTGATTGTTATGTCCTAACTATTGAATGAATATTGAACGATTTGTGCGAACGGAATAGCGGGAGTACCCTTCTTCTTATATGGTTAAGCTCAGCTTTTGCGGAACCGCCCTTTTTCTTATGAATCCTTTGATAGTTCAATCGAGTCCTCCCTTCGAATATCGGTCTCCTCCACGGGAAATCGGGTTGGTAAACATAGTGTTTCGGAAATCATGGTTGGATATGAGGGTTACTTGGGGAGAGTATCGAAAGTTGGCTTTGATGTCATTCCGAGTTAGAAAGTAAGTGTTTCCTAGGTTGTCTTTCTTGATTCTTATGACGATCGACCGGTGTCTTCTTACCACGAAAAGTCGTATCCGAGTCTCACGGGAAAGATGGGTGGTGAGTCTGTTAGGGAGAGTCAATGTTGTCCTTATGGACCTTATCGGGTTATCTTGATTGCCCTGTTCATGATTGTGTGATTCTATATGCACTACTCCTTGACCTACAATTGATCCTTAGTGTGAATTTGTGCTTATGTGCCTTGATGCTCATGATGGCCATTGTATAGGTTCGAACTACATTTATTATGTCCATATCATCCCGACATGATCTGTTTAGTATATTGCATTGTCATACTAGGGCACGAATAAATATGTCATATGCTACGAAGTTGTATAATTGATACCCTCTTTGTGAATAGGTTCATGATAGTGTGATTGACTCTTCCTTATATGAATGCCTCATAAGATGTGCTCTTTAGCATGCTAGCCGATGGTGCCTCGATGCTTATCATTCATTTTGTGACAAGAACCTATGGCATGCCCACCTATTTTGTGTTTCTCAGATTTACTATTGTTGAGGATTTTGCAAATGAGTATTGTTATGTGTTAATTGTGCTAAGGTGAGAATATGTTATTGTAAGCGAGTCTTAATAAATACATGTTCTATCCTAGTATACATCAATTTGAACTCATGTCCTCATATTCTAGTCATGTTGCTTAGACTTGCTCTATACCTCGTTGCGTTTTCCTCTCGTGCCACTATGTCGTTGAGATGTGATTGAATGAACTCTTGCATACCGTCGTATTAGCCAGCCAAGCGCATGTATGTACCATATGTTATATTGAATCACTAGTAACATGTTGGGCCCTTGGTTGCGACTTGTGCGAATCCTACTTTGCCTGCGTTATTGTTGATTCACTCTTGAACTAGGTACCTGATAGTGTGGGTCTTTCCTCTTTCTGTTCTCTCAACATGTTCCACTCGTTCTGATTAGCTTAATGTTGAATTGATGATTGACTAGCTTTCTGTGATAGTTAAACCCAGCATGTTTAAATGATTAAAATGTCTATTACTCTATGACATTCTCTCGTGCTTCCATGAATGTATGATTGACACCTCGCTTGATCACACACCGCTCTATATCATGATTTTGCATATACATGACGCATGAATATCGAAATGAATCTAGTTGAATTACTTTAATTGTACACCTGTCCGATAGGTGCTATTAGTATCATGTAATCCTTATGACTCCCAATATGAACCGCTAAATGATCACGTGTTATACTTGTTCTATGATGCGATCACTATAGTACCCTATATGTACTCTATGATGGCTCATTTTAGCATTTTATAATCTAGCACCCATGATGTCCTCCTTGTACTTTTGATGATGCCTCATGTTTCGTGAATATTATGTTGAAATCCTCTAAATGACTCTTGACTATGCTTGTATCACATTATATATTGCTAGTATCATGTAGGACCCATGCCCTCTAGATGTATCTCGTCATATGATTCCGTGCCATTCTTGACCTAACATATGAGCATTGTGAAGTAGTTACTATGTTGCCCTTTATATGATCTCGTATGATGCATACACCAAACTTGTACATTGTTCATATATGCGATAATTGCTATGCTACTCTTAGGTGTTCTCGTATGACGCTTCATCTGATTGTTATAATATACCTTGCCATGATATATTTGGACTCAATTGTTGATGTGTATACCCTGTTCCTACATTGTTCATATACATGATGCTCGTCATCTTCATTAAAATTCCGCATGACTTCAAATCATATATGATCATTGCTGGTTCCGTCTATCTTGCTTGAAGAATGCTAGGCATGCCTGTTTCCATGGAATACTAGAATGTTAGCTTGTTTCACAAACATCCACGTAGGACTTGATTGTGCCTTTGATATGAGTACGAACGTTGCCCCGAGATAGGTACATGATAGTGTGGATTGAAGTGATTGATATGCTCCATAATGAATTCGTGCGTGTTTGTCAAAATCGTAACCTAATAGACTTTCTTGAGGACAACGTTACTAATCCCGAGTCGGAGTCTTGTCTCTAGTCAGTCGTCTTTAGCTTTGGTCTATTCCGTCTCCGAAAGAGACATTGGGTCGTTCGCTCTTGTCACTCCCCTATCTCCGCTAACTTAAACTCCTACGCGTTACCTTGGATGAGCGACCGCATGGAAAAAGGGATCGGAAAGTCGAATAGCGATAGAGCAGCGCAGCGGAAGCGTGGGCCCATAACCCACGGGCCTCAGGATCGACAATGTCGACGGAACAAGCTCGCTTTGAGGATTACGATTGTTGAGTACGATATGACTTGCAGGTGGGAGCGTCCTCTATTCGAATTGCTAACCCTTTCTGAGCTTGTTGATGATGATATTGCACTGACTTGATGTTGAAAGTTGCTTGCTGATGTGATGATATGATTCGATGCCTTACAGTCCTAATGTGCCATGATGACTTGATGTGGTGCTATTCTGAGTTGCTAAGCATGATCTAATTTCCTTCCTATATAGTATGAACTGCAAATGCCGAGAATCTGAACAGGTTATTAGCTAAGATTATGATGAAACTTGCTAGTTTGAATTGACTTTATTCATATATGGTGTTATGTGATAATTTCGAGCATGACGGTAAATTGGGACTTTTAATACTTGTTGCAATGCTTAATGATGCTAGTTGATATGATGTAGTCCTTATGTGCAATAATGTCCATGATTGCTTCTTCTTTGAACATGTGAGCGAGGTCCCTTTTGGTTGAGTGGTCAGAGAGTGGAGAAAGTTTTTGAATGTTTAGAATAATCGACGGTGGTAAGGGAAAGTTGCAGAAGAGGGGTGTTGACTTAGGTTGGACCGAGTGGGTTCGGGAATTAAGAGGTAATGCTTGATGATTTTCGACAAACTCCTAGGTGAATCTTGGGTGAGAGTATGGTTAGGAATAGGTCGGATAGGCGGTGGTCGAGGAATTTTACTAGAGAATGTGCGGTTAGCAGGGCATGATGCTTGTGAACTCTTGGGAAGTGTGGAAGTGTAAGAAATGGCTTTTAGGAGTAGGGAAGATATAATATGAGAGGGCCTCGAGTGTGAGGTTAGAGATAGTAGTTGGATTCTTAGAGGGGGATTGATAGTGAGAGTTCTTGGTGGAATGAGGGGCGAGATTAGGGTATTGAAATGAATTAGGACTTCTTTTGAGGATGTTACCTGAGCTGATGTTGGTGAATCTAGATGAGGCTGGTTTTGATGTAGGAATTGAAATCGAGCGAGCGGGGTTTGCGTTTATTTTGCTTGGTGATGATGTAAAAGCTTTCTTGATGATGTGATTTATTAAAATGACCTGGCATGATGTTAGATAGCGACTATGATGAACCTAATATGGCTGATATTACATGTTGATATGCAATATTGAATCATAATTGGTAGCGACAACTATACTCATGATATAATGACCCATTGCTATCCTACTATGTTGTTCTAAAAGCATGTTATAATGTGTTGAATGAATCATGAAATTATGATATGTTGCTATGTGAGAGCATGATGTTATATTATGATCAGGAGATGTTAAATGATGAATATTGATTTGGATCATGAATCTGACTTGTATATATGAGATAATGGTGTGTGAGTGCTAAGTGATCGTTATATGACATTGTATGAGTTGAGATGATGTTTTGCGAGTATGCTGACGTTTTGGTGATTCACGCATTGACTGACCTTTCCTTTTTGCTGAATTTTAATAACCTGACCTTGATGTGTTGATGTGTTGACAATGGGTTTTGGTTCATTAATTCTGTGATGAGAAATGCTTTTATGACCTTTGGTATGATCTGGAGATGTGATGTGACCTTGTGGCACTACGATGGTATATGTTGAGGCTTGCCTTATGATGTGTTGATTGGAGATTGGTTGGTTATACAGTTATGCATTTCGTATGGCTTATGCATCTTGCTTGAATTGAGACTGATAGATTGATTCGATTCTGGAAACTAGGAAGAGAATATGGGATTAGCCCTTAGAGGTGGATGACTCCACCTCCTACCCTCGGAATTTGATTGATTGGTATGCGAAAAGCTGTTTTGGTTTTTGGAAGATTTTGACGAGATCTTGATTTGAAAGAAATTGACTTGTTTTAGTGTAAAGTTGCTTGATTAAACGTTGAATTTGAAAATTTTGAACGGTTTTGAAAATGACCAACTTTGGGTTTTAAAGAAATCGAGAGTTTCAAGTATTTGGACGACAACCTTTCCATTTACAAAACGCTTTGAGAATTTACGAACTGGACTTACATTATGACGTCTCACGAAGTGGATACAAGCATTTTATAGGGGCGCTTATAGATTGCTTGCTAAGACCTAGTCGGACGCTATAATGCTTTTATAGTTGTGATACTTCCGAAGGGTCGAAGCAAGGATGTGATAGGGGCGCTTATTACACACTTGACTAGACCAACTGGAGATGTCACGACCGTGACCAGGATGTTGTGAGAATCCTGGAAGACGCAACCGAGATGATTGCAAGATCCTTGGACATGGTCCTCGGACTCGCCGATTTCAAACTCCTTTCCATTGTTTTAAATGATTTTAGTCTCGGGGACGAGACTTGTTTTTAGAGGTGGATAAATGTAAAGACCGAGTATATTTATATATTATGTTTATTTTATTAAATAAATTATTATTAAATTCAATTTGTAAAGGTGGAATAAAACCCGTTCTCGAGCGTAAGTTTTGGATTTTTAGTTATTCCGGCATCATTTAAATTTCGGATTTTGACGGGATTCGATTTTCGCTTTCAAGATCGAGTATTAATAAAGATTAATTTAAACTCCGAGTTTTGATTGAAATTAATTTAATTCCGTTATATTGAGATTGGTAAATTAAATTTAATTAAAATTGTTTTAGTCGGGATTCGTTTGGGCGAGCGGGTTTCGGGATATTTTATCGGGTTCAAAATATCTTGTTGGGACCATATATTTATATATTTTCTTTTTCTTTTTCTTTTCTTTTCTTTCCCTCTCTCTCTCTCTCTCTCTCTCTCCTGCGGTCCCCTCCCCCCGTCCTCACCCTCTGCTGCACTTCACAATAGCACCCCTCCCTCCTGCCCAACAAACACAACCCACAACATGTAATTCCCCCCAACCCACAACCTCCCTCCCCCTCCCTTCTTTCATTTCTGAGGCTGAAACCCCACCCACACCGCCGCCACCATCGGCTCCCTATCCCCGCCGTCGGCCGCCACCAAAACCGCAGCCCGCCTCCAACCTCCCCTGTTTTACCAAGGCTCCCCCACCCACTCCATCTCCGCTTCCTCTTCACCCCTCCAGCAGCAGCATCTGTATCCACCCCATGAGCGCCCAGAAGCGCTACAGCTGCCCAGGAAGCCGCCGAAGGAGCCGCATCGTCGGGCAGCAACACCTCCTTCCTCATTCGCCCTGTTTTCGGATTCGAACTCGGTAAGACTCCATTTCTCCTCCTTTTGCTTCAAAACCCAATAAAGCTCCACCTTTACACCTCTTACCATCATCCTAGGCCAAGAGCTCTCCGATTCCGACTCTGATCAAGCCAAATCGTGCCCCGACGAAGATTTCTGGCAAACCTCCGAGCCCACGGTGAGCCTCCTCTTCCTCCTTCCTCTTACTCTCGTTTTGGTTCTCTAGGGTCGGGGATGGTCGGAATTTCGGGCTGATGAGGTGGGGAGGGCTTGGGCTGGAAGGGAGCTCCGGCGAGGGCTCGGTTCCTCTCTTCCTCTTCTCCGTTTTAAGCGTGAGCCGAGGTTGAAGACAGGGGTCCAGGACCCGGTTCCCTTCTTTTATTTTCTTATTTCCCTGGCCGGTTCAATATAATGTTCCGGTTCATTAATTCTGAAATGGGAAGGGGGGATCCGGGTAGGGTATACGGGTTTGGGCTTGGATTTGGGTTTGTTTTCCGGGTCTTGGGCTTTTGATTGGGCTTCCATTGGGCTGGATTTTATTCTGGTTTGGTTACACATATAGGGTTGTTGTTTTAATTATTTTTTTCGGTAGTATATATATATGTTATGTATTAAATTATAGTAATGTGTTATGTTATTATATTTATATGATATAGTATATTAATTGTTATTTTGGATATTGGGAAAATAGATATATATATATATATATACTGGAATTTTAATATATTTAAAAGGTTTTAAAAAGTGATATTATTTGATTTTAGGTTATATACTATGGGTATTGTTTTGAGCTTATATGGATAGTAAGAGTAAATATTTGAATATTATTATAGTTGTGGAATTTTATTATAATTATAATATTCTGGAAATAAATCTTTATATATTGTTATTTGTTTTAAAATAGTATTAATTGGATTATTTATATATGATGCATTTTACGAAGATTTAACTATGTGAGCTAGGAAATTTAAAGTGAATTGTTGGTTTTGATTTATAAAATGAAGAGTTATGAAGATTTAAATATGACTTTTGGAAATTGATTTTAAGGTTTAAATGGTTAATATCGGAATTTGGATAAACGATTTTAAAAGAATTGTTTGATTTTCTAAGATGGGTTGTTTGGGAAATTGTTTTGGAAATGAGATGAGATAATCTGAAATGGGATATGAGACGAGATATAAATGATAGTTAGGGGCGCCTTGTGTGAAATAGGTAGACTCATGCATTTATATGTTATTAGGTGTTTGTGAATGTTGGACGTTGCTTGCTATTGGTGACTCTTACTTGGATTCTGCTTCTGCCTTGTTCTCTGCTTTTCGGCTTATTCAGGTAAGTTCCTTTATGGGCTTACTCAGATTCGAAAGAGATTACCGGCTTGTGAATGTATGACATACTAGGTGTTGCATAAGCATTAAAGCATGCCATGTAGTATCATGCTAGGTTGCACTTGTGATTGAGCATTCTATTTCTTTACGCGTATGAAACAGAACGGCCGTATCTGTGATAGTCCTAGAGTCTTTGCTAGGGTCATAGGGTAGCCCAGCCCCATCGGGTGCCCTGAGTCTATCGAGTCGATATGAGCATGATGATAGCCCAGCACCATCGGGCATGATTTATTTATTTTAATTTACGTTATGATGATGAGATATGATGATGAGATATGATATGCTATAGCATCGAACCGGCCGGTCTCTGCACTAACGGAAAGGGGTGCAGAGGTAGGAGAGGGACATGCCACTTGGCATTCTTTGGGCGCCTTTACAGTTATTTCTCGCATATTGTAAATTAGGATCATGCTAGTGTGATTTAATTTCCGCATCTGCATCATCTTTATTATTAGCGTATGTGTATGTTCGATTGCTGGACAGAGCGTGTTGGGGCCTCGGTCTGACCCCACTCGCACCCATTGTTTTTAGGTATGATTGCTCTCTGTTTATATGGCGTGGGAAAGTCCCTCGGCGATTGCAAAGAAATCTGTCTAACCCCGCTAATCTGGCCATCCGACTTTAGAATTATGTTTTGGTTTTGACCCGGCCTTGCCGTGGCTTTTGTATCTGAATCATATTCCACTTCACTTTCGTTTAAACTGAATTTATGAAACTTCGACTGATTAGAGGTTTGAAACCTCGACCCGTACCTGAATTGCAACATCCGAACGAAGGTATCCGACCTTCGAAACGTATCCCGAATATTTATATCCGGGCCGTTACAGAGGTTACCTCTCTCTACCAAGGTAACCTCTTCCATTTCATTACCTTAAGGTTGATGCTACAACCAAAGGTTTACATCATAGTTACCTTAAGGTAATACAAACCCTTGGTTGTACATGCTCTAAAGGGGACAATGTTGGAGGGGATGGCAAATTTTATGACGTTAGGGAGGGCTAAGGTGAGGTAGGAGTCCGTGCCTATGTCCAACTCTATGGATTGGACAAGGGGTGAACCATGCATGACTGTGGCGGTGGCGCTCAATGGCGGAGTCAAGAGGGGAATGGGGGAGCACATGCCCCCTCTTCATCCGATGAATTACCTATATATATGTACTATTCTTGTCGATAGCTTTGTTTTGATATAGAATACGCCTTAATCTGATATCTGAGTAAAAAGTTATGGGTGCTTGAAAATTAAAGGTATTTTAATCACTTTAATATTATTTTAATAAATTATAATACTTTTATATTTTACTTATATTGACATTCACATACTATAATTTCTTTCGATAGTTTTGAAATGATAGGTTATACTACTCATTTTAAAAATTAGGTAAGAAGTTATGCAAATTTAATTTTTTTATATTTAGTTATACATTATTACATGTTAAGAGTACACCAAATTACGTATTGACTCAACTTTAAATTTTTTTCGAAATGATACACATGTGGGCACTTATATATACACACACACACACACACACACACACACACACACACACACACACACACATATATATATATATATATATATATATATATATATATTCTCCTCGTCAATAACTTCATTTTGATTTATAATACCCCTTAATCCGATATTCAAGTAAAGAGTTATGAATGTTTGAAAATTAAAGGTATATTAATCACTTTAATCTTATTTTTATTAACCTATAATGCTTTTATATTTTATTTAGATTGACATTCACATACTACAATTTATCTCAAGATTTTTGAAATAAGAGGTTTATATTACTCATTTTGACAATAAGGTAAGAAGTTACAGAAGTTCAAATGAGAGAAAATGTCAAGTTTTCTACTTTTCAAGATATTTGATGTCCACATTTTTAGCATGTTTTATAACTTTGTTTTGAGTGCATTTGCATTGCATTTAGGTTTGGATTGAGTCGCTTTTGTAGGTTTTTCATAATGTTTGCGATATGGAGGTCTACACAAGTATGTTTTGCATTTTCTAGGATTTCAGGGCTATTTTGGAGGAGATGTGATGCATTATGGAGCTTAAAGGGAGATCAAGAAGATGTTGGAAAAGATAAGGAAGGAAAAAGAGGTGAGACAAGGCAAAAAAAGGGCATACCGAGTCGGTACATAAAACTACCGAGTCAACACCCCTAACTACCGAGTTGGTACCTCATAATATCGAGTCGACAGAGCAAGGAGCTGAAGCTGAGCATTTACAGTGTTTCTTCCAACCTATTAATTGAGGTATGCTACCTCGGTATCGATCCCCACTTGTGAAGTCCGAGATTGAGCTGAGAGGAAATCATTGCCTACCGAGTTGGTACAACCCCCTACCGAGTCGGTAGCAGCCACGCAAAAAGGCTTTTTCACAAAGATGTTTTCGAATTAATTAGATAAAACCTATTATTTTTATTATTATTTTTTATTTCATCCCTTTTAGTATAAAAAAAAGTAATTAGGTCAGACTTAAGGGGGGAACTTTTTATGAACTTGGAGAGTCGCTTCTAGGATTTGTGGAGAGACGTACGCGAGAGGTTGAAGACGATGTTGAGACGAATTTTGAAGTTTCATTCAAGGTGCATGTTTTCTTCCCTCTATGTCTTTTGTTTATGCTTTAATTGATAATGATACGTGAGTAGTTCCTCTTTATTCTAGGGTTGGGGTGATCCCAACAATTAATGGTTGTGTGTGAGTGTTATTGATGGATTGTTGATTGTAAAGTCGATATCTTTCTAGCTTGATTTTGGTGTGCTTAATCCCTTAGGCAAAAATCTAGGGTAATCTTGATTGATAATTTGAATTGAAAAGGGAGAATTGTTGATTAGATGCATGAATTAGGGTTTGAAACAAAAATTGATTTTCCTAATTAGAACGACAACTAAGATTGAGTGGTTAGTTGGAGACATGAAAGTGGATTCGATTAATTGGTAGGTCTAGCAAAAATTGAACCTATATATTTGGTAAATGTTGAGTTTGAAACAATTTGTTGATAATCAGTGCATATGATTGTTATTATGGTGATCCATGGCTCTGAAATTCCTTTTAATATTGATAAAATACTATTTTATTCATCAAACCCCCTAACTCGATATTTCAATGCTTCTGTTGAAACTTTGCCTAAGATTAACAGAAACAGAACTGACAATCTCCATGCGAACGAAGTGGACTCTGCTATATTGTAGCGGGGTCCTGATTATAAATTCATTTGCTTGATCAGGAAATCTTTTCAACAATATATATTGGTGATGCATGTTTCTAAGAAAATAGTTGAAGTAGGAATTCGATCACAAAGCTTTTTTAACATGGTATATCATCTCATTGAGTTGTTTTTAGTGTTACCAGTTGCAACAACTACAGTGGAATATGTAAAGAACCGAAATTTTAAAATATTATATTATGAACTATAATTTAATTTCAATATTAAATTTTAGAGATTTCGAAAATTTTGGAAATCTCCGTCCTCGATCAAAAGGATTTCTATTTTATTCAAAATGAATTCCGGCATATATCTTATTTCAAAGGAATGATTATTACTTTGAATATACTATGATAAGCACGACAATTTTTGGGCGTAGTTAGTTCAAATAAAATCTATAGGGTTAAAATTATTATTTAGTGTGGTATGTCTATTACAAAACCTAATTAGCGGTTTCTTTTTATAATTTCTCATAATATTGTGTAACCCTAATTAAGTGGGTATATATACCCTTTTTTCCACCACACAAGCCGGCCCTAGTTTTTTCCACCACACAAGCCGGCCCTAGGACTGTTCACTCTCCTCCTCATTTCTTCCATCCGCCTCTGTTCATATCTCTCTCTCTATCTCCATTATTTTCGGATCTGAGCAGCTAGCAAGAGGTGACCCTGCTTCCATCTCTCCCGTCGGTCTCGCCCCTATGGTTCATCCTCAACCTCCCGCTCCTCACATGGAGACCTCCCCATCTCGCTGCTCGTTCTCTTTCTATCCATCTCGCTCACGCCCACTCCCCATCTCGCTGCTCGTTCTCTTTCTATCCATCTCGCTCACGCCCACTCCTCCCTCTCGACCTCGATCTCTCACATCCGACCGCCTCTCTTCTTATCGTTCCTTTCGCGGCCATTGAAGAGATGCTTCGAATCGAAGAGGAGCTTACGCCGAGCAGGGCCGCCATTGACGGGGAACTGAGCTCCCTCTCTTCATCCAATATCTCGCTCGCCTCTCGTCCTCCTCGTCCCTCCTCCAATCGCCTCGACCCCTCGATGCCAGATCTGAGGTCGCCGCCCCTCTATTCGACCTCTTCCCCTCTTCTTTTGTGGATCTGAGCAACAGGGGAGCTCTCCCTCCTCGGACTTGCAAGGCTGCGGGAAGGGGCCTAACCAGGCCAAGACTGACGCCAATCCGAGCTCGAGCATCCCGGTGTTAAGCGTCGACCCTGTTCACCTGCCGAAGTCGGTTCCTTGTACCTCCGAATGCCCTCTCAATCGGCCTCACCAAACTCCGAGCCCTTGAGTGAATCGATGACACAGGATTGGGGTATAACTCTTTTACCTTGGGACCTTTTGGGAATGTGTTATAATTTTGTTTAGTTGTGATGGGATTTGATTTGCTCAATTTGTCGATTGACTAGTTAATGTGAGTTAATTTTAAACGAATGGCCCAACCGATAATCCGACTTTTTCTCAACTTCATGAAATTATGTCTAGCTTGTTGTGTTCAAGTGTGAGTGTTTTATTTGAATTCATATGATGAATGTTCTTGGCTAGTAAAATAAGAATGGTGAGATATGTTCAAGCGTATATGGTTATATGAAAGATGAGGAACGAGTTAGGACTCTCCTTATAGGAATCGACCTTTAAAGTACGAATATTTCCTTTGGATGTTATTTAATGAATGAAATTGATTAGCGAGGTCTTCTAAGAGTTAGTCGAGACTTGGTTAAGCATGTGAGAGATAAAAGATATCTTGAAAACTTGTTATACTTGTAAGCTTGTTGTGATACTTATGGAGTTATGAAATTAGGTACCAAGGCTATATAAAAAGATGTTTGTACAAATTACTGTGCTTGTGTGCTTTAAGCTTGGATGTAGTTCTTTGATGTTGAGTAGTTCTTACATGTAAGATTATAAGTGATCCTTGAATTATCCGTTTACCTTGGTTTGCTCATGGAGCATGATTATTATGCGAGTATTGATAAATAAGATTTGGTGATCCATAGTTTTGAGAACTTATGGTTTTGTTGAGTATTCGAGTATTTGATAATTGATGGTTACTTGAGAAAATAGTTAAGTAAAACCTGAACTTGATATGAAGTAAGATGTTTTGAGTAATGATATTGGTAAGAATTTGAGATAAGTCTCATACTTGATGAGAACAAGGTTAATTGAGGATGATGGTTATGATGAGAATGCGAGGTTGCTTGAATAAAATCTTGTTAGTCTTGTGTTGACTTGAAAGCATGCTTGTGCGTTGAGTAAATGTGTATTGATGAGTTGTTCCTTGCTTATTACTTGCTAGTATGATTGGATGGTTCTGTGAGTGACTTGTTGCTGATGGATGATTCTCTGAGTGGCTCGTTTACCGGCTAAACTCCAGGTAAGTTTCCTACGGGAGCTTACTCAGTAATCAGGACCTCATGCCTGATGTGTCATATAGTATGTAGGTGTTGCATCTGCATAAAAGCATGTCATGTAGTATCATGCTTAGGACTTGCACTTGTGAATGAGCATCCCTATTCTTTATGCGTTTGAAAAGAGAACGGTCGTTATCTGTGAGTCCTTAGAGTCGTTGCTAGGGTCATTGGGGCATTCATGTTTCATATCGATTCGGTCCCAGTCGAGTCTTATATTATGATATGGCTGCGGCGGTGACCGAGCTTCCTACCTCGGAGTTGGGTACGGACATATGATGGCTGCGGCACCGACCGAGCGTCTTACCTCGGAGTTGGGTATGGACATGTAATGACCCCGGAGTGGGCACAAATTGGGAGATTGGGGATATGTCACTTGACATTCTGTGTGGATCCATTTAATCGATTTCTGCATATATAAACTGTCAGCCTACTTGTGTGATTTAAATTCTGTACTGCACTAGAACATCCTTTATTTAGGTATAGGCGTGTTATATGTCCTCAATGAGGTCTTTAGGGCCCGCATGCGTCTCTTGGCCTGACTTCGTGGATAGTTTCAGGTACCCGCTCCCTTTTGCTTGCTGATTGCTTCTATGGCGGGGTTTTCTCATGGGACGAGTGTTAAGAAGATTTCGTACAACCTTGACTTTATAAATGTTTTGGTTTAGTTGGACATTTGGAAGCAATGTATATTTATATTGATTTAAACTCGTTTTGTCTCTTTTGAGTCTTGACTAGTTGAATTAGGACAGGATTATAACTTGAAGAGAACAAACATACAACTCGTACTTGGATTGCTAAGATCTGACAGAGGGATATTTCTTCCCTCTAAACGTAACCCGGATTTCACAATCTGGGCCGTTACAGAATAGCTTTATTTGCTATGGGTATTATCAAGACATATTTGCACAAAAAGAAGACTTTCTTTCTTAGAGAATGGTTTGCTTTGAAAAAAAGATGTTTTCAAGCGCATTGATAATGAAGTTATTCTTCAACATTTTTAAGGTATTAAAACCCATAAAATAGATTTATTCCCTTTGTTGTCGAGTTCAACTATTTCAGTATATAAATCTAATTAAAAATGAGCAACTTTTTGTACTATTGAACTCTTTTATTTTTTTTACCGCTATTTTGTAGCATTGAAAACATTATGTGTTATATGAGTTAGGGTGTTATTCATTATCATTTTTCATCGGCATGCCCCCAGACACGGAACTAGAAAATAAAATTTTGGTAGGCTGAATAGACTAAATTTTTCATATATTCATAATTTTCATTAACAAAACTCTTAGTCTAATAAAAAATATATAATTTTTTCTAACCTATATTTTATTTTATTTTTTAAAAATGGGACGGGCTGGATAGATTGATGTTATATTATCGAAAATGTTACGTGTCTCCTTCTGGCTTTGTTATCTGTGATAGCCAGGGAAGGATTCTTTCTTGTGGTGCTCGTAGCCATGGTATGGTGTCTGCTGTGCAAGCAGAATATTATGGTCTTGTTGCTGGTCTTCTGGAAGCTTCGAAGCGGGGATTCACTCGGCTGGTGGTAGAAGGCGACTGCCTGACTGTCATCAATGTCTTGTGGGGACTTTGGCAGTGCCCGTGGGAGATCAAGATGACGATTTCGGATGCTCTTGGACTTTGTAGATCTTTCGAGAGTGTCACCTTCGCGCACGTGTTCAGGGAGGGTAACCGGGTGGCAGATCGGTTGATGCATTTGGGTCTGTCCTCGCATTTCGTCGCCGACTGTGTTCCTGCTGAGATCGAAGATTTCGTCCGTTGGGACGCTATTGGGCAGTGGATCAATCGCGGTTGACCATCCCTAAATCTTTTTCTTATATATATATATATGTATATGTATATGTATATGTATATACATATAAATATATAAAATACTAAAACAGAGGCTTGAAACGGTTTCTGGTGCGATTCGCATACGTGTCATATTCTGAATTAATATGATGTTATATTTTTTAGCCACATCAATTAATAAACCAATAGTATAATTTTTTCATCTCAATTAATGGTCCCACTTATTCTTATAAATATTCAACCTTATATCAATATTATATTTATTTTTGTATAAATAAAAATAAAAATGGATTGAATTTGCATATGGAATTTATGCTATGTTTCTTTCTTTTGGATTTAATACGTAAGCTTTTTATCATAATTGAAGATTATATATTTACTTTATACGGAGTAGTAATTTAAATTAATACAAATATGATTTATACTCCCTCCGTTCGGCAAAACATGTCGTTTACTATTCACGCACACTTTTTTAGAATGATAAAAGCTATATAAAATATTTCTTTTTTTATATTTTTTAACAAGTTTGTACTTATTAATACTCCCTCCGTTCAGCAAAACTTGACGTTTTACTATTCATGCACGCTTTTTTAGGAGCTAAAAACTATATAAAATATCTAGTTTTTTTAATAATTTTTTTTAACAATTTTGTAGTTATTATTAATAAGTACAAACTTGTTAAAAAAATTTAAAAAAAAATAAATATTTTATATAGTTTTTATCATTCTAAAAAAGCGTGCGTGAATAGTAAACGACAAGTTTTGCCGAACGGAGGGAGTAATAACTACGAAATTGTTAAATTTTTTTATTAAAAAACTAGATATTTTATATAGTTTTTGTCCCATAAAAAAACGTGTATAAATAGTAAAGTGACATGTTTTGCCGATCGGAGGGAGTATATATATATATATATATATATATATATATATATATATATATATATATATATATATATATATATATATATATATATATATATATATATATATATATATATATATATATATATATATATATATTGAAAACGTTACGTGCGTGTGTCCCCACTCTCATCTGGTTTTGGCTCTATCACTTGATTAGATTGTTGATATCGCTACCTCGTTAATTGGCCCAAGTTAGTATGTAATGGGCTTTGCATGAGATGAGCCTCTGTCGTATTTCGTCCCTGCACTTTCAAAACCAGTAGATTGGCTTTCATGCCCATTGGATTCTTTAGGAGGATCTATCTTAAGCTGACTGAGTGATGGGCCTTGGTCTTATTTTTCAGATTGTTATTTGATCATGAATAAATAGGGATTTAAACTAAGGTCAAGCTATAAAGAAAAGCATTTTTTTTAATTAAGTAAGAATTCAAAATTACATATACTTGAATCTCGATAGGCCGACAAAACAGCAGACAGAAAAATATATTTTTGCATCTTACATGAAAGAGTTTTTTGTTTTTTGTTTTTTTTTTGAAAAAGCAAGAATTTAAAATACTTGGCAAATCCTTATCTCACAAATCACATGGATGAAAAAAAAGGAAGAATAGTAAAAAATACCCCAAATCCATAAGAGATTTGCAAATATGCCTTATTTTTTTTACTTTTTTCGCAAATATGCCTAATTTTATTACAAAATACCTAATAAAATTGCAAGTCTGCCCAAAAGGAAAAAAAATAATGTGAATTAATTAAAATATAAAAAAACAATATTTTCCTGATTTGTAATAAAAGCGGATAGAAAAAAAAACAAGAAATAAAAGGAAAAAAAAGGAAATAAAAATTGAAAATGGAAGATAAAATAAAACACATAAAAAAGGAAATAATAAGTGAAAAAACATAAAAGAAAAATAGAAAAAAGAAAAATATCTCAAGAAAAAAAAAGAAAGAAGAAGCCTAGAAGGTCAAGGAAAACACATCGGGCATCCGACCTTTGCAAGCTCTCCTCTGCCGGCTGTAATGGCCCAGATTATAAAATCCGGGTTACGTTTAGAGGGAAGAATTATCCCTCTACCAGATCTTGCAATCCAAGTACGAGCTTCTTATTTATCATCTTAAAGTTATAACCCTGCTCATGTCTTAGGAATTTAATGATATAGTTCAAGAAAAGGGGAATTTCAAATCCTCAAAACAGTCAAATAATCCAAACACGATTTTATGCTTTCGCACGGGAACCTGTCCTAATTCAACTAGTCAAAACTCAAAAGAGACAAAAACGAGTTTAAATCAAGATAAATATACATTGCTTCTAAATGTCCAACTAAACCAAAACAGTTATAAAGTCAAGCTGTAAGATGTACGAAGTCTTCTTAACACTCTCGTCTCATGAGAAAACCCCGCCATAGAAGCAAATCAGCAAGCAAAAGGGAGCGGGTACCTGAAACTATACCACAAGTCAAGGTCGAGCCACTCATGCGGGACCGGAAGTTCTCGCTGAGGCCATATAATACGCCTATTCCTAGAATAAAGGATGCTCTAATGCAGTACTGGAATTTAAATCACACAAGCATGTTGACAGTTTATATAATGTAGAAAACGATAAATTGGATCCACACAGAATGCCTAGTGGCATATCCCCATATCTCTCAATATGTACCCACATCGAGGCCAAGTCCATACCCACACCGGGGTTGGAGTCCACGCCCACATCGGGGGTCGGACGACTCGGTCACCGCCGCGGTCATATCCTCTCGTATTAAGTGTATAATCATGCTCATTGACTCGATTGGGGACCGAAATGATATGAAACACGAATGCCCCCAATGACCCTAGCAACGACTCTAAGAACTCACAGATAACGGCCGTTCTCTTTCCAAACGCATAAAGAAGACTGATGCTCATTCATGAGTGCAGATCCTGAGCATGGTACTACATGACATGCTCTTATGCATATGCAACACCTACATACTATATGACACATCAGGCATGAGGTCCAATCACTTGAGCAAGCCTCGGAGGACATACCTGGAGTCTTCACATTCAATTAGCCAGCAAACAATCCACTCAGAGAATCATCCATCAGCAAACAAGCCACTCAGAGAGCCATCCAATCACACTAGCAAATAATAAGCAAGGAATAGCTCATCAATACATATTTAATTAACACACAAGTAGGCTCTCAAGTCAACACAAGATTCAACAATATTTCATTTAAATAATCTAACATTCTCATCATGACCATCATTCTCAATTAACCTTGTTCCCATCAAGTATGAAACTAAGTTCAAAGCCTTAACAAGATCGTCACTCAAAACATCTTACTTCAGATCAACTCAGGTTTTGCTTAACAATTACCCAAGTAATTCATAATTTATCAAATCCTCAAATACTCAACCAAAATCATAAGTTCTCAACGCCAAGGATCAACAAGTCTTATTTATCAAACTCGCATAATAAGTCATGCTCAAAGAGTAAATCAAGGTAAGTCGACATATAAGAACTAAGGTTAAATTGTAACTAAACCGTATTTTAAGGTCATAGTCATACCAAGGAAGTCCATGTATAGTAAGTTCACAAGGCACATTAGGCTCTCAAGACATTTCTTACACAGTTACACTAGAATTCAACCAATTAACAAACCTAAAACATCCATATTGTCACTCTAGTTAACCGAATTACCTAGCTTAAATATGAGGTAGTGATATCAAGTCAAACAAACCAATTTCCTATCTCGATAAGCACAACAACAAGTTTACAAGTATAACATGTTTCCAAAGTGTCTTTTATATAACCTTATACACTTGACCATATCTTAGCTACTCTTATAAGATTCTGCTCATGAAGTACACTAGCAACCTAGGGTAAGTTGATATTTCCCGAAGTCATTTCTAATTTCAATTATAAGAATTTACTCAACAACAAGAGCTACAAGCAAGCTTAGAAGCATACGAGTATAAGATTAAGAACCCAATTCCAACTCAAGTAGATCAAGGTAGTAATTCTTTAACCACTTAACAAGTCAAGACATATAATCTCCCCACTTTTATACCCAACATATATTACAAGGTTTCTAAGACTTATCCCTAATCTTAACAAGATTTGCATATAAAGCACACAACAAGGTCACAAGACATCACAATTTCTTAAGACATCTTTTAATCATCTTAGACACTTTAACTATATCTTAATTAACTACTCTTATAAGTTTACTAATCCAATCCATTTAACAACCAATGAACGAACATGATATAATGATGCACTTTCTAACTCGATTTCTACAACGAGTCCTATCTCATTCTCTCATTGGAATTCATTAATCTTTATACTCAAAATTGAACGAACTCATCTTTAATTCATTTATAAGAGTGGTAAACAACTAAGTTCATTTGCTTAGAACATAACCAATTTGAAAGTCATTTTCTTGATTTATCCAAAACCAACTTGAGTTAGTTCTTGTTATAAATAAAGTATTCAAAAATAGAAGGACTCATATTTTCCATGCTCAAATAAGGCTAATCAAAAGAACAAGAACACAACCAATTCATTGGAAGTATGCAGTCAAAACCAAATCAATTCATTACCCAAATTCAAAGTTTCAATCAAGGTCCAAGCCCGAGAAATATACCCTTGATTCAACAGAAATGAGGGAGGGAAATGGAGGAATCAGGCTGACTTAGAACCAGGGGTTGTTGGGTTCAGATTTCCCATTTGCAGCAGTGAGGCTCGATGTGGGAACGAGATCATCTCCGGTGTGAGTGGCCAGAGGCGTCGTCGACGGGAGCAGCTCAGGCTCAGCCTTGGTCACGGCCATTGAGAGAGGGTGGAGGGAGAGAGAGGCGGCGCACTTCGAGCCCGAGATTTGGAGACGAGGTTTGTTGAGGTGGTAATGGAGCTTGTAGATTCGGGGAGGATGGAGCTCTGTTCACGGAAGAAGGGCGGCCTGAATCAGGGCTTTCAGCAGATGCTAGCACTGAGGCCATCTTGACAGCGAAAACAAAAGCGAGAAGGGGCAGCGGCCTTGGAAGCGGTGGTCAGATCCGAGATGAGAGAAGGAGAGTGAGCAGCGACGACGAGCACGAAGCTCGGGTCCCCTGCAAGTGGCAGTCTAGAGGAAATGAGAGCGAGAGGGCAAAAGCCATGGATGAAGGGGGCTGAGATTCAGAACATCCAAGGGCGGGGAGTTCAGGCAGCAGCGAGAGAGCGAAGGGGGTTGTAGAGTCAAGGAGTGGGAAGCCATTGGAGCTCGGAAGCTTGACGGTCGGGTGAGCAGTTAGACGAGGCTGGGAGTGGCGGTAGTGGGATAGGAGCTCGAAGGTGACGAGGGGTTGAAGAGGATCCCAAATCCTAGATCTGAACAGGAGGAAAAGGAATAGGGGATGGGGATTGGGGCGGCTAGGGTTCCCCAAATACGGGTATTTATACACCTCAAATGGGGGTAAGTTAAATTATGAGAAATCACAAAATAAATCCGCCATTTTTTTTTTTGTAAAACCCTATCACAATAAATAACAAGATTTAACCCAACAATTTTTGTTTAATTTAAAATGTCATACTCGTCTCATTAGATTCAAATAAATATTCATAAAATAATATTTTAAAATTCTAGGTCTTTAGATCGGTGTCCTTTGCTAGCTCTCCTCTCACATCGACCGGCACACGTCCTCCGCCGGCAGCGTCTCACCGGACGCTCTTCGCCCTCGCCATCAGCCCTCCTCTCATCGGGCATCCGACCTCCTCTCATCTTCCTCATTTGATCCTCTCGACAATTTAACCCCAAATCATCGACCACCGTTCCACCGCCACCATCGTCTAAGCTCGCAAACCACCGGCGAGAAGATCGGAGCAGTCGTTGTCAGACTGTCAGTCATCATCCTGTCCATTCTCGTCTGTCGAAGCCCTCTGTCATCGAATTCGAGTAAAACCTAGGTTCGAAATTACTTTTAGAATGAACTAAATCAGGAACTGCGATGTTCTTAAAATGCTTTGCATCTTGTTTGGAGCTGAATTTTTTTTTCTTCTTCATTTGGGAATTTTGAAGGAACTGTGATGTTCTTTAAGGCTTCACCTGCATGTTCAATATAGGATTTAAACTAGTTGCTTGTGCTTAATATATGGTGTTGTGATTTTAGTATTTTACTTTCATTGATATGTGAATGACTATGGATGATGTAAAAATACATTTAATCATCTCTGTTCTTGCCTACTGATAGGGAGAAGACTTATGATATTGAAGAGGCCAATCTCAATTGCAAGTCCTTGGCAAAAGAAGCTACGTACATCCTAATTTAGTTCATTCTAAACCTGAGGTATGTCTTACAGACTTTGGATATTGAATAATTAAGTCGATTTAGTTCATTCTAAGATCCAACATCTCACCATATAATCGGCTCAGATCCATTTTTCTTGATCAACATACCCAACAGTTGGTTTAGCACAAGAACCATTTAAAAAGCCTAGCTTACATTTAGCACCAAGGGACTAACTGAGCTCCTGGATGATCAAATTTTGATAAAAACAAAGGATCTCTGAGGTTACCTTGATTAGCCATATCTCCGGGTGTTCTATCTCTTATGCGTGAGTTTTCGCTGGTGGTGAACATAAACCCTTACTTGCAGCTCATAATCACGAAGCAATTTACCGAAAAACGAACTCAAGCTCTAATACCATGTGAAAATATGAGTTGATCATGCATAGCAGAGCAAAAATATGCAAAATAATTAATTAAGGAAAATAAGCAAGAACAACATTGTTCTATCAAGATCACATAAATGGCAATATGTGCCTTCATTAGGGATGGCTGTAATCCCCAAAACCCTACACAATGGGAGTGAGTGCAAGCTGAATTTATAGTAGGTCTCTACTCATACACATGTGCCTTGCACATGGGACAAAAACCCTTATTACAGAAGAAGACAAAACCGATGAAAATGACAAATAAAATGCAGCTCCAATGCAGGTTCCAATGTTGGATGAAGCTAATAACTCGAGCATAATCTTCATATAACTTAACCCCGACCATTAGGTTTGTATATTGTTTGAGACAATAAAACAACCCTATATTCCAACAACCGGTGCAACTAGTGAGACAATTGGTAGAAACAACACACCTATCTCATATTTAGACTCGGTTATTAACAAATCTATCAAATTTATATTGCAGCTTGTATATTTGGCACAAGAAAATTAAAAGAGAGAAGGCATATATATAATAATGAAGAGGAATGGGAAGTAGAAACTGATAAAAGAGGGTCGACCGACTAGACTCAATGGTAATAAGTAAGGTAAACCCTGATTAAAATGGTCGCCGTAATTTTATGATATGAATCGAAATTAGGAGATGTGGGGATGTGGGAGATGCACGTGGTGACATAGGAAGGAGGCCAATGATGATGATGCAGAACTGCAGATCGATGGGCTGAACCCACGTGATTTACCCGTCTGGCGGCCTTTAATATACATGGTGTCACCCTCTGAAGGCTATTATAGTTCCAACACTCTGCGTTATACACTTGTTATGTACTACAAAGAAGTTGCTTTGGTACTCGTTTCATCATCACACAAAATATCACATGATTGGATCACCTCAAACTGCAATTGAAAAACATTATCCATATCTAGTTTAATTAGCAATATATATATATATATATATATATATATATATATATATATATATATATATATATATATATATATATATATATATATATATATATGATTGTACGTTGGAAGTACTGATCGAAGTCGATAATTCGCAAGTGCAGTGTCAGTGTGGAACTGTGGAATTGAAACTGCCCCCATTGAGGATACTGTGGCTTGCATGCCAAACTTGTTTGTTAGGGGTTTACCCAAAAAAAAAAAAATTTGTTTGTTAGGGCGTACGTTCCTTTCTAGCGATTTTGTATTCTCGATTAATATATATATACATACACACAGACACTAACGAGTTTAGTTCGATTAATTTAAACGCGTGGTAATTAAAGGTTGATTGTGGGGGTCGAGAGTCTAAATCTAAGGCGTCTGTAGTTGTTCTAATTCTCATGAATCCATTCTATTTATGTAATCTGTTCGTTTTCCTCCTTTGTTTTGTCGGGGTTGTTTTGTTTTGTGTTGAGTTGCATTGTTAATTTGGTCCGTTTATTTTATTCGTAGGTTGTGTTAGATTAATGATTCAAAATTAAGTTAATTAGAAATTAATTAAGTTAGTGAACGTGTGTAGCCGGTTAGGATTCATGTTAGTGGCGTGATTAGTTAGAGAGATTTTAGGGTGAATTAGTTTATTAGGTTGGTGAGGTTAATTAGTGCGGATGAAAGTGCCTTAGAGCATGCCCAACAGCTTCTCTAAAACAATCTTCAAAATAGAGAATTGTAAATCAGATATTCTGAATATTTTTTTGTCCCATTCCAACAGATTCCCCATTATAGAGTTCGCCCCAAAATATATAGAGTTTTCTCCAAATTTAGGGAATGATCTCCATATTTTCTCACCATTCTCTATTTTGGAGATTATAATGGGGAAGCTCTTGGACCAAAAATCACCTCAATGTTCTCCAAAAAACCAAGATGGGGAATCTCTTGGGCATGCTCTTACAAAATGCCGTTCAGTTTTAAGTTTAAGTTTTTTTTTATAAATTGTAATTGTGTTTATCAAGTTAATTGAATTGATGAGGATTCAAAAAAACGTTCTGATTCTTTTCTTCCAACCTATTGTTCAAGATTAATCGCGGCTATTTTGAATCAGGGGCAGCCCTAGGGTGTGGAGGGCATAGGCGGCCACCACACCCTTCGACCCACGCGCCCCCGAAGTTAATTTGGAGAAAAAAATAATTTATTTATATATATAGCATTGTTATAATAAGTAAAACTAGGGTGGATATCGAATCAATTAATCCTCCTAGCTTAGTAGGCTAATGGAAAGGAAGGAAAAAGAAATTGAACTAAAGGTTGGGGTTCAATCCCCATTAGCCTCATTTGTTTTAAAATAAATTCACCTCCAAAAACAAAAAGCTTCTCTATTTTTAATCAACTTATGCCCCACTCTCTATATTTCTACCCTCGCATTTAATTATTTTCCCACTTCCCGACCTCTCTATTATATACAAATTATCTAGATATGAACTAATTAAACCCTATAAATTTGGTGAAATTAGGGTAAAAAAATTTTCACCTCCAAAAACAAAAAGCTTTTCTATTTTTGTTCAACTTGTGCCCCACTCTCTGTGTTTCTACCCCATATTTAATTATTTTGACGCTTCCCGAACTCTCTATTATATGCAGATTATCTACCCATGAACTAATTAAACCCCATAGGTGAAATTAGGATAAAAAAAATTTTCACCTAAAAAAAAAGCTTCTCTATTTTTGTTCAACTTGTGCCCCACTCCCTATGTTATACCCCCATATTTAATTATTTTTCCACTTCCCGACCTTTCTATTATATGCAAACTATCTAGCTATGAACTAATTAAACCCCATAAAATTGGTGAAGTTAGGGTTTGATTATGAGAATCAATTTTATGAAATTTTGATTAGGATTTGTGATTTTGGGAATAAATTTTGTGTTTTAATTATTGTGTATATTTGATATTGAGAATGAAATTTATGAATTTATGAATTGAATTTGGGGTTTGTGAATTGAATTTGTGAAATGAATTTGTGAAGCTTTATATAGTATTTGTGTTTTTCTACCCTGTATATTCAAATCACAATTTCTATAATGTCTTTGAGAACCAAAAGACATTATAAATTTGATGAGTTTACAATCCTAATATACAAAAGCCTTGAATTTAGCATGCTTGGATTTTGATAAGTTTACAGTCCTAGATATGACAAATGCCTGAATTTTCAATGAATTACGAGAAACCACTACTATAACGACCAAATAAATGTAAGTCTACTTTTCTACAAGGCACAACTAAGATAAAAGTCATAGATTAAGTAAAGGAGTTTGTTTAAGACCAATATCTCAATACCCACTAAAAATTTCGCCCCACCTTTCGAAGGATCATGCAACCGCCACTGTTTTGAATGGTTAAGATTTTCCCAAAGGTTTATCAATAAGGATATATCTCCCAATTAAGTGTCAACTACATGGGATACCATTGAATGAAGGAAAGTAGGGCATCACTGCAGCCAATGCTTGAACACGTACTCGATCATATCACAATTAATTAGCAGGAGCCAGGAGGGTATGAGGAGGGTCCATACACGTGCGTGTACTGTTATGTGTTGGTGAGTGCGCATTTTCAATATTGCTTGTAAGTTGTAACCCTTTAGCCTTCAAATGGATTGGATCTCTAAGGATTCCCTATTTCCAAAACTAGATATGGATAACGTTTAATTTTTGAATTGCAGTTTCAAGTGTGATCCAATCATGCATGTCTTGATAAATAAAAAAACATATCCCATTATATAACTTACTTTTGAAAATTACTATTTACATGTAAAGTTAACAAGTACGTATTTTAGAAGATGTAAGACCATCTCCAACAGATTTCCTAAAATTTTCTCAAAATAGGGAAATAAAATACATATTCTTCAAATTATTTTTGCTTTAACTCCAACAACTTCCCCATTTCGAAGATTTGGATAATCATTTAGTTTAAAGAATGCTGCAGATTTAGGGAATCCAATCTATTTTTTCTGCTGGAGAATGTGATGGGAAATCTGTTGGACCAAAAAATACCTTATAATTCTAAAAAAAAACTCCAAAATCTCAAAATGGGGAAACTTTTGGAGATGCTCTAAGTGGATACACGTTGATGAAATTTTCATTGGGGAGGCTGGATGAAATTTTCATTTGGTTTGTTGGACTAAATTGAGACCATTCACTTTTTTTATTACTAGTTTTACAACCGCGCGCAATATGCGCGCGGGTTTATGTTGTATGGGTACCTAGATGTGGAATCGAATGTTGGTAATGAATTGAATGTATATAATGCATGAATATGAAGTGTGTTAATACAACTTTAATTAGTTTGGGTAGGAATAAAGTATGATGGATCGGATTATAAGTATTTGATGTTGGCATTGATCCAAAGAGACTGCAATATATTCATATGGATTTTGATGTAAATCATGATTTCAGCGAACAATTAATTTATACATTGATAATAGAGCATTAATGTGGCGAAATTACAAATGTCGAAACTTAAAATTAATGATAAACATGTGCTAAGTCTGTTGTTGAACTTTAATTTTATTACACAGATGCCATATGGAACTTGAAGACTTGATTAAACAAAAACTTAACAAAAGTAATACATTATGAAATGTTATTGAAAATATTGCACAATGCTTTTTCATTCCTACAAGCACATGTTAAAAAAAAACATCAATGTTAGATAATTGTAACTGATTAAGATAAATGGTAATTTGAATTTAGTAACATTACCTGCCTAACGGTTCCAAGACTTTTGTAAATTATTAAGATGATCCTCTATAAAACCCCGGCTTTACGTAGTAATTCAAAGGAAATAACATTAACAACTGTGGGAGTGTCATCGTAAGTGGCATCTGATTTATTTCTTAACACTGTAACGTTGGATCGATTCCTTGCTCTAGATAAAGCAACATATAACTGCCCATGCGAAAAACACGGTTGTCGCAAGTACACTGCAACTTTTTCTAGTGTTTGGCCTTGAGACTTGTTTATTGTCATAGCAAAGCATAACTTGATAGGGAATTGTTTTCTTTCAAACTGGAATGGGTAATTTACTGACGACGAGGTTCGCATGGTAATTCTTGGTAGAAAAACATGTTCACCTTTGTAATGCCCCATTGTTATCTGACAATGGATTATATTTTTGAAGAATTTTTTGCAGATCAATCTTGTTCCGTTACACAAGCCGCTAGGAGGATCAAGATTTCGTAGCAATATGACTGGGCAGTTTGGTTTCAATACTAATTCGTGGGGGCTCATTCCCGACGGACATAATGTATTAAGAAAGTCGACAGGATATAGGTGACTCTGATCATCAAGGACTGTATCGAAACTTCTATATGTTGTAGCTGCCCCTGGGAAACAACGTAGTAGCTCATTGTTAATATTGTCTACATCTTCATTTTTAGGGGTCAAAATAGCCCGCTTGTTAAAGTATTCGCTGTCATTGATGGAATGTTGTATTTCAGGGAAGATATGTGAAATCAAAAGAGAGTTATAATCATTTTCAGTGCCAAAAGATCTAACCATTTCTGGTTGTAAGTTGATAGAACTATGTTCATCAGTCTGTAAGCTCCCATTGCCAAGTTGTAGAAGAAATTCAGAAAATGCAGGATCTTCGAGTGCTCGTATGTTTTCAGTAAGCTTGAACTTAGTCAATTGTGGCCATATATATGAACTTACCAAGCTGGCTTCAACAGCTTCACGTTGAGTTTTCATTACTGGAAGCACTTGTCTAAAATCGCCACCAAACACAATAATTTTTCCACCAAATAATGCATTGTTGTTGCATATATCTTGTAGCATTGTGTTTAATGATTCAATATTACTTCTCTTGGCCATTGAAGCTTCATCCCAAATGATGAGGGATGTTTGTCTTAGTAATTCTGCTAAACTGCTTTGTTTTGAAACATTGCATGAAACTGAAATGTTGTCATCAAGTGGTAGTTTGAACCTAGAATGAGCTGTTCTTCCAGTTGGTATGTTTGAGGCTGCTATTCCTGATGTAGCAGTTGGTAAAACAATTTTCTTCATCAATCTAATCTTTGCATATAAAGCACAATATAAGAATGTTTTACCTGTCCCACCTGGGCCATCAATAAAAAATGCTCCTGGTTTGTTTCTTTTTACATGTTCCATAATGCACTTGTATGCAATTCGTTGTTCCTTGTTTAACAATTTCCAAGAGCCAACATATTCTTTTGGAACTGGACTGTTTAAAGCATCTCTGATATCTTGAGTGGCTCTAATTGAAGTAGATTGAGAACTAAGATGTTCGTGCAAGTCATAATCCTTCAAAGATTTTCCCATGGCTTCTAAGTGCTTTTGAATTTCAATACTTGTTGACTGTAAGACTTGACTCTCATCTGTTTTGTGTATATGGTTGAAATCCTCAGACAAATGTGCATAATACATATCCCATAATGCCTTTGGATTTGGAACGGAACAAAAGATCAATAATGTTGCAAATAGTCTACGTAGAGTATGGGGCATATGTATAGCAGCAGCTTCATCCATACAAGATTCCACGTAACCATCCTGTTCAAGTAGACCCATTTTCATTGATGCTTCTTTAAATGTGGTACAACAACGCCCGTTTACCGTGAGTAAATCAGTGAAAGACAGTGGGCCTCGAACATTTGAAAGAAGTAGCCTAAGATAGTATCGTTCTCCCTCTAAAGGATTCACATATGTAACTCTCCCAAGCGATGTTCTTAGTTTGCGTTGTTTCCATGATTTATCTGTTTGATCCCATACAAAATGTTGTGGAAACTCACAATACAGGTATTTGTGATCAGGGAATTTTTGGTTTGCTATAAAGAACTCAGTTAACATAGTCTTTTGTCGATTCTCATCATTAGAAACAGATCGTAGGTTTTCATAATCTCTAAAAGTAACTGGATGTAAATCAGGTAAATGTATTTGGAGTGGTATTACAGAAGGACTGATGTCAAATAAGTCAAAACCAAAAATTCGCCATGCAGCCTCAGGTGGTGAAACCCATCGACCAGATTGGTAGCTCTGCACCTCATCATAAGAGGAAACATTGTCATTTTTTACTGCAAAGCTAACACGATCGTGCCCTTTGTATACATACTTGTATAGATATTTAACGGCTTTAATTGTTGAGCAGATTTCAACATTGATGTGACAATCAAATGCTAGTAGAAGATATGGGTTGTAAGGTATAACCCATCTATTATCAAGCATAGCCTTTCTCACTTTGAAACTGGCCCCATTATTTCTTCTCCTGTATGTTGGATATGAGTCTTCTCCACATGTTGTAGAAGAAACAAAGCTTCTAGGATAGTGGAATTTGCAGGTTTTCCTATAACCTTTTTTTTCCATACATGCACAATCAGGATTTAGATCACCACACGGGCCATGCATCATGTGTTGTTTGACTAACCGCCTTAAAGTTGGGTTATCTTCTCCGGGGATCTCAGCAGACACATATTTGTCAAAATCTTCGGGGGTAGAAATTTTATTTTGCGGTGATAATATAATTAACATATGTGCGTGAGGAAGACCCCTCTTTTGGAATTCAATCACATGAACTCTTGCAATAATAGGCCCAAAAATATGTTTTTCAACTATTTGTGATTTCAACAATTTCAGTTTTGCATGAAAGATTCTTGCGCATAAATCTGGGCGATTTTCAGCCTTTTCTCCCGCTTTAAGTTCACTTTGAATCTCATGCCACCTTGGATTACAAGTCATTGTAATAAACAAGTCCGGTTTTCCAAATCTTTGGACAAGGGTCATAGCGTTTAAATAACGTTTCTTGATGTCACGTGGGCCTCCGATAAACGAAGCAGGCAATACAATTCGTTTTCCAATTTCTGCAGCGCTTCGATGACCCTCGTTCAAACTGTCTACAATACCTTGATACAATTCACTTCTAATTGTTGATTGGTTTCGCCGGAAAAAATCTAATCGTGTATTCTCAATTTTCACGTACATATCAACAATATATTGCTGAAATAATCGGCCACTATATAGTATATAGTTAGTTACACGAATCTGTAACTTGTAAGCGTAATACTCTCTACATGAAACTGCTTTATCCGATTTGGGTGGTCGTCTCTGAGCAACTGCATTTAAGTAACAATTTATAAAGATTGCATATAAATAGGATACATGTATATAGATATTAAACTAATTATAGGTAACTAACCTTCGTATTCACATTGTAGTAGATCTTCCTCATTCTGAACTAAGCACGGTACTACGGGAAAAGTGATGTTTTGGTTCGTCACGCGTCCCGTAGGTGACACTTTTTTAAGCCCTTGGTGCCATCCAGAATCCCCTCGTGGAAAAAGTAATGGATATTGCAAGGGATCGTAACATCCGTAATAATGCATTACACGGTGTGATCTATCAGATTTCCCAACAACTGTAATGTGAGGGCTGTTTATCTCTGGAGAGTTAGTTCCGTCTACTAAGATTGCAGCAACTTGATCCGAAGTTGGAGCATTGTAAACGCGCTGGTCAAGAATTGGATTACGAGAAATAATGACTTGAGAGTCATTCACTATATTTACATCTCTAAGTGAGCGGAAAAAATACGCATATGGATTGATGTTCATCACATTCATTAGGATCGAAATGATCTCAGCATCTAAGTTTGAAAAACGGGCCATTCTTGTTTCATTTTCCAAAGCCCCATCATAAAAATACATTTGCAAGTAATTTGGATTGTCTGCTGTAGGTAATAAATTAGGCAAGTAATGATATAGTTGGCCGTGTAATAAAAAAACATGGATACCTTTTTCCGTCGATATATCAAAGTCCCCACCTAAGGAGCTAAATGCAAAGAAATTGTTGTACACCCTGATGTACTGTTGGAAGTGAGTTGTGAGATTACTATCCCCTCGAAACAAATGTAGAAGTGCAGGGGGGAAATCATTGCTTGATAAGCGCACTTGACCATCTTGACAACAAAAGTTTACGGTTTCAAATGCAAATTTCTTTGCTCCACATTTAATGCATGTTGTTGGTGAAGGAAGAGCTAGTGGAGTAGAAGGGAGATTCTCGGTACCTAAGCCTGCATATACTGGGCGACGACGGGTCTGGCGGCGGGGTCTTTTTGAAGTTGATGCTTCGCAAATTGGTGTATCAATGTTCATTGATGAATGCAAAGCTCGTGCTTCTCTAGGCAACTGTTGTAGTCCAGTATCCGCAATTGGTTGTACGTATTCTGCTCTTGTACCTGCACGTTGTCGATTTCGGGGTGTACTTCTCCTTGTGTTGTGTCGTATTGGTATATCTCCATCCATTATGACATTTTAGGAATCTATGAAAAAACAGATATTCTAAGAAGTAACCGTTGGAGAACAAATAGCACATTATTCATTACCCCAAATATCTAATAACGAAACTAACCACATATCTAATAATGCAACCAATCAATGGACGGGTACTAAGAATTTAATGGTAATTATATGCTTTCATAGTTGTCATCATGCAAAACCAAAAATAAAAGATAAACAGTGATATTTTGTATTTCATAACATGTAATATTACATCCCTAAAAATACCATGATATAAAACACTACAAAAGTATGCAAACACTATTCTTTTCAACCTTGTCCACTAACATATCGTGCATCACTTGGATACAAAAAAGACACGATGACATCCATCGAACATCAGATGATAGTACTTCATAAGTAGTTTATCAACAAACAACCCGATTAACAAAACCCTAAGCAAACATTGCAGAAATCCTAGTGGGATCGGACACCGTCAAAATCACATGAAGCCCAACTGGGAAAAAGGAGTCCCAACAGCTGCATATCCCATATTTCAGCTCCTAACAACATCCCTCAACATCCATTTTACAACATTGTGATCTGTTAGTAGTGTCGGTGAAGGAGTTATAAGGAAAACCGTCGGACAGCTAAGAAACGGTTTCCTGGCCGCTTCAATGAAATCATGTCGATCCTGTTGGGTAAAAAAGAATTGAAACCAAATTAGAAGCATGAGTCAAAATATTCAAACAAGAAAAGAACAATATCAAAAAGAAAAACCATCATTTAGAAATTACCTTACTACTCATAGCATAAAGCTTGTCTGCATGAACATTAAACAACTTTTGTGCATTCTTAGTATATGCAGCAAGCATTATTGTACCAGTGCTATCTGTAGCCTTGAAATAGAAATACATCCTACATAAACAAATAGGATAAAAATGAAGTAAAAGAAAACATAATGAAAGATGAAAAACAGAAGAAGAAGCTGTATAAATGTATTATATGCAGGAAAACATACTTAGCCTCCGACGTTGTCTTTTTCTTACACGCTTGACACACAATAGACTCGTGTAGACCAGCAGCACAACCTCTTCCACAATTTTCACAACCGAGTGATAGTCTAACATCAGCCACAACAAAATCGCTCACGATAGCACAAATCCGAATAAGTTGGCCCCGCTGAACATCATCACCCTAACATTCATAAAAAAAGATAAGTTTTCATATAATGAGTAACAATTAACATAAGAATAGAATTGTTTTCACAACGTAAGAACAGTTTTACATAAACCCTTTCTTATCCTTTTCGTCTTTCAATTTTGACTAAGGATGCTAGAACCTATAAATTTAATGGAAAGTTGGTAAGAAAAAATAAAACACAGAGAAACCACCAAAGCAAATACTCATCAATATACAAATTATTTGAAGGATAAAGAAAATAAATAAATAATTGCAATTCAACAGTAGAGCTGTATTATTATTCCAGCTAGAACATGAAGAATAAATGATGTGGAAAGTTTAATGAGAAAGAACACTAAGCATGAATTAAACCATAACGAATCTAGGCCATTGCTAATACAAAATGAAATAAGACAAAGGTAAAGAGAGAGTGGAGACCAATAAAAAAAAAACAAGTCAAAAGTGCAATTACTAACATATATACATAATCACTTAGAGAAACAAATCATTAACTTCCAAGTCACAATTCCATTGTAATTCCTTGAATAAAAGTATTTTACCACTTGGAACCAAGAAGCAAAAAGCATATATAAGTGTTTTAAAGATCCATACATGAATACAAAATGAAAACACACCTTCATCCCAAGCACATCAGCAACTGTTGTGATATCGGTAGGTATGTCAGGAAGAGTCTTTCTTTGAACATCCACTCGAAACTTGTTTAACAAATCCACATTCTCCAAGCACCTGGACAAGTAAAATGCACTATGAATAAGTGAAATAATGGGAAAAGAAAAACAAGAAGTGTTAAAAAATATTTAAATGATAAAAAAGAGAGCACCATTTCTCTAAAGAAGCAACATTATCTCCAACTGGGTTGATAGTGTACTCAGTCGACATAGTTGTTCCCAATGAAAAGCCTGTAATAATAAACCAAAGAACAAAATATATATTATCTGAAGGGTGAAAGTTATATATATATATATATATATATATATATATATATATATATATATATATATATATATGCAAAAACATTATATAGGATAAATAGCAAAACGAACCTTGAAAGTTAGCAACCCGAAGTGCACTCATAGAGATGATAGCATTCTTGTTCACATCAATAACAAGCGATTCATAGATAACAGAAGCAAGATCATTCCACACCGATAAAAGCAGTGGCTGCGTACAGCTATAATAAGAAAAGATTAAAAAATTAGAATTTCCAAAAACACGAGCATATTCAATATGAGTACAACATTGCCACATCTAATAATTTTCAAGAGAAGGGAAAAGTACTAAGAAAGAAAAAACAAGGGAGAGTGTGCATGTTTACCTAGTATCAATCACATATAGTTCAGAAACGTTGGACTTAAAACCACGATAAGAAGATACGCTCTTTGGAGGTTCAACATGGAGCACAACAACAATAATATCTGCAGTCACATATAAGAAGAAATGAAATACACAATCAAAAGATATAAAGCATGCATAATTAGAAAAACAAATAGTGGATACCAAAACGTCTATCAGTAGTGGCATTCCGAGGAATGTCAGCCAGCTTGCAAAGGCGGGATGAACCACCTCCAGAAGAACTCTCTCCAACTACACGCACCACTTTAGTTGAATCATTTATGAAAAGTTCTTGCTTGTCCTTTGTATTAAAGTTAGGGTTAACATCCCGAACAAGTACATTTGAGATATCATAATTGTATCCAGGTTCAATAATTTTCTTGAACACGTCGACGTTGACACCAAACATCTTAGCCCACATTTCATTTCCCTAGCAAAACAACCAAATACAAAAGACAACATTTATAAAATAAAAGGAAAAAAAGAAGGGAATTACTCATTCAGCTATGCACAAGAAAGGAATTAAGTGTGGTAATACCTTCTCATCCACCAACATCAAACTTTGATGCTTGGTCTTTCCTATAGGAGTCTTTACTCGCAACTTTTCCTTCACAAACACTCGGATCGTATGATCTTTCGTTTCAGAAACAAGCTGATCAAGATATTTTTTGTTCGACTTCATGCTAAGATAAACAAATTGGTCTATGTATGTAGTTAAAATGATGCGTAAACAAAACATAAATAACAAATATGCATGGATTGAAACAAATAAACAAATCACCAAAAAAAACTCTAGAAATCACACAACCAAGGCACACCAACACAAAGAGGATTCATTTTCACAGAATAGATAAGCAAAAAATGAGGAAAAAATGCACTAATGAAATCCACACCCAAACAACGAAACCTAACAACAAACACATCGAATATACCTTAAAAACAAACGAGTGTGAGTTCCAATTCAGGTTGAACAACAACTTGACAACAGTGGCAATTAACCTGCATATATAAGACCGGAAATAACTAATTAAAAGTAGAATAAAAAAATAAGAACACATAATCAGGGGAAACAACAACACAGTAAGAATACACATTAATGATAAAAACAACTATAATGTAGGTGTCAATATATAAACAGTACAAGGAATGTTTTTATTAATATCCATAAGAATTATCCAGATGAAACATAACTTAGACACAACTTTCCAGTTAAATAATAAGAAATTATATTAGAACAAAGTTCTGGATTCAACTAAGCTAGAATAATAGGCTGAGGTGGACAGTGGACATAAAATCTGGAATAAGATGGGTCAACATTTTTTAATATAACAAAGTTATAGACTCAGGTGATATCTTTTAAGCAAAATCAACTCTTGGCAAATTAGCTCTAAATCAGCAACAGATACTGGAATAAACAAACATAAACAACTTAGAAAAGAGATGGATATAAAAGTCTTCCATGAAAGTAGATAGCTATAAATTTTGAGGCCAATTCAACTACTCAGTAACATTTTACATAATCTTTTATAAATTCCGAATTTGGCAATTTGCCAATCTTTGCTGGAAATTTTCTAACTGACGGTATTTCCATCTGAAATAGGACTATTATTTATGAAATGCAAAGTAAACACCATTTTTTTTATATTAACTCGCCAAACCCAACCACCCTAACCATACCAAAAAAATTTTAAAAATTAGATAAAACATGCAGTTGAAAGGAAATTAGAAGACCACACATAAAAAAACCGTGAAATTTGAAGCACAAGAAGTTGAAACCCCTCGGTTCTTTAATCCAAGTAGAAAACCATGAAATTTTCAGCCATTTTGTTCTTTAATCGAAGCAGGAATCACACATGCAGAAACAAAAATAAAGAATTAAAAGCATAGATCACACATGCAACAACTAAAATCAGGAATTGAATGTCATATATCACACATGCATAAAAGAAAAATAAAGAATTAAATGCATAAATCACACATGCAACACCTAAGATAAGGAATTGTTTGCCATATATCATAAAAATAAATAAAAAATTGATCACACATGCAGCTGAAAGGAGCAGAAATCACACATGCAGAAATAAAAATAAAGAATCAAAAGCATGGATCACACATGCAACAACTAAAATCAGGAACTGAATGCCATATATCACACATGCATTAAAAAAATATAAAGAATCAAAAGCATAGATCACACATGCAACAACTAAAATCAGGAATTGAATGCCATATATCACACATGCATAAAAGAAAAATAAAGAATTAAATGCATAGATCACACATGCAACAACTAAAATCAGGAATTGATTGCCATATATCACAAAAATAAAAAAAATTTGATCACATGCAGCCGAAAGGAAATCAGGAGATCACAGTGGTAAAAAAAACAAAGAAAGAAAGCAAAGAAGCTGAGAGAGGTAATGCTTAGAAATACCAACATGCAGAAATAAAAATAAAGAATTAAATGCATAGACCACACATGCAACAACTAAAATAAGGAATTGAATGCATAAATCACACATGCAACAATAAAAAACAAGAATTGAAGACATAAATCACACACAATCATATAAAGAAGGAATAAAAAGTAAAACCTGACAAGAATAAAGGAGTAGAAAACCAAAATCACATAAGAAAATAAAAAGATAAAAACAGACAAGGATTAAAACCATGCAAAATAAGAAAGCAAAAAGGATGAAGAGGAAAAATTATGAGAGAGGAGGATTCAGAAAAGAAGAAGAAGAAGAAGATTAGATCATAGGCGTAACCTAGGACATGATGGACATGGAAAGTGAGAAGTAAAATAGTGACCACACATCTTCAATTTATAGCCAGAGTAAGCATGGGGCCTACAAAATAAAACAATTAATTAATATAATACCAGTTTGAGTTGTAACCCACAATGAGAAGACAAATTGAGGGTAAAACTGGAAATATACAACAATTTACAGCCCATCAAAACGTTTGTTGCTTAATTCATAAGATTAAATCAAAACAGCACCCATGATCCAGCCAACCTTAAGCATTTTGAAAGATGTGATTGGAGGCTCTTAAATGCAGACTCTTTATCATATACCCCCACTATACAAAGCATAAAAAAGCATGACAAGTACAATCCTCCGACATAACTTGTTGTATATCCTGGTCAAACAAGATAACAAGCAATTTGCTAAATGCAAGCAATGCATAATCTTACCTGAGAGAAAAAAGAATTTCAGCAATTGCTGCATAGTCAAATTACAGATCACATAAGCTTGACACATGGTGAATGAGTAAACTTACCAATCATTCAACTAATCTAAAACAAATGTAACTAACCTAGAATCCATGCAGCCAAATGCTATGCTAAATTGCAAAAAGATGTCAATGATCAATCCGTAAGAAGAAAACTGAGAAGCATGTACTATGAGGAGATACCTTAACTTCAGGCAACCCGATTACAGAGGCACGTTCAACTACCTTGGCCTAACCGTGCTCTACACATGACACGAAAGCAAGTAGGCATGGCATGATCAGAATCAACTAAAGATCACAAATAACAGCCAAAAGGAATAGAAGTTAAATCTAAAGACGAGAGCTAAAAAGAACAAGACCTCAAAGCTTAATTGCAACTGAAAGAGTCCCCCTGGTTGCAACCAAATCGTCTATTATTGATGCATGGTCCCCTGGCTGAAGGGCACCTGTATGCATCTCCAATCAGTCAGTCCCAACTTACGCAATTGAATATGATTAATGTCGCAATCTATATCATTGCTTTGGAAATTTATAATCTTAACTATTAGCAAAAATACTATAAACTATATAGTATTTTTGCTATAAACTATAGCAATATTCTCAAAGCAAAAACCGGAATGTATTTTTGATATAATTGATATGAATGTATTTAGAACATTTTTAATCGCCTATTATCAATGCGTGTGCAATCTTAAAATTCAATTAAATTTTAAGTCTTACTTAAATCTCAGCAAGTTTTTAATTTTGAACATTTTGGTAGGATGAGTAGTTAGTTACCACGAATGAAGACATCAAACGAATTGCTATACAGATTGTCATCATAGCAAGGCATGGTGTAGAAGTTCTTAACAACCGGTGGACATCGATACAGCATGAAGAACTCCGTTCCATACCTATATTCAAGGCAAATCAAGAACATATCTAGAAGATTAAAAAGAATGAGCATAAAAAGTAGAAGAAAAAAAGAGTAACCAAAATCCAAAATTTTGATAGATGCAAAGAGATAAACACACTTCTCTAGGACCAACTGCCCAAGTTTTCGTTCTGTCTCTGTGCTAAGGTCCCCTAATTGATCTACTTTTACACCAGTTGCCTGTGAACAAGTCCATCATATCCATAATACCAAGAAATATCAGAAAGAAGCACATGTGAAAACTTACCAAAAGCCATGTATATGTTGATTGATTAATTACTTAATTTTAGCCGTTATTTAGTATACATGTGAAGATGTTGTCTAAGGTAATCTTTGAGCAACATAAACTTGAACATGAAAATTAGAATACTTTTAACTCTTAAAGCATATTGCTGCCTTTTCTAATCAAACTTCATTAGCATGGGGATGTGATTCGCAAAATGTTGTTTAAGTTTTCCTGTAGGTTGTAAGCTTCTTTGTCTCCTTAAGGCCTTCTACGAAATGGAAAATTCAGGTAACACTCAGGGAGCAACACAATAGTTATATCGCGCTAAAATGATCAAAGATTATTTATGAGAAGCATACTTATCGTCAATGCTATCTCAATTTTATGCTCCCAAAGATTATTTATGAGAAGCATACTTACTGTCAATGCTATCGTAATTGCTGCATTTTTCATGCCATACGAGTGCATCTAGTTTCCGTGAGCTTCTAGGTAGGTTGACAGCACTACACGTGGCTCGCATAAACACTACCCATATACCGTCAATATACTAAAACACTGCAGAAATCTCGAACCTGCATAAATGGGTTAAATGCATAATTGGTAAGAGACCACTAACCACTGCATTTGATTTTAGATCAGCTATAGAACATCTGCTGTAAATCACAAATAAAACAAATCAACTACGTAAACTTTGAACTAAAAACACATCTATAAATCAAATGACCAAGAAAATTAGAGTGCCTCCAACAAGCAATTATACCCAAATATGAATCCAATTCTTTTTTAAAAAGAAAAATTCACATACGGAAGCACCGAAGAAACTATAAGCGCATAAATATGAAAATTGATTAGTAGCACAACAAGTAAAGGCAAATATGAGACACCATGTGCAGAAATTTCAAAAACTCATCTAGTTGGTGCCCAAAATTGGACAAATCCCATTTAAACATGCGAACATTGACAATTAGGGTAAGAGTAGGAAGAGATCAACTTGAGCCGTTAAAGTTACATAGCCATCAGCGATCGAGGCGCATTGGACAGACGATAAAGGATACAACAAAATCCGAAATCTAAACATGAACGCATAAGAAATCCGAGGTGCTGAGACCGACTTCTCATAACAAAATCCGAGGCGGTGATCTGAGAAAAGAGGGGCAAACCATTCAAGACCAGAAAGAAGCGAAATTGCAGTTTGAGAAAAGAGGGGCAAACCATTCAAGACCAGAGGGAGATTGCTAGAGAGGAGATTGAGGGCGCCGATCAGCGTCTTCGTCTTCTCAGCGCCATTGTGGAGGCATGAGTGGAGGAAGGCGGAAATCGGGGTGGACGAAGCCCTAGAAGAGAAGAAACGGTAATGAAAGACCCAAAATAGCCCTACACAAGAAGAGGAAAAAGAAAATAAGTGAAGGACAATAGGGTCATTATACTTTGTGAACAGTAAAGGTAGACTCCTGCTTTTATATAGTAATGATTAGGTAAGAATTTAAAAGGTCTGATAAAATACTGTTTGATTAATTGAGAGGGCGTAAAAATAACAGACTAAGATAATGTCGACCATGAGCCCATAAAATATTCAGTATCCGCACTTATAGAAGATTTGATTTTGTAATAAAGATATGAAAGATTGAAAATCCCTCGTATACGAAAAGTGGACATTTGGATAAGGGAAAGTAGATGATTTGTTTCCGGTATGCAGCGAGTGTGGAAGACGAGGAGAAGAAAAAGAGGACGCAAAAGGAAGAGGATTGACGTCGCATCTCCTCATAGCTCATCGTGACAACACTTCTATGTGTTTAGGTTTGCATGAGTGACTAGCTTGTGTTCTTTGTTATATCTTATTAGTTGTCGAGTTTGTGAAATCTAGGTGTACTTGTTGTTTTATTGGTGGTTAATGGTACACAACTAGTGTTACAGGTTATACTAGAGTGTCGTGAGTTTTTCTATCCATAAAATAAGTATACCTATTGAAAATCATCACAAAGGCAAATAGAGGTGGTGATTTTCGTGTAATTTTAGGGTTTCTACCTATAATTGTCTGTCCTTCTTTACATTTTATTTCACATAACTTAGTTAGTAACGCTAACACAATCTCAATAAAAGGTCCTTACAATTGTGGTAGCTAATATTCGTGATATTTGAAAATCCTGTATTTAGGCGAAGAGAATATCACACTTTCCTTCCTAACTAAGAGTTATCTCTTTTTTTCGGTCTCCTCGATGGCAAGATGCCATGTTATCTCGCTACCTATCTCATATTCTCACTATACTCAGAGCATGTCCAAGATCTTCCCTAAAACAATCTCTAAAATAGGGAATTATAAGTCGGATATTCTGAATAACTTTTTAACCCATTCCAACAGCTTCTCCATTTTAGAATTCACCCCAAAATACATAGAGTTTTCTCCAAATTTAGGGAAGGGTTCGGGTCTAGGCCTATGGATCCGGGTCTTGGGGCCTTTCCTTGGGCCTTTTCTTTTCTTCTTTCATTTTGGTTCGGCTTGGGCTGGGTTTTGTGGGTATAGTATTTTAGTATGTTATGATTTATATATATATATATATATGTTATATTTTGTCATAAATTCTGATTTTAGTAAGATGAATATATATATATATTTATATGTTCTTAAATTATTAATATTTGTATTTAAAAAGGTTTTAAAAGTGATATTATTTGATATTGGGTTATAAATATATTTTTGGTTGTTTTAAGAATATATGGATAGTAAGTGTTAAATTTTGTGAAGATTAGTATTATTTTGGGTTTGGTTATAATTATAAATTCTGGAAAATTAATCTTTATATATTGTATATTGTTTTAAGATTTTATTGTTTGGCTTATTTAATTGATGTATTTTAAGAGGATTTAACTATGTGAGCTAGGATTTTAAAGTAAATTGTTGGTTTTGATTTATAATATTAATTGGGAACATAGAATTATTTTGATGGTTTAATATTGGAATTTATTTATAATGTTTTGAAATAAGAAGCATGCCGGAATGATTCCTATAATATGATTTTGGGAAATTGGTTAAGGCTTAAACGTGTAATGTCGGAATTTGGCCAAGTATGATTTGGGAAAGTATTTTGAACATAAATTGACTTAAATTGGGATGTATGAGTTGAAAATATGGTAGGTATGATTTTATCAATGGGTCTAATGGAAGAATGATTTTGGTCGATTTGATCGTATCGGGAAGATTTTGGAAAACAGTTTTACTATCGGTCGGTTTTGAGAATGTTGAGAACTTGGGTTCGTATGTATGAATGTTGGTCTGGTAGCTTATGGAAATGGCTTGATGATAGGTGTGTATTGCTTTTGGATTGCTTTGGACTTGCATTTGGGCCCTTGCTTGTGTTATCTTGCTGTTCTGCATCAACAGGTAAGTATCCTACGGGACTTACTCAGTAACCTGGACCTCTTGCCTGATGTGTCATGTAATGTGTAGTTTTGTTGCATATTAAAGCATGCCATGTAGTATGATGCTAGGATTGCATTGAACTGAGCATGTGTTTACTTTGTGTGTTTGAAACAGAACGGCCGTTATCTGTGATAGTCCTAGAGTCTTTGCTAGGGTCATAGGGTAGCCCAGCCCCATCGGGTGCCCTGAGTCTATCGAGTCGATATGAGCATGATGATAGCCCAGCACCATCGGGCATGTTTAATTTATATTTAATTTATGTTATGATGATGATACCGTGGGTGAGTGCACCACCACGAGGATATGTTATGTTATAGCAACGAACTGGCCAGTCTCTGCACTAACGGGAAGGGGTGCAGAGGTAGGAGAGGGATATGCCACTTGGCATTGTCTTGGGCCCTTTTACAGTTCTTTTCCGCATATTACATATACTAGGGGCATGATAGTGTGATTTAAATCTTGTACCGCATTAGTCATCTTTTATTTAGGCATAGGCATGTTATGTGGCCTCAGCGCGGTCAGAGGACCCGCAGGCGATCACCAAGCCTGACTCCGTGGATAGTGTTACCGCTCTTGTTGCTCCATGCTTATGTGACGGGGAAATCTTTTGGCGAATCAAAGAATCCGGCTAATATATTCTAACTTGACAAATGGCAATCACCCACCTTGTTTTGGTTTTGACCCGGCTCTGCCGTGGCTTTTGTATCTAAACCGTACTTCCGCTTTATTTTCGTTTAAATTGTATTTCTGAGACTTCGACCGATTAGAGGTTTGAAACCTCGACCCATACCTGAATTGCAACATCCGAACGAAGGTATCCGACCTTCGAAATGTATCCCGGATATTTATATCCGGGCCATTACAGAGCCCGTGAGGGGGAGGTTCCGGCCGCCTAAGGACGCGCGGATGGATGGCATGCAGCAGGCGGGCTTGCAGGTTGCAGGGGCTGGGAAGGAGGGATGGATTCAGGTGAGGTCGGCGACTAGGGATAGCAATGTGTCGGGTGGTGGGTGGATGATCTACTTCTGTCACCCGACCCACCACCCAGAACCCTTCACCCTACCCGACCCTTCACCCACCAAATATTTCACCTGCCTCATCCACCGATCATCGGTTGTTCGGGTGGATCGGGTGATAATTCGGGTGAAATACAGCTCATCAAATTCAATAAAAAATTATAAAAAAACATACTTCGACCACTTAGATAAATAAACAACTAGCAAATATAGTCATATTCGGTCAAATACGTGTAATGTAATTATATAATATAAATCAGGTGATGAGTGAAATATCATCCCTACCAGCGACCACGTTAGAGTCGACAGAGGCGGCGGAAGAGAGGAGGAGATGGAGCGGCGTCGGGCGCCTTCCAAACGGAAGAAACCAGGGTGGCGTCGAGGGATAAACAAGAGCGTTGTAGAGGAGGGAGGTCGGGTACTGTGGGGTAGCCACTCAAACCGATGGAGGGATAAGCCATCAGTGGCGGCGGCGGGAGTGAAAGGGCTATTAGGGTTGGGTTTTGTGGGTTTGTGTAACGGCCCAAATATAAATATTCAGGATATGTTTCGAAGGTTGGATACCTTCATTCGGATCTTGCAATCCAGGTACGGGTCGAGGTTTCAAAACCTCAAATGATAGCGTTTTAAAGTGGGGATTTCGAACCCCAAATCAATCGTAGGGCCGTTGGGTACCCTTAACCTGTCCTATGAGTTTACATCACTAAATTCGTTTTAAGTAAAAGGCGGAATCTCCGTTATGCGAGAATACTTAAGCCAAGTAAGTTTCAATTGTGATCGCCCAAGCAAACCCCCGCCATAGAAGCATGAAACACTCATAATCTGCAAACAAACCTAAAAAAATATGTGCATGGCATGAGATCAAACTGAGGCCCTATTTTCACTCTATTCCCACAAGCAGGCATATACATACGCTATACCTAATAAAGATGCTTCTAATGCAATGCGGAATATTAAACACTCAAACAGGCTGACAAATGACATATCCCTCTCCTACCTCCACCCCCTTCCCGTTAAGGTGGACACTGGCCATTCCGGGCTATAGCACAGCAATCGCCATCTGCAGATGGTATATGGGCGCATCAGTAGTCTCGAAATCATGCTCATATGGAGAGAAGAGCCCGCAAGCTCAACTCTAATCTGACTCGATGAAGGACAAGCCCGATGGGACTGGGTCATCCTATGACCCTAGAAACGACTCTAGGAAACACACAGATCACGATCGTTCTCTTTTCATACGTAATAAGTAAACAAATGCTCATTCAAGTGTGCAACCTAAGCATGATACTACATATATGGCATGCTTCAATGCTTATGCAACACCTAGTATGTCATACAACTACATGTAGGAGGGTGTGTCTGATCAGTCTGAGTAAGTCCATAAAGGAACTTACCTGATAAGCCAAACAGCAAAGCGTAGCACAAGTAGAGTCCACTCAATCAACCAATCCACTCAAGCAACTCAATCAACAAGCACCTATGATATTAATGCGAAAGCGATAAGGCAAAAGACTACTAGTCATACACACACACAAGGACCAAGTCCTAAAATCATTTCCAAAACCAATACAACGTTCAACCAATTCAAACCATTCTCAAATCGTTCTCAAAGCGGAAACCTCAAAAGCCAAATCATCCGAATAAGCCAATTCTATAATACTCAAGTACATTTCCAAGTCCAATTGTCCATCATTTAATCAAGTTTAAGGATCCCGGCACTTGAAACAAAGCTTTCAAAACATTTTTCAAGCATTCAATCCGACATTTCAAATTCCGTCAAAATCCCCTTTTTAATATTAAAATAATCATTATTATTCCAAAATCCCATTTCTAAAATCAACCTCAAACTTAGATTCGATTAAAAAGGATCAGAATAAAAATAACACTCAAGTCCAAAGGGGTCTAGAGGTGGCTCGGCCAAGTCATTGGGGGGATTTCGCGGCGGCAAGAGGACCGGTCGCGGTCGCAGAATCCTCCCCAGGTTCCCCCGCGAGAAGCACCCTCGCTGGCCGCAGATAGGAATTTTGCCACGGCGAAACCCGTGGTCGCGGCCGCGAAAGGGTGTCTTCCTCCTCTGGAGGTGTTCTAACTTGCCGCGGTGACCATGGTTTCGCCGCGGCGAGATTCGAACCTAGATGTTCGTTTTTGCTTCAAATCTCACTCGTTTCGCTTCGATTCAAAACCATTTTAACTCAAACTTGTTTCAAAACATTTCTAACACAAAACCGACATCAAACAACCATTTATGACTCAAACGTGGACTAGAGGGGAGAGAAGAAGAGGGATTACCTAGCCTCTTTGAGGCTTTCTTCAAAACCTTGAAAGAGGTGAGTCCTCAGGCTCCGATTCAACGAGATATTGCTACGACAAGGCCTATGAGTGGTAGATCTTGGTTAAAAGACCTTTACGAAGATCTAGATCCAAAACGAGAGGAAGGAAGGAGGAGAGTTTACCTTGCTAAAAACAGGGGAAGAGGGAGAAATGAGCTCGAATCCACTTCACAAGGGGTTAGATCTAAAGTTTCTTGACCTTGGAAGGTAGAGGAGAGAGTGAGGAACAAGAGAGAATAAACGGGGAAGAGAATGGAGTTAAGATGAGGGAGAACGAGTCGATTTACCGAGCAAATGATGCAAATTGGGCTCCAATCGCGGCGGCGAAATGGGGGTGTCGCGGCCGCGAGTTAGAACTCCTTCTTTTGGGCTCAGGTTCCGCGACGGTGACCGAGAACTCGCTTCGGCGAGCTAGAACTCGCGGTGGCGACTATATGTCTCGCGGTGGCAAAATGGACAGTAAGTGGGTTTTTTTATGGAAATTGCTTCCCGACTTCGATTTTTGGGTTAGATCTTTGAGAGGAGGTCTTCTTGGAGGTGTTTTAGGGTTATTTTGTGGGGGAGAAACAAGAAATGGAGAGTGGAGAGTGAGGGAGATGGATTGAAGGGAATAAAAGTTAAAACTTTGGATTTTAGGGTTTTGATTTTTAAAATGGATGATGAAGTGAGAGAGAGAGGATGGAGGCTCAGATTTTTATGAGGATTTTTATGAGAATTTGGGGATTGGTGCTTTCTATATTGTAAAGACCCAAAATTTTCAAAATATTATTTTTATGAATTATAATTTAACCTCAATATTAAATTTATGAGATTCCCAAAAAAAACAAAAAAAAACTCCATCCTCGATCAAAATGAATTTTTGTTTTGTTTAAAACAAATCCGGCACATAATTGAATATTGTTGAACCTATTGAGATAATTGTGACAACTTTTATGACATTTGTAAATTATATAGAGTTTGTGGGCCGAATATTGTTATTTATTTTATGTTAGAATTTTATAAAATGGAAATAGCGGACTGAATTTGTAATTTCTCATAATTAAGTGTAACCCTAATTGAACCCATATAAAAATCACTCATCAGCCGCTCCTTCTTTCTCCAAGCTCAGCCGCCCCTGTTCATCTTCATCATTTTGGATCTGAGCTACCTCCTCCTCCTGCTCACTCGAACCCGAGCTTTCAAGCTCCGTTTCCATGGTTGCCCCTTGCCTCCTCTTTCAACCTCCGCCCATCCTCCTCCTGTCCTCGAGCTCGCCGTCGTCTATGACAGCTTCTTACTCCTCCTTACTCTCTGCCCTCGACATCTCTCTCTCGCTCATCGTCACACTTGCGCCACCGGAGGTCGAAGTCGCGCGCCACCCCATCTGGCCTCGTGTCACTTGAGCTGGATGGACCTGAAGCTTGCGTCGATGGCGAAATCGGAGCCCCCATAAAGCCGACACCGCCCTCTCTATCTCTGTCGATCTTGCTCTCCCATGGCTCCCGTCCTCTCATCTCTCCCTCTCGACGGAGCCATTGTGAGCTCGCCGGAGTCGACATCTTCCCTCTCCCGGTTCCCTTTTATCCACCCTCTTTTTGTCTCGGATGAGGAGCTGAGCGAGGCGGCCTGCCAGCATCGAACCTAGCAATGTCGGAGGACCCGTGCCGCCCCGAACACCGACGCCGAGGTCAATCGCCTTTGGCCACCTCTTTCCGTTCAGCAACCTCCTCCCCTGAACGGAAAGACCCGACACTGACGAGCCTTGAACTGGTCTGAACTGTGATCCGAACCCTCGACCTCTACGGGATCTGGGTATTTCTCTTTGGGTCCCTCTTGGCTTGATTTCGACTCTAAAACAACATGTGGACAAGTTGGCTTTAACTAAGATGATTCTATGGATTGATGGGCTATGTTTGGCTTGTTACTGCTTGCGTTGGTTTGGTCTAATTTATTTACTTGCTATTAATATCATAGTAGTTAGTTTGGCATGTTTTATTGATCAAACCAGGGAATAAACTAAACAAGTAAGAATTGAGAATTTGGACTGTAATTAGCACTAAATTTAAGCTAAATTGTCCCTTATATTCTAGCATTCTAGGAAGTGATGTTGTTGATTGACTAAATATTTGGCTAAAGTTTAACCCTTTAAGTTATATTGATAAAGTGTTTATTGTGACAAATATTTAGTCTTATTTATAATAAGAATTTAACTTATGTTTGTAAATTAAATTGTGACGATTCATAAGTTATGATCCTAAATATAGAAGAGGTAAGACTATATGATGTGGTTCGGTAAAACAGATTGACTTGTCACCTAGAGGGTCGAGTAGTAGAATCACTTACTCGATGCGCTCGTTAGATAAACTTGACTACATGTTAAGAAATATAAAAGGCTGACTTAATGTTGGTGGTATAGGGAACTTCTAGCTAGGTTATAGAATTTGTTGTGAGTTACAAATTTACTTTAACTTGAATGTAATTAAATCTGACTAAGTTATTTTGAGGTATAAACCGACCTAGAATAAGGGCTACCTGAGGTACGAATTAATAGCTTGTCTTGATAAGTGAATTGGAGTACTAGATCAAGAGATGGGTACATATGCTTGTGATCTTGTTGAGTAGGTTGATTTAGTTAAATAAAGTTAATATAGTATGATCTTGTTAAATTGTGACTTGTTACTTAGAAAATCTATAAATAGGATAACCAGCTTGGGTACTCTTTGGATTACTTAGCAAAGTGTATAATGGAAAATGAGATAGGATTCTTCTTATAAAGACATACTTTTAAGTGTGAGTGTTTTATTTGAATGTCATATGATTAATGTTCTTGATTAGTAAGATAAGAGTAGTTAAGATATGATCAAGTGTATAAGATTATATATAAAAGAAAAATCTTGAGATCTTGTTATGCTTGTTGTTGAGCTATTGAATTATGAATTTAGATAGTAAGGCTATATAAAAGAGGTTTTTACAAATTATTATGCTCGTGTGCTTTAAGCTTGATTGTAGTGCTTTGTTGTTGAGTAGTTCTTATAGTTGAGATTATAAATGAATTCTTGAAATATCAACTTACCTTGGTTACTTATTAAGCATGATTTGTTATGCGAGTTTTGATAAATAAGACTTGTTGATCCTTGGTGTTGAGAACTTATGATTTTGGTTAAGTATTTGAGGATTTGATAAATTATGAATTACTTGAGCAATTGTTAAGCAAAACCCGAGCTTGATCTGAAGTAAGATGTTTGAGTGAGGATCTTGGTAAAGACTTTGAACTAAGTTTCATACTTGATGTGAACAAGGTTAATTGAGAATGATAGTCATGTTGAGAATACGGGATTACTTGAATAAAATATGATTTAGTCATGTGATGACTTGAGGCATGCTTGTGTGTTGATCAAACATGTGTTGATGAGTTATTTCCTTGCTTATTATTTGCTAGTGTGATTGGATGACTCTTTGAGTGGCTTATTTGCTGATGGATGACTCTCTGAGTGGCTTGTTGGCTGGCTAATTGGATGTGAAGACTCCAGGTAAGTTTCCTACGGGAGCTTACTCAGTAACCAGGACCTCATGCCTGATGTGTCATATAGTATGTAGGTGTTGCATATGCATAAAGCATGTCATGTAGTATCATGCTTAGGACTTGCACTTATGAATGAGCATCCCTATTCTTTATGCGTTTAAAAAGAGAACGGCTGTTATCTGTGAGTCCTTAGAGTCGTTGCAAGGGTCATTGGGGCATTCGTGTTTCATATCGTTTTGGTCCCAGTCGAGTCTTATATTATGATATGGCTGCGGCGGTGACCGAGCGTCCTACCTCGGAGTTGGGTACGGAGATATGATGGCTGCGGCACCGACCGGGCGTCCTACCTCGGAGTTGGGTACGGACATGTATGACCCCGGAGTGGGCACAGATTGGGCGATTGGGGATATGCCACTTGGCATTCTGTGTGGATCCATTTAATTATTTTCTGCATATATATAAACTGTCAGCATGCTTGTGTGATTTAAATTTCGTACTGCACTAGAACATCCTTTATTTTAGGTATAGGCGTATTATATGTCCTCAGCGAGGTCTTTAGGGCCCGCATGCGTCTCTTGGCCTGACTTCGTGGATAGTTTCAGGTACCCGCTCCCTTTTGCTTGCTGATTGCTTCTATGACGGGGTTTTCTCACGGGACGAGTGTTAAGAAGATTTCGTACAACCTTGACTTTATCAATGTTTTGGTTTAGTTGGACAAGTAGAAGCAATGTGTATTTATATTGATTTAAACTCATTTTGCCTCTTTTGAGCTTTGACTAGTTGAATTAGGACAGGATTATAACTTGAAGAGAATAAATAAACATCTCGTACTTGGATTGCTAAGATCTGGCAGAGGGATAATTTTCCCTCTAAACATAACCCGGGTTTTATAATCTAGGCCGTTACATATATATAGTGGCACACTTAGGGCTTTTATGAGGATAAGGACAAAATAATCATGGTGGTAGTGGGAGGAGAGAGAGTGAGTGGGAGAGAGAGAGATTCCGCTCATCCGACCCTAAGTCCCGACTATCTATCCCGAAATCCGACTCGAGTTTTAAATTCGTTTCAAACGACTCACAAGACTCTTTGTTTTAAATTCGAATAATATAGCGGGATTTAGCTCGAAAATCTATGTTTTAAAACATGCCGGGATTATTTTCAAAGACTTTCCATTTTTAGATATCCACTCGGGGACGGGTTTTCCGAAACTTTCCAATTTTGGCAATTAAATACTTATTTAAAATTCCGGTCTTTATAGTTTTTTTTTAAGAGAGCGTTTTTATGTTATGTAAGTTTATACTTTACAGTGGATGCATTGCACATCATAAAAATCAATTAAACAATAAGTTGAACTTTAATATAGGAAAAACTCACCAAATAAAGTTGAATAATGTTGACAGTTTTTAAAGGTAGGGGAAAAAGGAGGTCAAGAAGGGGTAGAGATTGAGAAGAAAGTTTTCCTATTTTTGACAATAATATGTTAAATTTTAATTTATAAATGTTTTTCATTTTCCTAAAGCCTGACATAACGTTCAATTCTCTTGCTAATGCTTTTTTATCCAATACACTCCCTTCATTCCTAAATAAGTGAGTTTTTACTATTTATGCACGTATTTTAAGGTGATAAAAATAATAGAAAATATTAATTTTTTAATATTTTTTCGACAAACTCATACTTATTAATAATAAGTATAATATTATTAAAAAAATTAATTAAAATTTAATACTCCCTTCGTTTCCTTTTTACTATTCATGCATGTTTTTTAAGGTGTAAAAAACTATATAAAACAATAATTTTTTCAATAATCTCATACTTATTGGTGATAAGTATAATATTATTAAAAAAAATTATTAAAATATTAATATTTAATATAATTTTTACCGTTCTAAAACTACGTGCTTGACTTAAAAAAGTCACTTAAAAGGAAACGGAGGGAATATTTTATATAGTTTTTATCCTCCTAAAAATACGTGTTTGACTTGAAAATTAAAAGTCATAAATTGATTAAAATTTTAATATTTTATATAGTTTTTATCCGCCTAAAAATACGTGTTTAACTTGAAAAAGTCATTTATTTGCAAATGGGGCTGCTCTTGAAATTTTTGGACCAATTTCTCTTCCAATCCAATTTTTGGTAATATATAATTGTTCAAAAGGTGACCTATGTGTTTGCCATTTTACAAATCAAATTGGGTCAGATCTTTGGATCATTTTGACGGGCAATGAGGCCCAAAGAAAGGAGTATATATGGCGAGTCATTTTTCATATTTATAATCTACATATATCTCTATCTATATCTATATAAATCTATATAAAATATTAAAGCAGAGGCCTGAAACGGGCTCTGATGCGATTTCGCGTCCACGGAATTTTCTGGATTAAAGTGGGATTATTTTTGCTTATGTGTCATTTTCTTGATTAAAGTGGTATTATCTTTTTGAGCCACATCAATTAATAAACCAATATAGTTAGGTAAAAAAAACTTATCTTTTTAAATCCAATAATCTATGGTTAATCTTATTTGATAATTAACTCTCTTTAATTTTGATTATAAATATTCAAACTTATATCTTAATTACTTAGAAAAATTATCTTTTTATACTCCACATCTAACAAATAATCTTTTTAATATCATAACTTATTTTAATATTTTAATATTAAAGTAATATATTGAAATATAAATATGTACCATCTTAATTTGATGATAAAATTTGAGAATGATTGTAAAATAATTTTTATTTTTATTAATTTCAATCATGAATGATGAATTACCATTTACAACGTTAAATGGCTTTGTATGAATAATTTTTATTAATGATATAAAATATTTGTTTACTTTCATGATGTTTCATCGTTAGATATATTATTTATAAATAATGAATTGTTATTTACAAAGAAATTGTTATCTTATCTTGGTTTGTTAAGTTTGATAACATTTTATAACTTAAATTTTTTTTGGTCAAAAGGAGAGTCGGGGCTCTCCGCTTTTATAACTTAAATAGAACCATTTTTATAACTTAAATAGAACCATTTTTTTTTATCAAAATGGATTAAGATAGAATTAAAAAAAAAGTTACTATTTTATTTGTATTATTTTTACTGGAGTACGGTTTTTTATTTTGTTTTTGGGTCAAAGGGTTTGGAGAGATTGATTTGGTGGAAGAAGAAAAAAACCCGTATTTATCTAAATCACACACATATATATATATATATTAAAAAATTAAGATGTAGATAAAATTATTAAAAAATAATCTAATATAATATTTTAATAGAATAAAATATATTTTATTAACAAAACGCGCAACCGCGCGGGTAACGAATACTAGTAATATACTAAAACAGATGCCTGAAACGGCTTCTGGTGCGATTCGCATATGTGACATTTTCTGGATTAAAATGATGTTATTTTTGCATACGTGTCATATTCTGGGTTAAAATGGTATTATCTTTTTGAACCACATCAATTAATAAGTCAATATAATTAGGTAGAAAACTTATCTTTTTAGATCAAATAATCTATCCAATATAACCTTATATCTTAATTAGGTTTTTTTTATAAATATTTAACATTATATCTTAATTATGTAGAAAACTTATCATTTTAGATAAATCTGATAAATAGATAAATCTGCTTATTAATTGATGACCTATATACAATTGATATACAATCTTATATCAACGTACCTTTGCAATTTACAATTTGACCAAATCCAATCTAATGAATTAATTGATAATCTATCAAATATTATGAAAACTAAGATTAATAACACATTCACCGTCCCATTAACAATGATACACAATGCGATATACAATTGTTTTCATATTAAAACTAATATTTTAATCTCATTGTGGAGTATTATCTAATCTATCTAAAAGATATATAACATAAACGATATCATCTAATTCATTTTGATATATTTTCTAATAATTTTAAACAGATTTGTTCAAATATGTTGATATGTTGATTGTTCTATATAAATATAAAATATGTTGTATATTAATCTGAATTAAACACACTCTTAATTTAGTTTATTGTTATTAAAAAATCGAAAGATTTTAACCAAATTATTATGACCTTTTAATTTCAGAAAAACAAAAATTAAACATCATATTGTTTATTACCGCACAACATGCAGGTAAAGTACAACTAGTAAAAAGACTAAAACAGAGACCTGAAACGGCCTCTGGTGCGATTCGCATACGTGACATTTTCTGGATTAAAATGGTATTATTTTTTCATACGTGGCATTTTCTGGATTAAAATGGTTTTATTTTGCTATCTATAAACATTCAACCATATATTTTAATTACTTAGAAAACTTATCATCAATTAATAAACCAATATAATTTCGTCATCTCAATTAATTGTCCCACTTATTCTTATAAATATTCAATCTTATATCTTAATTAGTTAGAAAACTTATCTTTTTAGATAAAATAATCTATCCAATATTACACCAATTAGTAAGTTATTATCGTATCTTACTTAATTATATTGTGATAATATTTTGTTATAAATATTATCAATATTTATATTTATTTTTTATAAGTAAAAATAAAAATGGATTGAATTTACATATGAAATTTATGTTATGCTCCTTTCTTTTAGATTTAATACGTAAGCTTTTTTATCATTTAATATTTTTTATTAAAAAGTATAAAATCTAGACTCAAGATAAAAATATATTTTAACCATTTTTTAATAAGAGAATAAACATGACTAATCTAGACTAAAAAACATGTGTTTACATTCTAAAAAAAAATAACACAATTGAAGATTATATATTTACTTTATATGAAGTACATAGTAATTTATATTAATCTAAAGATAATTTATATAATAAAATTTATTAACAAATCGCACAAAGGGTCAGTAATAAAACTAGTTATACATTATCTCGAAAACTAGACATCCTAGATAATTTATTGACTTCCGAGGTGGTGTGCTTCTTGGTGAACATAACAAACAAGCCTATAAATAGGTGATCCCACGCCCTCAAACCAAACCCACCATCTCCTTCAAATAAACTACTTAGATCATCATCTAGCAAATTAAACAATACAAAAAAAATGGTGGTTCTATCACATTCAACACCACCAGAGAGACTCATCTCCCACCACAGATTACTTCCAACCACCGCCGCCAAAATTCCTCCCACCGCCGCCAATTTCCGCAGCCACCAGTAAATCCCGTCCATCGACCTATCGGCCCCGGGATCAGAGTCGCTCCTCGTCAAGGCCTGCGAAGAAGTCGGGTTCTTCAAGGTGACCAACCATGGAGTTCCCACCGAGCTCATTTCCCCGTTGGAGGATTTGGTGGTCAAGTTCTTTAGCCTCCCTCTTCAAGATAAGGTGAAGGCAGGCAGCTCCCCTCTCGGATACGGCAACAAGAAGATCGGAAGCAACGGCGACGTCGGTTGGCTCGAATACCTCCTCCTCTCTTCCTCCTCCGAGTTCATCTCCCAGCTCTCCAATTCCATCTTCCCTGATAGCCCTGAAAAGTTCAGGTCATTTTTTAGAATTTATTTATTAATTTATTTTTTAAGTGGGGCTCACTATATAAATATATATTGACTTTTTGTTGTATGTTTATAGTGGTGCCGTGGAGAACTATTTATCAGCGGTGAAGGAGGTGGCATGTCGGGTGCTGGAGGCGATAGCGGAGGGGCTTAGCATGGACCAAAACGACGCGTTTAGTAGGCTGTTGAAGGATGAGAATAGCGATTCTGTTTTCCGAGTCAATCACTATCCACCCTACACCTCGGAGGTGGAAACTGGATTGGGAGGAGAAAAACTGATGGGGTTCGGAGAGCACACGGATCCTCAGATCATCTCCATCCTCCGATCAAATGACACATCTGGGCTTGAGATTTTGACGAGGGACGGTGTTTGGGTTTCGGTTCCGCCCGATAATAAATCCTACTTTGTCATTGTTGGTGACTCGTTACAGGTATAACAATGACCTATCATCTTCTTCTTTGATCTCACTCAATCTTTTTTAGAAATTATTTGTTTATCTTCCCGAGGAAAAAACTAACTGTATGACTTTATAACACATTTTAGTTCTTTAAAAAAACGTGCTACAAAGACAAAGACGAAAGGAGTACTCTGTACAATATAGCCAAATCCATGATAATGGTTTCGAGGTTTTGATAAGATAGTGACAAGTACAGTACGTACTATATTTCTAAATATAGTAATTAAGCATTCCTCGCGAATATCGATGATATACTTTGGAGGGCCGCCACTAATATAAGTTTTATGTATGATTTTTAGGTGATGACGAATGGAAGGTTTAGAAGTGTGAAGCACAGAGCGGTTGCAGAAGGAAAAAGATCAAGGATATCGATGATATACTTCGGAGGGCCGCCATTGAGTGAGAAGATAGCGCCCTTACCAAGCTTGATGGGCGATGGGGAAGAAAGCTTGTATAAGGAGTTTACATGGTGGGAGTTTAAGAAATTCGTTTACAAGTCAAGGTTGGCAGACCATAGGCTTGGCTTCTTTGAGAAGTCTGCAAATCAAGATTTTGGTAGAAGACAAGTGTGTGGTGGCTGAAGACCAAGTGTTTATCATTTGGGGGACAGAAGTTTTGTTACAAAATCGCCCTGCTAAGGCTTTGTTTAACACAATAAGTAGCTTTTCGGAGCTTGTGTCTTTGATATTATATAGTTTTAAATTAAATAAATATAAGAGTTTAGTTTAATTTTAAAATCATAGCTTTTCATCAGCTATTTACCCAAACTTTTCATAACTTATAATTTTTTATTTACAAGTTTCAATCAACTATCATAATAGTTAGATTTTTCAAAGTTTATTAACCTATACAAAAATAATTCATCAGTTTCAACTACCCCATTAGCTATCTTTTTACTAAACAGAGCTTTAAATGATAGAGGCTAGAGTCTTGCTCGTGCAGTCGATCATCCAAACACCACAACACCCTAAGTTTTTTTTTTTGAAGTTTAAATTTAAGAACAAGCTAGTTAAACTCTTAAATAATGTTTCCTCTTAATGTATGTTTATATGATGAATGTTGGTCTAATTAGGTATTGCTTTCTTATCCCATTTTTTGTGATTTTACCTTTTTTACGTTACGTGCTATCATTCATTTACCTTGACCTACAACTCACTCATAAAAAAATAATTGACGTGAAGAAAGAACATAGAGATAGAGATTCTTATAAAAATACCTACTTTTTTTGTTAAAAAAAAAAGTGGGCCTTTAATGGAAGAAAAATGGAAATCGGAATTTGGAGCATTAAGAAGAAAACAACATGCAACCCTGCAAATATATTTTCGTTTTTTGCACTATCTCATATTCTCATTGAAAGAAAAAATTGAAATATACGGAGTATGTCTCAAAACATGCATCTATATATTCCACGTGGAAAAAGGAAAAGATTTAAAACTATGGTGAAACTAATTAAAATAGCTCAATTTTTAGAAAGATGTTAAAAAATAGGGAGAAAAATAACTGTATATCCAACTTTTTTTTTTCTAGTAATAAATCCAACAAAAAAAAACGCTAATATATAATCATCAAAATTAAGATTATGTTGTATTGTGGATGATATTGAGTTATTCTAATGAGAATGTTATTATTTGACCAATTTCATATTAATATTTTATGTACAATTTATGGTTGAAACAATAGTTAGGGTACTTTGTTAGCAAATTTTCAAATTATTTTTCTTACCTTTAAAAGTGATCATATTTTTTTTAATATGCTTCCAAAATTAATTTATTTTAATTAATTTAGCCTAAAAATATACTCCAAGTAACAAGTTAACACACACCGCTCAACGGGCATGTATTGGTTCCTCTTTTTCACATTAATTAGCAATGGCCTCGATCGGCCAACTCCTGCATGCTTGACTTCAGGACCTATCAGTTTGTACTAGCAAAATAACCGGAAAATTCCAATACAGCAATCAATCAACATAACAAATGGACCACCAAAAAAAAATCAACATAACAAACGAATTCAACAACAACAATCCCATCAAATTTTATGCAATATCTAGTTGACGATGACAACAACAATAAGAAGAAGAACAATGACAACAACATCAACAACAACCAAGATCAAGGGACGGAGAAAGCAGTAAACAACACCTTGAGTAAGAGTTCATTCTCGCCGAGGTGCAAAGTGTACTTCCTCCTGACCTCGTGATTCTTCGCAATGTCTGCATGAGTAAGCAGGACAAAGCTTTCATCATTCAAAACCATAAATTCATAGTGTGACAACAAATCTAAAAAAAAGCAAACGATCTCATTGCCAAAAAAAGAAGGAAAAGGCGAGATGAATCGCTTTTTTGAAGCTTGCGAAGATCGTTGGCTTTGGCCTTGAGACGTGATGCACCTCTCTGAGGGCGGTGGAGCTCATTTCATTGTCGCCTCGCTTCATTGGTCGCAAGAGAGACTTTGACAGTTTTAAAGCCCTGTTTGGTATGAGTGTTGGAATTGCAATGGAAATCGGAATAAAAATGAAATCAAAAAATCGTAATTACCCATCATTGAAACTAGTTGTTTAGTATGTTTTCGAAATAAATCATTCCTGAAATAATAGTATGTTGTCGGAATAAACCACCACACATTTGTCGGAATAAACTCTTCGTATCTGCTCCCCTCATGCCCTCCCCGACACTATTAGTTGTTTTGATGATGAGCTTCGAGCCTCCCTTGAGCATGTTACTACAGCAGGGGGCGCGGGGTTTTTTGGTCCTTGGCAGTGGCGTCAGGCCACACTTCCGTTAAAACTTGGTGGGTTTGGTGTGCTCACGGCGGATGATGTTAGTCATTTTTCTTTCTTCTCATCGCGTCTCCAAACGGTTGAGCTTCAAACATCCATTTTGAGTAAGTCGGTGCCATCATCTTCTAGACGTCTGGACATTAGCCCCGACATTGTTCTCACCCACTCTATCTCAAGGCATACCGCTTGTGTTGGTTCGGATATTGATGACTTGTTTGTATCCCCCGCTCCCAAAAAAATCATGTCAGTATTGGCGGATCGATACTTCAAGTTCATTAATGACAACTTAGTGCCCACACTCAATCCGACTCCTAGGCAGCTGCACCGCCTGCACGTTCTACAAGCGGGGAGAAGAGGAAGAGCATATGATTTTTTGTTGGCTACTCCCATCGAGAGTCTTGCTGAGACCATGTCATCTCGGCAGTTTCGTTCTGTCCTCCAATACCATCTCTCGATCCCTATGTTTAGTGACTATCCGACTTGTCCCAGTTGTGAACATGACAGGATGGACACATTTGGAGATCACGCTCTACATTGCAGTCGAGGCATCGGGACTAAGCAGCGACACAACATGGTCCAAGATATTTTGATAGACATTTGTTACAATGTGGGCATCACAGTTCAGAAGGAACCGTATACAGGTATGAGTACTATGGTGTTGAGCTGTGGCCAGACGATTTGTTGGTTTATGGGTGGGATAAAGGTAGAGATACCTGTGTTGATGTGGTGGGGGCTTCGCCGTTCACAACTAGGGCTAATGACTCCTTTGTATCCGGTAAGGCGATTTCCCAGGCCACTGATAAAAAGGAGAAAAAGTATGTAGATATTTGCACAACTAAGGGGTATTGCTTCATGGCGTTTTGCATTTTCTACTTTTGAGGAACTGGGAGATTGCTATTGGTTTTATGAAGCGGGTTCAACTGCCTACGAAAAGTCATGCAAAGGGGTCTGATAATGGCGATTTCATTTTTCATAGAGTTGGTTTTACTGTTCAAAAAGGGGTTGGAGCTCAATTTGTTAGGAGGCTTCCAACTAACTTTCTGTAAGTCATTTTTATAATAATAATAATAATAAATAAATAAATAGTGATAAAAAATTATAGTAATAGAAATATAATAAACATTATTATTATTATTAACAAATAAAATAAAATATATATTAGATAACAAAACAGTGACAAAATACTACTAGTACTACTACTAATAATAATAATATAAAAATAATATGTGTGTGCACGTGCGCGCGTGCTTGTGTGAGAAATAATAAAATAGTGATAAAAATAATCATATTAATGAAAATATATTATTACTGTTATTAATAATATAATATATATCAAATAATAAAATAGTGATAAAAGTAATCATAGTAATAGAAAAATAATCAACATTATTATTATTAACAAATAAAATAAAATAAAATATATATATATATATATTAGATAACAGAATAGTGATAAAATAATAGTAGTAATAGAAATATAATAATAATAATAGTATAAAACTTGTATGTATATATGTATGTATGTATGTATGTATGTATGTATGTATGTATGTATGTATGTATGTATGTATGTATGTATGTATGTATGTATGTATGTATGTATGTATGTATGTATGTATGTATGTATGTGAAATAATAAAATAGTAATAATAATAATATTAATGAAAATATTTATATTTATATTTATAATTAAAAATAAAAATAAAAATATAATATAATATAATATAATTTATATTAAATAATAAAATGGTGATAATAATAATAAGTTAAGTATAAATATAATGTAATAATTAATAATAAAAACGGAGAATTGATAGATTTATAAGTTGGAAGGAGGGATCAATGGGAATATGAAATTAGCTATAAAATTGAGAATGGATGATTCTTGAAAATCATTCCGCTTTCAATTTTTATCATATCAAACACTTATATCGAGAATCATCCATTTCGATTCCCAGTTTGATTCCCGAAAATAGATACGAAACAAGCTCTAAGTTTTTTTTTATCGCGGAATAGAATTTGTCACGGATTTGGGCTTTTATGTAACGAAATGGGCCGTTAATCTAAAATTGGGCCTCCCAATAAGCGAAGCTGGTCCAATATCTTGTTATTTGGGCCTCGTCGGCCCTAAAACATCAGATATTTGCAATTAAGAGCGTCTAACTTTAATTTCCGGATTGTGGCACACTAGTAGGCGGTGTTATCGTGACGATCCTATATTTGATGTTACAAATATCACCAACTAGTTTTATTACCCGCTTGTTTCACGGTTTCTTCATTAATAAATTATATATTATTTTATTATATTTTTTTTTTATCATGGTTATTACTAATGAATATGAGATTATACTTTTTGATATTTTATATTGTTTTTAAAGCATATACTTTGAAATTTTGTACCTAATAACATGAACAAGATAACAAATAAAAATAAAGTTTTTAACTCTTTAAAAAATATGTAAAAGTAAAAGGATATGTATTTTAAAATGGAGACTATATAAAGATAATTATAGATTATAGATAACATGTAATATTTAATTAAATAAATTAACTTAGCATGTTCTATTTATTTTAATAGATCTATATACCCGTAATATATATGTTGCGTTATAAATTACTCCATCCGTTAATTAAAACTTGACGTTTTACTATTCATGCACGCTTTTTGAGGTGTTACAAACTATATAAAATATTAACTTTTTTAATAAATTTTTTAAATAATTTCATACTTATTACAATTAAGTATTAATTTATAAAAATAAATGTAAAAGAATGTTAATATTTTATATAGTTTTTATCATTCTAAAAAAGCGTGCATGAATAGTAAATGACAAGTTTTAATTAACAGAGGGAGTATATATATAAATATATTTAAATTAACAAAAAAAAAGTTTACATTTTTTCTCATAAGTTTTACCTTGCCACATGGTGCGAAGGAATTGCACGTATAACATGCTATGAATATAGGTAGGCAGTACGTGGTGCAATTTGGTTATGAAAATTTATCAATTTGATATATTAATAATGTTATAGGTTAAAAGATTTGCTATAAATCTTTCCGGTAAATATTAATCAAGATATGGCTATATTTAAATTTTTTTTATTTAAATTATTTAATTGTAATTATCAATTAAGATGGACACAAAAATAAGATTGACACATAAAATGATAGGTGGTTAAAAGAGATGAAATCCTTAATTGACGTAGCTTAAATTTATTGGATACTCATTAATTGACGTGTCAAAAAACCCGGGTCAGATTACACCAGAAAACGACACAATAAGCAAATTCGACCAGCGCCCCACACATAGGATTTTCACGTATCTGTTTTAGTATTATACTAGTCTTATGGCCCACGATCCTGCGCAGTGTTTTGATAAATTATGTTTTATTATATCATTAATGTATTATTAATTTATGAAGGTTAATATAATTTACTTAAAATCCTTCTATGGAAGTTTGCAATTATCATAAATTAAACTAAGATTAAATTTACTTTAAATCAATATATAACATGTATAAATAAATGAACGAATCACTTTATAATATCTTTAAAAAAAAAAGATCAATCCATTTAATTAATTAGTAATTATTATATTAATTCCAAATTATATTTCTATATTCTACTTAATTTTTCTTTATTAGAAGACATATATTTATATGTTGTTAGCACTAGCTTTATTTGTACAAAGTTAATTAAACTTCTTAATGATATGAGTTTTTTAGATATGGTTTAAATTGTATAAAATTTTGTGTGTCTATATATATATATATATATATATATATATATATATATATATATATATATATATATATATATATAGGGTTGGGTTCGGGTGAGAAGCACACTACCGGTGAGAAGGAAAGAAGTGATTTGATTGGTCCACGTGTCCAAAAATAAATTAAAAATAGGAGACACGCGGAATCCCCCGATTAATTAGTAACACCCACCCAAATTAATTAGTAACACCCCCACTCTCACAGGTAAAACTAATTAATTACACGCGCCAACACACAAAACTTACTAATTAATTGAAAAAGCTACGTAGACATATAAAAACATTTACATCCACTTTTAAAATTTATTTTTTGACATTTTCACTTGTTAAAAAAAATATGAAAAATATATTTTTGAGTGTAATTTAATTTTATCTACACATAGACACCCACTTTGTATATGTTTTGTTGAAAAAAAAATTAACAAGAAGTGGTTCAGTCATTTTATTTGTATTGGTTCAGCAATTTTATTCATAGTGGTTCAGCCATTTTATTTGTTGTGGTTCAGCAATTTTAGTCATAGTGGTTCAGTCATTTTACTCTTAGTGGTTCAGACTTTTTCTTTGTATTGGTTCAGCTATTTTACTACAGGTTAAGGAGTTGTATTGTACATCTCATAGAAATAAAAATAGTTTAATATCAACGACGTTCTGAATCACTGGTCAATTTTTACTATTTCAGATACAACTACTTTACCAAAATTATGTACTGAAGAAATTCACCTCATATAAAACCATTCACTCCATGAAGGAGATTTAGAGAGGTGATAAAAGTAGAAAGCCAAGGACACACTCTCTATACCCCATCTGTTACGAAAACTACAAGACGTGCTTATCATGTAAACGGGAAAACAACATTAACATTTTTCACTAATGAGCCAAGGGCATGCTGCAAATAGGCTACGGATGGCGGAACAATGGCAGTAAATACACAGAGCCATGGACAAAAGAGTTTCTTGGACTAGTTTTAAACATTGCTCTTTTAAACCTTTATTTAAGTGCTACGTTGATTTGGATTTCCTTTTAATATGGTTTGTTATAACGAGAATGATAACAGCGAAGAAAGACACAGAGATTTACGTGGTTCAACAACGGTGTGTTGCCTACATCCACGGGCAGAGAACCAGTTTTCTTATTAGAGGAAGCAAAACAGATTAGGGTTACAAGGTTGGATGCCTCTAGGGTAGGCCTGTAGGAGATTATATAGCCTTACCTAATTCTAATCATATTAGGATAAGTATATCAATAAGGCCTAAAGGGATAAATCTAAATCTACATAAATATATCTTTATCTATATCTTATTATAGATAAATCTACCTATAATAAATATATCCCTAAAGATAAACTCTATTAGATAGATTCAAGTTATTCCAACAAATCTCCACCTTGACTTGAATCCTCTCAGATGTACCAACCGCATTGTAGCGCCAGACGTACTAGATGCAATGCCATGCCAGATGTACCAGATGCGCTTCAATGCCGGATGTACCAGAATCTCCTCTCAGAAACAGATGCACCATGACAAGTGCCAGACGATCTTCTGCCTCAGATTTTTCCTCGTAGGAGGACCCAGATTGCTCCGCAGAGCAACTCAACAGCTGGTGATGTTATGCAAGTCCAAACAATGTTGGAACTTGCTCTTCGGAACTGGCTTGGTGAACATACCAGCGGGATTATCAGCTGTCCCCACCTTCTTCACCCTGATTCTCTTCTCAGCCTGCCAGTGTACTGACTCACCTCCAGAAACAGCAGCCTTGTAGTTGGATGGAACACCATCCTTCCCCTCCTCGGCCACATGCAAAGCATATCCCACCAGATCGTCAGACCTGGATCTCGCAGGCCCCCTGATGTCAACCCTTCGTGGTCGATCTAGAGCAATACTCTGATGTACAGCTCCACCTGTTCCTGTGTCTAGTGGTATATTCTTTGTCATACCAGTATCTGACTCAGTAGTACCTGTCTGTGATGATTGGTCAGTGAGCAACTCAGGTGTCTGAGTCTCTGTTGGAGTGAAGTTCAACTCCACCTCCTCAGCAACAGTCTCCCTAACCTTGACTGAAGCAGCATCTGCAACACCTGTGACTGCTGAACCTTGTAAGGCATACAAAGTTCCCTTTCCCTGCTTGACTCCCTGCAGAACCACATCAGAGCCTCTGAACACACGCAGCTTTCCACCATGACCCGTGTAACTGAACCCCTTGTCGTCTAACACCGTTAGGGATATCAGATTCTTCGTCATGGATGGCACGTGCCTGACATCCTCCAATGTGCGAAATTTCCCATCATCTGTCCGAAGCCTGACTGAGCCAATCCCAACAACCTTGCAGATGACATCGTTTCCCATAGAAACATTGCCCTTGTCTACACATCTATATGTTGTAAACAACTCTCTTCTAGGACATACGTGACAGGACGCACCTGAGTCAAGAAACCACACATCATGATCTATGCGATTACCTGCTAGTAGAACAATATCTTCCTCAGAAGTATTTCCACCATGAACTACTGCTGCAGATCCAGATTTCTGCTCTTCTTGCTTCTTCTTCTTCGGACAGTCATTCTTCCAATGACCTTTCTCTTTACAGTAGTTACAAACGTCGTCTGGTTTAGGGCCTGATTTGCGACCTTGCTTCTTGCCCCTTCTACCATCAGAATTGCCTCCGTTGGCCACAAGCCCGGAAGCCTGATTGTCTGTAACTGACGCGGTTGCCTTCAGACGCAACTCTCTGCTGTGAAGCGACGATCTAACCTCTTCCAACGTGATGGTGTCCTTCCCAACGACGAACGACTGAACGAAGTTCTCGTATGTGGGGGGTAGGGATACCAGCAGAATTAGGGCAGCATCTTCGTCCTCCACCTTAACATCAATATTACGCAATTCAAGTAATAGAGTGTTAAGTTGATCAAGATGATCTCTGAGTTGTGTACCTTCCTGCATACGCAGCCCGAACAACCGTTGTTTCAGAAGCAACTTGTTCGTCAGAGACTTTGTCATGTACAAAGACTCCAACTTTAGCCACAAGCCGCCTGCGGTTTCCTGATCAGCAACTTCTATTATGACATCGTCTGCGAGACACAACATAATCGTCGAATGAGCCTTCTCCTCCAAAAGGCCGTACTCAGCGGTGGTTGTATCTGCCCCCTTCTTGTCGGCGGCCAACGGTGTCCATAACCCTTGCTGTTTCAGCAAAGCCCGCATCTTGATCTTCCACAGACTGAAAGAATTTCTTCCAGTAAACTTGTCGATCTTCAACACAGAACCAGACATCATTCTCGGCGGAAATCAACAACCAAAGCTCTGATACCAGTTTGTTATAACGAGAATGATAACAGCGAAGAAAGACACAGAGATTTACGTGGTTCAGCAACGGTGTGTTGCCTACATCCACGGGCGGAGAACCAGTTTTCTTATTAGAGGAAGCAAAACAGATTAGGGTTACAAGGTTGAATGCCTCTAGGGTAGGCCTGTAGGAGATTATATAGCCTTACCTAATTCTAATCCTATTAGGATAAGTATATCAATAAGGCCTAAAGAGATAAATCTAAATCTACATAAATATATCTTTATCTATATCTTATTATAGATAAATCTACCTATAATAAATATATCCCTAAAGATAAACTCTATTAGATAGATTCAAGTTATTCCAACATGGTTATTCTAATACCATGTTTTTGGGTGCTGCCAAGGATGTGAAGGAACACTATTGGTTCAACCATTTTATTTCTAATGGTTCATGAATTTTTCAAGAAGTGGTTCATGAAGCTATAAAGAGTCTATTTATTTGATGAACCACTTGGTATAAAAACCCATGAACCACTTAGTATAAAAACTCTGAACCACTTAGTATAAAACTCTGAACCACTTGGTATTAAAATCCTGAACCACTTGGTATTAAAAAAAATTAAATTTTTTAGTCACTGAACCACTCTCTATTTAGTCACTGAACCACTCTCTATTTAGTCACCGAACCACTCTTTATTTAGTACTGAACCAATCTCTACTTAGTCACTGAACCACTCTCTATTTAGTCACTGAACCAATCTCTATTTAGTCACTGAACCACTCTTTATTTAATCACTGAACCAATTGGGTAAAATTTACAAATTTTATAATTTTTTTATAATTTATAATTTACAAATTTTAGCAAATGCAGCTTTTAGCAAAAGAACCATAAGACTTTCTACCTTCAACCTACAGATCTCACCCACTCTTTTGCAAACATGAACCGAAGACATACACTGGATTAAATTTGAGCAAATCGAACAAGCCAAATTGGATATTAAGCATACAAATTCTCACATATACGAGAACAAACAACGCTATATCTATTTGGGAGCCAGAGGAAGCTCCAGGCGCCGGTGGTCCAAGGTGTGCTTGACGGCGTCGGTGGGTGGCAAGGAAGCTCCAGGCGCCTAAGGCCACTCGGATTCGCTTGAATCCGACCTCGAGATGCACGAATCCGGGGTCGATGTCGGCGATTCGGCTCCGTCGGAAGTTGTCGAGGACCCGAGGTCATCATTAAAGGCAGATCCGGTAGCGGCGGAGGCAGAAAGCCGGAGCGAGAGGTGATGGTAGCTCCGGTTCGTCGCCGCCACCAACAACTTCGGCGAGTCCCGATACATCGGCTACGGCGGGTTCGGCATGTTCGACGGAGGACTGGACGGACTGGTCGAGGATTGAGAGAGAGGAGGCACGGGCTTTGGATTCCAACAATTGGAGCATGGGAGGAAGAAGGTGTAGGGTGAAGGGTGAAGGGTTTTATTTTTAATTAAAATTTTGACCCGTTTCCACCAATTATATTGCTTCTTTCCTTCTCACCGGAAGATGTGCTTCTCACTTGAACTCGCCCCTATATATATATATATATTCAAAGTCACTAATCAAGATATATAACATTTTAGTGATAAAGTTGCAATTGTATGTGTTTTTTTTTTATCATAATTTGATGTAAAAGGTATAATAATTAACCCAAATTTGACGCTAGATATTTATATATAGATATATATTCAATTTTCACCAAATAGTGGATAGCTTATTTGATCTAAAAAGATAAGTTTTCTACCTAATTAAGATATAAGGTTGAATATTTAAAAAAAAACCTAATTGAGATATAAGGTTATATTGGATAGATTATTTGATCTAAAAAGATAAATTTTTTACCTAACTATATTGGCTTATTAATTGATGTGGCCCCAAAAAATACCACTTTAATCCAGAACATGACACGTAAACAAAAATAATCACGTTTTAATCCAGAAAATTCCACGTATGCGAAATCGCACCAGAGTCCGTTTCAGGTCTCAGCTTTAGTATTTTATATAGATATTGATATTGATTGATTGATTCTTAACTCGGTTGCTTGAGCTAGAGACATCATAAATTTTAGGCAAAATATATGGTTTTGATTAGTTTTATTGTGAATCCGATTAGGGAAGGAGTCAGGAAATTTTTTAGCTGAGGCACAATTATATATATACGATGTCGATTTAGTTTAAAGTAGTATAACAATTTCTCTGTAATATGATAATTATAAATGATGTTATTTTAAAATAACATGACTTTGATTTATAATAAAACTCTATTATTGAGTCAATATTTGTATTATCAAAATGTAATAGTGTATAACTAGATATAAAAAAAAATTTAACTTGCATAACTTCTTACCAAATTATCAAAAATAAGTAATATGACCTATGGTTTTAAAACTCTCGAGATGAATTATAATATGTGAATGTCAATTATGTAAAATATAGCAGTATTATAGTCTATTGAAATAAAATTAAAGTGATTAATATACCTATAATTTTGAAATATTCATAACTTTTTATTCAGATATCGAGTTATGACATATTATATATCAAAATGAAAGTATTGACGAAGAGAATATATCTAGGTAATTTATCGGATGAGGGAGGAGGCACGTGCTCCCCCTCCCTCCGCGACTGACTCCAATCCTCCAATGGTGTGGAATTGATCATAAAAGTAAAGATGTATGTCATGTTATATTTCCTTCGCCGTAAATTTGTGCAGTTAGTCGGACGATCTCATGATACATAGCAAAATCAAATTATAAAATTGACGTTATTTATTGCAACTTTAAAAAGTTGTAAAACTAATCACAACTACTTATAAAATTGCTGATATTATCCACAATTTTTCCTCCACATGGTTTTGCTTGGTAAAATTGATATCCTCCTCAAGTCCGAAAAGAAGGCGTCACAATGGATCCCGACATTGAAAACGATATGCCCATGCATATATTCATTTGTCCGACGTTGTTTTAATTCCCTCTTTTTAATAAATTATTTACGAGATTTATTTTTAAATGTCAAGAACATTATGTTTAGCATTATTTATTTATTTATTAGAAGTTAGTTAGGAGTTACGTACATATATAAGGAGTCGTCATCCTTATTGGATTAGGTTGATTGACTCCCTCATACTCTATTACTTTTCTATTTATGTAAAGATCCGAAATTTTAAAATATTATTTTATAAATTATGATTTAATTAAAAATTTTGAGATGTCGAAGATTTTGAATAAAAAAAATGCTTTCAAGAAATTATTTTATTTACTTTATTAATACAGAGATTGATATTGTGATACTTTTAATTTAAATAAAATTTATCGGGATGAATTCTATAATTTTATAGGGGTATAATTTTTATAAATCAGAAATAGCGAAATAACTTTGCAATTTTCTTCAAACTAGTCTAACCCTAATTGTGGGGTATAAATACCCTTATTCACCCAAGCGGCCGCTCACTATTCATCCTCCTACTTCAGCCCTTGGACACGCCTCCCATGGCAGCTGCTTCCTCCTTCATTTTATCAGATCTAAGTCGCCATTGAAGGTCACCCTCATCCCTCCCGCTCGCTCCCTTCCCACCTATAACCATGGCTTCTACTTGCTCATCCCCTCGCTATCTGCTTCAAGTTCCGAGCTCCCTCTCTTTCGTCCTCCTTCGACCCTCCTTGCTGCTCCCTGTGAGTTGCTGCCGCCCTTGCGCTGCTTTCCCTCCTCACTCATGAAGCCGCCGCCGAGCACCGATCCTATAAGCCAAGCTGTATCCAGATCTAACACCATCCCCGTCAACCATGGCATCTTCTTCCTCCTTCTTGCTCTCCCTCATATCTCGCACTCTCTATCTCCGTCGATCTCGCCCTCTCTATCCCTGTCTATCTCGCCCTCCCTGCTCTGGTCCTCTCGCTCCCCCAATCGCCATCGACATCACTGCCGGCCTTGGAACCCTGACACTTGGAGTCGTGCTCCTCGAGGCTGAATACAGGCGAGTTTGAGTCGGCGCCGCCCTTATTCATACATTCCCCGTCTTTTGGGATTTGAACGACAGAGGAGCCCCATGGCCGCCCTCCTCCTCGAAGCCATCTCCTGCAGATCTCTTCGTGTCTCCTCTCCCCGGATCTCCTTGGCGCCACCACGAGGCAAAGCTCGTCAGAGCACCACCTACAACCCGAAACCCAGCGTCTCCCTCTTTAGGCCAAGGCAAGACTTGGGTAATGTTCTTGGGCTTGGGTCTTTACTCGGATTTGATTTAGTTTATTTAACCTCAAAAATCAAATTGGGATTGAATGAAACTGAGTTATTGCCTTGAGTTGTTTTGATAGTGCTGTGAGGTTTGAGTAATGAATTGATTAGTTGTTGGATTTGAGCTTAATCGATGTCTGCCTTGCTTTCCTAATCCAATTCCACTCACTGTTGTTTTTTTAGACTAAATTGCAATGGGTTAATTAGGGGTTAGTTAAAGTAAATTAATCGTAAAACAAGTTTAAATGGGTGCAATACCTTTGATAATACTATTGTTGGCGACTGAGTTACCTATAAAATTGACTATTTATAATGAGGATTTACTAAGTTGATTTTGACAAGCTAATGTCTTTCGATAGGTTTAACTTTGATGAGCCATTCGTAATTTTAATAGGGTATTATAAATGGTAATGAGTTGCCGGAATTAACTCTTTAAAAGTGATAAGTTATAAGTAAACTAGAGTATACTTGAGTAGTTAGATAATATTTAAACCTTATTAACTAGTTGCTTGACCAACGAGATGAGATTCTTCTTATAGAAACATATTCTTAAGTGTGAGTGTTTTAGTTGCATGTCATGTGATTAATATTTTGATTGGTAAGATAAAAGAAGTTAAGATGGGACCAAGTGTGCAAGGTTGTGTAAAAGACATCTTGAGAACTTGTTATACTTGTAAGCTTGTTGTTATGCTTTTTTTTTTTAAGTTAAGAAATTGGTTAATAATTTGAGTTAGCTATTAAACATGAGTATAGATGAGTTGTTGGTTGTTATTTGCTTATAGAATTATATTCATTGCCTAAATCTTTTTGGCTAGGGATAATAATCCTTTAAGTTATATATATTAATAAGATCTTATTGTGATAATGATAAGTTCTTACTAGGTTATTATCATGTGTTTAATAGTAAATACCTTGAGATATGATTTAATAACTTGTCTTGATAAGTAAAGTTGAGGTCTTAGATAAAGAGATACCTTGATAACTTGTTATGTTTTAATCTTGCTTGTGTTGACTTCGAGCTTTCATTGATTGATTTAGTGATAATTGAATTCATAAAGGATTTTAGAAATGTCGACTTATCATGGCTTAGTCCTTAAATATGAATGAATATACGATACTTGAGAAAATGATTTGATAAAAGAGATTCTTGTCAACTTACCTTGGTTACTCGTTGAGCATGATCTATTATGTGAGTTTTGATAAATAAGACTTGTTGATCCTTGGTTTTGAGAACCTGTGGTTTTGTTGAGTAATCAGGTATTTGATAATCGATGGTTAGTTGAGAAAATGTTTAAGGAAAACCTGAGCTTGGTTTGAAGTAAGATGGTTTGAGTAATGATCTTAAACAAGGTTTGAACTAAGTTGCATACTTGATGGGAACAAGGTTACTTAAGATTGATGGTTATGATGAGGACGTTAGATTATTTGAATGAAATATTGTTGAATCTTGTGTTGACTTGAAAGCCCGCTTGTGTGTTAATTACATATGTATTGATGAACTGTTCCTTGCTTATTACTTGCTAGTGTGATTGGATGATTCTCTGAGTGGGTTGTTGGTTGATGGATGATTATCTGAGTGGCGTATTTGCTAATTGGATGTGAATACTCCAGGTAAGTTTCCTACGGGAGCTTACTCAGTAACCATGACCTCATGCCTGATGTGTCATATAGTATGTAGGTGTTGCATTTGCATAAAAGCATGTCATGTAGTATCATGCTTAGGACTTGCACTTATGAATGAGCATCTCTATTCTTTATGCGTTTGAAAAGAGAACGGTCGTTATCTGTGAGTCCTTAGAGTCGTTGCTAGGGTCATTGGGGCAGTCGTGTTTCATATCGATTCGGTCGCAGTCGAGTCTTATATTATGATATGGCTGCGGCGGTGACCGAGCGTCCTACCTCGGAGTTGGGTACGGACATATGATGGCTGCGACACCGACCGAGCGTCGTACCTCGGAGTTGGGTACGGACATGTATGACCCCGGAGTGGGCACATATTGGGAGTTGGGGATATGCCACTTGGCATTCTGTGTGGATCCATTTAAAATCGCTTTCTACATATATAAATTGTCAGCATGCTTGTGTGATTTAACTTCCGTACTGCACTAGAACATCCTTGATTTTAGATATAGGCGTATTATATGTCCTCAGCGAGGTCTTTAGGGCCCGCATGCGTCTCTTGGCCTGACTTCGTGGATAGTTTCAGGTACCCGCTCCCTTTTGCTTGTTGATTGCTTCTATAGCGGGGTTTTCTCACGGGACGAGAGTATTAAGAAGACTTCACCTATTATAGCTTGACTTTACAAATGTTTTGGTTAAGTTTGTCATTTAGAAACATGTTGTATTTATATTGATTAAAACCCATTTTATCTCTTTTGAGTTTTGACTAGTTGAATTAGGACAGGTTCACGTGCGAAAGTACAAATAATGATTGGATTCTTTGATTGTTTTGAGGGTTTGAAATCCTTTTTTCTTGAATTATATCATTAAATCCTAAAAACTTAAATAGGGTTATAACTTGAAGTTGATAAATAAGCAGCTCGTACTTGGATTGCAAGATCCAGCAGAGGGATAATTCTTCCCTCTAAACGTAACCCGAATTTTAAAATCTGGGCCGTTACAATTTAAACGCTCTTTATGTTCACTAATAATCAGATTAAAAATATTAGAGAAAACCCTTTGCTAAAGGTTGTTCGATATCAATCCGAACCCACTTTCCACTCTCTCACTCTTGTTCACAACTTACTTGTTCCAGCACATTAATCAATTGTTCAAATTATTAAATTTGAGTTGCTGTCAAAACCTGCAAACTCCAATTGAGTGATTCTTGATTGTGATTACATATTTGCCATACTAAATTTCAAGTTACAATTTGGTGATTGTTCCAATTCAACGTGAGCGGCAATCATTGGCGACTCCAAGAGGTCCAAGGTCAACGGAAGCCATGACTCACCAAGTAAAAGGTTGCCGACTTTTTTTAGTTGGAGGTGTTATTCGACGCGGCATCAATTCATAGAGATACAAGTGCAAGATCGGCAAGGGCGGATTCAGAAATTTTTTCGGAGTGAACACGATCTTTTATGGATAATTTTTACAAAAAATAATTTCTTTAAAAAATATATATGAAGAGAATAGCTTAAATATGTAAGAAAAATTATTATTATTTAATTATAAAATACCAAATAAATTATACGAATTTAAAATAATGAAAAAATAGATTGAGAAAAAAATTAAATGAAAATATGTGACTAGTGTGATAAAAATTCTATTTAAATGGGGTGGGCTAGCGAGCTCAACCACTAAGAGCATGTTTATCGGTAGTAGATTTGGAGGGATGCTTGAGCTTTTATTAATAAAAAATGTTGAACAGGGCAAGTATCGGGTATTTGGGATACTAGCCCAAGTATCTCAACATGTATTGGGTGTAATTAATGTTGGGTCATTTGACATTTTTTTCCGAAAATATTGAATTTAAACGACGTCGTTTAGGCTAATGAAATGTCAAAACACCGTGTTCCACGATGCAAGCGTCAGACGAAGTGTAGTAGAAGGGGACACGCGTCGATTAGTGGTGGAAGAGGACTGGACGGTTGAGATGAACTAACTTGAATGGCTGCGATTTAATCTGTCGCTTGAATCACTTATAAATCACTCCCAACATCCTTATGATATCCGATGTGGGACGGGGGTATTACAATCTCCCCCACTTAAAGCACTGACGACCCCGTCAGGCCCAAGGGACTGCCCTCCGGGAGGAGCGTACCCGAGCATATTGCCGGAGTACCTCCGGGCCCAGAGTCGGCTCTGATACCATCTGTAAGACCCGGGGTCTTAAGAGGCGCCAGCCCATGCCACCTAGCCCTCTCAGGTCCGTTGTCCTCACTTGGAGCCTGAAAAGGAAGAGCTCTTATAACATGGGTAGGGCTTGAATCACTTATAAATCACTCCCAACATCCTTATGATATCCGATGTGGGACGGGGGTATTACATGGTCATATTTTCCAAAAAAAATATTTTTCTTTGAATACAATTGTGTATAATAATACCCAAAAAAGTATTTTTAATTATCTTTCATTACTAAAATTTATATATTGATTATATATAGTTACCTTTTTAGTTTATAAATAATATCAGTTTATGAATAATATTTTTAAAATAAAAAATGAACATAAGAAGTTAATCTAAATTGAGATAATTATTCGAGAGGGGTGTAATTGTAAATTGATTTGGTAGAAAAAAATGGAAATAATTATTAGAGAGGGGTATAATTATAATTTGAATTGGTAGAAAAAGATGGGTTTTGAGATACTAGGAATGTTATTGATAAAGTGGAAAAAATGAGAATGTGATGCTAGGATGATGTGGCAAAAAGAGAACAATAAAATATTAGTATTCCTAGTATCCATAATATCTCTTGATAAATATGATCTTATAGCAACCCCAATAGCATCTCTAAAATAGAAAAAAGTGGAGAATTTGGAGAAAAATGAGTGTTTTTTACTCCAACAGCTCTAGTATATCCATCTGCAAAATAGAGAAGTTTGGAGATAGACTACATTTTTCTCTATATTTGCAGTAAAACAAACTCACTCTAAACATTAATTGCTTTGGGAGAGAGAGGGAAAATTTTAATGCTCCACCATCTCTTTTTTGGTAGGATCCACCGTTTTTGGAAGAGAGAGGGGAAAACATTAATTACTTTGGAAGAGAGAGTGGAAAACATTAATCGATTTGGGAGAGAGGGAAAATTTCTGTATTTATTATATTATGTAATTAATGTAGAAATTTGTATAATAGAGATTTTGACATTTTGATCTCTATTTTAGAAAATTTTTACAACTTACTCCCTCCATTCTTTTTCATTTGACATTCTACTATTCATGCACGTTTTTTAATGTACTAAAAACTATATAAAATATTTATTGTTTAAATAATTTTTTTTAATAATTTCATACTTATTAGTAATAAGTATAATATTATTAAAAAAATTTGAATAAAAAATTATTATTTTATATAATTTTGACCTTCCTAAAAAAACGTGCAGATTTCAAAATGACAAATATTAAGGAATGGAGGGAGTATAATTTTAAGCTATAACTAGTGAAATTCCCGCGCCATGACGCGTTTGCGAGACAAAGATAAAATAAATTTAAAATAGTTATTAAAAGGAAAAACCAAATAACAATATAAAAAATATTTAAAAATTAACCAAAATTAATAAAGAAATGTAAGGTAACATTTTCTAAACTTTTATAAAGCAAGTTAAAATGATTGAATTTTGGATGTCGGATTTTAATTGACGTTGTTAGATGGAGATTGCTCACCAACTGAATTGTATCTGAAATGTGATACAATGATTCAAGATAAAAAAAAAACAACATCCAGTGTTATTCTCTAAATCAAGATTGTTAATCAAATGATAACAACTAAAATCCAAAGGATGAAATAAATCAACGAAAATGAGTTCCAAGAAGTAATGAAACAGACATCTAGGCATGAGTGTGCAATTAAATATTTTGATTTGAAAGCGGAAAAAAAAATTAGAAAAAAGGTATTTTGATTGGTTAATTAAAAAAAAATTAAAAAGGAAAAAAAGGGGATTGGTAAAAAAGGAGTGAGATGTGGGGAGGATGCCACGCAAGTGAAAGGTATTCTGAATTAAGTAATTATATAGATTTAGTTGATGCCCTGATCGATTTCTAATTATGACAAACTGCACATAAGTTAACAATAATGAGCTGACAAGGTATGTCGATGGAGAGTATGGTTTACTGCACCCTACTATGCACCCCACCATACACCCCTTAATTATTTTGTGTATTTATTTATAATAAAAAATTTCAAAAATTATAATTATATTCTAAATGTCTAATTACAGTATACTTGTAACATAAAAAATTATATATATTTTTTTTAATAATTGAAAGAGTTTTTTTGAATCATAATTATAGTAATTTTTAAATATAATTTTTATGTTACAAGTATACAAATATATGTAATTGGACATTTAGAATATAATGATAATTTTTTTTTATTATAAATAAATACAAAAAATAATTAAGAGGTGTATGGTGGGGAGCATAGTAGGATGCAGCAGTAAGCTTCTCTCTAAGAGAGAGCTTCTCTCTCTAAAAACCAAAAACCCAATATACATTTCACCTTAACAACCAATCCCACCACAATCAGCCCCCATGCACCACCACCAGTCCACCTTAATCAGCACCCACCACCACCGGTACATCACCATCAACAACAATAACATCCGGGGAACAACTGAGATTTACAAATCTCAACCCCACTTGTACATCACCATCAACAACAATAACATCCGGGGAACAATCGAGATTTACCAATCTCAACCCCCAAAACATCCGGAGAACAACCGAGATTTATTAATCTCAACGCAACAACTAATCTTGGTAAAAATTAATTAATATTTGGGTAATCCCCATCAACACTAATAAAATTAACATACTGTAGACCATCACCAACAATGGGATGATCTCCTCACCACAATCACCACCTTCTGCTGTAAATATTTCATTTCAATTGATCTCCGTTGATTTCATTTCAACAAAAATGCCTATCATCGATTCATTTCAATAAAAACAAACTGGAATATACGCAGCAAAAGAAAGAGGTAGGGTAAACCCACTGTTTGACTCCTCCTTATACCTCCTCTCTAGCTATCCAATAATATGGAAACAACTGATCTCTGTCACACCACTGCACCATAATCGGAACACCACAGCCACACTAGCGGAATCCTTTGATCTCAATCGCACTCCAAAACACCACCACCCCTCTCTTGAAAAGGTCAACTCCTGTAACTATTAAATCTCATAGATTTGATGCCTCCTAAGAATTCAAGCCATCCTTTTACTTTGTTTCTTGGTTGATCTAGCAAAAGGTTTCCATTGAAGACAAAAGCCCCAAATCATCCGTACTTAAGAACCCTTAAATTTGGAAGCCTCGATGGCGACTTTGTTACCTGGGTTCCTCGGTTCCTTGGATTGATTTCTTCGGGTTCTTGGAAAAAGGAATTGAACCCTTTAATTGTAGTTATAGGGGTGGTGATCCCATGGCTTTCCGACGTCGACCGTCTTCCTTGAGGTTTTTGTCGTCATCCACCTGTTGTCGCCGCCTTCATTTACCGGTGAATTCTTTAAGGTGATTCATCCTTTCTACACACAATAATAGTAACCCTAAGACTACTCTAATGGGCCTTCCAACCCAACAAGCCTCTCATTGTGTTGGGCTCAATATCAACTTAAACCAGTAATATGATTACTAATAATGATGATGATGATATATTATTAAAATAAGAAATGATTATTTGAAGAGAATATATATTATGTGTTATTTTACCCTTTATAAAGTGATATAACATGCTCATCATGCATGTCATAAAGATTTTTGCCCCGACCTTTTTAGAGTGTTTGCTTGTTCGTTTCTAGCGTGGGTATTCTTTGAGCTTTGTGGTCTTTCTTTTGCCACTGTGCGAGAGGACGTGGACGTGATCGAAATCTGATGGCTCGTCGATGATTGAGTCCAAATCTGAGGTCTCCACATTTGTTCCCCAGGGATCCTCTGCGTTGCCTCTACCAACTGTCAGAAGAGATATCTCACTTTATCCCGGTTCCAACTTGTTCACCTTTGCTAGTTTCGATCTCGTTCTCTAGTTTGTTTGTGGTGGATTTGTCTTTATTGACTTCTCTTATATTTTTCGGGTCTTTTCATAACGGTCTATCAATTGTCGATCTTTTCGACCGCTCAACTCACCGAGCAGGTCCGGTTTATCGAATTCTTTTCAATTCAGGAAAAAAAAAATAGTAGGATGCAGCATATCCAAACTCGTCGATGGAGGGTGGATACACGATAAGAGTGCAAAAGTGTGACGTTCCTATAGGTCACCAATGACGTGTACTAACATTTCCTTATACATGAAGATTTTTCTCTTCTAAAGAAGAAAAGTGTGAATCTAGTTGCTTGCACATTTTCGGAAATTAACAGTATCCGATGTGGTAATTACGACATACGTGGTCTGAGTTCGACGCCACGTCATTGGTAACCATGTAGAGTTATTAGTTGGCTTCCGTATGAACGCTTTTAGATGGTGGTCTAATTACCACTTATAACAATCAAATTTCTTATGTTGTAACATAATTATTCATATTTATTTGTATGAGTTATGCACAAACAATTTTTCTTTTCAAAATTTCTTATAAATCTTAAGGATTGATCTTTTTAAATCAATGCTTCAAATTTGTTCAAAGATTACAACGTAAGAGGTATTCACAAATGATCTATTGTCTATATATATAAGGTTTGATTCAAGTGAGAACAAACTCTACCCGTGAAAATAAAAAAAGCATTTTGATTGAATGAAATAGATCTAAGAAATAAAGGGGGTATAAGCGTGTGAATAAATACTTTATCCCTCTCTTATCTTCGTTCTCCATGGAAGGCCACCGAGCTCGTTGCCCCTCTCACCCTCTCGGCCTCTCCTATGTTTCGATTTCACTCTTGTTCCCGTCTCTCTTCTTTAATTGCCACTACAACCATCAACGATCTCTCCAACTCCATATTTGTCATTTTTCTCCTGCTTGAAACTTTAAAGCCAATATTTTTATACAATGGGGATAGATGGATCGAGGAGGGAAATAGATTGAAGTAATCGGCAACGTGCTTGTGGAAGCAGCTACGACAACGAGAGGTGAGGCAGAGGAAGAGGAGGGAAAGGGTGAATGGTGATTGTTGGAAGCAAAGGGCTCGAAGACGATTGTTGGAAGAGGAGGATGGTTGTAGGAGCGTTATGAAGACATCATGTTTTCTTGGAAGCAGAGGGGTTTGGAGACAACGAAGAAGTTGTCGGTGAAGAAGCGTTCCAAGAGCCAGGTGGTGTCGAAGGAAGTAGTGGCCGGAGCCGCCACAATCGATGTGGAAGGACATATCTACAAATTTGTAGGCTCGAGCTAGCTGTTTTTGTCTTTTGATTTTGGGTGTTTAAACTCTTGAAAATTTATATTGTAATTGGTAAAATTTTGCAAATATGTTTGCTTTTCAAATTTTCTACATTAATTGTTGCTCTCAATTTTATTTTCCATTTTTATTTTGCAAGTGATTCAAACATTTTACACGTACAGTGGTTCAGACTTTTATACTTTGTGTGGTTCAAACCTTTTGAACTACTTCTTAAAATTATAAACCACGTACACATATGAAAATATCTAAACCACTTCTTGTTAATATTTTGAATCCCTTTTTCTTAAAATCCTAAAACACATGGTGTACAAGTCCTAAACCACATGCGAGTAAAAACGTGAACCAATGAAGGCTTAAACACCGGACAGACTCACTGAAGCCAATGAAGGCTTAAGCACCCATTAATTACACAAAGTGTATAAGGACTGGAGTGAGATTTGAACCCTTAACCTCTTGAAAGGGTACCTCTCCCTTACCACTAGAGTAAGGAGTCATTGATTTTGAATCATTTATCTTAATCATGAACCACATGAGAGTAAAAGATTGAACCACTTATTTTTTGTTAATATAAATTGACATCATTTTTTGAAATAAAAATGTTAATTATAAAAAATTTTATTGTGTTGATACATTAATTATCGAAGGGAATTAAGAAGAGTACAAATCATCAGTAATTCAATTTTTTTAGTTATCGGCATGCGTTAGTTAATTTGCGCATAGACAAAGCGCATGTTTGGCAAAGGGTTTCAAAAGGTTTCATTAGGTGCCTAAAAAAAACTCCTCCAATGGTGCTTGGCACACAACTTTGAAGAGCTGCAGTTGGAGGTTTGAAGAGTTGAAATCCCACAAAAATGGTAGCCCTCCCAGGGTAGGTTCCGGAGGTTTTTTATCAGGTTTCATTTTTGTTGTTCATTTTTTCCCCTGAATCACCTCCTCGTCCTTTTGGCTTCCTCTTTTTGAAGAAGCACGACTCTGACGGCAATTTCCCCGACAATATCCCCGAATCAGCATTAGATGAGCGAAATTAAATCAAAACACTTGAAGCCACCGCCAACCACTGCTCTCCACCATTGCCACCTTCGCTTGAAGCCACCGACGGAAACGCCTCCACCTTGCACATATTTTGCAATATCTGATGGCGGTTTGTTGCTGAATTATAGTAACCTTCTGGTTTCGATTCTTCTTGCGTATTTTGAGGATCTATGTAGTTTAGAGATGGAGATTTGAGATAAGTGGGAGTCGGTGTTGGAAAACCAGGGATATGGTGGTTTATGCACTTGGCATTGGAGCTTGTGGGAGGGATGCTGTGGATGCAAGTGAGCTGATGGGTAGGTGAGTCCCAATTATTAAGGGCATTTCAGTAATTTTAACCTTAAATTCATCTCTCATATCATATAACCACCAAACACCATTCATGTTTTTTATAAGGTTATTTTAAAAAATAAACTTCACCTCCCACACCTCTAGAAACCCCATAAATAATATCCACCTCCTAAAAAAACTTCAACCCCTAAAAAATCCCCTTTTTGCCAAACATGCGCTAATGCGTGCACCCAATTTTTTGTAATAGGTACACGTAATTAAATGGTTTCTTTTATTCTTATTAGTATAACTGTTTTCAATGGAGACCAAGCCCATCTATTTACACTATTATACTCTCATTTATTATTACCACTTTTATCGAAAACTACAACTAATAATTTACTAGTCATTACAAAGATATTTTCGTAAAGTAGAGATCAAATACCTATAATAACATATTTTTTTTATTAAAAAATTAAAATTACACTCTAAAATGATATGTTTTAATTGTGAAATAGAAGATCGACATAGTGTGTTTGGATTCCATTACAATGTAATTATAATATAATTATTTTACCTCGTTTTATGTGAGCGTTTGGTTGTACAAATAAAAATCTCGTAAAAATTGAGGTAAAACAGTAATTTAACCAAATAATCACATAAACCGAGTTAAAATAATTGCATGATAATTATTACATTGTGGAATCTGAACACATCCAAAATTACAACACCTTAAAAATTATGCTAACCAAACACCACTTTATCTATTTGTATTATAAACTTAATACAATTAGAATCCAAACACACCCATATATTACGTATATCTAGGGATGGCAATGGGTCGGGTGATGGGTGGATGATCTACTTCCGTCACCCGACCCACCACCCAAAACCCTTCACCCTACCCGACCCATCACCCACCAAATATTTCATCTGCCCCGTCCACCCATCACCCACCGGGTGTGATCGGGTGGATCGGGTGATAATTTTGGTGAAATTCAAGACATCAAATTCATCAAAAAAAATTATTGAAAAACATACGTCGAACACATCGACGAATAAATTAGTACAAAATATAGTCAAACTCGGTCGAAATACGTGTAAATATCCACAACTTTCAACACTTCAAGCAAGAAGTCTTAGAAATAAAAAGACATTACAACAATTATGAACAAAAAGAAGAGAAAACATAGTCTCCAACAACCAAAGCTTCAAGCGGAAAATCGTTTGATAGGTATTTTCAATTAGGGTTTATGGAGTATATAGGTAATTTCACATATAAAATATAATTATATAATATAATTCGGGTGACGGGTAGGGTGACGGGTGGTGAATGTCTTCACCCGAATCCGACCCGACCCATCACCCGTTCACCCATCACCCATTTAATATCCGCTTTATTTCGGATTTTCACCCTCTTTTTCGGGTCGGATGAGACGGATATCCGTCGGGTGTGAGTGAAATTGTCATCCCTATATCGTAATGTACGACGATTCCTAAAAAAGGCTCAACTCCCCACAACCAGAGATTAAAGGAAGGAGTGTTTTGTTGTTCCTCAGCATTACGACACCCACGACGACCTGTACGTAAACTGTACAGTAGTGGCTAGCTTCAACCTACGTACGTACCACGTGCATGCCTCTGCCCCTGCATGGCCTTCACCAGCTTGCCATCTATTCCATGCATTTACACACACACGTACTTCATTCAAGACCTTCCATTTTCTATTTTTTTAGTATTTGTTTTCTATATTATAGGTAGGTACTATATATTTTAAAAGCCGTCTACACTTCGTCTAAACCCTTAATTATCCCACCTCATTTTGAAGGGTCGTCTAGATCCGTCTAGATCGACCGGCCACTAAAACCCGTCAAGCAGAGGCGGAGCCAAGGTGAGGCATGGGGGAGCACGTGCTCCCTCACTCGTCCGAAAAATTACCTATGTGTATTCTACTCGTCGATAGCGTCGTTTTGATATATAATACGCCTTAATCCGACATCTGAGTAAAAAGTTATGAATGTTTGAAAATTGTAGGTCTATTAATCACTTTAATTTTATTTCAATAGATTATAAATCTTTTATATTTTAGTTAAATTGACATTCACATATTATAATTCATCTCAAGAGATTCGAAACCATATATAGATTATATTATAAGTAGGTACTATATCTGTTAAAATCCGTCTACACTTTGTCTAAACCCTTAATTATCCCACCTCATTTTGAAGGTCGTCTAGATCCGTCTAAATCGACCACTAAAACCCGTCAAGGCGTCAAGTAACCCCACCGCCAAGTGGTTCCAAATCCTAGATTGCCAATTATATATGTACCCCTATCCCTCTCATAACATTCTAATAATAAGTATAAAAAAGGACAAAAATAAAATAAAACTAAAAAATATAATAAAATAATTAAAAATTACGAGTGAAATTTTTTGTAAGAGTAGAATAGGAAAGAGAATAGGAGATTTTAACGTTTGTAGGTACTCCCGAAGGGTCTTTTAAAACATTACATATATATATAGTCATGTAGTACGTTACTCACTTCCTGGCCTTTCGAGTCTTGTTTTATTTAATTTTTTTTACAGGGATTCCAGAGAAGGCTCGAAGAGAAGCTTTATTATAAATAACGATTTTTCTATCCTATACCCCAAGGGCATAAGATAAGACACTAAATTGGGAAAATTTTTTAAACTTTTAATTAGTTTAGCATTTTTTTAATTAGATTTTTTAGGGTCGCTTGCCTTTTTTTGTTGGAAATCTTTCCCAATTTAGTGTCTTATCTTATACCCTTGGGGCATAGGATAGAAAAACCGAATAAATAATAGGATTTCAGAGAAGGCCTATATATGCGTATTCTAAATATTTAAGGTATAAAGAGTTGAATTAATTAGATATAAAAACAATAATTTCAAAATATTTAGGAAAACTATTTAGGGAAATATCCAAAGGTGATGACATTTAATTATGTAAATTTACCTATATTTATGCTAAATTACAAATTCTATTTGAAATTTCTTAGACTTTCAAATATTATTATGAACTTAATACTAATTGCTTATAAATGACTTTTGGCGGTAATAATTACCATAATCTACTAACTATATTATGAATAATAACTTTTGTGGTTTCAAGCCCACCACGCCCTGCATCTTAAAACTTTAAGCTAAAGAGGTTTGACCCATACCTGAACGTACGTAGTTACTATGGATCATCGATGTTCCTGTAGCTTCCAGCTTTCTAGAGGTGGCGAACCTTCAACCAGACCTCCCTTAGTCCAAGTTGAGCACAAGTCTGTTTTGTTTCCTACCTTAGACCATAGTCTCTAGCTCTTGGTTTTTGATTTTGAGAGGATGAAGGGATTGGAATCAAGAAAACAAAATATTTAGAATATAGAGTTCGATTAAGTAGTTTTCTCTTTCTTAAAAATAAACTTCATTGAATTTGAAAGATGACGACACACAAGCACTCTTGAATTAAAAACACTCTTAACACTCTTAATACTCATATCAGAGAGATCCATCGAAGGATTTTTAAACTTTTGAGTGATGGAGAACCAATCTACTCAGACTTCAAAAATACTTCTATTTCTCTTTCTGTTTTACAAGACTTCTTCTCTCTTGCATATATTTCTCTCTCTCTTGAATTCAATGCCTTTGAAATATGTGATGAGCTCTATTGATAGAGCCGGTACAAGGCATTAGATGCCTCTTCATCAACTCATTAACTAGTGGTCGATCGACAGGTTTACCTATTCAAATCAGAAAAGCACACCTACCATATAAGCATTATTGAACTCTCTTGCCAAACAGTAGCATAAAGGAAAATGAAAAAGATAAAAGCTGCTATGATTCTTCACATGCTGACTCAGTTGTAGTTGTCCAGATTGTAGACCTCTTTTTCTCATATATTGGCTTATAGGTCATCATAATCTACTTGCAGGTCATCTTCATTATCAAGATCCGACTCTAGCATTAAAGAATCTGTGTATTCTTTATTCAAAGTAACAAGGTTCTCAATCAACTTTTTATGATCCTTTATGGACAAGAATTTCCCTACTTCAATTTTTATTAAATATTCCCTGATGGATTCTAGTCTCTCTAAGGCTTGTTGTAGTAGCCCTTTGAGTTGTGGAGGGACGAAGAAAGTTGTGAATCCAATCCTGAATATGCCACATTCAATTTTCTAGAAATGAGAGATGTAATAATAAATGTAGAAGAAACCCATTGCCTTGGCCATTCCAGGGGTTTTGATCCATGTTCGTTGGGTATGTATGGGATCTTCAATGGATCGGTGTTCTTTTGTGTCAAGCACCATGATTAGATAATGAGGAGCCCCGATTTTCCCCCGGGTAACCCCCATGCAGGCACATATGATATCACACCACACCATTTAATTTGGTTCATGTTTTCCTAAGTTGCCTGTTTTTTTATAATTTCTGTCTAGAACTGGGTCATATGCTTGAACAAGAAGCTGTCAAGCTTAGGCCATCGGGATATAAAGATTCGCACACATAAAATATTTCCAAGCTTTAAGGAAATCTTCATCTCTTGATGGATTAAGGTTAACATTATCCCTCCTAATCCTCCTTGATTATATTAGTAATGAATTCTCCATGGTCTGTGCTCTGTATGGATATGGTGATGTTCTTGTAAGTGTTTAGATAACTGAGTCCTTGAAGGATCTCAGAGGAGCCTACTCCTGTATATATATCATTGGGTGAAAACCCTGAGGGTACAATCGTAAATATGTACAACTCTATCTAAATCATATATACGTGCTAACATCCTCCCTCAGTCGCAGCTAGAGGTGAGCGAATAGCAAGACTGGAACGAAAAGAAGTAAAAAGAGGAGTAGGTAATCCTTTTGTGAAGATGTCCGCATACTGATGGGCAGAAGGGACATGTAACACTCAAACCTGGCCTAGAGCGACCTTTTCTCTGACGAAATGTATGTCAATCTCGATGTGCTTGGTACGCTGGTACTGAACCGGGTTCGAGGCGAGGTATACTGCGGAGACATTGTCGCAGTAGACCAATGTAGCGTCACGAAGTGGAACTCGAAGCTCACAGAGGAGGTTGCGGAGCCAGCAGGTTTCCGCCACAGCGTTGGCGACACCTCTATACTCAGCCTCGGCACTGGAGCGAGATATGGTAGCCTGACGCTTGGAGGACCATGATACCAGATTGTCACCAAGGTAGATAGCGAACCCAGAGGTGGAACGGCGAGTTTCTGGACAACCCGCCCAGTCTGCGTCTGAGTAAGCTGTGAGTGTGTCGAAACGGCCACGAAAGAGGTGCAATCCCAAGTCACAGGTGCCCTTGTTGTACCGGATGATCCGTTTGAGCGCCTGTAGATGATGCTCACGGGGATCATGCATGTATAAGCAAACCTGCTGAACGGCAAAAGCAATGTCTGGCCGAGTGAATGTCAGATACTGGAGGGCACCTGCCAGACTGCGGTAGGCGGTAGGGTCATCAACCTTGGGACTAGAGGCATCATCAAGCTTGGACTTGCAGTCGACAGGCGTGGTAGCAGGCTTGCAGGATGTCATTCTAGCCTTGTCGACAATCTCAAGAGCATATTTCTTCTGATGAAGAAACAATGTATCCCGAGTGCGAGACAGATATGCCGAGAAAATAGCTCAGGGGACCAAGATCCGTCATGGCGAACTCTGAACGCAACAGTCCCATCAGGCGTGACAATAATGATGGAGAAGATGCAGTAAGCACAATGTCATCAACATACAGCAATAGATAAGTCGTGTCGGACCCTGAATGGAAGACAAATAGGGAGTGATCTGACTGACTACTCTGAAAACCAATCGCACTGAGGTACGTGGTGAAGCGCTGATACCAGGCGCGGGGCGCCTGTTTCAATCCATAGAGAGACTTTCAGAGAAGGCAGACATGAGAGGGGCGCGAACGATCATAGAAGCCTGGAGGCTGATGCATATACACAGTTTCCTGAAGGTTATCGTGCAAAAAGGCGTTCTTGACGTCCAGTTGGTGAATCGGCCAGTCCTTAGTGAGAGCGATGCTCAACACAGTGCGTATGGTAGCGGGTTTGACGACCGGGCTAAAGGTTTCGTCGCAGTCCACACCAACCTCCTGAGACTTGCCATTGACAACGAGGCGAGCCTTGTGTCGTTCAAGTGACCCATCAGACCTGTACTTATGTTTGAACAACCACATGCAATTAATGATATTAGAGTCCCGAGGCCTAGGAACGAGGTCCCACGTGCCATTTTTAATTAAAGCACTAAACTCATCGACCATGGCGGCATGCCAGTTTGGGTCCTGTAAGGCCTTTTGTGGTGACTTAGGTATAGGTGATATGGGAGTGGAAGGGGTGAAGAGGTTGTATTTGGGGTTGGGTTTGACGATCCCAGCTTGAGATCGCGTGGTCATGGTGGGGGCAGGGGCTGTGGGAGGCGGCGGCCGCGGCACTGGGGCGGCGGCCGCAGCAGGGGCAGGTGCTGCGGGGGCTGGTGCGGCGGGCGTGGCATGAAGCGGCGGCCGCGGCATGTTGGCGGCGGCCGCTGCATGTTGCACTGCTGCTGCGGGTTGGGCAGCGGCCGCAGCTTGAGGCGGCGGCCGCGTCATAGGGGGTTTACTGCCAAGAAGAAGGCGTAGGAGGGGTGGGAATGAGGCCGAGGGGCTGGATTCTTGGGGTGTGGGGACTGTGGGTTGATGGTGGGGGGCAAAGGGGAAGGTATGTTCGTCGAAAATCACGTGGCGAGATGTCACTACCCGATTGGTATCCAAGCGAAGACAACGGTAGCCTCGATGGTGTGGGGAAAAACCCAAGAAGACACATTTTGTGGACCGTGGGGAGAGCTTATGGGGATTAGTGGCACTCATATTGGGAAAGCAAAGGCATCCAAACACTCGAAGATGATTGTAGGACGGGTGGCGGTGGTAGAGTGCCAAGGTAGGGTTGAAGTTGCCAATGGCCTTTGAAGGTAGTATATTGTGGAGGTAGGTGGCCATATGAAGAGCTTCAACCCAAAAAGAAGGGGGTAGAGAAGCATGTTCAAGTAGGGTTCGTGTCTTGTCATTCAGCGTGCGGAGAATGCGTTCCGCTTTGCCATTCTGAGGTGATGTTTGTGGACAAGAGAAGCGGAGGGCTATCCCTTGTTGTTGACAAAAGGAGCGGACAATGTTGTTGTCGAACTCGCCTCCTATGTCACATTGTATGGCCATGATAGGCAAACTAAACTGGGTCTGGACAAACTTGTGGAAGCTAATAATGTGGCCCTGTGTTTCCGATTTATGGCGTAGTGGAAATACCCAAACAAAATTGGTGTAATCATCAAGTATAACCAAATAATAACAAAGACCACTATCACTAGGAATGGGCGATGTCCACAAATCGCAATGAACAATGTCAAAAGGTGCAAAAGTATGTGAAAGGGAAATGCTAAAAGGAAGTCTTTTGCTCTTGGCGATCGCACATGAAGTGCAGATGCCCGAGGCTTTATTACAAGAAATAAAATTGCTAGAGCGGAGACTTTGAAGCACGTGATCGCCAGGGTGACCAAGACGAGCATGCCACAAGTCGGAACTAAGGGTGATGAGGGCGGTGTGGGCAGACTTGCGGGCTGGGGCAAGTGGATAGAGGTCGCCGGAACTATTGCACCGCATGATTGGGGTCCCCGTGCGAAGGTCCTTCACAAGAAAACCAAAAGGGTCAAATTGGACAGCCACGTGATTATCAGTGGTAAATTGACGAACAGAGATGAGGTTTTTGACTATGTCAGGGGCAAGTAGGACGTTATTAATGTGGAGGGGTGGGCCAGTGGGGAGGGTTGCTTGACCTGAACCGACAATGGATAGTGGGGCGCCATTACCGACATAAATTGATGGCAAAGTGCTAGAATTAAAAATATTTTGTAGGTTACCTGGTGCGTTCGTCATGTGGGAAGAGGCCCCGGTATCCATATACCAGTTGTCATCCGGCTGCTGAAGTCCCATGGTGGAGAAAGCGGCGGAGAGATCGGTGTGTTGCGGCTGGGATGCGTATAGTGCCGGGGAAGGAGCCGCTGAGGGTGGAGGGCGGTAGGGGCGAAGCATCGAAGGTGGTGGGTAGCCGGCCCACGACGGATAGGGGCAGGGAGGCGGGGAGGGGTACCAAGGCTGCGGCGGGAATTGCGGCGGGTAATGCTGCGGCCGCGGCATGTTGCTGCGGCCGCCGCCACGGCCCCGTCGCGAGTTCCTCCCTTACTCTCGTCCGCCGCGCTGGTTGGGTGGCTTGGATTGGGATGTTTGAGGGTTTCGGGGGTAAGGATCTGTGGGTAGGAAGTCCTTAGAGGACACTAGGACATGGAAAGGGGCTTGAGGGCGGCCCTGACGGCTTTCCTCCCTGGAAAGCATGCTGCGAGCCAACATGAATGTCGGCAGCGGGGAAGTGTTGTTTATCATCCCTCCGACGACGTCAAATTTGGTGGAGAGGCCATTGATAAGTTGAAGGACAAGGCGCTCTTCGCTGACTTTGTGTCCGACATCGCCTAGTTGATCGGCGATAGCCTTTATGGCAAGGCAATAGTCGGAGACGTTGGAGAAACTTTCCTGACGGGTGTTGATGAATTTCCCTTCAAGATCCGCAGCCCTAGCGGATTGATTGTCATGAAAGAGGCCCTTGATGCGAAGCCAAACTTCACGAGCGGTTGATCCGGGTTGGAGGACGGTAATCAACACATCTTCGGAGATGGTAGCATAGATCCATCCGAGTACGATGGAGTCGATGCGGTTCCAAATAGGCTCAGGGACATCATTGGGGCGGTCGGAACCGTCGATGTGGGCGAGAACATCATGGCCCCGACAAGCGGTGGTGAAGAGTTCCGCCCATGTGTGGTATTGAACCTTCTTGAGGTCTAGGGTTAGGGGGATTTTGTTCTTGATGTTGGTAACGGATTGGGCGGAATGGAAAGGGTTTTGTGGCTGCGGTGGGGGGTTGACAACGTCACCCATTGGGAGAGATAGGTAGCGGCGGCGGCAAGTAAGGGGCGGCGGCGGCTAGGGTTATGCGGCGGCAGCGGCTAGGAGCGGCGGCCGCGGCGGGTAAGGGCAGCGGGTTGGGGGCGGCGGCGACGGCTTGGAGCGGCGGCGGCGGCAGGCTATGGGCGGCGGCGGCTGTGAGAGCGGCGGCGGCTGGATCGAATTAATTTGTGAAACGGAAAAAAAATTTTAGGGTTTTACAAAGAGGCTGTGATACCATGTAAGTGTTTAGATAACTGAGTCCTTGATGGATCTCAGAGGAGCCTACTCCTGTATATATATCATTGGGTGAAAACCCTGAGGGTACAATCGTAAATATGTACAACTCTATCTAAATCATATATACGTGCTAACAGTTCTGCCCATTTGTTTCTAAATCCATCGGTCAATTTCCCATAGAATAATGGAAAATCTTTAAGGGGTAACATGATCCCTCCTAATATTGTATTCACTTTACAAACTTATATACCCTTGTATTAATTAGAGATATAGAGATATGTTAATTGTAGTTCTTGACTGAAAAGTTGCAAAAGTATAGTAATAATATAAGTAGGAGTATAAGTGATTTTATTTTTTTTTCTTAAAAAATATATAAAAATGAGAAGTCGCAATGTCAAATGACGACTTCTCCTCAATCTGTAGTATTTTTAAACAAATGGATTTTTTTCCATTAAACAATAAAATATAACAATATACACTTAAGATAATATTCTGCTCAATTTCATTAGATATCGATATATTTTTAAAAATTCAATATAGCATATTTGTTTAAGATAAAATTTTACCAAATTTGAAATTATAACAAATTGAAGGAACAATTGATATAAATTGATATTTTCTTTTTCTCCTTTGTATTTCATCTTAAGATGGTTTGAACCAAATACTAAGTAGTTATATTAAAAAGATATATATAATAATTTTTTTTAATTATGTTTTAACTCACATTTATTACAAATGCATAAACTTATTTTATAAAAATCATCAACACAATAAGTATACATGTATAATTACTTTAAAATTAAATAAAGTTTAAAAATATAGTGTTTTTTTTTTCCTGCAGTAGTTAATAGTATGCTAATACAAGGCGTTTGAGGTGGTCACTTTCTCCCATTCCTTTCGTGAGGGTAATCAAGCGGCGGACAGGTTGACGCATCTTGGGCTGAGTTCGACCTTTGTCGGACTGCGATGCCCTGCGCATTGAGAGTAATGACATTGTCCAAAAGTCGCTCTTGAATAGTGGTTTACCCACGGTTGATCACCCCGACCAAATTATTGTCTTGTATTAAAAAAAAAATGACATCCTACAATCAAATTGACACGTGTGGCTCAAACAAATGACATGCGGGTGCGCGCGGGTGCATACGAAAGATGAAGAGGAAGAGGGGAGGAGGTCGACCGGTGGATCGCGAGTACGTACGTGGTTGACATGGGAGAAGCACGTGGTTATATACGAGAGTGGCCAATGGCGATGCGCCAGATAGGCAAAACGCACGTGATGAACCCATCTGGCGGGCTCTAATTCATGGTGGTCACCCTCCCCAACTTCCATAAAAATCGACTAGTTCCAACACACTGTGTTTTCACACTTGTTATATATGTGCAAAGAAGCTGCTTTGGTACTCGTTTTATTTGATCCTATATAAAATAAATTATCACATTAAAACTATATTATATATATATAAATATATAGGGATTGACTCCGATGAAAACCTCAAATTGCGGTAAAAATCGTGAGGACTACTTTATAGCTTGGTTTATTTGAAACCCGTGCTAAAAACCTCAATTACATAATAACTTTACAACTTAGTTCAACCTAAAAACCGTGCTAAAAACTCCAGTTTTAAAATAACACATGACTTTATATATCGGTTAAACCTAAAAACCGTGCTGAAAAATCATGTTTTAAAATTACATTAGTGACTTTATAGCTCGGTTTTATTCAGAATCGGGCTAAAATATGTGACCTTATAGATCGGTTCTATTTATAACCGGGCTATAAAGCTAGTGAACGGGGCTAAAAAGCCGGTCCTCACAGGTTTTTACCGTAATTTTGGTTTTCACCGGAGCGCAACCCTATATATATGTATATATATATATATATAGAGGTTGGGTCATGTGTTAACAACTCTTACGGTGTTAAATGTTATAAATCAATATTCGGCAAAATTTATCAAATATTCATCACAGTCACTCAATTATTCATCAAAGCTTTTGTTAAAATTAATCAAATATTCATCACAGTCACTCAATTATTCACAATTTCCCAAATATTCATCAATATTCGGCAACATTTAAGAAATATTCATCATAGTAACACAATTACGAGATTGGGGGTGGATACACGCGCAAGGGTTTGAGTTTTTTGGTGATAATTTTTTTTTAATTGGCAATAATTATTAATTGAAATGAATTTCTTAGATGTTGTCGAAAAGCTTTGATGAATAATTGAGTGACTGTGATGAATATTTGATAAATTTTGTCGAATATTGATTTGTTAACATTTAACACCGTAAGAGTTGTTAACATTTGATCCGTATTTTATATATATATATATATATAGTTGTACTATATCATATATGCTTGTTGGAATTAAGTGCTGATCGAAGTCGATAATGTGCATTGTCAGTTTACGTGGAAGTGTGGAAACGGCCCCATTGAGGGTACGGTGCCTTGCATGCCAACCTCATGGCTATGTTTGTGAAAGGCATCCAGCGTTCATTCCGAGCCATTTTTGTATTCTCGATAAAAAACGTACAATAATGTGCGTTTCGCGGATGTCGGTTTAATTAAACTCGCTCTGCATTTGAAATCGACAATGATCAAGGTTCAAGATAGGGTGCTACGTACACAGAAATCTGAGAATGTACGTTATTTTTTTTATTTATGAAAATATTCGAGAGATCGGATAAAATAGTAATTGATCTCTCGACAAATCAATATACGGATTAACCGTCGATCATTGTTCTCATGAGCTCATTATACATTTTCTCCCCTTAGTCATCAGATCGATCAAATCTCAATTGATGTCTTCCTCCACCCGTCCTCAATTTGGCTATTTACTTAGAGCATCTTTAACAGTGATATTGAGGTTGAATATTATAACTATTTTTTAATAAAATACTATAAAATGGAGAGAACCAATAAAGTGAGTATCATCATACTATGATACTGACCTCACATAAATTTTTTGGGTTAATAAAAATCTGATATTTTTTTTCTTTTAAAAAATTATCTATGATACTTGGAGTACCATAGATAAAAGATTGTCTTGAGTTATTTCATATCCTTTGTTTTGTCATTTGGGTGTGCGTGAGTGATAAGGCACCCTTGTCGGAAATATATATAATATAATATCTTTAAATAATATTTGAAACAAAGGTTCTATATATCTTGAATGTTGAAGGAAGAAAGGGTAATTAAAAGGTTTTGCATCCAACTCCCAACCCCTTCACTTTCTATTTGTTTTCTTTCAATTAAAAATATTATATCTAAATTACATATTTAACATATCTTTTCAATATTATTTTAAAAATAATTTTTCTTGATTTATTTTTATATTTTTTATTTCTCTAAACTATTTAAATAAAAAAATACCATATTTAAATCACAAATTTTTAGTGTTTTTTAATATATTTTTTAAAATCTTCTTAATATGTCTACACCTAAAAAAAATTTCGAATTCTTTTTAGCATCCCCAGCCGAAATCCTGATTCCAACACTGAGCTTGTTTTTGTTATAACTCGTGTTATTTACTTGGTTTAATTTTCTTATTTTGTTGCTTAGTTGTTCCATGTTTTTATCTTCGTACCAATCAACTATCTAATTTTAATGGTTCATATATATATATTTTCCAAAACGTACGTTTAAATTTATTTCGAATGATTCACATTTTCGTAAATGTTTCAAACCAAGTCCTCTCTCATATATCTACATGGGATATGACTGATTAAAGGGGCATCACGTACTACTGCAGCCATTGCTTGGAAGTTGGAACACTTATCACAAGCAAATTAGTATGAGGAGGGTCCATACACGTGCGTGTATACTATTATGTGTTGCTGATCGCGCATGTTCATTGCTATAGTAACTCCTCCCAATGGCATGCCCATATTTCCAAGACTAGATATGGATAATGTTTTTGAATTGCAGTTTGAAGTGATCCAATCATGCATGCATGATCAAAATATCCCATCCTATAACTACTTTTTCAATTACAACTTGTTATATAACTTTTCAAATAATTACTCCCTCCGTTTTTTTTATTTGTCTTTTTACTATTTAGGCACGTTTTTATAGGTGATAAAAACTATATAAAATATTTATTTTTTTAATAACTTTTTTTAATAATCTCATACTTAATAGTATTAAGTTTAATATTATTACAAAAAATTGAAAAAAAAATAATTTTTATATAATTTTTACCATTCTAAAAAAACGTGCCCGCTTTAAAAATGTCAAATATAAAGGAACGGAGGGAGTACAACTTATTAACTCATTTTTTTACGATTTCAAAGTTATAATAATAAGTACGAATTAATATATAAAAAAGTAATAAAAATTTGATATTTTATATATTATTTAAAAAAAACGTGTGTAAATAGTGAAGGATGTGTTTTTTTGAACGAGGTGTGTGGATCTCGATCACATCGATAATTAAGTCAGTTACTTACTAGTACGTATATATAATATAGTTATTACACCCTTACTTCAAAAAAATTATATAAAATATAAATTTTTTGTTTTTAAATTTCATACATATCACTAATAAGTATGAATTTTATATATATAAAATATTTTATATAATTTTTAGCTTAATAAAATATATTATATTTTAAATAAAAAAGAATACTTAATTTAGCCTTTTATTTAATCTTTTCTATGGTAATACTAGGACTTATCCGTAATTAAGCACAAATTATAAAAGAGCTAAGCGAATTAATACGCGCGTGATGCATCTTTTGGTTTCAAATCAAAAGATTTGATCCATTTTCAATAATTTACTTTTTTTTTATCAGTAATAATTTACTTTGGGTGTTGTTTTTTACACCCACAAAATTTACTATTTACATTCAAAATGCAAGTTTTTTTTTTAAAAAAATAAACCCTACGCCTCCTGAGTCATAGACGTGTGACTCAATAGGGGCAGTGTATGTATATAGAAAAAAATAGCTGCGCCTATTGAGTCACACACCTATGACTCAAGAGGCGTAGGGTTTATTTAAAAAAACAAAAACTTGAATTTTGGGTGTAAATAGTAAAATTTTCGGGTGTAACTAACAACCCTTTTACTTTCTTATTCAACCTATTATAACGACTACCCTACTAGATAGTTTCCATCCACAAATTTTTGGGACATCAATTGTCTCTTTCAAATAATTAGCACTGCAATTTGCAAACATATATATCGATTTTCTCTTTCAAATAATTAGCATTGCATGGCAACAAATCAGAGTGGCGCAACGGAAGCGTGGTGGGCCGATAACTCACAGGTCCCAGGATTAAAATCTGGCTCTGATAGAGTAGCTTTCGAAATCCACTATTTGAACCATTTTATTTCAACCAAACCAACTCTACTTTTGGAGCCATATTGTGGAGAGAAAAGCTCTCTTCTGGAAAACCCTTTTGGGGTTGGAGAAACACCACAGCACAACCACCTCTTCGGAGGCCCGAAAACACTTCTTGTGATGCATCCGCTTTCTCCTTTTCTTGGTTCGATTCGGGTTGTCCCTTTCGGATCTTGCGTGGAGATGCTCTTTGTTCAGTGTGCTGTGCAAAATCGTTGGGGAAGATTGGTCTCTTTGGCTTTCGATTTCGGTTTGACCTCTCCCTCGTCTATGCCTCGTCCTGAAATCTCTTCGATTTGGCCTTGTCCTTTTGATGTCCGATGGATCAAGCGTTTCTAGTGTTCACACTAACCTTGTAGAACATCACTCCTCCCTCCTCTCTTTTGCGAGTCGACAGCCATCCGTGGCTCGGTGGTCTTGTGGCTGGAGTGGCGTCTCGGTTGCTGCGCCTCTTGCGCGTCGCTGCCGACTCTGCTCCTACCTTTAGGCACGGTCTTTCGGGTCCGTTCCTGAACTCCAATTGAACCAACCGCTGTCTACTCCGCCTTTGGTCCTCTGGTGGCTCCGTGGTGGCCGGTCGGTGGCTTAGCGTGCTCCTTTTGTATTTCCAGATTCTCTCCCTTGGCGTGCAAGGGTAGATCTCTTCCTTGCACGCCAAGGTCACCAAAAATTTTAAAAAAATAATTGAGAGTGAATCTTTTATACGGAGTATATTCTTATGTTGCTTTGGGCCCATGAGCCGAATCAGCCCGAATTCATGGCCCAAAAAATAAATATGTAAATAATTAATAAATAATAAAAGGGCTTTGACAAACCAGCTGAAAGGGTTTATCTAATATCCCACAAGGGCTTAAATTAAATCTCGAAAGGGTTTTGACTGAATCTCGAAAGGGCTTGACTAAAGTTGATCATTAGGGCTTGACTGAATTTTGACTGGCAAAATCTTTTGGTGCTTTTGCACGAGTAGTGTGTGGCTCTACTTTCAGCGTTTCTAAGTGGTTCTCTGCTTGGTTGGGGGCGTGAAGTTGGGAGTCGGGACTAGTTGGGGTCGAGGTGGTGCGTTCAGGGCGACTCCATCTACGGGAAGGAGCTTCCTGGAGTTTCGTCTGCACTTCCCACATGTAAAGACTGAATGTATTATATATTGTTATATTATTATATTTGAGTAAATAAATGATTATTTTATTCAATCGGTAGAAATGTGAGAAAACCCGTCCTCGAGCGTACGCTGATTTTAAAAACATTCCGGCATCGTTTTGAGAATTTAGATTTTAACGGATTTAATTCCGCCTTCGAGCTCCGAGTTTTGATAAAATTAATTTAATTTCGTTATCTTGTAATTAGTAAATTAAATTTTAATTAAATTTGATTTAGTCGGGATTCGATCGGGCGAGCGGGTTTCGAGTCTATTCCGCTAATTTGAATTCTTGCTTTGGGACCACATATATAATTTCATTTCCCTTTTCTCTCTCTCTCTTGTTTCAGGAACCACTAGGGAGGACCCCTTTGCCTTACCAACAATGTACAAATCCAGCTAGCAATTTTGTTTCTTTGTATCCATTTCACACCACAAAATTTCCCTATGCCTCACCATCTCTCACACTAGCTTTTTCACCATCAAAACCTAGGGGAAAGCTGTCTCCTTTCTCCCATTTTGCTCTGCAGAGCCCAAGCTCTCTTTTCTTCCATTGAACACACCTACAAACACACTCCTTCCATTTCCACCTCCTTGGCCCTCTGTCGTCGGCACCACTGTCGAGCCACAATCCACCATGGCTGCTACCACCACCGCCACCATTTCTATCGCCGTGAGCTCCACCAACAGCAGCCAGTCGAAGCCCCCTTCTCAGCCCTGTTCTTCGTGACCCGGAGTTGGGAAACTCAACTCCATCTCCTTCCTTCCTCCTTGAAGTGCAGCAACAGCAGATAGGAGCCTTGACGCAGCCAGGAGCCGACTCAGGTTCCTCCTTCGCCATCGTCGCCGAGCAGCCGTCCCCTTCCTCCCTTCCCTGTTTTCTCTCAAGGTCGGTTATGGCCCTTCCTCCCTTTCCATTATTTTACCCATCAAAGGTGCACCTTTATGACCCTCTTCTTCGTCCTAGGCCATCCCGGGCGTCGATCCGCCTCCGATTAGTCCCATCGAGCCTTCGGCGCACCTCCGACAACCTTGAATCTCGATCTCAATGAGTCTCGTTCCTCTTCCCCTCCTTACTCGCGCTTGCTCTCTTTGGTTTGGGTATGGTCGAAATTCCAGGTCGGTCGGGAGTGGGTTGGGTCGGAGAGGGAGAGCTGCCGACGAGCTGCACCTCCTCTTCACTTCCCCGTCATTTTCCAATGCCCAGTGTCCTGTTTCATCGAGTGGGGAAGAAGGGTTCAAGTAACCCGGTTTTTTTTCTTTTCTTTCTTTATTTTCTCGGGTCCGGTTCAGTGTAATTCCTCCGGTTCATTTAATGCAAAAATGAGTTCGGGTCTGGGCTCGGGTAAGGGCTAAGAAAAACGGGTTGTGGGCTGGGTTTGGTAATGGGTTGGGCTGGATTTTAAATTCTGAATTGGCTTATTGTTTTGGGTTATATATATGGGTTGTGTTTTTATTTTATTTCGGTATTATATATATGTTATGTTAGTGTATCTATGTATGTTATTTTATTTAATAATTCTGATTTTAGGAAAATGACTATATATAATTATATGTTCTGAAATTATTAATTTATATATTTAAAAAGGTTTTAAAAGTGATATTTATTGATATGGAGTTATAAATATATTTATGGATTGTTTTGAGATTATATGGATAGTAAGTGTTAAATTATTTGAATATTATTATAGTTTTGGAACTTGGTTATGATTATAATATTCTGGGAATTAATCTTTATATATTGTTTATATTATTTTAAAATAGTATTAATTGGATTATTTATATATGATGCATTTTATGAGGATTTGAATATGCGAGTTTGGAATTTTAAAAAGTGAATTCTTGATTTTGACTTATAAACATGATTTGTGAACATGGGATTATTTTGATGGTTTGATATTGGAATTTAGTTATATAATGTTTGGAATAAGAAACATGCCGGAATGATTTCTATAATATGATTTTTGGGAAATTGGTTAAGGCTTAAACGTTTAATGTCGGAATTTGGCCAAGTATGATTTGAGAAAGTATTTTGAACATGAGTTGACTTAAATTGGGATTTATGAGTTGAAAATATGGTTGGTATGATTTTATCAAGGGGTTTGATTGGAAGAATGATTTTGGTCGATTTGATCGTATCGGAAAGATTTTGGAAAACGGTTTTACTATCGGTCGGTTTTGAGGATGTTGAGAACTTGGGTTCGTGCGTATGAATGTTGATCCGGTAGCTTATGGAAATGGCTTGATGATAGGTGTGTATTGCTTTGGACTTGCATTTGGGCCCTTGCTTGTGTTATTTTGCTGTTCTGCATCAACAGGTAAGTATCCTACGGGACTTACTCAGTAACCTGGACCTCCTGCCTGATGTGTCATGTAATGTGTAGTTTTGTTGCATATTAAAGCATGCCATGTAGTATCATGCTAGGATTGCATTGAACTGAGCATGTGTTTACTTTGTGTGTTTGAAACAGAACGGCCGTTATCTGTGATAGTCCTAGAGTCTTTGCTAGGGTCATAGGGTAGCCCAGCCCCATCGGGTGCCCTGAGTCTATCGAGTCGATATGAGCATGATATGATAGCCCAGCACTATCGGGCAAGAGATGAGATGATTTGATATGATATGATTAGCCCAGCACCATCGGGCATGAGCATGATTTATGATATGATGATGAGATATGATATGATATGATGATACCGTGGTGAGTGCACCACCACGAAGAGAGTGCTATGCTATATCCCGAACTGGTCAGTCTCTGCACTAACGGGAAGGGGTGCAGAGGTAGGAGAGGGATATGCCACTTGGCATTGTCTTGGGCCCTTTACAGTTCTTTTCTGCATATTATATATATAATAGGGGCATGATAGTGTGATTTAAATCTTGTACCGCATTAGTCATCTTTTATTTAGGTATAGGCATGTTATGTGGCCTCAGCGCGGTCAGAGGACCCGCAGGCGATCACCGGGTCTGACTTCGTGGATAGTGTTAGGTACCACTCTTGTTGCTCCTTGCTTCTGTGACGGGAAATCTCTTGGCGAATCGAAGAATCCGGCTAATATATTCTAACTTGACAAATGGCAATCACCCACTTTGTTTTGGTTTTGACCCGGCTCTGCCGTGGCACTTGTATCTAAACCTTGCTTCTGCTTTACTTTCATTTGAATCAAATTTCCGCGACTTTGAGTGCTTGGGGTTCGAAATCCCCGTTTTGGAACGCTGATCTTCGAGGTTTGAAACCTCGACCCGTACCTGAATTGCAACATCCGAACGAAGGTATCCGACCTTCGAAACGTAACCCGGGTATTTATATCCGGGCCGTTACACCACAGGAGATAGATTCCCGTTGTACCGCTGACCCACGATGCTACTGTTCGGTCGTGCTTGGCTTCATTCTTCGCCGTCGTCCGCAACTGTTAGGAGGAGCTGTTCTTAGATCGTTGTTGTAATAGAGTTATTTTTGCTTGTTTCTTAGCGTCATTTTATATTCTTATTGTTTGTTTAGGCGGTTTTCGCCTGCCGCTTCGTCGACCTCTCGAGAATCAGGCTTGTCTGATATCGAATTCTTACTTTATAAAAAAAAAAATAGCACTGCATGGGATATACAGGGGAAAATATAAAGGGTTCGGGTCGGGGTAACTGAAACCATCCTTGGCCGGAAGAAAAATCATTTAAAAAATATTTTTTTATAATAGTTTTAACTAATTTTAAGAATAAAATTATTTTAGAAAAATAAAGTATTATAAAGATAGATCAGTATAGTTCCCAAGCCATACGTGATTTTCAAAAAATAAAATTTTAATAATAAAACAAATTAATACTATACAATTTAATAAAATGTTAATTTAATATTTTGAATTAAACTTATAATAATAAACTAGAGAAGGGTGTAATAAGCTCATTCAAGCTGAAATTTATTATGACAGTATACAAAGGCGGAGCTAGGGGGTCCTAGGGGCTCACGTGACCCTCTCCTCATTCGAAAAATTACCTAGGTATATTCTCCTCTTCGATAGCTTCGTTTTGATATATAATACACCCTAATCCGACATCTGAGTAAAAACTTATGAATGTTTGAAAATTATAGGTGTATTAATCACTTTAATTTTGTTTTAGTATACTATAATATTTTTACGCTTCGGATATATACACCGCAAATCCGCACGTTAATTATAACGTGCATGCACGTAAAAAAAGACGTGCAAGGTGGATACCCCCCAGTGCGTGCCTACGTGCACGCACGTAATTTTTTTTAAAAAAAAACATGCTTGCACGTAAAAAAAGACGTGCAGTATTGCACGTCAAAAGTAACGTGCAAAACTGCACGTCGCTTTTGACGTGCAATAATGCACGTCCTTTTTCACGTGCATACACGTCTTCTAAAATCGAAGGCAACGTGCCCCTTCGTCTCCATTGCGTATTCAGAGCAAGCAAGAGAGAGGGCGAGTCGCCGGCGATGACGAGAGAGATATTCAGAGAGAGAGAGATTCAGAGAGAGAGAGAGAGAGACAGAGAGAGAAGAGATGGAGGCGGAGATGGAGTTAGTGGAGGCAACGGAGGTGGTGGTGGTGCCAGTGGAGGCTGAGGGTGGTGGTGCGGAGGCAGCGGAGGGTGGTGGGGTGGTGGAGCAAATGGAGACTGCGGAGGGTGGTGGTGGCGCTGGTGGTGGGGCGGTGGCGGAGATGGGGACTGCGGAGGGTGGTGGTGGCGATGGTGGTGGGGCTGTGCCGGAGATGGAGATGGTGGAGGGTGGTGGTGGCGGTGGTGGTGGGGCTTTGCCGGAGATGGAGATGGTGGAGGGTGGTGGCGGTGGAGCGGTGGCGGAGGTGGCGGATCTGGTGGAGGAGGCGCCGGTGGCGGAGGTGGTGGTTCCGGCGTCGGATCCGGAGATGGCGACGCAGCCCCTATTACCGCCGCGGAAGCGGTGTAATATGGAGGTTTCTCCTGTCCCGACCCCACCGGTATGTTATTTGAATTATTTATTTAATTTGATAGTAATAGTTTTATAATATAGTTTGATAGACTATAATATAGTTTTATAATATAGTTTGATAGATTATAATTGATTAATTGATAGTATATAGTTTTTATGATTTGTTATATGTTTATAATTTTATAGTTTATAATGTAGTTTTATAATGTAGTTATATAGTTTAGAAAACATTATAATATATAAAAACATTATAATATATTTAAAATACATTAAAATATATATTTTAAATATATTAAAATACATTACAACATAAATTATATATTAAAATATATTAAAAGACAATAAAAAACATTAAAAGCGATTAATATATTTTAAAATATATTAAAAGACATTAAAATATATTAAAAGACAATAAACAACATTAAAAGTGACTAATATATTTTAAAATATATGAAAAGACATTAAAATATATTAAAAGACAATAAAAATATTTAAAGCGATTAATATAATTTAAAATATAGTAAAAGACATTAAAATATATTAAAAGACAAAAAAAACAGTAAAAGCGATTAATATATTTTAAAATATATTAAAAGACATTAAACAACATTAAAAGTGATTAATATATTTTAAAATATATAAAAAGACATGAAAATATATTAAAAGACAATAAAAACATTTAAAGCGATTAATATAATTTAAAATATATTAAAAGACATTCAAATATATTAAAAGACAAAAAAAACAGTAAAAGCGATTAATATATTTTAAAATATATTAAAAGACATTAAAATATTCTTAAACATTTCATAATAATAGGCAGGGAGGCTCTTGAGGGGGGATGGTACCCTACAGCCATTTAGGGTCGGCAACCGGGCAGCGGTCAGTCAGCGGGCAGAGGGTGGGGGAGATGATATGGTAGAGGGAGGAGCAGAGGGGGAGACGATACCCCATGTTAGAGAGGAGGAGACACATACAGTAGCTGATCTACTGATGTCTGCAGAGGGCTACCAGCAGTCCATGGGGCCCCCCCCGGGCGACGATGATCACTGCTTCTGGCGGGGTCTGCCTGATTGGCGCTCTTCTGGCGACCCGATGGATGGTCAGCAGCCTTCGTTTCCGCCCCTCGATGTACTTAGCAGCTGCGTTACTGATGTAGTTAGGGGTTTACGGGCCCACGGGACTAGACCGACTGCTCGGCTACCCCCCACCATCCCTGAGGCTTCTACGTCCGGCGTGCACGAGGCTTCGACCTCTCACCCACCACCGGCGATTTCTTTGGCTTCTGCGGATGACAGCATCGCTGACGTCGTAGATGCTGTGGACGACGGGCAGGATAGGCAGCAGGGGCAGGAGGGGGTCAGGTGGGCCAGGGGGGCAGGAGGGGGTCAGGTGGGCCAGGGGGGCATGAGGGGGGCCAGGTGGGCCAGGGGGGCAGGAGGGGGCTAGGTGGGCCAGGGGGCAGGAGGGGGGGCAGCAGGAGCCCGCGCCCATCCCTGCGCAGGCTACTGCACCGGCTGCGCAGGTCGACCCATTCTTGCCGCCGGGCAATCTGCTGGTGTCTTACAGGCACCACCGAGCGTACCGGGTGTGGAGGGAGCCGACTGTGGATCTGCCGGTTCTGAAGTTCCACCATTGGGCGAGTCACCTGCTGCCGTTTGACCCGTATATCTTCAAGGGCCCGGGGACCTGGTGGCAGGATCTGATTCCATCGGGCATCCCACAGCTGCGGGCCCTCCATTGGGAGGGTGTGGACGAGTACACGGTCACCGCTTTCCTGGAGCATTGGCACACGGAGACCAGTTCCTTCCATTTTCCGTGGGGCGAGATGACCATCACGCTGCAAAACGTTGCCTGCCTCTTGGGACTTCGGATTGAGGGTCTGCGTGTTTGTCACACCTGGGCCCGGCGGAGCTGATCCACACGGTCGCCGCATACTACCAGTTGACCCCAGAGACCCTGCGCTCATACAGACACGCCGGCGGCCCTCCTGTTGCAGTGGTGACGGACGAGTGGATCGCGAGACACGGGCCGCTCATCGACCCCGCGCCCGCTGATGACCCCGAGGCCGCAGCTGATCCTGAGCAACTTCTGATCCGCATGCATACGGGAGGGGGGCAGCCACAGGATGACCCTGCACAGCGTCGGTTTCTGCACCTTGGATACCTAGCCACCGCTTTCGCCGCGACTCTGTTTGTGGACAAGTCGCAGAGCCGGATCCCATGGAAGATCTTCGGCCTTGTTTGGGACATCCCCCGGACGACCACCGTTGCATGGGGTGCAGGTGCCCTAGCCTGTCTCTACATGAGCCTAGGTGAGGCTACCCGAGCAGGTGCGAAGGGTATAGACAGCTGCACGCCGCTACTACAGGTACGAGACCGCTGACTTTGTTTTACAGCTTTGTAATATTTATATTATATTCTAACCACATTGTGTTTTGTGTCAAGGCTTGGATATGGGCGTACTTCCTTCGCTTCCGAGGTGAGCTGTCTAGCGATCCGGCTAGGATGGCCGATCGACGCTGGTATGCGAAGTTCATCCCTCCGAAGGCGCCTACCCGCGCGAGCCCAGCGGCCAAGCAGGCGAAGTTGAAGAAGATGCGGGACGAGGTCGACCGCCTTACCGTAGCCGATGTATGTATTCGATACTCTAATTATATATAACTTATATTTCGTAAATGTGACTTACGATTGACTTTTTTATTTATAGGTGGAGTGGATGCCCTTTGGGCGTGATCTGGACTTCGACGGCGAGTACCGTCAGTCCACCTACCGGGGCACCATCACATTCTGTGGGGAGGAGGAGCCATATATGCTCGATAGGTGCCTTCGGCAGTTTGGACGAGTCCAGGGGGTCCCACAGGCCGTCATCCCGCCGAGGCAGTTTACTCGCGGCGCCACATTGACGCCGAAGTACGTCGCCTTGTTTGATGTCGTGCACGATAGGTGGCAGGACTTACAGGACGAGGGTCGCTTTTACCGGCTTGCTGATCACAGACGCACCAGCGAGGACTGTCAGGCCGGTGTCACTGCTGATTACATGGCCTGGTACGCATCTCAGAGTCGGCCGTACGTGTTGTCCACCACGCCACCCCATCCGGACCCTCCAGCGCCCGTCCACCCGATCGCCCTGGATCCATGGGTTGACCTGCCTCAGCCTGCAGTCATCCCTCCGGCGGTAGCGGTCCGAATGCGGGAGATAGAGGGCTATATACGGGCCCTGGCCACCCACCCTCAGATCCATCAGTTATTAGATGAGGTCACATTTATATTAGATGATGTTGTACGGTCCACTAGATCACCGTGATGTACATTATACATTATATTTTTTGTGATTTCCACCTTTTGTATTTGCTATGACAGCATATTTTATGCGATATTCAGCTTTTGTATTATTATATCTCCACCATCCTCACATTTGTAACATTTTATGGGATAAACAACAACGACAGGCTCGGGGTTAGGGTTTGTGGTTAGGGTTTTAGGGTTAGGGGCTTGGGGTTATGGTTAGGGTTTTAGGGTTAGGGGCTTGGGGTTAGGGTTTATGGTTAGGGTTGGATTAGGGTTTGCACGTCGTCGAGGATGTGAGGGGTTGTTCCAATCGAGGACGGAGGAATCATTCACCCAACGTCGTCGGGCGCTACACGCTGAATGGCACCCATTCCCAGGTGTGGTGGCGTATTTAGAGGCGGTGTGGCTTCCGTACAGCAGGAACATCATACGATGCTACGTAGATAATGTCTTCCATTTAGGCACTCGTACAACAAACAGGTACACCTTACTTCATATCTCCCATTACAGTATGATATGACATCAAACATTTAGTGTTATAAACTTCAATGTTTATGTGAAACTGTTTACAGAGTTGAGGCTCAACACAAGGTTCTCAAGGAGGCACTGCACTCATCGACTGGTGACTTCCGGATCATGATCGATGCAATCCATAGAGTCAATGATTGCCAACTGCATGAGCTTCAAACTGCTTTGGAGATCGACCGCTTCAAATGGCCAATGACGGCGTATAAAGTCAACCTTTTTGATGAGGTAAATACTTTAATTTCCAAAAAGTGCTTCGACTATCTGTACAAGTTGTGGCAGGATGTCGTCAACCAAAACATTCATCCGGAATGCACGGACCGACATTGGAGGGTTTGTTACGGGATACCTTGTGTGCATGAGATTCAGGCATACGTCAATTCCGGTACTCCAATACCCGCTAAGGACATCCACCCGTTCTGGATGGATTTGCAATGGACGGACATCGACGACACCCCACTGCCGTATGAGCTGTCATCTTCACACACGGCTTCCAATGATGTATGCGATGAAGAGCTCCACCAACCCTCATCTGCAAGCGTCCGATCGAAAGGGAGGCCTCGGGGGTCGAGGAATGCCAGCAGAACCAACCCGTTTCCATACGAGGAGTTAAGGGGAAGATTTGAGAGAGAAGAAGCACGTGCTGCTCGACATGTTGCTCGACATCGTCCACAAGAGACATCAGCTCGACGTGGACGTGATGATGTGTTCGGAGGGTTCAACTGGGGTCGAAACAACGTTGATCCCTTCATGCTCGGACATATTGAGGGTGTGAGGGACACTATTGGAGATGGTCATTGTGGCTACCGTGCTTTGGCGTCATTGACATCACCGATCGGCGAGTCTGCTTTCCCGGAACTCAAAACGTTATTATGCAATCACTTGGAGGATCACGCCAATCTCTACGCCGGTTGTTATATGGGAGGGTACCCATTCCAGCAGTTCGTCGACAACCAGAAATGGGCGGGACCTGTGCATGGTGATAGGAGACGGTGGATAGAGCTACCCATCATGGGTTTAGTATTTGCAACGGTATATCAGACTCCTCTCGTTGTCCTAGCTTGGCATCATCCGTTCACATGTCTCCCCATGACCTCGACCACACCTGCTAACAACCCTCAATCAGCAACCTTTGGTTTAGCCTGCATCGGAAACCAAGACCATTTTGTCGCGGTACGACTTCAAACGTCTTATATTATTACCTATTTTACTTTTCATCTATATGTCAATACTCTAACTCTAATTTTCCGTTCTCATAGGTCTGGTTGCGTCCTAACGCTCCTATTCCGCCGCCTGCTCCAGAATGGGTCGCACATCATCAACCGAGCGTCGAAGGATGGGATGCTCCTTTTCAAGCTCGGTTTGACTGATTTCGAGCCTTACGTGTCGAGTCTGGTCGCCCTTTACACTTTTCCTAGATTTTATTCCACCAGTTTATTACAATTATGGATGTAAACCTTTTTTTTTCCGTATCCTTCATGAAATGAAATTGTATCGTATCCTTCCTGAAATGACATTCGATCGGTTAATAACATGGTAAATATCGCCGTGGAGGAAAAATAGGACTCTTTTGGGGATACTCGGAATGACTAAAACTCTAAATCATAAACCTCAACTAGCTAAACCCATCAAATTCTTCAATTAACCCTAAAAAACCCCCCGTAAACCCTAAACCCTAAACCCTAAACCCTAACTAGGGTTTGCACGTCCTTAACAACGTGCAAATACCCTAACTAGGGTTTGCACGCTGTTAACGACGTGCAATATTTGCACGTTGTTAACGACATGCAATATTTGCACGTTGTTAAGGACGTGTAATATTTGCACGTTGTTAAGGACGTGCAATATGTGCACGTCATTAACAACGTGCAAATCCAATTTTGTTATCGACGTGCACGACTGCCACACCTGCACGTTGTTAAGGACGTGCAAGCACGTTAATAAAAACGTGCAAATTCTTAATCACCATTTGCGGTGTATCTAACAAGACCCTATTTTTATATTTTTCTTAAATTGACATTCAATATATTATAATTCATCTCGAGAGCTTCGAAACCACAGGTTATATTACTTATTTTGAGAATTTGTTAAGAAGTTACGCAAGTTTAAATTTTTTATATCTAGTTATAAATTAGTACATGTTAAGAATACAATATTTATTTATTGCATTTTATATCCTTATTTTCGTTTTATATCCTTATTTTTATTTTATATCTTTGTAGTAGTTTATAATATCGTTTAACACTAGTTTGTATTATTGTTTGACACTAGTTTGTACTATCGAACACGTTGTGTGTTTTATGACTTTTTTCTCGATCTTATTGTCTACTATTATGATGACCCCCCGCTCAAAATTTTCTGGCTCCGTCCCTGAAAGTATATAAAAATTTACAAATAGATATAAGTTATTTAATAACTTGACATTTTAAATTAAACCCATTTTTATGTGAAAGATGAAACGAAAGTCGTAAAATGAAAAAAAGGGTTTGGTTGAAAACTAGATGATTAAGGTACGAACGTGCGTGGGTGTGATATGTAGGTAAAAACTTTAATCAAATATTTTGAATTAAACTCATTGATTAGAAAATGTAAAATATTTTAAAGGAAATAAATTACTTCTATAATTTGATTGGTTAAAAACTCTACAATTAATATGACAATGACATTATCATCAAAAATGGTTCTAATTTAAAGTGTGCATATATATTTATGAGCTTAGTTAGTAAAAAAGGATATTTATAATCTTGTGGTCATCACTTCAATTCCCTTTAGTCTATATTAAGGTTTTCTCCAATATATTAAAACAAAAATATTTTTTTTATATAAATACATATAAAAAATTCTCATTTGCTATAATTGTTATTTTCCCCCTCAAAATGACTATTTAAATCACAAATTTATGGTTTTTTCTGCATATTTAAACATTATATATATATATATAGATCCGCAATTGATGATGGTTACATTGCATCAACAAAAATGGCGTTATAAGTATTAGGACATCTCCCCCGTATGCTTTCTTTTTTATTAGGGAAGAATTCGAGGATCAGACAGGCTTGACACCTCAAGAGGCCGACAAAGTCGGCAGACAATGAACGTCAACCATACAACGTAAAATAAAACCGGTGCAATACAAAAGGGGCAAGCGGCAAGCAAACATATCTAAAAGAACAAACGAGCATTATCCAATAACGCTGGGGACAACGTAGACTAAATCCGAAGCCAAGCGCCACTAAGACACCGCTGGTCAGCGGTACATAAGGAGTCCCTGTCGACGATGAAGACGATCCTCTAAGGAAATTTTCGGAATACGGAGTCACCTCGATGCACACCGCCTCGACCCCAGACAGACCCGGCACCAGACGCCAGAGCCCCAACTCGAACTAGGACTACAAGAACACGGAGTATTGCATATCTAAACATAATATATATATTTCCGGAACACTGAGTCCCCATGTCCCATGTCCTATCTCCCAATACTTGGTTTTGGGGTGATTCGAGCCTCCCTTCTTCCGATTTCTCCCGCCTTACTGCTGATTTGGTCTTTCAGTGGTTCTTGGCCGCAACCTTCACTCTAAGTAGCCTCCTTTTCGTCTGTTGTGGTTGGTTGGTTGTTTGCACCATCTCGTGGCTGGTTGTTGGCGATTTTCCTCTCCTCCGTTCGTTGGCGCATGCGTCTCTCTTTCCTGTCTCCTTTTGATGATCCTATTGGGTCTCCCTATTGGGTGTTCTCTTCACTCTTGTCTCAGTTGAAAAAAAAACTTGAATGGGTTTGCACTTGCACATACAAAATCCCGAAGGGGTTAGACCAACATCCCAATTGGGTTTGACCAAATTTTTCGTATTTGGTCTAAACTTTGATAAAAACTCTTGAAAGGGTTCGATAAATCCGGAAAGGGCTAGGCAAATCCTGATAAGGGTTCGACAATTTTCGAAAAGAATTTTTTGGAAAAAAAAAACAAAAACAAAGAAAATTAAATACTATAAAACTCTTGTTAATATCCCGAAAGGGTTTTCAGCTGCATCTTACTAGGGTGGTTCTCAGTGGAGATTCTGGTTGGTCTTGGCGGTCATTTTTTTAGTTGGGACTCTGACGTCTGAAGTTGGGTTTGGATGGGGTCGTGGCAGTGTGTATCGAAGCGATTCCGTGATTCGGAAATTTCCTTAGAGGTTTGTCTTCTGCTCACATGGACTTCTGATGTACAGCTAGCCAGCCATCACACTGCTTGGTAACACTTGACTTCGGTTTTTAGTCTATGTTGTCATTGTCGTGCTAGAATTAGGTTTGGTTGCTCGCTTGGAATTGCATGCATGATTACCGCCTTTTATATTGCACCTTTTTTTCTTGCGTTATTCATTTGATGGTTCACCGTCTGTCGAATTTGTCGGACTCTTGAAATACCAAGTTTGTCTAGTTCGCGAATTGTTTTCCAAAAAAAAAACAAAAGAGAGAAACGACCTTAAGAGAAAAAAGGGAATTAAAAATTAAAAAAATGTAATCCAACATGAAAGACGATGAGACCCCAATAAAGAAAGATTTTTTTATTTGTTTTTTTGCTCATGAATAAAGAAAGAATATGTGGGGAGTCATTTTACTGATTAATAACTATACAATACTTCCTCTTCTTCGGCAAAACATGTGATTTTAGTTTTTTTACAAGTTTTAAAACAATTAACAAATATACTAATTTAACCTCAATTATTACTCTCCCTTTTTTACTCCCTATGTTTCATAACAAGTGTCGTTTGTCCTTGAGTGTATGCTTTTTAATGAGGTAAAAACTCTATAAAATATTAATTTTTTAATCAATTTTTTAAATAATTTCATACTTATTAATAATAAGTATGAATTTATAAAAAAAGTTTGATTAAAAAAATAATATTTTATAATTTTTTTACTTCCTTAAAAAACGTGCATAAAAGTCAAGCGACGTTTATTTTGAAACGGATGGAGTCCTAATTTACCCTCAATTATTACTCTCCCTTTTTTACTTTATCGAAAACTACAACTAACAAACCAGCAATCATGTCAAGGGTATTTTTGTAAAGTGAAGTGCAAAATACCTACATTATCAAGGTTTTTTAACAAAAATAACACTCTAAAATGACATGTTTAACCGAACGGATGGAGTATCTCGAAAACTAGCTAGACATCCTAGCCAGTTAGTTTATTACTTCCGAGGTGGAGTGCTTCTTGATGAAGATACCAAATTAAACAAGCCTATAAATAGCTGATCCCTCTCCCTCAAACCAAACCCATCATCTCCTTCAAACACCACACACCCTCTTACATTAAACTACTCCTTTTAAAATCATCTTCTTCAACAATTAAATTAAGCAATTCATAGGTACAAAAAAAATGGTGGTTCTATCATATCCAACTCCACCCGACAGACTCATCTCCCACTTCAACCCCTGCATATTACTTCCAACCACCGCCCCCAAAATCCCTCCCACCGCCCCCAGCCACCAGCAAATCCCGGCCATCGATCTATCGGCCCCGGGATCGGAGTCGCTCCTCGTCAAGGCCTGCGAAGAAGTCGGGTTCTTCAAGGTGACCAACCATGGAGTTCCCACCGAGCTGATTTCCCCTTTGGAGGATTTGGTGGTCAAGTTCTTCAGCCTCCCTCTTCATGATAAGGTGAAGGCCGGCTCCACCGCCTCCCCTCTCGGATACGGCAACAAGAAGATCGGAAGCAACGGCGATGTCGGGTGGCTCGAATATCTCCTCCTCTCTTCCTCCTCCGAGTTCATCTCCCAGCTCTCCAATTCCATCTTTCCTGATAGCCCTGACAAATTCAGGTCATTTTTTAAAATTTATTTATTTATTTTTAAGTGTGGCTATTACTTAAAATATTGAGATATTTTGAACAACATATAAGTTTGGCAGGCTACTCATCTCATTGTTAAGTGGTTTTGAGATGGAACCCATTGTGTTTATATGTTGTTCGTGTCTCTGGATAGAGTTATTTATTGACTTTTTTTTGTTGTTATTGTTGTATGTTTATAGTGGTGCTGTGGAGAACTATGTATCGGCAATGAAAAAGGTGGCATGTCGGGTGTTGGAGGCGATAGCGGATGGACTTAGAATGGATCAAAACGACGCGTTTAGCAGGCTGTTAAAGGACGAGAATAGCGATTCTGTTTTCCGAGTCAACCACTATCCACCCTACACATCGGAGGTGGAAGCCGGCCTGGGAGGAGAAAAACTGATGGGGTTCGGAGAGCACACCGATCCTCAGATCATCTCTGTCCTCCGATCAAATGACACATCTGGGTTCGAGATTTTGACCAGGGACGGTGTTTGGGTTTCCGTACCACCCGATAATAAATCCTACTTCGTCATTGTTGGTGACTCATTCCAGGTATATATATATAGAGATAACAATGATCAATCTTCTTCTTCTTCGTCTTCTTCTTCTTCTTCAATCTCTCGATCTCAATCATGACAAGTACACTACATATTTTTCAGGTGATGACGAATGGAAGGTTTAGAAGTGTGAAGCACAGAGCAGTGGCAGAAGGAAAAAGATCAAGGATATCGATGATATACTTTGGAGGGCCGCCACTAAGTGAGAAGATAGCGCCCTTACCAAGCTTGATGGGCGACGGAGAAGAAAGCTTGTATAAGGAGTTTACATGGTGGGAATTCAAGAAAGCAGTTTACAAGTCGAGGCTGGCGGACCATAGGCTTGGCTTCTTTGAGAAGTATGCGAATCAAGATTACAGTAGGAGACAAGTGTGTGGAGGTTGAAGATAGATGTACTGGCCTCTTTGGGCATCCAACTGATATGTTCGGAGTGTTTTTTTTCATTCGGGAGACAGAAGTTTTGTAACAAACTCGCCCCTAGATAAACGATAGAGGCTAGAGAGCCATCGTCGTGCACTCGATCATTAGTTGATGTATGAACACCACAACACCTTAATTAAGCTAGTTGTGCTTTCTTTTTTAAGAACAAGATAGTTAAAATCTTAATGTTTCCTATCTTCATGTATGTTTACATATAAGATAAGTGTTGGTTTAATTTGATGTTGCTTTCTTATCCCATTTTTTGCGATTTTATCTTTTTATGTTACATGTTATTGTTCATTTATCTTGACAACTCACTCACAAAAAAAAAAAGTAAATGAACAATAGCACGTAACGTAACAACACGTATACTTATTGAAAATCATCCTCTAGGTAAAGGGATATGATGATTTTTAACCCGTACTACTTTCGTGTAGTTTGGGGGTTTTCATGGTAACGAAGTTGTTTTCACATGTTTACTTCTGTTTAACTTAGTTATAAGCACTGACTCACCCTCAAATGGTCCTAAGATATTTAATTAACTCCCAAGAATCCATCTCTAATGATTTGGTCATTTGAGATACCAAAAAGTAAATCAATTAATATGAACTTGAAAATCATTATAAAATACTACAACAAATTATGAAGGCTTAACCATGCATTAATACGCTGATATATAGTTTTTGAGAAGCTTATTATCATTAATTGTGAAGGTATGATCAAATTTGTGTGTAAGATTTTTGAGAAAGAGAGGTGATATCACACTTGCCTGGTAGAAGTTGAATAAATAAACTATCGGATTGCACAATGAATTTTCAAATCTCCCTATTCCAAAGAACCCAAAAAGATCAAAATATTGGTTTTTGTCTCCATGATAGATTTCCATCTAAGGCCGTGTTTGACGGTAGATGTTGTTTTGGAGATAAATTGAGATGTTGTTAGATGTTATGAGATGGAGATGGTTTTGGTAGATTAATGAGATTATTGTAGATGGAGATGTTTTTTGTAAAAAATCTCGTTTTGGTGTTTGGTGTTTAGAAGATGGTAAAAGATGATTTTTACACAAAATGACCAAAATGCCCTCGGGTATATAAAAGAAAATACCCCTTAATTTCCCAATTGCTGTCGGTGGTGCCTCTCCAATTGCAAATCTGGATCTACACTCGACTCCAAGGGCGATTGAAGAAGGTTGAAGCTTCCGGCTATTGTTGTGAAGAAGCACCATCCCCGGTTGAAGGTTGGCAACCGTAGATCCACCCCTTAATTCCGGCTGTTGCTGTGGGGTTCAAGGTTCCCATTTCGGCAACCGTAGATCCACCCCGTCTCTCCTTACGCCGCCATTGAAGGCCGACGTCACTCACCTTCCGTCCACATGGAACGCCGATGAGAGGAGAGGAGATGCTTTACACTGAAACGGAGAGGAGAGGAGATGCTTACCTTCAATGGTGGCTGGGGATCTTCGGTGTCGGCGACGGTGGGCTTATCTCCTCTAGATCTGAAGTGCTTCCCTTGAAATAGCAAAGGGGCAAAAGAGGATCCTTTTATGCACAATCTCCTCCCATCTCCCAACATCCACCCACCCCAAGATGATTTTTCCACCGATTTTCATCTCCCACCATCTCCAACCATCTGCAGTCGGCATCTCCTCCCATCTTGCGCCAAACACCACTTCAAGGAGATGAAATTTTTTTTCAACCCCTGCCATCCAGCAACATCTACAAACATCTTGCACCAAACACGCGCTAAATCTGATGTGATGTGGTCAAATACAGATTTTAGAATGAAGAAGTTAGTAGATAGATTATAAAAAAAATGGTTTTTCTAAGGAATAGGATATGATTCACGTTTAAAAACTATATATCAATTAATAAAAAATATATTAGTAAAATTTTAAATTAGATTCTTATGATCACTTATTTTTAGTAGGGTATCTTCCTCAATTATGATCTTATCCTATGTCGTTAGGACATAGGATAGAAAGACCATAAAAAAATTCGTAGATTGATTAGCATAGAAATGGATCTTCATTCTTGAAACATATTTTATAATCAAATCAAGCCTAGAAAATCGAGCTGGTGGAATAAGATTGAATAGGATTTGGCAACAAAAATATCACATTGAAAATAATTTAAACACTATAAATGGTTTATATACTTATAACATTTATTATGGGATATATTAACTACAAAAATTATCGAAGAGGTCCTAATCCTCCCATTGTTTCAATATAAAATATCTTCTTATAAGAGAGCAATTTAACTTCCTTATTGCTCTTATTTGATACAAGTTAGACTAAACAACTTATTTAAAAAAAAACTAGTATATGTCCCCATGCCATTTCATGGTTTTTTTTAATAAACTTTTAATAATTTAATAATATAAAATTAAATAAAATATTAATAAAAGTTAGCATAAGATTAGAAAGGTGTAATTTAATTGGTTAAAAACTATAATTAATGTGGTGATAACACCTCATAAAAATGGTTCTAATTTAATGAAGTATATATAGATATAGTTGTAGATATTTTAAAATAATCTTATTGGAAAGAAAAAAAAAATGAATATCATTGTAGCAATATTTAAAAGATTTAAATAAAGATAATTTTATAAAAATCACTTAGATGAAGAAAATAATATATAACATGTGATATTCCCATGCCTTTAATTTAATGTAGTGTATATACTAATTCAATGATGTGCCTGTTAGCTAGAAAATATAGAATATATTAAGGAAAATAACGATAAATAATATGATGATGTCACCCCATCAAAATTACTTTTAATTTTAATATTAATATACACATAGGTATAGATTATATATTAATTTTAATAGTAATAGTAATTCAATGTTTTCAATTGAATTCATTGATTAGAAAATGGAGTATATAATAAATTGAAAAAAATTGACTGAAAATATCTTTACATAAGCAAACGATATATCGATATATGATGGTAAGGTTATATATATATATATATATATATATTGAAAACTGAAAAAAATTACCTAAAATATCTAAGTATAAGAGCAAGAGCAACTATGAGTTTTGCTCACCTTAAGGTTACTAAAAGGTAAACTCATGGTTGTGGGTTTTATCTTAAAGTAAGGGAATGGAAGAGGTTACCTTGGTAGAGAGAGGTAACATCTTCCCTTTTCTAATTTTGTTTTCCTTTTTTAATGAAAAAGTAGCATCTTCCCTTTTCCATTCATATTTTATTAATTTTAATAATGTTTAAAATGAAATAAAAAAATATATTTATACTTCATTATTTTTTAAATAAAATATCCCACTGGTTTAATTTTATTTTTCTCTATAATTTGAGCCCAATTTTGCCATATATACTCACATTTTGATCTATTGTAGTTGCACCCATTTTCTTAACTATGGATCACAATAATCCAAATACTTCACTCATTCCAAATATGCATTTTGATCCAGATCTTCTAAAAAATCTTCAATTTCACGTGTTGTTACAAGTGCTTAATAATCATACAACACCCAAATATTCAAATTATACCCCACATAATCCTACTAATGTGTAAAATCCTCTTTTTTTTTTCTTCCAAACCAACAACCTTTTGAGCATTCTCCGGGTGTTCAAGGGAGTGCCACTCGAATGTATCTAACTTTGTTAATTTTAATTTAGATGTAATAAATATATTTATATCAAGTACCTACTATTTTTATTTATTTATAAAATTATAAATAAAAATAATTGACAATAATATATGATGATACACATATAATAAAGGTAAAAATATATAAAGGAAAAGAAAAAGTGAAAATATATTTGAAAAGGGGTAAAAGAGGTTTCCCATAGTTGTAGAGGAAACCTTTTTTTTGTTTTTGTTTTTTTATATTAAATAAAGATTCGAGATCAGGCAAACCTGATTCTTGAGAGGCCGACGAATCGGCAGGCGAAAAATACCTAAACATACATTACAAATAGCAAACATGCGTGACGAAAAAGAACAGAAACAAACCCTACAACAAGACGACCAAAGCTAAACAACTCCTAACAAGTTGAGGACGACGACGAAGAACGAAGCCAAGCACCACCGAACAGTAGCACCGCGGGCCAGCGGTACAGCAGGAACCTATCTCATGTGGGTAGTGCCGACGAAACTCCAAGAAAGCTCCTTTCCAGATACGGAGTCGCCCTGAATGCACCACCACGACCCCGGTCAGTCCCGACTCTGGACTCCACGACCTCAACCAAGCAGAAGAACTACTAAAGACGCCGGATGCAGAGCCACACACCGCTCCTTCGAAAGCGCCAATAAAGTTATTTTCCATACCCTTCGGGTTTTTAAACGAACCCTTTCGGGATTTATGTCGAACCCTTTCGGGATTTTGGCCCAGATAAATATCAATATGAATATATAACAATATAAATCATATATTAATATCAATATTTAACTTTTTTTTTAATAGATTGGCCTTGGCGTGCAAGGCAAAAAGTGATCCTTGCACGCCAAGGAGACCGCCTGACACACGTCAGCGTGGGAGAGGTATGTAGCAGCGGCCAGTTGGCCGGCGGCGACGGCGCCGAGGGGTTTACCAACCGGAGGAGCACGGAGGTGGGAGAGAGATGTGGTGGATGAACACCCCGAATCGAACCAATTCAAAACGGAACCGATCGAACCGAGAGGGCCATGGCGGTGGAAGAGAGATGTGATGGATGGATGCCGGAAACACACCCAATCGACAAAACCGGGTCACGAAAGGTGACCATGGAGGAAGGGACGTCAGAGCGCCGTTAAGATGAAGGTGGCTACGGCGGCTAGGAGGAAGGTGGTCGGATTTATATTTGGGGTAGCATATGTGGTGGTTGAGTTTGGGGTAATAAATTGGGGGGGGGGGGAAGATGGTTCGGACAGCATCGCCAAAAGACGGCTGTCGTATTTGAAGGAGCAACCGAACTGAGCAGCGGCGCCGGGGTGTACAAAAGTGATTTGGGGGCGCGTGGGCATAATCCCAGGCGCGTACTTTCATGCCTAAAAAGGTAGAGGAAACCTTTTAGAAAGATGTAGAAAAGGTGAAAATAATTTTAAACGAAAAAATAAATGAGATGTAAAATTATGATAGGAAGATGGAAAAAAAATAGGAAAGAGGTTTCCATTGTTGCGGATGGTCTAATACAGAATTACGTATGTGGACGCACGTGAAATGAGTTTAAAGAATATAGATATAGATAAATTAATTAATGGGCTTTGAAGAGTTGAGATGGGCCTTTGTTCTACTTCCAGTAAATAAAATAATTGGGCGACCTTTTAAAACCAGTAGTTGGGTTTATCAGGCCTATTGGATTCTTTAGGAGGGACTATATTACAAGTGACTGAGTGGTGTTTTCACTATTGTTATTTGCTAAGGAATAAGGTCAAATTGAATGAAACCATTCTATATATATATACACATTTGTTATAAATCAATCTTTAAATTGATATTTTCATGAAGCCATTCTTTAAATAACTTTTATCATTAATCAACCATTCTCGAAATTATTCCGTTCAAATCTTGGCTAAATTTGTTAAATTATAATTTTTTCCCTCTTTTTTAATTATATATGATGATGAAAATTTAACAATTTAAAAAAGAAAAAGTAAATTAGTAATAATAAAATTGGGAGCATACAATTGATTCCATTTTTCTCCCAAATTGAATGTGTGTAGAAGCTAATGGAGACTTATAAAGTGATTTGGAAGGGGAAAACATGCGACTCGATTGGAGAGAGAATAATTTTGTTGAAGCCAACATCAATTTATTAGTTTGGAAAGAGATGGAATCAATAATTTCCTCCAATTTCATACTTAATTACATTTTTCTTTTTAAATTATTAAAATTCTATTAGAATATGATATAAATGAAGCGTAAAATTGTAATATGTCAAATCATTCTAGATATAAACGAAATAATTTCGGGGATGGTTGATTGGTGATGAAAGTTATTTAAAAGATGGGTTTTTGAAAAAATATCAATTTAAGGGTTAATTTATGATAAATTGATATATTTAAAAGATGGTTTTATGCAATTTGCCCATGAATAAAGAGAGGGATTCAATTTCGACCTAAGGTCAAGCTATAAAGAAAAGCACATTTTTGCATCTTAAATGACCGACATTACATTACTATCATGCTTTGGCTTTTTTGTAAGTAGTAAAGATATAATATCATTACTACATTCTATGTACCGAAAGATAAAGATTTAATCCTTTAAATAGGATTTGAAGCAATTCACATGTTATCAGTACTCTATGTTTAGAGAACACGTATAAACTATTGAATTTATATATATTGCAAGTATTTATACATGTTCTCTAAACATGGAGGCACTCATGTGAATTGGTTCAAATCCTAGTTAAAGGAATTAGGTCCTTATATTTTGGTACGCTTTTGTTTCAATCAAACACACTTTCTCGAGACAAAACAGTGCATGCTCAGAAAATATCGATGTCCTTGGCACCCGCGTCCATGATCCCCATATCCTGCACATGATATGGGGATTATAGGTTCAGGTGCTAAGAAAATCGCGATGTCCTTGGAACAAGGGCGCGTGAGGTGATGGGGTCTTGGACAGGGCTAGCTAATGTTGCAATGATGACTCATTTACGTTGTCTTCTTGTTGGAATTTGACAAAGTTATAAACATGAAAGTTTGTAGATTTTTTTAATTTTCTTTTCCAAGAAGTATAAGTAAGATGTTGAGATATGAAAGAACAAAGTGTCCCACATCAAAAGTATAAATTAAAATACGTTCTATACAAGTCAGTGAGAGCTAATGTTCATATTACCGGGCGGCCAATTGATTTATCATAGAACCTTACTTGACTTGTGTGTTAATCTACTAGCGCATTTGTACTTGACTGCTTGTGCAAACAACCCCTATCAGAGCGATTAGCTAGCCTAATAGATCATCTTTTCGATCCTGGTCTGGATTATTAATTGTCAGATAATTAAGTCATTTTTAGTATGTAAGTCATTGGGTTACTCCTCTTACCGTACTCTCATCGTCATTCTCGATCGATCAAGTCAATTGCTCGTGGCTAGGCCTTTTGGACACAAGGAAGGAAAAGCAGGCGAAAGCCTCGGAATCCATGATCAAGATCGATCTTAGGGTATGTGTGTAAAGGGGAGGCAGGCCACCTGATATACATGAAAGAGTGGGTAGGATATGATATAAAGCCGATATGCAGAACAGTAATATTGAATCCATATATATATATATATATATATATATATATATATATATATATGCTAATGCATCAAGTTCAGATGAATATTCCAACGTAAACTGATCAAAGGAATCAAAATTAAAGACAAAAAAAAGCAAAGGAGTAAGCAGTAGCAATAAAAGCCTCCAAGAATCAAGCAACCATATAAGCTAGCTAGCTTTTTAATATATATGTAGCCAAAATGTGCATATTGGTCGACCTGTAAAGTGAGCATCTGAGATCGGTCGATGGATCTCTTCCAACCATATAGCATATCCCATCATATCCACATGCGCAGCTCCGTCACCCTATACAGTGCTGGTGCACTGCATCATGCATATATTATATTATATTATATTATATTATATTATATTATATTATATTATATTATATTATATTATATTATATTATATTATATTATATTATACTCCCTCTGTTAATTAAAACTTGTCGTTTACTATTCATGCACGCTTTTTTATAATGATAAAAACTATATGAAATATTAACATTTTGTTAAATTTGTTTTTATAAATTCATAATTAATAGTAACAAGTATGATGTTATTTAAAAAATATCTTAAAAAAGTTAATATTTTATATAGTTTTTAACACCTCAAAAAGCGTGCGTGAATAGTAAAATGTCAAGTTTTAATTAACGGATGGAGTATTATATTATACTCCCTCTGTTAATTAAAACTTGTCGTTTACTATTCATGCACGCTTTTTTAGAATGATAAAAACTATATGAAATATTAACATTTTTTTAAATTTGTTTTTATAAATTCATAATTAATAGTAACAAGTATAAAATTATTTAAAAAATATGTTAAAAAAGTTAATATTTTATATAGTTTTTAACACCTCAAAAAGCATGTGTGAATAGTAAAATGTTAAGTTTTAATTAACGAAGGGAGTATTATATTTCGTCTCAAAATATATATATATATATATATAGGTCGTTTTTTTTTTGACACACTTTTTAATTAAAGAGTTATATAAATATTAAATTTTTTTTATAGAGAGTTTAGCTCATTCAAAAACATGTTAAAAAAAAAAGTAAAACAACCTATATTTTGAGATGGATGTATTATTATATTATATTATCTATGTTCAGAAACTCCGTCAAAACATCTCCAACAGTTTCTCCATTTTGAATATTTTGGAGAAGTGTAAAACGTTTTATGATCCAACAGATTATCAGTCTCATTCTCCAAAATGGAGAAGTAGCGGAAAAAATAAAGAGGCTTCCTTAAATATGCAACATTCTCCAAATTTAAGAAATGGAGAAATTGGAGTTAAAGCAAAAATAATTTACAAATTCTGTATTTTGTTTTCCCATTTTGGAGAAATTTTGCAAAAGCACAGAAAGTTGGAGTTGAAGCAAAAATAAAAATAATTTGCACATTCTATATTTTGTTTTCCCATTTTGGAGAAATTTTACAGAAGCACGGGGTTGGAGTTGGAGATGGTCTCATTGCATGCACGTGACGTGACCCTAATTTGATGGACTCCATGCATGTATATATGCATGTTGATGTAGATGGTTGTGAGGCCAAATTAATTAACCAACTTGACTAATCGATCGGTACCTAAATACTACCTACCTTATAAGCTTTGTTAGCTATAATAACTTTCCGTCTGTTTTTGGTGGTTCATTTAGGGCGGCCGAAAGCAAATCTCTACATCGACAATAAAACTAGCTAACGTCGATCTTGTGCTATACCCGGCCGCAAAGCAATCGGCCATCATCGATCACCTGATAATTAACTACCTAACTAACTACATATACATCTACCATAATTTCTATTCAATAAACAATGCAGTTTTATGATTCCAAAACGATTTTTCTAACTTGGGGTTTTGGATCATATGTTAATTAAGAGGCTAAATTTAGAAATGTTTATTTAATTTAACTTATTTTTCCTATATTTTAAATTGTTTTCTTAGGGTGTAAGAATTCAATCTAGAAAATCTTTTCCAATATAGTTTTTTGTTTAACCTATAATTTTAGAGCACAAATTAGAAAAACTGTTAAAAGTCAAGCCTTACCAGCTTAATTGGTAAGAATGATACGTCGTGACCAGTATATCATGAGTTTGAATCCCCCTCTCCCATATTGTAATGGGCCTAAACGCCTAGTGCTCCTACCTATGAAAAAAAAACTATTAAAAAATAACTAATGTTTTTGTTCTAACAAAAAAAAGAATATATATATATATATATATATATATGTATATATATATAGAAGAACTATATATATATATAGAAGAAGTTTACCAAAAAATATATATATAGAAGAACTATCCAATTCATTCTTATCTTATAATGCATTTGTGAGATCGATCTTCAACTATTGAATTAAAACTGGATGAAGGGCTATGATTAAAATTTGATTTTTGAAAATAATTTTTTTCAACTTACAATAATTTATGGGAAAAAACTCAAACCATATCTTTTCCCTAAATCTCTATATCTTCCCAAATAAAAATAAAATCAAAACCACCAGCCAAAATCCGGTAGCAAAAGTACTACTATCCTTATTCTCAAATGCTTCATCTGAAATATTATTTACATGAATATTAAGAAAGTGTGCCCCCACCCGGTAGCAAAAGTGTACCACCAGCCAAAATCCGGTAGCAAAAGTGTTATTCATTCTCGTTTATCATCAGTGTGCCCCCACCCTCTTCGGGTTCTGGCTCCGCCACTGAATGCATGTGAAAGCTCATTTATGCTTCATTTTCTTTCATTACCAACTACGCTAGATAACATTTGTATTCTTTTTTACATTTTTTATTTTTTTACCTTAATTTTTTTATTATTATTTTTAAAATCTATGTTTTTCCGTCGCCAAAGGGCCGGATCGAACAACCCCCCTTACCACCCTGCCCACGGTGACTGCCCCTATTGAGTAATTATAAGTGTACCTCTCAATCAATATTTGTAGGTTTACCTGTGCCTCGCCCCATAAATTGACTAACCTATTTAATCAATTTAAGTTTTAATTTCTGATTTCGTATTTGTTTAAATCCCATTCATAAAGAGATTAATTTTCCAATATCAATCTTAAGACATGTTATCAAGAGGATTTGATTATTTATATTTATATATTAAATTGAAGAAAGCTATCGATCAACAATTGAATTTGAAGGTACTAAATATATTGCAACTATGCACTCTTTATGCACACTTTAGGTTCCTTTCTATCAATAAGGAAAATGGTCTTCGAGTCAAAGATAAGGCGAATCCTTCACTTTCTTTTGCTCATTTTTAAACAACATATTGTAATTAAATGTTGGCGCCCCAAATGAAATAATTCTTAATTCTTTGTTTAAATAATCTAGTGACACTAAAATATTAACCACAAGATATAGGAATTAATAAGCTAAATAATGATTGCTTATGAAATGGGGAGAAATAACAAAGATATAGGAATTAATGGGGGGTAGAAGGTGGTCGTAGCTTCCCGGACAGAAAAAAAATTAATGTTATAGATATGTAAATTTTTTATTATTGTATTTAGTAGTAAAAGAGTATTATAACAACTAATTTCTCTAGTTTAGTCAGTAAGTGGGAAGTATTTTAATCTACAAATCAAAGGGTTTAAATCTACGTGATATAAAAACAACAACAAAAATTTTGGATATTTTTTTGGCCCCCCATGTATGATTCAATTTCCGCCACTGCTTGCTTGATGTAAAGTCTTGTGTCTTGTAAATTTTGTTGATACTTTTCAAAGAGTATTTCATGTTTCTTCAAATGAATAGATGATCATCCGATTATCATCCTAATTGATCAACTTTTATATTTTCATTTAGAATTACCGAGTGTTATCTTTCAATATGGGGTTTGAGAGAGGAAGGGGAAAGAGATTGAGAGATAGAGTTTAGAGGGATCGAGGAAGAAATTACAGAGGAAAGGGAGAGATCGAAGGTTGTTTGACGAGAGGTAAAGAGGTAAGTGTTTGGTTATTTTCCTTAATGATGATCAATTACAACTATTAGGGTATTTATACCCTTAATTCCTAATATCCAATATCTACTAAGAACATTACATTCATTCTAAGAAATTAGTAAAACTCTTAATTCAATTGTAGAACCCTACTATATATAGTGAACGATCTTATTGTTTGAATCTCTAAACATCTTAACATCTTTGATCGATGAAAGACAACCACATTATAATTAACATCTTATCATTAGAATCTCTAAACACCTCAGCATCTTTGATCCATGAAAGACAACCACATTTAGCATCGCCGTACTAATTTAAGTGATTGAAAATGAAATGGAAAAAATGAAATGAAATTAGGGTAAAGAAAGGGAGAGGACGAGAGGTATATAGGAATGTTGGAAGCATGTGCATCCACATTGATGAGGTGGAATGGACCAATCCTTCTCATATGCCACAGTGTATGACCTTGCACTGTCCCCTCTCCCTCCACCTTTCTTCCTCCTCCCCCAACCCTAACAAAAGGATATTATTAAGTTATTCACTGATTGCAGGTGTTATATACGCTTCTTCGAAATGACAGATTTTCTAATCCGCTAACCCAATAGTGTTTGAATTAAGCTTTTATGTTATAAGGCAGATTTTGATTTTATAATATAAAAACATAAATCTACTATGACACTAGAGTCGAACTGATTCGAATATGTGAATCTGTTTCCTGACTCTGGAGATTTACTATAAAAGAATTAGATACAAACCCATTAAAAAAATCAAGTTTCATCCTTATTAGATTAGATGAGTTGCATATAATAACTTAGTTTTTTGTGTTAATGATAAATTCTGATCTCATAATATAAAAATAAAATAAATCTGATATGACTTTCGTTTCATACCTTCGTTCGGATTTCCCGGAATCTAAATAGGATGAGCTGCTTAAAAAAAAAAATCTGTATGGGGTACTCTGTTGGGCCATAGCTGAATAAAGTTACGTAACCAATACCGGGCCTTTTCTTAATTCCGTTGAATTCATCCAATATTCCTCCATACACAAACCCAAACCAAACCAAATACGTCTGTTAAATAAAGTTACCGCGCGCCTTTGTGAAGTATCTTTATTTTATGGTTGAAACCAGGTCAACTTTGCACTCATAATTAGTCTGTTTAGAAACTAAAAAAAAAATAAAAAAAATATACTCTTTCATGACGTCCAAATTACATTTTATTTTCAAGATTTGGAATCAAAATCTTTGATGTTGATTAAATTTTTTTTATTTCTCTCAATTTTTTCAAATAAAAGTGACTATTTAATTTGTTTTCATTTTTTCAATATATTTAACAAAAAAAAAAAATTTCTTCCTCTCATATCCATACAACAAAATTATCTAAAAAACCTTTCAAGTGGTAGGACCAAACGGTGTATATTAATCCATAGGGCCAAATCAAAGTTGAATTTCTGGGATATGGGGCTGTTGAAGCGGTGGAGCCAGTCACTATAAAAAGTTTACCCTTACCTTAGTTTTACCGAAGTCCTCTTATCCTAGTGGCAATGATTAAGGTATTTCGAAGGGAGATCTTGAGTTCGAGTCTCACTCTGCGCAAGTGGAACTGAGCCGTGGAACTGAGCCTCCTAAAAAAAAACCCTTCAAGTGGTAGGGTCAAACGGTATATACTAATCTGTAAGGCCAACCCAAAGTTGGGTTTATGGGGTATGGGGCCGCGAAACGGTTTACCTTGTATGTGGCTGTTGCCGGCTGGATCACGTGCTCGGGGTTTACCACCGAATGTGGATTCCTCGTCATTAAAAAAAATTATCCCTGAAAATTCTTTTATAATTAAAATAATTATTTAAATAAATATTTATTACATAAAGGATCTAAAATGTACTCGTACATGTTAATATATAAACCTATTTATTATATGGTATACAATCAATTTCTCATCAAATTTATTGGTTTTTGATATTGATAAATGTTTTGTCTGGAAAGAAAACTTGTTAATAAGGAAAGTTGGTATTGGTAAGTTGTTTCATATAAAAATATTTATCGATACTGAAAACTGATAAATTAGTAATATATTTAACGAGTGATTGATTGTACATATAATCACTCCCTATATAATTTACTACTATATATTTCAACAATCTAATTAAGATAAAAATGACATATGTTAGTCAATATGTTAATATTTAAAATGTTAATATATAAAACTAAGTACTATTTCAACCACCTAATTAAGATAAAATGACATGTGTTAGTCAATATGTTAATATACAAAAGTAAGTACTATTTCAACCACTTAATTAAAACTATGTCGGAGACTAAAGTGTATATACTTATAATATGCATGAGCTGCATAAATAAGCGTCACAAGTGATGGAATCCACGTCCCAAAGTGGTTTCCTTGATTGCCTTTTTCATTCATCGAGAAACCAAACCTCTCACACAAATTACTTAAATTAACCAATGCTGATTTCTATACGTCAATTAATATATCAATCAAATCTTCATAAAATTCGTCATCAAAAGGAATTAGCTAGCTAAGATAACGTTTTATAATACAAAAAGAATTCAACATATAATATCATCAATCTTTCTAGATATATATATGATTTTTTTAACATCTTTAATTTCTTCCCCTTTTTTTACAAACAATAATAATATAAATATATGAATACATGGACGAATATCAACATAGAAGAAATCATAAATTTGTCCCTTACACTAACCGAAAGAACTAATTAATTATCATTTGCATCGTCGGATATGACATGTAAATGGCCCCCAAGCTTTTTTAGCGACGGCCCATTGATGAAACGTCGCCTTTTGTGACAATGTCTATCTAGCCAGCCTTGATTGCGATGTTTGCATTGGTTTAATGTTGGTGGTTGTCGTCATCTACAGGCTAAAGTAGTTGATGGATAGAGCTTCATGTATCTTCGTCTACGTTGCACTTCATGTACACTTTTTGCGAACGAATACTTCCCTTTCATATGTTCATCGATCTTAATCCTCCTTCACATGCTTGACAAATGACCTAACAATCGATATTTACACTGTGACGGTTCATATGAATCGATCATCATATGATAGTTAGAAGCGTTGGTGCTCTTCTCATAAAAACATGAACACCCGTCAAGTATACAATCATGCAGTACACCAAGCTCCGATATAATCCCACATTCGTTGCCTGCAGTTTCATACACAATAATATTATTAAGGTAATTGAATAATGCGACGATAATAGAATTTGTCCTAGTTAACTATACACTAGTGATTGTAACGGTGGGTAACGGTTTTCTTCCATCTAAATTCTCAAATCTTTTTTACCCTATTACTAAAGAAGGTCGGATCTTAAGACAATCCGTCATCACTCAATCTAAGTACACGTAATTGATTACCTTTGATGCTGAAGATGTCAAAGACATCCAAGCCGGATCTGAACCTGAACCTGAACTCGAATTACCGCCAACCAAAGAATTCGAAATCCCTACATTATAGGCCATTGTACAATCCGGATGGAACAACCCATAATTCCTCTCTGAGGTGGGCCCGGGCTTCATATCTTCATTAAACAAAGCAAAAACATACACATCCAACCTCGTACCTAGCCTCAACGGCGTCCCCTCGTTCCTCAACTGCCTCCTCAACAGATTCCGATTATAAATCGCCGCGTTTTCAACCGTCGCCCCCGTCTCATCTGGGTCCCCCTTTGAGGGCCAACCCGTCTCGGAGACCTTTACTTCCACACCGCCGAACCCCATCCGATTAACGGCGAAGATAACGGCGTCAACTTGGGCATACAACATGTTATCATACTTTAGCCCTGTGGATTGGTCCACCATCCCCTCGTTACTCGGGTTTCCCAAAACATAATCCAACGGTATCGTCTTCGGATCGTCTTTATACGCGAAGTACGGGTATGCATTGATCCAAAACGGCGACTTCGTGCTTTGGAGGAAGCTTAGAAACTCCGACATTATGCCCTCGAGCTCCGGCCTGAAGCAGCCGGATGAGGGCGGGTACGAAACCGCCATGACGGCCAATGAATTAGGCGACGAAACGTGGATGTAACGATCCAGCCCGAACTGAACTAGGGCAGCGTATATGCTTTCCATGGCGGGCACCACGTAGGCGGCGAGGGAGGTGTCGTCGTCGGTGAAGACCTCGTTCCCGACGGCAATGCCGGTGATGTTGGTGGCCGGGAAGAAAGGGAGGATCCGGGCGGAGACCCATTGGAGGGCTTGTTGAGGGTCGGTGAGGGTGGAGAGCATTTCGTTCTCGACGGTGACAACGAGGTCGATGCCGGAGTTGGCGAAGGCGGATAGGACGGTGGGGTTGGTGTCGTAGATTCGGGCTTGGGAGAGGCGTAGGGGGCGGAGGAGGGCGATGACTTTCTCCGGCGGCGGGAGGTTGTTTCCGACTTGACCGTAGTTTATGCCTAGAGATGATACTCCTCTTATCATGCCATGTCCTGCAAGAAATATATTTTATTTATTTATTTATATATATATATTGTAATATATATTTCAAAATATATTATCTATAAGATACTCCCTCCGTTCGGTAAAACATTTCATTTTAGCTTCTTTCACAAGTTTTAAGACAATTAACAAATGTAATAATTTACCCTCAATTATTACCCTCTTTTTTTACTTTATCGAAACTACAACTAACAAATCATCAATTATGTCAGGGGCTTTTTTGTAAAGTGAAGTGCAAAGTATCTACAGTGACAAATTTTTTTGACAAAAATAACACCCTAAAATGACATGTTTTGCGGAAGGAGTAATTATTTTTTACAATCCAACCGCCTAAGTTAATCCGAGAAGAAAATGATAAATAAATTATAAATATTTTTCAATGTGCTATAAAAAAAAACTACCCATAATCAACCTATAGACGATTTCTTAGCCTACAAGATATATATTGATACTATGTATAGGTAATCCTAACTATAGAGATTTTCTTTTTCAATTGAATATGTACCCATACATAATAAGGAATTAAGAATGAATAAGGTTGACCTTTCTTTGAAAATGAAAAACTTAATTTTTGACCTCTTTAGGAAAAACTTAATTTTGGATCGACTAATGTAATGAGAGAAAATTTAAAAAAGGTGTAAAATGTAAAAATATACCTAGAATTAACAGCAAAGTGGAGAGGAGGGAAATGGGAAAATGGGAGGAATGAGTTTTCATGGTGAGGGGATCAGATGGCATGATATGATATAGTTTGGTGAGGAGGGGAGAGGGGAAGAATACAGGAGTGCCGAGGAGGATATTTATATTGAGAGGTGCCGGTGGGGCTTCAGATGACACAACATGGGGTTGCCTTTCTAATTATATACTATATATATACTCACAATAGATTAACCCCCTGTTTGGTATCGATATCAAGATATCGGGTATGGGTATGGATATCATTCATATCCATACCCGTGTTTGGTATATAGGTATATGGGTATCAAGTTGATATACCCATATACCCATCCCTTTATAATTTTACCCAATCTGATATATCCCAAAAAATTGGGATATGAAGATCTTCTATCGCTTCTTCTGCAGACAGGGGCTTCTTCTTCAAGGGTCTTCTTCGCCCTTCTTCTTCCTCTCTTCTTCACTCTTCTTCTTCATCTGTATGCGGATGCACGGAATCGCACTTCCTCTTCATCGGTATGCCGGAGTCGGAATCGTATGAGATTTTCGTTGGGGAGAAGGAGGCGGCGGCGTAGGGTAGTTCCCGACCCCATCTTCAAGGTTGTTGTTCTTCAACTTGCCGCTTAACGGACAGGAGATGTGAATAATTGAAGGGCGAATGGGAGGTCATACACTTCAAACGTCATGGGAGGGGCTAGGGTTTGATAGTTTGATACCCATATCTTGTAATACCAAACACGGATATTCGGTATCGGATATTAGATTTGATATCCATATCTTTGATATCGATATCTGATACCCATATCTGATATCCATATCTTGATATCAATACCAAACAGGGGCTAAATGTACACAGCTTTTATTGTGCATTATATTAACAAATTTGGGTCATTAAATTAAGAAGATCAACGGATGGGATTAAAAGTTGCTTCTGATTATCCATTGGTATTAAGAGATTATTCGGTGTATTGGGCGATTATTCGTTAGAATAAAATTTACATTTTTTACAGATGAATAATTATGTGAAAACAGACGAATAATCGTGAACAAATAGACGAATAATTTCTGAGTACATATATGATATACACAATAAGGGGTACATATATATATATATATAGAGAGAGAGAGAGAGAGAGTAACCGGTGAAAAGGAAAGAAGTGATCTGAGTAGTCCACGTGTACAAAAATGAGTTACAAATCAGCGCACACCCAGCTTCCCCAATTTATTATCAACAACCACATAAATTAATTAGTAACACCCCATTCTCACACAAAAACCTTTACATACACTTCTAAAAAATATTTTTTTGGCATTTTTACTTGTTAAAAAAATATAAAAATATATATTTTTGAGTGTAAATTTAATTTTATCTACACATAGACACCCACTTTGTATATGTTTTCTTAAAAAAAATTAACAAGAAGTGGTTCATAAGGTTAACAAGAAGTGATTCAGCCATTTTATTCATAGTAGTTAAGTCATTTTACTCGTAGTGGTTCAGGCTTTTTATTTGTATTGGTTCAGCCATTTTACTCGTAGTGGTTCAATTATTTTATTTCAAGTGGTTTATGAAGTTATCAAGAAGTGGTTCATGAAACTACAAAGAAGTGGTTCATGAACCTATGAAGAAGTGATTCATGAACCTATAAAAGAAGTGATTCATGAAGTTATAAAGAAGTGGTTCATGAAGCTATAAAAAAGTGGTTCATTAACTTATAAAGAAGTGGTTCATGAACCTATAAAGAATTGGTTCATAAAGTTATCAAGAAGTGATTCATTAAATTATAAAGAAGTGGTTCATGAAGTTATAAAGAAGTGGTTCATTAAGTTACTCTATGAACCACTAGAATTTGTTTCACGAACCACTGCTATTTAATAATTGTAAAATTTTTCATTCTACTTTTCTTTTATTTTAATGTTTATTTTTAATTATTTTTAAAATAAAATTGTTCATGAACCAATACTCTTTATTTCATAAATCACTACTCTTTATTTAATGGATCACTGCTCTTTATTTCATGAACCATTTTCAGTAGTTTAGTCTTATATATATCATTAACCTTTTTATATTGAAAATAGTAAGAAAAAACGAAATTCATTTAGTAAAGGTGGGCAAAATTCAGCAATGGACAAGTTCATCAAACAACTTAAATCAATTAAAAAAAAAGGTTACCTACCACATCTCAGTTCCTCGATCATTACTAAATTCAATAGGTTACCTACCAGATCTCAGTTCCCTGTTTGAATTTCTCGTATCTTGAATAGAATGGAGTGGTGTTGAGAGCTATCGCCCATGGGATCTCAGATCCGGCGATCTCAGAAGATTGGCTTTAAACCTCGCTTTTGATCCCTTGAAGCTCTACAATACCGAGGTCTTCTCCCGCGACGAGTTGATTGGATCTAGCGATGTTGTGGATTTGATCTTGGCGGCCGAGTGTACTGATTGGATCCAGAATTGAAGAGATCTAAAAGACAACAAGACAAAAGTGCGTGAGGGTACGTGGTTATTTCTTATTTTAATTACTCCATCTGTTCGGTAAAACATGTCGTTTACTATTCACGTGCGCTTTTTTAGAATGATAAAAACTATATAAAATATTTATTTTTTTATAAATTTTTTTAACAAGTTTGTGCTTATTAATAATAACTACGAAATTGTTAAAAAAATTATTAAAAAAACTAGATATTTTATATAGTTTTGATCCCCTAAAAAAGAGTGCATGAATAGTAAAATGACATATTTTGCTGAACGGATGGAGTAGTATTAAATCCGAACAATCAATATACGACAACGACTAGGGTGAGCAAGCACTCTGGAGTATCGAAGGACGATGATGATCGTGTTTCAGATGACTCAACTCGCTCCGATCACCACCAAAATCCCATCTTCCAGGGCTACCAAAACTCCCTCTTCCAAGGTCTTCTTACTTCCGGCAGTTTTTGAATGGTTCAGGAATGTGAGGGTGGTTTCCCAGAGTCTTTTTTCCCACCAGCGTCTCCGTACCTTATGCTCCGCGTTTGGAGATGGGTTATTCTCCTTCCTTGTCTTCGTCTACGTTGTCACGACATGTGGTTCACTCTAGTCTTGTGATGAAGGATGAGTTCGGCTCTTCAACCGCCGTTACGCTTGAGAATCCTAAGCTTTCTTCGCCCGAAAAGGAAGCCATCAAAACTAGCCCTGATGTGTATCTTCTCGGTTTAACCTAACCCTAATTTTTCGGTCATCCTTCTTTTCTGGATGAATTGTGGAATTAGATGATATCTACGAGAATCAATTAAAGTTAGGCCTCATTCAGTTGGTCAATTTGTGTTGAAATCTGCAAATTGATACTAGAGGAGGTGGTATTGATAGGAAGGATCATCAATACTAGTAGTGGGTTTATTTTATATTGGCGATCATATGAATGAAAAATGCATCGATGTCATCGATCGAATAGTATTGTGATACCATCGAATAATCCAGCAAAGCTATCGAATAATTTTTAGGTATTTGTTAAAATGACATAACTGAATAATACTATAACACCATATATCGAATATAATCACGTTACACCATCGAATAATCAAGCGATACCATTGAATAATTTTTAGTTAAAAGTTCAAGGCGTTTTCAAAATGTTGGCCGATTAGAATAATCCATCGATACCATCGCATAGTCCATTGATACCATCGAATAATCCAGTGATACCATCGAATAATTTAAAGAAAAAAAAATCGGGCCCCACAAAACCACAAGCAATACATCACACGCGCCCCTAATTCAGCAAGTGTGCAAGGAAAGATGTGGGTCCCACTAATTTTTAATTAAAGAAAAAAGCTAAAATTTTCGAGTAATCTCAGCCACCCATTTCATTAATCAACGATCCTGATTTGTTAACATGATGCACGTTAAGGGGTGTGTACATCAGAACTAATATATATAAGGCAATGAGTTAATAGATGAAGATAAATCCGCACCTGGCATATAGATCTCTGCCAACGATCTTCTGCTTGCTGATAAAAAACTTCTAGTTCTCATCTGAAAGAACGTTCTAAGATGGAGCTATGTTAGAGTTCAATAGTTGTATTTTAATTCCTTTCCTTATATAAAAAAAAATAGGTGGAGATAAATCAAAGGATTACACCAATGTGAGATGTTTGAATTTCTTAAGGGTAAGTTTTGAGTTCAAGTTCTGATTATATGGATCGTGTGTTAAAATCTGTGAAAGCATGCACTACTGAGAAACAATATACTTGACCCAAAAAGTCAAGGATTCGACCTGAAATGTATGACGTACTAGGGATCGATGAAATGGTGTGGAATTAGTTTCATGAAGGAATCGTTTAGAATTAGAGAAGTGAAGAGAGAAATGGTAATTCAGATCGTCTATTACACAATGTTTGTATCCATAATTTTTATTAAAAAAACATCTCAAATATATAGTTAATAATATCAATGTAGCTAGGAATTATATATAGTTAGGTAAATAGCTTGCCTTGGCTGACAAGATTTATTTTTGGAGTTATAGAGGATTACAATATGAGTTGTATAAAACATTTTTGAGAAATTAATAAAAATGGTACGGTGGGAGCCATCAACGAATCGACCAAAGAGACCCACTTGGGATTCTCTTTGCCTTTCTCATTACTTGTTTAGGAGTACTCCACAAATGGAGGCCATGAAGCAATTCAAGCTACCCCTATATACATATATATTCCTTCAATTTTATAGGTTGCTTTTTCCCAAATAAATGGCCCTGCAAGAACTTTAACATGGTCAAGTGCAACCTTGTCCCGCACAAAGTGAATTTCAATCTCAATGTGCTTGGTGTCTTGATGTTGAATCGGATTAGTCGCGAGATAGGTGGCGGAAACATTGTCCGTGAAGACCAAGCTAGCTTTCTGCAACGGGCAATGAAGCTCAAGCAAAAGGTTGCGTAGCCAGGAGCACTCGGCGACGACGTTAGCGACACCTATGTATTCAGCCTCCGCGCTAGACCGGGAACATACATGCTGACGCTTGGAGGACCAGGAGATGAGGGTGTCATTGAGAAAGATAATAGCCAGAAGTGGAGCGACTCGTGTCTGGACAGCCTGCCCAATCGGCATCAATGTAAGCCACTAATCCAATGTTAGTAGCTAGCTGAATGGTGATACCAAGATTGGGGGTGCCGTGGATTTAACGAATAATCCGTTTGAGAGCATGGAAGTGGGGCTCTCGTGGATCATGCATGAAAAAACATACTTGCTGCACAGCATAGCTGATGTCAGGACGGGTGAAGGTGAGATACTGAAGTGCCCCAATGAGGCTCCGATATAAAGTCGGGTCAGCGATTGGAGGGCCAGAGGATGCACTGAGCTTGGTTGCAGTGTCTGCTGGAGTTTGAGCAGGCTTGCAGTTTGACATGCATGCACGATCGACTATCTCACGAGCATATAATTCCTAGGTCAAGAAGATGTCAGATGCCGACCGGGTCGCAGATATGCCTAGAAAATATGAGAGCGGTCCAAGATCGGTCATAGAGAATTCAGAGCTTAACTGAGCAATGATGTTCTGACACAATTAATGAATCAGACGAGGCGGTTAGCACAATATCATCAACATAAAGGAAGAGATACGCAATTGCTGGTCCCTGTTTGTAGATGAACAAGGAGGTTTCAGATTTGCTGATGACAAAACCAAGGCAAAGAAGGTGACTTGCAAACCGCTCATACCAGGCTCTGGGTGCTTGTTTTAGAAACTAGCTGTTATGATAACTGTTTGAAATTTGTGAATAAAAAACCATAAGCTAAAAGCTTTGGTGAATAACTAATGAAAAGCTATGATTTCAAAAGTTAATTAAACTAAAATCTTATACTTATTTCATTTAAAATTATATAATATCAAAATCACAAACTTCGAAAAGCTACTTACACTAGTGAAAAGGTTGGTTTATAGCACATCAGCTAATAGGAAATGAGATATCATGAAATTGCTATTTAACTTCAGGGGTTAAGTTCGAGATTTTGTTAAAATATAATTGACTAGCTAGCTTCAATGAATCCATGGATACATGATATATCATTCCCGTAGTTTAAGGATAGACTTATATTTATATATATAGTTTATGGATCACACATGGTGTATGTTGAAAGAAAGAAAGACAGTATACTTCAAATTCCACTAGTGTTGAAAAAAACTAAAAAAACTATTTATCCCTAAATTAAAGAGAAGCAGTATTTGTTTTTTTAGGAGAAGTTTTTATTGAAAGGTTGTAAATTCATCATGATTATTTTGTTAAATAATTTAGAGTATACATTTTCTACAGGCTATAGAACAAGTGGGAATCTCTATCAGAAAACATGCTTTTAGAGTTTTAGCTTCTTCTTTTTTTATGAAACATGCTTTTCAGCATGGATAAGGTGTTATGAACATTGTAATTAGAATGTTTGTTTTCAACTTTTTTAGTTTCTAATATTGAAAAAAATGCATTTTAATGCTTTCACCTATGAATGTTCATGGAATATACAAATGTATAGTGCTCTTGTTTCGTCATGGTCATTTTTTTTTCCTTTTCAATAATAAAAGTGATTATATTTTTGACCAAATAAGATGCCTTTTTCTCAATCAATTAATCTTTACAATGTAATTGGATTGAACATATACCAATATACGGCTATACCTATAAAGTATCTTAGCCCAATGGATAAACATTATTTTCTTTGGGTGGCCTATAATATTAAAAATAGGGGTCTATTTTTTAGAACAGGGTAAAATTCTCTTTTGGAACAGGACGAAAATATCCCTACAATTAAATTAAATTACAACCCTACCCAACCCACACCCCATCTCACGCCTTTCTCCCTGTTTCCCTCTCGTTGAAGCGCAGGAAACCAAATCCCAAACAAGATCAGAGTAGAGCCACATACGACACTTGCTTGACTCCTCTCTCTATCTATCTCTTTGAGTAGTGAATTTCGGATTTTATCAATTCCATTACTGAATTCGTTCTCCTTATACTGCCACCCTAATCTGATCAATCAATCGGTAGCTACAGTCAAATGGATTAATGCAGTCAAGGAATCAATTTTGAATTTGCTTAATAAAGTAATTAATTGGCTATCATCATTTATAATGAATTGGGTGGTGGTGATCTGCACATAATAACTACCTAGTTACAAATAGCGTAATTGAATTTGCTTAATACAGTGGTCGTTGCGACCATCCCGCTAATGGTCGTTGCGACCAGACCATTAATGGTCATTGCGACCAGCTTGTATTTTCTATAAAAAAGTGATCGCAACGACTAATTGACAATTGGTCGTTGCGACCATGCGTTCATGCGCTAAACGGAAATTTAACCCTGCGCTAAATAGAAATCAAGTATATATATATATATATTTTAGTTCATTAATAAAAATATAAATCAAAACTATTTTATATTTGCACTTACTAAAAAGTAGTAATAGATAAATATTTGATACCTTTTATTTTAGAGAAAATTTGCCCATAATTAACGCACTTTTGAAGGGGCATTTACCAGAACGTCTATATTTTCTGCCTTTATTAGTATTTTGTCCACCAATATGTACATGTTAGCAAAAAGTCCACCTCCATTCCCCCCTCCCCTGCCCCTGCATGTGCCCCTATGCCCCCTGTGCCCCCTCCTGTGTCAATTGCTTTCGATCATTTCATATATATATATAATATTCATAGACCATAGTTTTATAAAAATCTAATCTACGAACCAACCGTCATCTTCATCGTCCTTCGTGTCCTCATCATCATCATCCTCGTCTTCATCCTCCTCTTCCTCATCGTCCTCGTCTTCCCCGTCATCCTCTGAGTCTTCATCTTCATCCGCCTCTTCCTCCTCTCGGTCCTCCACCTCAAGATCAATGGCGACGACTTTATGTCTAGCTCCTAAATGGTGCCTAGACATAGTGAACAGGGTTTTACCACCGGGCAATGGCGGATCCTGAAACTAATGATTGAGGGGGCGGAAAATTACCATAAAATTTTTTCATGTAAAATTAAACCCTGATTTTTCTTTTCCAAAAAATCATCAATATTATGGATATGTAATTGGAATAAAAACATAATTCGTGCATGCTTTATTTATTGTTTTCAAATATTTTAATATAAACTCCCAATTTAAAATTTCTGGGTATAATTATATTATTAAGGCATGAAGTTTAACAAATGATAATTACGATAAAAGTATATCAGTTTGGTAAATGATGTAAGAAATAATTTACGTATGTTGAGTCCTGAAAATTGAAATGCTTATAACTTTTTGCTCAGATATCGGATTTAAGCTTATAATATATCAAATCGAAGCTATCGACAAGAGGAATATGTATGTTAAATTTTATTTTTGATTGGGGGGACGACTGCCACCCCTGGCCTTAAAGATGATCCGCCTCTGCCACCAGGTAAAACACCTAACAGAAATCCAGATAATGCATGACCAGTCATGAATGGAAGGACTTAAACCTAATATAAGTTAAATGTCTTTACTAATCATCGATCTTTGAGGTCACTGCTTTAACTGAATTGAAATTAATTAATGTCGCAAGGTCCTTTGTCGTACCCTTGCAACAAGTCAGTTTTGTTATATATATTGATCAGTAGACAAATTAAATATTAATGCATAATTTTATGTGTGTATATATATATATATATATATATCCCTATATCGGGTACGCTCCGGTGAAAACCAAAATTGCGGTAAAAACATGTGAGGACCGGCTTTTTAGCCCGGTTTTAAATAGAATCGATCTATAAAGTCACAAATTTTAACCTGGTTTTGAATAAAACCGAACTATAAAGTCACTAATGTAATTTTAAAACATGAGTTTTCAACACGGTTTTTAGGTTTAACCGAGATATAAAGTCATGTGTTATTTTAAAACTGGAGTTTTTAGCACGGTTTTTAGGTTGAAATGAGTTGTAAAATCATTGTGTAATTGAGGTTTTTTAGCACGGGTTTCAAATAAACCAAGTTATAAAGTAGTCCTCACGGTTTTTACCACAATTTGAGGTTTTCACCGGAGTCAATCCCTATATCTATATATATAATATATATATATATATTAATGCATAACTTTATTCAATTACAGTAAATTATACAATGATTTTGTTGTCATTGCATATGGATTTCTTTAAGTCCAATACCCTAAATGATTAAAATATATATGTACGTACTCACTAGTGAATTAGCCAATTCGTTAATATGGTTATTTAGTTGAATTTATTTTGACTGAATATTGTCAAATGTTAAGAAGATCCACAATAAAAACCCAAAAATTAGAAAAATATAACCTTTTCTTATCTCTCGCCATAAAAGAAATAGATCATCAATTTCATTCACATTTCTTCACACATGCACTTCTATAGATCGAGAGCGCTCTTGAATCTTGATGATGCGAAATCGTGCTTGTGTTAATCACCCATGTTTTTACCAATCTCAAACCATCGATCGATCTCAATCCCTTTTCGACTTACTTACCCTTTGGATTGATTATATTACTTTGTTCGAATAATGTTTCGTCTTTCTGATTTGTTCTTTTATTAGTGATTATGGTTCCTAAATGTACTTGACTCTCGATTTATCAGGTATATTCATGACTAATATTTTAAAATTTTACCTTAATTTAAAAAAGAAAAAAAAAATAAAACATTACTCTTTAATTTGTAGTTCTTTTTCTAGCAGCGCCAAAAGGAAAAGAGAATCACCATGGCAAGCACATGTGCAATTTGGCACCAAAAAGAGACTTCCACACAAAAGCATTTCATTAAACATATCATATAAGATTTTATCAAAAAAGAGGGCAAAAAGATGATGATGAAAAATCAAATATAATCAAAATTATAATTATAAGGGATAGTGTCATGATGTGATTATCCAAGTTTTTCTCCCCTCTAAATTCCATCTTTATGTGATTTTCTTCATTATCTCTTAAATAGTATATATAGTTACATTTTATTCAAATTGTCAATTGTTAACATTAAATTAAGATGTGTTTTTTTTGCTTCCCTTTGTTCTCTTTGTTCCTTCACTTTCCCATCTTCCATATATGATTAGTTATCTTGTCATTTTTATTATAAATGCCTAGCAATTTAAATCTAATAATAATCATTTTACAATTTCTAATCCAACCACTTTTATTTTCACCTTGTTAAATTTTCTACTTGTGAAAAAACTTCAATAAGATTAAAATAAATCTAAAATACATCAGATATGATTGGTCAAATAAATTTCTATATTAGTGTTAAATTTTTTCAAACAATTCTATTAAAGCATTTCCATAAATAATATATTATTCAAATACCAAAAATCTAATTACATAAAAAAGAATAAATAAAAATATAAAAATATTAAGGGTATTCATTAATATAAAAAAATTATAGTTCAATTTGTTAAAAAAATTTGAAAAGATTTTTTCAAGCAATGAAAATAGAATAATTTAGATTTAATTAATAGCAAAATTAATAATTGTAATAAATTTTAAAAACTATATAAATAATATATTGTTATTATTCATTGTTCTAAAAAGTGTGCCTAGGCGCCGTCTAGATCCCCTCCACCTAGAGCTAAACGACCGCCTAAGCACGCTCAGGCGTCCGCCTTGACCGCCTCGGCGCCGCCTAGGCGCTAGACGGCCCCTCACCGCCTAGGATCCGCCTAGCGCGTTTTAGAACATTGTTATTATTATACTTCTCATGTTGTAGAATATATTTAGTACGTCTATTTTCATACTATTTCTTAATATTTTTCTTTTATAGATAATTGACTTAATTAATTTTAAAATATTATATTAATATATTTCACATACAATTTAAATCTAATACAATAACCATTGTACGATTTCTAATATAACCACTTTATATTCAACTTTCATACAAATTGCCCACTTTATATTTCACCTTTCATACAAATTGCCCACATCCATTGGCCTCTCCATAACATGTTGCAAAGTGGTAAAGGATGTCAGAATGAACCTGCTTTGGATCTAAGATCATATGCCATGTTCATGTTAGCCATAAACCAAACATTGTGGATTTGTGGTTGTGGTTGTGTTTGGATGGACCAAAAAGACCGATTTCGGGGTGGCTTTAGGGGCCGTTTGGTATGCTGGATATCGGGTTAGAACGAAGAATTAAGCTTCGCATTGTGACAACTAAGGATGGCGGTGAACGACCTATTATAGGAACTAAATCTTAAACAACCAAAGAATCAACCTAAAGTGCCATTGAAAAAATGCCTTTACACGTCTACCTAATTAGGCTACATAGGGTTTATGTCACAAACCTGCGATTTGGGGTTCATTTATAAGAGCACCTGCAACACAGAAAAGAATATATTGGCAATATAATGTTTAGAATTCGCTACGATATCGGCATATTGGGTTAAAAATATCGGTCAACGTCATATATCAAGTCAACGCTGATATATCGGGTCAATGTCAATATATTGGGTCAATATCGGCGATACAGGTAAAGAACACAATAGGGGATATAATAGAAATACTCTAGAAGGAGGATGAATAGAGTATGGAAACTTTTCGCAAACTTATCGGATATGAAACTTCAAGGCCTTGAAATGAATCACAAGGTCTTGAAATAGAACTCAAGGTTTTGAAATGATTCTAAGAAACCTTTTTAGTTGTACGAAAAATAAATTGTTAAATGTAAAGTGCGGAAATTAAAACACAATGAACACACAAATTGTTAACGAAGTTCGGCTCTAAACCAGCCTACGTCTCCGCCTAGGGTTATCCAACCCTTAGGATTTAAACAACTATTACTTCGCCCTTTTAAGTCCTAGATACAAACTAGAAAACTTCCTCTCTTCTAGCAACTTGTAGCCTAACCCGCTACGATCTAGTCAACTCACCACCCAGTGAAATAACAGCCCCGATTACATCGAAATGTATCTACGTTTGAGTAAACGGATACTCTTAGTAGAACAAAAATGACTTATCCTATATCGCTCGTATTTTTCCCAACAACTAGAAAATAAACTTGATTACAATATGAGAGAGGGAAGATAAATGATCAGCACGAAGACGAAGATTGCAATAGGGTGCTTTGCTCGCAGTTTGAACGCTTAAGGGTTGTGTACTTCCTGCTTGCAAGACGTTCCCTTTTATAGGCTATATGGGCTGATTTGTTGTCGTTGGAATTCCCTTATTTTAGCTTGATATGCAGCCGGTTTGAATTTGAATAGAGTCCACAAAATCAGCCCGTAATCTTTAACCAATTTTGCTTGCATATCTTCACTTGCACTTGCATGGAATCTGCAACCACTTTTCAAACAAGTAAATATATCTAAAAATATCTAAACCAAATCTAAAAACAATTTAATAGAAAAATGATTTAGATAATTCCAATAACAAAATCTGATTTTAAATAAAATAATATCTAACAAAACCATATATACCTTTATCCAAAACAAATCTTATCCAATTCAAAACAAATTTGAAAACTATTTTAAACAAATCTTTTCAGTTGTAGAGTTAAACAAATTTTTCCACATAATTATCCAAATAAAATTATTGATATTTGTAAAGAATAAATACCTTGTTTTGTCTTGCATCAATAAATGCTAACAAATACGGAGTAAATACTACGGAGTATATTTGTAAAGAATAAATATCTTGCTTTGTCTTACATCAATAAATTCTAACAAATAAATACGGAGTACTACCTTGTCTTCTTCTTTTGTCTTCCATCATTCAATGTAAAACCATATTATATCCACATAATATATATTGCATCAAGGTGGAGTTATCATCGGGGATATGTAGTATTGCCAACATTGGTAAGGTAACTTTAGCCTTTATGAATAAAGCTGTTTTTATTTTGTCAAGTTTATTTGGTAATTTTGCAATTTAAATATTAATTTTTTATGTGTATTTGTACATTTTGAAGTATAAATATAATAGTTATAATTAAAAATTAGCGAAACCGATAAATCTGATATATCTCAATATATCCCCGATATATCATTTTTACTCATAACTGATACGACCCCGATACGCGATATTTAGAACCTTACCTGCAAGGATGTCTGTCAAATGCCCATTTATTTTCATTTTATTTTTTTTAATTAATTTTGGAAACACGGAGTTTTCGACATTAATGGGTTGGAAGAATCTAAGCTTTGTTTTGAAAGGCGGTTATTGACAATTCTAACATCCCATGTGGAGCTGACACAACTCGAACCAAACCTGAAAATCCAACTCAATCGACTTGAAACCTATTGTTCCAAAATACCCAAAAACTTAGTGAATTACATCACCTGAAAACCGATCCAACCTGACCCATTTTTTACTCAAAATCTGAATAATCGATAATTGAAATTGATCCAATTCTAATGAACCGAACCCGATTCAACTGAAACCCAATAAGACCTGAACCCTTATAACCGAAATCCGAAATAATCCGAACTTTAAGATATATTCTAATTAAATTTTAAAAATGAGTCTTGAAATAATAAAACCCGAAATAACTAAAACCCGAGACAATCGAAACCCGAACTCGAACGACCCGCCCGATTGTCACCTCTAATCCCATCAGTTTGATCTCAGCCCAACAGGCAACAAGTAACAACAAGCAATTCAGTCCAAGTAAACCCTAAAAGTCAGCATTGAAACATTTTGAGAGAAATGCAAGAAAAGGATTCAACTGCACTGTACCTTCAGATATCGTCTGTGTATTCAGGTTGAAGGCTGAAAAATGACCAATTTTCCCAGCCGAAAAAAGGTGGTCTTCAACCTGAAAAAGGCCCCAAACTGGATCAAATCTAGACAAGGTCACAAAACTATACATATGGATTACATGCCGGGAAATTAACAGGTACTGAAAGAAACAGCAATCAGATCTGTCGTCGCAAAAACTGAAAAGGAAAATCAGGAAGAAACGGAAACGAAAGGAGATAGTATTAACATGTTAAGCATTTATTCATCTCCTGTTTATTATGTAGTCATGGAATTGCCATGGTTGCAAAACCAGGGTTATTTCGGACTATCTACACAGCCATATGAGCTCCACTGAAGTATTGAACAGCAAAGTCGGAATGCGTTATGATTCACCCTAGACAGCGGATGCTGCAATGATCAAGGAGCTGGTAAAAAAGGGTATTTCTGTGAATCGGTCTGTTGTTACGTGCATCAGAAGGTTGTGGGTTCGAACATATGATAGCGCTTCCTGCAAGTTCAAGAAAGGGCATTCGTTTAATCTTAAAGCAGTGCCGTTGCAGGAAATATTACGAAGTTAGAAGGGCTATAGGTTCATACGTGTTTGCTTCTTCTCCCTTTCACCGAGTTTCTGTTTCTTCAAGCAAAGGAAATTCAATGAACAACACAAACGAGGACCTCTCTTCTCCCCTGTGATACTGGACGGTGCCATCCATGATCTTAACAAGTTTCTGGCTGATGAATAAGCCGAGGCCTTCTCTCGACATTCCTGGGCTGTGGTGGAACATCTCTTGTATTAAATCCTCTGGGATCCCAGGTGAAGGATGGGTAATCCTGGAATACAGATAGCCCATTTAGAATCACAGGAAAATAAATTAAAATAAAATAGATCCACCCTGTCATATCTTCAAGGAGCTCAAACTAGATTAATTTGCATATATAAAATGCAAAACTACCCAAATGATGATGAAAAGATCAACAATTTGATATCATGTTTGAATTTTTTTTAAAAAAAAATTGACAAATTAGCTTTCAAACTGCCATATCTCCCTGCTGCTAAATCTTACAAATTCTTTCAAACTTGTAACTTACTTCTCTAAACATCCCCGGGATATGATACCCAGGTAGCTGAATACTGTCAAGAGTTCCGAATTGCAAAGCATTGATCTACAATTACCAGGCTGGCTAGCTCCAACTTGACGATTTTCGTGTGCTCAAGAAAACAATGTTTCTTTGATAAGTTTATAATCTCTAAAACTATCAAAGTCAAGAGGCATTTAACTAATCAAACTATGAAACACATGTTGCCTAAGTGACTGCTAGAAACCCAGATCTAGCCCTTTAATCCTTTATCGTCAATTAACATGAAAAGAAAAAGTGTATCTACTAGTGTAAATAGAGTCAAGGAATCACAATTATAGTCATTACTAAATGTGCTGACATACCTGAACTCAAGATGAACAACTTGAATCTTCTGCCCAAATGCTTCTTTTCTTGGGATGATGGTAAATGTGACAGATGATCCTTCGAATACAGGGCTGAAAGTGACGGAGTTCACCAAGAATTCTGAAAGCACTTGCTGAAGCCGTAAATGATCTCCATACAAATGCATCGAGCAAACTTCTGGAGGTGAATCAAGGATGATCTGCACTCCGTTTTCATTACTCAAGGCAGTTACTTGGCTCATGATTGCATCAAGTGCTTTGCCAAGATTAAAGTTGGCCAAATTCAGTTCCAGAGAGCTGCAAACAGAAACCATATATGATACTCCGTATAACATTAGGAATTTGAAAAAAAAAATTATAACACTGCACAGATCTAGAATTTGAGAGGCCGTACCATTCCTCAATTCTCGAGACATCAGTGTCTTCTGCAATCTTGGCCAACTGATCTTCACATAATGATCTGGTCTGGAAGAGCTGCTTTTGCACACTGCTTAGTTCGGATGAATCCATGACGTTGCGAGTAATCAACATTCCATTGAGAGGATTCCTTATCTGTAGGTGTAGATAAGACAGCGTCTTTAAACTATTATCTGCAGCGTTCTCCGATAGTTGCTGCATTTGCAAAGCATATTTGAGTTCAGGGCTAGAGACGTGTAAGAAACACACAACCCCGGTCACCTTCCCTTCGTTTCCCATTCTTGCACTTGCTGAAAGTAATGTATCAATACATTTCCCATCCTCGTCAATAAACTGGAAAAGTATTTTTTCTGCACTCTCACCTGCAAGTGTCTTATTAAGTAATATTCCCATCCTAGTTAACGTATCATGATCTTTAACCTGGCACCCAAAACTTTCCGCAGTGAAAACTTCTCCAATAAGCAACCGGCCAATTGCATCCTCGCTGTTCAAACCTGAAAGCTTCTGCATAGTGTCGTTCCACTCCAAGCACAGACCCTGCTCATCCATGATAAATATCGGAGGTATAAGCGGACAAGGACTTCGCAAAATTGCAGCATAGTCGCCCTGGATTTTAACAAATTCGTCCATGATTGTCTTCTGAGAAGTTACATCTTGTGCAATAAAGCAAACCCCGATTATATTTCCATCCACATCGCGGCTGCAGCAAGCATTAACAATGAAAGTTACAGGCCCATTTTTTTCTTGAGAGCCAAACACCTTAAACCTTAATTCAACATTTTTCTCTTCATTTCCTGCCAAGACAAATGAAGAATATATGAGTTTTTCTTATCAAAAATTCACAAGAGCCTCCATAAAGAAACTTTTGATGTTTTCTTGTAACATTTAGGTTTTTTTTTTTTGTCAATATGAAGCAAAATCATGCTCAATGAGCTCGATTTTGCATCAATATTGACTGAAACATTAAATGCAGTAGCAAATGCAAACCTGAAGTACAGTCTAAGATTTGTAGTCAAGCCAGGTTGGTAAAATATTTGTATTCAACTCCAATCCAATTCCATACATTGAATCTATTCCAAGTAGTAGCACTTGAACTTAAGGCAATTGGGTATTATAGAACAAGATGAAACAAATTTTGTAAGAGAATATGTTGAGCCAGGTTGGTAAAATATTAAATGCAAACCTGATGAAACAGTCTAAGATTTGTAGTCAAGCCAGGTTGGTAAAATATTTGTATTCAACTCCAATCCAATTCCATACATTGAATCTATTCCAAGTAGTAGCACTTGAACTTAAGGCAATTGGGTATTATAGAACAAGATGAAACAAATTTTGTAAGAGAATATGTTGAATACAAATGTCTCCATCTATGAAAAAGTTGGGAATCAAACAATAAATTAATTCAATATGGTAAATTCACAGCTTGAAAATAAAGCTAAGAAACATTAAATGGAAAATGTACCTTGCAGTGCCGAACAGAGCATACGGTTAGCCGAATCAACTGAATCATCTGTTACTAAATTGGTCAAGGGAAATCCGATAGCTTGCTCCATAGATAAACCAGTCAATTCAACTGCCTTAGAATTCCATCCATTTACATTACCAAAGACATCACTCGCGAAAATAGGGACAGCAGCCACCTCAATGAGGCGAACCATTCCACTCGTGACTGTGCGCAGTTCATCCAACGTTTGTACACTATCAGAAGCAGCCGGCAGATTGATAATCATTTTGGAATCATCCAAACCAGCTTTTAACCCATTGGCAACATCGTCACGCAAAGATCCTCTCAAAATAAGTTGCAATGAATGAATAGCATCCATCTCCATGTCTTCCCAAGGTTGGCTACGCCACTTAACTACCTCGAGAAAAGCATTAAACGATGATCTAGGGTGCATCCTTTTCTCCTCATCCTTATCAACAGGGTCATGTTTGGCACCACCCCATTTTATTTCCTTTGCTGTATGGGAACGGAACCAAAACAAAAAATCTTGTGCCGTAATTTGAATGGCAGCCATTCCACAAACCGCGTGTCCAAGTTGAGAAGCACCGGGACAGCCAGCTTCCATAAGGCTATCAGTGCTTAGCCCTGTACTGCCAGCATGGTACTCGAGAAGCCACTGAAGTAAATCCTTGATTTGCTCCTCTGAAGGCGTGATCCCAAGACACCATACCTTGTTCTTGTAGTAGAGAGCTGCTCCGTCACATTTTACAAGATCCATCACATTAGGCGACTGTGTAACAATCGCAACTGGAGTCTCCCTCATAAGCATGTCACAAAGTAGAGCTTGAGTATGCAAAATATGCTTTTCTTTTATCTGAGCAGTCAATTCAACTTCCTTGTTTATCTGTAGACTAGAAACCTGAACCAGAAACTCGCAAGCATATCTCAGAGGAAACGCAATATGCCTTGCGGTTGTGTGATGACAGACAACCAAGCCCCATAATTTTCTTCCTTTCGGCTGGATGCTTTTCTCTTCATTATCATCCTCATTGATTGTTACAGACATCACAAGAGAAGCCATAGTACCCATATTTGACATGTATTGCGCATGGCAACCGTGTGGTGCTCTAAGAGTAGAACCACCAAGGCTCAACGGCTGAGGTAATTGCTTGTCTTGCACTACCCTGACCGGAGGCGCTGAACAATCACATATCATACGGACTTTGTTCCTAGTAAAAAGAAACCTTGCAGCCTGGGGTATATCAGTAGCCGGGTAATGCAACCCAAGATAAGGTTCAAGGTCAGGTCTACGACACTCCGCAATAACTTCACCATGCTCATCTTCATGAAACTTATACATCATGACGCGATCATAACCAGTTAGCTCCATCACTTCACGAACCAAAACATCACATAATAACAAGATATTACCTCTTGGGACAGACTGCAACCTCGAGATGGCCTTGGCAGCAAGCTTATAAGACTTTAAAGCTCCAGCAGTGGTCACGGGAACATCATCCGGGCTGACTAGCTCCAAATCTATCACTAGTCCCACATCAATCCTATGGAGAATGGCATAAAAAGGCTTGCCAGAAGTCTTACAATGGACCAGTATCGGATTGAGTAGATTCACTTCCGGAAAGTTTGCTGCTTTTTGCAATGCAGCAACACCGGAGGACCTAAAAAGGGTTCGTACATCAGTCCCAAATGGTAAGACGTCGTGCTGCTCTATGGTTGGAACACCAACCTGGCCTATGTCAAGCATTTCGGGGGCATTTTCACTATAGGCAAGGATAGTGAAATTTTGTTCATCTATGGCAATCAGGCACCCAAATGGCTGGATTAAGCCTCCCCTTTGGATCTTCCGGAGGTAAGCTGACACCGTAGACGATGGGACCGTGCTGGAAGAAGCTAATAGATTAGCATCTGATGTGGAAGAGTAATCAAACTGCCTCTCAGATTTTTCAAAATCAACATGAAGCTGTGCATCTAGTGGGGTTTGAGCCTTCACGCGAGTATTGTGCCTCGATCGGACCGAACTCGTCTTAGAGCTGCTCTGGTTAGTGGATTTCGATGACATATCTCAACCAAATTCACACTCCCCTCTTTCCCCTTGATTCTCTCGCACCTTCTTCTGCTCTCCTGAATTAAATTCCCTTAAATCCTCCCAAAGGCTGAATCAATTCAATTCAACCCTTCAATCCAGACACTACCTAGATACTGGATTCCTCAACACTTGAAATTCAGACAGCATAAAAATAATTTACACTTGATAGCCACAGTAACTATACAACAAACGCACAGAGAGAGGGGAAGAGATAATTCACCAGTTTTCATCCATAGAGGGTTTCTGAAAGGTCACTGTAACCTCCTATCTCCATTCACACAGCTCAATACATTCCGAAGGGTAAACAGGTTGGGCTCAAATCAAAGATGGGATCTTTTTCTGGGCACCAATGAAATCCCATGGGAATTTCATAAAGGGGCTTTTTACCGATACAGAGATTCTACTGCGCCCACAAAAAAATCAAGGTTTCTTTTGTGAGGGTTTGGTGGAAACCCTATACTTGGTGGGTTTTCGGTGGCCACTCGACACAGAACTGGGTTGTTGGGCAACATCCCGGTGAATTGCTTCCGATGCGCTAAATTGAGTTTAAATGTGAATCGGATTTAGGGCGGATTTTGGACTTTTGCTAAATTGATGTCGGGAAAATTGAAGGCTGGATTTGTCGAGTGTTTTCTAGTGACAGTGGAAGTCTGAACTGAACCTGTTCCTCGCTAGTTGGAAGCAAATCTGATTTGCTTAAATTTTGATTTGGGTATGGATTTGATTACAGCAAAGCCCGCAAGGTATTAGATTGTGAACTTGTTAATCTTTTTTTTTTTTTTTGAAAACAGTGAACTTGTTAATCAATTACAATATATAACATAATACAAATATCTTTAGAGATTTATTGACTAGATAGAAGATTTACTAACTAGATAGAATATACACATATCTCAAATAACTAATTAGATAGATTTGGGTATATCTAATACAAGGGAGGTGGAATTTGAACAAAGATCGGATTTTGAAGGTCTCGCGTTTGAATTGATTAATGGAAGGATTGTGGATAGCAATGATGAATTGATGATTCGATTTTTTGGGCATAGGATAAGACCCTAAATTGGGAAATGTTTTTTAAATTTTAATTAATTTAGCTTTTCTTTTAATTTAGATTTCTATGGTCGCTTGCCTTTTTGGTAAGGAATCTTTCTCAATTTAGGGTCTTATCCTATGCCCTTAGGGCATAGGATAGAAAAACCGATATATGGAGTGTGTATGTTGTGCACTACTGCACTCACAAATATTTTGAAAGAGTTTGAACAAATTTGAGTTGGTTATGGAATATTTTTGTATGAATAGCAACTTGCACCAAAAAAATGTAAATTGGATCGCTTTAGAGTTGCAAAGAGTTGCAACTAATACTCGATTGATCTCCTACTTCACTATATACTCTGCAACACAAAAATATTTCAACATTTATTTAATTTTAAAAAAATTATAAAAAATATATTTATATTACTAACATCTATTTTTATATATTCATAGTATTTTGAAAAATGATATTTTGATTTTTTTAATAATGATAATTTGTTCAATATTGCCTTTTTAATTTTTTTAAATTGTAAAACATAATTTTTAATACGAAATTGCTATTCACACGGTGATTTTTTCGTCTATTGCGCGGAAAGCATTTGCAATTGCGCATCACGAGTTCACGGGAGAGCAAATGGAAACATCTGAACGCGTTCGTGGAGTCCGGGTGCACAGGAAATCTACGACTCTGCACCTTCTCTGATTTCTCTCCGACTCAACAATGGCAACCATAGCAATGCTCTTCGCCGCCGCGGTGCTCGCCTTTCTTACCAAAAACACAGGAAATAGCCACGGATAGGCCACGAATGGCCGTGGCTAAACGGTTTAGCGACGGGCATAGCCACGAATTTTAGGGCCGTCGTCATTCGTGGCTATATGCCTCGTCGCTAAATGCCAGATTTCCAACCTCCGTGGCTAATAGCCACGATCTGACAAGTCCGTGGCTATGCCCGTGGCCGGGTTATACCCTAGAAATTCGTGGCCACGCACGTGTGAGTCTTCATTGAGGCACAACGACTGCTGTGGCTGATTTTGTGGCTGAGGTCATTGCCATATTTGTGGCTAATGGTTGTGGCTATTATCGTGGCAAATGTCGTGGCTAATGGCGTGGCCGGCATGTGGCTATATTCGTGGCTACAATTTATGTCGTGGCTATTCCTGTGGCTAATGTCGTGGCCTATATGTGGCTATGGTCGTGGCTACAATGAATGTCCGTGGCTATGTCCGTGGCTATGCCCGTGGCTATTGTCTGTGGCTATTATCTGTGGCTATTGCTTGTGGCTAATGTCGTTGACACAACTTATTTAAATATTTAAATATAATATAATTATTTAATAATGCTTGATACAAATATACCAAAATAAAATACCATTGACATAATTTGTTCATTCTAAATTAAACACATCCAAAACACAACCACCAGTTCAACCAACCAAAACACAAGCATAAGTTCTACCATCCAAAACACAACCAAAACAAACCCAAAAGTTCAGCAGTACGTACGACATGGGAGAATACGACAAAGTCTTAAGATAGTGGAACCCAAAACAGCAACACACAACTTACTTTCACTTGTCTTTGCCCTTACAGAACTGCATCATGGTGTTGAGGAGCTTCTCGTGCCACGCTTCATTGGCCTTCCTAGTCTCGCCCATTAGTTGCTCCCCAATAGCTACCATGTCTTCTCGGACGCTTGAGCTAACTTGTTCCTGCACTCGCTCTCCAAAGGACGACATTTCTTGCCTAAGGTTTGTGGCCACCTGGGTCTGTACCTGGTCCCCTAACTCCCCCATTTCCTTCCTCAAGTCTTGCCTCATGGTTGAAAGCTCAGACATCACATAGTCCTTCAAAGGGGCATCAGCAGCAGCTACAACAGTTGGGGTTGCGGCTTATGGAATCGGCGTTGACTGCAAGATAGCTGGCGACTCTGATCCCATGCCGACAACCCGACCTTTCTTCACACCTCATGTAGCCTTGATCCAAGCAGCATGCATATCAACCGAGTGAGATCCATTCTCAGAGATAGCGTCATCAAGCAGGGCTTCTTCTTCTATCAACTGGTCATACTTGTCCTAATTCAAAGAAAACGACCAACACATCACAATCAGGCACCACTAGTGAACTGGCCATCACAACCAAGCTTCAGCAACACCCATGAACACCACAACAACAACACAACATAAAGAAAGCAGCAGCAAACAAAATAGCATGTTTAATACATCATCACAAATATAAACAAGCAAAACAAACAGTCACAAAAGCTGAATGAGAGTTTAAATTTTTTTCATGTAACATGTTGTGAGTAATTTCCTGCAATTGTAAGAATGCAATAAAAGATGACATCTTCTTAACTACCCAAGCACTTTTATCAACAGACAAACTAACGCTCTTTATAAATAAAATAGACAAACTAACTGATTTCATGAAACATGCCTAAGAACCAAATCAATTTAGGGAATGAATTAGTGAACACATTCAATTGGAAATGAGTTCTTTACATACAGTCTTCATATCCAAAACACCACTCCCCACAAAAAAAAACCACATCACATCATGTATAACTGAACACATTCAACAGGAAAGTCCATATCACAACGCTGTACAGCTTAGCCAAATAAGACGGACCAAATCAATTATGTCTTTTGTTCTTTCTCAGGGTAAAAAAAATAGACAACCTAAATATCCAACTACGATTAGATGGACATCACTACCTACACATCATCATCACAACCCAAACATAAGCACAAAAAATACCTAAACATAACCAGGTACCAAACACAGCAATAAAAACTATAAAACGAACAGAATAAGTGTGAACTTGAAGAACATAACTAAACCACTGACATCACACATACATAACAACAAGGGTCACTTGATAGTGTTACTTACCACAGTTGGTTGGCATTGAGTGCCAGCCCAAGAACCGTCTTTTTTCTTATGGCACCTTTCAAATGTTTCCCTTGGGGTTGGGTCTTTTCCAAGCTCCTTCTTCTATAAGAAAATATAGTTAGTTAATTAGTACATATATATATACATATATATATATATATATATATATATATATATATATATATGCAAACTAAATAGACTGTCAATTATGAATTTAGGAGTGATTGAAACTATATGAAATGGGAAAACATCAGGAACTGATCTAAGGTGTACATACCAGTCGATCCTTGATTACGGTTGTTGAAACCGACCCACCACTGAAAATTGGAGTGCCTTTTTCTGCTGCGATGGCTCGATTCTGCTTGTTAATTTCAAATTTGCGGCGAAATTTATCCTCGTTTGCCCATTTCTCCTGCATTTGCGCCCATATCACTTGCTTCACCCATGTAGGTTTCTTCTTTGTTTTTCCAGAGCGAGCCTTCCCAAATATGTTCCTGAGGTGGTCCCCTACCTTTGTGTGGAAAGCCTTGTAGACAGCTGCTTCCGAGTGGACAGTTTCATCCCATCGTGTTCGGTTCTGGACATATTGAACAAACAAGTGAATTGTGAATTATTTCACACGGATGCACTAGATGTTAGCATATTATTGAAATTTTTTTACCTTGAACATTCCCCACCATAAATCTATTGTTGCTTCAGGAACATCGCTCCACCGTATATACGGTCCATCGAAATGAGAATGAATGACTTGGAGCATAACACCATATGCAGGATTTGTTGAATCAAAGCTTCATGTAAAACCAAAAAAAGTTATAGCAAATGTTATCAATATAATTGAAGGTTAAAAAAATCAGAGCATTTGAGAAAAACAGACACATGTGACTCGATTAATGAATTCATGCTTAACCAGGCAACTTAGCGAACACATAAAAATCAGAGAGAAACAAAAGCTATATACCCACACTTGAAGAAGTCATCCCTTAGATGAATTTGTAACAAAATTCATAGAAGCACTATAAGTTCTCTAATGGAGCAACAGATTTAGCTAGCTTATTATTCCATCAAATTACAGAAAAGTTCCATTATATATTCAAAGTTCAATCAAAACAGACAAAATTCAAAGACAAACAAATTGAAGCACATATATAAACAGACTTGCAGAAGCTATATATCAAATTGAAACAAAATTCACAAAACACACTTGAAGAAGATATCCCATTTCCAATATTTATTCAAAGTTCAATCAAAACAGACAAAGTTCCATTATTTAGACAAAGTTCCATCATATATACTTGCAGAAGCGATCCCATTATTTTTAACCACATATATACACACACTTGCAGAAGATATATACACACACTTGCAAAATCTGTCCCTTTTTTTTAAACATGTATTCCAATTTCCATTACAAAATATATACACAATTCAGAGACAAACAAATTGAAGCACAATTAGCTAAAAAAACACCAAACAAACAGAACCAACAGTAGAGTTATTAGAGTAATAACAATAGGTGACTTACGATCCGTTGATCAGTGAAAAGGAGACTGGTCTATTCCACCTAGGAGCTTCCTCATTTTGTTGGTCGTTCTAATTTTCTTGGTTTTCCTCGTTTTCTTGACCATCCTCATTCTGTAGGGCTTCCTCATTCTCTGGGGCATCCTCGTCCATGGGGTTCTCAGACGCTATGTTGTCTTCTGTCTCTGATGTCAAGCCCGTCTCACAAACATCAGATGGAGGTGGAGAATCCGGCAAGAGAAGATGTGAGGGTACGGGGATCAATCGTCGACGGGGGTTTGCAGGACCCTGGGAGGCAGAGGGAAGGGAGGTTGTTGGAGCTTGGGTGGTTTCAGTACCTTGGGAGTCGGAGGGATGGGAGGCTACAGGAGCAGAGGGTTGGCAGGCGGAGGGTTGGGAGGGTTGCGTGGATGGGTTATGGGTTGAGGGTGTTGTGTTTGCCCGTTTGGAGGCCCTGGCAGGGGAGACTCGTGGGGGGGCCCTTGTCTTTCCCCTGGCCGGAGATCTGAGAGGTGAGGAAACCACCGGTGGAGAGGTAGCAGGAGAGGTCACCGGTTGCGTGGGTGGGTTGTGGGTTGAGCGTGTCGTGGTCGTCCTTTCCCTCTGTGGAGCCAGAGGTGGTCGGGTACTGTCATGGCGAGCAGATCTCCTTAGGCCTCCTCGCATCTTCCTAACTGAGTTGATTGAGAGATCGAAGAGAGGAGATTGAGAGATCGAAGAGCTAGGGTTTTTGGAGAGAGGATGAAGAGGAGGGAGTTTCTGATTGAGGACGAGAGAGGAGAGAGGCGGTCGTGGGATTTTGAGGTTTGGAATTTTCAATTTCCCATTGAAAATTCAGATTTCCCTCGCCCGCGCTATGAATTTTTTAGGTTATAGGAGTGGGTTGGGCTGAAAGGCCCATCATTTGCCGGGTTAAAAAAGGTTCATTTGCCGGGTTAAAAAAGGCCCAATGTAGGAAGACATTACACCTCAGTTGAAATTAGGGTCCCTCGAATGTTTACCAAAAACAAAATTAGGGTTCGTCGTTTTCGATTTCGCCAGAGAAGGTAAGGGGATTGACGATGGATGGCTTTGACGGAGTTTGATAACTCCACTCCCTTGATGAAAATCGGAATAAGTTTCAAAGGCCTTGACAGTCTGTTTGTGTCAAAGGTCTTGAAGCTTTAACAGTATTGATGAAACACAAAACCTGTTTTATATGATATTATGTTCGAATATTATTTTATGTTATTATATGCGTCCATTATATTATTATATATATACACTTACCTTTCAGGAAGTATTTTTCGAATATTATTTCCTTCCTTATGTTGTAAATTGAGAAGATTCAAATCGGAAGATCATGGCCTTCGAAAGTTTCCAAAGATAGAAGATCCATCTCAAGCCATGATCCTCTCTAGCCGTTGGTGAAGATCATTAGGCGCCAATTTGTTTCAATAAAAAGAAAAGGAAGAAGAAGACAGCGACACACCTGTTGAATACAAGCTTTCATACACTCAAGCCTTCAAGCTAGATCTGTCTTCTTCGTGTGCTCTCTGCTAGTCCTTAAGAGTCTGTTATTTCATTTCAAAGCATTTGAGAGTTACACTGTGAGCTTATAGGATATATTTCGAGAGAGTGTTATACTCAAAAGTTTGTAACTCGGGAAGTAGACACTAGGCGATTGATTCACTAAGTGTAAGAGGATTGTACTAGATAGCATAGAGAGGTGGGGCTCTTCTAGATTGGTCTAGGACTCCAAGGGAACGTGAGTTGACTAGATTGCAATTGTATAGGAGAGAGGCTTCTCGGGGAGCTACTAGGATCCTAAGTCTTGTGAATCAATAAAAGTCGGTTGAATCCTAGGGTTGTGGAAGAACCCTAGGCGGGGACGTAGGCCAAGTTCGTGCCGAACCTCGTAAACAACTCATCGAGTCCTTTACTTATTGCTTTACCTTATTTCCGCACTTGGTTCGACTGTTTAACTTTGTGATTCAGGTTTTCAGAGAAAAGACTAAGTCTAATCTCAAAGGATTTTGCACAAGCATCAAAAGTCTTAAGAATCTGCGAAAAAACGGCATACTCTATTCAACCCCCCCCCCCCTTCTAGAGTATTTCTATATTACTTTGTTTTACATTATCGAACCTTCAGAGTTTAGAGAATTGGATGCCGCCAATTGTTCGTCATCATTTGCCATGGCGAGTAGAGGTATGTGTTGTATTTGAGGATATGGAATTTCGTCTCTACTCATCACTATCGAATTGATTCCATTGAATCAATTTGATGGATTTTTGGTTGATTATGTATCTGGAAATCTAAGTCTGGTTGAATACTCCTTCTGTCTGCTGCTCTGGCTAATGATTTCTCATATTTCGTTATAGAATCAGGTGAACTGGGTGGACTTAAAATATTTTTTCTGTTGCACAACACGGAGTTCTTCTTTGAACTGTAATTGTGTGAATTTTAGTTCCACTGGGTGAATTTTAGTTGAATTTTAATTGTGTTAATTGTATTGGTGAATTTAGTTGAATTATGATGTTAAATTTTAGTTGAACTGTAAAAGGTATATGCACTGCTAAATTTTAGTTGAACTGATTTATGATGTTCTTGTTCTGCTGCTACAAAGATTTTTCATTGGAATAATTTGTATTGGTGAATTATAGTTGCAATGGTGAATTTTAGGTGCACTGACATAGTTAGATGCATTGCTATATTATTCGTGGTCTGACGCTACAAAGATTGTTTAGTTGCACTTGTGATGATGTTCTTGTTCTGAAAGTTAGTTCACTTGTAGTTGCACTGAGCTCTTATGTGGATTAACTCAGTGGAAATCAGTGTAGGGAGTCTTGCTGTCAGCATGTGAAAGTTCCCAATTTCCTATTGACATTTAGAGTGAAATCTTCACATATTGCGAACCAAAATAGGCATACATATGCATCGTGGCAAATCTACAATGTCAGGCCTGTTAGCTCAATTCGGAAGAGTGCTGTGCGTGCACAGTGATGGGGGTTCGATTCCCTCACAGGTCCATACACGTGACAAAAAACAGATGAACTCTAGCCATGAATCAGGAACTACGGTTTAATATGCAAGTAAAATTACAATTTAAAGTTTTTATAAAGATGCACTATTGCAGAGCAGAAATTGCAGTGGTCAGTCAGATTCTTCATCATCAACAGGAACCACACCCTCGTTGGAGTCATCTCCATCCTCGTCGGAGGTCATAACCTCGTCGTAGTCATCGCATGCATCATATGCACCCGAGGGATCGCGCAAGTTATTCGGTGAGTCTTCTAATTCAATTTCATTGGAGAACTCCGGTAAATGGACCTCGTCTGACTAGTATGCCGTTGCTGAATCTGTGAGGCTCTTGTCTACCCATCTTTCTTCTATCTTGTGCCGAGCTCTTGTCTTGCAGACATTCCACCAATTCATTCAATCACGCGTGGCTCCTGGATATTGAAGGTAGTAAACCTGCACAGCTTGTTGAGCGAGTACAAAAGGCTCGTACCGTTGATATAATTTTTTCTGATTAACTTCAACAAAATGGTAGACCGGATGAATTTGTGTTCCACGTGTTTTATCCTCTCTTTACCTACCCTGCATTATCCCTGCTTGAAGCCAGAACATTAGCCTGCCTGAAATTGCAAACTCCACAAAATTATCCCTATCCGAATTGAGCCTGACCCCCATTTGGGAATTGAGACTTAGATTGGCTGGACTATGCCTTGTGGAAAGGAAAGAGCATAATGTCCAGTTTTGAGCAAGGAAATTATGGGTTGGTGCATATTTACATTTTGTCATATTTTGTAAAAGGATTTATGGCTTACCATATAAATGCACATAGCTTTAGTATTTATTTGTTATTTTCGAAAAAAAAATCCGAAAAAGAATAAAGATATATATATATATAAAGTGCATGAGCCAAAATCCTTAAGTCTTAACCTATCCATCTCTTCACAAGCTTCTTGTCAGGTCATCTCAATGTACCAACAATTAGTAGAGACATTGATCCGGTCCTTAATTACGACAATGACACTATTAAAGAAGATTTCTTAAAGCACATACGCCGATTGCCCATGCGTAGGGCATTGGCGAATCAACTCTCTAAATCTCTCTCATGTTTCCGCTAGAGTCTCTTGCTAAAGTTGCTTGTATGACGTGATCCTCTTTCGAAACCCCAATATCTTCATCGGGGGAATGAATTTATTCATGAACAAATCATAAAGTTGATCCCACATCTACACTTGAAAAGGACTACATTCATCCGGTAATGGTTTGGACTTGGGTACTCCAGCTCGATGATTTCCTCAAGGAGACCAAAGAAATCTGACTCTGCGTTCGCATAGTTCGATCCTCGAACACAAACCCCACTATTCATTGTCTTCTTTCCAACACCTTGCTGCATAGTCTCGAAATTGTATTCGTTGACAAAGTATCGAGCCCAACTTTTTGCTTCCACATTTGGACCCCATGCCAAACTCCACAAGAGAGTATTTTGCCCAATTCCATTGCCTCGGTCCATGGCCTCCAAAAAAAATTAGGATTGGTCAGAAAGTATGTCTGATATGCAAAGATCGATCGAAGTAGCTAGCTTATTTTATATGTGATTTGAAGTATATATATACTTACATATTGTTTAAACCATTCAGCAAATTCTTTTTCAATGGTGTCATCTCCGCATGCATCCCCTCCCATTGTAGTCACGAATAACCTACATGTTTGAATATCCATACGTATAAGATGCGTTATATGACATGTATAATCGAAAACATAAATAATAAGAAATTTTCCTCACTCGAGAAATGGTTGTACTTCCGGACAGTTGACCAACACGTATGTGTGTGCGGCCCTCCACTCTTCATCATCATTCAACCACCTTGTTGTCTCTTTGCCACTACCCGCACCGGGGTGATTGAAAATGGAGAAGGAACAATCATCACCCTCGAAGACATCATTTCTAGCGACTCTCCTCAATTTTGAAGGAACATGCGAAGGAAAGTAGTGCACCGAGAAAGATGCTATTTCCTCCCTTAAGTAGGCCATCACGATTGACCCTTCAACATTACTCTTTTGGACGATCTTACGTTTTAGATGAAATAAATACCTCTCGAATGGGTACATCCATCGATACTGAACAGGCCCCCTATTCGTGCCTCATAAGGTAAATGGACAAGGAGATGCTCCATGGAGTCAAAAAATGATGGAGGAAAGATACGCTCTAACTTACATTCCAATATAGGAATCATGTGCTCCAATTGTGCCATCGCACTAACCGACAAGCTCGATGAACAAATAGTTTGGAAGAAGATACTCAACTCAATTAAAGGACCCCAAACGGATGATGGCAACAACTCTTTGAAAGCAGTCGGCAAGAGTCTCTCCATAAACACATGACAGTCATGACTCTTCATCCCACTGAGAGTGCAGTCGTCACTCAGAACACATCTTCCCATATTAGAAGCATATCCATCGGAAAACTTCATAGATCTCAACCATTGACCCACATGTTTCTTCGCCTCTCGTGACAAGGTATATATTGCTTTAGGCTTTGCGCCTCTGTGGTCATCAGCCACCTCCAGCTTAGGTCGATGACAATATAGGCGAAGATCCTTTCGTGCATTCAAGTTATCCTTCGTCTTCCCAGGGATATCCATCACGGTGTTATAGACATTGTCAAAGACATTTTTCTCAATGTGCATAACATCGAGATTGTGACGGATGAGAAGGTCCTTCCAATATAGAAGTCTCCAGAAAATGCTCTGTTTTGTCCACTTATGCGAAATCCCATAGTCAGGTGACGTGTGAAAAGGGTCGTCAATGACCGTTGGCAACTGACGTACCCGCTCCCATATCTGCTCCCCCGATAGCATCGGCGGTGGCAACGCTGTTTCCGCATGTCCTCGATAAAAGTCCTTCCTATTTCTACGGAAAGGATGGTCAATCTCTAAAAATTTTCGATGGCAATCAAACCAAGTAGCCTTCCTTCCATTTTTCAGCCGAAAACAATCGGATCCCGATTCCATACAAATAGGACAAGCCATCAAACCAGCAGTGCTCCATCCCGACAAAATAGCATATGCAGGGAAATCACTTATTGTCCAAAGTATAGTTGCACGCATAATCAAGTTCTCTCTCCTCGAGACATCATAAGTGGGTACACCGACCTCCCACAACTGCATCAACTCATCAATGAGAGGTTGGAGGCAAACATCAATCAACTTCTTCGGGTTTTTCGGTCTTGGCAGTATCAATGACATAAACATATGCTCCGTTTTCATGCACATATGAGGTGGAAGATTGTAAGGAGTAACAATAACCGGCCAAGAAGAATAAATCTGTCCACTTTTGTTGAAGGTAGCAAAGCCATCAGTGCATAAACCCAAACGAATATTACGAGCTTCTAAAGCAAAATCAGGATGCTTTGTGTCTAACCTTTTCCAAGCATCTCCATCTAAAGGATGAGACATCATTCCCTCTTCTGTTACATGTTCTGCATGCCAAGTCATATGGCTAGCTGTCACCTCAGAAGCATATAATCTCTGAAGTCTCGGAGTTAGAGGTAAGTAGAATAACACTTGGTGTGGAGTGCGTCTTCCGTTACTCGCAACTTTATATCTTGCATGCCCACAAAACCTACATGATTCTTCATTCACATCATTCTTCCAATACAACATACAACCATTAGAGCAAATGGCTATTCTTTCCACTGGCAGACCCAAACTTCGAACCACCTTCTCGGTTTCATAGTAACTAGTGGGAATCTTATGGTTAGAAGGCAACTCTTCATCAAACAATTGCATGAATCCATTGAAGAGTGGTTGGGAGACATTATATTCACACTTCAAGCTCATAAGTCGACTCACAAAGGACAATTGCGTATGTGAAGTGCAACCTTCAAACACCGGGGCATCGGCGGCTTTGAGCACTTCTCCAAATTGTGTTGCTAAGAGATCAGCCTCCTCTGTCATCATGTCTTCACCATGATTAGCTTCTTGGAATTCACCATCATTTCCATCAACATTAAACCAACGAGGAGGAACAAAGCTCGGACCTGCAATTTCGAAAACCCCATGAAATTCTTGAATTGGATATTCAACATCATTTCCATCGAACATTAAAACAGATATAGGATATATACAACAAAATTCGGACCTGCAATGTCAAACACCATCCTTTGTTCTGTCGTTAACTGATCATACATAGACAATTGCGGGTTTGAAGGCGCGATAGTTTCACCATGTGCTGTCCAGCGATGATAATCACTCATAAACCCACGATGATATAAATGACTCTTAACCTCATCTGCTTTGTACCATTTGCAATTAGTGCATCGCCGACAGGGACATTTAATCTTGTCTTCATCGACATAAAGTGGATGCTCCAATGCAAAGTTAATAAACTCATCCACCCCTTTGAAGAATTCATCATTTAATCCTTCATACATCCACGCTCGATCATCCATTGCACTTCCCCAATATTCAATTTCTGTACATATGTAAAATATATAAACTACGTACTATAAATAAAATTATATTCAACTTTATACAAATTATTGTATATTATAATAATAAGTAGATCTATACAACTACTTAGATCTATACAACTATTTAAAAGTCTATATTATTTAAAAATCAAATATATATATATGCACAAATTCCATAAACACAACACTTTTACACTCTCCAAATTTTCAAATTATTTACATCTATACAACTAAGTAATGATGTAGATCTATACAACTAATTAACCATTTAAGTGTTAAATTATACTATTAAAAGTCTAAAAATTCCAAAAATCAAATACAAAATCCATTTAAATATATATTATTTATGTATATACACTCTTCAAATTCCATTTAAATATCTATGTATAAGTAGTTAAATATATCTCACATAGCACACATAATATATAAATATCTATGTATATACATTCATAATATATTAAATATATAATATAATTTATATATATGACACGTACCTCTCAAATTCACAAAATGGCTCTTCAAACCCACCAATCCACCATTGCACTGTGGAGAGAAGACGACAACTTGCTCTGTGCGCGCAGTGTGCTTTCACCCTCCAGTAAAAGTGATCGAATTGAAGTAGAAAGTACGAATTGCATTGAATGACCTCAACTGAAAATAGCCACGGCATTAGCCACGGTCATATCCGTGGCTACTAAGGATGGGCTCCTTCATACGTCGAGGGCTATTAATTGGGGCTTCCATATTCCTTGGGCTTTGACTAATACTAATGGGCTTGACCCTTGTTGGGCTTTGACTCTCTAAAATTGGGCTTGACCATATCTTTTGGCCCTACCTTTTTTTTTGAGATTTTGGGTTTACAAATTGATATTTTGGGCTTGACCATGTTTAGATTGAGTGAATATGTTTTGACCCTTTTTGTGAATTTCCTCAATTCGGATACACCAAAAAGGATAATGGGCGTTAGCGTCGAATACAGCCACGGATAATCCAACAGTGGCTAAATTCGTGGTTGTTCACCTCCAACTCGGGTCATAATTGTTAATTGCCTCACATTCTTAGCCATGAGTACAGCAACGGATATTATTCGTGGCTAAATTCGTGGCTACATTGGCACGTCGGGTAAGACTCGCAAAAAATGGCGTCGAAATCGGCCACGAAAAAGGTGACTGTGGCCAAAGTCGTGGCTAATAGCCGTGATACCAGCCACGGCACTTATATTCGTGGCTAAAAACCACGAAATTCTGGACGCGGAATTATTTCTTCATCCCTAGCCACGGGCTTTGCCACGAATATTTTCATTCGACGCTATTATAGCTACGGCTTGTCAAGTCGTAGCTATAGTCGTGGCTATCAACTACGGATTTGGCAACGACTGTACGACGTGGCTAAAAATCCGTGGCTATTTCCTGTGTTTTTTGTAGTGTCACCGTCTCCTCAGTCGCCCAATCTCCACCACCTCTCCGAAGAACCTCCGACCGCGTCACCGCCGACATCAATCCTCGCGCCTCCTACCACTGTCTCATCTTGCCGCCTCTCCCTTCACCAGCAATCCGCCTTCCTCGTCTCCAGCCTCACATCTCCTCCAGCTCCTCCCTCTTCCTCTCCTTCTGCCTCCCCTCCCGCCGGTAGCCTCGACATCGTGGCTTCTCCCTCCTCCATCTCCGCAAATCTGGCCACTTCTCCCTCCTCCTCCAAGAATATGCCTTCCAGATCTAGAGATGGCAATTTGCAGCAAATCGAAGCCCTAGGCATGGCAAGGAGAAGGGCTTCGCTTTCAGATGGCGTTCCATCTCGAATTTTCCAACGCTGATCTGGCGAAGGGTGTGCCTCAAGGGAGTAATGGCTCGATTGCCACAACGGCGCTACAGACCTCCACATCGGAAGCGGGTCTAGGGCGAAGAGGAGCCTTGCCGCTGCAGTGGCGCCGTCTTCCATGAATTCTGCATGAAGGTGGCTTGCAAATTAATTAATTTAGGATGAAGAGGATGAAGTAGCTACAACAGATTAAAAAAAAAAGCGATCGCGCAGTGCGGATGCGCGGTTGCGTCTGTGTATTTGGAGAAAAAATGACTGTGCAAATAGGGTTCCCCTTTTTAAAAATATAATTTTATAAATATATAAAAATATATGTTAATAATATAAATATATTTTTTAAGATTAAATAAATATCAAAATATTTTTTTGTTGTAGGGAGTGGAGCATGGAGATCTCCATTCTTCTCAAATGGAGATCTCCTACTTCATTATATGCTCCACTCCCTACAACACAAAAATATTTTGATATTTATTTAATCTTAAAAAAATATATTTATATTATTAACATCTATTTTTATATATTTTTAAAATTATATTTTTAAAACATGATTTACAATTTTTAAAAATTAAAAAGGAAATATTTAACAAATTATAATTATTAAAAATTCAAAATATCATTTTTCAAAATAAAATTTTATGAATATATAAAAATAGATGTTAGTAATATAAATATATTTTTACAATTTTTTTAAGATTAAATAAATATCAAAATATTTTTGTGTTGTAGGGAGTGGAGTATATAGTGAAGTAGGAGATCTCCATTGCTTACCTAGGGGGGACTAGGTAAGTTGTAATTCCACCGTTTTTTATGGAAAAATTCAACTTCTCCCATTTAAATTCCCTATATCTTATAACTTAACCAAACAACTTTTTAAAATTCATATGAATTATCATTCATGGGAATTGAATTCATGGGAAGTAACTTCCTAGGAAGCATACTTCCTATATTCAACCAAACAAGCCCTAATACTCGGTGTTATACAAAATTATTTTAGCTTAAAATTGTTGATAAAAAAATCATGAAATTATAATAATGTTATAATTGATGATTCATACACATATGAAAAAAAATATTGTTTGCAAACATGATTAGAAATTACAAAATAATACTTTATTTGTTAAGCAAAACATGTCTTCGAAAAAGTGAAAAAAAATAAAGTAATAATTAGTGATATAAGTGTATTTTTATTTGTATTTCTTAAGAAGTGTAAAAAATGCTAGAATGACATATTGTTTAACGGATGGAGTAATATCTTTGTCAAGCTTATTTTTAAAGTATAATTTTTCAAAAAAAAAAATTTCAAATGTGTAAGAATCTTCAATTATAACATAGTTATTATTTTAAAAAAAACATATCAACGATTTTGAGTTAAAATAATTTTGTGTAACACAAAGTGTAATAGATGATCTTCACTCAACTCGACCAGCAACAACATCTCATTATATAGTGACTTCCACAAGCAGAGATTGAGGATGAACAACAAATCAAATAGAGCACTTAGTTTGTTTACTGCTAAAACATCAGTACAGAGATATCTTAGGAAGTCTAGACTCATCTTATGTTCAACACTTCAAATGCATATACTAAATCTCATTCTTCTTCTTTATTTCTCTTTTCAGCATTCCGGAATCTGATTCCGATAACATACTCTCACCATCCAGTCCTTTTCTCCTGTTGCATCGACATTAATTTGTCTCGTGTTCAAGTTTGTCGTCTTTGCTGGTCTTGGCCTCTTCTTTCACTTCAACATGATCACTGTCTTTGTCAATCTCCTTGCTGTCTTCTTCTGGAAAACTGTCAACTTCTTCTTTCCCAGCATTTGAATCTGCATCAGCTTTCAAGCTTGAATCCTGGTCAGGCTTCGCAGTCTGTCGCTCCCTCAATGTAACATGCTCGTCTTTGCTTTCCGCATTTTCACTCTCCTGATTGCTCTTCTTTGCAGTTGCAGCAAGTGCATCCTTTTGTTCCGAATGAGCATTTTTCTCTTCTCCGGATCTTCTTATAAAGTCTCTCAATTTCTTTCTCCTCAGTTTCCTTTGCCTGCCATTCCTCATTCTTAAGCCAGAATCTGAACCATCAGACCCTGTCTTCATTCTCTGCTCACTACCAGACTGCTCGTATTTACCATCCACCAACCGGGTATCGTTCCTCAGCGGCTGTCCCTCTCCAGAAGTGCCTTCCAATTTCCTTTGCTCTTGTTTACTCGTGTCGGTTTCATTCTTGCTTCTGTCTGTTCCTTCATTGATAAGCCTCATTCCTTCATTCTGTAAATTGATGGATGGGTTTGAAGGGTCATCACTGCTGACTGACCAGACACCGGCTGGCTTTTCTGAGTGGCTCTTGAGATCATCGATCTCGCCTTCCTTCTGGATTGAGGCTTCTCTGATCTCCACATTCGGCGTCATCTGTTGTTGTCGAAGCATCTTGATCTCATTCCGTTTCTCCTCGAGTTGTGACTCTAGTATCTTTTGCTCGTCTCTGAGGGAAGAAACCAGGGACTGCTCCTCCAGAAGCCTCCCTTCCACCTCCGACTTTTGAGCTTTGATGGTATACAGATTGGCCTTCATTTCTTGGAGCTTCTTTTGTGCTTCTTTGCTGAATTCATGCTCTCTCTGCAGACTCAATTACAAAAGCGTTAAGATCACCAGCTGTCATATCTAAAAAAATATAAGATGCACAATAATCATTTCATTCCAAAATTGAAAAGCCACAGCAAAAATTGTAATTTTAGCATAGATTCACTAATAATCCCTCAGACTTTCAGTTTATGTGTAAATTGAAGATGTCTGCAATCAATTCCAAGCGAAATTCGCAAAAAGAAGAGAAAATCTGGACCAAATCTAGCTTGATCACCACCAATAATGCACTATTTCCTTGATAATCCCGCAGACTTTCGATCTGTTTCCGAGTAAAATTGAAGATGTATGCATCAATTGCAAGCGAAATTTGCAAAGGGAAGATAAAATCTGAACCAATAATGAACTATTTCCTTGATGATCAGTACTCAGTAGGTGCACATATGCAACTAATTTATACAGCGACATCAATTACGGAAACAGAAAAAACCCTAATTTTTTCAATTCGTGGTCAGATATCCACTTCATGACAGATCCATCCAGAAATCAGGAACAATCAAGGTACCTGCAAGAGGAGGTGAAGCGAGAGCAGCTCATGATCCTTCTCCTTAACAAGGAGAGAGAATAGGCGACCTTCTCGGAGCTTATGAAGCACAGTAACTCCAAGGATCGCCGCTCCGAGCGCGACCAGCAGCATCAGCCCGTACGGCCGCCCTCCGCCGCCGCCGTGGCCTCTGTAAGCACTCCCGTTCTTGAGAGGCGCAACCATACCTACCGCAGCCGATCTGCTTCGAATTGAGGCTATCTGGTGCGAGATTGGGGGATAGAGGTAGTAGTTGAGTGATGGAAATGGCGAGGTCGCGTTGCTTGTGGCATTCAAAAAGGGCCTTGAAACTGCAGATAAGGATCCGGCATGGGCGAGGAATGCATGTGAGGTGGGGAGGTGGCGGAGAAAGCAAGCGTTTGGAATGAGGAGGAAGGAGCTGAAGAAGATGAAGAAGGCATGAAATGGAAGCCATGAGATTTGTGCTTTGAGAGCGTTGCGTGCTGTGCGGTGATTCATACTGTTTTACTGTTTGTTAATTCATAGTCTTCGCGCCAGCGCTTTTTTTCAAAAAAAAGAAAAGAAAAGAAAAGAAAAGAAAAGATAAAGGTGTGTTTGTTTGGAGTGAATTTAAAATAAGCAATTGTAGATTTAAACACATGGATGGATTGTGTTTGGCTTACCACAATTTAAATTTTATTTTAAAATAACATGAGTTTAAAATGAAAACATTTATAAATTATATATCAATCAATTATATCAATGTTACAATTCAATGTAGAAGAGGAGAGGAGAAATGATAATATAGGGTAATTTATTCAATTTAGGGTTATTGATCATATATATGATCCAATTGAGTTTGTTTTATTAAAATCTCTTACATTATTTGTTTTTACTTTAGTGTGATAGTATTGTTTTGCTTATGTGGGAATTTCAGTTTTTATAAGGGTGTTATAATTTGTTTGTTTATATTTTCTTTGTTTACAATTTTGTAATTTAAATAACTATTGTTAAGGCTATCTGGTCTAAAAAGGTTTTAAAATTTATTTGGCAACCATATATATATACACGAAGTATATAAACCAGGCCAGCATGTATGCACGATATATAGCTTTGTCTCTTTTATGTAGGAACTTATATATTTTTGTTTGAAAGGCGTGACAAAGCTCAAATCTTTTTTTTTATCTTCGTCCAATTATTTGAACTTCGAACCTCTTGGTATTTGGAATGTAGCCCTACAACCACTACACCGAGTCCAAATCTAACAATTGAATTCGATAATATAAGATCCTTATCAATATTTATTATATTCACTTATTATTAATTAATGACCATATAATATGCTCCATTACAATAAATTTCTTATTTACTTCTTACAAGTTTATATGATGCATCAAACGGGCCTCAAAATCACATTTTAGGCCACTTTGCTTAGTCAACTTCATAAACAAGTGACGTCTTTTGCAGGCAAAACTTTTTGGCAACTTCTTTCAAAGATTATGCATGTGGTTTTATTTTAATGGCTTTGTGAGGAATTACACCCCAAATAAATACTTTATCTTATTTAAATTATTTAATTTGACTTTTAGGTGTATTTTTAAAAAAACAAAAGCTTTATAAAATTTTAATTGTTTAAATAATTTTATACTATTACTAATAAAATTATTTTTAAAAATTGATATTTTATAAAAGAAAATTAATTTTCTTTAAAACTTGTGGAATAGCAAAATCAAATATTTTACTTAGATCGGAGGTAATAAATCGTCTTCACCAGTCACACCTAAAAGCTTGTAATCAAATCTTTGACTTAAAATTTAGAGTTTGGACCATGCATGCATCCACATTTTATTCAACTACTAGTTTAGGTCACGTTCCGTCACGGAGCCAGGATTTTTTGTTCAAGGGTGTTAAAATTTTTTTTGTGAAATATTATTTTTTGGTGTATACTTATTAAGAAGTTTTTTTTAAAAAAATATTTAAAAAACACTAAAATTGTGAATTTTTTTAATTTAAACATAAATATGACATTTTAAAATTGTGATTTTTTAAATTTAAATATAAATATGACATTTTTGTTAATGAAATAGTTGATAGAAACAAAAAAATATAGAGAGAAATCAAGAAGAATTAATGATATTGTAAAACAAATAAAATGTGAAAGAGTTGAGATTTGAACCCAAGAACTTTGATTCTTCTTCCTTCCTTTCTTCCTTCACCACTTGAGCTAGATAACACTCTTGTGTTAAATATCATTTAAAGATGTTATATTACCTTAAAAATACTAAATATATGCAAAAACAAAAAAAAATTCCGAGTCGAGAGGTGCTCGAGCACCCCCAAGCACCCTCTAGCTCCGCAACTGGTTCCATGCACGGATAATACATTAATATAATAAATAATCTAGATAGATTCTAATAAATAAAAAATAATTTTCTAAATATGAATAATTTTCCCACCAAAAAATAATATAGATATAAATAAAATTAGTTCAACATATGATATATAAATAATTTTTTTCTAATGTATCGTTAATTATTTTTTTCTAATGAGTCGAGAGGTGCTCGAGCACCCCCAAGCACCCTCTAGCTCCGCAACTGGTTCCGTGCACGGATAATACATTAATATAATAAATAATCTAGATAGATTCTAATAAATAAAAAATAATTTTCTAAATATGAATAATTTTCCCACCAAAAAATAATATAGATATAAATAAAATTAGTTCAACATATGATATATAAATAATTTTTTTCTAATGTATCGTTAATTATATCTCATGTAATATAATAGATAGTTGATTTTTAAAAATATTTTAATACTTTTTTTTTAATACAAGGAAAGGAATTAGAATACAGCTATCGATTACGAAAATAGCTCCATCCTAGAGCGTCCTTTCGGACGAGAACACGAAGTTCTTGATCAGTCAACAGAAGATCGTCGGCAGGGATGTTGTAAGCCAGGTGCGCGACCCGATCGGCTACAGCATTGCATTCCTTGAAAATATGACGAATAGAGACAGAATTAAAAAACGAAAACATGAATCTTGTGTCGGATTGTATGAGCTCAATATTCCAAGGGCAGTTCCAATCTCCTAGAAGAGAATTAACAAATGTCAAGTTGTCGCCTTCTATTAAGAGATTAGCAATACCCATATCCTTAGTCCGTAATACTCCGTTTCTTAGGGCAAGAGCTTCCGCGTAAACACATGACGTGTAATTACACAACCCACAGGCCACAACCAAGAGAAGCCACCTCAGCATTGGAATCTATAATAACAAAACCGAAAGATGCATTTCCAGAAGCTCGCAAAGAGCCATCAAAGTTTAGTTTGTAGGATGAAGGCGGAGGTCTAGCCCAATGAAGAGTCGTTGGGCGAGGACAACTCGAACCTGTGATAAAGCTTCTTAAGCGACGACATGAATGCTTGAAATCATCCGTATTGAGATCGAGGCGATTCGCCTCATCCCATCCATGCTTAGTTGTGAGCATAAACACCTGAATCTGATTGTCAGTTACATTCGTAGTTTTGCCAAACACGAGCTGATTACGGTAAAACCATAAAGCCCACCAACAGAAGATCAAGTCGTAGAAGGTATGCTTAGAGGTAACAACATAAATATAGTTTAGAACGGTATCATGGCGTTGGTCATCAAAGTTGATTGTACTGTTTATGGGCACGCCACAGTGCATACTAGTAAGGATCGCTTTAGTCCTAGGACATGTTTATTATGTTAGTTTACTAAAATATTTTTGTACGGATGGATTGTGACTACATATTATGACTACATAATATTTTAATAATTTATTCTTGCCTCAAAAATAATATAGATATAAATAAAATAAAAATGATTAAATAATTAATTTTGATATAAATAATTATCTCCACCAAAAAATAATCTAAATATAAATAAAATAGCATCTATCAAATACTACATATTTATCTATTAATATTTTTTAAGTATGACTATGAAATATTTTTATTTGTATTTTTTCAATTAACTAAAACATATAGATAGATTTTAGCTTATATAACTTTATATAAATTATGACAACATATTATTTTATTAATTTTTCCCCTTTGATCAACCACAACGCGCCACATATGATTTTTTTCTCTAGGATCAACCACAACGCGCCACATATGATTTTTTTCTCTAGGATCAACCACAACGCGCCACATAGGATGTTATGCATCAATTATGCATCCCTTTTCATTGTTTTTTTAAGTTTATAGACCCCATAATAAATTCTTTAATTATACAGACCTTTTCATATATATTGTTCCATTTATACCCTTCAATACTTTTTATTTTTTTTTAAAGTTAACATCTTTAATAATAAATTTGAAAAATGGGTACAAACAAAACCTTCAAATTAAATATAATACTCCCTCCGTGCAAAACATGTCACTTTACTATTTACGCACGCTTTTTTAGGGGATAAAAACTATATAAAATATCTAGTTTTTTAATATTTTTTTAAAAATTTCGTAGTTATTATTAATAAGCACAAGCTTGTTTAAAAAATTTATAAAAAAATAAATATTTTATATAGTTTTTATCATTCTAAAAAAGTGTGCGTGAATAGTAAACGACATGTTTTGCCGAACGGAGGGAGTATATATTCTAAAAAAGTGTGCGTGAATAGTAAACGACATGTAGGAATAAAACAACATTTGAATATGATATGAAATAGAAATTACACAAAATCTCAACAAAATCGATAGGAACAGGGAGGGAGAGGCTCATTAGCGAGAACTAGGCTTGTCCACGGGTTGGACCCGACGGGTCACAGGTCGGAAAGTCATGACCCGAACCCAAACCCGTGGGTGGTGGATCGACGGGTCCAGGTGACCAGCTGTGAGGTGAATGTGTGAGTGAGAGAGAGTGAGAGGGGGGTTGCACATAGGGTATAGGGGAAAATGCGGTGAAAATCGTCTAGTCCAACGCCGTAGTCCATTTTTATGGTCCCTTTAATTTCATTGGCCGATAAGCATTAAAATAAATTATAAGGTACAAACACTTATTTAAGAAAATAATTAGAAATTTCAATTTAGCCAATGAGATAATTTGGACTACGGTATGGACTACAATTGCGGACTAGACGATCCTCGTTGGGGAAAATGGGCAGTAGAGATCTACTCCACTTATATTATACTCCACTCCCAGTCTCCCCTACAACATAAAAATATTTAGGTTAAATATTTATGATAAAAATTTTTAAAAATTATATTTATATTATAAATAACTAATTATATATATTTGTATAATTTTTTCATGAAAAAGCATATTGTAAAAAATATTAAAATTAAAAAGATGATTATTTGATGATAATATTTTTTTAAGAATACTTTTTTCTAAAAAAATTAAACAAATATATATATATATGATTTATTATTTATAATATTAATATAATTTTTTGATTTTTTTAATCATAAATATTTAACCTATTTAATTATGTGATGTAGGGAGTGGAGTAGTAAATGTTTTGGGGGTGTGGGAGGGTAGGTAGTAATTTAATTGCTTTTAATTATAAGGGTATAATTGTCCTTTTTTAGAAAAGAAATTTTATCATGTTATAAGCCATTGAAGCACAAAAACGTGCAAAAGAAAAAACAGCAAATGAAAAAAGCCTCCTTTTGGAACGTTCAAGCTAAACTTTGATGGTTCAACTGTCTCTCCAACAAATAGCTCGATTGGATACATCATTCGAGATTGAAATAGAAAACCTATTATTATTATAGGTGGTAAATTGATGGGTGGTAAATTACCAATAACGACTGAAGCAATTGCGTTGAGAGATGAGGTACTTGTGACTCTCGAACTAAACATTACTAACCTTATTATGGAAGTAGATAAAAAATTATTATAAATTTCCTAAAATATAACACCAACTGTCATTGAAAATTTGAACTTATTATGACTGACATTTAAAACTCTTCTATTGGACCTGAGGGAGATCTCTTTCTCCCACATTCCCTATCTCGGTAATCGAGTGGCTGATAAGGTTGCACGCATTTACTACTCCTACTCGGTTAGGGGTCCCAACATTTTTAATATTTTAGGTCTTCTTAATCTCATCAACCAAAATACTATCGGGTAGAGTTAACTCACCCGAATTCTTACTTAATAAAAAAATTAAGTCGTGTTACACTTTTGTGTTTCCATCAGAAAAGATATAATTGGCAAAACCCGAAAGAAATATGGCAACGGGTCAAAAGCCCAAATTCATGACGGGCCGCTGAGTCCAATTTAGTCTCTCTTATCTCATGATTCATATCACTGCTATCAGTTACCATCGTTCACTGGATGTGCGGTGTGGAATCCATGTTTCTCCTCAACCTGTGTATACAGTGTTGTGGTCCATTGATTCCGCCATTTGTGAGACCTCGTTTCGGTTTTAGGCGTTTTTGCCCTACGCAAGGGACTGGGACAGTTCGCGCTTTCTCTGTCCGGAATCCAGATGCTGAATTATTGTTGCCGTTGATTGCTGTACTCTCCGCACTCTTCAAGTTAAAAACCACAATAGGAGAAGTTAAGTCGGTGGAAGCTTCCCATTTTGGACTTCTGGTTCGTCATTTTTCGAAGTGGTAAGATTGTTGTGAAATAATGCCGGTTTTTAGTGTTGCTTTATTGAAATTTTTAGGTTTCGGGCTTTAGGATGAATGGCTGTGTTGTGTGTATGAGTAAATGTGTTTGTAATTTCATCATCTGTAGAGGCTAAAATGCCTATTTGATTCTGAGTAATTTCTTTTTCTTATCCATCAAGAGAATGAATAGATTCGTCCATCTCATCACCTTATAGTTGTTGTCTCAATGAGAAACTTGTTTGGTTGCTTTATGATCGAAGTTTTGCTTTCATTTTGGTTGCTCTAAGGGTTTGTGTTTCATTATACACTGTGTTTCACTGAGATTCATTTATGTCACCTAGTAATTATTACTGTTTTTTTTGTCTGATTTCTGATAATTCTGCTTATAATCTGAAATCAGGGGAAGAAATTGTTTTCAGTTTTGAATCTTGGCTAACGGACAAGTTTTTGCCTTTAGAGCCTGATCTTTTCGGTTGGTTAATGGTTGTTCTTTTTAATTCTGTTCCTCTTTTAGAGGTTATACCAAAAAGCTAGGATTTCAACTAATGTTTTTCTCTTCAATTTCCTTTGTAATCTTCAATTTGCTTTAATGGTGCTCCAAATTGGAGCTTTTACCTGCATTTTAGCTGACTATACATGTGATTGAATGTCAGATTATATTATTTACAATTGCTTTCATCTCTGATTCTGACTGGATCACTGGATGGTATTGAACTTCAAATGCCGGAATGCTTCTTTGGCATCTTTCAATCTTATATATTACTATATATATATATATATTTTTTTTTTTCCCCCAATCAAGTTAGCTGTAATCATATTACTCTTTTCTTCTTCATATCAGTTGTAGATTTGCATTTTGAAAGACGGCAATGCTAGCTTCATAGGGGGTTATTGCCATAGCATGGAATTTCAAATCAAAGAGTAATATGTTGTTTCATTGTTTTAATCTTATGACTAATTCGGAGGAAATAACTAGAGTCGAACCTTCATTTTGAATGTTTGATAATTGACTATGATAAATGCTGTTCTCAACTATTATGATTGCGAGTAGATAGATAGATAGACAGATAGATAGATAACCAACTAACCATGGGTTTTCTTTTCCTTTTGTTCTCTTTTTTTGACATTGTTATAGAATGTGTCAAATGAGTGATGAATTCTGTGTTGATTCGTAAGGATATCTAAGTTGATCTTATCATGAAACCTGGATTTTACTGTGGCTTTAGCGATCCATGAGATTGATGTCTTTCTTTGCTGTAGATTGTGGAGAATGGTAGGAAGGAGTAAAATGCTAAATCTGATGCTTGGTTGCTGCAAAGTCTATATATCAGAAAGCAGGAATAAGGCTGCTCTTGAGACAATTGAACGAGCTGGAAAAATATTCCCTGAAGTGGCCATTACCAATAAGTTTGAAGATGATGCTTATAATAGGGTAGGTTACACCCTCGTTTCCAAGCTGCCTTCAAAGCCATCAGCGGATTCATGTGCACTGCGAGGAGCTGCTTTTTCAATGGTTAGGGCTGCTTTAGAGGTTATTGACTTTGATAAGCACTGTGGAAGTCATCCTCGACTTGGAATCATAGACCATATTTGTTTCCATCCATTAGCCGACACTTCTATGGATCAAGTTGTTGGTATTGCCAAATCCTTGGCTTCCGAAATTGGCTCTAACCTTTCAGGTTGGTATCTGCATTTTTTGGTCATACTCCAATTCATCTCTGCTGAATTGTTGTTGGAAAAATCAACCTCTTTCTTTTCATTGTTTGAAGGTAAATGAAGAAATCGTACAACTGATGTTTGCTTGCTAGCTCTGAAGATGGTTGAAATTCATTTGTTGATGCTCATTCATTCGACACGTAAAAGTTTTTCATAGATCTTATCTTGTTATTGCTGGGTGTGTTTTTGAGATATCATCTGAACTGATTCTTTGCTCTTCTATAGAAATGCTAAGCCTTTTTCTGTTTTCGATTCCTTGCTCATAATTTATTCAAATAATTTAAAGCACTCTTATAAATTTATATTCTTATTGCTTGTTTGCTTTGTCAGACTTAGAGAGAGCAAATTTTATCACACATTGTGTTGTCTATGAAGTAAAAGAATGAATTGTCGTGAACTTATCAATGGCTAGCGACGTTTTGATCATCATTACAATTATGATGATGGATCTTCTGCAATGTACTCTACAGTTCCCACTTTCCTTTATGGAGCTGCCCACGAAGAAGGAAGAAAGCTCGACTCGATAAGAAGAGAGCTCGGCTACTTCAAGCCGAACGCCCAAGGAAATCTCTGGGTCGGGGGTCCACAAGCGCGATCACTGCCCCTTCAGCCAGACAAGGGACCGAGAGACGTGGACCAAACGAAAGGCATCATTGTGATCGGAGCAACCAAATGGGTCGACAACTACAACGTTCCGATCCTGACCACAGACATGGCTACTGCTCGCAGAATCGCAAAGCGGGTGAGCGGTCGAGGAGGCGGTCTCGCGTCTGTCCAAGCCATGGCGCTCGCCCACGGGGAGGGTGTCATCGAGGTGGCTTGTAACTTGCTCGAACCGAGTGTGATTGGAGGGGATCGAGTGCAGAGTGAAGTGGAGAGGGTTGCCGGGGAGGAACGGGTGAGTGTTGGGGAAGGTTACTTCACTGATTGTTCACAAGATAAGGTAATCCAAGCTTACTTGGAATCTGGGTGTTGAGAATTTGTGTTTTTTTTTTACTTGTATGTGTAACCTCGCCAATTAATCAAGTGAGATTTTATTTCTAAAAGGTTATTAGAAAAGCCAATTTTGAGATCCATTTCTCTTTCTTTTTTTGTTTCTTGTTTGATTTATTTTTACTTGTTTTATTTGTTTTTAGTGGGATATACTAGAATTATTATTGTCATTTATGAAATCCATTTCAGACCCTAACATAAACTGTAATACACTAGGATTATTGCTGTTATTTACAAGATCCATTCAGAACCCGAACATAAACCGATCCATTCCAAACTCGATAAGATCTGATCATATGGATCGAACATTCGAATCCGAGCCATTATTTGCCAAAAACCAATGAAACCCAGTCATGCCCAAAAACACTGATTCCAAACAGCCGAAATTCAAAATACACCGATCGTTTAGCTCATCTGATTCTGAGTCGGTTGAAGTTCCGATTTAGAGCTTCATGTTCTCATCTTGTATCCAAAAAAAATCCCATTCCAACTCAAACCTCGTCTTGTATCCAAAAAAAATCCCATTCCAAACCTGATGAGATTCATTTTCTAACACGTTAGTGTATCTTCAAACGCTGACATTGAATTTTACATGCACGAAAATTTTGTACTGAAATTGCTATCACCAACATTAAAATAAATATATGTAAGGAAAAAAAATACTAAACTTATATTTATTCCTAGGACTCGAAGCTAGGTACATAATATATTTATTTATTTATATATTTATCTTAAGATCTAATCAAAAACTAAAAACCACCACAAAAAACAGCTGAAGAAAACCCGCCAAACCATCAAGCACACCACCAAACGGCCTCCGCAACTCGTTCCCGTTGAACGGCGCGTACGAATACGGCGGCGAATAATAATAACTAAAATTCGTGTTCGGGTTATACGGGTTCGGGATGTTCGGGTTCGGGGTGTTCGGGTTCTGCTGCTGCGGGCAACACATCGGAGTTGTACCCGGCGGGCAATTACCCCCGACCGACGGGGTTTCGCCCACCCCCGGTCCCGCGCCGGCGCTCGGTGGCGCGTACCCTCCGAATTCCGGCAACTGAGGCGGGGGCGGGGGCGGGGGCGGGGGCGGCTCCTGAGGTGGCACGCGGCAAGAGTAGGGACAGATGGTGCAGTTCGTACACGTGGCGCCTCCCCGATCGCCGGTGCCGCTTCCACCACCCCCTGACCAAGCCTCCTGCGGTGAAGCCCTGGCAGTGGAGGCGGTGCCGGCGGTTAGTAAAGCGGCCACCGCGAAAACCGCCGCTAAGTAAACGGAGATCATATTGGAAAACGGGAGCTAATTTGATTAAAGATGAAGCGAAACGGGAAATAAAGAGTTTGATTTCTTCAAGAGATTTGAATGAGTGCACATATAATTTTGATATAAATGGGGAAACGATCGATCGGCATGGGTAAGGTGGCTGAATTTGGTTTCATGGGTTTCTGGATTTGTTGCCACATTAGCATCCCAGGTAGTCAAGGTGGCAGCTTCTGGATATCCCCATGAGTATGAGACAATTTCCATACTATATATATCTATGAGACTTTCACATTAATTAATTGCACTTAAAAACTATAGTCCTATCCACCAATTGAGATGTTAATGCTTGGGAATATATTGGTAATCAATCTCACATCGACGATTCTTAACCTATATATAAAGCAATTAATGTTCTTATTAGGGGGATAGTGGTAGGAATGACGAGCGTGCATCGAAAGAATAGAATCACGAATAGAAAGAAATAGGGCAAGATAGAACACACAAATTTTTATATGGGAAATCCGAGTACCGGGAGAAAAACCCACGGACGGTGAGAGACAACAAATACACTGTTAAATAAGAAATAGTACAACGAACCTTGTATGGATTGTAAGGGGTAATGGACAAGACTCTCTCTTTACAACAAAGTGGAATATGATGCTAGGAAGGAGACTAATTTGTATAGATGGGCAAGTTCATGGATTGGTTAAAATATGGGAGGAGCTTCCAAATTTATAGCCATCAAGCCATTGGGACCTCTTGAAGTGTGGAAGCTTGGAGAAGAGAGAAAAAGCTTATTGATTCTAAGAAGAATGGAGAACATTGATGGATTTGAGAAAGAAAAGTTCTATAATTCTCCAATTTGATGAGGCTTGTGGAGGGCTCTGGAGAATGGAAAAAACTTGGGGATCCACCAAGTTGAAAAAGCTTATAGAAGAAGCTCAAAACTACATCATCCTTGACCTAATGATTCAAGCCCAAATGAGGGTGTTGATACAAACCAACAAACTCCGTCTTGCATCAATATCTGAATAAGCTCTTGCCATATAAAACCCCAAAGTGTACTTACTGCTGAGAAACACAACCTAAAGTCCAAACAGGGACTGGACTTGATCGGCAATCGGGCCAAAATAAGCAGTAACACGAGAAGGACCCCGTAAATCAAAGTGAGCATAATCCAAAACACCTTTAGGTGTATAGCGAACTTCGGAAGAGTTGGCTCGTTTTTTCGCCAAAGACACAATGCTCACAAAAGTTGACCTTGCAATGAGTACGATTGCCCAAGAAACCTCTCTTTAAGAACAGATGTGTGCCCTTCTCACAAATGTGGCCAGAACGTGCACACCACTTTTGAGTATCATCATAATGAGAGGTATAAGATGAGGAAACAAAGGCTGAACCTGCAACAGTAGCACCTTCTAACACATATAATCTACCAAAATGATTAGCTTTCAATAAAACCAGAGAGCCACGAGAATCTATCAACACTCCGCCTTCACTTGAGTACTTGTACTCATAAGATTCAAGGGTGCCTAACGAAATCAAACTTTGTCTCATCTTTGGGATGTGTCTAACACTAGTCAATTATGCGAAAGTACCATCATGAGTTTTAATCTTCATAGTACATTTCCCGACAACCCTGCAAGGAGTGTTATTTCCAAGCAAGACAGATCTACTATCAATAGCGTCATAAGAAGAGAACCAATTTCTATGTGGACACACATGATAAGTACATTGAGAATCAAGAATCCACTCATGACTACTAATATCACTAGTGTTAGCAGCCAAGAACACATCACCATTAGAGCAAGCATCAACAATACCAGCTTCAACGGATTTTTCAGAATCATCATATTGTTTCCCTTTAGTCTTTTCCTTATTCTTCAGTTTATAACATTGAGAAATAAAGTGACCCAATTTCTTGCAGTAATTACATGTCTTATTGTCTTTAGACTTATTTAGACTTAAAAGAATTACTGCTACTGTCATTTTCAGCGTTATGCCTCCTAACAAATAAACCTTCTCCACGTTTATCAAACTAGTTATCAACATCATATTTTTCCTTAACAAAAAGGTTAGCCTTAACATCTTCCAAGCACAAACTATCAACATTATTCCCATAAAGCATGATTTCCTTAAAGTGCTTATAAGAAGGGAGTAGAGAGACAATCAACAAAACAACTTTATCCTCATCATCAATCTTAACATCTGAATTCTCAAGATCAACAAGAATAGAAAAGAACTCATTGAGATGAGTTTGAATCGGGGTACCTTCAAACATACGAAGAGTGTAAAGGCGCTTCTTCAGACGCAACTTATTGGCAAGATTCTTCGATATATTAAGCAATTCAAGCTTCAACCATAAACCAGCGGTAGTGGTCTCATGAATTACCTCGTGCAAAACTTCACGAGATAAAAAAAAGTTGGATGGTTGACAAGACTTTCTCGTCCAACTCGTCCCACTACTCATCCATCATAGTAGATGGCTTCTTTGATTTCCCATTCAAAGCTTTCGTTAATCCATTTTGGGAGAGAACGAGAAACTAATCTTGCCATCAATTTTCTCAATATCGAACTTCGTAACAACCGATGTTGAGAAAGTAATTCCAAAAATGATCTTAGAATGCTCTGATACCACTTGTTAGGAGTTAGTGGTAGGAATGACGAGTGTGCAGCGGAAGAACGTAATCACGAATAGAGAGAAATAAGGCAAGATAGAACACATAAATTTTTACGTGGAAAACCCGAGTACCGGGAGGAAAACCCACGAGCGGCAAGAGCCAACAAATCCACTTTTAAATAAGAAAGAGTACAACGAACCTTGTATGGATTATAAGGGGTAATGAGCAAGACTCTCTCTTTACAGCAAAGTAGAATGATGCTAGGAAGGAGACTAATTTGTGTGTAGATGGACAAGTGCTTGTGGATTGGTTAAAATGTGGGAGTAACTTCCTATTTATAGCTGGCTTTCAGACGGAAACTAAGTTCCCACTCACGACCCATGTAACAAGCTACACCAAGTAAGAAGTGTAGAACAATTAGCTCTTCCTATTTATAGCCAGCAAGCCATTGAGACCTCTTGGAGTGTGGAAGTTTAGAGAAGTGGGAAGAAGCTTGTAGATCCTTAGAAGAATGGAGAACATTGGTGGATTTGAGCAAGTAAAGCTCTAGACTTCTCCAATTTGACGAGGCTTGTCAAGACCTCTAGAGAATGGAAGAAACTTGGAGATCCACCAAGTTGAAGAAGCTTCTAGAAGAAGCTCAAAACTCCATCATTCTTGGCCCAATGATCCAAGCCCAGATGAGGGTGTTGATGTAACCCAACAGTTCTAAAAAGGGCTAGGTGGTCGTCTAGCGTCTAGACAGCTAGACGGGAGTCTATGCGGACTTAGAATAAACTTGATTATTTCCTTATAATTCAATGTATAACATATCTCAATAATTCACATAATGTAATAATAATCCATAATATCACTCTAAACCCAAACTTACGGTGCCTAACTAACACTAAAGTAAATAAATGAAAAGTACGCATCAGACTAGCGACTCTAAACGTCATAAAATCCAAAATCATAGGTTTGAGTCAAAAGCAAATACATCCTGACTTGGATATAAAAAAACCCTAACTCAACTAATCACTTGCCTAAATGCTAAAACTTAATAATCGCCGACCTAAAGGGCCTAGGCAGCACCTAGGCGGGGTCTAGATGACACATAGGTGGTGCCTAGGCGGATTTCTGCCTAGAGACCTGCCTAGACCTAAAAATTCCTAGGTTTCCTCCCGCCTAGTGACTAGGCGGTGTCTATGCGCGATTTTTAGAACACTGATATAAAAAGATGAATTATTTTCAGGGATAGACATATATCTCGCAAATCTCGATTTTATCATGTTTTTATACTGATTTGTGCAATTTTTTTTATCCCCTATATTACCATTCATGACCCGTACACAGGGACGGAGCCAGAAAGTTTTGAGCGGGGGGTCACCATAATAATAGACATGCAATAAGATCAAGAAAAAAGTTGTAAAATACACAACATGTTCGATAGTACAAACTGGTGTCAAACGATAATACAAACTAGTGTGAAACGATATTATAAACTACTACAAAGATATAAAACAAAAATAAGGATATAAAACGAAAATAAGGATATAAAACGCAATAAATAAACATTGTATTCTTAACATGTAATAATGCATAACTAAATATAAAAAATTTAAACTTGCGTAATTTCTTACCAAATTCTCAAAATAAGTAATATAACGTATGGTTTCGAAGCTCTCGAGATGAATTATAATATGTGAATGTCAATTTAAGTAAAATATAAAAATATTATAGTATATTGAAATAAAATTAAAGTGATTAACGCACCTATAATTTTCAGACATTCATAACTTTTTACTCAGATGTCGGATTAAGGCGTATTATATATCAAAACGAAGCTATCGACGAGGAGAATATATCTAGGTAATTTGTCGGATGAGGGGAGTGTCACGTGACCCTCTAGGACCTCCTAACTCCGCCTCTTCCCGTACATGGTGCATGTTACTAAACTAGCACTTATAAAATGTGAAGCAATCTCTTCATAAAAAATTGCGCCACAGCCCACATGGCATTGTAAAAGCAAAAGCATGGTTGAGGGCAAAATTGACAATACACTTTAATTTTTATTTTTTAAAGCTTATATGTTATTTACGATATCTTAAACAAACCCATTCCAAAGAAACTAGTTTAATACTCGTATGTCACACACGAAATTTATAAAATATTTTATACGAAGATATATATATATATATATATATATATATATATATATATATATATATATATATATATATATATCATGAGGGTGGGTCATGTGTAAGCAACCCTTAATGCATTTTGTGTTAACAAATCACAACCATAGATTGAGTGAAAATTGATGGATGAGATTATTCCCCACTTTTAATTAAATATATTATTAAAATAAAAAACACTCACTAATTGACATCCAAAACGCGTGTGTGGGATCACAACCCAAATCCCCTTTTTGCAATTTGAAGAAAACGATCGGGCAGCCACCCAGATGTACCGGTCAGTGACGGTAGCGCGGCGTGAAGGGGGGCACGTCGGCGGAGAAGCAATCGATGGCGGTGAGTGGAGGATTGGGTGAAGCTGCATTGAGTTGAATAGCAGAGGCGGTCAACGGTTGTGTTGTGTCTCAATAGCATTCCTCCATCGCCCCACAAATTAAATTATGTTACTGTGATGAATATTTCTTAAATTTTGCCGAATATTAATGAATAACTGGGAAATTGTGATGAATATTGCTAAGTTTGATGAATAATTATTCATGGTTTTGATGAATAATTGAGTGACTGTGGTGCATATTTTATAAATTTTGCCGAATATTGATGAATAATTGTTGATGCCAATTAACAAAAACCATGGTGAATATTTGAGTGACTGTGATGAATATTTGAGTGACTGTGATGAATATTTGATAAATTTTAACAAAAATCACGGTGAATAATTGAGTGACTGTGATGAATATTTGAGTGATTGTGATGAATATTTGAGTAAATGTGATGAATATAAGTCCAGTTGTTTTTGCATCCCAGTACCCCCATCAGCACTAACAATTGCATAGTTACAACGAATACTTGCTTCCACACATCGAATAATCAATGTTGCCAATTAACCCCAAAAAATACTTACGTCAAGTTGTTTTTGCATCCTAGAACCGTCATCAGCACGAACAATTGCATATTTACAACGAATATTTGCTTCTAAACATCGAATAATTCAACTGCTAATGACGTTTAATAACCCATTAGTTGAATCCATCAGTGATTTTCACCGTCCGAGCGCTTTGCTTCTTCCTCTTCTTCACCGTCCGCTTGGATAAAAACTTCACAGATTTTCAAAGATTTCGCATACCAGAATAATTGATCATGATCTTCCAAAAACATTTTCAAAAAGGAAATTTGTGTAAATTGAAAAAAAAACTAACGCCTCCCATGATTTGCTCCACCCGAATTGATCAGTTACTGGCTGATGTGCATCCCACGCTCTCTCCTTGTGAAAGTGGAGTGTTAATCCATGTGGGTCCCCCTTTTTTATTAAAAATAAATCCAAAAAATCATTGATTAATCACATCCATCCATCTTCATTCAATCAACGGTCATTATTTGTTAACATTTAACATGTTAAGACTTGTAAATATTTGATCCGTCCTTTATATATCATTATATATAATTTTATGTTTTGATAATGTAATAATACTATAAAAATAATAAATTATACGGTAAATTATTATAAACGCAAAACATATATTATCAATCAATATAAAATCTACATAAATGTGTGTATGCGTGCAAATAAATCACATAGGTAGATACCTTTAACTTTTATATATTGTGGTAAAAAAAAGCTATTATATTAGACATATAAATATCTAATAAAATTAAATGATGGCCTTAACTTATATATATACTAGGTAGAAGGCCGTGCGATGCACGGCTTAATATGTGGTTTCTCCTCATCAACTACCATAAGAGAAGCTCCCAGATATGTAACTGGAAATGGCTGCTTTTAATCTTTGAATATATGCTGTTTTATTGATAATAATGAAAGATGGTGCGAAGACTAATGACTCGAATGCCATGAGCTTGATGAGGATGTTCAGGGATGGACCAGATGTGTCCTTTAGAGGGTCTCCGATGGTGTCTCTAATCACAGCTGCCTTGTGTGTGTCGGATCCCTTTGGTCGAAGCTTACTTGTGTGCTATGAAGCTTCAGCCTGCAAAAGCCCACAAGAGTTGTGAAATGTCTCTTCGGAACATAGGTGGCGCTCAACAAACATAACACTCTTTAGGTAAATTAAGGTCATACCTCAATGTACTTCTTGGCATTATCCCAAGCAGCACCAGTGTTGGATGCAAAGATGAAAATCTGATCTCGAGAAAAAACAAAAAATGAACAACTTGTCAAAATTCTGGTGCACTTGTGCAAGTTATATGATCATAGACTCTTAGTTGTTGTTACTTGAACACTGGAGACGAGAGATCCAGCAAGGACAGCAGACAAGTTTTCCAACCGGCTAACAGTTTCTACCAATTCATTTTTTGGTACTGTTGCAACTATATGAAGCGTTCAGTAAGAGTAACCCATCTCAGATTAAATACTTTGAAGACATAGAAGATAAAAAATCTGCAGATAGACCATTAGCATCCAGGATTTACCTTCTATCATTATAACTTTCAAATGTATATTTATCTTGTATATCTTCTAAAGTTGGTGAAAAAAGCATCCAAGCCTGCCAGAAATAGATACTTAAAATCACAATCTGTAAAATAAATTTAAAGAGTTAAATCATTTTTATCAGATGATAGACATGTATTATAAGATACACATTCCAATCAGAAACACCAACAACCTTTAATCCATTATCCATCTGAATGTGATAAAACAAATATCAAACATGTATTGTGTAATCATAGAATCCAATTGAAATTCAGCCGAGGAGTTTGGTTGGTGTAACACAAATGTCGAAAGAATATACTAAGACATCATGACTATAAAAAATTTAAGAAATAAGAATAATTTAAAGCCAATTTATGACTAAACAAGAAACACGGCAATCCAGAAAGCACGAGAATCTGAAATTTATTGGGGGAGAAATAAAATTGAGGTAAAACAGCTCTCAAATGAAGACAAAATAGATCTGGCCATGGATTAAAAAATATAATTCATTCAGCATGAAGTTCACATTTAAATCAACCATATAATTTACCCCAGAAATCAATTAAAATAAAATAATCTTATAACCAAAATAAGTAGACATTTTAAGGTTTTAATGTTTAATCTATGACTTCATATTTATTTTTCTCCAATCCAATACATCAATTCTCACTGTCGAACATTAATTATTACGAAATAATCCCACTGTCAAACATCCAAATCATATCATTTGTGAATGCAGCGAGTAAATCTATTTTAAAAAATGCAAGAAACTTACCTTTAGATCTACAAAAGTCCGATGCTTTTCATTCTCAAAGGTACTCAGCTTAACATAACGCAACCTGCGAGTTCAACAAAGCATTTAGGAGGACTGAAATATCTAATGCAGAAAATAGTCCTTGAAGAATGACGGATTAATGTACCTTCCCGTTCCAAGTGTTTCCACTGCCTGAAGTAGACCCTCCACTTCCAACACAGTGAATGGCTTCCTGATACGAAGCTGCCCAGTTTCAGAGTGGCGGAGTTTTGGACTCATGGGAACTACATCTACAGATTTTGCATTCTGTAGAACCGGGACAACTGCTTTAGAATCCGAGAGTGGCGTGTTCTGTTGCTGAGGTGCAGAGAATGGCACAAGATCCTGACAAATTCTACTTGAGTCAGCTGTCAATTTATTTTATGAATATTAAAAATTAATGAGAGACATTCTCATATCAAGATCCATGACATCTGTAAATGCTTACAAACTGTAGCTGACAGACAGAGAGAAAGAGCACTAACATGCAATATAACATCTGAATTCGACCCTTTGAAAGGCAAAGAAACCGAGATAGCGTCTGATGATTGCTCGGTGACCTAGATAATATTAAATAATAGAACATACCTTTAGCAGGAACCAAATTGGTCCCTATCTCACAAGTCAGAATGGAAAATACCAGGGTCACAGAATGCTCGTACAGAAACTGACATTTATAAGAGCCCTAATCTTAACCTTAATCCATCTTATTTTGATTTAAATTGTGGACTTTGTGTCATAAATTAGGGGTTTGTAGAACCTATAAGCTCTTAGCAAAAGAGGGAGGGGAGGTGTATCTGGATGAAGACAAAGGTGAGAGGCAAAAGCGATCCTAAGGCAGTGAAGGGGTTCAACAAAGGGGGCCACGCGGGAAGGGAAAACGGTGATTAACCAAAATAAGCAACTACCTAAAGCTAAAACCTTAACCATGGTGCTATAATCAGTAAATTGGGGTTGCCAATAGAGGTTGAGGAAGTAAAGAGATTTGAGCCAACAGAAGATGGTAAAGAAAGTAGATTCATAAACATATATTGTAAAGAGGAGTTGTGCAAGCTATGGCAAAAAATAAAGTAGATTCAAGTGCATGGCAGGTTCGTTCGTAGCCTGAGACTGATAAGAGACAACAGCAGGCAGAGAGGAATCGAAGGAGATTAGCTGGGTCTGAATCCATGCTCAACACCGAGAGAGATGACGGAGGATTTGTCAAGAAAAGAAGATCCAACAAGGCATGATGTTTTTTTCTGTCAAAACTCTGGAATTCCCAACAAATAAACTAAAGGAAATCATCTAATTTAGGAAGAAGAGAGTGAGAAAATATGAACAAACTCCTAAATGACACACAACCATAAGAAATTCAAAACAAAAGCTACAAAAAAGAAAGTAAGAAACCAAAATAATCTCAGCAAGTACAAGATAAGCAATATCAGTATCACAATTAACCATTTCACAACAAATGCTCTATTCTATTTAGGCATTTTATCAATCAGTTCAAAGGGATGAATGAAAACCTACACCTTGTGTCAATAGATAGGAAACCACCACCAATGGCAAGATAAGAATTTCACACTCATAATGAAACCAGAACTTTGGTTAAGATCGTTAAATGAAATGAGAAAAAGCTACCCATATTGGCATATGAAACTAAGGCATAAGAAACTCAAAATTATACACTAAGGCACAAATGCAAAAAAAATTAAATATAACCTAATCCCAAAGAAAGTTTCAAAACCTATAATTACCACAAGGTAGAAGTAGCCCTCTTACTTTTTACCCTTTCGCTCTCTGAATTCATTCAGCAGAAGCAACCAAACACGCCCAGCCCCAAAACATGATGCTAAAACAAGGCAAAAAAGCAAAAAAATTTAAAACACACCCAACCCTTTTTACCCTTTTTCTGCTTTCTTTGACTGCAGGTTTGCAACATACAATCTGTTACAAATTATAGCCTCTACATCAAACAACTTTAATAGAATTTATCTCCCAGAAGGAACTCCCCACAAATAAAATTGCCTAGAATGATCAATGATTAAAAATCTAGTTGGCAATCATAATGGAATTTGCCATATGCATATGAACTAAGTAAAACAGTGCACAAATAACAAAGAAGGTGTCAATATCTCAGTAATTGGAGGTCAAAAGAACAGTAAGCCAAACACCAACTCTCCCTCAAAATGTATTATCGAGAAGCAAGCTCTAAAATTGTACTTAAGCTGAACTTTTTAAGCTAAAATTATTCAACAATTTCGGAGCAAATCGGAAAAAAAACACGATTAAAAAAACATCTTTGATTTAGTGTCGTCAAGATGAGTGATTAGAGTAGTTGAGAAGTGTTCATTGGTAAAACAGTGCACAAATAACAAAGAAGGTGTCGTCACAACTCTTGTTTGTACAGAGGAGATGATAGAGGATTGCATCAAGGTAACCCTTTTGTAGCTTCAATTGAGTTCAATTCAATTCCGTACTACATTTCCATTTAATTTAATAATATTTCAACCACTTTCTTCTCTCTAGGGTTTAACTTCTTTCTTGCAGAGTATGAGCATTAATCTCTATAACTGGACCGATATTTGTCTCATTTCATGCGCAAATTAGATTTATGGATTAGAAAAGAATAATGGAGGTAAATAGAGGTTTCATGAAGGTTGATTATAGTTCATACTCTAAAATTTGTTATCATGTTAATTTCGTTTGGTTTCATGGAATCATGGAGGTTGATTACACTACAGACTCTAAAATATGTTATTATGTTAATTTCATCTGGTTTTACTTGTATAATAGTGAGAATTAGACACTCATTGGCTTCACTAAATACCATCTTGGAGATTATTTTCTTTGTTCATCCATTAGACTTTCTTTATGGATTAAAAATGCTTAACGATTGGATTAAAAATGCTTAATGAACCAATCATAAACTTTTGGAACATATAATTAATATTTTAACATCTTGTAGGGGCCATTGATCCTGGATATCTACTCGATCAAATTGATGTCCATATTTCAAATGCTAAAGTAAAGTTAATTTAGCAGTGTCACTTGCCAAAAAGTGCCAACTTAGAGTTGGTTTGCTCAATGCTGATATCTACGGACCATCAATTCCAACCATGATGAACCTTCATGAAAAGCCTGAAACAAATCAATGCAATGCTGCTCTAGCAATGACTTACAAGAAGTTAAAAGGCTTTTGAGTCTTATAATTCCTTTTATTTTTATTTTTCCTTCTTGCCTTATTTTGTTTATGCTCTTGACTCCCATGGTACCATTTTCTGAAAATTTGAGTCAGAATATGTCTTGCACTGACTTTTAAAGCTTGCAAGGTAATTAAAGATCTTCGGAAAATGGCTAATGGAGTTGCTTACTACATCTTCTGCCACTTTAATGTTTATTTAAATACTAAGTGCTTCAGTGGATCAATTGCTATGATAGTCGGTTTAGTCTCATTTGTGGATGGGTTTGTGTTAATTGAAGTTGGAGTGCTATGCTTATCATCTTACTCAAGTAAATTTAAATTCACAGGTTGTTGTGTTCACTAACCCCGCTTAGAGTTTTGGGATATAGAGTTGTGTCTTGGTGTCTCTGATTATTGCCTGCCTTGTTTTTTTCTCTTTTAACCTTTGTTTGGCCTGTTTCCATGTGTTTCTACTTGTTCTTTTGTCCTGGGTCTATCGGAAATAAATTAATCCCTTTAGACAGACGGTGGGAAGGAAGGAAGGAGATGGAAAAGGGAGCATGCAAAAGCACCATACCGACACAAAGAGAGGGCAGCAGGCACGCCAACACCTTCGAAGATGTCGCTATGAGGGCACAGGAAGCCACCGCTACTTAGGTATGCTCAACCTTTCCTGAAATTATTTTTTACCTTGAATCCGTTCCTTTAGCTTAATGTTTAGGTGTTTTGTGCCCCAAACTATGAATTCCTTCTTTCATCTTTTGATTGGATGTTCAATTTTCAGGTTTGACTGATTTTTTTTCTAGGATCTATAATTTTAGGTCAATTGAGGATGGGGTAAGTGAATTCAGCTCTCGGGAATTTTGAGTCATGCCAAAGGAACTCTGACTCTCAACAATTGAAAGAACGGGGAGTGCGTCCATTAGTTCAGATTGGGTATGTTGGTCTAATTTTTCCCCTTTGTCGTTCATTTTTCCTGATTTGGAATTTTAGATATCGGTCAAGTTGAATTTGGGCATTTGAACTTCTGGAATTATCAGTTTGCATTTATCCCTCTTTGTAACTCCCTTCTTCAAATTAAAATCACAATTTCTGTCAATCCATTCTCTGATGGTTACAATTATTATTTCTTTCTTCGTTTTTTTAATAATATCCAGCTTTGATAATTTTGTTTAGGGCTTTGTTTAGGCTTGATTTTGCCTTTTTCAAGCTGCCACTGCTACTGATTTCTTATTTTCTTTTCTTTGGTGCTGTTTGATTCTCACTGATAGCAATAATTCTTCATCATTATGCATTTTTTTAGTGCGGTTTATTGGTTTTACCTGTTCTTTAGTTTGTAATATTTAGAATTTTTTTAGCTCAACAATTGGAGCCTAAGCTATCTATTTTTAGCTTGTATAGGTCTGTTAACAAGCATAATTCAACTTCTCAATGTATTTATCAATTATTTATACTTAGACTTTTTTTCCTGAATAATTAATACCTAATTTCCTTTTCAATATGAAAAATTAATGGATGGCTAAATTTGTATTCTGGAGATGGATCTTGACAAATCTTTTGACCTACTTAAATTACTATGATCTGCCAATTTTTTCATTTTTTTTAATGTTAGATGTATGAGTGTTATTGATTATTTTTACTGAATTTGGGTTCTTTTTTTTTTGTTCTTCAATTCAAAATAGATGATAAGATACTCTTAAATGACATTTTTAGGCAGGTTCTGTTTGATATACTAAATTCTTTTACACTAATTACAGCTTCCAGTGACAAACTAATTATCAGGTTAAAGATAAAAAAAAAAAAGAATTAATGGCTACGGAATGTTGTAGGAGTGTTTATTTAGTGAATGACTTTGTCTTTTTTTTTTTGGTAAGGGGTGAATGACTTTGTTAGGAGTACATATTTCTTTTGTTTTACAGAATTATTACTCATGTGTTTACATAGTCTACATTTTATCTCCTCTTATTCTTCGCCATCATAGCATGCATTTCCATTTGCTTAGGTTTGTTCATGCGCTTTCTTTATATCTGTTGAATTTAACTTTTTTTTGGTCCACGGTTGTTTTCTTTTTTCGATTGATTAGTTTGAATTTCTCAGAAATGGCTGTTGTCTCGGCTTGAATTTGTGGCTGACATTTGATTTGATGATTGTTTTGAATGCTCTTGTCTTAAGTGCATTGAATGTGTTCTTCACCGGAACAATAGGTAACCTTTTTGCCGGGCAATGAGTTGTCCTTCTCTCAACGGTTATGATTTCAACTCTGACTCTAATAAAGTTAGTCTATATACTTTTTTGGGATTTCCATTTATGGACAAAGGATAGTAAAATAGGATATCAACAACGGGAAGAGAGGAATCGAAGGAGATAAACTGGATTTGAATCCATGGCAGAGGATTTGTCATGAAAAGAAGATCCAACAGGCATGGTGTTTTTTCTGTCAAAACTCTGGAATTCCCAACAAATAAACTAAAGGAAGTCATCTAATTTAGGAAGAAGAGAGTGACAAAATATGAAGAAACTCCTAAATGACACAACTATAAAAATTCAAAACAAAAGCTAAAAAAAGAAAGTAAGAAACCAAAATAATCTCAGCAAGCACAAGATATTTTATCAAGCATTTCAAACGGATGAATAAAAACCTACACCTTGTGTCAATAGATAGGAAACCACCATCAATGGCAAGATAAGAATTTCACACTCATGAATAAGAAAGACAAGTTCATTGACACACATGTGACGGGCAGGGGACAAATAATTGTAATTAACAAATAATTGTAATTAACAAATAATTGTAATATAAGATTAGAGAATAATACAGACATAAAAAATAATTGTAATTAAGAGTGTTGTTGATCTATGCAGGAAGAGAAATATGAAAGGGGGTGCAGGACATATAACTCACCAACCTAGCTCGCAATGTGCAAATTTTAATAGCGGGTTGAATCAATTCCCAGTAAACTGAATTCCACATTGACTCTGTGTGTTTGATCTCATTCTTTAGCTCCTGTAATTATTCACCGTCAATAATCAACAAAAAAAAGAAGCAGACAGAATTTTCAACATGAGAAAAATATGAGCAGCTTGCACTTACAGAGAAGATTTTCTCAGTAACATGTTTCCTCGTTAATTTTCTGTTACCATGTGCTAGCAAGGAGTTTATCTGGAGAAAAAAAATAATAATAAAGTCATTGATTCTGTTGTGGACATTAATTCGTACCCTAGCATTGTGTGGGCATAGAACTAAATGAAACAGAAGTAGGAGATAAATGGAAAGAAAGGAAACGTAAGACAAAGAGCACACCTCTTTATATAAATTAAAGGCCTCAACAGAGAACTTCTGTTTTAAGTAACATGATTTTCTCAGTTTTTGAATGGCATAGGCACTTTTGAGCTGTAACATACGAGAAATAGCATCAGCTGAATATAGTATTTTTGCAAGAGGAAAACAATACAACCAGCAAGAGTTCATTTATTCATGAATAGATTCCTTCAATCTAGGGAATGAAAACAACAAAGTAAAAGAATTAAGAATTAGCTTATTAACAAATGATGATTGGGAAAATCAGAATAAGCAAGTTATGATATTCTACCTCTAGTAAAATGTCCTACTTGGCTCTGCACCATCCACTCCCGGTGAACCATCTAGCACACCGAACAAAAGGTATTACACCAAAGAGCGATAAGAATAAACATAAAAACAAATGATGGTTGGAAGCAAACTATCTATTCAGACAACATGTCACCTTCCAAAAAGGAATTGTTTCATGGGGTGCGTAGGGCTTATATATAATTTCAGGGCTCAACATAGACACTTGCATGGAACCCTGCAGTTGTAATTAAATGAAAATATTATTTTATTGGAATAAAAAACATTAGACAATACCAGGATGAAACATGAGCATCCAAGGCCTTGAAGAAATAATGCTATAAAATAACAAAACTTAATCTAGGCTCTTTCTATATCTTGAGATCAAACTTTAGGCATGTAGTAAGGGTGCACAGATCCACTTTACATAGAAGGGAGTAGCTAGCAACACTGACATTCATATCTCAAAAGGAAATAAGGACATAATAATTAAAATGATTGGTGCCATGCCATTTTTCATTTTTGAGTAAGTGCTTTGACTTGTGTAGTAGCTGACCTAGTTTGACATATAAAGACTGCTAACTGAGATTCCTAAAAAGCAATTGGAGACAACAAGCCACATAGTTCAATACATTTGAAATAGAACTGCATGGATGGATAAGGTCACATACAACACAATGCCCTACAAGTCTCTCACCGTGGTTGTACACATAACTTTCATACTATCATGCAGTGAAAGAGTCTTCTGCCTATTGTACAAGAAAGACGAAATACCCACTTGACTGAATTGTGATCATAGTATGATTACATAATGATCAATTAATAAAAAAACATTTTTATTTACCAAAACAAACTCTTGAACTCATTTTGGTTAAGCATAATGATGGAATCAAAATCATATTCTCACAAATCAGCAGTTAAGATAAAGAAGAAATCCCTAAAATCATCAAAGCAAGAATCAGCCTGAAATTCAAGCCGAGACGCCATTCAAATCTCAGAAATTGGAATCCATTTCTAGGTAAGAGATCGAATCAGCAAAAGAAAATCTAATCATACGAAATTACCTACATAGTAAGGAATGAGATGGACGATTCAATTGAAAACAAGGAATCAAAATTCTCAAAACCAACAAACCTTAGACTCTGAATAAAAAGCCCCAATTCATATTTCACTCTTCAAATTTAAATTAAAAGACCTAAAAAAACAAAATCTCTGATTGCTACTTATTAATTCCTAGCCCTAATCATAAACAATTAAGCAAACCAATGAACAAAAAACCCGAATTCATATTTCACCCTTCAAATCTCAAGCCCTAACCTAACAAACCACAATTTAATTTCCTATGATTATTTCGTTGCCTTGATTCATAATACCTAACCCTTCCTATTTTGCTTTAAATGTGGAATTTTTTATTATTTCTAATTTGAAATAGATAGTGGGATTTAAATTCATTAATTTTTTATCATTGAATAATTTGAATAAAATGTCATTTTATGAACAAAACAGGGGGCCTAAGCCTACTCACTCCTTGTTGGGGGAGTACTCCTTGTACATGTTCTTAGATGGAATTTTACTGTGTGTTGTACATAACTACGTGCCAGTGCACATTAGATTCAAATTTTCAAACCAGGCAACAAAGACACAGATCTAGCAAAAAGCTCTAATATATTTACTGATTTCCTACAAGCTTAGAAGAGATTGAAGCAACTTCCTTCCAGTGCACATTAGATTACAAGGTTCCACTAATATGTAGCAATGAGAGACAATATCCTTACTCAAGACTACGCAAAATTTTTTATCATTCAATAATTTGAATCGCTAAAATGCCATGAGTCAACACTCTATGGCCAGTATTGTATGAGCAAACAGGGGATATTCAGTACAATGCCTATTTTTCACTATTGTCAGTATTGGAGGGCACTTTATTTGGCACAGTTCTCAAGTTCTTTTGTCATAAATAAGTAATTCAAGAAGTACCGGGAAATATCATAGCTTGGAAGAGAAGTTTGACTATGAACATCATTACTATGATTTTTAACAAAGAAAGAAATTATAGGCATATCAAGACAAACAATCACTTATTTTTCTTATATGCTGTCAAGACTTGCTCATCAAGTACATACAAACCAGATTCCTGGAGGTCATAAGTAGAGAACTTGATCAAGTTCTACAATGACAGCTGAAATTGCCAAGAAGTCCAGCAAGACGAAGCAAAACTTAACAAAGTAGCCAGGATTCAGAATAGCATTTCGGGAAATCATAAACAGAACTATAATTATCAACTTATCATCATGTGTGAGAAAAATGCTTGGGCAAGCTCAAATGCTGATCTTTAGAAGGCAAACCTCAAACGCTACAGATTTTGCCAAATGCAGGCTCCCGGGTACACCTGCAACCTCATCCAGAAAGGAGACACTTTCTGTTTCACAAAGCAAAAACCCTACTCAAGATAATTAGGGGAAAACAATCGAAAATCTTAAAAGATATATATTGAGGGCAGAAACCAAGATGTAGAATAAGAAGACGAACCCTTAACCAGAAGTAGGAGGCGAAGAAGACGGCGCACAAACAAGGAACTGGAACTTCAGGAAGATAATTAGACAAAACTTAAATCAGAATCCAGATGAGCATGAAATTCTCAACCGCAATCAACGACAGAAACATAGATCATCAAATCTCTCACACATCAAATAGAAATCGCACAGCTCTATATTGAACCTAATCACCGACCAAATCGCGAAATTGCATGAGCATAACGAACCGGGTAATTACAATCAAATCAAAATCGCAAAAAGACGAACACAGGTGGAACACATACCTGAGCAAAAATAAAAGACGGGATCAGGAAAATCGCGGAGGATGAAATCAATGGCGAGCTCAAATGGCATTTTAGCAGCAATGTCCTAACTAATTCTTACCTGAAATCTGAAATAAATTGAAGCCAGTCAAATATATGAAGACAACCATGTCATTTATATCATCCACAAAAGGCAAGCCACGTAAATTATGAACAGCTAGTGTAATATTCAGAATCATAGGAAATGATAAATTAATCCTAAGATTTGATATCAGAACTGAATAAAAGAAAAAGTATAAGGATGGATTAGATTGGCATACATGGATTACCCGCAAAATCCGGGGTTCAAGAACACGAATTACCTGCTAAATCCAAAAATGCAAATTCACTTGGGTCAACTCAATAGAGAGAGGGATTAAAAACCCCAACAGAAGTTAAAGAACATCAGTCATCAATAACATATCCGGATATACAAGAACAGAACAAAACGGAAAATAGGTGAATCTGAATGAAGAAGAAAATAGATTAGAGGCGGTGGAACCGGAAGGCAATAGCAAGGAAGGCAGTACCACAAAAGAAGAAAGAAAGCAAATACAACTCGAAAAAAATTCTTGAATATCAACAACAACCAAGGAGAGGGATTACACAAACATAAAACCCGTAATTAAAAAACAAAACTGATTACACGAAGATCGATCAATGAAGACAAGATAGACCGCCATATATTTGAAATTCAATAATCCATTGCTAAGTTAAGACGAACCCCTGCGCACAACCTCAAGCAAAACCCCCAAATTTCAATCAAGTAATTCGAACAAGCATATACATATACATGTAGGGCTGTGCATCGGTCTAAAACCGAACCGAACCGGGCCGAACAGAACCGAACCGAAACCGAAAATCTTAAAATTTTAAAACCGAAAGCCGAACCGAAAGCATTAGGTTCGGTTCGGTTATTTGCCGGTTCGGTTTGTGTTCGGTTCGGTTTTAACATAGTTGAACCGAATTTCCATAAAAAGAAATTTAAAAAAAAATCTTTTAAAAAAATTCGATTTAACACAAACCGAACAAAAAAATAATAAATGTATTAGTGTATATATGTGTGTATATACACTTTATATATGTGTATATATACACAGTACACACTACACACACAAGACAATATGTGTATTAGTGTATATATACACTGTATAGTGTATATATATTTTATAAAGTGTATAAATACATATATATATAATTTATGTAGTGTATAAAAAGTAATATATATAATTTATGTAGTGTATAAAAAGTAATATATTTATATATATTGGAATATTTAAAAAAATCGGTTTAACACAAACCGAACCGAAACCGAACACAAACCGAACCGAAACCGAAAAATGAAAATTCTCGAACCGAAAGCCGAACCGAAAAACTTCGGTTAGGTTCGGTTCGGTTCGGTTTGTGTTGGCTCGGCCCAAAAATTCGGTTTGGACCGAATCATGCACACCCCTATATACATGGATACAAACGAACCCACGAATTAACCTGATAACCTCTGAAGAATCTGGTCGTACAATTCGGAGGATAAACAACCGGATACCTGCTAAGAACAGAGAACCGACTAAGAACAGAGAACCGAAAACTTGGATATGCAAACGAGAGAAGAATTCGGAGGATAAGCAGCTGTGTTATGCAACCGAATTCGGAGAAATTGGAAATTGGGAATCTTAATTAGAAGAGAGAAGACATACCTGTGTTATGCAACCGAATCCGGAGCGTTGGTAGAAGGACGACAACAGATGAAGAAGAAGAAGAAAGTGACGGAGATAGACAGAGGGAGACGACCAGGAGAATACACAAGGGAGGAAGAAAGCAAGGCTGTGGAAGGTGGCAGCGACGACGAAATCTTCTCCATGGCGAGTCGGCTCTGAATTGAAGACAGCGGGAGATGTGTACAGATGCGGCCCGAACAAAGAGATCAGACGAACAGTCGGTGGAAGCTGAAATAGAATATGGACCGTAGATAATTTTAACTTGAACGGTCCAGATCTAATTCTCTCCACACATTTATAGTAGTATAGATATATGAGAAATTTATATTTCATAAAATTATAATAATACATAATTGAAAGTATAATATTTTTCCACACAAATATTTTATATTAAAATTTATTTAGATATTATAATTTATTATAAAAAATATGTATAGAATTATGGGGTAGGTAATGGGTAGTTATAAAATAAAGAAATTACCAAATCAATTTCATCAATTGAAAAAGTCTTCAAGTTATATAGATTCACATATGTTCTCTTCTAGTGTCACTATCAACCCAATTCAATCAATTTTTGAAAGATTCTTAAAAAAACAAACTCCAAAAGCTATTGGGGTTGGGATCCATCATATTAATCGATTACTTATGACTCTTATCAAATCACATGTATAATTAGTTACTTATGACTCTTTAAACAATAAACATTTTTGGAAACTTTATTTTTTTTAGTACATATATACAACAACAAAAAAATATCTATTGCCCATGTGAAGCTCATTTCCCGCCTAATCGGGCCCGTTTCCTCCACCGCCACCTAACCATCCTCATATTCTCACAGCCTGTCATGTAAAGCCTAAAAGACACAGCCAATCAAACACCGACACCTGTCCCCGCGGGTGACCCAACCAAAACCACCCCCAAAGCACATACGAAGTCCAACTCAAAACCAATCAACTTTAATGGTGGGCGTTGAAACCCCCACGAGAAAGATCTCCATCTTCTCACACCACCACTCAGAACTCCCCCGCGAATTTCTACTACTTTTTGTCGCCTTCGGATTTTTGTCCTCGAGCTGAATCGCTGGGAGGAAAAAGGAGGAGTTGGAAATGGAGACACGCCATTGATTCCGCCATTTGTAAGACCTCGTTTTGGTTTTGGTTTCAAGTGTTTTTGCCCTACCGCAAGGGACTGGGCCAGTTCCCGCTTTCTCTGTCCGGACTTTGAATTATTGCTGCAGTTGATTGCTGTACTCTCCAACCATCGTTGTCCACTATTGAAGATAAAAAGAACTATAGGTGAAGTGAAATTGGAGGAAGCTTCGCATTTTTGGAGCTCCGATTCGTCATTTTTCGAAGTGGTAAGATCGTTGTGAAATTATGCCGGTTTTTGGTGTTGCTTTATTGAAATTTTTAGGTTTGGGGCTTTAGGAAGAATGATTGGGTTGTGTGGTGAGTAAATGTGTTTGTAATTTGATCATCTGCAGAGGCTGAAATGCCTTTTTGATTTTGAGTAATTTTTTTATCCAGCAAGAGAATGAATAGATTCGTCCATTTCATCATCTTGTAGTTGTTGTCTCATTGAGAAACTGATTTATGATCAAAGTGTTTCATTATACACTCTTACTGGGATTCTTTTACGTCACCTAGTAGTTAGTATAACTGTTTTGTGTCTGAATTAGGATAATTCCACTTATAATCTGAAATCAGGGGAGGAAATTGTTCGGTTTTGAATCTTGGTTAACAGACAAGTTTTTTCCTTTAGAGCCTGATCTTTTTCGGTTGGTTTATGGTTGTTCTTTTTAATTTTGTTCCTCTTGTAGAGGCTACATCAAAAGGCTAGGCTTTCAACTAATGTCGTTTTCTTCAATTTCCTTTGCAATCTTCAATTCGCTTTAATGTTGCTCCAAATTGAAGCTTTTAACAGCATTTTAGCTGAGTATACGTGTAATTGAATCTCAGATTATGTTCTTTACAATTGCTTTCATCTCTGATTCTGACTGGATCACGAGATGGTATTGAACTTCAAATGTCAGAATGCTTCTTTGGCATCTTTCAATCTTATATATTCGTACCCCACCAGTCAAGTTAGCTTTAATCTTATTCCTCTTTTCTTCTTCACATCAGTTGTGGATTTGCATTTTGAAAGATGGCAATACTAGCTTCACAGAGCAGTTATTTCCATTCCATGGAAATTTCAAATCAAAGAGCATCAGTAAACAATTTGAGCTTATCAAGCTCAATCTCTGGAGAGAAATTCTCATCTCATAAGCACAAAAGTGACCTTCCGGCAATCCAAAGAAAAAGGACACTTGAAGTGGTAATGCGACAAACTGATGCACCCAAAAATGTGGGTATCAATGGACGAGCTGTTAAGATGGTGCCGACAAGTGAGGTGATGAAAGGGAGGAATCCACCAGGAAAAAAGGTTGAGAATGTAAATGGTTCACAGAAAATGATCAATGGAGCAAGCATTGTCAAGCGAGGAAGTTCTGCCGTTCTGATTGCAAAACCCAATGCAAGTGAGGGACTTCCGCCTTTGGAGGAGCTCAAGATTCTTCCAAGCGACGAAGGTTTTAGTTGGGCAAGTGATAATTACAACTCTGTGCAGAGGTCTGTAGATGTTTGGTCATTTGTGCTTTCTCTTCGGATCCGTGTTCTTTTTGACAATGCTAAATGGGCTTATGTTGGCGGTTTTACTGAAGATAAGCAGGTAGGTTTTCTAGCTTTCCTCGTCGTGTTTCTTATTCTTTCAATAATAAAATAAGCACAGGAAGCATGCACCTCTTCAGATCTGTATCCTGTTTGGTGTTCTCTTTTTGTTCATATTTATAGCACCATCTAGTCTTTCTCACCTCTTAATTTTCATCTGTGGGGGTTTGATTGGATTTTTTTGGGACTTGTATTCATGCAGAAAAAAAGGAGGTCAAAGACTGCCTCATGGCTAAGGGAACGTGTACTGCAGCTTGGTCCGACTTTTATTAAACTGGGGCAGTTGTCCTCAACAAGATCTGATCTATTTCCTCGTGAGTTTGTTGATGAACTTGCCAAGTTGCAGGTACTTTTATCTTATGATAATTCATTATTTTTATATTCACATAAATGAAGTAAAATGGACAATATAGTGCAGTGGATTTTCATTGATCCACATCAGTTTGTATAATGACCAAAATATTTCAGGATAGGGTCCCTGCTTTTGCACCAGTTAAAGCAAAATCGTTCATTGCTAAAGAGCTTGGAGCACCTGTTGACGTTCTGTTCAAAGAATTTGAAGATCAGCCGATTGCTGCAGCCAGTCTTGGTCAGGTGTTGGGTTTGTTTCAAATTTTGTATTTTTAAATTTCTTGGTCTTTCAGAAAGGGAATTAATGATGATTTGAAAATGGCTTCTCCTCTGAAATACAAAGTACCGCTATATCTATGGTTGTGGCTTTAGCAACACTATGCATGAGAGTCAATGTACATAGAAAGCCTCACTTCTTTTATGTATTTGATTTGCAATCAAGCCAAGTGTTTTTTTTTGGTTCTAAACCAACAAGTTAATGATGTTAATTTAGTTGCCGAAGTCAGCTCTAACTAACTTTTCTTTTTAGGTACATCGTGCTGTCCTGCACAATGGGGAGAAAGTTGTTGTGAAAGTGCAAAGGCCTGGGTTGAAGAAACTTTTTGACATTGATTTGAGTAAGTTGTGCAATTATATACTCCTCTCGTCTTATGTCTACTGTAAGATATGTGACTCCCTTCTCTTTTCTTGCAATATGATTTGTCATTTGGTTTAGGTTTATGTTCACTCCTGCTGTAAAAGTTGCTTCATTATTTCCGAATATCGAATGTTATATTTTTCTATTAGAAACATTTCACTTTCCTTGATCATAGTTTTTCGGTTTCAGGAAATTTGAAGTTAATTGCAGAATATTTTCAAAGAAGTGAAACCCTTGGCGGCCCTACCAGGGACTGGGTTGGTATTTATGAAGAATGCGCAACGTAAGTTGTAGCTGTTTTTTTTTTCCTTATGCTGATAAGATTTTCTTAAGTAGAATTTGTTGAAGGACAACCACCTGGTTCAAGGTTTTTAATAGTTTGTTCTGTCCAAGCAAGGTTTCATGTTTATTCATCCTCCTTCAGTCCTTCCATTGAATGGATTTTTTTTCCATTTTTAGTGTTAGGAGAAGGAATAAAATTGTCTTATTTGAAACTTTTGAGACACTTAAAGAGAAGTAAGAGTTCTGATATAAAAGTGAAGGAATCTATTTTGGAATTAGAAGAACCTTTTTAGAACATTGCTAAAATGGGAAACGATTCCCCATGCTTCCTATTACCAAGTGTTCGTTGTTTTAGGCATGAGTCATCAAAATGGGAAGTGAATGCAAGTTGACTTCTACGTTGGGCTAGGTAATCAGGAGTGATATCGTGAAGCATGAACTTCATGGTGTTGCACTACCTATGAGCCTGGACTCTGGTGGAATTAGAGATTCAGGACAAGCATTAAGAACAAGTGTAATAGCATGGTAAGGTGAAGGCCTGAGGCCCTGGAAAGTTGCATTATTTGCGATGAATCCTTGGTCTTGAGGAGGGTCTTGGGGGTGAGAGTGCTAGAGTGTATGATCTGTAAGTTTGTGTATCCATGTATTGGAAATGGATTACAAAATTCTCCATCATCTGTCTCAGAATATCAGGTGGTAGGCTCATCCTACACCAGATGGAGGTCTCAACTGATCATCCTATGGTGTTAACACAGATTAAGGAACATGTTCTTGCTGAAGTTTGCTTTTGTGCAATGTTATATGTTTCTCGTATGTATTTCAGCTCCTTTTTCTTTTTCTCCATGTGCATACTTGGGGTTGAAAAACTGCAACTTGCCATTCTTCCTGTCCAAACATTCTTGGTAGACTGAAGTTACATGCTGCAGTAATTGCTGCCAAGATGAGGAACTATATTGAAATGTAGCTTTGAGATCTAATTGCCGATTTTATTAATTTTTTGAAATTTTCTAAAAGGTTTCTTTTCATCCATTCTGTCTTTCTTCAATTTATTGACATTTGTTTTGAAGAGGTCAACTTCTTCATATTTAACAAAGTTATGAAGTATTTCCCTGTTGTGTTTATTGACTCAAAAATCCCAGAAAAAATTAATCTCCTGTATTACTTTGCCTTGTTGTAACACTTACCGGCCTTCTATTTGGATTATTACACTTTTCTGGCCCATTTAACCTCTCTGCCCTTATTGTTGAGGAAATCTTGTCTTGCTGAACAATGTCCAGTTCCATGCTTTGGACGTATATTGAATGACTTTATTGTTGGATTTATTTTACAGGATTTTGTACCAGGAAATTGATTACATCAATGAAGGGAAGAATGCTGATCGCTTTCGGCGGGATTTTCGTAATATGAAGTGGGTTCGAGTACCTGTACGTGCTTTTACTCTCAGATAGAATATCTTCCTCACCAATTTAGGCTGCTTCAACTTTATCAGTGTTTAAAGTTTTTTTTTTTAATTTACTTTTTACGTTTATATATCTCCTTCTGTAGCTGGTCTATTGGGATTACACTGCCTCAAAGGTTTTGACTTTGGAGTATGCTCCTGGTATGAGCCTATGCTGGCAGTTCTTATTTTTTGATTTCCATTCCAAGTCTGTGATACATCTGTCAATCATCTAGGCCTAATGCTAGCTTGTATTGTATTTTGTAATATTTAATCTTTGCTAATCTGTAAACAGGTGTGAAAATAAATCGGTTGGATATGTTGGACTCAAGGGGGTATAATCGTTCTCAGATAGCAGCACGCTCTATTGAAGCTTACTTAATTCAGGTATCATCCTTTTTACTTTTTAGTCATCTTGATGATGGCTGTTTGAATTTCCCATCTCATAAAGACAAATTATCTCGTTGATTCTTTGCACATATGATTGAGAAAATGATTTGAATTATGTTCTTTACATGCACTATTGATTCTGTTTCACTTTGTTTTGGGCCTCTGCAGATACTAAAAACTGGGTTCTTTCATGCTGATCCACATCCTGGCAATCTTGCTATTGATACGGATGAATCAATCATTTACTATGATTTTGGTATGATGGGGGAAATTAAGACTTTCACAAGGCAGAGATTGCTGGACTTATTCTATGCAGTTTATGAGAAGGATGCAAAGAAGGTACCTTTTCAACCTATCATGCTGCTCTCATAAGCTTCCCTCTGCAAGTAATTCTAAAGTTCTGGTACAAGGATCTGGATTAGTTAAGGTGTCAATCCATTTCCAACTCTCATCCTGAAAAAAATGAGTTCTTTTATTATTTTAATGTTTTACTTGCAAATTGCATTGATATTTTGATTGTAGCATACTAGTCTAGTAGGAGTTTGATAGAGCTAAAGTCGGGATTAACACTTGCACCAATATCACACAAACACCTTTCACTTTGGATTTTGACATAAAAGCGGGATGCAAACTTTGGAATAGAAATCCACCAAACCACCAGATGAGGGCAACTCTCAAACTAACTGGTGGCCATCTAGGCAAATATGCCTTTTACAAATGATCTTCTCTAGAATCTAGATTGTTAGATTTGAGGCATTAGGCCTTATTTATAGTAATTCCCCTTTCTTAGATCACCTAAGGGGATTTTAGCAGATTCCCTCACAGCCTAATGGCTTCTCTCCCACAACATGATCCCCCAATCCACATTCTTCCTTGCTTACAAAATGGAGTCCTAATAGAGTTCCACTATATGTTCCATTATCTTAATGAAAGTCATAATATTACAATTATTTTTATGGCCATGAAGTTTTCTTCAATTACCAAAGCAAACCTACCGGATGCAGGCTATCATTATCACTTCAAGAAATGTTAACACATTGAGCCCATTCACTATGTTAATATGGCTTGTCTTCACACACACAAAAAAAATGAAAATAACTGGTTTGTTGATTGTACGTGCTTCTTCTTTGCTGAAATCTCTTTATCTGATGTGTGTCGTTCAAACGCACCGGCATTTTCCTGGACTGTCTTATTTTTGTTTCGGTAAAATCTAGTTTCTTTTTCTAATCAGACAAAACACAGCTAAGATGAAGGAAACTTCCTATTAGTATGCAGCTAAATATCCACCAGAACATCCCATGCTGATGTGCTCTTAAATACAGGTTATGCAGAGCCTTATTGATCTTGGAGCCCTTCAACCCACTGGAGATTTGTCAGCGGTAAGACAGATAAGGAACTATTTGGCAGATTTTTGCATTTACTCTTCAACTGTACTGGTCATAGTATGATCGTGCTTTTAGTAGACTCTCCTTTCCCCTTATTTTGTCAGGTAAGGAGGTCAGTGCAATTTTTCTTGGACAATTTGCTCAATCAAACACCTGATCAGCAGCAGACGTTGGCTGCAATTGGGGAGGTATGGAAAAGTCCTATCCAATTGATCAATATTGGAAACACTTGCAATGAAGTTAATGTCGTGTTGGTTTATTTACTACTTGGATGATCTTTTGGTTGGATCAAATCATATCGAGTTAATATAGGTCAAACTATTTTAGGGTCATGTCCTTTCTTGGACCTTGTTTGCACTGGTTGAGTAATTTTATGTTCGCTCCAAAATTGGATTGGGATATTTGATCAGTCACATTTTGTCATCTCTGATGGCATCAAAGCCATGATCATTCCCTGGATTCAAATATCACACAAGTTTGACAACATCATGATGAATCTTCTTCCTGCAAATTTTTGTTCTGACTGCAGGGGAATCTGTAGAATTTTCATTGTTGTTTATGAAACTTCTCCCTGATCCAATGTTGGATTTTTCTTCCCAATCTAACTACTATTTTTGTACTTGTCTTTTGCCTCAGGATTTGTTTGCAATAGCACAAGATCAGCCATTCCGGTTCCCTTCAACCTTTACATTCGTGTTGAGGGCATTCTCTACACTAGAAGGTTCTGTCTCCTGTTCTTACCCATGCAACAGTTCATGCTTTATAGTTGATAGATCATTTTGTTTCTACAATAAGGTGAAAAAACATTACCTGTTCGTGTTTTTTTTTTCTTTTTTTTTTTAAATTACCTCTTCTGTTCCTAGCACCCAACCCTTCAGCACTGTGTTCCCTGGAGAGCCAAGTGACTTATATTTCGATAATTCTAGTCTGTCCCTCCACGTACTAACAACTGTTTCTCATGGCCTAAGTCCTTGTGATGGTAATACTCACTCAGTAGTCAATTCTGATTGCGACGTCTTATTTGCAGGAGTTGGCTACACCCTAGATCCGGACTTCTCTTTTGTGAAAGTTGCAGCACCATATGCACAAGTATAATGTCTAAACTCTTCTCTTGGTTGATTAAAAAAAACTCTCATAGAAGTTTGCCCGGAACATTCTTTACTAAATCATCCCCTTGGGTTGTAATTCACTTGTTTTTACGTATGTATTAAGATCATTAAAAAGTGCAAAACATATTTGATCATTCAATGAAATACAAAATGTGGGAATGATTCAGTGCTCTATCTGTCATACAGAATCTATGGATACATTCATGAACTAAATGTGGGATTGTAGGAAGACGGTTTTAATGGCTTTTAAGAACAAAAAGGATTTTCTTTCCTTCATTATTGACACTATAAGCATTCCCACTGCTTGCAGGAGCTTCTTGATTTGAAGCAAAGGCGGCCATCAGGAACGCAACTTGTTCAAGAGATAAGGAAACAAGCTGATGATGTAATGCACCCCGTCCCAAATTTGTTGCATACCTTGGATATTTGCTTAAAGCGCTTGTTAATATGTTGTCAAAGATTAACCTTAACAATCTGTCCTATTGAAATAAATATTGTAAACAGGCTAGATCCTATACCATTTCCATGCCATATAGAGTCCAGCGGATAGAAGAGTTCGTCAAGCAGCTGGAGGCTGGAGATGTCAAACTACGAGTACGAGTACTTGAGGTCAGTTGCCTATAAACCCACTTATTTCTCAGAAAGATATTAGGTTCCTTAGCCTGGAAAAGGGAAGATTATCCTTGAGCACCAATCCTGGCTCTCCTTGATAATCAGTTTACAGCCATGCAATCTTAACATCCAAGCCAACTTCTGAATATGCAGTCAGAAAGAGCTGCTCGAAAGGCGACGATCTTGCAAATGGCCACAATGTACACTGTCCTGGGCGGCACCCTGCTGAATTTGGGGGTGACACTGAGCAGCCAAAGCAGTCCAATCTTGGCTAATGGGTCCTTTGTTGGTGCAGGTAAACAATATGGTTTACAGTAGTTGAACCAACTGCACTGCATAACATATGCTTTCATGGCTTCCTTTATAAAAAACTTAGAACTGAGACTGTGGTTTTACTTCCAAGTTCTGATGGCAATGGACGCTTCTCCCTACGCAGGTGTCTTCTTGGCCCTATTGATCAGGTCTATGCAAAGAGTGAAGAAGCTCGACAAGTTCGAAACGATGATATAGCTTTACTGAAGCATCAAGATGCTGTATATTCTCTTCTTGAATGTAATTTTTTTCCTTCGATTTTACTTTTATAAAGGAAGATTCAAAAACTACAGTCCAAAAAAAGAAAAAGAAAAGAGGAAAGGTTCAAGGATTGCAGTTTATACGTATTGTAGGGCATGTAAATGAAAATTCTTCGCTGTGTGTGAGGAAGGAGGGAAGAAGGGGTTGTGGAGTCACCTCCATAATTATGTACTCTTGATTGATTTTTCCCAATATTAATGGAAATCATCTCAACTTTATTTACTTTCTATCTCCTATTTAGTAGAACTTATTGATCAATTTTAATCGTTACAAGATCCGTACCTTGCCTTGTAAAAGAGTTGAAAACCGGTCATTCGGGCTGGTTTAGGTTCAGATCAATATCGAGTTGGGTTATTGAATGTCTTATTGAGTTGGATTATTGTTGGGCTGAGTTACATTTTATAATTTTTAGTCAAGTTAGTGCAAAACAATACAGTAGTATTTTTATTTTGAGTTTTGGTTCGGGTCATTTCAAGTTCGAGTTTCTTTTGGATTCGGGTTCAGGTCATTTCAGGTATTGGGTCAACTCAGATCGGGTCTTAGGTCATGAATTTCGATAAAGTTTCGGGTTTTAGTTTAATTCGTCTGGATTCAACTACTCCACCTTTTCATAAGGTATTGTATAACTCATTTAGGGAATCAATCTTCCTTTTGAATACATACATCATACATGTACTTTTAACAATGTATATATATCGATCATATGAATTTGACGGATACAAATGAAAGCAGGCATAGTTTCATTGCATACATCTAGTGAAAGAACAAAACAACGTGAGTGGACCCCATAATCTATTTTAAAAATTGTTGAACTAGATATATCTAAGAAAAATATTTCTCAAATTAAAATGTTTTAGCTTATGTCTTCGATAATTGCTTCTTTTGATCAAATCTCTATCATACCTCTAGTTCCTTACTCCTCTTCTTCACTGTTACCTTTGCTCTCATCATTTCGCCCGTCCTTCTTCTTTGTTGCCTCCATGCTCTCCTCCTCTAGCCCCCTCTTTTTCTTCCTCCTCCTCCTCTAGCCCTCTCTTCTTATTCCTCTTTCTCTTCCTCCACCTCCTCTAGCAAACCAACAACATCCTCCTCTGACATTCCTTCATGGTTCTTCTTGAACCATCTCCTAAACCTTCTATTTTCCCTATGGATGAGTTCTCTTATCATGAGATTATAGGTCTAAGCCAACTACCTCCTCTTATACCGAAGGGGTAACCTGTCCTCCAATTTATAACACCTCAATCCATATCGGATATAATAAAGATGTTTGAAGTGATTTATAAATTATTCAATCTCTATCATGACACAAGAGCTCTTTTTTTTTCAGGCTTCAAGTGAGGACAACGGACTTAGAAGAGCAAACAACCCTAAAAAAGCTATAAACAAGTAGAAGACTGGTTGAGCGAGTATGAAAGACTCGGCGAGAGGATGTGGATAGTGAGCGCTTGAGAAAGCTAACGATGATACAACGTCTCACTAAAATGCACAATAACCAAACAGTATAAACATCAGTTATAACATACTACAACTTGCTAACAACCGAAAAAAACATGTAAAAAGTAATTAATCATAAAGTCCAAATAAGTAGAAAATAGTAGAAACTAGTTATAAAATAATTCCTTTCTTTGAATGCTTGGATCGACCTTAGTATGGATCTAGACCATCACTGTTTGCATCATTCGAAGTACCACCTCCGCCATAATTAGGAAAACTTGAGGGTTGACCTTGATCATTCATCAGAGGGGTAGATCAGAACTGAGCAAGGTTTGAAAGTATGTATTGGACGACTGAGTCTGAGGAAGAACATGTGACCTTCGTATCTCCATAGTCTCCACCTTCTCTTTGTATGTCCTTAACTCATGGGCAAGAGTTGTATTTCTTTTCTCTTGCATTTGAAAGCGCGCCTCCATTGCTTTCATTAGCTCCACGCCTCCACCATTTGAGCTTTGGTGTTTAGAGTCGAAGAAGTGACACGAGTTGGAAGAGGAAAATCAATAGCTAGTTGAAGAGCAACGTACACGAGCTGAAAGAGGAGGATCACCAACCTGCTGTGGAGTAACACGAGTTGGAGGAGGAGGATCTTGAGCCGAAGGAGCAACATGAGGTGAAAGGGAAGATTCATGATCAACTATGGGAGAAGGATACTCGGGTGGCGGATTAAGTACATAGTCCCACTTGCGATATGATGATCCCTGTCCATAAACCCTTCCTTTCTTTTCACCCCAACAGCTTGATTAAGTATATAGTCAAGCTGTTGGGGTGAAAAGAAATGAAGGGTTTATGGATAGGGATCATCATATCACAAGTGGGACTATGTACTTAATCCGCCACTTGCGATATGATGATCCCTGTCCATAAACCCTTCTTGTCCATAAACCCGATCCTACATATGCAAATGGGTAAAAAGTCAATCTTAGGGACATAAAGAGAAAAAAAATAATGTAAAATGACAAACTAAATAGTTAATATAAACCTACTAGACATTTTTTAGGTCAATCACCAATCTACTTTCTGAGTCTTTTGTTGTGATATGTACGTAGTATGCACGAGCTCTTCTGTGGTCATGTCTCTACCATTTGCTTCCTTCTATATATATATATATATATATATATATATATATATATATATATAGTATGGATCTAGTGTTCACAAGCCTTAGAGTGTACCTTGTACACAAACATAAGCCCTTGAGTTAAAGTGAATGGGTGGCCTAGATTAAAATGAGATTTTTTCTCTAAATAAATGGTGGGACCTACTGAACAAAATTAACAAATCTCCATCTTGGGCGCGTGTGATGAATTCCTTGGGGTGAATTGTTTATTCAGGTGGGACCCGTATGAGATTTAAAAAAAAGAGTTTAAAGAAAATATGGTGATTTTTGTACTCCACGTTTTTTTTTTTAAATTTAGTTAGAGGGACTAGTTGACCAAATCAAGAATTTTTTTTCTAAAGAATTACATGAATAACTATTTAGAATTCAACTAATAATATCATCGATTTCTAGTTACAAAATACACCTATTTCATTGAATAATTATTTTAAATTCAACGAATAATATTGAAAACCTCATATCTCAATTACACATTGATTTCAAATTACAAAATACACACATTTCATCGAATAATTATTCAGAATTCAATGAATAATATCGACAATCTCATATCTGAGATCTCAATCTCATGTTTATTTCAAATTACAAAATACAAACATTCCAATGAATAATTATTCAGAATTCAATGAATAATATCAACAGTCTCATATCTAAATCACAAAATACATACATTCCAGTGAATAATTATTCAGAATTCAATGAATTATTCAAAATTTCCTAAATATCAGATTCCAATTACAAAAAGACACATTTCATTGAATAACTATTCAGAATTCAATTAATAATATCGACAATCTCATATGTCAGATCCCAAATGCACGTTTATTTCAAATTAAAAAATACAAACATTACAAAATACACATATTTTACTTGAATAATGATTCAAAATTTAATTAATAATCATCGATCCATTTCCAAATTCCAATTATAAATTTATAAGAAGACGTTGAGAATGAAATGAACGAACGACATACGAATGAAGTGACGAATTGAGAACCTGAGCCGAAGCAACAGTAGGTGAGGGCTAAAGTCCAGCGACCTTGACGACGTGTGAATGTGCGAGGGTGGCTTCGAGAGAGGGTCGCCACTACTGGTTCTGGGATCCACATGTGCTGCGGAAAGCCCAAATCGCCCATCGGCTCCGTTGGATCCGCCGATCTACTCCGCAGGTTGCCCGTGACCTGGTCGACGGGCAATCCGCCGATCTTGAGGACTTCAGTTTTGTTCTGAAACCTACCAGGAAAGTTTTCAACCTTTATAAGAAAATTCACTAAAAATATTGGCCAAATAAATTGATAATATAAACCTATACTCCGTACTACTTAACTTACGAGTCTCCTAGGGGAAGAAGTTTTGTCCTGTTAACAATATCGCCATTGGAGATTGAGTCCACCTCTGGAATAGTAGCTCTTTCAACAATACGGAGTAATTTAAAATTTGTGTTTATATCTATTTTATTATTATTTGCAATCATATATATATATATATATATATATTTTACAAGTAAAGCGACTACCCGTCTCTTTCATTTTGTGGATAGGATTATAGGACATCTTTACAACTCAAGATCGACTTAAAGTTTTCTACGCATCAATTGGAGGGCAGATTATCTTCCAATATAGAAAGAGATGGTTGACTTGAAACAACAATTCCATGGTGAGAGAACTCGTCCATAGGGGAGGATGGAAGGTTTAGAAGATGATTCAAGAAGAACAAGGGATATCAGTTGAGGAGGTTATTGGTTTGCTAAAGAATGAGGAGGAGGAAGAGAGGGAGAGGAAGAAGAATAAGAGAGGGGGCTAGAGCAGGAGGAAAAAGAAGAATAAGGAGGCTAATCTATTGCAGTAGGGAGCGCAGTGGAGGTTGATATGGTGTCTCGTCGGTCTCTTCATTCTGATGACATGAGCTAGCTAGCTCTATAGACATTATTCACGATTCTTTGGCTTATATTTGGATTTGTAGCCCAAATATTACTTTGCTTATAGAATAATTACTACCTTATATTTAAGAATCATGTAAACTTATTTCCTCTATATTAATTATAACACTATTTTTAGGGTATCGTCAGTCATATAATCTTGTTTTGATCAAATTGATAGAGTGTTTAATTGGCTCTATTTCCGGGGAATCGTCAACCCCATGTTACATCGAATATAATAAGGATATTCGGAGTGATTCACAAGTGATTAAGGTTATAACAATGTCACAGGAGCTCTTCTTTTAATTTTCATGCTCAAAGTGAGGACAACGAATCTCTTAGTGGCATGGGTTGACGCATCTTAAGACTCGAGGTCTTACACAATTGATGCATTAAAAACTCCAACTTCAACTCTTAGGTTTTCGAAATGTCCAATGATCATATCCATAAAATGGAAGAGACATGTAATCGCTTTACTTGTAAAAAACAATATAAGTGGTTGCTATCAACCTATTTTAGTAAATTTATGATTTTTCTTTTGCAAAAAATATTAACCCTAATTTCCAATTTTACTAATATTTTGTATCATTTCTTATTCCCTTTCCATTAATATTTATTTTGTACCCATAATAATAAAATATTAAATGAAATCGATCGTATTGCCTTAAGGTTTTTTCCGATCGTCCGCATATACCAAATTTCACCAACAATTAAAAAAAGAATTTTTCAATCTCAAGCCCTCGTGAATAAAAAAGTTTTCTAGAAGTTTTCTAGAAGTTAAAATAAGTTGGTATTTTTTCCCTTTATGCTCATCTTTTGCGACTAATTGTTATTTGTTTATTTTATTAAGTACGTCATGTAATCCATTAACAATTGTTTTTTTTTTTTTTTGTGTGTGTAGGGTTTCCAATATACACATATAATTTTAATGAATGATGGACTAGTAGTAGTACCATTGCATTCAAGACTCAAGAAAAATTACAAGTTCTTTGTAGCTTTATTTTTATTTTAATTTGATCCTACATTTTACATGTATAAATTTATAATTTATTCATGTTAGCTTTATGAATTTCTCCATTTTTTAATAATAACCCTGGAATCTATTCTTATTTTATGATTGTTTGTAATTTTTAGAATTATTTAATAATCAAGCAAAATCTTTTAATATATTCGTGCAATGCACATGTCTTCCATAGTACTTTATAATTACATGTAATCTTTACCAATCTAAAATTTTGAAATGCATTTGTTTACATGATACTTAATGGTTTAATTATTTGTAATACATACATGTACTTGTAAAATGTATTTGGACTATCAAAATGAATTTGATGGACACAAATGAAAGCATATATAATTTCATTGCATGCCCCTAGTCAATGAACAAAAACAAACAAAATGGATATATGCAAACATTTGATAACAAAAATGCTAATAAATCAAATGCACCTGTTCAGAACAAAAATATCTTTTTGAGAAATAAAAATGAAGAATAGAAACCACATAACAAGTCTTAATTATAGGCAAACCCATAGATGGAGCTTATAGTAATTATTATAAGATATTTCTGCATTTAAGAATAATTAAAAAAATTGTATCAAGTGAATGTATATAATCAAAGTGGTTTGATATATTACTTTGTATAGTTTGCAGAATTAATTGAGATACAATTGATCAACGAAATAATTCATTTATCATCCATACACACTTTGTAAGATAACAAAAAGTATATAAAATATTAATTTTTTTTTATTAATTTCATTTTACAATTTCGTAAGTAAGAAGTTATTTAAAAAATTATAAAAAATAAATATTTTATATAATTTTTATTTTTATAAAAAATATTACAAATAATAAATGACATATTTTATCGAACGAAATGAGCATAAGTGAGTTGGTAAGAATAACCTATTTTAATTATAATGAAATTATTTTACCTCATTTTATATGAGTGTTTGATTTTATAAATAAAAATCTCATAAAAATCAAGATAAAACCATAATTTAATCAAATAATCACATCAATCGAGATAAAATAATTGTATTATAATTAATACGTTGTGGAATCCAAACATTCCCTTAATTTAAACACCTTGTGTTAACCAAACATAATCTTATCTATTTGCATTCTAAATAGAATCCAAACACACCATATGGGTACAAATACAATTGAATGTCGAGTAGAACGACGCCGTTTTAGCGGGAAAAGATTATTTGATATTTGATGGTCCGTACACGTATTTATATACAATCCCAAATTATCTGAATCCAAAGCCACAGAGACTCAGAGAGGGTCGAGTTCTGATATTTGTTTGCAGTTCACTCCAGAGAGAGCGAAGAGGGAAGAAGATGGAGGCTGTAATGTCACTGCGAGCAACTCCGCCATCTAGGGTTTCATTGCAGTCAAGTTCCTCCTTCACCATCAGGCCCCAATTTCTCTTCAGGCAATCGCTTCCTTCCTTTTCCATGGACTCTCACCGCCTCAGCGCTCCCTTCGTCGGGTGTATTCGTGCTCAGCAGGTCACCATTTTTTTCTCACTTTCCCCCCTTGAATTCCCTCGCTTTGTCCCAATCGGGATCAGTCTACGTAGAGATTCTTAATTCACGAATCTATAATTTGAACTTGATGAGATTTTAGGGTTAAATGATATTGGTATTTTATAATGGATGATGATTGCTTGGAGAAGTGCAGCGTCATGAATGTTAACGGTTTGTCTTTCACTCATCTGAATTGAGTTGTTTTGATTGAAAATAGACTTCTGGATTTTGAGTAATTCCCCTGCAAAATAGGATTTTGGTATTGACATGAATTACTCCTACGAGCGATCTAAGGTCAATCATGTACTATAAGGATTGGGGAGGCACTTTGTTAAAATGGAGGCATTGGACACAAACGATTGTGTTCAAACAAATGCCTTAATGCAATTTGCTACTTAAATTCTGCAATTTATACCCTTTTAATTTCATCTTGTAAGATTTTGAAGTTGGTTTCTATCTGATTTGAGTTTTAGTGGCGAAGATCTTGCAAAAAGATGGGGTTTTTTTTTCTTCTCTTTTTTTGTATCTGACTTAATATTCTCTCTCGACTTTTGTAGTTAGACTCCAAGGATACATCAGCCATGGGTTCATCCATTAGTGACTCTGAAGGGAGTGATCTGAAAAGTAAAGAGTGGGAAGTAGGAAAGCTGCAAGAGGAAATTGCTGCTAGCCAAGGTATAAGAATTAGAAGAAGAACACCAGCAGGGCCTCCAATGCATTACGTGGGTCCGTTTGAATTTCGTATAGAAACTGAAGGAAATACTCCCCGTAACATACTGGAGGAGATAGTATGGAACAAGGACGTGGAAGTATCACAGGTGTTTGATTTTATTTCAAATTTATAACCTGTTTCTATTTATTCGTTCAATTTTGTGTGTTAATCTTACATCTCCTTATATTTCATATTTGTCTTGTTAGATGAAAGAGAAAAAGCCTATGAGTGTTTTGAAGAAAGCTCTAGATAATGCTCCTCCAGCCAGAGACTTCGTTGGAGCTCTAAGGGCATCATATGAACGGACAGGTTTGCCTGGGTTAATTGCAGAAGTGAAAAAAGCTTCTCCAAGTAGAGGGATTCTGAGAGACAACTTTGATCCCGTATGTTTACATGTCTTCACTTTTGTTTATCTAGTTTACTCTTGGAGCTATCACATTGTTACTGTTGCTGCTCAGTGCTTTAAAAAGTGTGGCCTTGACAATTCTGTAGTTTTACAGGCTTTTTTGGCTATAAGATGCTAGTATAAATTAAATTTCATTGGTTTGTAGCCCATTGATTAAGATACTCGTAGTGTGTTAACTGTAAACTGTTACAAATAAATGTACAATGAAATATGCAAAAATGCTCCATCTGAAAGTTCTTTTTTCCCCTGACTTTCTGGAAGCTTCTGCCTTGATAGGTTGAAATTGCTAAAGCTTACGAAAAAGGAGGAGCTGCTTGTCTTAGTGTTTTGACTGATCAGAAGTATTTTAAGGTGATTTTCTCATTTTAATCTACTGCACTCCTTTCTTCTGTCAATTAATTTTGCACTGACAAGCTGATTTCCTTGATCAAGGGGAGTTTTGAGAATCTTGAGCTCATTCGGAATGCTGGTGTGAAGGTATGGTTTCCGGGGATTCATTTTGCAGTTTTTTAGTCTTGAAGTTGTCTTTTTTCGAGAAGCTTTGGTATGCTTTGATTTTTTTTTATTTTTGCAGTGTCCACTATTGTGCAAAGAGTTTATCATAGATGCTTGGCAAATCTATTATGCTCGTAGTAAAGGTGCAGATGCAGTTCTACTGCTTGCTAGTGTTTTGCCTGATTTGGATATAAGATACATGAGCAAGGTCTGCAAGTTATTTGGGATGGCTGCTTTGGTAGAGGTTTGTCTAGAACACCCTTTCTTTGCTTTCCTTTTGATATTATATATATATATTTTTTTTCCAATTTCATCATTGCAGCAGTATCATTACTCCTTTAAAGCATATGGAGTATGTAATCTAGGGATTTCAGATTGGTAACTATATTTCTAGTGTCACTTGTCATTGGGAAGGTATTTTCAAAATTTATTGAAGGTAGTGGAGGAAATTTCATAAATATGAAGAACAGTTTATCTTATTTCTAGCAAACCAATTAGAGGGCTACCACACCTAGTTGACCATTAAAAAGGGTCGGAAGCATTCGCCGTTCAGCATACCAATACATCTATTCTGGAAAGTTATGAAATAACACCCCTCGATTCCTCAAGATGTCGGTATGCAATGGCTGCGTAGAAGGCTAGAACACCATATACAAGTCTCTGTTTAAGCATTTTGCAATAGTGTTATGGAAAAAAATGCATTTTTGAAATGTAAAGTGCAATACTGCCAGCAATGAATATTTTTGGTTTGGTTAGTGCATTAATTTTGTAGCAGGCTCTGGCATATTTGCTGAATAAAATGCTGCAAAGCCATTGAATATAGTTGCTGAATAATTTGAGGAAAGAAAATGCTTACTGATAGATTGGTTTCATGAAAGTGCACTGGAATGTAAGTTATGTGAAAACTGGAAACTTGTCAATTATGAGAATGTGCTTGTTGGAATTATGGAGAAAGTTAGATACATGTCCATTCTTGAAATTGGGGTAGGATTGAAAATCATGGCGTTGACCTGTTGAGCATGATCACAATTCACAAGTGTATACATCTTATGGAGCGGAGCGATTTACATAAACATTTGATTAGGTTATATAACTTTTTTTTTGGTGGACAGATTAGGTTATATAACTAGGTAGAGGCCAGAGGGTTCTTTTGCTCACTCGCTTTTTTGGCTATTAAGGTGCATGATGAAAGGGAAATGGATCGTGTGCTTGGAATAGATGGGATTGAGATGATTGGAATCAACAATCGTGATCTTGGTGAGGTTCTTCTATAGCTCCTAATAGACCCATACTCTTATCATTAATTCATTTCCAATTACTACGAAGCTTCGACAATAATATTCTGTAGTCGATAGCCTTTGATTGATTGACGCACTTCTCTGTTCAGAGACATTCAATGTTGATATTAGTAACACAAGGAAACTTCTTGATGAAAGACGACTGCAAATTATCTCCGAGAAAAACATAATTGTGAGTATGTTAGCTTATTATTTTGCCGAATACTCTCCTCCTGACATCCAATGCTGGTTCCAGTATTTCTGAATAATGCTCATCAGCTCCTCTACTTTTTCGTGCTAATACGTGCGATCATCAGGTGGTTGGGGAGTCTGGATTGTTTACACCTGCTGATATTGCCTACGTTCAAGAAGCCGGTGTTAAAGCAGTAAGTTCACTTCTACATCCCTGAGCCTGCTGATATTGCACTTATCCCTGAGCCTCAATATCAACCAATTTTATGCAATTGGTTGAATCTGTTGCAGGTCTTGGTAGGAGAATCGCTCGTGAAGCAGAGTGATCCAGGGGAGGGAATCGCTGGGCTCTTTGGTAAAGATATCTCTATATAAGTCGATTGCCTCCATAAATTTGTCGCAAGCCTTCCCCATTTGAGTGAGGATCAACCTAGGAGCGACATTGTTTTCAGGGAGCCACAAAGTTCATGTAAAGTGTTAGCCTATTCCGAGCTTCTGCAAGGGCTGCTGGCTATCTTGCTCTCGCTATGTCGCAACTTTTATTGCATTGGGATAAAATGACAATAATACCTTTTTTGTTTGAATGAGTAGTAGCCCTCCATGTCTTGTAATCCAAAGAATGGGTAAAGTGCAAATTTACAAGTTCTAAAACAAAACATGTTGATACCTCTCTCGGTTTCTTTGATTAATACATGGCTCGGCACTTCATCCTGTCTCAACCATCGATCTCTTTCGCGTTCTTATTGTATAGTTGTGAGGATCTTGTTGCCTTTGGCTAGAACGATCAGTATGGTATACTGTTGTAAGACGAAAAACATACGTTTGTGTCGCTATACGTCTCGAACACTTGCAAATCCCGGCCATTAATTTCAGTCTTAGAGTGAACGGACCATCCTCGTGAAGCTGCAAGGGTCAGGTTCAGTCAGGAGATGTACTCTTCAGCAGCACCTGGTTGGGCTCAGAGGATTGCAAAGAGGTGCTATACCTGATCCGACCCGATTCACGAAACCCCGAATGACCCGAATCTGAACTCAACCCAAGTTTGAATTCGACCCGAACTTTTATCGAAACTCAGGGGATTCGACCTTTTATTGATCCGATAGCTGAAACTGTTAAGCTTAATTCCAACAAATCCTATAATCAAGAACAAGAATCAAATAGATTGTTATTCAGAAATGTAAAGAGGTATTTGCGTGGAGGATTTTAGAATTGTGTTTTTTTCTTCCAGCCACTGCAAATGGGAATTTCAATGTTGAAAAATGTTTCCAATTTAGAAAATTAGTTTTGATACGAAATATCTCACATCGAGAAATCATGAGAAGGACATACCCTTCATAGCCTCACAGACTCCAATGATTGAATGTCGAGCTCAGTAGCGTGAGCTTATAACCCAAGCGGGGACATTAAGGTGGTGGGACAGGGTCTTGGCTAGCCAGGTCGGGTCTTCGGTGGCATTCGCTGACTCGCCCTCTCCAAGTAAGGAGTTGAGCTATGTGGTCCGGGCGAAGGCCTGGGTTACAAGGTTCCTAGAGCGAAGGGCACTGCGTAAGGCTGGTTTCACAGAGCAGCGACTACCTTCCGCTCCTGTCAGTGGAAGGATTACGAGTCGGTGCCTCCTGGATCCACTAGCGCCTTGGCTAGCCTGGCCACATTGAACCACCACTTTTTGAGCCTGTGGGGAACCACTCAAAATACAGAAAGAACTAAACAGCTCAGTTCGGATGAGTTCACTCGACCCAGATTAAAAGTCCACACAGGCAAATACAACTCTTCAGAGTTGTGTGTTGTAGTGAGCTACATTGGAATCAATCACAGGTGTTTGTTGTTTTATTTCAAATTTATGACATGTATCTTATTGCTCATTCATTCACTTTTGTGATTTTATCTTATATCTCCTTGTATTTAATATTTGTGTGGTTGAATCTAATTTGAACACAATATTATTATTATTGTGTTAAAATTAGATTGGATGAAAAAGTCAAATTATAATTGATTAATTTTTTTTAGAATACATTCGTATTCTATGCCCTCAAATTATATGTTAAAAATCCCTAAATAAAACAGTAATGAAAGTCATTTTTTTTTAAAAAAAAAGTATGAGGGTTGGTAGGTTTATAATATAATTGAAGTTGAAAAAAATAAATTAAAGTAAATTTTACTTTTAAATGATACTAGTAAACTTTATTGTGAATATTTAATTTGTGAATCCAAATTATTCCAAAAATTAGTGTAAGACTCGTCCCAAGCACGAGAATTACGGTGTAGTGAATATATGTTATTGTATATTATGTTGTTTTGGTTCGGAGGTGGAGTTGGTTGGTTGTTTCTATGTATAAAAACTAGTTTTATTACTCGCCCATTGCGTGATTTGTTAATAAATTTTATTATATAACCATTTTTGAATTAATATAAATTACTACTCCGTATAAAGTAAATATATAATCTTCAATTATGATAAAAAGCTTACGTATTAAATCTAAAAGAAAGGAATATAGCATAAATTTCATATGTAAATTCAATCCATTTTTATTTATACAAAAGTAATATTGGATAGATAATGACAAAATATTATCAAAATATAAATAAGTAAGATATGATAATGACTTATTAATTGATGTAATATTGGATAGATTATTTGATCTAAAAATATAAGTTTTCTAACTAATTAAGATATAAGATTGAATATTTATAAGAATAAGCGAGACCATTAATTGAGATGACAAAATTATATTGGTTTATTAATGATGTGTCTACAAAACTATAACACCATATTAATCCATGGGGCATTTGCTAAACTAACCCACTTTTGGGAAAAGTTTGTAGGGTTAACCCAATCCGAAAAAAAATTGCACAAAACCGGTTATCCGATTTCCAGTTGCAATCGGTTGCAGGTAATGAGGGGGGAGACTAGACAATGTGTGATTGACAGCTGGACAAGTGAGTGAGAGAGAGAGAGAGAGGAGGAGGAGGGAAAAAGCAACAATAACGTTGCAGAGGAGAGAGAGAGGAGGGAAAAAGCAACAGTAAAGTTGCAGAGGAGAGAGAGGAGGGAAAAGGCAACAGCAAGTAGGCAGAGGTCTATTTCCAGGTTGACATGTAAACAGTTAGTTTTAACTGGACACCCAAAGCAAAACGACATGTCACCTATTGGAATTGACTGGACAAGAATTATCGGAGAAACAGATTCACCATCGACTTCAGATTAAACAATGTTGATAAAGTACTTGAGAGAAAGTGTGTGTGCTGAGAGGATAACAGAGAGGAAAAAGGTGAAAACGTCAAAGGGCTAATTAATAAGAGGAGAGAGGGAAATAAAGAGAGAGAAGGAGAGGGAGGATTAATTGGGAGAGAGAGAGAAAAGGGAGGAGAGAGGAAAAGAATGAGAGAAAGAAAAGTAAAAAATGATTTATAGCTTAAAAGAAAATAAATATGGATCCATAAAAAATGAGATAGGGGGAAAGGAGGAGAGAGGGAAAGTAGAAAGGAAGGGAAATGGTGGTGGTGGATCATAAAATGAATAGATTTGATATTACAATATTGAATGAACCTTATCTGCATATGAAACTATGATATCAACGTTGGTAATAAAAATGAATTTTGATCATTTATACTAAAGCAGCTAGACTAGAGCTGATATTACAATATTGAATGAACCTTATCTGCATATGAAACTATGATATCAAAATCACCTTGTTATTCGCCCTTGCAAATGCAATCAACTGCTGTTTGTAGTCATTGAATAAAATGGGTTTTTAACATGACAGGTAATAGGTTTGACATGTCACCTACGTCACTTCACATGACAGTTAGAGTGAGCGAACTTACCCCTGAAATCATCCAAGGTTGAATTTGAAACCAAGTTAATCTGGCTCCAGTAATACTGTCATCAAGTAGCTTATACGGTATCAAGTCAAAAGCACACACTAATTTCGTGTACACTAACTCAGAGGGATTTCATTTCTTTTTGCTTTTCTTCAGACCCAACCTCCAGATTATCCCTTTTGTGCAGCCTTGGCTTTGAGTTCCTTAAGCGCCTGATCACGATTTACGATCAAATGAAGGCTTATACGATAACCAGAAGCCAAAGGCAAATCATGCTATTTGAGTGTTCTCAATACATTACCTTTTCCTCTTCCTTCTTCTGAATATTAGCTTTGTCAATATGCAATCCAAGCATCAATGTAACAACTGTCAATCCAAGTTAACAGACAACAAGCAGATTCCGATTACAATTACAATTTGAGAGCTCATAAGATCATAAGCAGAAAACAGAACAACTCAGCTCGACAATCAACGAAGGATCAAAGCCAGATTCCGATTACTCATGACCAAACCAGATTAAATTCAACACAGACAGTATAACCACAACAGCTAAGAATAAACAACTTCATTCACCTGGACAAATTCAACACAGACAGTAAAGAGAACTTGTTGAGTTCACCTGGACAAATTCAACACGGGAATTGCTATACATGACACGTGAATTCATTACCTAATACATAATGGCTAATTCTGAATCATAAAAAATGAATAGAATATGTTTGAAATTCATGTGTCAAGTAAAATACATTATTTGTCATGTAAATCCGGTATAGGTGACATGTAAATTCAGCATGGGTGACGGGTAATTATATGCTGATCGGTGAGTAAACTTGTGACCTTTTCAGGTGTCATGTAAAACAATTTAGATGTCATGTAAAATAATTGACGTGTCATGTAAAACAATTCATGTTTCATGTAAATAATAAGCCTTTGGTGCTGCTATCCTAGAAAAGAGAGGAAAAAGTGCTCGGTTTCGATAGAAAATTGTGTAAATTCGTCCACAGAGCACCAAATCGGGTTCTGTAAATTCCTATAGCTTTCTAAAGAGGTAATCAATCTTGTCCAAGGCCAAATTTTCAAGAAGGACATGTCACCCATACCGGATTTACATGACACATAATGTATTTTACTTGACACATGAATTTCAGACATATTCTATTCCTTTTTGATGATTCAGAATTCCTTCTGCTAGACTCCTTTTTTTTTAGTGTGTGGGTAGAGAATTGACATGCCTAATGTATTGAAAATCATGTTTGGATGAACTTTAGCATTGTGATTACAATTAGAATTTGGCTTAAGTTTTAGTAAAAGCGAATGATATATTGCTTAGAATTAGCCATTTTGTATTAGGTGATGAATTCGGATTAAAGGATGATGCATGGGTTCTTAGCTTTAACCTTACCAACATATTTAGTGCATCTTTTCTATTGAACTTGCGTAATAGAAGTAACAAGGTTAACCGACTGTAAATATGTTATTTAAACTTTAAAGTTTGCAAACTATGGATCTGAAATACTTGTCTACAATGCTCTATAAAACAGCGAATCGATCCTCGTCTCCTTGATGAAAGAAAATAACATGACAGGTAATGCTATTAACATGACAGGTTATACCCTTTAACATGACATGTTATTTGTTGATCTGCAATCTATAAGCTTATTTGGTAAAAGAGAGACATTGTCCGATTTAAATTAGACAATGACTAAGATGGAAAGCAAGTCTCATTTGAAGAGGGTTTTTAACCTGGAATTCATCTTTCATGTGTGTTGAATTCATCATAAGATGTGTTTTTAACATGACAGGTAATAGGTTTGACACGTTACCTACGTCACTTGACATGACAATAATGCAATCAATTACCGGAGCATAATTCTATCTTTTAGATGGGAGTACTAGATAAATTCATAAAATCAATTGTTGAAGCCGCAGAGTATCAGTTTTATACAAATGGTACCAAAATATTTGGCTCAAGCAAGCAAGAAAAAAAAAATGAAATTCCATTGAAGCTGCTACACCAACAACTCTTTCTTCTTCGGCTCCAAAATTCAGGAACCATTGAGGACGCTCTAAGCTTTAGTTGACTTGTCTTGCCAACCTGGCAATACACCCGAACTTTGACACCTGTATTGAATTTAAAACAATGGTGAAAACCAGAGCCCCTCAAATACTTTACACTATAATACTAAACTGGACAAAAAGATTATGAGTAGTTGATTACCATTATCAGTATGATCCTCCAGATAATCAAACAAGCCAATCACAACTGCCACCAAGTATGTAGACATAATTGGTGATTCCTCAAAGTAAATTGTTTTACAATTTCCTTTTTGTTTTTCTTCAATCACTGGCATGTTGGAAAGGGATGTTACTTCATTAGGCATTAGCCTAGAAAATCAGAAATCACACAGTGAATCAAATCAAACACTCAAGGTGCAAATAAAATGCAGAAAAACGTGGGCATATGGTGCTAAAATGGTGTTTCTCATTCACAACATCTACAATGAGAATTATCTACAATGTAAGCACTTGGAATACGAGGCCACGGCTGATTGGATATCCCAAACAACTTGTACCCAAACTCCGTATATCATGAAATTAAGTAAGGAACCTTCACAAATTTATCTTTATTTTTAAGAAAAATTGTCTTTCACAATTATGAGTCTTTATTAACTACATAAGTTTTCTTTCAGCTTGAATCATCCATCAAGAACTCACACATAGTTACAATTGAAAGCCTTAGCTTAATCCATCTAAAGCTCTACATGGTGTATGAGCACGAGGCAAGAGAACTGGAAGAAAAGTTGGCTTTAAAGGAAACTGAAAACATTCAGCTTTCAGAAGGAGCTCAATGTTTGTAATGATCAGGAGCTCAATGTTTGTAATGATCAGTTGAACCAACAATGCTCCAGTGAGAGGGAACAGCTTAACAAAAAGCAGACAGAACTTAATGAGAAGTTTAGAACAGATTTACAAATTGCCAATAGCATATGGAATTTGAGTTTGGTAGCAATTGAAACGAAATGGGACAAATCTAATGAGCAATTAATTAGTACCTGCAGCTTTCAGAAGGAGAACTGATGCTGGGGGAGTCGCCTTTGAAGCAATTGAAACGAAATTGGACAAATCTGATGAGCAATTGAAGCTTGAAGCTTATAGATCTTGTCGACCCTCCGCCTCTCTCTGAGATGTTGGATTCGCCGCCGCCACCCTCCGGTCGGACCTCCTACCTCCGACCCAAATCTGACGGTAGACACCGGTCGGACCTCCTACCTCCTCCGCCTTTGCCATCGCCCCTCCTCTCGCCTTTTTTCAGAAATTTTGGGCAACAGAGAGACTAAGGAAAGGAGAGGCAGACACCGGTTACTCCAGGTAAAGATTACCGCTTGGGGTGCAAATTTTTAAGGGGGGAGGGTTAACCCTTGCAAATTGTTTGGATATTGGGTTATGGGTGCAAAGGTATGCGAATTGCACCAGAACTTGTTTCAAGCATCTGTTTTAGTATTTTATATAGATTTTGACTATATAATGTTAAATGTTAATGTTAATGTTATGCTATAATTAATTATTAAAAATTAATTATAAAGATTCAAATCAATTGATCGAGAGCTTTATAAAATAAAACTATCTAGCCTATTATAATTACTATATAATAATTCAATTTTCATCTAGAATCTCGTGAATAAATTTACATTATCAAGAAATAGGTTTTGTTAGATAAATCATGAAGAAATTTTTTTAGAAAATAATTAAAATTAAAATTAAAATATTCAAGTTTACATGTATCCTAGCTTTCAAGTCAAAAATATTTTAAAAAATTATTCTTATTATTTTTCACGAATTTTATTAAAATAAATATGTAGGAATTATCTTTAACATAATTTTTTTAAATAATTAATATTAATTTGAAGTTAAAATATAATAAAGAGGGGTAACGATTTGAATAGTCTAATAATACTCCCTCCTTTAATTAAAAACATATCACTTTGTTTTTTAATATTTTTTATTTAAAAGATAAAATCTATATAAGGGGTCAAATTTAATTTTTTTATAGTTTCATACGTATTTATAATAAATATAATAAAATAAATCTATATATATATATATATCCAAATTTGTCTATAAGGTATACGCATCATATTTGGATGAAAGCAAATTTGTCTACATGGCAATATAGCATATTGTTTACTAGTGTGAGTCTCGTCTCATGCAAAGATAATATATTAACACAATATTATAAATAATTTAGATAGATTCTAATAAATAAATATAATAATCTAAATTTAAACAAACCCCCTCCCCCGAAAAATAATATAGATAAAATAAAATTAGTTTGACATATTATATATAAATAAAAAAATTTATAATATATCGTTAATTAAATCTCATGTAATATAGTAAATAATTGACTTTTAAAATATTTTAATATTCTTTTTTATTTAATATGTAGTACATATTTATTACGTTAATTTACTACAATATCTATGCACGGATGGATTGTGACTACATATTATGACTACATAATATTTTAATAAATATATTTATCATTTCAGACATAATATTTTAATAATTTATTTTGTCCTCAAAAAATAGTATAGATATAAATAAAATAGCACCTATCAAATACTGCATATTTATCTATTAATATTTTTGGCAAGTATGACTATGAAATATTTTATGAGTGATTGGCACCATATAACCCTCAAACCGAAACCGTTTGCATAGCTAACCCACTATCCAAACAATTTGCAAGGTTAACCCTCCCCCTTAAAAAAATTGCACCCATCCGGTAATTTTTACCTCTAGTAACCGGTCTCCTTTCCTTTGCCTCTCTCCTGCCCATCGATGGCAGAAAAATCACAAAGAGAGATTGAGGGATCAAGGCGGAATCAGAGAGAGACGGAGGCGGAGGGCGGAGGCCGCAAATGAGGGTGAAGGCATGGCTGGACCGGCCTTACGGTACACAACGGTGGTGAGCCGGGCGCTGGACCGGCCTCCTACGTTCGTGATGGCTGCCACCATGGCTGATGGGGATAGGGCGATTCATCGCTGAATTATACCCACCATCTTCCTCGCCTGACTTAAGGCTCTCCTCTGATTCTCCACCTCGCATCCGAATCCCAATCTCTACCGAATCTCGGCTTCCTCCTCCTCCTACTGTACACTGAATCTCGCCTTTCTCCTCCTTTCTTCTGTACACTCTTGAATGGATATGTTGTTCTACTGTTCTCATCCTTTGTTGATATTTTTGGATCTACAGTGCAAATTGTTTTGGATCTACAATGCATATTGCTCGTTCTACTAATTTGTTTCTTCGGTTTTGTTTTCTTTTATCTTCTGATTTTTTTTCTTCTCCATTTATTTTTGATTCAGATTAGGGTTAATGTTTAGGGTTTAGCAATTGATTGATGGTGGTGTTCACAGACTTAAAATTGGGTTCATCCTATTAATTTTTTTAATAAAAATATCCAACACCCATATCTTAAAAAAAAAATAATACCCATGTGTTGATACCCAGAAGGGACCTCGGTGACCGCCGCGTTGATCCCTGATTCTTCTAAGGTACTCGGACTTCTCTCTTTAGAATTGGGAAAACACTCAGCTTTTCCCCTTTTCTAATTTAGGGTTTAAGCTTCTTGATTGATTACCTAATGATGTGGAATTCACAATCCAACCTAGATGTTGAAGTTGATTTTATGATCCCTGATTCTTCTAATGTTTGGTTTGCTGGACAAAAATAAAATGGTGGACCTATCGATGTCCTCGTTCATCAAGCTTGACCATGCTTGCACTTTTGCCATTTAACTTCTTGATACTCTTTACATCTGAAAAGCCTGAAATCTTCTAAACTTACTACTTAACAATGTTTATCAATTTATTCAAGCTTCAGTGATGCTAAACAGCTTTTCGCATGTTGTCTACAGGATTATGGAATGGTATGTTTGTGTGGTAGTCATCTCAAGACATTCCATTGCTTGTGTGGCAACAGTTTCTGCAGAAACTTGAAGCGCTCGAATGGTATGTTTCACGTCCTTAATGCCTCCTAGCATGAAGTTAATATATCCAAGAATAAACTTTTGGATGTTTTCTTGGTTGGAACTTGGAATAAGTCTCTTAAATCTCATTGGTTTCATGATCATAATAGGAAAACAATAACTTGACTGATATGCATTCCGAAGGCTTTCTCCTTACACGCATTACTGCTTTTGGTCAGGGTCCAATCCAACACCAACTGCGCATTGAAGGCTAGTTTTTGTAGCTTGTAAGCCTTCTTTCAGTAGGATAGAATTAACAATCGCATTGAAGGCTAATTTTTTAGCAGCAGCAACATGATCCCTGCAAACTCGGCACTGAATCGAAGTTATAAATCGGAACTGAATTTTGTTTTTTTCTTGTAAATTGAACTGCAGAAGAAGTGCAAGAGGATGCATTTGAGCGAGAACGAGGGCATAGAAGGGAAGAGAGAACACTGAGCAAGAAATCAGGAAGTATGACAGCAGGGGCTGAGCGTGAGGTTGCTGATATGATTCTAGTGTGTGCAGCACAAGGAGAAAGAGAGAACACTGAGCAAGAAATCGAACAGGCAAAGGGTGATGATGTGAAAAATTATGATCGGTTGCAGAGGGGGTCAAGTGAGAATTGTAGGTTTTAGAATTGAAATATAGGAATGAAAATCAATTTTTTAAAGCTAAAGATTGATTTAATGAGAATTGTAGGTTTTAAAAAAAATGAGAGTGGCAATAAAATTTTCAAAGTTCATGAACATATCAAAAAGGTAAAAAAAACATTTGTTTAGATGTTTTTATTAGAAAAAAGTGGTTCAAAACACATTTGTCACCAGCTTTTGTACATGTCACTTGTCTATTTAAATATTCCAGACTCAGCATTTGTACATGACACGTGAATTATTTTACATGACACTTGAATTATTTTACGTGACACGGGAATGGTGTTACTTGACACGCAAGATAGGAAACAACCAAAATGTGTCCAGTAGACAACAATAGGGTGTCTAGTAGGGAATCATAGACTGACCAGTTGATTTTTAGTGTTGTCATGTATAGTTTACATGATCACTGAAAATAAATAGCTCAAATTAGCATTTTCTTTGTTTAAGTTTTCGTAAACGAAACTCTTTATAGTCACTGAATTGCTACAACTTTGTTGTCTGTCATGTCTGAATAAACGGGTGACATGTTGATCTGTGTAGGTGTCATGTGGTAAGTTAAACTCCCGCAACACACTGAATTTCTCCACAGTTAGAACCTTGCAAACTTGCATTGTGAGCTCTACTTTCTGAAATTTCAATACCCTTTTCTGTCGTAACGTGCAGCACATTGGAAATGCATTCACGTGGACAGAAAAGACAATTGATAAGCACATTACAACTAGTGTTTGCTCTAGAATATATTAACACAAGTGACAAGTAAAACAATTCACGAGTCAAGTAAAACAATTCACGTGTCATGTTAAACAATTCACGTGTCAAGTAAAACAATTCACATGTCATGTAAAACAATTTACAGTTTTATATCAAATTTCGATCTACTCATATATCTACTCAGTTTTATATCAAATTTCTGAAAGTACTCTCTTTTATAAATATCACAAGCATTCAAAATGATGCAACGTGAATATTAGTTATTTATAGACAAACCCAAAAAGAGTACACCAATTGTTAACTATCTGTCATGTCAAATTCATTATCTGTCATGTCAAGTTTATTGTCTGTCATGTAAACCAAAGGTACAAACTAGGGTAACTGTAGATGATTAAAAAAATGTACCTGTCGAAATCTATCTAGATTGTAGGGGACAGAAAAGGTGCAGTATTCGGAGGCTTGGTCGAGGCCCCACTGATGCCATCTAAGAGCCGGATTTATTAGCTATGCTGAAGTGTATGCAACGGTTTTGATTTGTGTGCTTGTTTCTTAGTATTTGGTAAAGGAAGAAATCAAAAACCATAACTATTTGAGGCTACCTTGTCGCAAAGTGCACATAGAGCTCATGTAAAATGCATACCATTAGGTGTCATGTAAAATGCATTATTTGTCATGTAAAATACATTATGTGTCAGGTAAAATTCCTTCTAAATGCAAATGACAGTGCACTTTAATGATTTCATAAAGAATGAGAAGCTTCTCATGTGCATATAAACTCATCTTTAGCACCTATGTAGATAGGGAGAAACATTTTTAAATCCAATTTCAGCTTTGATCTAAGTAAACGAAAAATTCGATGCCCACTCACTCTTTTAAGTATTTTGATTCACAACCTGAATGCATTTATATTAGGCAGTTGATTCAGTTGAATTTTAGTAGTAAGTTCAATAGATACTTATGTAACATTACTTCTCACTTTGAGCAATTTCAGGTATTTGAACGTTTTCTCACTTTGAGGGAATTTGAAGGTTTTCTCGACATTTAACCAACGTTGATATCATAGTTTCATATGCAGATAAGATTCATTCAATATTGTAATATCAACTCTATTCATTTTGTGATCCACCATCACCATTTCTCTTCCCTTCTACTTTACCTCTCTCCTCCTTTCCCACTCTTTCATTTTTTCTGGTTTCATATTTATTTTCTTTTAATATATAAATCATTTTGTACTTTTCTTTCTCTCATTCTTTTCCTCTCTCCTCCTTTTTCTCTCTCCCAATTAATTCTCCCTCTCCTTCTCTCTCTTCCTTTCCCTCTCTCCTCTTATTAATTACCCCTTTTACTTTTCCACCTTTTTCCTCTCTCTTATCCTCTCAGCGTACACACACTCTCTCTCAAGTACTTTATCAACATTTTTTTTATCTGAAGTCGATGGTGAATCTGTTTCTCTGATAATTCTTGTCCAGTCAATTCCAATAGGTGACATGTCGTTTTTCTTTGGGTGTCCAGTTAAAACTAACTGCTTACATGTCAACCTGCAAATAGACCTCCGCCCACTTGCTGTTGCTTTTTCCATCCTCTCTCTCCTCTGCAACTTTATTGTTGCTTTTTCCCTCCTCTCTCTCCTCTGCAACTTTACCTCTGCAACTTTACTGTTGCTTTTTTCCTCTCTCTCTCACCTGTCCAGCTGTCAATCACAGAATGTCCAGTCTTCCCCCTCATGACCTGCAACCGGTTGAAAGTGGAACACGGATAACCAGTTTTGTGCAAATTTTTTTCGGATCGAGTTAACCTTGCAAAGTTTCCCAAAAAGTGGGTTAGTTTAGCAAAAGCCCCATATTTTATTAATAAATATTTTTGTCAATTAAATAATATATATATATAGATAGATTGTGACTTATATAACTTTCCATAAACTATGACAATATTATTTTATTAATTTTTTCCTCTAGTATCAACCACAACGTGCTACATAGAAATATGTATGACTAATCTATGTAAAAAAATTATACTCGTATTAAACTAATTTATATCCAATTTTATGTAGAAGTAAAATACTCAAGTACAAGTTCAAGAAGCTGGTGTTAACGCAGTAAGTTCACTTCTACATCCCTGAGCCTGCTGATCTCTTTGGTAAAGATATCGATCTCTATATAAGTCGAATGCCTCCATAAATTTGTCGCGAGCCTTCCCCATTTGAGTGAGGATCAACCTACGAGCGACAATTGTATTCGGGGAGCCACAAAGTTCATGTAAAGTGTTAACCTATTCCGAGCTTCTGCAAGGGCTGCCGGCTATCTTGCTCTCGCTATGTCGCAACTTTTGTCGCAACTTGTAAGACGAACAACATACGTTTGTGTCGCTATACGTCTCGAACACTTGCAAATCCCGGCCATTAATTTCAGTCTTATAGTGAACGGACCATCCTCGTGAAGCTGCAAGGATGAGGTTCAGTCAGGAGATGTACTCTTCAGCAGCACCTGGTTGGGCTCAGAGGATTGCAAAGAGGTGCTATACCCGATTCACGAAACCCCGAATGACCCGAATCTGAACTCAACCCAAGTTTGAATTCGGCCCGAACTTTTATCGAAACTCAGGGGATTCGACCTTTTATTGATCCGATAGCTGAAACTGTCAAGCTTAATTCCAACAAATCCTATAATCAAGAACAAGAATCAAATAGATTGTTATTCAGAAATGTAAAGAGGTATTTGCGTGGAGGATTTTAGAATTGTGTTTTTTTCTTCCAGCCACTGCAAATGGGAATTTCAATGTTGAGAGAAATGTTCCCAATTTACAAAATTGGTTTTGATACGAAATATCCCACATCGAGAAATCATGAGAAGGAAATACCCTTCATAGCCTCACATACTCCAATGATTGAATGTCGAGCTCAGTAGCGTGAGCTTATAACCCAAGCGGGGACATTAAGGTGGGGGACAGGGTCTTGGCTAGCCAGGCCGGGTCTTCGGTGGCATTCACTGACTCGCCCTCTCCAAGTAGGGAGTTGAGCTATGTGGTTCGGGCGAAGGCCTGGGTTACAAGGTTCCTAGAGCGAAGGGCACTGCGTGAGGCTGGTTTCACAGAGCAGCGACTACCTTCCGCTCCTGTCAGTGGAAGGATTACGAGTCGGTGCCACCTGGATCCACTAGCGCCTTGGCTAGCCTGGCCACAATTGGACCACCACTTTTTGCTCCTGGGTTACACAGTCAAACACGGTGTGTGTTGTATGTAGTGAGCTACATTGGAATCAATCACAGGTGTTTGTTGTTTTACTTAAATTTTATAACCTGTATCTTTTTGCTCATTCATTCACTGTTGTGATTTTATCTTATACGGAGTATCTCATTGTATTTAATATTTGTGTGGTTGAATCTGTTGCAGGTCTTGGTAGGGGAATCGCAGGGCAGCCGGGTAAAGATATCTCTGTATAAAGTAGATTGCTTCCATAAATATTTTGTGGTAAGCCTTACCCATTTGAGCAAGCCCAACAGCTCCTCTAAAAATTCTTTAAAATAGAGGAAAAAATATCAAAATCTCTAAAAATTTTACACTTCAACTTCAACAGCTCCTCTATTTTACAAATTTCTGCATTTATTATATACTACATATACTCTCTATTTCAAACAATTTCAATTTTAGCTATCCTTAAACTTTATGCAAATTGTTAAATAATTTCATACAACTAGATGAACATGAATTTTAAGTTAAAATTTTTAAAAACGTAAACAAGTTTAATTGAAATATGAACTTTAACATTTAAGTTTAACATAACTTCAAATGTCAACTAGTATAAGTTTGACATTTACGTATAACATGAGTTTTAACATAACTTAAAACTAACATGTTTAAATTAAATATCGAGTAATTCTAGCAAAACATTCAATTTAATTTTATTATAACAAATAATCCTAACTTAATTTTTGTATAAATATAACAAACTTGTCAAATTGTTGATGAAGTACAATGAATTTGCATTGATATTGAGGAGAATTAAATTTTAGAGTTTTTGTCATCTTCCTCTAAATTTAGAGAAATTTTTTCTCTTTCCTAAGGTTTCTCTATTTTAGAGATAGATATAGAGGAGCTGTTGGACCTAAAAAACTCATATTTTCTCTAAAAATTTTAACTTTCTCTATTTTACAAGAGTTGTTGGGGTTGCTCTTAACCCCCGGCCGCTATTATAGACGAGTATGGGCAAGAGGTAAAGCCCAGGCGGGCCGTTAAGCCCGGTCTATGTGCACAACGGATACCGGATTGGACACCCAAATAACAGGTACCCGTTGTTTTTTTAAATACGTTAATTTAATTAATAAATAATTATATTTATATCACATATTTAACACTTACCTATAATAAAAAGGATTAAAAAATAATCTTTTATGGTTTTAACTTTTAAGTGTTGATGTTTTTTTTTTGGATTAGGTAAGGATTTGGATAGGCCGGCCTATCCAAGGGCATCTTCGCGGATGAGATCCCACAGATCTGTATTGTATGTTAGCTGGGTCCCCACAGGCAAGTGACCAAGATGTGCAACCTTGTCAGCCACTCTGTTTCCATTACGCGGGACATGGGTGTAGGAAACCTTCCCTAGGGTATTTATCAGGATCTGGATATCAGACATAATCATCTCAATTTCCCAAAGATACCTTCCTTTCTTTTGTAAATAGTCAATGATAATTTTCGAGTCTCCTTCAATGATCCAGTTTCGGGCATCAAGCTTCTTTGCCTCAAGAATCCCCAGTTTTAAAGCAAGCGCCTCCGCTTTCAATGGGGATAGACGTCCAAGTTTATTGCAGGCCATGGAAATCACTTTTCCAGTCCAGTCTCGAATAATGACTCCGACACTGCAATCCCCATCTTGCAGGGCGGAACCATCAAAATTTAATTTTAATATCCCAGCAGGTGGGCGTTTTCATTTCCGGTGGGTTGGTTTTGTTTGTGGTTTTGGTGTGCCCCAACATCTCTTAGAATGTGGTTTTTCTAGCTGGTTCATATTCAGTTGGTCATTAAGCGTGACGACCCTCTTCCAAGATTCAGAATGTTGTTGGAGGAAGTTTTCGATGTTGGTTATAGATGGAGGGGGGTGGTTTCTGAAAGCCACACAAGTGTTGATGTTTGTGGCTAATACGTGTTGACGATGTTGGTATTGCTATGAACTCTTTTTTTTTATAAGTTAAGAATTCGAGGGCCAGACAGGCCTGTCACCTCGAGAGGCCGACAAAGTCGGCATACGGCAAACCGTCAAAACATACAATAAAAAAAAGGTGCAAACCAGGCAGTGATAAGCAAACAAATCTGATCGACCTAGCAAACCTAATCCTAACACGTTGGGGACAACATAGACTACGAACCGATGCCAAGCGCCTCCAAGCAGCAACACCGCTGGCCAGCGGTACATCAGTAGTCCCTGTGGGCAGTGAAGACGAACCTAGCTCCAAGGAAATTTCCGGATCACGGAGACGCCTCGATACCCACCGCCTCGACCCCAGGCAGACCCGACTCCGAGACACAAGAGCCCCAACTAAGAAAAGGACCGCCGAGACCAACCAAAAGAGCAGCCGAGAACCACCCAAGTACAACGCACCTGAAAACCCTTTCAGGATTTTATTGGGACCCTTTCGGGATTTAGTCAAACCCTTTCGGGATTTATATATATATATATATATAAAGCAGTAGGTTTTGTGTTCCATTTATTTCCTCCAACCAGAAGCCATTACTTTTTAGTTTTTAATTGATGCATCCAGCAGGCACATTACTGTACCCTCCCCAACCCATGCAAAGCAAGGCAAAGTAGATACGGAGATCCCGGAAAATCCTTGCGCAGCAAGCACCAGACCGAGGCCGGACGCACAGAGCAAGACACCACAACCGGAGGAGGAGGGGCGGAGAGAAGCGAAGCCATCGAACCAAGTACACCAAAGCACCAAACGCACGACGCTACCGGCCAACAAAGGAGACCCGAAAACGTAAAGGGTGAGAAAGAAAAAGGTTTGCTGCAGAGAGGCGCCCAAAGCCAGCCCAACCCAACGCCAACAACCCCGCAAAGCGATGAGACGAGCAAGAGGATCGAGCAAGAGCGAAGATGAGCCATTCCAGGCCGGAAACCCCAACCCAAATGATAGGACGGGGGACCCAATCGACCTCGCCTAAACCGAAATAGCTCAGGAGGAGAGATGAATACAAGAACCAAGGCGAGGCAAAGCGAGATAGGCTGATAGAAATTGAACTCGATGGGTGCAGATGAACCAGATATGGCTGAATCCAGGTCGGCGCTACCGGAGCTGGAGACCGACCACCGGAGAGCGGAGATTAGCCAATTGAAATCAGGGTTGAGCCAAGGAGGAATTGAGAACGGAAGTGTGTGAAGGACGATTTTAGGCTCTTCCCTCTCTCTAGAAGTCATAGGGTTTACAAGAACATGAACTCTTTTATACAACCAAGCAGCTCATTTTATGGTTTCGTAGTATTTAAAAAAAATAAAAAAATAAGGTAAAAAAATAATTAAAAAAATGTGAAAATGAATACAAAAGTTATCTAGCTTAGTTGGTAAAAGGTGGGAAGGAAGTATAAGGGAAACAAGAGGTCATAGGTTCAAATTAGATTTTTTTATTTTCTTTTAATATTTTCATAAGATTATTCATTATGTTACACATATTTTTAAAAACTCTTCTAATATTTACGTCTATGAACGGCAATTGGACTAGAGAATGCGATTGCATTATAAGGTCGCAATTGAACAGATCGAGCAAGTTCGAATTGACGCAACATAAAACCAATTTTTCTACTATCAATGTCATATGAAAACCACAATTTATAAGTTTTTGGCTATATTTTTCTTTTAATATTTTCATAAGATTATTCATTATGTTACACATATATTTTAAAAAATTCTTCTAATTTTTACTTCTATGAAATTTTTTTACTATCAATGTCATATTTAAACCACAATTTATGAGGTTTTTTTTTTTGTCATACTTTTCAATATCCTATCATTTTTTTTTCCATTTACCAATGACAAATTCTTTAAAAAATTTATAATTTTCTTTGAATATTTAAAAAAAATCTTAATCATGCTACACACATATGACATATATATAAATTATAAAATTATTGTATGAGGATTTTTTGTGATAAAATATCATATTTATACCACAATTTATGGTTTTCTCTCAATATATTTTTTAAAAATTTCTTTATTATATATACCGAGAAAAAATAAATTTCCCGACCAAAAATTTCACCCCCCCTCCAGCAATTCCTGCAGCCGCCACTGTTTGTAAGTATGGAGTATTAGTTTTTCAGTAGCGGTTCAGTGTTTAATTGTTTATGTTTTAAGGGTTTTTTTTAAACAAGGTAATAGTTAGGGAATCCGTCGTCGAAGGATTTGAGATTTAGAGTCGTATCGGCCATCAGCAGCTCGATATTCCAAGGGCAAGACCAATCACCCAAGCGAGCCTTTATGATGACCAAGTAGTCCCCTTCTATGAGGAGTTTCTGAATTTCCAGGCTTTTTGCCCTTACTACGCCCATGTGAAGTCCTAAAGCCTCGGTGTTAACCGCCGAATTGTTATTACAAGGACCACAACCAGTCGAGTACAAGTTGCCTAGATGGTCCCTAATTGCAAACTCGTAAGCTCCCTTACCAGACTGTAGGTGTGAACCATCAAAATTGAGCTTGTGGTACCCTTGTGGCGGTTTTTCCCACCGTAGTTCTTGTTTTTGTATATTTGTAGCAGACTATGATTTGTTATTTTGTCCTGGCTGGTTGTTGGTAAAGCTTTTTTTGTCGTTGGATTGAGTATCCAAATGCCCAGACCATGTGAGACGAGTTGTATTGCAGAATAGAGCAATGGCTTGACAGGAAGAAGGCCTCTCATTTTGGAAAACCAGTTGGTTACGAAAGAACCAAAGGCCCCACCAAGTAATAGCTAGGTTATTCATGTTTTTCTTTCCTACCATTGCATAAACATTATTGAGAATGGTATTTGGTTTTGTGGTTTCGTCGATGCCAGAGATGTAAGGTAAACTAATGCGCAATACATGAAGGAGTGCTCCGGTCATAGGGCATTTAAGCAGGAGATGGAAATTAGACTCCGTAGAGCAGTTGCAGACTTGCAGAAATTGCATCCCGACGGAACCCCAACATGCGATTGTACGTTGTAAACGTTCTGACGTCGGTAAACCATTGGCGGTTATTTTCCATAAGAAGTGATTAATCTTTGGTGGAATATCGAGATTCTGACGTCGGTAAACCATTGACGTCGGTAAACTATGATGTTTTGAATGTTGTCAGGTGCTAGCAAACCTTGTAAGTCATTGGTAAGAGCATTTGTATTCCAAGTGTTATTGCCGGTTATAAATCTATCAAAGGACCAGGCAAGGGTGTTACTATGAATCGGTAGTAGTGCCTCCTTCTGTAGAGGGGTTTGGCTTGCCCAGTTGTCGCTCCAGAACTTGACTAAGTGTCCATCCCCAATTGACCAGCGTAGGCCAGTTTTGAATAGATGTCTAATAGCAGTCAGTTTAGACCATTGCCATGAAGTGTTACCTTTTTTGGCATAGTCCATCAGCGCAGTTCCTTTGAGGTATTTACTATTTAGCGGAGATAACCCTAACCCAGATATTGGTTGGTTCTGCAATGATTTTTCACAACAGTTTCATCTGTAGTGCTATGTTCATAGTTTCAGCTTTGTAAATCCCTAATCCTCAAGATAAAGTGTCATAGCAAATTTTATCCTAGCTGACAAGCGGTGTAGCGTTCGTTCCTTTGTTCCAGAAGAAGTGTCTGTAAACTTTGTCGAGTTCATGTAGTATAGATGAAGGCATCATAAAAGCCTGCATTATGAACAGCGGTTGTGCGCTCAGGTTTGCCTTTAGGAGGACCCGACGACCCTTTGCGAACAGAGACGCCGCCTTCCATTTGGACATCTGTTGTTTAGCTTTGAGGATAATATAAGCAAAAGTGTTTCGGTTAACCCTACCATTGATTGAAATACCCCAAATTATTTTTGGGCTATTTCTTATTTTTATTTAATTATATAAATCTATATTATATTATATATCTTGTGAATTTGGTCATTTAATAAATTCACCTAAGATATATGGTATGAATTAGAATAATTAAATTATTCTAAAGAGAAATAATATATGAGTTGATTTAATTACATAAATACTCTTATTATTTAATTTATAGCGTTAAATTAAATAATATTCATTCCGCTAAGGTAAATAAACCTATCTTCTATCTCCATCTTTATCCTCTTATTTTTATTTTTCTTTTATTTCTTTTCCTTAAAATCTTCCATCTACTCCTAATCTTTATCCTAAATTGATTTTTAATCCTAAAGGAATAAAAAATCTAACTTTTATCTAAACCTAATTCAACAATATAGATACACATCAAAATCCTAGGGTTACCACAACCCACAAACACACAGCATCACTGTTCTCTCATCCTTCTCTCCCAGTTCTCCCGTGCCGTGACTTCCACCCTTGCCCGAGCCCGCCGGCGACCCTGAACCACCACCGCCTGACCATCGCCTTGCCGCCGAGACCCACTTTAGTCACGGCCCTGCCCGGAAGCGCGCCCACGAACAGCCAAGACCACAACATTATTTTGTCAATTAACTAAAAACTATATATAAACTATATATAGATAGATTGTGACTTATATAACTTTCTATAAACTATGACAATATTATTTTATTAATTTTTTCCTCTAGTATCAACCACAACGTTACATAGAATTTTTTTTCCCCTAAGATAAACCACAACTCGCCACGCTATGCATCAGTTTTAGTATATGTATATAGATAGATAGATAAATAGATTGGGTTTGTAACCTATACCCCAATAAGACTTTTGTTTTGGAAAATATTTTTCTAATTAAAATGTTTTAGTTCTATTTTAAAGCAGTAAGTTCAAGCTGATAATATTGCCTACTTTCAAGAAGCTGGTGTTTAAAGCAGTAAGTTCACTTCTACATCCCTAAGCCTGCTGATATATATTGCACTTATCCCTGATCTCTTTGGTAAATATATCTCTATATAAGTCGAATGCCTCCATAAATTTGTCGCGAGCCTTCCTCATTTGAGTGAGGATCAACCTAGGAGCGACATTGTATTCAGGGAGCCACAAAGTCCATGTAAAGTGTTAGCCTATTCCGAGCTTCTGCAAGGGCTGCTAGCTATCTTGCTCTCGCTATGTCGCGACTTTTATTGCATTGGGATAAAATGACAATAATACCTTCATGGTTTGAATGAGTAGTAGTTGTAATCCAAAGAATAGATAAAGTGCAAATTTACAAGTTCTTAAGCAAAACAAGTTGATAGCTCTCTCGGTTTCTTTGATTAATACATGGCTCGACACTTCATCTTGTCTCAACCCTCGATCTCTTTCGCATTGTTATTGTATAGTTGTGAGGATCGTGTTGCCTTTGGCTAGAATGATCAGTATGGTATACTCTTGTAAGACGAAAAGCATACGTTTGTGTCGCTATACGTCTCGAACACTTGCAAATCCCGTAAGCTGCAAGGATAAGGCTCAGTCAGGAGATGTACGTTCAAACTTGTTGCAAAGGAGGGGAAAGTAATAAAATAGGTTGTACTCTTCAGCAGCACCTGGTTGGGCTCAGAGGATTGCAAAGAGGTGCTATACCCAATCCGACCTGATTCACGAAACCCCGAATGACCCGAATCTGAACTCAACCCAAGTTTCAATTCGACCCGAACTTTTATCGAAACTCAGGGGATTCAACCTTTTATTGATCCGATAGCTGAAACTGTGAAGCTTAATTCCAACAAATCCTATAATCAAGAACAAGAATCAAATAGATTGTTATTCAGAAATGTAAAGAGGTATTTGCGTGGAGGATTTTAGAATTGTGTTTTTTTCTTCCAGCCACTGCAAATGGGAATTTCAATGTTGAAAAATGTTCCCAATTTACAAAATTGGTTTTGATACGAAATATCCCACATCGAGAAATCAGGAGAAGGACATACCCTTCATAGCCTCACATACTCCAATGATTGAATGTCGAGCTTAGTAGCGTGAGCTTATAACCCAAGCGGGGACATTAAGGTGGTGGGACAGGGTCTTGGCTAGCCAGGCCGGGTCTTCGGTGGCATTCGCTGACTCGCCCTCTCCAAGTAGGGAGTTGAGCTATGTGGTTTGGGCGAAGGCCTGGGTTACAAGGTTCCTAGAGCGAAGGGCACTGCGTGAGGCTGGTTTCACAGAGCAGCGACTACCTTCCGCTCCTGTCAGTGGAAGGATTACGAGTCGGTGCCACCTGGATCCACTAGCGCCTTGGCTAACCTGACCACAATTGGACCACCACTTTTTGCTCCTGTGGTTACACAGGCAAACACGGTGTGTGTTGTAGTGAGCTACATTGGAATCAATCACAGGTGTTTGTTGTTATTGCTATGAACTCTTTTATACAAGCAAGCAGCTCATTTTATGGTTTCGTAGTATTTAAAAAAAAATAAAAAATGTGAAAAGGAATACAAAAGTTGTCTAACTTAGTTGGTAAAAAGTGGGAAGAAAGTATAAGGAAACAAGAGTTCATGGGTTCAAATCAGATTTTTTTATTTTTCTTTTAATATTTTCATAAAATTATTCATTATGTTACACATATTTTAAAAAAAACTCTTATAATATTTATGTCTATGAATTTTTTTTACTATCAATGTCATATGTAAACCACAATTTATGAGTTTTTGGCTATATTTTTCTTTTAATATTTTCATAAGATTATTCATTATGTTACACATATATTTTAAAAAATTCTTCTAATTTTTACTTCTATGAAATTTTTTTACTATCAATGTCATATTTAAACCACAATTCATTATGTTACCGTTGTTCTTGTTTTTGTATATTTGTAGCAGACTATGATCTGTTATTTTGTCCTGGCTGGTTGTTGGTAAAGCTTTTTTTGTCGTTGGATTGAGTATCCAAACGCTCAGACCATGTGAGACGAGTTGTATTGCAGAATAGAGCAATGGCTTGACAAGAAGGAGGCCTCTCATTTTGGAAAACCAGTTGGTTACGAAAGAACCAAAGGCCCCACCAAGTAATAGCTAGGTTATTCATGTTTTTCTTTCCTACCTTTGCATAAACATTATTGAGAAGGGTATTTGGTTTTGTGGTTTCGTCGATGCCAGAGATGTAAGGTAAACTAATGCGCAGTACATGAAGGAGTGCTCTGGTCATAGGGCATTTAAGCAGGAGATGGAAAGTAGACTCCGTAGAGTAGTTGCAGACTTGCAGAAATTGCATCCCGACGGAACCCCAACATGCGATCGTACGTTGTAAACGTTCTGACGTCGGTAAACCATTGGTGGTTATTTTCCATAAGAAGTGCTTAATCTTCGGTGGAATATCGAGGTTCTACAGCCAGTGGCAATTGAATTGGGAGTTCCCGTTATGCAACGAAATAATGGTTGTTGCCGAATTAGTGGAGAACCAACCATCCTTACTTGGACCCCAATAGAGCCTGTCGGTGAATTTATTTGTTGGAAGCCTAATGTCTATGATGTTTTGAATGTTGTTAGGTGCTAGCAAACCTTGTAAGTCATTGGTAAGAGCATTTGTATTCCAAGTGTTATTGCCGGTTATAAATCTGTCAAAGGACCAGGCAAGGGTGTTACTATGAATCGGTATTAGCTAGTGCCTCCTTCTGTAGAGGGGTTTGGCTTGCCCAGTTGTCGCTCCAAAACTTGACTGAGTGTCCATCCCCAATTGACCAGCGTAGGCCAGTTTTGAACAGATGTCTAATAGCAGTCAGTTTAGACCATTGCCATGAAGTGTTACCTTTTTTGGCATAGTCCATCAGCGCAGTTCCTTTGAGGTATTTAGCGGAGATAACCCTAACCCAGATATTGGTTGGTTCTGCAATAATTTTCCACAACAGTTTCATCTGTAGAGCAATGTTCATAGTTTCAGCTTTGTAAATCCCTAATCCTCAAGATAAAGTGTCAGAGCAAATTTTATCCTAGCTGACAAGCGGTGTAGCGTTCGTTCCTTTGTTCCAGAAGAAGTGTCTGTAAACTTTGTCGGGTTCATGTAGTATAGATGAAGGCATCATAAAAGCCTGCATTATGAACAGCGGTTGTGCGCTCAAGTTTGCCTTTATGAGGATCCGACGGCCCTTTGCGGACAGAGACGCCGCCTTCCAGTTGGACATCTGTTGTTTAGCTTTGAGGATAATATCAGCAAAAGTGTCTCGGTTAACCCTACCATTGATTGAAATACCCCAAATTATTTTTGGGCTATTTCTTATTTTTATTTAATTAAATAAATCTGTATTATATTATATATCTTGTGAATTTGGTCATTTAATAAATTCACCTAAGATATATGGTATGAATTAGAATAATTAAATTATTCTAAAGAGAAATAATATATGAGTTGATTTAATTACATAAATCCTCTAAATACTCTTATTATTTAATTTATAGAGTTAAATTAAATAATATTCATTCCGTAAAGGTAAATAAACCTATCTTCTATCTCCTTCTTTATCCTCTTATTTTTATTTTTCTTTTATTTCTTTTCCTTAAAATCTTCCATCTACTCCTAATCTTTATCCTAAATTGATTTTTAATCCTAAATGAATCAAAAATCTATCTTTTATCTAAACCTAATTCAACAATCTATTACTAACTATTAAAACAAAAGCCTTACCGATGACGTGGCGCCCTCCCCTTAATTCTAGGCTTTTCAACCAATCACCTTAGCCTAAATTACAATTTTAGTAGTTTTAAAAAAAACAATGGGATTAATTCAAAACATAAAATAAATAATAAGGAAACATAAAATTAATATTAGTAATCTGTATCTATATATATCTATATATACTACTATAATTGCTTTTTCAACCATCTATTACTAACTATTAAAACAAAAGCCTTACCGATGACGTGGCGCCCTCCCCTTAATTCTAGGCTTTTCAACCAATCACCTTAGTCTAAATTACAATTTTAGTAGTTTTTTTAAAAAAACAATGGGATTAATTCAAAACATAAAATTAATAATAAGGAAACATAAAATTAATATTAGTAATCTGTATCTATATATATCTATATATACTACTATAATTGTTTTTTCAACCAATGGGTTTAATTCAAAATATTTAATTATTTAAACTTTTACTATTATTTTATAATATTAATTTAATAGATTACTAAGCTTTTATTTATAAAAAAATCACGACATGGCGCGGGGATATAATATCATTTCCCATTTTATGATAATTAGCATATGCTTTTGGTATGTCAACTATCGCCTAAAATAGCTTAATTGATTTAACAATTATTATAATTATAATTATAATTCATATTCATATTCTTTTTAGGATAACATGTACACACTTTCCATATTACTTAAATATATAAATATCTACTTTGCTATCCAATATCTAATGTAATATATACTTTTGATTTCTTTTTCACTCATCTACCCATTTTTTAATGCATGAAAATTCAAATGATTAGTTTAATTTATAATGCATATCCACTTATGGAATATTTCAATATGATTATATCTTTATGATTATTCTTAATTATCTTATTGCCTTTTACTTTTTTCTGAAAATCTAATTGGTTAATTTAATTTTGAATGCATATCCATTTATGAAATATTTTTATTTGATTTTATTTGATTCTATCTACAAGATCTACAGGATTTTTCTTAATTATCTTTTTGCCTTTTACTTTTGCCCAACTATCTTATAAATAATACACTTGGTACTGAATATTGTCAGTCATCCTAACCGTTTTCTATTATCCTCATTTGATAGGTTGAAATGACAAGAGTAGTTGCCTTGGTTGAGCAGTTTGTAGGCGTTTACGAAATCATCCCAACCGTTTATATACTACATATTATACACTTTACTTTATTATTTTCTAACCGCTAATATGTGTATTTTTGTCTGCAATTTTTTAGTATTATTTAATATTCACAACTTTACTATTAAATTGCGCGCCATTGGCGCGGGTATATGACTAGTATAGATACACATCAAAATCATAGGGTTACCACAACCCACAAACACACAGCATCACTGTTCTCTCATCCTTCTCTCCCAGTTCTCCCGTGCCGTGACTTCCACCCCTGCCCGAGCCCGCCGGCGACCCTGAACCACCACCGCCTGATCATCGCCTTGCCACCGCGCGCCCACGAACAGCCAAGACCACAACATTATTTTGTCAATTAACTAAAAACTATATATAGATAGATTGTGACTTATATAACTTTCTATAAACTATGACAATATTATTTTATTAATTTTTTCCTCTAGTATCAACCACAACGTTACATAGAATTTTTTTTCCCCTAAGATAAACCACAACTCGCCACGCTATGCATCGATTTTAGTATATATATATATATAGATAGATAGATAGATAGATAGATAGATAGATAGATAGATTGGGTTTGTAACCTATACCCCAATAAGACTTTTGTTTTGGAAAATATTTTTCTAATTAAAATGTTTTAGTTCTATTTTAAATTAGGTTGTTATGATTTGTCTTTCATTTTTGGATAAGAAATCTTTTCCAATTTAGACCATATGCTCTTTACGATAGAAAACCCGATCTTTTATATAATATGTATAAATTAATAAATGTATAATACATATTCAGTTATATTGAAACATAAGCTAATATCGTGGACCAAAAAAAATTAATATCGAAATATATGTATGTATAGTTTTTTTTTTTTTTGTTCCAAATATGTATGTATAGATTAATAGCAAACATATATGACTAATCTATTTAAAAAATTATATTCAACTAATTTATATCCAATTTTATGTAGAAGTAAAATACTTAAGTGCAAGTTAAAGTAACACATACAGAGTGATCATCGATCAGGTGGTTGGGGCGTCTGGATTGCTTACACCTGCTGATAATATTGCCTACTTTCAAGAAGCTGCTGTTTAAAGCAGTAAGTTCACTTCTACATATCCCTAAGCCTGCTGATATATATTGCACTTATCCCTGATCTCTTTGGTAAATATATCTCTATATAAGTCGAATGCCTCCATAAATTTGTCGCGAGCCTTCCTCATTCGAGTGAGGATCAACCTACGAGCGACATTGTATTCAGGGAGCCACAAAGTTCATGTAAAGCGTTAGCCTATTCCGAGCTTCTGCAAGGGCTGCTGGCTATCTTGCTCTCGCTATGTCGCGACTTTTATTGCATTGGGATAAAATGTCAATAATATCTTCTTGGTTTGAATGAGTAGTAGTTGTAATCCAAAGAAAGGATAAAGTGCAAATTTACAAGTTCTTAAGCAAAACAAGTTGATAGCTCTCTCGGTTTCTTTGATTAATACATGGCTCGACACTTCATCTTGTCTCAACCCTCGATCTCTTTCGCATTGTTATTGTATAGTTGTGAGGATCGTGTTGCCTTTGGCTAGAACGATCAGTATGCTATACTCTTGTAAGACGAAAAGCATACGTTTGTGTCGCTATACGTCTCGAACACTTTCAAACTTGTTGCAAAGGAGGGGAAAGTAATAAAATTAGGTTGTACTCTTCAGCAGCACCTGGTTGGGCTCAGAGGATTGCAAAGAGGTTCTGTACCTGATCTGACCCGATTCACGAAACCCCGAATGACCCGAATCTGAACTCAACCCAAGTTTGAATTCGACCCGAACTTCTATCGAAACTCAGGGGATTCAACCTTTTATTGATCCGATAGCTGAAACTGTTGAGCTTAATTCCAACAAATCCTATAATCAAGAACAAGAATCAAATAGATTGTTATTCAGAAATGTAAAGAGGTGTTTGCGTGGAAGATTTTGGAATTATGGGTTTTCTTCCAACCACTGCAAATGGGAATTTAAGTGGAAAACCAGCAACTAAACTGAACTCAGCAGGAAAAATCTTTCCAATTTACAAAATTGGTTTTGATACGAAATATCCCACATCGAGAAATCATGAGAAGTATGTACCCTTCATAGCCTCACATACTCCAATGATTGAATGTCGAGCTCAGTAATGCGAGCTTATAACCCAAGCGGGGGCATTAATGTGGTGGGACAGGGTCTTAGCTGGCCGGGTCTGCGGTGGGGGGCTTTCACTGACTCGTCCTCTCCGTAGGGAGTTGAGCTATGTTTTTTGGGCGAAGGCCTGGGTTACAAGGTTCCATTGGAATCAATCACAGGTGTTTGTTGTTTTATTTCAAACTAGTTTTATTACTAGCACAATATTTTTTTAATAAATTTTTTTATATAAAATAACTTTGAATTAATATAAATTTTGATTGAATTGGGTTAAAAACAGACATCTAATAAAATGCCCAAATATAAATTCAGTACTTTAATTTAAAGGAACAAAATTTTATGGCATGGGCGGAGTGTTGGATCTGCGTTTTATTGGCCCTATCATATTTTTTGAATCTTGAATTAAAAAAGGTGGGTAATTTTATCATTTATTTCAGTTTAATTGGGCTAAAAACGGATCTATCTTTCTAATTGGACGTTGCTATCTTTAAACATGATGAAAACATAAATTTATAAGATTTATTTTATCACCCAAAAAATTAATATTTATTTAGATTTGGTCAAATTTAATACTCTATATATCTTATAGAAAATTCTAGTGATTCTATCTACTTCATCCAGGACTCAACAAAAAAAAAGGACAAATTTGGTAAGTGTCCACATTTTGGGCAAAAATTAAGCCCTAGGACAAAAAAGGAATAAATTAGGAGGGTGTCCAAAAATTCCAATTTTGCCATTCCTTCCCATTTTTCTCCTTTCCATTTTTTAATTTGACTATTGACTGGTCAAAGGCATTGACTTTTTGTGACACATGTGTGGTGACATGTAAATTTTGTGATTACACAGTTTCGTTTTTTTTTTTACGGGGTCATTGTCACCACTCTTTGACAGTGGTGACAGTGGTGACACGTGTGTGGTGACATGAAATTTTTTTTATTACAGTTTCGTTTTTTGAGTTTTTTTTTTGTTTTTTTTATACGGGGTCACTGTCACCACTCTTTAACAGTGGTGACACGTGTGTGGTGACATGAAATTTTTTTTATTACAGTTTTGTTTTTAGAGTTTTTTTTTTACGGGATCACTGTAACCACTCTTTGACAGTGGTGACACGTGTGTGGTGACATGAAATTTTTTTTATTACAGCTTCGTTTTTAAAGTTTTTTTTACGGGGTCACTGTCACCACTCTTTGATAGTGATGACAGTGGTGACACGTGTGTGGTGACATGAAATTTTTTTTATTACAGTTTCATTTTTAGAGTTTTTTTTACGGGGTCACTGTCGCCACTCTGTCAACACTCTTTGACAGTGGTGACACGTGTGTGGTGACATGAAATTTTTTTGATTACAGTTTCGTTTTTAGAGTTTTTTTTACGGGGTCACTATCACCACTCTTTAACAGTGGTGATAGTGGTGACACGTGTGTGGTGACATGAAATTTTTTTTATTACAATTTCGTTTTTAGAGTTTTTTTTACGGGGTCACTGTCACCACTCTTTAACATGGTGACAGTGATGACACGTACATGGCAGTAGATTCAACAAATTACTAAAGAAATGGAGTTTGTTAATCGGAATCTAATTGAAGCTACTTGTTTTTCCCTATCACAGCAACAACTTCCACCATTTTTGTGCGCTCCCTTAACTAACAAAACGTGAATCAAGCCGGTAAAATACTCATAAATCCCAATGTTCTAGAGCAATCAAAAGATGTGAAAGGGATCCAAATTGATCAGTTAAAGCAAAACCAGAGTCTCCACAATACAAAACAAAGATCCAATTTAGAAAGGGAAGCAAATCAGGGACGGACCTCGAAAGAAAAAAAATATCAGATCTTCTGCATCCATCCTCTCACTTGTAATCTCTTTGATGACGAACATGCTTAAACTGATTAATAGCATCATTGTGGGCACCGTCACCGCCATTGATGACACCGATGCCTCTCTTGTTCTTGTGGTTGTGTAGTCGGTGCCGCAGAACGGCGGCGGGAGCGCAAAAGGCGCTTCGAGGTCTAGATTCATTAGCAGTAAATCATCTTCGGCTCGTCGCAGTCGGCGTCGCAGAACGACGACGGGGGAGCGGATTCGATCTGGCCTCACTGTGTCGTCATCATCATCAGAGTAATAGCGCTCCGATCCTTCGATCTGGCCTTCGGAGCAGTCAGATCTGAATTCGAGGGGAGACGGCGGAAGGAAGGGAGATATTATCACTTCGATCTGGCCTTCGGAGCATGTCTTGCAGTAATCACTCTCTCGCTCTCTCAATTGCTCTTAATTGAATCCAAACCGTCACTTGCTCGTGCTACTATAACCGAAACAACAATGGGGAAGAAGGGTGTCGGGATCCACCTGTTGACGTCGCGGTTGCAGCGAACCAGATCGATGGCCGGAAAACCCCACTCGAAGCCAGATTTGGAGAAGACTCTCCAATCTCCGATGTGATTTGCAGCCAATCTCTGAATCTCCATGTCGCCTCCTCTATGCAGGCATCCTAAGAGCTTTCACCTTTATGCTGTCGGCAACAACCTCCGCCGCCGAAAGAGCAACTTGAGCGAGCTGTAGGGATCGGAATCGTCCGCGGGAGTTGGCCGGAGTGATAAGGCAGTGGAGGTCGAGGAGGGGAACCGGCGCCGTGGAGGTCCGGGGGGGAGTTCTGAGATGCGGATGAGGACTAGAATGGGAAGCAGATCTAAGAGCCTCAAGAAGAAGGGGAGCCGGGAAGGGAGGGGTAAAATAAGGTAAGGGTAGTTTAGGAATTATGAAAGTTTTTTGGACAAATGCTAGCAAAGCTCAATCCGTGGGACAATTTCTAAATGGCCCAAAGGCCTTTCTTGAAAAAAAAACTACTTCATGCATGAGCAAAATTAAATACTCTGTACGTATATAAACAAAATAAATAACTATACAACCAATAAAGAAATAAAAATAATCAAATCAAATATAAATTGACCCCCAAATCTCACCATTTGCATCTCCTTCAACCCCGTTAGATTTTTTGGTCTAATATATATTATTATATTTGATTAGTTAAATTGGATATGTTTTCAACAATAAGTGTATTATGTGTATAATATATATTAATTGATGTGGGCCAAAAATATAATACAATTTTATTTCAGAAAATGACACATAAGCAAAAATAATCCCGTTTTAATCCAGAAAATTCCAGGTATGTGAAATCGCACTAAAGACCGTTTCAGGCCTCTATTTTAGTATTTTATATAGATTTATGACCTGTATCTTTTTGTTCATTCATTCACTTTTGTGATTTTATCTTATACAGTATCTCCTTGTATTTAATATTTGTGTGGTTGAATCTGTTGTGTTAAAATTAGATTGGATGAAAAAGTCAAATTATAATTGATTAATTTTTTTTTAGAATACATTCGTATTCTATGCCCTCAAATTATATGTTAAAAATCCCTAAATAAAACAGTAATGAATCCAAATTGTGAATATTTAATTTGTGAATCCAAATTACTGTGAATATTTAATTTGTGAATCCAAATTACTCAAAAAACTAGTGTACGACTTTTCCCAAGCACGGGAATTACGGTGTAGTGAATATATGTTATTGTATATTATGTTGTTTTGGTTCGGAGGTGAAGTTGGTTGGTTGTTTGACTTGTTTCTATATATAAAAACTAGTTTTATTACTCGCCCGTCGCGCGATATGTTAATAAATTTTATTATATAACCATCTTTGAATTAATATAAATTACTACTCCGTATAAAGTAACTATATAATCTTCAATTATGATAAAAAAGCTTAAGTATTAAATCTAAAAGAAAAGGAATATAGCATAAATTCCATATGTAAATTCAATCCATTTTTATTTATACAAAAGTAAATAAATATTGATATTATTTATAACAAAATATTATCAAAATATAACTAAGTAAGATATGATAATAACTTATTAATTAATGTAATATTGGATAGATTATTTGATCTAAAAATATAAGTTTTCTAACTAATTATAAGATATAAGGTTGAATATTTATAAGAATAAGTGGGACCATTAATTGATATGACAAAATTATATTGGTTTATTAATTGATGTGGCTAAAAAATATAACACCATATTAATCCATAATAGGACATGTATGCAAATTGCTACGGAATATGACATGTATGTGAATTGCACCAGAACTCGTTTCAGGCCTATGTTTTAGTATTTTATATAGATTTTGACTATATAATGTTAAATGTTAATGTTATGCTATAATTAATTATTTAAAAATTAATTATAAAGATTCAAATCAATTGATTCAGGAAAAAATTTGCCAAATAGGCACTTTTTTTCGACAAATTGGTGAATTGTCCACCTTTTTGGACAAATTAGCAAAATGTCCACTATATATACCCTAATTTTGATCCTAATTAACACCCCCCAAATCCTGATTTTGGACGAGACGACAGAGGAGAAACAGGAGGAGCATCGCTGGCCTCTCGCCATCTCTCGATCTCATATCTCCCTCCACCGCCGATTCCGATTGATCTTGCTTTCTTCAATTGGCCGTTCAGATTACAAAAGGACACCGATTCCGATTCCGATTTCGATGATTTTGTGTTCAATCAGTGCCATGGCGGATCTAGCGAGCGGCACCGACTCCTCCGTCCTGAATTGATCTCGGTGATTCCGATTCCGATTTCGATGATTTTGTGTTCAATCGGTTTCTTCAATTGATCTCGCTTTCTCTTGCTCGCTCCCTCTCCGACGAGATCGAGCGAGCGGCGGGTGTGGGAGGTTGCGCTTGTGCATGCTCAGATCAAGAATATATTGATCGATTGTGGGCGCGAGCGGCGGTTGTGGGCGCGAGCGGCGGTTGTGGGAGGTTGCGCTTTCTCTTGCTCTCTCCTACTCGCTTGTGCTCATATCTGTGGGAGGTTGCGCTCAGCGAGCGGAGCGGTGGTCCGGTGGAGATCTATGGAGCGGAGCAGCCAAGCGAGCGGCCGTCAAGGAGGTCTGTGCGGCGAGATCGAAGGAGGCTGGGGCGAGGGAGTGACGCCGGAGGCGGAGCCGGAGCCCGACCCAATTCCAGATCGGAAGGATTCCGGAGGAAGGAGAAGATTGTTTGTTAAATTACAAAAATGACCCAATAAATATGAGAATTACAAAAATATCTATATTTTATTACAAAAATCACCCTATAAATATGAGAAATTAAAAAACTATCTATATTTTATTATGTGATCTATAATCTATATTTTTTTAATTTTTGCACAACAAAATGTTATATTTGCACAACTTACGGTTATATTTGCACAACGTACTCTTATATTTGCACGACAAAATGTTTAAAAAATAATAAATTAAAATTAAAAATTAAAATTAAAAAAACTAGATCTGGGTCATATTTGCACAACATACTCTTATATTTGCACGACAAAATGTTAAAAAAAATAAAAAAAAACTAGACTTGGATAATATTTGCACAACTTACCGTTAAATTTGCACAACGTACTCTTATATTTGCACAACAAAATGTTTTAAAAAAAAACTAGACTTGGGTCATATTTGCTCAACATACGGTTATATTTGCACATCGTACTCTTATATTTGCACGACAAAATGAAAAAAAAAAAACTAGACTTGAGTCTTATTTGCTCAACATGCGGTTATTTTTACACATGCTCAACATACTCTCATTTTTGCATGACAAGATGTAAAAAAAAAACTAGACTTTAGTCTTATTTGCTCAACATGCGGTTATTTTTGCACATGCTCAACATACTCTTATTTTTGCACGACAAGATGTTAAAATAAAAAAAAAGAGTTAGACTATAGACAAGATGAAAAAGTTGCTATGGGCAAGACGTGGACATTTCACTAATTTGTCCCAAAATGTGGACGTTTCACCAATTAGTAAAACTTTTTAGGACATTTCACCAATTCCCCCTTGATTCAGAGCTTTATAAAATAAAACTATTTAGCCTATTGTATAATTACTAATATAATAATTCAAGTTTCATCTAGAATCTCGTGAATAAATTTAGATTATCAAGAAATAGGTTTTTTGAGATAAATCATGAAGAATTTGTTTTAGAAAATAATTAAAATTAAAATATTCAAGTTTACATGTATCCTAGCTTTCAAGTCAAAAATATTTTAAAAAATTATTCTTATTATTTTTTCACAAATTTTATTAAAATAAATCTGTAGGAATTATCGTTAACAATTTTTTTTTTAAAAATTAATATTAATTTGAACTTAAAATATAATAAAGAGGGGTAACGATTTGAATAGTCTAATAATACTCCCTCCTTTAATTAAAAACATATCACTTTGTTTTTTAATATTTTTTATTTAAAAAGATAAAACCTATATAAGGTGTCAAATTTAATTTTTTATAGTTTCATACGTATTTATAATAAATATAATAAAATAAATCTATCTATCCAAATTTGTCTATGTGGTATACTCATCATATTTGGATGAAAGCAAATTTGTCTATATAGCATTAATATAGCATATTTTTTACTAGTGTGAGTCTCGTCCCGTGCATGGATAATATATTAATACAATATTATAAATAATTTAGATAGATTCTAATAAATAAATATAATAATCTAAATATAAATAAACCCCCTCCCCCCAAAAAATAATATAGATAAAATAAAATTAGTTCAATATATTATATATAAATAAAAAAATTTCTAATCTATCGTTAATTAAATCTCATGTAATATAATAAATAGTTGATTTTAAAATATTTTAATATTCTTTTTTTATTTAATATGTAGTACATATTTATTGCGTTAGTTTACTAAAATATCTATGCACGGATGGATTGTGACTACATATTATGGTTATATAATATTTTAATAATTTATTTTGTCGTCAAAAAATAATATAGATATAAATAAAATAGTACCTATCAAATACTACATATTTATCTATTAATATTTTTGGCAAGTATGACTATGAAATATTTTTTATTTATATTTTTGTCAATTAACTAAAATATATATAGATAGATTGTGACTTATATAACTTTTTATAAACTATGACAATATTATTTTATTAATTTTTTCCTCTAGTATCAGTTTTAGTATATGTATATAGATAGATAAATAGATTGGGTTTGTAACCTATACCCCAATAAGACTTTTGTTTTGAAAAATATTTCTCTAATTAAAATGTTTTAGTTCTATTTTAAATTAGGTTGTTATGATTTGTCTTTCTTTTTTGGGTAAGAAATCTTTTCCAATTTAGACCATATGCTCTTTACGATAGAAAACCCGATCTTTTATATAATTAATACGTATAAATGTATAATACATATTCAGTTATATTGAAATATAAGCTAATATCGTGGACCAAAAAAAAAATTAATATCGAAATATATGTATATGTATATATGTATAGTTTTTTTTTTTTTGTTCGAAATATGTATGTATAGATTAATAGCAAACATATATGACTAATCTATCTAAAAAATTATATTCGACTAATTTATATCCAATTTTATGTAGAAATAAAATACTTAAGTTCAAGTTAAAGTAACACATGCTGAGTGATCATCAGGTGGTTGGGGAGTCTGGATTGCTTACACCTGCTGATAATATTGCCTACATTCAAGAAGCTGGTGTTTAAAGCAGTAAGCACTTATCCCTGATCTCTTTGGTAAAGATATCTCTATATAAGTCGAATGCCTCCATTAAATTTGTCGAGAGCCTTCCTCATTTGAGTGAGGATCAGCCTACGAGCGACATTGTATTCAGGGATCCGCAAAGTTCATGTAAAGCGGTAGCCTATTCCGAGCTTCTGTAAGGGCTGCTAGCTATCTTGCTCTCGCTATGTCTCAATCATCGATCTCTTTCGCGTTCTTATTGTATAGTTGTGAGGAACTTGTTGCCTTTGGCTAGAACGATCTGTATGGTATACTGTTGTAAGACGAAAAACATACGTTTGTGTCGCTATACGTCTCGAACACTTGCAAATCCCGGCCATTAATTTCAGTCTTAGAGTGAACGGACCATCCGAAGCTGCAAGGATCAGGTTCAGTCAGGAGATGTACTCTTCAGCAGCACCTGGTTGGGCACAGAGGATTGCAAAGAGGTGTTATACCCGATCCGACCTGATTCACGAAACCCCGAATGACCCGAATCTGAACTCAACCCAAGTTTGAATTCGACCCGAACTTTTATCGAAACTCAGGGGATTCGACCTTTTATTGATCCGATAGCTGAAACGGTTAAGCTTAATTCCAACAAATCCTATAATCTAGATCAAGAATCAAACAGATTGTTATTCAGAAATGTAAAGAGGTGTTTGCGTAGAAGATTTTGGAATTATGGGTTTTCTTCCAAGAATTTAAGTGGAAAACCAGCAACTAAACTGAACTCAGCAGGAAAAATCTTTCCAATTTACAAATTTGGTTTTAATACGAAATATCCCACATCGAGAAATCATGAGAAGTATGTACCCTTCATATCCTCACAGACTCCAATGATTGAATGTCGAGCTCAGTAGCGTGAGCTTATAACCCAAGCGGGGACATTAAGGTGGTGGGACAGGGTCTTGGTTAGCCAGGCCGGGTCTTCGGTGGCATTCACTGACTCGCCCTCTCCAAGTAGGGAGTTGAGCTATGTGGTCCGGGCGAAGGCCTGGGTTACAAGGTTTCCTAGAGCGAAGGGCACTGCGTTAGGCTGGTTTCACAGAGCAGCGACTACCTTCCGCTCCTGTCAGTGGAAGGATTACGAGTCGGTGCCGCCTGGATCCACTAGCGCCTTGGCTAGCCTGGCCACAATTGGACCACCACTTTTTTGCTCCTGTGGTTACACAGGCAAATACACCTCTTGAGAGTTGTTTTATTTCAAATTTATGATCTGCAACGGGTACGGGAATGGACACCCAAATAACAGTTCCCGTTGTTTTTTTAAATACATGAATTTAATTAATAAATAATTATATTTATAGCACATATTTAATACTGTACCTACCTATAACAAAAAGGATTAAAAAATAATCTTTCATGGTTAAGTGTTGATGTTTGTGGCTTAATTAAGTTTGTAAGTACGGAGTATTAGTTTTCCAGTAGCTGTTCAGTGTTTAATTGTTTATGTTATAAGTTTTAGCGTATCAGTAGATAGTTCATTAGTGTTGTTTTTTCCAGCGGTTTCAAACTAAAAAGTTATGATAAGCCACTAATGAGCAGGGTTTGCGGGTACCTGCGGGTAGTCCGTACCCGCTATACCAGACAAGTTTGGACAAGACATTTAGGCCATGAGCAGGGTTTGCGGGTACCTGCGGGTAGTCCGTACCCGCTATACCAGACAATATGAGCTATGTGGTCCGGGCGAAGGCCTGGGTTACAAGGTTTCCTAGAGCGAAGGGCACTGCGTTAGGCTGGTTTCACAGAGCAGCGACTACCTTCCGCTCCTGTCAGTGGAAGGATTACGAGTCGGTGCCGCCTGGATCCACTAGCGCCTTGGCTAGCCTGGCCACAATTGGACCACCACTTTTTTGCTCCTGTGGTTACACAGGCAAATACACCTCTTGAGAGTTGTTTTATTTCAAATTTATGATCTGCAACGGGTACGGGAATGGACACCCAAATAACAGTTCCCGTTGTTTTTTTAAATACATGAATTTAATTAATAAATAATTATATTTATAGCACATATTTAATACTGTACCTACCTATAACAAAAAGGATTAAAAAATAATCTTTCATGGTTAAGTGTTGATGTTTGTGGCTTAATTAAGTTTGTAAGTACGGAGTATTAGTTTTCCAGTAGCTGTTCAGTGTTTAATTGTTTATGTTATAAGTTTTAGCGTATCAGTAGATAGTTCATTAGTGTTGTTTTTTCCAGCGGTTTCAAACTAAAAAGTTATGATAAGCCACTAATGAGCAGGGTTTGCGGGTACCTGCGGGTAGTCCGTACCCGCTATACCAGACAAGTTTGGACAAGACATTTAGGCCATGAAACGGGCTTAGTCCAAACAATATGGGTCCTTTTGAAACTGCAAAATAGTTGTGTTCGAGTCATATTTCATTTTGCCTTTCAATATCTTATCAAAGGTATATTATGTTGAATGTTGTTTGATTTCTCTTATTTTCCAAGTCTATGATTTTCTGTGAGATTCTATTTACAAGCAAATTTTTAATAGGTGAAATTCTTGTTAGGGTTATGGGTTTGTTTGTTTGTTGTTGTTTTTATTATTATTTATGACGAGAAACCCACATTCGATGATAAATTCTGAGCATATGACTAAATCGGTAAGAGTCATGTATCAGACACCAGGTTGCGCCGACCAATTCGACTCAGTAGTAGGGAGCAAGTTTGTGTGTTTGATTTATTGGTTTCTTGTAATTGTTTTCTTTTTGGTTAGTTTTGACTACTTTTGACTTCTTCTTTGGAGTTAGACTATCTTTTAGCATATTCAAGATAGCTTCAAATTGTCTACCAAAAAAAATGGATAGCTTCAAATTAAGGAATGTGTTCAAATTAGATTTGATGAAAAAGTCAAATTATAATTGATTTTTTTAGAATAGATTCGTATTCTATGCCCTCAAAGTATATGTTAAAAATCCTAAATAAAATAGTAATAAATCGTCTTTTTTTATTAAAATAAGTATGCATGAGGTGGGTAGGTTTATAATATAATTGAAGTTGAAAAAATAAATTAAAGTAAATTTTACTTGTAAATGATACTAGTAAAATTTACTTTACTTGTAAATGATACTTTACTTGTAAATGATACTAGTAAAATTTACTTTAATTGATGTTTGTGGCTTAATTAAGTTTGTAAGTACGGAGTATTAGTTTTCCAGTAGCTGGTTTCACAGAGCAGCGACTACCTTCCGCTCCTGTCAGTGGAAGGATTACGAGTCGGTGCCGCCTGGATCCACTAGCGCCTTGGCTAGCCTGGCCACAATTGGACCACCACTTTTTTGCTCCTGTGGTTACACAGGCAAATACACCTCTTGAGAGTTGTTTTATTTCAAATTTATGATCTGCAACGGGTACGGGAATGGACACCCAAATAACAGTTCCCGTTGTTTTTTTAAATACATGAATTTAATTAATAAATAATTATATTTATAGCACATATTTAATACTGTACCTACCTATAACAAAAAGGATTAAAAAATAATCTTTCATGGTTAAGTGTTGATGTTTGTGGCTTAATTAAGTTTGTAAGTACGGAGTATTAGTTTTCCAGTAGCTGTTCAGTGTTTAATTGTTTATGTTATAAGTTTTAGCGTATCAGTAGATAGTTCATTAGTGTTGTTTTTTCCAGCGGTTTCAAACTAAAAAGTTATGATAAGCCACTAATGAGCAGGGTTTGCGGGTACCTGCGGGTAGTCCGTACCCGCTATACCAGACAAGTTTGGACAAGACATTTAGGCCATGAAACGGGCTTAGTCCAAACAATATGGGTCCTTTTGAAACTGCAAAATAGTTGTGTTCGAGTCATATTTCATTTTGCCTTTCAATATCTTATCAAAGGTATATTATGTTGAATGTTGTTTGATTTCTCTTATTTTCCAAGTCTATGATTTTCTGTGAGATTCTATTTACAAGCAAATTTTTAATAGGTGAAATTCTTGTTAGGGTTATGGGTTTGTTTGTTTGTTGTTGTTTTTATTATTATTTATGACGAGAAACCCACATTCGATGATAAATTCTGAGCATATGACTAAATCGGTAAGAGTCATGTATCAGACACCAGGTTGCGCCGACCAATTCGACTCAGTAGTAGGGAGCAAGTTTGTGTGTTTGATTTATTGGTTTCTTGTAATTGTTTTCTTTTTGGTTAGTTTTGACTACTTTTGACTTCTTCTTTGGAGTTAGACTATCTTTTAGCATATTCAAGATAGCTTCAAATTGTCTACCAAAAAAAATGGATAGCTTCAAATTAAGGAATGTGTTCAAATTAGATTTGATGAAAAAGTCAAATTATAATTGATTTTTTTAGAATAGATTCGTATTCTATGCCCTCAAAGTATATGTTAAAAATCCTAAATAAAATGGTAATAAATCGTCTTTTTTTATTAAAATAAGTATGCATGAGGTGGGTAGGTTTATAATATAATTGAAGTTGAAAAAAATAAATTAAAGTAAATTTTACTTGTAAATGATACTAGTAAAATTTACTTTACTTGTAAATGATACTTTACTTGTAAATGATACTAGTAAAATTTACTTTAATTGATGTTTGTGGCTTAATTAAGTTTGTAAGTACGGAGTATTAGTTTTCCAGTAGCTGGTTTCACAGAGCAGCGACTACCTTCCGCTCCTGTCAGTGGAAGGATTACGAGTCGGTGCCGCCTGGATCCACTAGCGCCTTGGCTAGCCTGGCCACAATTGGACCACCACTTTTTTGCTCCTGTGGTTACACAGGCAAATACACCTCTTGAGAGTTGTTTTATTTCAAATTTATGATCTGCAACGGGTACGGGAATGGACACCCAAATAACAGTTCCCGTTGTTTTTTTAAATACATGAATTTAATTAATAAATAATTATATTTATAGCACATATTTAATACTGTACCTACCTATAACAAAAAGGATTAAAAAATAATCTTTCATGGTTAAGTGTTGATGTTTGTGGCTTAATTAAGTTTGTAAGTACGGAGTATTAGTTTTCCAGTAGCTGTTCAGTGTTTAATTGTTTATGTTATAAGTTTTAGCGTATCAGTAGATAGTTCATTAGTGTTGTTTTTTCCAGCGGTTTCAAACTAAAAAGTTATGATAAGCCACTAATGAGCAGGGTTTGCGGGTACCTGCGGGTAGTCCGTACCCGCTATACCAGACAAGTTTGGACAAGACATTTAGGCCATGAAACGGGCTTAGTCCAAACAATATGGGTCCTTTTGAAACTGCAAAATAGTTGTGTTCGAGTCATATTTCATTTTGCCTTTCAATATCTTATCAAAGGTATATTATGTTGAATGTTGTTTGATTTCTCTTATTTTCCAAGTCTATGATTTTCTGTGAGATTCTATTTACAAGCAAATTTTTAATAGGTGAAATTCTTGTTAGGGTTATGGGTTTGTTTGTTTGTTGTTGTTTTTATTATTATTTATGACGAGAAACCCACATTCGATGATAAATTCTGAGCATATGACTAAATCGGTAAGAGTCATGTATCAGACACCAGGTTGCGCCGACCAATTCGACTCAGTAGTAGGGAGCAAGTTTGTGTGTTTGATTTATTGGTTTCTTGTAATTGTTTTCTTTTTGGTTAGTTTTGACTACTTTTGACTTCTTCTTTGGAGTTAGACTATCTTTTAGCATATTCAAGATAGCTTCAAATTGTCTACCAAAAAAAATGGATAGCTTCAAATTAAGGAATGTGTTCAAATTAGATTTGATGAAAAAGTCAAATTATAATTGATTTTTTTAGAATAGATTCGTATTCTATGCCCTCAAAGTATATGTTAAAAATCCTAAATAAAATAGTAATAAATCGTCTTTTTTTATTAAAATAAGTATGCATGAGGTGGGTAGGTTTATAATATAATTGAAGTTGAAAAAATAAATTAAAGTAAATTTTACTTGTAAATGATACTAGTAAAATTTACTTTACTTGTAAATGATACTTTACTTGTAAATGATACTAGTAAAATTTACTTTAATTGATGTTTGTGGCTTAATTAAGTTTGTAAGTACGGAGTATTAGTTTTCCAGTAGCTGGTTTCACAGAGCAGCGACTACCTTCCGCTCCTGTCAGTGGAAGGATTACGAGTCGGTGCCGCCTGGATCCACTAGCGCCTTGGCTAGCCTGGCCACAATTGGACCACCACTTTTTTGCTCCTGTGGTTACACAGGCAAATACACCTCTTGAGAGTTGTTTTATTTCAAATTTATGATCTGCAACGGGTACGGGAATGGACACCCAAATAACAGTTCCCGTTGTTTTTTTAAATACATGAATTTAATTAATAAATAATTATATTTATAGCACATATTTAATACTGTACCTACCTATAACAAAAAGGATTAAAAAATAATCTTTCATGGTTAAGTGTTGATGTTTGTGGCTTAATTAAGTTTGTAAGTACGGAGTATTAGTTTTCCAGTAGCTGTTCAGTGTTTAATTGTTTATGTTATAAGTTTTAGCGTATCAGTAGATAGTTCATTAGTGTTGTTTTTTCCAGCGGTTTCAAACTAAAAAGTTATGATAAGCCACTAATGAGCAGGGTTTGCGGGTACCTGCGGGTAGTCCGTACCCGCTATACCAGACAAGTTTGGACAAGACATTTAGGCCATGAAACGGGCTTAGTCCAAACAATATGGGTCCTTTTGAAACTGCAAAATAGTTGTGTTCGAGTCATATTTCATTTTGCCTTTCAATATCTTATCAAAGGTATATTATGTTGAATGTTGTTTGATTTCTCTTATTTTCCAAGTCTATGATTTTCTGTGAGATTCTATTTACAAGCAAATTTTTAATAGGTGAAATTCTTGTTAGGGTTATGGGTTTGTTTGTTTGTTGTTGTTTTTATTATTATTTATGACGAGAAACCCACATTCGATGATAAATTCTGAGCATATGACTAAATCGGTAAGAGTCATGTATCAGACACCAGGTTGCGCCGACCAATTCGACTCAGTAGTAGGGAGCAAGTTTGTGTGTTTGATTTATTGGTTTCTTGTAATTGTTTTCTTTTTGGTTAGTTTTGACTACTTTTGACTTCTTCTTTGGAGTTAGACTATCTTTTAGCATATTCAAGATAGCTTCAAATTGTCTACCAAAAAAAATGGATAGCTTCAAATTAAGGAATGTGTTCAAATTAGATTTGATGAAAAAGTCAAATTATAATTGATTTTTTTAGAATAGATTCGTATTCTATGCCCTCAAAGTATATGTTAAAAATCCTAAATAAAATAGTAATAAATCGTCTTTTTTTATTAAAATAAGTATGCATGATGTGGGTAGGTTTATAATATAATTGAAGTTGAAAAAATAAATTAAAGTAAATTTTACTTGTAAATGATACTAGTAAAATTTACTTTACTTGTAAATGATACTTTACTTGTAAATGATACTAGTAAAATTTACTTTAATTGATGTTTGTGGCTTAATTAAGTTTGTAAGTACGGAGTATTAGTTTTCCAGTAGCTGGTTTCACAGAGCAGCGACTACCTTCCGCTCCTGTCAGTGGAAGGATTACGAGTCGGTGCCGCCTGGATCCACTAGCGCCTTGGCTAGCCTGGCCACAATTGGACCACCACTTTTTTGCTCCTGTGGTTACACAGGCAAATACACCTCTTGAGAGTTGTTTTATTTCAAATTTATGATCTGCAACGGGTACGGGAATGGACACCCAAATAACAGTTCCCGTTGTTTTTTTAAATACATGAATTTAATTAATAAATAATTATATTTATAGCACATATTTAATACTGTACCTACCTATAACAAAAAGGATTAAAAAATAATCTTTCATGGTTAAGTGTTGATGTTTGTGGCTTAATTAAGTTTGTAAGTACGGAGTATTAGTTTTCCAGTAGCTGTTCAGTGTTTAATTGTTTATGTTATAAGTTTTAGCGTATCAGTAGATAGTTCATTAGTGTTGTTTTTTCCAGCGGTTTCAAACTAAAAAGTTATGATAAGCCACTAATGAGCAGGGTTTGCGGGTACCTGCGGGTAGTCCGTACCCGCTATACCAGACAAGTTTGGACAAGACATTTAGGCCATGAAACGGGCTTAGTCCAAACAATATGGGTCCTTTTGAAACTGCAAAATAGTTGTGTTCGAGTCATATTTCATTTTGCCTTTCAATATCTTATCAAAGGTATATTATGTTGAATGTTGTTTGATTTCTCTTATTTTCCAAGTCTATGATTTTCTGTGAGATTCTATTTACAAGCAAATTTTTAATAGGTGAAATTCTTGTTAGGGTTATGGGTTTGTTTGTTTGTTGTTGTTTTTATTATTATTTATGACGAGAAACCCACATTCGATGATAAATTCTGAGCATATGACTAAATCGGTAAGAGTCATGTATCAGACACCAGGTTGCGCCGACCAATTCGACTCAGTAGTAGGGAGCAAGTTTGTGTGTTTGATTTATTGGTTTCTTGTAATTGTTTTCTTTTTGGTTAGTTTTGACTACTTTTGACTTCTTCTTTGGAGTTAGACTATCTTTTAGCATATTCAAGATAGCTTCAAATTGTCTACCAAAAAAAATGGATAGCTTCAAATTAAGGAATGTGTTCAAATTAGATTTGATGAAAAAGTCAAATTATAATTGATTTTTTTAGAATAGATTCGTATTCTATGCCCTCAAAGTATATGTTAAAAATCCTAAATAAAATAGTAATAAATCGTCTTTTTTTATTAAAATAAGTATGCATGAGGTGGGTAGGTTTATAATATAATTGAAGTTGAAAAAATAAATTAAAGTAAATTTTACTTGTAAATGATACTAGTAAAATTTACTTTACTTGTAAATGATACTTTACTTGTAAATGATACTAGTAAAATTTACTTTAATTGATGTTTGTGGCTTAATTAAGTTTGTAAGTACGGAGTATTAGTTTTCCAGTAGCTGGTTTCACAGAGCAGCGACTACCTTCCGCTCCTGTCAGTGGAAGGATTACGAGTCGGTGCCGCCTGGATCCACTAGCGCCTTGGCTAGCCTGGCCACAATTGGACCACCACTTTTTTGCTCCTGTGGTTACACAGGCAAATACACCTCTTGAGAGTTGTTTTATTTCAAATTTATGATCTGCAACGGGTACGGGAATGGACACCCAAATAACAGTTCCCGTTGTTTTTTTAAATACATGAATTTAATTAATAAATAATTATATTTATAGCACATATTTAATACTGTACCTACCTATAACAAAAAGGATTAAAAAATAATCTTTCATGGTTAAGTGTTGATGTTTGTGGCTTAATTAAGTTTGTAAGTACGGAGTATTAGTTTTCCAGTAGCTGTTCAGTGTTTAATTGTTTATGTTATAAGTTTTAGCGTATCAGTAGATAGTTCATTAGTGTTGTTTTTTCCAGCGGTTTCAAACTAAAAAGTTATGATAAGCCACTAATGAGCAGGGTTTGCGGGTACCTGCGGGTAGTCCGTACCCGCTATACCAGACAAGTTTGGACAAGACATTTAGGCCATGAAACGGGCTTAGTCCAAACAATATGGGTCCTTTTGAAACTGCAAAATAGTTGTGTTCGAGTCATATTTCATTTTGCCTTTCAATATCTTATCAAAGGTATATTATGTTGAATGTTGTTTGATTTCTCTTATTTTCCAAGTCTATGATTTTCTGTGAGATTCTATTTACAAGCAAATTTTTAATAGGTGAAATTCTTGTTAGGGTTATGGGTTTGTTTGTTTGTTGTTGTTTTTATTATTATTTATGACGAGAAACCCACATTCGATGATAAATTCTGAGCATATGACTAAATCGGTAAGAGTCATGTATCAGACACCAGGTTGCGCCGACCAATTCGACTCAGTAGTAGGGAGCAAGTTTGTGTGTTTGATTTATTGGTTTCTTGTAATTGTTTTCTTTTTGGTTAGTTTTGACTACTTTTGACTTCTTCTTTGGAGTTAGACTATCTTTTAGCATATTCAAGATAGCTTCAAATTGTCTACCAAAAAAAATGGATAGCTTCAAATTAAGGAATGTGTTCAAATTAGATTTGATGAAAAAGTCAAATTATAATTGATTTTTTTAGAATAGATTCGTATTCTATGCCCTCAAAGTATATGTTAAAAATCCTAAATAAAATAGTAATAAATCGTCTTTTTTTATTAAAATAAGTATGCATGAGGTGGGTAGGTTTATAATATAATTGAAGTTGAAAAAATAAATTAAAGTAAATTTTACTTGTAAATGATACTAGTAAAATTTACTTTACTTGTAAATGATACTTTACTTGTAAATGATACTAGTAAAATTTACTTTAATTGATGTTTGTGGCTTAATTAAGTTTGTAAGTACGGAGTATTAGTTTTCCAGTAGCTGGTTTCACAGAGCAGCGACTACCTTCCGCTCCTGTCAGTGGAAGGATTACGAGTCGGTGCCGCCTGGATCCACTAGCGCCTTGGCTAGCCTGGCCACAATTGGACCACCACTTTTTTGCTCCTGTGGTTACACAGGCAAATACACCTCTTGAGAGTTGTTTTATTTCAAATTTATGATCTGCAACGGGTACGGGAATGGACACCCAAATAACAGTTCCCGTTGTTTTTTTAAATACATGAATTTAATTAATAAATAATTATATTTATAGCACATATTTAATACTGTACCTACCTATAACAAAAAGGATTAAAAAATAATCTTTCATGGTTAAGTGTTGATGTTTGTGGCTTAATTAAGTTTGTAAGTACGGAGTATTAGTTTTCCAGTAGCTGTTCAGTGTTTAATTGTTTATGTTATAAGTTTTAGCGTATCAGTAGATAGTTCATTAGTGTTGTTTTTTCCAGCGGTTTCAAACTAAAAAGTTATGATAAGCCACTAATGAGCAGGGTTTGCGGGTACCTGCGGGTAGTCCGTACCCGCTATACCAGACAAGTTTGGACAAGACATTTAGGCCATGAAACGGGCTTAGTCCAAACAATATGGGTCCTTTTGAAACTGCAAAATAGTTGTGTTCGAGTCATATTTCATTTTGCCTTTCAATATCTTATCAAAGGTATATTATGTTGAATGTTGTTTGATTTCTCTTATTTTCCAAGTCTATGATTTTCTGTGAGATTCTATTTACAAGCAAATTTTTAATAGGTGAAATTCTTGTTAGGGTTATGGGTTTGTTTGTTTGTTGTTGTTTTTATTATTATTTATGACGAGAAACCCACATTCGATGATAAATTCTGAGCATATGACTAAATCGGTAAGAGTCATGTATCAGACACCAGGTTGCGCCGACCAATTCGACTCAGTAGTAGGGAGCAAGTTTGTGTGTTTGATTTATTGGTTTCTTGTAATTGTTTTCTTTTTGGTTAGTTTTGACTACTTTTGACTTCTTCTTTGGAGTTAGACTATCTTTTAGCATATTCAAGATAGCTTCAAATTGTCTACCAAAAAAAATGGATAGCTTCAAATTAAGGAATGTGTTCAAATTAGATTTGATGAAAAAGTCAAATTATAATTGATTTTTTTAGAATAGATTCGTATTCTATGCCCTCAAAGTATATGTTAAAAATCCTAAATAAAATAGTAATAAATCGTCTTTTTTTATTAAAATAAGTATGCATGAGGTGGGTAGGTTTATAATATAATTGAAGTTGAAAAAATAAATTAAAGTAAATTTTACTTGTAAATGATACTAGTAAAATTTACTTTACTTGTAAATGATACTTTACTTGTAAATGATACTAGTAAAATTTACTTTAATTGATGTTTGTGGCTTAATTAAGTTTGTAAGTACGGAGTATTAGTTTTCCAGTAGCTGGTTTCACAGAGCAGCGACTACCTTCCGCTCCTGTCAGTGGAAGGATTACGAGTCGGTGCCGCCTGGATCCACTAGCGCCTTGGCTAGCCTGGCCACAATTGGACCACCACTTTTTTGCTCCTGTGGTTACACAGGCAAATACACCTCTTGAGAGTTGTTTTATTTCAAATTTATGATCTGCAACGGGTACGGGAATGGACACCCAAATAACAGTTCCCGTTGTTTTTTTAAATACATGAATTTAATTAATAAATAATTATATTTATAGCACATATTTAATACTGTACCTACCTATAACAAAAAGGATTAAAAAATAATCTTTCATGGTTAAGTGTTGATGTTTGTGGCTTAATTAAGTTTGTAAGTACGGAGTATTAGTTTTCCAGTAGCTGTTCAGTGTTTAATTGTTTATGTTATAAGTTTTAGCGTATCAGTAGATAGTTCATTAGTGTTGTTTTTTCCAGCGGTTTCAAACTAAAAAGTTATGATAAGCCACTAATGAGCAGGGTTTGCGGGTACCTGCGGGTAGTCCGTACCCGCTATACCAGACAAGTTTGGACAAGACATTTAGGCCATGAAACGGGCTTAGTCCAAACAATATGGGTCCTTTTGAAACTGCAAAATAGTTGTGTTCGAGTCATATTTCATTTTGCCTTTCAATATCTTATCAAAGGTATATTATGTTGAATGTTGTTTGATTTCTCTTATTTTCCAAGTCTATGATTTTCTGTGAGATTCTATTTACAAGCAAATTTTTAATAGGTGAAATTCTTGTTAGGGTTATGGGTTTGTTTGTTTGTTGTTGTTTTTATTATTATTTATGACGAGAAACCCACATTCGATGATAAATTCTGAGCATATGACTAAATCGGTAAGAGTCATGTATCAGACACCAGGTTGCGCCGACCAATTCGACTCAGTAGTAGGGAGCAAGTTTGTGTGTTTGATTTATTGGTTTCTTGTAATTGTTTTCTTTTTGGTTAGTTTTGACTACTTTTGACTTCTTCTTTGGAGTTAGACTATCTTTTAGCATATTCAAGATAGCTTCAAATTGTCTACCAAAAAAAATGGATAGCTTCAAATTAAGGAATGTGTTCAAATTAGATTTGATGAAAAAGTCAAATTATAATTGATTTTTTTAGAATAGATTCGTATTCTATGCCCTCAAAGTATATGTTAAAAATCCTAAATAAAATAGTAATAAATCGTCTTTTTTTATTAAAATAAGTATGCATGAGGTGGGTAGGTTTATAATATAATTGAAGTTGAAAAAATAAATTAAAGTAAATTTTACTTGTAAATGATACTAGTAAAATTTATTGTGAATATTTGTGAACCCGAAATATTCCAAAAATATGTTTGTGTAAATAATTAGGGAAAATTGTAAAAAATAGCCTAATCTTTAGGAGTTGTTGCGCTTAATAGCCTGAACTATAAAAAATACAGAAAATAGTCTCAAGTATTTATTTGGTTGCAGAAAATAGCTTCAAGCTACATTCAAATTCAAATAATTACCTTCAAATTTAAATTAATTACAAAAAACAGTCTTAGGTTGCCTTTAAATTCAAATTAATTACAAAATCTCTCAAAAATAATTTTTATTTAAAAAATCATCACTTCTAATATAAAAAATGTTACACTTAATTGTTGTTATCTAAACTCATAGTTGAATTAATTATAAAAATTATCTCAAACCATATAAATATAACTTAAATTTATTATTTTAAAAAATTAATTAGATTATTTACATATCATTAAATGTGAATAAATACTTAAGCTTCTACTCGCAATTGATCTGTTAAGCGATTTAGGGCGATCTTTTGAGCAAAACTAGCATAAAAAAGCAGTTAAACATGCATTATATATTGTTTTAAACCTAACAATTAGGGTAGTTTGTTATCTATTGAAGAAAAAAGTGTGCATACGTTATTCACCCAACAATGGTTTTTATTTGAGCATTGAATAGATTGTTGAATGAAGATAAATTATTTTTTATTAAGAAAAATAAAGATCTTGTGATATTTCTTAGTAGCCTTTTTTATTAAAAAATATTTATTTACAAAATTTATATGGTATAATTAGACCTGTCAAAACATGACCCGACCCGAAAAATCTGAACCGTACGCCCGGTAATTTTACGGGTTTGAACTCGGTGTTTTAGACCCGGGACCCGAAATCGACCCGAACCCGAATTACCCGGGACTTTTAGGGTCAAGATCCGGTGACCCGGTGGGTCAAAACTAACCCGGTGAGTCAGCGCCATTTAGACACCACACAAGCATCAGATTGACCCCACACAGATTCGTCATGCAATTGTATTAGTTAAAGTCACTCATAAGTTAAATAATTTATATATTTTTTATAATTATAGTATGTTTAGAACATTTATTTATATAAATATGATTTTTTATGCTTAAAATATTAATATAATATTATTATTATAAATTTAATTATAATAGTATTATTTTATTTAATTTGATATATTTATATTACAATTTAATTTTGGTATTATTTTAATATTTTTAAAAAGACTTTAAAAAGTTCGAGGTTTTGGACCCGGTGGGTCGACCCGAACCCGGGACAAACCCGATTTGGCTCGACCCGGAATGACCGGTAACCCGATTGATCCGAAACCCGATTTACCCGGGACCCGAATAACCCGAACCCGAACCCGACCCGAATGACCCGTTTGACAGGTCTAGGTATAAGTTAGTTTTTATAATTACTTCAATGATTAATTTAAGGCTGTTTTTTGTAATTTAATTTGAATTTTAAGGTAATTTTTTAGTAGCCTTTTTTATTAAAAAAATCTTTATTTACAAAATTTATATGGTATAAGGTAGTTTTTATAATTAATTCAATGATTAATTTAAGGCCTTTTTGTAATTAATTTGAATTTGGAGGTAATTATTTGAATGAGAATTTTTTAGTAGCCTTTTTTTGTATTTACAAATATTTATTTACACTTAATTGTTTTTAAGGCTGTTTTTATAATTAATTTGAATTTAAAGGTAATTATTTGAATGAGAATGTAGCTTGAGGCTATTTTCTACAACCAAGTAAATATTTGAGGTTATTTTCTGCATTTTTATAGTTCAGGCTATTGAGTGCAACAACTCCTAAAGGTTGGGTTATTTTTTACAATTTTCCCAAATAATTATGGTATCTTTCTGTATTATAATATTATATTATGGCTTATAATACACAATCTTGGTATATAATATTATAATCATTATAAGTTGTCATTTGTAACATGTGAAGATTACAGATCCAAATCTTAAACAACACCCCCTACTCCAATCAACAACACCAAATTATTTTTATATTTATATAATCTTAAAATATTATAAAATATAAATTTATATTACTAACAACTATTTTTATATATTTTGAAAAAATATTTTGAAAAATCATGATTTAGACTTTTTAAAAATTAAAAAGGCTATATTTTGAAATAATTAGCTAAAAAGTCAAAATTTTAAAACTATTTAGGAGATTAGTCAAACTTTGAAGCTATTTAGGGAAATAGCCAAAGATGATAAATTTTTGGTTTTAATTATACAAAGCTATCTATATTTATGCTAAATTACAAATATTATCCGAAATTTATTAGACTTTAAATTATTACCACGAGTTTAATACTGATTGCTTATAAATGAGTTTTGGTGGTACTAACTACCATAATCTACTAACTATATTATGAATAATAATTTTTCTATGGTTTCAAGCCCACCACACTCTGCAATTAAAACTTAAAGATAGAGAGGTTTGACCGATATCTAAATGTAGTTACACTGGACCACCGGCATTCCTATAGCTTCCGGTTTTCTAGAGGTGGTTAACCATCAATCAGGTCGGCCTCCTTTAGTCCAGGCACAGAACAGATCTGTTTTGTTTCCTACTTCAAACCGTAGTCTCTAACTCTCAGTTTTTGTTTTTAGAGGGTGAAAGGATTGGAATCAAGAAAACTAATTATGCAGAACATAGAGTTCGATTAAGTAGCTTTCCCTTTCTTAAAAAAACTTTTATTGAATCTGGAAAATATTACAACACACAAGCACTCCTTACTTAAAGCTTACAAATATACTAAACTCTCACACCAGAAAGATCCATCAAAGGATTCTTGAGTTTTTGAGTGATGGTAAACGAACCTACTCAGAACTCAATTCAACAATGCTTCTCTTTCTCTTTATGTATTACAAAGACTTCTCTCTTTTCATATGAGTTTTCTCCCTTTTGCATTCGATGCCTAAGAAGTCTGAGGAGAGCTCTATATATAGAGCTGGTTGAAAGGCATTGGATGCCTTTACAATGTCTAAAAACTAATGGCCAGCATATAGGCCCCTACGCACTCAGAAAGCAATAAAAGCACACAATGCTGACTCAATAATACAATTCACATGGTAAACAGTAACGAAAGAAATCAGAAAGGTACAATAATTGTGCTAGTGCTTGATGGTGGTTTTCAATCATTCAGGTTTTGGACCCCTTCTTCTCCCATATTGGCTTCTAAGTCATCATCATCATCCATTATCAGATCTTGGAGATTATCAATCTCTAGATCTTGCTCATTGTCCAAATCAAGATCAAGCATTAGACCTTCCGTGTATTCTCGATCCCATGCGATTAACATATCAATCAGCTTCTCATGACCTTCTCTGTCTAAGAAGTGTCCGCCTTCTATCTATGCTAAATATAATTCAATGGACTCGGACCTGTCTATGGTCTGTTGCATCAAAGGCTTTAGTTGTGGGGTTATAATGAAGGTTGTGTTCCCAACTTTGAATATCCCACAATCAATGTGCCTATTTTCACAAAATTGCATACAAAGTCATTATCAACCAAAATGAAACCCTAACCCATCATCCCTTTCACGAAAGATAAGAATTAAAATTGTGTGTTTTAGGTTTTAAATCTAGAATTAAAATTGATGAAATTGGTTGTTGTTTGTGTCTTTTGTTTGATTGTTGTTGATTTGAGTGTTGTTTGAGTTGATTTATGAGTATAAATTGAAACGAAAATGAAAGAATTTGGTCGTTTTATTTGCGATTTAGGTGCGATTTTTTATGTCGCTCCTGTCATGCATAAATCTCGTGAATTCCTTGTTGTCTGTGTCGAGCTCGGTTGCTGACACCGAGGTGATGATGGAGGCTCAATTTCTGTCACCGAGGTTACTTCGTACCCTCGACAACAGAAGTCGAGCTTCCTTCATAACCTCACCATTATCCACCGAGCTTCCCCATTAACCTCACTCAATAGAGTCGAGGTTATTTATTTAGCTCATCCTCTCATAGCTTCGAAAAATTTTCAAACGACAACCAAGAATAATATTCGAAAGTCTTTTGATAATCATTCGAAGCGATTGATATACCAAAATAAGTATCGATCAATTCATTCCTTGATAAATTTACTAAAAGTTTGTTCAAAAGATGGAGTATTTGGATGAACTCACTTAAATTTTTTCAATTCGCTCCGATTCGTAGATGAGAGAGTTTTGAGTCTATTTGCAATTGTTTGAAAAAAATGAAAAGGACTTGTGTTTAATTTAGTTGAACTTATCTTGTCAATAGCCATTCGGGCATCTTGCATCTAGCCTCACTCTTTTACAAAATATAATTATTAAAAAATTTAAAACATAATTTTTCAAAATAATTTTTTTTAAATATATAAAAATAGAGATTAAAAATATAAATATATTTTTTTAAAGATTAAATAAATGTAAAAATAATTTAGTGTTGTAAGATTACACATTTACATATGGATAATAGATTAGAGTATGAGACGTATCAGAGAAGTCACAGCTAAGAGGCGCCAAAATCTCTCAATCCTCCCGCCGATTTCCCAACCTCCCTCCCTTCCTTCTTCATATTCGTCGTCGTCTCTCTCCATTCTGACTGATTCGCATATCATTTCACTATTTCAAACTCCAAATATGTTTCGGTTTCTCTTCCTCTGCTGAATCTCTCTACTGTTATCCGTCAGTGTTTCGCTATCAGTTGTGCCGCTGTGGAAGGGGTTGTTGAGCGGCGGTGGATTCTAGGGTTTCGGCGACCATCGATACGCTCTCTGCTGCTGTGCCGGTTTCTCACTCTCCCTCCCTCCCTCCCTCCGTTTTCCTTTTCTTTTTCGTTCCTGCTTCAATTTGATTTCAGTTTTGGGATGATCAAACCCTAATCGCAACTTGCAGGGACCTGTTAGGGTTTACGCTGATTGCTCTCTCGCGTGCGCCGATTAATGCGAAGGTGCTCCAAGTTCCAAGTAAACTCTCTCTATCTTCATTCTCAATCCACAAGATTCATACTCGAGCATCTGTACAACCTACGCTGAAAAATGTATTCTGATAACGAGTTCCGTACGAAAGCTGAGCCTTTTCATCTTCCTACGGAGGTAATTTTACAGTATTTTGCATCTGCTATTTTTATATTTACAAACGAACAACTCAATTTCATGTTCATGGAATTTGGTTTTGATTGTAATTTGCGGTGGCTTCTGTATTTTGTGTATCGTGTAGGAGCCAAACTTCGATTATGATTTTGAGGACGACTATGTCGAAACAGATGTTGAACGAAAACCAAAACGAAAGCGAAAGCGAAAGCAAAGCTTACCTGAACTAGTACAGGATGAGGTACCTGATCCCCCGTACACTTCTGAAGATTACTCTCAGCATTTTACGACAAATCAGACATTCAAAAATCTAGCAGAAGCTTTCGATTGGGTTCAAGGGATTGGAAGAAAACATAAGATGGAGATGGTGAAAGTCTATGTAGTCCATTCATCCAAAGCAAAGGGTCGGCTTGGAATTGTAATGTTGTGCTGTGAGAGGCATGTGAGTTATAGGGCTGTTCCAGGGACAGAAGACGAGAATGGACGGAGGAGGGTCATGAAGAATCTCGAGTGTCCATTCGCAATCAAGTGTTACCAGGTCGATCCCAAGTCGTGGTTATTGGAAGTTGCTTGTGGAGTACACAATCATGAGCTTGGAAGAGATACATTGAGGGAGAAGTTTGAGTTGGAAAAAGCTGCAGCCTTGGCTGCAGCTCAGTCCAAGCCAAAGCAACCTAAGGGATTCGAATGCCGAAAAGCTGTGCAGCTGTTCAGGAATCATCTTGCTGAATTCAACTACTTTGAGCGTCACAGGATGTCAAAAAATCCAGATGTTTTGAGTGAACTGTTGTTTGCTCACCCTAAATCCCTTGATCTACTGAGGGCATTTCCGTACGTGCTGTTAATGGACTCAGCATTCAAGATAGGCAGGTGAGATAACTATATCTACATGTATTATATGGTATTCTATGACTTTTCATTTGTTTAACAACAGTTTATATGGTTGAATGTTGACAGGCATGACATGCCATTTTTTGAGGTTATGGGGATCACCTCTGAATGGAAGAAATTCACTGTTGCTTGCACACTAATGAGTGGAGAGAATGAGGACAACTACTCGTGGGTTTTGAACCAAGTCCAAGAAATGTATGACTTGGTTGGGAAACGTCCTACAACTATAGTGGCAGTGTCAAACATGTCGAATCTAGCACTTCTGAATGCTATAGATAAGGTGTTTCCTGAATCAAATCGTATACTTCACCGGTGTCTCCTTTACGAAAATGCCAAACACGAAATCGGGAAGTTTATTAGGAAGGATACAGCAGCAGCCCTCTTTTCAAGATGTAGGTCTGTCTTTGAAGCGGAGACAGAAGACTCTTACAAGACACAGTTAGCTCTCTTTGAGTCTGAAAACTCTGAATGGAATAATGACCGGCCATGTTGTGATCTTGTTGAATCTGTGAAGCAGACATGGTTGAACTCGTACAAAGAGTGGATTGTGTCTGCGTGGACGGATAGGGCGACACACTTCGGCACTCATACCATAGAAGTGTAAGTTATCTGAACTTGTGTCAATCAAGTAATAATATACTCAAATAACCGATATTTTTTGGTAAATGTTCAGGGATGGATATCGGCGAGGTCCATACTCGTTCTTCAAAGGGCTGTTGTGGTATTTCGATGGGGGGTTCAGCACCCTTTTTAACCATCTGCACTCAGAGCTGGAGTTAGAAATCGGTGTGATAAAGGAGTCGTTGGAGGAATCGCGCACTAGGATTCTCAGTGTTGCTAGCGAGATTGAATGCTTCAGGATGTTACTGGCTTGTGTCTCATTCAAGGCATTCGAGATATTGGTGGAAGAGTACCAATATGCCACTCGTGGTGTGAAGCTAGACAGCTGCAATTGCGTTCTACAGACGACGCATGGGCTTCCTTGTGCACATGTCATTGCCAAGTATGTGGAAGAGGGGCGACTCATCGAGCCTGCCATGATTCATGAGTTCTGGAGAACTCTGAACTTTGGAGATGACGATGATGACAGAAACCGATATGAAGAGGTGTTTGATAATTTCTTTCCCGAGCAGCTTCCTAATTTTTCGGATGATGCAAGGACGAGGATCACAAATTCTATGAACGAATCGTTGCAGGAACCACCCCTTATGACGTCCACGGATCAACCCAGAAATGCATCTGGGAGTGGTGCTTCCAGTTCATCCTCTTCTTCATCAGCAAAATCAACAGCAGCAACAGGACAGTCCCTAAATTCACCATATGCACCTGATATTCCAAAATTCATGTACAGATACGTTTGTGGCTACAATGACGTGCTAAGGGGTGGGTGCTCTGCCTATCGTGCGATAGCAGCAAGCCGAGGGTTGACACAGGAACAATATCAGACCATCAAGAAGGAACTGAGAGCCGAGCTGTACAAGAGTTGGCGCCTAGAAATGTACAGACGTGCAGTCCACAAGGTGAACCTCAAGCATCTATTCGACGCCTTGAATGAGTTTGGGGGATGTTTCCCACTCCCGGATATGGGACACGTTGTCGCTACGCGTTATAAGTGTGTTTTCGTGGTGCTAGGCTCCGAAACGTTTATGCCTCTATATGTAGATCATGGCACAGATCTGCAAGGAATTGATATCATCTCCATAGCTTATTTGCCTACTCGAGACCACTTCGTTTCGGTATGCCTTCCAACAGCGTTTTTCGTTTGTATGATATGATGTTTGGTTAACCTTTGATCCATTAATCAGTTGTGTGTGAAATTTCAGATTCAGTTGGCTTCAGATTCTCCATTGCCGCCTCTGGCAAGCTCATGGGCGCTGAATCACGACCAGTCTGTTGATGGTTTGGATCGTCGTTTTACCTCAAACTTTGATGCATATCGAGTTGGTCCCGACTCAGTTAAGTATTCGAACTCCTTTTACAATGGAGCACTCATTACATATGAATCAACTGTTATTTCGTTTTTCGATTCGAACATGACAATAATTTCATAAATCATATGAACATAGGTGAAAAACTGTGATACAGATACAGACTGCATCAAGAGGTGGCAACCGCCTCCAGTGCTGCGAATGTGTGATGTGGATGTCTGTCGGGGTAGGGGTAGAGGTCGAGGTCGGCCCAGGAAGATCTGGAATAGTGTGATTAACCAGGATCTTACCCTCGACGGCCCCAATGGTGGTCATGGCCATGATCATGCTCTCTGAAGGGATAAAATTCAGGATGAAGATGTCTATCTAGATAAGAGAAGAGGTTTTGGGGTTTTTGGGTTCGAAGTGGACGATCTTGGTGGTTAATGAGTGTAGTAGTCTTCGTTGCCTCTGACAAGTTCATGGACGCTCGATCACCACCGATCTGTCGATAGTATGGATCGTCGCTTTACCTTACGATTTGATGCATATCGACTTAATCTCGAATCGATTCAGCTAAGTAATCAAACTCTTTCTACAATGTAGAACTTGTTGCTTATGGACCAACTTTGATTAGATATTCAGTCTTAGAGTGAACGAAGCGTCCTCATGAAGCTGCAAGGATCAGGCTCAGGCAGGATTGCAAAGAAGTGCTATACCCGATCCGACTGGATTCACGAAACCCCGAATGATCCGAATTTGAACTCAACCCAAGTTTGAATTCGACCCGAACTTTTATCGAAACTCAGGGGATTCGACCTTTTATTGATCCGATAGCTGAAACTGTTGAGCTTAATTCCAACAAATCCTATAATCTAGATCAAGAATCAAACAGATTGTTATTCAGAAATGTAAAGAGGAATTTCAGTGGAAAGCCAGCAACTAAACTGAACTCTATCAGGAAAAATCTTTCCAATTTACAAAATTGATTTTGATACGAAATATCCCACATCGAGAAATCATGAAAAGTATGTACCCTTCATAACCTCACAACTCCAATGATTGAATGTCGAGCTCAGTAGCGTGAGCTTATAACCCAAGCGGGGACATTAAGGTGGTGGGACAGGGTCTTGGCTAGCCAGGCCGGGTCTTTGGTGGCATTCACTGACTCGCCCTCTCCAAGTAGGGAGTTGAGCTATGTGGTTTGGGCGAAGGCCTGGGTTACAAGGTTCCTAGAGCGAAGGGCACTGCGTGAGGCTGGTTTCACAGAGCAGCGACTACCTTCCGCTCCTGTCAGTGGAAGGATTACGAGTCGGTGCCTCCTGGATCCACTAGCGCCCTTGGCTAGCCTGGCCATCATTGGACCACCACTTTTTTCGATCCTATGTCGACATGATCCATACTGGAGGAGTATCACATGTGTTTGATTTTTATTCCAAATTTATCACCTGTATCTATTTATTCATTCACTTTTGTGTTTTCATTTTACATCTCCTTATATTTAATAGTATTTGTCTTGTTAGCTAAAAGAGAAAAATCCTATGAGTACTTTGAAGAAAACCTCAAATTAGAAGCATATTTGAATGTCAAATTAGATTTGATGAAAAAGTCAAATTATAATTGATTTTTTTTTTCCAGAATGGATTTGTATTCTATGCCTTCAAAGTCTATTTTTAAAATCTCTTAATAAAATAGTAATAAAAACTCGACTTCTTTTTTTTAAAAAAAATAAGTACGGGGGTGGGTAGGTTTATAATATAATTGATTAATTGTAGTTGAAAAAATAAAGTAAATTTTACTTTTAAATGATGCTAGTAAAATTTATTGTGAATATTTGTGAACCCAAATTATTCCAAAAATATGTTTGTGTAAATAATTATGGTATCTTTTTGTATTATAATATTATATTATGACTTATAATATACAATATTATAGTATTGTATTATATGCCCTCAAAGTATATGTTAAAAATCCCTTAATAAATTAGTAAAAAAAAACTCGACTTTTTTTAAATAAGTAGGAGGGTTGGTAGGTTTTTTTTTTTGAATAAAAGTGGCACATTTTATTATAATAAATCGATCTCCGCAAGCTCGATCAAACTTTGCGGGAACGGTGCAAGAAATACATAATCATTACCATCAGGCGGTACAAGTCTTGCAACCGAATGTGCCAGTACGTTGCCATTTCGACGTATATGGCTAACAATGAAAGAAGTAAAATTTGCTGCTACTTCCGTAATATCTGCTGCTAGTATGCTTAAGTAAGAATAAGATGCTTCCCTCTCGTCCCTCAGGCTCTTCACAAGCTGCACAGCATCCGTCTCCAATTGAACCCTCTCGGCCCCCATGGCGGCGGCCTGTTTGATTCCCATAAGTGCAGCCTGGGTTTCAGCAACCACCACATCCCAATTTGCCTTCACCCGGCGCACTGCAGCCCATAGTATCCTTCCCTCGCTGTCCCTGGCCACTGCACCTAGCCAGACGCCCCCAACTCCCATCATTGCAGCGTCCGTGTTTATCTTTATCGATCCAGCCGGTGGCTTCACCCATGTTTCTCCGCCCACAGTCCTCCGTTGGGCCGCCATATCTCCGTCATGACGGCTATCCCAAATCCTCCTATAGTCCGCCACATATTTCCGAAATCCATCGCGTAGCAGAGGAATGTTAGGAGGATCATCTTCAAAGAGACTTTTGTTCCTTGCAGTCCATGCTATCCAAGCATTCGTAAAGAATTCCAGCAGGCCATTCGCACCTTCCGTTTCATGGATGTCCGAGACAAATTGCAACAGCGAGGCTCCCTCAATTCCCCGTATACGCACCCCTAATGGCGAGGCGTCCCATGCCTGTGCAGTTGCCTCGCATTTCAGCAAAGCGTGAATCACTGTTTCCTCCTCCAGTCCGCAGACCCTACAGATGCTTGATTCTATGATATGGCGCCTTTCCAAGCAGGATCCAGTTGCAAGCGCCCCTTTCAGGGCACGCCAGGCGAATAGCAGCACCTTCGGCGGGGCTTTTAACCTCCACATCCACCCCCAAGCCTGCTCATCCATGCCATTTAATCTCTGAAACCATCCCTCTTCATGGCCACAAACACCTAGCCAGTACGCCGACTTGACAGAGTACTCACCGTCCCTGTTCGGGCACCAAACCCGTTTGTCTCTAGGCCACCGATCGCTAAGAGGTATGGCCATAATGGTCTCAATATCGGCCTCGCTGAAATTCGCCTCTAGCACGTCCCTACGCCAAGTGCCACTGTCATAGTCAATTAGCATTCCCATTGTAATTTCAGGATCCGAATGGGTTTGCAGTGCCGGTGCAACTGGCCTTCCATCCCTACTTAACCAATTAGATCCCCAGACATGGATGCTTTCCCCCGATCCCACTCGCCACCCGAGTCCTTCCAGCAGCAAAGATTTTGCTCCCCATATACTCCTCCATGAGAAATTGGGATTGTGTCCTAATCCCGACCCAAGAAAAGTACCATCGTTAAAATACCGTGCCTGAAGAACTCGTGCATAAAGCGCCTGAGGCTCTTGCACCATTCGCCATCCTTGCTTGGCCAAAAGGGCATCATTAAAGATTCTGAGGTCCCGGAAGCCCATGCCCCCCATTTGCTTTGGGGCACACAACGTTTCCCATCGACGCCAATGAATCCGCCGATGCTGCTCTGAAGATCCCCACCAGAATCTCGCTAAGATACTATGAATTTCAGTAATTAGCCCATCCGGCAACCGAAACACTCCCATCACATAGGTCGGCATGCTCTGCAGAACCGATTTGATGAGGACCTCTTTTCCGGCTTGAGACAAAGCTTTCTCCCTCCAGCCCTGCACCTTGCGCCACACCCTCTCCTTGAGGTTTTCAAACATCGCAGTCTTGGATCGGCCCACAGTCGCAGGCAATCCCAAGTACTTCGAATGCCGATCAACCATATGAACTCCCAACAATCCAGCGACCACAATTCCCCGCTGGTAGCTTATATTACTGCTGAACGTCACCTCCGACTTCTGCCAATTTACTTTCTGTCCTGATGCTCTCTCGTACAGCCGTATAACCCCGGCGACCTGTGAGCATTCTTGTGGAGTGGCTCTCGCAAACAACAAACTATCATCGGCAAAAAACAGATGGCTGATCGATGGTGCCCTTCGACTGATCTTGATGCCATGTATTCTCCCTTCCTCCACCCGATTCCGAATCAAAGCCGAAAACACTTCAGAGCAAATTATAAATAGATATGGCGATATCGGATCCCCTGTCTAAGCCCTCGAGTTGGAGACACTTGCCCCCGTATTTGCCCATTGAATTTGAAAGAGAATGATACACTGGACACGCAGTTCATTATCCTCGTACACCATCCTTCTGAAAAACCCATCTTTCTCTGGAGGGTTGGTAGGTTTATAATATAATTGAAGTTGAAAAAATAAATTAAAGTAAATTTTACCTTTAAATGATGCTAGTAAAATTTATTGTGAATATTTGTGAACCCAAATTATTCCAAAAATATGTTTGTGTATCTGATCAAAAAAAAATATATGTTTGTGTAAATAATTATGGTATCTTTTTGCATTATAATATTATATTATGGCTTATAATATACAATATTGTATTATAATATTATAATCATTATAAGTTGTCATTTGTAGCCTGCATAAGATTACCAGTCCAAATCTGATACAGCGCCTCGTCGCTTTACCTTACATTTTGATGCATATTGACTTGATCTCGATTCAGCTAAGTAATCAAACTCTTTCTACAATGTAGAATTTGTTGCTTATGGATCAACTTCGATTAGATGTTCATCGTTTATATGTTATTTCATTTATGCATTACACTAATCTCTACAATGTCGAACATCACACAATACACTTATGTCGCCCTCCGGACCATTTTATGTGTCGAATCTGGTGCTATACATATCTAACTCTCGCGACAAATATACAGCTACACCTTCGAATCCGGGTGCCACAAAAATACGCAATCATAAGATATGAAATGATGAACAAATCATGGTCTTGGGACTTAAGGATAAGGCAAAAAAAAGCTTCTTGACCTGAGTACTCTTCTTCCAGGAATGGTTCCCTTCAACAAGGGAAGCAAAAAAAGTCTTCAAAGCAAACAGTCCTTTGGTTTGTAGTTTGTACTTTCTTGGTCAATTGCTATAAGCCATTGATATTTCAGTCTTCAGTCGAACAGACCATCGTCTTCCAGCCCCTACTCGGTTTCGAAGCTGCAAGGATCAGTCAGGAGATGTACATTCATTCACCAGCAAAAACCTTCTAGATGGAACAATCCGGGTCATTGCAAAGAGGGGAAAGATATAGGATAGGTTTGTTCTAGTTGTCGGAGCGGGTATGGTTTCAAGCCAAACCTGAAAACCACCTTCTTTGATGAGTGTTGGCATTCTACTCTTCAGTAGCTCCTGGTTGGGCTCAGCGGATCGTAATCATAGGCTTCTCCTGCTTTGACAAATCGACCTTTGACACGCTTCCTCACATCCGCCCTTGCCTTGCGAGAGGCGTACCTCACCCTCTTGTCAAATCTAGTTGTCATAAAACGAAAGTTGAAAGTGAATAATACAGTACCGAATCCAGTATACCGAAGAAATGACATCAAGATCACCTATATTTATGGGGGGGGGGGGGGGGGAATGGAAAACATAATGCAACTTCTGAATCATCATTTGACATCATCATCAACAAAAAGATATTAGATATACAAGGAAAAGTACATCTACTTGCACAAGATGTTTCCTATCATCTTTCCTAGTAAATAATTTTAACCTTCAAGAGGAAGTGAATTTTTTGCATGAGTATCACTTATGTAGTAGAATCAAAGAACAAACTGGGCATTCAGTGAGCAGAAGGAAAGGTTTCTTCCGATGGGAGCAAAGAAAGAAACATGATCAGGACTGGATAGGCATGTTCAAAGCCAAACATCAAAGTAATATTCACTTACTTGCGTGCCTTCTTCTTTTCCTTGTATCTCAAAACAGCATCAGACCTGCTAGTTGATGGATGAGAAGTGTCGGGAAGCGCCCAGGGGGGTTCGCCAAATAAAAGCATCGAAGAAGCATCACACTCTTGATAATCTCCTCCACTACTCTCCCCAGTAAGGCCCGAAAATGAGACACCAAAGCCTATAGCTGGGTCGGTTTTGATGCTCATGATTGAATCAGCGGATGCTGCATTGCTGCATGCTGGTTGTACTGCATTTAGGACTCCAGGTAATGATCCCTGAATAAAAGCATGTTATGATGTCAGCCTATTAGACAATAAAAGTGATTTCCATGCTGCTGAATTTGGAAAACATGAAGTTCGAGTAGATAATAAGGTTACATCTTATTCAAATTAATAGTTCAAACAATCATGCTCTCAAGTTGTATAAAATGACAGGAGCTTACAGTGTATCATTATCCATTCAGAAGACACAAAAGTTAAATCTTTCATTAAGACAACTGCAAAAATGCCAAATACAAGTTTTACAACACAAACGCAGTATGCAATGTCATGGAATCAAATCTATAAAAACGAGCAAAAACTTTCAATCACTTGATTTTATATTATTTTTATTTTTTCGTATTCTTTTCTAACTCCCAAGTCTCAGGAAACAGAATTTAGCATTTGCAACAGAGGAAACCTAGATAAAAGTCAAATGAGTACCATAAAAGTTTATAAAACCTATATGGAATATCATATTCGCACATTTCACATATAGTAAAGATTCCTAACACTTAAGCCACACGAAAATTGTGTGACTCATGGGAGAAGGTAGGGACAGGGGCAGGAAGACGGTATCTTGAAAAGTAGGGTAATGGAATGAGGTGCAAGCATTACTACATGCAACAAGCAAGGAAATTATCCAGAAATGTACAGGTAGCATAATTGATAAAAATAAAAATCAGAAAAAGAACCTCAGCACCAGCTGCACCCTGACAACAAGAATCAGCATTAGACATGCCCTTCGTCATAAACAGCTTATCAATTCCACCATTCTCGAGGAGTTGTTCAGATTCACAGAGAGTTACATCGAAGAGCTCGTGATAGTTTTCAAGATCCATATCAAATCTATCCATGTCCAACTCTCCATAAAGCTCGTCTTCATAACTGCTGATATCTCCAGCCCCGGAATAGAATGTCTGCAATTGCAGCCAGAAGACACAATGAGGATAAGAATGCTAGGAAGACCAGAGAGGGAATCCCGAAATGATTATAATAAGGGAATTGAAGTCCTCATGGATTTTACAATGTGCTAAAAAATGAACTGTGAGAGCCAATGAACAACAGATATAGCATAAAATGATACAATACACCAATGACGTAACAAAAAATGAGGATGTTGTCTTTCTTTTAAATAGCCTTAAGTAATGCCACTAAATATGTTATGATTACACTTCAACATTCATCTTTTTCTCGCATGGAATAAGAAATGATTCATGCAGCCACAACAGTTTCAACTTTCCTTGTCAAAACTGATTCATCGACCCATTATAACACAGCACATCATTAATGAAATCAGAACCCTTGCTGCTAATTGAAGATATCTCACAATAAATGAGGGATGTGGTACGATATCACTTCCTCGATTTGTTCTATGATACCTAGACTACCACCTCCTAAAACTACCACAGCCTGTGCAAAAATCCAGACCAGTTTAAAAACACTCTTGAGTCTTAAAATATCCCATGTTAAAAAATGGATAAAAGTTATGTAAAAGATATAGAAAATCCTAATCTCTTATTGCTAAGAGTGTCTGAATGGCTGCAAGTACAAACCTGCAACCATTGTAAAAATAACACCCAGGAAAAAAGAATTCATTGTAAAAAGTAGGAGAAATTTACACAAAACCGTGCTTGCTACAGGTTATTGTGCATGCTACTAACCTTTTTATATTAAAAAAAATTGTATTTAACCACCCATTATTCATATTTGATAACAACTTAACACTTGAACCTTTTTTTATCGTGAGTAAAACACAAGAAGAAAAGTATATGATGGTTAAAAGATGTGTCACCATATCAGTGTTAAATGGATGACGAAAAATGATTATTAGATGGTTAAATGCCATGTTTTGTATGAAGGATGATTTTATCCAAAGTGACTTAAATGACAGCTGGTTTGATTTTTTTTTAAAAAAAAGTTCACTAAAATAGAATGTGTAACAGTGAATTCTTTGAAGTAGCCAACTGCTATCCAGAAGCATAAACTGCATCTTTCTCCATCACCAATATGTATTTGAAGTTCATATGGAATGGGTTTTCTCCTCTCCCATCAGGAAATTTTACGTGGGCAGTTTTCACTCTTCAGTCCAAAAAGTGATATTAACATTATAGAAAAATATTTGACAGGAAAACATATTGACTTCCGAGTAATTTATGCATGCAAATTGCAAGCATTTACCTTTGGGGAAAGTGGGTATCCAGATCCAGAAGGTTGGTCCAAATTGTGTGTTGTATCATGATCAGGTATGGATGAGTAGCCCATCCAAACACCTGATTTATCCAAGCTCTGGACATCATCGAAACCGCCAACTGCAGCAACTGGCCCACCAGCTTCTGAAGCGGGATTTAAACCACTCTTTTCACTATTTTCTGCAATGGTCAGTAATCCCAATCCCTGCTCACAGGTTGAATCATCCGGCAAAGAGGCCGGAGCATCAAGGAGGAACGACCAGATGGTAGAAAGCTCCTCAGCTGACGGGCAGCCAGTGTAACAGCTTATCGATTGCTTTTTATGTGATGATGAAGATGAAGAACCGGCATGTTCCCTCCAATCACAGCTCCTGCACAAAGAGGCTTTTTCTTCAACACATCTAACAAATGCAGGCTGAGAATTGCATCTCTCACACACAAGTGTCCTAGAGTGTCGCTTCGAGAGGGCATTTGCAGAGTGAACATTTCGGTCACACGACAAACACAAGTAGGCAGCGTCAGACCGGCAATACACCATGGACCTTTGCTGCCCACAAAAATCACACATATACCCCATTTCGATTCTCAGATGTGGGATCCAAATCCAATATGCTTCAACTATCACCCCAGATTGCAGCTTCTCCAAGGAAAGATTGCCGTCAAAAGTTTCATTCACAACCTTCATACCGAAAAAATAAAAATAAAAAATAAAAAACAGCAGTGAGAAATGTAAGCTGATCAACAAGAACTTTCAACTTAAAATCTAAACAAATAGAGAGAAATTTTAGGTCCCTTCAGTGAATTGATATCTTAGATCAAACATAGCTCAAAGAAGGGGAATGAATCAAGCAGTATTTTTTGACAATTCCAAACGAACTCAGCCTATTTCATAGCTAAATAGACAGTTTACACTTTACAGTGACAACCTATTAGGCGGAAAAAAATCAGTACCAAACTATTTCATAGCTAAAAGAAGAAATTTCTAAACAACATCAAGATTTGCATCTGAAATACAAAAATTGAAGCTAAACAGCGTTAGAATCTCCCATCTCCGAATCAAATTACTAAATCCTAAACATGAAAATCCGGGGAAAAAAATAATACGTAATTCCCCAACCTTTCGTCATCTGAAACACAGATCGTCAAAATCGATAAGAAGAAAACACGGAAGCGGACAAATCAAACGCCGCTAGAAAGAGTTGATTAAAAATTCCACTGATTAACCAGCAAAACGGATGTGAAAGTGAAACAAACAACCAATCAAACCTTGAAAAATAAATTAAGCAGCGAAGAGTAAAATTACCAGCAAAATCCAGGTGAGGAAAGATCGCGTATTCAAAGCCCTAAAATCCTGACGGCGATTCCAGAACCCCTCTATCTCTCTCTCTCAAAAACAGACAAACGCAGAGCTTAGCTTGAGAGTTGTGTTGTGTACAATGGGAGAGGGATAGAGAGAGAAGATGATATAAAAATACAAGCAAATAAAATAATAATATATTTTGGGTGGGGGAAAGCATTTCTGACAATAAAGTGATAAAAGTGCAAGAAAAGGCAGAGGGTGGGGCCCACGTCCTTTCAATAATATAAAAAATGAATATACAGTAAAAAGGAAAAAAAAAGGGAAAAAGGAAAAAGGGAAGGATGTAAGACAAATGGCAACGAGGAATGCCCATTTTTGCACATAATATTTCATGTTATATAACTTATTTTTATAGTAATATATTACTCTATTGAAAAAGTTTTTACACAAATATATTAAGATTTTTTATAGTTAACATTAACCGCTAGATTATTATTAGATGTATAGTTTATCTGACTTTATACTCATATTTATATTTAATATCACAAACATTATACTACAATTTAACATTTTACTTGTTTCTATTCATTCTTAAAATTTAAGATATTGATTTTTTAAAATAAAGAAAGACAATATTTATGCAAAATTGTAAATTCTATGATATATTATATTATGTTGTGTGCTATATATTAATTTTAAAATGGTTAATATAAACGGATGTGTAGTTGTCGTTGTTGTTAATCTAAAAGTTTTTTCTGATTGTTGAGGAGACATTTAGTTAATAAATTTATTGGGCAAAAAACCTCTTTTATACGTTAATTCTTACAATTTAAGATATTTTTTAATGAAATAAATTATCGATATATATGCAAATTTATATGAAATATTATGATTTATAATATTATTTTTAATTAAAATGGTTATTATAAATATATATATTATTTATTTTTATTCTTAAGTATTTTATAATATTTTTTTGCTCATATTATCATCTAGTCTTATAACTTATTAGGATAGATTCTAAACTTATAACCATGTAAAAAATAAATAATATCCTTAATTATGAGCAAAAATATTTAAAATTAATAAAAAAAATATATTATTATAATTATTATATTTATAGATTATAATAATTACACTGCTACTACTATTATTATTATTATAAATTAGGTGGTTTATCTTTTTTTTAACAAAGGTGGTTTGGCTTTCAATTGGGTATTAAATGGGCAAAAAATCATTTTTTATATGTTATATAGATTATTATTATTATTATTATTATTATTATTATTAATTAGGTGGCATATCTTTTTTTAACAAAGGTGGTTTAGCTTTCAATTAGGCATTAAATGGGCAAAAATAGATTATTATTATTAGTATTAGTATTATTATTATAAATTAGGTGGCTTATTTTTTTTAAAACAAAGGTGGTTTAGCTTTGGGCATTAAATGGACAAAAAAACATCTTTTATATGTAAAATAGATATAGATTTATTTTCATTAGAGCAAGATTCTATTATGTATACAATTTTAATCATTTTTAAAATATTTTTATAGAATTTATATATTAACGTTTATTTTATATATTTTACACACTTATTTTTTTAGTGTGATAAAATCTATATAAAATATATATATTTTTTAATTATTTTTTTATAATTTCATAATTATTAGCAATAAGTATGAAATTATTAAAAAAAATATTTTATATAGTTTTTTGCTCCTTTAAAAACATGTATGAATAATAATGTGATATGTTTTTTAAAACAACGAGTATAAAATATTAATTTTATTATTTTTTAATAACTTCGTATTTTAATAAGTATGAAATTATTAAAAAAATATTTAATATCATTTTTAGTTTATCAAAAAAACGTATTTAAAATTCAAATGACATATATTTCTCTCAATAGATTGAGTATTATTTAATTAAACAACTTCCAAACTAGGATTCTTAATATATGCTTATTTTTTCAATTATGCTCATCTTATTTTTAGTGTTTGAGAATTTTAAAACTTTTAGTGACGTATTCAGTCAGGAAGTTGCGATTATAAGCAAAAGTATTTTCTAAAGTCTTAGCAACAATAAACTAATTAAACTTAATTAAAATTTAATGCTTAAAGTCAAGAATATAAAAATGACGTAACGTGATTATTATCCTAAATATGTGAAAGTTGTCTTCTAAAATTTCATTTTGCTAAATTTTCCCATTATATAAAAATGCGGACCAATTCAACCCATCCATCCATAACTAAACGTATAACTTTCTATTTAATCAGGCTAAAGTATTATATTTTTTCTCTCCCAAAATTTGTTTATTTTGGTCGGAAAAAAAAATCATATCTAATGCATAGATAATGATTGGTATGCTCTCAAAAAAATAATTATTAAGTTGGTATATGACATGCTTTTCTAAGGTCAATAAGGGCAAGTTCTAGTTGATAAAAAAGTATAATGATTTTTTCACATGGTACAACTGAAAAATGGCTAATTTTTAAAAGAACCATATCACAAAACCACTCTAAATAAGGTTATTTTGTACACATTTTGAATATACGATTTTTCTATTCTATGTTTTTTGGCATAGGATAAGAAGTCGAACTGGGAAATATTTTCTCCAGATACACCCGATGTAGCAATTTTTAAATTATAATATAGGGTCCACCATTTTCTTTTAGGATTTTTTTCCCAATAAAGTATCATTATCCTATGCTCTTAGGGCATACAATGGACATGTTTAACATATGGGACTATGTCTAAAGAAAATAAGTTTTAAAAATTGTTATTAAAATATAAAAAAATAGAGGTATATCGTTAAGGGTGCTTTCAACATTCCACGTCTTTCTTTGATGTTTAAATAAGGATAAAACGTATGAGTAATGAATTGTTAAGAAAAGTAAAATAAAGTGTGGTCAAATGCATTTTGCAAAATAAATGGTGGGTTTTAAAAAATGGCTTAATTTGGGGGAAATTTTATGAAATTAAACTTATACATTACTCCCTTCGTCTCAAAATACATTGTGGGTTTTGCAAAATGGCGCATTTATTTGACCAATGTTAAAGTTGGCTAAAGGGTTATCTAGTTTACAGGATTTAATTTTTATAAATTTATAATATATTTTCATAGAAGTTAGGAACAACTCCATAAAAAAATTTTGGAAAAAAAAAAGTTGAAAATACCCCAGATCTACAATATTTGACCCTCCCATTATATATATTATGTTCAAATAAAGTATAAACCCATCACTAACAACTCATTTTAGACAAATCAACATCAAAATTGTCCAATTTTGTCCAAAAAATAAAAGGAAAAAAATAATCTATAACCCTAAAACTAATATTATATACTAAAATGACCCATGAAACAAAGTTGTTAGATTTAATTGACCTTATATCTAATAGAGTAATCGAATAAATATTGAGTTAAAATCAGACTTTAAAAAGCTTTAAATCTACAACCTTAAATATTTGTTTTGTTTTGTGTTCACCAAAAAAAAAAAAATTGTTTTGCGATGTTTTTAAAATAACATAAAATTTAAATAAAGTATATTGCAAATTATATTAATTAAAATAACATAAATTGTAAACTTTACCCAATAATTAATGTTTGATAGATACAATTCATAATATATTTTATTTAAAATTTAAGTTATTTTCATTGTATTTTGAGGGCTAATTGATGATGATGTATAATCCATTAGTGCACACAATAAAATAAACAAACTAACAAATCTGGCTTACTTTTCACACAATCCAGAGGAGTCATCGATCATGTCACTTCTTTATTTTACATTATCCAAAACAATAAAAGCCCAATATTTTTCAATATGCTGAGGATAAAACCTTAAATAAGTTTGGTTGTCAATTATCTATTCGACAGGAAGAGTAGTACTATGTGCCACTTAAAAGTCTCCTTTGTTTAATTGATGTAATCCATTCAGGATTTCTTCTTTATTAAGGCCATTTCAGATGACAAAAACACTTTACCAATAACAGCAAACAACACATCTCTATTTTTATTTATAAGAGTGTACTGTACTGTGTTATTGTAGCATTTACTTAAAACAGGCTTCAGTGTTTCCCAAGCTAAGGCCAGAAATGGCAAATAAAATCTTAACCCGTATAGTTCATCCGATCCACTCGAATACCCGTGAATAATCAGATCCACTCGAATACCCGTGAATCCGGTGATTCTAAATGCAACTAATCTAGAAGTTTGATTTTATTTATGTGGGTGTGAATTGCTATAAGTTCGTGCACTGAGCCAGTAAAATTACCCAACCCTAAACCTTGTGTCCCAATATATAAAACATACCATGTCACATTTTAGTGTTGAGAGCACTTGCTTGTTCGTGTCGCAAAATCATCGAAAACAAGCTACATAAGCTAAGAGCTCAAAAGAGGAGGACGAAGGGCACACAGGCCATTTTCTTTCGAAAAAATGGCAAGACAAGAGCCAAGATAGCATACTCCAACTCAGGCAGCTTCGGGTTTGCGTAGATTTATCCATATAGTGAGCGCCATGGAGCTTCCGTGGCCTTTGATGGTTTTTTAGGGTTCAAGCTGATACAGTCTCTCACAAAGCATACGGAGGAGGAACACGAGCTTGCCAGGAGCTCTCCGATACCACAAACAACCTGGTTCAACAACTTTGTTAGCATCAGAACATGAAATTTTTCTTCGACAAAAAAGTGAATTTGAAAGACACCAGTCATTTGATTAGTCAAAAACCATCTGAATACAGGTTGAGCTTAAGACTTGGTCAGATCACTAATTTACTAATTATGCTTTGGCCTACTTGGTTGATTTTTTTTTTACCCCAACAAGTGGGTCACATCTTTCCAATAATTTAATGGGAACGTATTAATCCAAAAATGTGTCACATGCCGCTTAAAGGAGAATCTATTGTTGGAGAATGGAAAGGATTTCCAACAAACAGTCAATCAACCGACTGTCTTGAGTTGTAAACTAGGTTACCGGCTTGGCCGAAATACATACAGTAACAAAATTGTTAGCGACTTCATCACTAACAAAGAAAAGTACAGTACCTCTGCAGTTCACACCTATTAGACGAATAAAAATACTGTAGTATGTAGTAAAAGGATGCAACAAGTAGGAAGAATGGGAAGATGTATGATGAAAGCAAATTAATATCCCCTCGAGAAAATTGCACAATTCTTCCCCAGTCTTAGATTGAAAATTTAAATCAGTTTTAATCTTTTCTCCATACCAATTCATCCTGTTTACAGTCTTCAACAATTCTCCGACCCTCACCCACCCCCGAAAAAATAAAAAAGAAAAAACAACAAAAGAAAAGAAGAGATAAAAGTGTGGAATCTCCTAGCAAAAAAGACAAGTCAAAAGGAAAAAAAGAAGGCTTATTTAAGGGGGTCAACTTCGAATCATGACACAAGGTTGAAGATCAATCAATCGATTTCCTTTAGTCTATTGCTCTTTTATTATGTTATCCAAATTTAAGCTGCTAAGCAAAACTTTATACCTAGATGATAAAATTACTTAGGGTGCACGTTTTATAATGTATGATTTGTCCATAAAAGAGTGACATTTTTTCTTTGAAAAGCATAAGCAATCATCTGAGATGGATAAATATAAATAGTGGGGTCCACAGGATATAGTGACCCTTAAAGCGAAAACAGACCACCAAGAACCATCTGGCAGAGACAACCTATAAACAAGCAGATAAGGGTCCGAAAGCTATTGCCACTGGTATGCCTGTTAACTTCACCTTTTATTTATCCTCTAACAAAGTACTAAATAATTCAAGCACTGGAAGAACTGGATGCCTAGTGGTCGCCTTGCACTCAACCTACTGAAAAGGGTAAAGCTCCTTCCTTCTACCCAAAACTCCAACACCAATCTAAATCTAGTAAGGTGATTGGTTTCATTAAAAAAAAATCTGGGCAACTGCATCCAGACTCTTGTGACTAAACCCAAAAAAAAATAAACAATACTTTCAAGAGCTAACTGCAGATTCTATCAAAAACAATAACAAGACAAGAAGATCGATGGCTAAGTATATAGAATAACAAGATTATATATGTGACTGCATTAGACTCATTGAGATGATAATGGCTCACATCTTAAAAATTCTCCATTAATTTCCACAATAGCTTTTGCAATGAACCAGGAGCACATCATTAAAAATGAAAAGGAAAGAAAAGATATCAGGCATAACTGAAGCATACCTCCAAGTCATCTTTTGAAGTATCTTTGGATGGGTATACATCTCTTACCCCAATGAGGAGAGCAGTGGGGAACTTCAAGACACGAATAAACTGAAGCAAGCATGCCAAAGGTTCGTAATGGATCTGCAACAGTGATGGTAACTTCTGCGCTTTTGAAACTAATGCTGCTGTGATTTCTGTTTCTGGACCCAATTGCATGCCGTAGATTGAGGCTTTGTCAAACCTTGATGAAGATTTATCTTCACATTTGAGCTTTGATGATTGGACCACGAAAGGAAGAGCCATGGTTACAGAGGTTTTCCCTTCAGCAATTGAGCCCAAAACTTCATTGACTGCACATGCTAATATCGGGGGTTCATAAGAGTGCATGAGTAGCACAGATACCTAAATGAGGGGAAAAAAGGCAATCATCCAGTCAGCTTCTCATAATCAGTTTATTTTGTTAAATTCCAAATATGCCAAAAAAGACACTGCTTTTCAAAGGCATATACAATCAAATGCACATTTAGTATTACTCAAACAAGTAACACCTTATAATTTAGTACCTCAGGGGTTTTCTACTTTCGTGATAACACACACAAAGGTATTTCATCAACTTATGGCCCTCGTGAGGGTTTTCCAATGGAGAAGAAATTGAAGCAGTAAGAACAAGAACAAAGTGGCTTAGGGAGTTATAACTCTTCCAAGAAAAGAAAAATATAACATGTTAGGGGTAAAGACTCATAAGTCTATAAATAAAGACAGCTTTATTCAAGTATGTGTTGGCAATTGGCATCAGATTCTCAACAGCATTTGGGTCCATCGGGTGTAAAAAAGAACCCAGACAAAGCAGATCCTAAAGCATGCCCCAAGCAGTTGTGCTATAATAATTGGCCCAAGTTCAAGTAGAGTAATGCCCAATAGCTCTTCTAGTGGTGTTAAATGGCCTACAAAACTTATTGATGTTGTACAATCAAATAGGAACATCCGGCTTAATGGCTTATCTAATAGCTCCCTGTAGTAGCAGTAATGAAGAAAGAAAGGCGGTATCATCCTTAACAGAAAGAAAAACCGGACCTAATGTCTAGATACACACTCTTTTAACATATGGTATACAAATGATCACTTTCTGCTCTGCAGATATCAAAGCATATTGGTGGAATTTTACATAATTGCACTAAAACATGCAGGTGATGGAGCATCGTCATTCCTGAATACTCCGCTGAAATAAAGAAGAAAATTCTGCTTTCATCATGATCATAATGTTGTTGCTAACAAATTTGTTTTCTTCCTCCAAAAAAGAGATTCAGACAATTTCTCAACTATGCAGATACATACCAGATGGTATATACATGGGAAGATGGTAAAAAAAAAACTTGAGATACAATTATATAAATGTACAAAGCCACATGTAAAGATTTCAGGTCAATGAAATTTAACAGGGCATCAAATATGAAAACAAGTAAATCAGAAAATGTCTTAAATGCCTGCACTCGAGAGAGGTTATATAATCCTTGATCTATCTATTCACACTGTTCACATTACAATTTGAATCATCATTCAACATTATATTAAATGGCCACCAGTAATGACCAATTTTTGAGAAAACAAACGAAAAACACTAGTGTTAGTAGGATCATAACATGACTTTAGACACAAAATAGCAAAATCCCTTTCTCTCTTCATCTTCACTAATATGATCAGCACTCAATCGTATGCCCCGAAGTGTTTAGAAAAATAGGGGAATCGATTCGATTTCTTTACTGAAACTACATGAATATTCTCATCAGTTCCCACCTATTAGAAACATCCATTCATGCTCCTGCTATCATCCGCAATTCCCCACCTATCAATGGAATCTTACAAAGCAACGAAAATCTCTAGAAATAAGCTTCTCTAACTATATACAATATAATTATACTCATTTTCTTAGACATAAAAACAAGTAAAACCGAAATGAGCTATCAATTCTCAGCACAATGCCAAATGTCTATGAAATCCAGAAGTGAACAAATTATTCCCAAAATTAATTGACAACGCGCAATAACAACAAATCAATATGAATAACCAAATCAATTCAAACAAAGAGAACAAGAAACAACAAACAATACCAGGAAGAGGCCGTTGCTATCGACAAAATGAGCAATTTTACCACACGCCTGCTGATCTGCGATTCCGTACCGAACCAAGGGCAGCTCAAACGACTCTTCACTGTCAGCAAAAGGCGAAATTAACACTTACAGCGTCGCAATCGAAGGCTAAACGAAATGGAACACGGTGGAGCTGCTTATAGTGTGATTTGGCCATGTCGCGAGAAAGAAAACTACTTACGATCGTAGAACGGAGGAGCTAGGGTTCGGACGGAGGGCACCGTAGATGGCAGAGGCGAATCCATCGGAGTCGCTGAAGAGGAAGATAAGCTTTTCGGCGACCTTCATGACGTTTCTCTCACCGTCTCGAGGATTTGTGAAGGTTGAGAGCTCCGAACGAACGAAGGCCGAAACCGAACACCTTCAGAGTATCTGCAGATTTCTAAACAAAATCGCACTCAGTGAATAAAGTGAGGGGGTTCGGGTTGAATCGGATTCGGGTTCGGATTCATTTTGGGTTGGGTTATATCGGGTTTTAGTTTTTTTTTTTTTATTAGGTAAAAATTCGAGTTCATGCATACTTGAAACTCGATGGCCGAACAAGTCGGCAGATGGAAAACCGTCAATACAATCAGAACACAATAACATAAAACATCAGAGAGGAAAGAAAAACCCAACCAACTTATACAAGACATCAACCAGCAGAGAGGACGATCGAGAACCAAGACGCGCTACGAGTGACAAGAACGTGGGAGAGTGCAAAGACTCTCGATAGTACCCGACTGGAAAGGGCAACTCCTGAGGAAGTGTGGATCGCCGACGTTGCCTCCACCTAAATGAAGGATCTTCGAGGACCACGAACACCACCACGATCCGTTATCGATCAAACAGGATGCCCGATACTGCAACCCAACACAAAGCGGACGCAGCCACACCAAAGCACTGACTGGACGCCAGAAGATAGGGCAAATACGGGCTAAAAAGGGAATATCGATCCATCGTCGGAAATGTGAACGGAACTCCTCGAACCAAACAGGACGATTCGGGGAGCATTATTATTCTAAGAATATAAAATATTTTCCAACCCTTTACGGGATTTAGTATATGTCAATTCAAGCGAAGTTAGCAAAACCTAACGGCGATTGCAGAACATAGACGAGGAGAAGAGGAAAGTTGCCGAACAGCCAGCACCAGCGGCCGACAACCACCACCAAGGAAGGAGACACCGGGGAGGGGGTTCCGCGGAAACCGGCGACAAGGTCGGGCCGGAACACCGGCGACACAGCCGAGGACAACACCAAGGACTGCGCCAGCGGAGGCGGAGCGAGATCGAGGCGATCGAGTACAACCCAAAAGCGTCATGTCCTAGACCTGATCAAAGGGGCTAAGCACCCAGAAATCGAGCCCGATTTCAACAAGGTCCATCGAGAAGACGAACCCTAGGCTAGCAATCGAGGGTGTATTAGATCAAATTGGATGAGATCCAAGCACGAGAAGGGATCCTCGTCCAAGGATCGGCAAAAGCCCCAAGGAATTAGCACAAATAATCGGAAATCACCGACATAGGTTGAGGCGGCAGCGGATGCTCCGAGAGATGCAATGAGGAGGAGGGAAGGGGTTCACCAGCCACTAGCTAACCAAACCACACCTCGTCCAACCCGATTTACCAACCGATGGACAAAGCCCCAAATCGGAGATAAAGAACGTGAAGATCAAAGACCCCAAAAAGCCGAGGCTTGGGATTTTGAAACCAACAGATGGTTTATAAACTCCCAAAGGAGGGTTTTCGACCTCCGAAGAGGTTGTTCTTAACCTCCGAAGAGGGGTGGTCGAACACTCGAACAAGGCGAAGGCCGGCAGAGTCAACTCCGAAGAGTTGCTGGCTCCCTCTCTCTAGGTTTCTAGAGAGAGAAGAGAGTGTTCCTAATAGGATTTCAAAGTGTTTATATATCGGGTTATAGTTATTTCGAATTTGGATTATTTTGGGTTTTAATTATTTCGGATTTCATTTATTTCATATCTTTCTTGTTTTAACATTTATTTTTAAAATTTTACTTGAATGTATATTAAAGTTTGAGTTATTTCGGTTTTTTTTATTATAGTATGTTCAAGTCTTATTAGGTTTTGGTTGAATTGGATTCGGTTCGTTCAGTTCTGGATGAAGTCGCAGTCTCATGCGCCCTATTGGTCGATTAACCGCGGCAGTGTTCATGATTCTCAAAAATCTCTCATCTAGGTGGGGGGAACGACGTTGATACACACTTCCACAGGAGACGCATTTTCCGCTGATGGGTTTCTGCCTCTGTCTCCCCGGCGTCGAGATGTCGTGTCAGTTCCTCGACTTTCTCATGTTCTTGACATTCGCTAACTTCTCTTGGTGTCCTTCGACTTTCTCTCTACTAATCTTATTTACTGAAATCTTTGTGTTCGGGTTTTTTCTTTTGTTTTTGCTTATATCTGGTTCACCTTGGTTGTATCAAGACGGTTAGCTCATCTGGCGATTCTCTTCAATTCGTCCTCTCGTTTTCCCAGATTTTTGTTACTCTGAGATTTCGAATTATTTCCTTTTCAAAAAAAATTTAAAAAAATAATGCCATTTGGGTATATATGTTATTCAAGTGTCAACGTTGTTATGTTAAATGTAGAGCTTTATCCTTATAAACTCGATAATCGGGGTAGAGGTTTAGGCCTTCTACTTATATATACATAACTTCTATTCGCAAAGCAAAATCTCGCCAATCGCACGATACCGGTGTCGGATTTTTGGGTCTGCATGCACAGTGCAGATGCCTACTTCCTATGTCGGCATAGAGAGTGCAGATACCTACTTTCTAGGTCGGCATGCAGTTCAATATATGCAATATAATACAGTAGTTCAGGAATCTTGCAGCTTTTTAGGCTGCCGACCTAGGAAGTCGCCACCGGCGCAGTTCGACAGGATAGGTCGTAGAGCTCACAGGTTGACCAGCCCCAACACTATCGTCTCAAGGAGTCGGCTTCGACACTTTTCTTGGCGACTTAAGAAATCGGCTTCGACACTATGCCGATGGCGAGAAATTCGCCGTCCATATAACAACCCCTGTAATATATGGGTAACTTTTCAATGGCAATTAATTAATCTTTGCATCTTACATTTGTTTTCTTATTGCATATTTGGCATTTGTTTTCTTAATGCAAATTTTACCTTTCATATTTCAATTCATAAATATAAAGATTGATTAATATTTTTAGGGTACTTTTTTCTCCATATCTACACTAAAATATTTGTCATCAAGTTTTTTTAACCATTATATAAAAAAGGTGAAACCAAATAAAATAATTAACACAACTTTGACCAATATATAAAAAAGGTGAAACCAAATAAAATAATTAACACAACCTTTGTAGGAGCGTTAAAAAAATATCTTCACCTTTCAACGGTAAGAAAAATAACTCAACTTTTAAATGATGTGGTAACAATGTATATATCCCAACTCATTTTTCAGATAATAAATTGGGTCAAAACAATGACATGAAACTGGTCAAATGATATCATTCTTATTAAAATAAGTCAATTTCATCCAAAATTCACCAAAATCTTAATTTTGTCAATTATATGTCATCATTTTTGCCCATATTTATAGTCAGAAAAAAGAATCGGGATACTTTGTTACCATCTCCCAAAAAAATTGAGTTATTTTTCTTACCGTTAAAAAGCATGGGTATTTTTTTAACACCCCCTAAAGATTAAGTTATTTTAATTAGTTTTGCCTATAAAAAATAAACAAAGTATTTGCTAATATAAATAACATCAAGTTGTAATTTATAGTCCAATAAATTGGTTTTTTCAAAACACTATATAATAAAAAAAAGTTGTTAAAAATGATACATAGATCAATATAAGATTGTCTAGTACTACTAGTGAACTAGGCGGAATGAAGCACACTATATAGTAGATGCAAAAGACACCTTTTACAATGATAATCCTCAAACTATACACGTAGGTGGTGCGGGATAAAAAAAACACCACATCTCTTTGCCTTGGAATGATTTTCAAATATGTCTACTTCTTTTATTGCTTATAACACTAACACCTAAGACTTCACTAGTACAAACCCGATACACTAGCTTACTAACTGTGATCTTACAATGAACCAAAAGTAAATCTACCCAACCGAAACCATGGCAAAACAACCCAACAATACTAAGAGCATATTTAATAATGGTACTCCAAGTACCATAACAATAAAAGGAAAAAAAATGTAAGAAAAAGTCACATTTTTTAAAAGAACCCAAAAGAAAAAGTAAGCTCAAGTATCATACATAGTGTATGATACTCAATATGACACAATACCATAGAATATTACCCAAATCAAATATTAATAGTGGGTCCCATTTGATTTTTTCTTACAAAAAAAAAATTGCAAAAAATAATTTTGATGCAAAAGGTGAAATAAGATATTCATATTAAGTACCATGGTTGTGATCCTTGTGGAGTAACAAATATTAAAACGAGGTGGATGAGAGAGAAATAACAAAAAGCAAGTTATAATACTCAATATGAGTATCATGGTTAAAGATGCTCTAAGGAACACAATAAAGCTGAATAATGTGCTATCGAAGTTTATCTCCTCTTCTTGGGTCGCAACCTATCATCTGGATTCTTTTCTTCCACACACTAACGTACCAAGTACTTGGGCCATCTCTTATAGCTTGGAACGTATCTCGCTTCTCTAATCGACAAAATCGCCCATATAAATTAAGGAAACAAATCAATCTCTCCAAAACGTTTTCTTCCTAATTTGATATATGATGCTTTCCATAGAAGAGGAGATCTCCAATCTTCTTTAAATGATCTATAATCAGATCTTTCAATCTAAACATTAAAGATATCATGTAGAGCCCACTGTGGATTTTGTCAATCCACTCGTCTCGTTAAGGCCAGTAAAGATCCCCTGTAACACCCCATGTATCACTCGGTGTTTCCCAAAATTAATTTATATGAAAATAATTATTAAAAAAAATTTCAAAAATTATAACAATATTGTATTTGATAATTCATACGCATCTGTAAAAAAATATTTTGAAGAATCATAATAAATTTATTTTTGCTAAAATGGTGTTATTTTGTGACTTTTACTCATATTTATTTTTTAGAAAAATATTTTTATGATTTTTCAAAATATTTTTTTTTACAAATGTCTATGAATTATCAAATACAATATTGTTATCCTTTTTGAAAAAAGTTTAAACGGTAATTTTCTTATAAACTAATTTTATGACACACCGAGTGATGCACAAGTGTGTTGTAGATGATCTTAACTGGATGGTGTGGATTTTCATACTAAATGAGAGAATGTATTATCACACTCCAAAATATAAAATATATAAGCGGATGGGAGGAGATGGAATGGAGCGATTTGGGTTTGGCGCAGTGTCGGTGGGTGAATTACGTAATTCCCTCAGCAGTAACAGTGTGCTGTGACTTGTGATTGTGAGGGACGTTGGGCGTCAGAACTCAGAAGTAATCAAAAACGAATTTATGGAAATTAGCGGGTAGTTAATGCTTCTGAACTTCTTATCATTATTGTAAGCTTCTTAAAATCTTCGATCCTCGCAGCCCCATTAACTTCCCCCATAAATCCATAATAAAATTATACTTACTCCCATCCGTCTCAAATTAAATGTCGTTTGGACTAATGTGTACGTACGTTTTTTAAGGAGGTAAAAAATCTATAAAATATTATTAATTTTTATTAATTTTTTTAATACTTTGATACTTATTAATAATAAGTATGATTTATTAAAAAAATTATTAAAAAATAATATTTTATAGAGTTTTTATCTTTTAAAAATACGTGATAAAAAGTAAAGTGACACTTATTATGAAACATAGGGAGTAATTGGTTCGAATATAATTTTATATTATAAAAATTATATTTATATTTGTATATCAATTATTATATTATTATATTATATTATTATCTATATAATAATAACACTAAAGAAGGAGTACACTCCACACGTGTCACCTTTTCCATAATCTCCGATCCTATGTGGCATTCTCTCATTTCTTCATGCTTATGTGTCATTTTTTTGTTTTTTTAATTAACTTAATTACATTAATCTATGATTTCTTTCCCTTATTCACTGTTTCCATATATAAAAGATTGATTCTCTTATTATCAACCACTCCTTTTTTTCTTTTATTTTTCTCCTTTATATATAAATAATGTAATGAGAATCATTTGATTAATTGGCAATGTCCCCTTAAAACTATAAATTTCAACTAATTAAAAATTTTCGCATATGATATTAATATTAAATTAAGATAAAACTATTTCTTGAAATATCACATATTTTATAATCAATGGTTTCAATTCAAAATATTTGAATTGAAAAAATAAAATAATAATTATAAAAATAAAAACAAAACAATCGATGCATTTATTCTTCTTTTAAATATATAATTTATGTCTCAAATTTATAGGTTAAAAAATCATTTTTTATTTGATTTCCATCTATATTTTAGTTTTTTTTTTGGTATTTTGGTTTTTGGTTTGATTTGTATGTGCAATTATTGTTTTTTAAAAAGAAAGAAAGCAATTGGTTATTTATTATCTTTCATTTATAAGACTTTTTTATAAATAATTAAAATATAAAATCTCAAAGTGGATTCCTTGATATAGTCAATTATTTTAAAATTGAATAACTAAAATGTATTGAATTAAATATCCTTTATACGCATATACAATCATGGGATAAGTTCTAAGTAGAGTGAGATTGAAAATTTGGATTTGTTTTTATTTTTTACTGATAAGTTCTCTTTGTTCTCGAGGACAATCCGTGCTCACAAAGTCATCTTTATTTTTACTTAATATTATAAAGATTTATCACAAAGATAGAACCATGTAAAATAGGTATATTCTAATAGGCTTTGACAATTCTAATATCAATCAATTACATTTGAATTTCTGGTATTTTAAGAGTTGAAGATAAAACATGTGACTTTCTTCTACGTTTATAATTTTCTTTATACATTCTCTTTTCATTATTAATTTGAGTGTACTTGATCAACTCTTAATTAATTAAAATATTTTATTGTGTTTATTTTTTTACATTTTAATGACTAATTAAATTTCTGAATCATGTGTTTTGAACAAAAATTAATTCTATAAAAATTATATTATTAAAAAAAACCGCACAAGGTGCGGGTAATTGAACTAGTATATAATAAAAGAGAAGTTGTTTGTGACATGTGTCGGCTTGTTCTTAATTGTAGTATTTTTAACCAATTGCATTTTCCCCATTAATTAATACAACAACATATAACTCAAGACAAGATTTTACTAATTTTTATCCAATTCCACTTAATCAATATAGAGATATATGCTTAAGATAAGATTTTACCCAATTAGTTAGATATCGATTTATTTTTAGAAAATTAATATAGCAATGTATGCTTTACCTAATATTTTATCAAATTTAGTTAGAGATCGATATTAGAACCAAAAAAAAAGTTAGAGATCGATATATTTTTACAAGATTTCACCCATATTTGTAAAAAGTGGATATATTATATTATATCTCTTTTACTGGTAGTCAATTAAACATATTAGTAAAAAATAATTAGTTAAATGAGTGTTGATACAAAATTTATTAAATTTTTTTTAAAAATAAAATAATATATTATATACTGTATAGTATAGGCAATAGGGGTAGTTAGAGTAATGCTTAATTACAAATTATTTTATACATTTTTCTAAATCATACGAATTAATATTACAAAACCTGCACAAAAGTGCAGGTACTTAACTACTTTATTGATATATTTATAAATTTTTATTAGAAAAAATTATATTTTAATAATTAAAAGACGAGTTATTTATAAATCACAAGGGGAGACCAGGAAAGAGAAGAGAGAGAAAGAGCAAGGCATCCGAATCTCTTATCTCTCGATATGCTTAACAATCTCATTAACAACTAACCAACGAGTAGACCAATGGTGGTCTAAACATACAAGACATACAGAAAACGGGCGCAATGAAATAAGCATAAATAAACTCTACAACGTACAAGACGACCTAAGCAGAACTACTCTAATAAATTAAGGACGTCGACGAAGAACGAAACCAAACACCACCGATAGAAAGAGCAATATTAAATTAATTAAAATTTAAAAAATATTTCTCAATTTAGGGTCTTATTCTATGCCCAAGGGCATATGATAGAAAAATCGATATATAATACATCCCTTTTCTTTCATTTTTCGGTGCTTCTGTATTTCCTTTTATTCTGATCTTCCTGGATTTTGTTGGGACTGTTTCATGTTATTTTATGGGTGATAATATTTACACCCAAAAAATTTACTATATACACCACACCCTGCCCCTCTTGAGTCACAATCGTGTGACTCAAGAGGCGCAGGGTATTTTATATATAAAGTACCCTGCGCCTCTTGAACGTGCTTAGAGGAGGTTTTTTCCATTTGATTATTTGTCGTTGGAGACTCTCATTAGTTCTCCGATTAGTTGCTTTGGTGTAATTTATATCCGCATTGATATTTTGTTCATATTTGGTTGTTTTCAACCAGTTTGCCATGTGCATGCTGGTAATTTGTTTGATGACGTCTTCAGATGGTGGTGGTTCAAGCCGAAATATAATTTGGTATCTAACATACCAAGTTGTCCACAAGGTAAAAGCTAATTTTTCTTTTTCTATTTTCGTTAATTTGTTACCCAGTAGCGCTAAGATAGGCTTAATTTCTCGTGATATTGCGATCATATTGTTAATGGTTTGGCGAATATCTGTTGTTGGTAGAGTTTGGATGTTATTGTATGGGCATTCTATGAAGAGGTGCGTATCGTCTTCAGTTGCATGGTTACATAAATTGCATGTCGATGGGACCGAGACACCCTTTTGGGTGAGTCAGCTTGCTGTTGGGAGTCCTTGTTGGCTCAGTTTCCAAAGGAAGTTTTTGACCTTAGGGGGGATATTGACTTTCCAGATCCACGAGTTCTCATCATTTTCCGTTCTGTTGTGAGACGTCATTAGTTTGTAGGCGCTAGCTGTTGTGAACCACCCTTCTCTATCCGGCCACCAGTACAATCTATCCTCAAATTGATTTATTGGTAAGGGTATATCCATGATATCTTTTACAATGCTTTGTGGCAGGTTTTTACTTAGCTTTTCCACCCACCATTTCCCCCCTATAATATATTCACTAACAGTTTCCTCGGTTTCTGTAATAGCAGGGCAGTCATCCCTACTACAGATAGGTGTCGTTGTTAACCAGTTGTCCCTCCAAAAATTTATTGATCTGCCATTGCCTACGGAACATATTAGACCAGTTTTGAATTTTTCGATAAGGGGGGACAAATTTGACCATTGCCAAGATGCACCACCCCTTCTTTTGTAATTTAGGATGTGAGATGTTTTTAGATATTTATATTGAATTAGTTTGACCCAAACGTTATCTGGTTCTGCTAGGATCTTCCACAGAAGCTTCATTTGAAGTGCTTCGTTCATATCCCTTGTTTTCCTAATACCTAGTCCTCCATTCGCTTTTGATCTACAGATTCTATCCCAGCTTATCAGAGGGCGGTGTTGAAGATTTTTGTTCCAGAAGAAAGTTCTGTTAATCTGGTCGAGATCATTGTGAATCCGACATGGTAGCATGAAATTTTGCATCCTGAAAAGTGGTTTGGCAGTGAGATTAGTTCCAATTAGAACCGCACGACCTTGTTGTGATAATGCATTCGCACGCCATTTACTCAATTGTTCTTTTGATTTGCAGATAATTTCCTCAAACGTTCCTCTATTTACTCTACCATTAATGATTGGGCACCCTAAATATTTTTCCAAAGATCTTTCATGCGAGATGTTTAGACAACTTTCAAGTTCATCAATCCTTGAGTGTGATATACCTTTAGTGGTTTGGAAAGCTGATTTGTGAAAGTTAACTTTCTGCCCCGAGATTTTACAGTAGTCATCAATGATCGTTTTCACTTTCAAGCAAGCAGAAGAGTTTCCTTTTGTGAATATAATGATATCATCCGCAAACGCTAAAAAGGGAATACGAGGGCCATCACGACCAAATTTAAAACCAATGTGTCCATCCATTGTGTTTGTTTCGTGAGCGAGTCTTCTTGCCAATATCTCTGCACCCAGGATAAATAAAAAAGGGGAGAGAGGGTCTCCTTGTCGAAGACCTCTCGAAGGTCGGAACACGTTTGTAGGACCATTGTTAACAAGAATTGAGAATGAAACAGTGGTAACACATTCCATGATCCAGTTGACAAACCTAGGGTGGAACCCAAATTTGTACAAGATAGCATTTGTAAATTTCCAGTCAACCCTATCATAGGCCTTCTCCATGTCGAGTTTTATTGCCATCCATCCTTCTTTGCCTTTTTGGCTTCTAAATGAGTGGAAAATCTCATGGGCTATTAAAACGTTGTCCTGAATGGCTCTGTCAGAGACAAAAGCCCCTTGTAGGGGGTGAATTAATTTACCCATCACTCTTTTTAGCCTTTCAGTAATTATCTTGGAAATGATTTTATAGATGGTGGAACAGAGGCTGATAGGTCTGTAATGAGTCGTCATGGAAGGGTTTTCACACTTAGGTAGTAGCGATATGAAGGTGTGATTAATTTGACGAAGGATTTTTCCAGAGAGAAAAAAATCTTTGACCGCTCGAGTAATTGCTACACCCACTATGTCCCAGTATTTCTTGTAAAATTCTGTTGTCATCCCATCAGGACCCGAGGATTTATTGTTCCCAAGGCTAAAAACAACATGTTTTATTTCACCATTTGTTGGTTGCTGAGTTAGGAATTGATTTTCTTCCAAAGTAATTGATGGAGTGATTAGCTCAAGGTATTCACTAAGAAGGGCTTCGTTAATTGGTTCTTGTTTGAAACGTTTCTCGAAGTCTCGTCTTACTTCAGTCCTAATGTTATCTTCTCCCACAATCAGAGTGCCTTCACTAGTTGTAATTGATCGGATAATTTTTCGGTTTCTTCTACCCGTAGCTACTCGATGGAAGTAGGAGATATTAGAGTCAGCTAGTTTTAAGTGCTTGGTTTTAGCTCTTTGATTCCAATAATCTTTTTGGAATAATAACATGCTATCCTTTTTCTTTATTAGATTCTTCTCCTTAAGGTTAAGACCAGAGCTATTTTGCGATTGGATTTCGAGCAGGCTATCCTCCACCTCTTGTAGTTGCCGGAAGATATTCCCAAAAGTTTTTTTGTTCCAGTCTTTTGCTTTCTGTTTGAGAATTTTTGTTTTGAAAATTAGTTGAAACATGGACGAGCCGTGACAGTTTGCTCGCCATGCTTGTTTAACAATATTTCTAAAGTCTTTTCTACAAAGCCAAATGTTTTCAAATTTGAATGGTGCAACCTTAAAGGTTTCACCATTGGACAAATCCATGGAGATTGGACAGTGATCCGATGTAGAGAACGCGTGATGGATTATCTGTAAGTTTGGATATTTTTCTATAATTTGATTTTGAACAAGTACTCTGTCGAGCCTTTCATAAATATTGTATGGGCCTGAAAATTTCTTTCTCCAAGTGTACAAATTGCCACAAAATGGTAGATCTACCAACTCACAAGTGTTCTTTAAGTCAATCAACCGATCGAAACGGTTTAGATTGATTTCTGCCCCACCAAGTTTATCTTCCGTACTTGCGATCTCATTCATGTCCCCCATTATTATACACGGGATCGCTGAGTCATTTATGATATTTTTTATCTCTATCCAGAAGACATTTTTCTCTCTTTCATCTGGGGGAGCGTACACAAAAATAATTTTACAAATGAAGTTAGAGTTTATATTTGTGTATTTAACTATAATGTGTCGAGGATATTCACCCTCCAGTTTAATCATTTCATGGGTGAGCAACTGAGACTTCCATAGGACCCCTAAACCACCTGATTTATCAACAGCCGGTGACCAAACGACATTGTTGATTATGTTGTTGGTATATATGAAATTTAATTATCTGGGTATATATTAAAATCTAAGTTAAAAAGAAAACATATTAATCTTAGTAGTTCAAAGAACATGCATGATCTATTGTGGTTATGCATTTCTATAGTCCCGGTAGGTCAATTAGTTGAATTTTTTTTTTGAAATATTCAATTAAAATTAAAGATTTACAATTTTTTTTCACAACTTCAAACAATTTACACAAATATTCATTTTTTGCAGGAGAGTCAGAGAAACGCGATTTGAAGCCGCGTTTCATTCATAATTTGAAGCTGAAGTGAATTTGAAAAAAAAATAAACGAAAGAAACGGGTTTGAAATCGCGTTTTATAATCAAATTTGGGTAAAATTCAGTTTGAAACCACGTTTATACCGATTTATATTTTTAAATTAAAATTATTTAAAAAATATATAAAATGCGGTTTCAAACCGCGTTTTATATATTTTTTACCTCATTAAAATACGTGCGGAATAGTAAAGTGACATTTATTTTGAAACAGAGGGAGTACTTGGTAATCATAAGTATAAACTTATTAAAATAAATTCATTAAAAAAATAATATTTTATATAATTTTTACCTCTTTAAAACACATGCAGAAAAGTCAAGCGACTTTTATTTTGAAACAGATGGAGTAACTTTTAAAAAAATGGCTCATTAATTTTTATTTATAACATTGAGTCGCTTGTGAGTGGGAAAATTAACTCCTTAAATGAGTCACACAGCACCCGATCGAGATGTAGAGCAATTGAGTCGATCTAACTTGACTAAAAAAAACTATTTTATTTTTTTATAAAACTAAAAATTCAAAATATCAAACAAAAAAATGGCTAATTAAATGAATTCACTTGTGGTGATAAGTCCCATTAAAAAAAAAGAAAAAAAAAAGAAGAAGACGTATAAATGAAATAGATGTTTCGTTTATTGAGATCGACGAAGAAACAGCGCGCAGAGAGATCTCCGAATTTGACTCCCCAACATAAACAATGCCGATTCAATTCAACGGACAGTCCCGTAACCAGTTGGGAGAAAACACAGAGAAACACGGTGCGCTCTACCTCACATGGAAACTCCCCCCCTCAGACTCGGACCCAACTACAGTACCATCGATATGAAACTTTTCTGCAAAACTCATTCCCATCTGATAATCTCCGCCTTCGCTTTCGCCTTCACCGCCATTGTTGCTCTTCTTCTTGTCCAATCCACCGCTCCTGATGGGAGGATCCGCCATCTTCCAGATTCCATCGCATCTTCGTCGCCTCTCTCGAAGCAGGTACGAAAAAAGCTTCTTCCTTTATCAATTCAATGGCGATTAAACCTAACTAATTTCGTTTTGATTGTGTTTGCAATTGAGAACGAACAGGAGGAGAAGAGGCGAAGGTGGGAGAAGAGGTTGAGTGACGCGGTCGATCAAGTGGTGGCTTCGAGACGTCCAGATGATCGAAGCGACGAACAGTTGCAGGGGCTTGAAGAAGGTCTCGCGAGCGCCAGAGCGTTCATCAGAGAAGCCCTCGTTGTTCAAAACGACGGCGTTTCGTCCTCCATTTCACCGCAACTGCAGCCCGTTTCGGGCTATGTTCCCTCCGGCAGTATTTACAAGAATGCCCTTGCCTTCCACAGGTAAAATCCAATGGTGTTTTTTTTATGAGGAAAGAATTCGGTTAAGGATCACCTAACTGATAGCATCCTGGCGGACGAGGTCAAAAAGACCTGAATCATTGGCTAAATAATCACTCCTGGTAGAAAGGTGTGAAGTAAAATCCAATGGTGTGTTTGTGAAAACATATCTATACTTAGGCTCCGTTTGGCAAAAAGTAATCAGCTTTAGAGAGTTTATAATTTTGATATTATATAGTCTTAATTGAAATAAATATAAGATTTAATTAGCTTTGAAATCTAAATTTTTCAACTTTCGGAGCTTCTGGTTTTTTATTTATAAGTTTTCATCAGTTATCCTAACAACTAGGGTTACCAAACATTATACTAACTTATTAACCTATATTTAACACAAATAATCCAACAGTTATCATCAGCCTTAATTAGTTATACGATGTTTATTTTGATGATTGAAAATGAGCTTAAAAATCAATACATACCTTTACATTCAGAATCTACCCTCGACTCATATTTAAATTTCATACATTTATAGCCTAAGAATGTGTAACCCAACCCTTCAGACTCTGCCTCGTTGCGTGATATATTGAGTTGTTGTTGTTATAGCCTAATCCGAAATTGTTTTTAAATGATGATCTAGTTTCACTATTTGAATCTTTTTTGATATGCATATAGGAGTTACTTGCTAATGGAGAAAATGTTCAAGATTTATGTGTATGAGGAAGGGGAGCCGCCAATGTTCCATGATGGTCCCTGCAAGAACATATACTCCATAGAAGGCCTTTTTATTAACCTCATGGAGAAGAATGCTCAGTTCAGGACTCGGGACCCAGACCGAGCCCTCGCGTTCTTCCTTCCTTTCAGTGTCGCGATGATCCTCGACCACCTCTTTGATCCTATTATCCGAGACAAGGGCGTGCTAGAGCGCACGGTAGTCGACTACGTCCATACGATCTCGACCAAATACCGCTATTGGAATAGGAGCATCGGGGTCGATCACTTCATGCTCGCTTGCCACGATTGGGTACGTAACACATATATATAATGTTCGAGTTTTCGGTTTTCAAGGCTTCGTAGCGAACTAACGATCTCTATCGGTGCATCGACATTGTAGGGGCCACGGGCGACATGGTACCATCCGATACTATACTTCCACTCGATACGAGTACTATGCAATGCCAACACGTCAGAATACTTCAATCCGGAGAAGGATGCATCGATCCCGGACATCAACTTCCCTACGGGAGATATCGGAGGGTTTCTTAGGGCAGAAACCCTAGCAGCATCGAACCGTTCGATCCTCGCCTTCTTTGCAGGCCGAATGCATGGCAGCATTCGACGTGCATTATTTCATCATTGGAAGGAAAACGACCAAGACTTGCGCGTCTACGAGCGCCTACCCGAAGGAGTCTCGTACGACGCCATGATGGGGCGTAGCAAGTACTGCATTTGCCCTAGCGGGTTCGAGGTGGCCAGCCCGAGGATCGTGGAGGCGATCTACGCGGAGTGCGTGCCCGTCTTGATCTCGCAGGACTACGTTTTGCCGTTTAGCGACGTTCTCAAGTGGGATTCGTTCTCGGTTAGGGTTAGGGTGGAGGAGATCCCGGATTTGAAGAGGATTTTGATGGGGATAAGTGAGGAGAGGTACTTGAGGATGTATGAGAATGTGAAGCAAGTGCAAAGGCATTTTGTGGTGAATGATCCGCCCAAGAGGTTCGATGTTTTCCACATGATTGTTCACTCGATTTGGCTACGGAGGTTGAATGTCCGCATCAATGGCGGATAGTTCGTGTACTGTGGTGACTGATGGAGTTATAAATCAACATTACATCAAATTATATGCGTGTAGTGTGTACATTTATATGCTCTTGGATAATGTTGTTTAATTTCTTCATTTTTTTGAAATTGAATAAAAAAACCTTTTTTTTAAAGCAAAATATGGGTGTGATCAGGGCTATACCGGACTACCACTTGAGAAAATAATATTTTATGATAAAATGCAACTGTATGAAAAAAAAACCCACAATTGAGTCACTCGACCAGCCACCTTTTTTTATTAGGTAAGAATTCGAGAGCAGATAAACCTGAATTTCGATGGCCGACAAGTCGACAAACAGATCAGCCACCGTGTTGATGTAAATGCATAAAGTGTAGAAATGCATCAGATCGATCACTATCAAATGGAGCATACAAAACCAGTGAGATTTGAATTGTTTATATTATTAACGTGAGATGTGTATTATTTCACATCTTTGACTGTTGGGATAAAAAAATATAGTCATCCCACATTGATTGTGGGTGGTAATACAAAATATAAGGAAGGGAGAAGCCCCTACACAATAGCTTAAGCTTTTGTGTTAGAAGGGTGGATCCCGACCTAATAATCAAAAACAAAATTAAAACCCGACATGACTCCCGATTTCTAACGACCCGACCGGATTTCTCGAAATTTGACATTGACACTATCTCAACCTTCCCGTTGTTGTTTTGGGTCAAGGGTACTCGTCCACACACCATCTCTTTTTTAAAAAGAATTTTAGGCCATTAAACATTTATTTAAGAAAAATGGTTAATTACATTTTAATTTTATCTACCTATAAAAACGTATCAACATTTTACACCTTATTTTACACAATATATATGTAAACAATGTTATTTAAATCGGGATTCTAAATTGGATCGGTAAAAAGGTGTAAGGATCGGATCGTTTAATCGAATCATAGGATCGTAAAATCTCACCACATGGATGAATTTTTTTTAAATGAAGTTAAAATGTTTAATATAAGATAAATATTATATTAAATCATAAAAAATACACATAAAGATGGTAAAATTTTAAAAATAAACTAAATATAATATATACTCCGTATAGTTTAACTAAATATATTATAATTTTTTTAGACTTAAAGTGTAAATATTAAAAATTTCTTATAACATACGGAGTACATTTTATAGAATCGCAGAAAACAGATTGTGATTATTTTTTCATTTTTTTTATCGTATGATGGTCGGAATCGTAAGATCAAATCGAGATTTTAACAAGCATATACCGATTACAATATGTATTTGACACAAATTAGTTTTTAACAGAAAATACCCGCAGCCATAATGTAACAAAAGCATAATGTAACAAAATAGTTGTATATTCCGCCGCATTCATTAATTTTCCATAAAAGGTTGGATTTTTTTTTTTTGTGAAATCAAAGGTTGCAATATCTCTCGAAAAAAAAGCGAGAGGGGAAGGACCATGACACATTTGCATTATAAGTGTATAGTTTTAATCTTACACTACAAATTAAAATATATGATATGTGTCATTAGATTATTTAATATAGTAGTTTTTAATAAATTTGAATGATAATAAATCACTTAGTAATAATAAAAGCTAACCTTTTTTATATTAATTAATTTTTTTTCAACTTTTTAAAATACTTTTTTATTATAAATATTTTAGTAAAAATTATAGTACTATTTTATTAACTAGTCTTACTATCCGCCCGTTGTGTAATTTCTTAATAAATAAAATAATGTTTAATTTATTTATTTTTTCTAAAATTTGAAGGTTATAATAGTTTGATTGAATTTTTTTTAGATCTTTTAATAACAATAAACTAAATTAAGAGTATGTTTAGTTTATTAGTTTAAATGAATATACAACATATTTTCTACGTATCATCCTATGTGTATAAAATATTAATCTATTTCAATAAATATATTTTCAATCATTTATTCAAGATATCAAGTTTTAAGAAAATCCTCCTTAATATTTTTCTTATAGATTTAGGCGTAATGTTAGTTTGATATTCTATTATGATACACACAAACATTACCGCCTAAATTAAGCCTAAATTTTCTATCTTAATATCAAATTCTACGTACGATGACACGGACTAATTGATTTTAGGGTGAATTTAATATATCACCTCTATTTCAAGATAGAAGATTTACGCCTAAATTATCACCTCTATTTGATCGAAGATATCAAATTCTACGTGTCATCCTACAAACTAATTGATTTTAAGATAGAATATTTAAATTAGTCCTTTTTTTTGGAATATCATGATAAAGTTATTGGTGTTAGTTTATCTTGATTAAAATGTTATATTAAATTTTAATATAAATATTAAATCTCATATCTTAAGTTGTTATAAAATCTATTATCAATAAAATATTTTATTTTAAGTTATTTTTTATAATCTTTTTATACTTCATATTTAAGTTTTATTTTTTTTTATTTTTCTAAAACATATATTTTTATAATAAAATCAAATATCTATTCTAACCGAACATATTATATTATCATATTAATCAAGAATATGACACGTATGCGATATTAACACCAGTTTAATCCAGAAAATGCCACGTAGGTGAATCGCACCAGTGTCCATTTCAGACCTCTATTTTATTATATTATATATACATATAGATATATAGTATGTATAATATAAAGTTGTGGCTTCCATCGGTAGTATTTTCTAACGATATCCCAATAATAATAACTTAAGTTTAAGTGTTTATCCTCATTTAAAAAAATTGATCCAAAATTAATTTATGAGGATAAAAAATAATGAAATCTTTTAAGTTTTTTTTGGATTCAAAATCTTAGCATTACAAATTCGGTAAAATCTCAGCATTGCATCTCTTTATCCTGTCAAATTCATTTGGATATAGAATGACGGTGGTGTTAATTTTTTTTATATTGGATATATTATTTTATATAAAACAATAAGTTTTCTACCTAATTAAGATAAAAAGTTGAATATTTATTAAAATAAGTAGGACCGTTAATTGAGATGATAAAATTATACTGATTTATATATTGATATAGATAAAAAATTTACCTAATTATATTCATTTATTAATTAATGTGACCTAGAAATATAATACCACTTTAATCTAGGAAATGACACGTAGGCAAAAATAATCTCACTTTAATTCAGAAAATTTCATAGACGCGAGGTCGCACCAGATACCTAAAGAATTTTATATAGATAGTGCAAAAGACAAGAGAACTGGAGATATGAGAACGTCGGCCCAAAACGAAAGGGGCGGTTGCCTACACGTTTAGCATACGCTGTCACTGCGTTGCTTTTGCGGCTCAACTATCCCTGCCAGCCCACCCCCTTTTTTCTTTTTTCTTTCATTTATCCTCTTTCTTTCATTTACATTTTATTTCCGGATTTTCATATTTGTACTTCCATGCCCTGATTTTCATAATTATATAGCTATACCTCAAACATTTCACTTATCATTTCTACTGGAGCATCTACAACGCTCATTTGGGGTATCTTCCACCAAAAAATTAAAAAAAAAAAAGAGAAAAAATAATTTCCAACATTTTATGTCAAAAAAATACTACATCCGATCCAAAATACATGTCGTTTGACTTTTCAACATGTATTTTGAGGAGCTAAAAACTATACAGTATAATATATTAACTTTTTATTATTATTTTTTTACAATTTAATACTTATTGCCAACAAATATTAAGTTGTAAAAAAATAATTTAAAAAAGTTGATATTTTATATAGTTTTTAGTTTCTTAAAATACGTGTAAAAAAGTCAAACGACATGTATTTTGGATCGGAGGGAGTATAGAGAAAAGTGTCTTGGGGTGCGTTTGGCAAAATGGTAGTTGTTGGAGTAGCTGAAGTTGTTTGATTATTTGTATTAAATATAGGTTAATAAGCTAATATAGTGTTTGGTAAACCTAGTTATTAGGATAGGTGTTGAAAACTTGTGAATAAAAAACCAAAAGCTTCGAAAAGATCGGGTGAGTAGCTATTCAAAAACTTAGATTTCAAAAGCTAATTAAACTAAAATCTTATATTTATTTCATTTAAGACTATATAATATCAAAACCATAAGCTCTGAAAAGCTCTTGGTTTAGCCAAACGCACCCTTAGTTGTGTGAAAATTAGTCTACAAAAGACATTATTGTGTCAGGTAAAAAACCGAGTACCTTACTTTTCATGACATTTTAAATATTTTATACGTTTTATCTCTTTTTTTTTTAAAAAAAAATTTGGTGTCAGATACCGAATATGAGCGTTGCTATGCTTTTAGTGTTCTAAAATCTGGTCCAAGTAACCGTGTAGGCAATTCTCTTCCATCTACAGCAAAGCGGGTCTAGACGGAATCGGTTGACTAGACATTGTCAGTCTTCCGTTGTTTAAAATCTGCCTAAACACATTTAAGATATTGTAATTTATAATCTGACATACTATAATTTATTCTCTAAAAAAAGTAATATATCAATTGTCATTCATAAACCCATAAAAATAAGGTCAGAAGCAAGAAGAATGACAGAAGTGTGATGCGAAAAAGGAAGCCAAGAGGTCTATTTTGCAATAGAAGGGCATTTCTGTTACAAACTGAGACTACTGGTACCAATTTGAAAATACACATAGTTCGGTCACTTCGGTGCATCAAAACTTGTTTACTCCGTATTTTATTTTGCTTTGGATAGATTATAAATTTATATAATTGATTAATTAAATTAAAAACAAAATCACAAATCATACCTGATTAAATTAAATAAATAAAAACTGCAGATCGAAGACTCCTGTGACCTCTCTATCAGTCCGTCTCTTCGCAGCGAATCTCTCCTTTCTTCCAACGCGAAAAGGAAGAAACGGCAAGCAAAGAGGGGAAATCCAAAAGCTTCTCAAACCTAATTAAATCCTCTATCCAAATCGGCAGCTTGTTTGCAGAAATCAGAGAGATCTGAGCAACGGCCATGTCTTACGCTTATCTTTTCAAGTACATCATCATTGGAGATACCGGTAATTTCTCTCCCCGGCCTGTACTGTTCAATCGGTGCAAGTTTTCAATTCACTTTGGAATTTATGTTCTACTGCTTGGATCGGGCTTGGAATTATTTTGATTCGAGTTGATCCGTGTCGAAATTTTTGATGAATTTTGCTCAGAGAGATCATAGCTCTAGGTTATAGCCACTTAGAGCACAAGGTGCTTTATTGATTTAATCGGATTTGGAGGCTATTTGTGAGGGGATGATGATGACAAAATCGAGATCAACTCTTTCAATCCAAAGTCTTAACCTTTTCTTACCTCAATAAAAAGAGAAAGCCTTTTTTTTTAAAACAAAATTATGTTTTCTATTTGGAAGGATTGTTGTGCGGGCAGTTTAAAATTTGAGGAATCACTTTTCAATTTCAATGGTTATTGTAAAAAATTGGCTTGATGTGCTGATGACAAGGAGTACTATTTTTTTTTTCCTGCCACACAAATCCGTGTCTTTTTCAAGGAAGTTTAATCTTTTGGATGAAACTTTATTCAGATTGTTTGTTAGTATCAACTTGCTTGTCATGAATACTGACAGTTTTTGGTTTTATTGTATTTCTGTTTTTAACTCGAATTTCATTATTAGTTTTGTTGGGAGTGCAGCTTCCTTTGTTGAAGGCAAGTGTAGTTCATGGAAGTTTACTTGTGTTTTTGCAGGAGTTGGGAAATCATGCCTTCTTTTGCAGTTCACTGATAAGAGGTTCCAGCCCGTGCATGACTTAACCATTGGTGTCGAGTTTGGGGCTAGGATGATCACAATTGATAACAAGCCAATTAAGTTGCAAATATGGGACACGGTTTGTGTTACTATTCTGCTGATTATTTAACTACCCTCACCTAGTTTACCGGTCATCAAGATTAGGGGCCTGAAAATTTGATATTTTTTGGGGGGCAGGCTGGTCAAGAATCGTTTCGATCTATCACAAGGTCCTACTACCGAGGAGCTGCAGGTGCACTCTTGGTTTACGACATTACTAGGTATGTCTTCTTATTACTCATGGAAGGTGTAACCCTGCTCATTCATCAATGCTTTGTTGAAATTAAGTATTATTTACTGATTAGTCTGGTTTTGTATTTTTATACAAAGTCCTATTCCTTTTTTATTTGGTTCAAAGGATTTTTGGAATTATATTTTGTTCTTAGAGGCTGCATGCCTACACGTGTATGAAATTGTAGCTGTCCACCTCAAAAAATAATCTGTAGCTGTTTGTGCAAATTTAGCTAATGTTTCTTGATATGTATTGAGATGATATTATCAGTTAATATATAGTCTTTTTGGCATATCATGTTGATATCGAGTTTTTGAGCTGACAAGATGCCTGCTATGACAAAAACATGGCTAGATTTTTTTCGCCATGCCAAACAGACCTGTAAACATTCTAATAGATTGTGAGTTAGGCACAAGTGATTTTGGATTCTGCTTCATCATTGTGGTTATTTCTAGATTTAAATGTGTAGAAGATCTCCAGTTGGTACTTACTTAGATTTTGGACCTCACTTTAGAAATTTTAGACTTGTACAGTATATGTTTAGTAGTGGTTCAGTGACTTGTCCATTTTAAAATTTTCTTTATTCAAGAGACGTGGTTATAATCAGCTAATCAACTTTATGTACAGGAGAGAGACTTTCAACCATCTTGCCAGTTGGTTGGAGGATGCAACGAAGCATGCCAATGCAAATATGACAATTATGCTTGTTGGAAACAAGAGTGATCTTGCTCATAGGAGGGCTGTAAGTACAGAGGAAGGTGAACAATTTGCAAAGGAACATGGTTTGCTATTCATGGAATGTTCTGCAAAAACTGCTTTAAATGTTGAAGAGGTAATGGCACATTAGATACCACTAGCTGGAACATTGAGTTTTATATCATATGTATGCTTCTTATATAAAATTCGCGGTTCCATATATATGATTATGAATGCAACATATTCTTATTCCAATCCGATGATTTCGTTTTGTTTAGGCGTTTATAAAAACTGCTGCAACAATCTACAAGAAGATACAAGATGGGGTTTTTGACGTATCAAATGAGGTTTGGCTCCTTTACCCATGCACCATTGGATTGCATTAACATTCAGTATCAGGAAAATTAATAACCGCGCCATCATTCATCACTTTCTTGTTCTGATCCATTGTGAACTATATGGGTGGAAAAAAAACATAATGCTGAGTTTGTTGGCTGGTTGCTTCCCCCTCTTCGTTCATCATTTCATGCACTTACTAGTTACTACTATGACATGAATGACAGTTCAGTTCTGCCTTAATTTAGAAATAGTGGTTGCCTAATTCATGACAGTTCTGCCTATATTTTAGAAGGGCTATTTTTCATGCCACTTACACAATCTATCTACAAGTTTTGATTATTAGTTGAGCGTTAGTCTGAATTTACACTCTTTGCACTGCATTTCTAATCCAAGTGATGACATTCTTTAGTTTTCCATATCACTAATACAGATATGAGCTATCCTTGCCCCTCTTGGGTAATTAGTTGCTATTGGAATTCTATAGTAAAATTTTCTGGTAAATGGCATGATCTGCAGAAATGATATTGATGTGTATAGCAAAGTCCAACAAGTAGGCGTTTCCTTTAAATTTGCTTGGATTCACCTTGTGAATAGATTATTCTAGGTTCAGTTGATTTTGCGGCCGATTTGGTCCCGCATTATACAAGCCTTAAGAAACATGTATCTTTCTGCACTACCTTTTTCTTTGCATTTGAAACCCCACCACACACACACACCCAAGGTGTTTTTTTATGTCTCCTCTTTCCCCTTTCGAGCCCTCTCCTGTTTTAAGGTAAATATTTTCAGTCAAACTCTGTGCTCATGCCTCATGGAGTCTACTGGGTGTGTTAGGGAGGTTTAGTCATTTGAGACAATAATACAAGGTTGCCGGGCTTGGACCTGGAGAGAGATAACTAATGCTGATTGTGGTTGGTTTTGATTTACTTTTTTGGATTCACTTGATTCGGGAAATTTTGTTTGTTTGATTTACTTATTAGATCTTCTGCAGTTCTCCTGAAATTATTCAGTCAATACATAAAAAAAAAAACTCGTTGGACTTGTTTTTGTCTGGTTCAATATCCTTTCCTTTTTTTTTTTCCGTTTTCTATGTTGCAGTCTCACGGCATCAAAGTTGGATATGGAGGAATTCCAGGAGCCGCAGCAGGCAGAGATGGCTCGACTTCTCAAGGAGGAAGCTGCTGTACATAAAAGAAGATAAAAACTGCTGCCATAGCCCATTCTACACTTGCTTCATATGTTGGCTGGTTGTTTTACAGTTCTTTTGTTGATTTGATCATATGGGTGGTCCAACCTTTTGGTTTGAGAACTATTGAAAATATGTAAAAAAAAAAAACCAAATGTGCATATAAATTGGTCTCTTTAACTTGTCAGCATTTCCATTCATGTGAAATATGTGCATTACCAAATGTGTTTGTGTTCTCTTCATGTTTCTATACCTTCCATATTGTCATTTGAAGACGGTTATCCTCTTTTCTTTAGTTATACATAGTTTGCTTCTCTTGCCGTTTGGATGCCTACACAATTTTCCGGTTAACCGGAATCGGTTTAACTAACGTTCTGTTGGGTTATGTTCCAGATCAGTGGTGATCCATTTGCATAGGGTAAACCCAAGAGTCACATATTATCATAAAAATGGTTCATTGCCAATGCTCGAACTCGAGATCTCTGACTACGGAAAACATATGAATTTGTCGTTACCAAATGAAAACATAAGGTTACGGGTAGGTTTGTGATATTTGGGAAGGAGTCGAGCACCGTTAACTTGGAATATTCGGTTGGTACGAAAGTGACTTTTTTTTCCTCAAGGCTACATCTCGTAATTTCTTCCAAATTGAGGGTCATATAGTTGGCCCGAGTGAAAAGATAAAAATATGGTTGGTTACTTGGTTTGTTATTTTCCCTAAATTATGTCATTAAAACATTTATTAATAATGATCTACTCCTTTGGTAGAGTTTTTTCTACAACTCTATAGGAATATAATACTCCTTCGTTTCTAGTTTCGCTATTGTAGAGTTCTTACCTGTATTTTGCACCACCTTTGTATTTTTATGTTTGCTTAGACGATTTTTCGTCTGCCGACTTATCGACCTTCGAGTTTCAGATTTGTCTGACCTCGAATTTTTTCCTAATATATATATATTATTTAAATTAAAAAATAATTACATCTAATAGAAATTATATATATATATATATATATTATATTAACCATATGAAAAATAAAATGTCAATCTATATAGTAAACGTGATAATTAATTCTATGTTATTGGCTAGATCTATTGATTGTTATTATTAGTCTAGTTCTCATATTGTAATTCAGATTTATTATGTTTATTGTCATATTTTTTAATAGATAATCGATATAATTTTAAAATACTATATTAATTTTTCCTCTGCACTTTACATATTAAAGCCGATGCAAAGAAGTTTGTGTAGCATTCTATGGTTGATTTTGAAAAAAAAAATTCCGCCAAAAAAAGTTATATATTAAACATAATATGTAACCGTAATTTATTTAAAGCCATATCAAACCATAATATACAGCCATACATACATACAACCATAACATAATATACATACATCCTACATACATATATGTATACATACATACACACAAGTTTTTAAATATATATGTATATATATTATTGCGTGAAACAACTTGATATTTTTAAAAAAACTTAAATGTGTCTCATACTTCTATTTATATTTTATATTTCATGTATGTAGAAGCGTTAAAATGTCTTTATTTATTTATATATTAGGATAATAAACATAATAACTACTCCCTCTGTTAATTAAAACTTGTCGTTTACTATTCATACACGCTTTTTTAGAATGATAAAAATATTAACATTTTTTTTAAATTTGTTTTTATAAATTCATAATTAATAGTAACAAGTATGAAATTATTTAAAAAATATGTTAAAAAAGTTAATATTTTATATAGTTTTTAACACCTCAAAAAGCGTGCGTGAATAGTAAAACGTCAAGTTTTAATTAAATCTCATAGGTCACTCAACTTTAATACTCCAAGGTAGATCGATAATTTTTTAAGTAAAAAATATCATTCAATGAATAGACCATAAATTGTACACCAAGCCAGGTTTAATGGTAATTTCAACCAAACTCAGGGGCAAATTACATACTCAATCACATGTATAAATACGAGGGTGTGTTCATCGTCGTCCATTACACACCACAGATATTCCTCCTCTCTCCCGAACTCCTCACTCCCTAAAGTCTCCACTGTCACGGATTCCTAACACCCCGACCAAGGAAGAGAGCGACGAGCTACAGACCTACGCAAATGGCAGCATCTATGACGGCGATCTCCGCTTTGAGCGCGCCGATCAGAGCTCCGTCGTCCTCCTCCTCGCCGTTGAATCCTGCCAAGGCGAAATCGAGCTGCTGCGGCCTCGCATTCTCGTCGTCCAGCGTTGCCGGAGACCGGATTCAGTCGGCGAGGTCGTTTTCGAGCCGTCCGTGGTCCAATGCTGATCGGAGGACTCCGAATTTCGTTTCGCCTAAGGCCGTTTCCGATTCTAAGAACTCGCAGACTTGTCTTGACCCCGACGCTAGTCGCGTAAGGATCTCGTTGGCTTTGATTTTCTGTTGTTTTGTTTGAATTTGGTTTAGTAATGCTGTAATGGCGGATTGATGTTCCTCTTTTTTCTTTTTCTTTTTCCCTTTTTTTTCATGCTTTGTTCATTTAATTGGAAGGGTGATATAACTGGTATGGTTTGATGGTTGAATCTCCAATTGGTTATAAGTTTTGGAGCTGAAATGGTGCAAATATGTTTTCCTTGTAGCTGAAAATTTTGACCTTTTGTTGATGCTTACGCAATTTCCTTTCCAATAGCTATTTTTATTTTTCTTTATTTTTATTACACACTTGATTTAGAGTTCCAACCATTGGTTCGATTATCGGTGGTACTTGCTCATAAGTTTGGGGAAAATCATTTGCTTTTTACCTTGTTCAAAGTTCAATTTTTTAGCTGCCCAGTGGAAATTGGAATTGCCAACTCACTGTTTTGAATTTCTGATTCCTAGATCGTGTAAAGAGCTAGACATTGTTGAAACTTGATTTTATAAAGACATTTTAGTTGCTTTGATTGACAAAAGAAGCAAAAATCAGGGTTTCCTCTTGGTTACATAATTACATTTGGTGGAAGTGATTAACTTAGATGTGCTTCTGCTATTGTTCATAGTGATGCTTTAAGTTACTCGAGTTGGATGCAAGTTTATTCTTTTCCACCTCAATACATGTTATTTGGTGTATGCTTTTCAAATTGAATGATCATCTGAACAAATTCTTGTGTGCAATGCAGAGTGTTCTTGGTATTATTCTAGGAGGTGGTGCTGGGACTCGTCTTTACCCTCTTACTAAGAAGCGAGCAAAGCCTGCTGTACCTCTGGGAGCAAATTACAGGCTTATTGATATTCCTGTCAGCAATTGCTTGAACAGCAACATTTCCAAAATCTACGTTCTCACACAATTTAATTCTGCATCTCTCAATCGTCATCTCTCACGGGCATATGCTAGCAATATGGGTGGATACAAGAATGAAGGTTTTGTTGAAGTTCTAGCTGCTCAACAGAGTCCAGAGAACCCAAACTGGTTCCAGGTAACAGAAGATAGCATCATAGTATTATTTTTTTAAAAAAAAAATCTTGCAATTTTATGTCTTTTTATCTGGCAAAGGACAATTTCCATTGGTATTTGTGATCTCATTTGTTTGACAATGTGCTATTAGCTTTTGCAGATTGTTAGTATTCGGTGCAAGATTTAGCTGAAAATTGGGAATTTCTTTATTTTTGAATGTAGTTGAAACTTAGACCCTATGACTCTTCTATTCCCTTAAAAGACCTGGTTGCCACTCTTTTTTCCACGTAGCCAATCAGGAGCAACACACCAAGTGTTCATGGAACTTATATGGTGGTAGAAGAAAGAAAATGACCTAATATTTGTATATTCATCTCTTGAGTGTGCATGAAAACCCGTCTCGTGATGTTTTTTCCCCTAATCACAGGGCACAGCTGATGCAGTTAGACAATACTTGTGGCTCTTTGAGGAACACAATGTCCTTGAGTTCTTGATTCTGGCTGGTGACCACTTGTACCGAATGGATTATGAAAGATTTATCCAAGCTCACAGAGAAACAGATGCTGATATTACTGTGGCTGCTCTCCCAATGGATGAAAAACGTGCCACTGCGTTTGGATTGATGAAGATAGACGAGGAGGGCAGGATAATTGAATTCGCAGAGAAACCAAAGGGAGAGCAATTGAAAGCTATGAAGGTAGTCTTGATGATCAAACTTCTTCTAGCTTTGTGATCAGTCTGTTATGCTGTTTGTTGCATGTTATTTGGTGAAATGGTTCAATCTTTTCTCCTCATCAGGTGGACACGACCATTTTAGGTCTTGATGACGAGAGAGCCAAAGAGATGCCTTTCATTGCCAGTATGGGCATTTATGTCATCAGCAAAGATGTGATGCTAAATTTGCTTCGAGATAAATTTCCTGGGGCAAATGATTTTGGAAGTGAAGTTATTCCGGGTGCTACTTCCATTGGTTTGAGAGTATGTTACATTTTCCATTGCATCACTCGCTTTAGTTATCAATTAGCTTGCCAACGTCACTTATGCCGTAATTTCTACCTCAATTGGTTAGGTACAAGCCTATTTGTATGATGGTTATTGGGAAGATATTGGGACTATAGAAGCCTTCTATAATGCCAACCTTGGCATCACAAAAAAGCCGGTCCCTGACTTCAGGTACTTTATGTCCTTCGCTGGAATTGATAGCAGCGACTGGCAGTCCTTTGTTTATACATTGCATCTCCTGGTTTTCTGATATGACTTCATTTGGTATATTTTGAAGCTTCTATGACCGTTCTGCTCCCATCTACACACAACCTCGTTATTTGCCGCCTTCAAAAATGCTTAATGCCGATGTCACTGATTCTGTGATTGGAGAAGGTTGTGTCATTAAGGTAATCTTCAATCACCAAGGTTGTGTATGGATTTGCTAAAAGTTATCTCTAATATTTCATTTAAATAATGGATCCATCTGAAATCAACCTCCTACAAGTAGAAGTTTGAGAAAACCTTCTTCTTGTCAATATATCTGCTGGGTTAATTATATGAACTCTAACATTAAGATTTATCTCAACTCTCCTTGTAGAACTGCAAAATTCATCATTCTGTGATTGGACTCCGTTCGTGTATATCTGAGGGTGCTGTAATAGAAGATACACTTCTGATGGGCGCGGATTATTATGAGGTGAGAAACTAAGATGGTGTAACAATATTAGCTATAACATTTTTTTCCTATTGCATTTGCTTATATAGTTGTTTGTGCTTTCAGACAGAGACTGACCGAAGTTTGCTGGCTGCAAAAGGCAGTGTGCCAATTGGAATCGGCAAAAACACCCACATCAAAAGAGCTATCATCGACAAAAATGCACGCATTGGTGACAATGTGAAGGTTTGTTGCTTTACCATTGAGCATAAAATATATAATTGATAAGAATACCCTAATAAAGTTGCTTGCTTGACTTCTTCTGTTGCAGATAATCAACAGTGACAATGTGCAAGAAGCAGCCAGAGAAACCGATGGCTATTTCATCAAGAGTGGGATCGTTACCGTGATCAAGGATGCGCTGATCCCGAGTGGGACTGTTATTTGAGCGAACACGTGAAAAGAAGTGTCGTTTCGACTCCTTTGGGTTCATGAGGCAATAATGTTATCAGAGGAAAATCTACTTTCCTGCCTTGCAGCTGCGTTCATTCATGTATATATATTTCTGGCTGCTTGATAGTATATTGGTGGAAGATGGAGCGAGGGTTCCATGGAAAAAAAATCTTGTAAAGGTCTCTTTATGTTCAAATAAACCCGAGTTTTTGTCATTTTCGTATTTGGCATTTGTTGTTTAACCAGTTGAAAAAATGCATCCCAACTTGAAATGATGGAAACCATATCAAGAAGCTTCATCTGTCTGAAACTGGAATAAGATCAATAGTTTGAATTTTTCCTTATTTGGAAGTTGATAAAAATTGGTAATAAAATTACATGAATAAGAACTAAAAGAATTTGGCATTACATCTGTAAACACATGAATAAGGAATAGGAATAGTGAATACAATAATAACAATTTGACATTACAAATTTGTAAGCTTATATGAACAAAAATGAATACTACTAAGAATGATATGGCATTACATATTTGCAAAAAATATGAGATCATGTTGCATACTGTGATACATTTACAAAAAGAATGGACGTGGTTTCGATGTCTCTAGAAATAGAAGTACGTCGACTGGTCTCTCCCATTTGAAGCATCCCTGCAGAGGATGGAGCGAGCCTCCACCACTGAACGAGGCGGTTCTAGATCCTTTTCTTGCAGTGCGTTCCCTTGCAGACGCTGCATCTGAGATGCAAAAGTATCGTCTAGGACCTATAAAACACGAATGCACATTGTGTTAAATACACCACAAACATTGAGATCTCTAAATGTATAACTAGAAACCGCTAAGGCGAATAAAAAACATACCCCAAGTGCATAGTATGACCCTTTGTACCAAACTCGGTTTTCTTTCCTCCCCTCCAGGAACTTCAGCACACACTATAGGGACGAGACAACCACGAGAAGCAAGGATCGTCATTCATACTGAAGTGGCTCAAGTTAGAGATGAATTTGAGCAGCAGAAACAAAGATCTTTACCTGTCCCATCCTGTCCCAAAATGCGCGACAAATAGCAACAAATATTTGACTGACAAAGACCTCATGAAGGTTGGATATGGACTCAGTCAGCAGTGTAGTTAGCATCTGCATTCTTTCACTGACCTCAGCTTCTCCATCCGAATCTTGGGTCTCTTCGAGAATCCTCTTCAGTTGAGTGCTACGACTAGCTTGCATCTTCATGAAGCGAAAAGACCACATCACGAGTCATTGACTAGACGATATGTATAGGATATTACTACTAGGGGAGATATGACTTACATTACTGTAAAGCTTGGTGACTATTGCTTGCATATAGTTCTTGTACTTGGTTCTCAACAAAACTGTGATACCATTCATTTGTTCGCCAAATGACGACTTCTGGTCTGCTATTACAGGTAAACATGATGCCCAAGGCTTCAAGATTTCTTCGATTCTAGAGTGTAGAACGTCCAGGATCCTCTTGAGAGTATTAAGGAAAGTTCCCAACTGAGGACAAACAAATAATAAAAGATTAAAAAACAACTCAGATCTCAGTTTAGCAAAAATATACAAATCTAGTAGAGTGTAAAATAGTTATTCTCATTACCCATAAATTATCAAGAATAGAATTCAAGATTGTACCAAAAAGGTCAATGCATATGGTACTTTTTTATAGCCTTTTTTGAATTAGTTATGCAATAACTTGCTGCCACATATGCAATCTTAAAGTTATTGATTAATGCACAGTTGCACACACCAATCAAGTGATCTCACAAAAATCAAGACTGTATCACAAAGATCAATGCATATGTACATTTCACAAACATTTAAACTATGAAAGATCATGATATATATAATATATTATATATGGCACTTTTTTATAGCCTTTTTTGAATTAGTTATACAATAACTTGCTGCTACATATGAAATCTTAAAGTTACTTGGATTAAGGCACACACCAATTAAGTGATCTCACTAAAAATCTCATACCAAGATGTTACAAGTTATTCAGTCAGATATCAAGATTACCTGATTTGGAACGGAATACAACGACGTTGATTGTCTCCTAGCCAGCTTTTGTACTTGCAAACCTAGCTTCTTTGGGATGCTGTCTTTCAGAGGAGTTAAGATATCATTGTATTGCTTTTCCAGTGCTTTTATGATTCCTCTCTCAATCTCTGCTACAGCCTGTACAAATTAACAGTGAGGTTAATAACATGATGGAAGTGCTTGTTCAACTGGTTCTTCCAATGTAAAGAGACATGCTTGAATAAAGCTTACATTTTCTAGAACAAGTGAGTACTGAGGCCACCGACTGATGACCACTTCATATTGAGTTAACGCATCCTTTATTTTTGAGTACATGTTCTCCGCAAATGGTGAAGTTGAATGATTTGTAAGCACTCCAAACCATGGAACCTGAAGAATTCAATACCAATAGGGGTAACTAAAGACGATTGTTTTCATTGCCCTATGATCATGCAGAAAGTGAATGTATGTTGAAAATAAAATGATTTGTGGTGAAGTATCACAAGTTTGGGTTCGAAATTACTTGGTATCTCCCATCGATTATATGGGATAACATTTTATCACAATTTCGAGATAAAAGAAGTAATTGGAAGGCACTAACTAAGAAAGAATACCTTTTCAGCTTTGCACAACTCAAGCAAACTAAACTCCATTTCATGCACCCACATCCTGATGTAGTCGTCAAACAAATCCTTTGAGCTGACACCTCCTTGAATCGGACTGCAACAAATATACGCAAAAGTTGTGAAATTGCAAACATCAAACACGAGACTATGAAAAGAGAAATTCATGTTCATTGCGGATTTTCCCTGTGAATTGCTAAAAAATAAGGAGCATGTAGTATATAAACTAGCACTGCCACGAATGACATCTTAGTTTACAAACCTTATATTCCATAATTCGAGATTCCTCTCAAAATCAGCAGTTGCAATCAATAAAGAATTCACATGAGACAAGGGACATGAAGGAGGGCATGCAGCAAGGAAGGCCCTTATCCTTTTGCATAGTTCGGTGCTATAGACATGTGCTGCTATATTTGACAGGTCAATGGAGCTGAAACAGAAAAGACGCAGAACTTTGTTAGAAATGGATATATCTGTTTCTTTGATGGTTCAAAGTGAACGAAGGTTGTACCTAGGAAGTATGTGCTGATTGTGGATCTTTATGTCTGCATGAATTTCACTGCTTATGTTTAAACAGAGATTCTTCATCTTCAAATAAGCTGTTGAAGTGGCCATAGGATCAACAAGAATGTTCTCCGCCGAGTTGCTAGACAAAAGCTCGTCTGTCTCCATCGTGTGCTTCCTACACCTCTTTTTTGCCGCTGTCTGAAAATTTCTGATATCTTAGGTCCAAAAATATTCTTGATACTTTGTAATAGATGTATATTACAATGAAATAAGGTAAATTTAAAAATGAATTAGTATAGAAGAGATTGAACGGACCATCTACTACGAGTATGATCAAGGAAAATGATCTTGAATGCTTAATCAGTCAAGTTCTCTTGGATGTTATTTTTTTAAAAAAAAATTACTGCAACATACTTGCTTTTGAAGGGACTTAAATTTAGTTCAATGAGGAATCACCTGTAAATAATTTTGCAAAATTTTCTGTGCATCTTGAGCAAGTATATCATGGAGAAGACAATATACTTGGACAGCAGGAGCCAGAGCAGGAGGTGCACACTCTGGGATCGGAGTAAGCGAGTCTGAAAAGCCTCCAGCAGAGAGCTCATCTAATGATTTGTAGTTCTCAAAGACATCTTGCAGCAGTCTTTCAACTTGTGTTTCACACTCCAACAGTATACTTTTCTGCATAAATTTCATATTTATAGAGACATTAAAGTTATCACAACAACTTTTTGGTATCTAACTATATATATTCGATGCACGCAAAGAACTGGAAATATCCACTAAAGGAATCAAGAAAGAACAGTTGGCATCTACGAGTACAAACTATTCATATGCGATGACACTATGTCTAAGTTCATTGGGTTTGTTTTATCATATTGATTTAGTTTCTTTTTAATTTGTTTTGTTTTCATTTTCCAAATTAGTAAATTAGTTATTGCAAGTTAGCTCCTTGTGTTCGATATTTTCTATATACTTACATCTGTGCGTTTAGGGAATTGAATAAATTTAATTTTGACTTTTGTTTTTTGGTGTTACTAGTTTAGTTGATAGCCCCTGAAACTCACACTCATCAAACATACCTCTTGTCTGTTCAATTTTCTTTCACTTCTCGCCTTTGTGATGGGGACAAGCAAATCCTGCACAAGCTCTAAGCAACCTTTTGTTGGAGTGCCCACATCCATGACATATGAAAGATACCTGGAAGCACTCACATCAGAAAATTTTCAAAGAAAAAAATTCCTGAAGAAGAGAAAGTAAGGTAGTAATCTGACACTCCATAGTAATTAATAAGCAAATTCTGCACAAGCTCCAAGTACCTCAGTTTTGTATATGAATCAGACACTCCGTAGTAATCTGCAAATTCAGACAGTAACCATTTCCAAGGTCCACACAGCCTCAAGTTACGAGAATTAAATTGCTCTGCACGCATGGCGGCTTCCAATAACAAATCATACGCAAGAGTTTCCACTACAGGGCCACTTTGCTGTATGTAACAAGGAAAAGAATGGTTAATTTTTCAGAATATGTACGACTTGTATCATCTTAATGTTTCAAGACTTTTTCAATAAAGATTGGTTGCAGAATTTCGAAAAGTTCAAATTACAGGAGAAAACATTTTCATCCTTTCAAATATGCAAAGTTAAATACTATCAAAAGATATATCCAAACTTCAGTAGACTACTTAAGAGCGTTCAATGACAGATTTGATTGTCGTTAACTCATATAAAGAATGCAGTTCATGTTCAGTTCATCCTAGAAAAAATCAAAGCTATTTGGAATTAGGAAGAGATTTCCCAAACCTTTATGTTATTATCCTCTCCATTAGTAACTGTACTTGATACAAGAAGCTGAATCTTTCCTATGCATTCATGTTCATCATGATAGATAGGCCACCATCTGCTTTTTTCATTCTGTTCGATTTCAAACAAACAAACAAAAAAGAAATATCATCATTTTCAAAGGAATTAATTAGCGCAACGTATTTCAGACATAACCTGGATTCATAGGGATAAGACACTACATACAGTGTTGTCAGCCAAAGAGGAAACTGGAACAATTGCTTGTCCATGTACAATTCGCTTCCCATCTTGAATTTCTATCACAAGAGCATCATGCTGACTTTCTGGAAAACTGAAATGCAGTTTTATATCAGATTTCGTCGCCATTTGCGCACAAAATCTCTATATCAGATAAAATAATCCAACTTACAAGTCATGGTAATCTCCAGTTCCAGGACGCAAGCATATAGCAGAACTGGATTCTACTTCAGCATCTTCAGTGGAACTCTTTAGCAGCAACAAACATGACATTGGATCTGTCATAGAAGGACCCACTATTATCACCAAAAAAGTCCAAAACAACATTTATGTTTAGATATCCTCTATTCCAATCAAAGCAACTTTCCGACACCACCAGTTGAAACTGCTCCTTGTGTGTCTATTATATTATTTGCTCGAGTTACCAACTTTAGCTAGTAAACTGCCTAAACTTGCAGTATGCAGCTAGGATATATAACTACCTGAATGTCTTAAAGCAAAAGGCGGAGATTTTCATTCTCTAGATTTTATATTTAAAGGAAAACAACATTTATGTTTAGATATCCTCTATTCCAAACAAAGCAACTTTCAGACACCACCACCACTTGGAACGGCTCCTTACATGTCTGTTTATTTGCTCGAGTTACCAACTTTAGTTAGTAAACTGCCTAAAACTTGCATTATGCTGCTAGGATTATAACTACCTGAATGTCTTAAAGCAATAGGCGGAGTTGTTATTCTTTAAATTTTCTATTTAAAGGAACCTCTCATCTATGAAGTTCGATAATAGCAGGTAGAAAAGAAAAATAGCCATAAGACACAAACCTTCACACATTGAGGCTGTTGGGCTCATAAGGGTGTTAATGCCGGTTTTTACGTAAGATGATACAAGTCGTACATATTCTGCCCCTGCTTGTACATATAATGCACCCCTCTGGGAGAATGTGTTCTTCAGTTTCCTTCTTGGAATTATCCTCAACTTCTTAACTGACATCATCAACCATATAATTAACATAGTGTCAGGATGTAGGTATGTGAGATACAATGTTATCACTACAATACCAAGACCATATCAATGATTTAAAAAACAAACCTTCAACTCTAACTTTTCCAACGACCTTTTTTGCTTTCAAAGAGCATACTTGTTCTGCACCCTCATTAGTAACCGGCTTTACACCACGAGGTTGTAACAGAAACTTGTGAAGTCTGCAAAAAGGCAATACAAACACTGAAACATGATAACCCGGGGATGAAAATGGCTGTCTCTTCTTAATTGGAAGCTTCAAAATAAAAACTGAACTAACTAGAATTTATTCGAAAAATGCATAGATATCATACCCAAAAGCACTTCGCAGAAGCAGACATTCGTCACGTAGAAACTCTGGTGCATCTGGGCAACCATTTGACCAAGCATACAAGCATAGCCGGATGCAGGCATCATATGCTACTAGGATTTGCCATGCATTTTGACCACTGCTAGGAGGCCAATCGTCGCGATCAATATTGATAAAAATTTGCAGAAAAAATCAGACACAAGACTATTTTCTTTATATTATTATATAGGATGGACTCCTTTGTAGCAAAGATTAAGAATTGATACAAAAAACACACCAGGCATTGTATTTGTAACAAGGGAGAGCAACGCCACTGGTGGAACAGGAAGCATCTTTTACTTCTGATTTGCAACTTTGCCTGCACAAAAGCCATCCAAAAGAAAGTACATTTAATAACAGGCAAATCACATAACAGACAAAATGATTTGCAAGAACTACAAGGACAAGAGGACATAAATAATTTAATTTACTTTTCATTTGACTCAATATTTTCACAAGAGTTTTTGAAGTCTTCCACCGAAACTCGCTCACTGTCATTATAGCAGTCTGTTCCTGCTGGCACATACGACCCACCCCCTGATCTCTCGACTACAATATCATCAGGAACTCTTCCTTGTTCATCCCCAATATCAGGATCAGCATCACCCTCCTTTCCAGTACCATGGACAGGTGGTGCACTAGGAGTCCCCAAGTCCAATGCATCATAGAACTTGGTTTTGTGGATTGGAGTGTCCTACATAACCGATAGCCAAAATACGCATAGTTGATGAGAGTGATAAACTACTTAATTCGGAGTGATTGAACCAATACTTTACCTGTGCAGTTTGTGGAGTAAATCCATCTCCAGTGGGAGTCATAAATTGCTCGGTGGATGAAGCACTCAGACCCAAGTGATTCAGTCTCCTGATGTTCCGCGGTATTTCAACCTTAAGATTCATTGTTGATAGCCCTCTATTAAGCAAAGATTCCTTATGTGCAACTGATCTGATATGATGACCCTTTGCATAATTCGCATCATATCTTGAAGCTTCTTCGACAGATGTTTCGGAATAGTTGTCATCTGTTTCATCAGGGGCTGAAGCAATGCTTTCATTAGCATCAAATTCACTTTCATTCGCATCATCATCCTCATCATCATCACCACTGTGTTCATCATATAGGCCAAAGGACGACACTGTATGAGGCCCAAGCAATCCAGAAGTGAACTTCAGTGGTGGCAAAGCGTGGGGAGATGAGTAATTACTACAGCCTCGAAGAAAAGAAGGAGATCTCAATATCGGATCTTGAGCGAAATTCTCCACCAACGGAGGCCTATCTTCATCTCTGGCGTTCGTTCCCTGCGGATTTCAAGAACAAATCATTCCAGGTAAAAGAAATTACTCAACAGATTGAACCTTTCGTTATTTTGAACTATCAATTCCCTCTGAAACACACTGAACCCACAGTCAGCAATTCGAATTCTAAAACCTTGTTTCCCCTCTAAATCACTAATTTTGAATTCGAACTTTTTGTTAATTTGAACTATCAATCCCCTCTGAAACACTCTGAACCAACAATTAGCAAACTCCAGATCCGCCATCCATATCAATTCGAATTCTAAAACCTCGTTTCCCCTCTAAATCCATAATTTTGAAATTGAACCATCAATCCTTTCAAGAGGCAAATTAGAGGCGACCTAATAATAATCAACTTCAAACTGGAAATTATGTGCATTTGTACCTGTTTGATCCAGTTGATTGCGTTTTGATCTAGACCCTCGGTAAACATCTTTCAATTCCGGGAGCGGAGGAAATTGCGAGAGCTAACAAAAAAAAGGAAATAGGAAATTGCAGATGTTCTATTTCCAGGAGGAGCGAGGATAAGTACTGAGAGGAGAGTGGAAGAAGGAAGAAGGTGTAGCAACGTCTAGTTTGAGTTTTTGACAGCCGAAGAAGATGATGGAGGAGCGTTCATGTATAACGGCTAGTTTTGACATTGTTGGCAAATGTCGAGGTCTTTAAAGGAAAGCAACCTGACCTGTTTGCAGATAAGTCCCTCAACTTTTATTTTTTTTCAAAAAGTGAATGCACAAAATCACATTTTATGCATATTCTTCGCTGCTTTTTTTTTTTTTTTTATATGGAGATTCTGAGGTTATCGACTAAAGCGGCAAGTTGCAAGATAGACTCCAACTCATGTCTTGCTACTAGTGAGATTTGAACCATTGATCTCATGATAGTGACTAGTGAGGCACAAGGAAACACTTCACTTTTGCCTAGAGGTGGACACAAATTTCGCAAATCTTGTTCTGTCCCGGTCCTGGCGGGATTTGTAAAAAAAAATTCAAACCCCGTCCCGCAAAATATACGCGTGACGGAGAGTTCTCGTCCCACAAATCTCATCTCGTCCCGCATATATATATAATTAAAATTAATAAAAACATCTAAGAATATATTTATATTATATATTAAAATTTACTTATTAGACAATAGAATTACATAGGAAATTAGGAATTATGTAATACATAGCACTTCATGGCTCATGCCCACAAAAAAAACAGTAGCACTTATTCCTATTTTAGGATTATACAGGAAATTTGGTATGTAATAATCTTGCTAATTATGTAAGAGTATAGGTAATAATTTATTTTTAGAGTTTATTGGATTATTTTGGATTTTTTTTATGAGGGACAAGTCCCGTCCCATAAGGGATAAGAGTAGACTCGACGGGATTTAAAAAATAATAATTAAATCCCTTTCTCTAAAATATACGCGAGACGGGACGCGAGATTACCCCAATTCCATCTTCTCCCGTCCCATACCCACCCCCACTTTTGTCACTAGAACTAGAAGTCATTGGTTTTTTTTATGTTTGTTTACATTTCACCTTCACCGCCGGCAATCTCCCAAGGCCCGAGGGTCATTATACGGGTCGTTTAATTCGGATTCGAGATATATCAAATTTGACCATTAATATTTAGTCAGGTTATTCCAAGTTGTTCATTTTCATATTGAATTAAAAATTATAACTGAGGTTATTTTTTTTAAAAAAAATGAATAATATTTCGGATCGGAGATTTTGGAATCAGATTTTGATGTGCTCTTCCTTTTAGTTTCCAGTTGTAGACTTGCAGTTATCATGATTTCCTCCCTTTTTTGTGGTCATTGATTCGGACCTTGAGTCTTCTCTACCGATTTCGCAGTTCTAACTTGTGTGATCAGTTGGTCGACCTCTATACACTGCAATTGTTTATGGCATCGGCTTTTTTCGGTGGTGTTAATGTGGATGAGAGTTCGGTATTAGTCGTGGCTGAACGAATATGGTTTGAACTTCTTCATAATATCTAGCTAACAAAGTGCAGACGACGAATTTCTCAGTTGCGTAAATTGTGTTGCCATGGTAAAGAACTGCACACACCTGCATGATGGATCCCTGGGATGAATCGTGTGTTTTTCACAAAATATGAATGTGTTCTAACTTCCAAGGCCATATTAGCCTCCTCAAGCCACATTATCATAAGATTCGTAACCTTTTACACCGAAGAACCAAATGGGTTTATGTTTATATGACAAAATAAAAACACAATCGGATGAAACAAAGACGCACATGATGTAACACACTATAGTTTATATGTAAAAGACTGTACACCAAGCAGCAACAAGATACAAGGTAACTAACCATTAGATGTGCTTACAGAGAAAGTCGAAGCTCAAGTGACTGGCCAGTTGCGAGAAAGAGCTTCAAAACGTCCGGATGCTACATCAAGGACCAATCCAAAGAGGCAGCAACATTCAAAAAAGATCCAAGCGTGACGGTCTTTATACCTCTTCGCATACATTTTGCTCACTGTTCTTTAGCACACAGAGTTTGCACAGAGGACAAGTAGCATTTATGTGCAACCATTTGTCTATGCAAGCGCTATGGAAATGGTGGCGGCATGGAAGTTGGCGTAATTCGGATCCATCCTCATAGCTACAAAGACATATTGCACATTCCTATAGAAGTAAAAACTAGGTGAGGACAGTCATAATGAAGTGATAAAGTAATACTTTTTCCTTGATAATATATTACAGTATATGATTGTGATGAGTGCATAATAATTCAATCTTGAGTCTTGAGAGGTAAACAAACCTAAAAAATTTAAGCAATGCAATGTTCTTTCTCTGCTTTGGTGATTAAAGTTAAAATACCATTTACACAAACACAAACACCTATCCGTAAATGGGATTTTCAGCAGAACCACCTAATAACCGAGAAATTGTAGATAAAACCACCCTAAAAGTTTCACCATTACCAAAACACCAACTCAAACCCAAAACCATCAATGGGTTGCTAATATTAAGTGAAAGTACAAAAATGCACATGTGTTTGATAATGCCTATATTTATGGTCTAAGGTGGTGCTTTGCTAATGCCAATGTTTACGAGTGGTTTTCCCAAATTCTTGTTGATGAAGCGCTGAAGAAGCGAGAGAGCAGGAGAAGAAGATAATTATCAAGTAGAAGACTTTGACTGCATTTTAGTAGATGGAACTATGGAAGTACTGGTCCTGCTTGGCAACCATTAATTTCATAACTTTTTGTAAATTTAAGCTAGAGGGGTTGACTTGTATGGGGTAGTGAGAAATATGACAATTGGAGAGAGTATTCCACTAGTAGATTTAATTTGGGGGGTTCGTGTGGTTCTATAGGGTCCCTAGTGACCCTGTGTTTGACTCACCTTTTGGTGAGGCCGTCTAACTCCACTTTTGTAACTGCGTTACACATATCTATATATTTACCTTTTCAGGAATTATATTGTTTGGTGTCTTTACCGAGTATGAGAGCATAGAAGGTAAATCTAGAGAGGTAAACAGAGTTAACAATTATAACATATTGATTCTTTTCCCTGTTGGGTAATTAAAGTTGAAATAAGTATATTCAGGAAAATACTTGAATGTTGTATAAAAAAAAGGAAAAATATTTGAATGAGAAAATATAACAAAATACTTACAGCGTCCTCTGATGAAAGCATAAGTTCAGCAGGGGTATCACTGTCACATGCAGTCATTACTCCCCCAAATGATTCCTGAATCTCACCATTTACTTTCTCAAACTCACCGACTCTCCTGAACATAAACCGTGGTAGCCGCTCAATATCTTCTTTAGTAGCTCCTTCCTGAGAGCAGCACATCAAATTCAAATCATATAAATTATTTAGACAATAATGATACTAAATAAGTCGTTTTAGCACGGATTGAAAGAAGAAAAAAAAAACAGGCCGAGTTACCTGATCAGCCACAGCATATAGAACAGCGATGATGCACGGAAGGCAGCAACAGACAGCTATACCAATCAGGCAGGCAACAACAACACAGATGACAACAAAGAAAACATCGAAAGCCAGAAATGCAATGCAAAGCCTGAAGACAACAATGTATAAGTGAGAACTGAGAAGTGTACTTGTATATGTTGTTTGTAGAAATGAGAAAAATCAGACTCACCAGTAAAGATATGGTGCGTCATCCACTATAGTAGTTCCACCAGATGACACCCAATAAAACCCAATGATCCACCAGATGAATGAGAACATGGTGTTTGCAGACTCCAGGTGCTTAGCAATGCTGCAATTAATAAGAAGCAAGTACCACCCAGCAAAATAAATCTAAGGTACCTTGAGCAAAACCAAAATCAAGCACGAGATATGTGCCTTAAATAGAAAGAGAACATGTAAAAGTCATATGAAATCACTGCGCTTCACAAGTTCAATCGCTTCAACTGAGCATCAATCATATAGGCGAAGCTATAAACTAGAGCAACAATTTGTTATAATATAAAGCTCAATTCAAACTTTAAGATGATACAAAGACGAAAGTCGAGCAAGCCAAATGCCATTTATACTATCTACACATTTCTTGAAAATTGGAGGCAAATGATAGCAAGCAACAGATGATAGATAACATTTTTTACATTAAAAAGCTGCCTTCATTGTGTATTTGTGTTCATAAATCTTATTTGTATGACCAGTTTCCACTCACTGAAATTACATAACTACCCCTTTTTGAAGCAAACCAAAGTGAAAACAGATAAGAAGATTGCTTTAAAACTAGCAAATATGATAAACATTCCTTTTGTTATTACGAATGATCTTATTCACTTAGCCCAAAACTTCATTGATTCGGTGACAAATTTCATACCTTCGATAGTCAGCTATCAAAATCTTGAAATAAATAACAATTTAACCAAGTCTTTCAATGTCTCATACCTCAAAGCTCCCAACAAAGTCGAAGATTTCGTTGTAAACCAAATATTAACCGCCTGGTTTCCCCACTTTAAGTTAACCGCTCAAACTGTCACACACCTAATGAGCTAAACCACCAACATGATGTGATATTAAACCCTTCCTGGCTTCCTCTGAACTACATTCCTTCTAATAAGTCAAAATCATCCTCTGAATGAAGACATATGCTCAAAGTGACACCAAATTTCTTGCCACAAGCTAGTTACCTATGAAAGGATTGAAAGCTGCCACTGCAGGTGAACTGAACATTTTCCCATTAATCATCAATCAATCATCCCTTCCTATCATCTCCCATGGAATTGCAGAATAAATGCAAGTTTCCAAACTAACCATTAGGCCATTACTCAAGCTCCAAATAAACCCTAACTAGCATCTTGTATCAAGTTTCCTTTCAAAAAAAATCATATTCAAAATGGCATTCAATAGAAACAATAAGATCAACAGTTTTCTTAAGAAAGAGATCGCGTTACCTAGTATTATCCACATCTTCTATTTGATCAGGTGCAACAAACTCCGCCAAGCGCGCCTCCTCGCTCCCTGAAGAAGAACTTGAACTGGAACTCAAACTCCTCGAAAGCGCTGGGCCGTTCAAAACCGGCACCGGACCTGAATTCCGAGCAACGCCGTCGACAAGCCGGAGCTCCTGCCGCCTCTTGTACTCCACGCAGACGCAGATCATGTGGAGGACGCACTGAATCCCGTATCCGACGATCCACAGCCTGAGGGGAACCGACGTCGTCTCGTGGGAGCTAAGCACCAAAACGACGAGGGCCGCGAGCACGAAAAACGCGTTCCACACAAGGTCGAGGATGACGATCGGACGAGAGTAGGCCCAATCGCTCTGGCGCTCTTCGATTTGAGCAGCCGCGGCCTCCCGCACCCTAACAGACGACTCCCTCATCAACCTCCGGCCGCTGGCTCGCCGGAGTATCCGGGCGGCGGTGCGGAGCGTGGGGCTCCGACCACCGCTGCCGTCGTTATCGCTCCATCTCCGGCTGCCGCCGTTGGGGGTGCGCGAGGAGGTAAGAAGCGGGGAGGGATCGACGGCGGTGGACGGTGATTGGGAACGGGACATGGATTGATGGATGACACAGGTGTGTATGTTGATTGGGGAAAGGGATCTTCTGCAGATGAATTGAGATTGGAGAATGGAGATTTTGGATTGGGGAAAAAAGGAGTTGAATCGGGGAAGACTTTCCGACCCGAAAATCCTACAGTATTCAATTCAAATACTTTGAATTATTCGAATCCAATCGAAACTCGGATCCATACGAGACGGAGTTAAAAAAGTGATTAAATTTAAAAACGGTTAAAATTGAAAAATTGTGTAAAAGAAATATTGAAAGATTATGGAATAATATAAACACCGTATGAGACGAAAAAGAATTTATTTATAAAAAAATGGAGTTTATTTTGTTGTTATTAAGGGTATTATGGTAATTTCAAACCAAATAAACACCAAAAAAGTTTGTTGCTTTTGTTTTTTTGTTAACTCAAAATTTTAACCACAATTGGATTATTTTGGATGTTCATACACATATAAAAATGGTTGAAAATTTAACAGCCTAATTCTACTTCTTTTTTAACTGTTTATTTTGCATCCATACACAGCCATAATGAAGCTAAGCGAGAGAGTAATCGAGCTTTAAATTTGTTATGACTTATGAAATCTGTGTTTGGCAACGAAGAGTTTCGAAATTTGAATCTCCTTGAAAACATGGAGTCGTTCGTGAGTGGGATGATCAACACCTTAAATGGGTCACAAAGTACTCCATCCAGTTGTAGAGTTGAAGGGTTTTTGGTGTTTATAAGATTTGAAAGTTGTATTTGTGGTATAGAAGACGAAAGTGCCCCCACCGAGATACCCTAAATATACTCAGTTGAACAATGAAACAAGTCATTCATCCATTCCTGCATCGATGTGCTCTTCCTTCATTGCCCTCACGTCTCTACCCCTGCCGGCTACTGACGAAACTAGTAGTAGCGATTAAGAAGAGCTTGAAGACAGGGGGCGACAATGGAGAGTGAAGACGAGGGCCGACGAATCTAGGGCTTGGGGTGCCAAAGTTGTTGCCGAGGGTACTCTTGCTAACAAATAACTCGATGCCCCTCCCGAATCTCAGCTTCCAATTTCATGGCAAAAAAGCTCCAACTGCAACTCCGGAATCCCCGGATGGAAGACGTTCCTAAACACACGTAACTTTGTTTTTGTTTTTGTATTTTTTTTTGTTTTTTGCAACCCCCCAAACTCCCCAAAAAAGTTATGTCAAGCACACGTTTAAGTATGTCGGTTTTAAAAGGAAAAGAATGGTCAAAGAGTGGGTGAACATGATAAGTGACGACTTATTATATTGGATTGGTGAGATTTCTAATATTTGTTCATACTCCATCCGTTCTTTTATATTTGTCTTTTTACTATTCAGGCACGTTATTTAAGGTGATAAAACCTATATAAAACATTTATTTTGTTAACAAGTTTTTAAAATAGTCTCGTACTTATTAGTAATAAGTATAATAGTATTAAAAAAAACATTGAATAAAAAAATATTATTTTGTGTAATTTTACCTTTCTAAAAAAACGTGCAAACTTGAAAATGTCAAATACAAAAGAACAGAGGGATTATAAATTAGGAGGTTGAATAGTTTTGATCAGATAATTGATGTCATGTGTTTGGGATAGATGATTGTCAATAATTGATAGTTTCATCTTAAACCATCGAGTTCGTTCTTAAATAATCATCAAATCGAAAATAAATAAATATCAAAAACCATAAAAATCAAGGGAAAAAAAATATCAAACACGAACTTTACATTCCAATATTGTTTCTCAACTGTCAACACATAGCGAGATTAGTAGTGTTTCCATGATTTCGATACAATGTTTTGTCCCTTCCTTCTCTTGGACCAAACCAAAGTTATTTTATAAAATTGAAAAGGAGTGAGATGTAGTTATATGTCATCTATCTTGCCAATACATGAATGATATCTTTACAATAGACTTTCTCAAATAGGCTCCATTTTTAGTATTGTGATTTCAACCTTTTACTATGTCATTTTTTCTTTTTTTGTCTTTAGCTTGTATTGTCTCATGACAGTTAACCTGTCTACCATCTCTCGAGTGACGGGTAGTTTGTTACCGAATCTCTCAATTATTTTACTGTATTAAAAAATATATTTTTGTAGGAATGACCAAAATAGCCTTTGGCATTTATGGGATGGGATGGAGCCGGAGGTGTCCGAAATAGAGAACCTTGCCAAACACACCCTTTGCACGACCCGGCCCGGCCCGGCCCGGTTCTCCAGCCCAGGTCCCTTTTCTCTGGCTTGATCCCTACGAAATCCGGTTCCGTCCTCCTTTTACCGATCTCCTTTTGGTCACTTCTTCCTCCTCACTGAAAACCTAAACACGGAGAGAGAGAGGCGAATCGATCGAAGTTGGAACAATGAGCAGCATCGGAACTGGTTACGACCTCTCCGTCACCACCTTCTCCCCCGACGGAAGAGTTTTCCAGATCGAGTACGCCTCCAAGGCTGTTGACAATAGCGGGTTTGTTCCTTCTCCTTCTCCCGTTCTTTCTCCCCCCTCTCTCTAATAATTCAAAGAAAACCCTTGATTTCTGTAATCTAGATTCGTTGTTGATGGAGCTTGACTTTTCAGGACTGTTGTTGGGATTAAGTGCAAGGATGGCGTCGTTATGGTGAGTTTTTTTTTTAGCTTCCCCTATTCTCTTTGAATCGTAATTAGGTCTTTTTCCGTACTTACACGATTCATTATGGACTTTTGTCTGTATTGTTGTTGCTAATTTCGTGTTTTGATTGGTTGAATTTTGAAGGGCGTGGAGAAGCTTATACAGTCTAAGATGATGTTACCAGGGTCTAATCGGCGAATTCACTCGGTTCATCGGCATTCTGGCATGGTATTGTTTGTTTCTCTGGCTTTTGACACGGATAGTTCACTATGTTTGAATATATGTACACAAGTTGAGATATCCGTGGAAAAAAAAAGAATGTTTCTTTTTTCCCCCAAATTAATTCTGTTTGGTACTCGATTCAATTGAGTGGAACTGCCTCTAGATAGTTACTTGTATGTTTGATGATGATGAGAATCACAGGTTGTCTACTAGTTGTGGTTCCTTATCACAGGTTGTCTAGTAGGTACTTGTTAGATATTGTCTCCCTCTCCTAAACTCTCTGGGCTTTTTTTTTTCACTATCTGTGCATGACAGGCTGTTGCTGGACTAGCTGCAGACGGGAGGCAAATAGTTGCCCGTGCTAAGTCGGAAGCCACTAATTATGAGAGGTTTGTGTATATTTTTTTATTGTAATGATAAATTGAACAAATGGTTCCGTTTTCTTATTGCTTGTATTTTCAGTACTTTTTTGAAGTCATAGTGAGCTCTTGGTGTGCTATTTAGAGCCTCTCTAAACAGTCAATTATAGTAGTTTTCAGACTCAATAAAAAAATATTTGACAGTGAGAATCAACACTTGTTAAGAGTATAAACTTTAAGAGAAATCGTTGGGAACCTTTAGCCAAATGAACAACAGGGATCAAAAGTGTTCTTCAGTCCTGTTTCTAAAAGCTCAGTATTTGTTCTTCATATTTTACAAGGAATGTAACAACTTGTACTAACATCCGTGTTCAGTTCTGTGTATGTTTAACAATAGTTCTGCCTCTTATGTACACTAATACAGTTTCAGGCAATGGATATTGCATTTTTTTTATATTTATATCATGTAATGCTGAACACATTCTTCTGAATTTTTTTTCTTTCAGTATTTATGGGGAACCTATTCCAACAAAGGAACTTGCACAACGTGTGGCTAGCTATGTTCATCTCTGTACACTCTATTGGTGGCTCAGGTGTGTTAGACACTAATGAATTATGAAATATGATTTCTTACATCTATTGATCCATTCAACTAAATTCTATGAACCTTTTTACAATTTTGCTGTATATTGCAGACCTTTTGGATGTGGAGTTATTCTAGGAGGCTACGATAGAGATGGACCAGAGCTATACATGGTTGAGCCATCTGGGATATCATATGTAAGTTGAATATACTTTTTTATTAGGTTGTGGTGTTCATTTTCCAATCCGTACACCCAGTGTTTCTGTGCCATCCTTTAACTGTCTGATGTTTCTAGTACTTTTAATGCACTTAGATATTGTAGATTCTCATCATTGTTTGTGAAATTTTTCAGAGGTACTTTGGAGCTGCTATTGGAAAGGGAAAACAAGCTGCTAAAACGTAAGTTTTGTTGTTCCTTTCTCTCTAAGTAGTACCTTGCCAAATCAGGTTTAACAATGAAATTAATCAGATAATGTCCTGTATTATCTAATACTCCGTATACTTTATTAAACATCTAATCTGGCTAACAAAGATATCAAGTGCATGAAATTTAATGAGAAATGCAGTTGATTGATGTTTTAGTGGATAACTTCCTCCTGTTGGGAGCAAGTTACAATAAAAATTATCTTTTTTTTTTTTAAATTAGAAGTGAATATGTTTGGGTGCGTTTCTGTGAAGTGTGAATGAGCATACACGTTGGTTGTGATGGGCAAAACAGTTAAAAGTAATTAGAGTATTTGGTTTATGAAATGTAATAAAACTAGGTTCCTACTGAATATAAACCTGTCACTGTTGCACTTATGACTATGAATGCCACCTTGAGTACTGTTCCTTCATCTCCCCCACCAAATCAGCCATCTCCAACTCTTCCATCTATCTCCCTCTTGATTTTCAGGGGCCATAAGGTTGCTGATGAGCTTTGCTGCCATATATAGCCACTGTGGCACTCAACGGCAACTCATGCTTTTCATGTGTCATGTGTTAAACTTGGATGCTTTTTGCAGGATTCACAAAAGCATATACAACTGGGGGGCTGCGATCTTTTTATCTCTGAAATCTGAATAAAAGCTCTATGATTTAGTGAAATACAAATTGCAGATTTTTTATGGTCAATTCATGTTTAGTTGGTTTCAAATAGGCTGCCTACCTTGTTCGGTAGGAAGTTATGGTGGTCACAAAGGCTGTGATAGGGAAAGGAAAGCCTAGAAACTTTTCTGTCTGCAGCACTAACTCTTATAGGGGGTAATGTTGTCTTCATACATGGAGAATATTAAGCTGCTGGGTGATGCCATGAAGCGATGGCATGTTTTGGTTATTCCTTTTTGTCCCAAAATCACACAGCGGAGGAGCTATGGCATTACACATTTATCCTAGATACAATCGAGCAAATAACAGCATACGATTGATAATTGATTGCATTCACATTCATGAGTGGGTCTGCTGATCACAGTGATCTACATGCATCTTTGTTCAACTATTCTTATTTGTCTTATTTCACTTGCAGGGAGATTGAAAAGTTGAAGCTTTCTGAAATGACCTGCAGAGAAGGCGTAATTGAAGTAGCTAAGATGTGAGTCTTTCTGATTTTTGGATAACGAGCCTAGCAAATAAAACTGAAATGTGTGCCTTGTATTGCCGTTCAATTTAAAGGTAACACAGAAATATAGTTGCAATTGATAATAGCTCTGATCAATCTGGCCTTAAAGAGAATTGTGCAGATGATACTAAAACATGCAAAATCAACTTGGAAAATTTATTCTCTTTATTATATGTACACTTATAAGTTACAAAATATACTATCTTGGCCTTTTTAGTTACTAGCTGAACTCATCCTTGCTAATGCAGCATCTACAAGGTGCATGATGAGGCAAAGGATAAGGCCTTTGAGCTGGAGCTGAGTTGGGTTTGCGATGAGTCAAACCGTCAGCATCAGAAGGTATCAAATTTCTAACATTGGTTTTATCATGCTGTGTTTTTTTTTTTTTTTTTTTTTTGATTCATTTCTCATGTTATTGAGACTTGCATCAAAGGCATGAAGTTCACATTGGTAATCCTTTATCTCAGTAACTAATATTTGTACCCTTGGATGTCTTTTGTTGGATTCCAGGTTCCCGATGATCTTCTGGAGTCTGCTAAGGCCGCCGCTACCGCAGCATTGGAAGAAATGGACGCCGACTAAGACCTTTCATATTTTTTCTTCTTACATGGGATTGGGAGGTTGGTGGGGTTGGAGCTGCTCTAATGTAATGAACTCAGGTTCAGTTTTATTTGAGAGATGGATCCTTTATGTCTATTTGACACTCACCCGTGCTTTTAGCTGCTTTTGAACTAGAGTTTGTGAAGTAAATGAGCAACCAACTTGCTTTTGAACTTTGGAAATCAAAGGTTGTTCATGACAAGCCCGATTTGGGAAACTGTTGGTTAATGGAACTTTGAAATATTATTATATAAAATAGGAAAAATGACCAAGAATAATACCAATCAGCCTTTAAAAAATTAGGGAAATTCCGTTTGGTGCCCCAGAGGTTTTGACAATTCCGCTTGATGTCCTAAGGTTTTATTTTGCCTATTTGGTGCCCCTGTGTTTTGTCAAAAATCCGCCTCAGGCCAAAAACTCATATTTTCACTTTTTTTGAATGAATAATACAGCCCATTATTTTTTCTTATTTCACAAAACCCCCTTTATTTTTAACAATGAACAAAATTACCTATTATTTAACTAAATCTAACATAAAAGTGAAAAAAGAAAACACCTTATATATTTTTTTTCAATAAAATCACACTAATTTCCAAAATTTTAGCAAAAACTCACCCATTGTTACAAAAATTTTTAGAAGAAAATCAACATTTATTTTTAACATTACACAAAAGATTCATTATTTTTAATATTTTGCAAAAACAAATCTCATTATTTGTCAAACATTGTACATACATAACATACGACCCATTATTTATAAAAACTTTGCATCAATCCACCCTCACATTTTTTGAAAAACAAAAAGAAAAAAACAAATCATAAAACCATACTTTGGATAAAAAAAAATCTTCTTTATTCTAATTGAGTATTGGGTTAAAAAAAAAATTCACCCTCTTATTCATCAATCCACCCTTTATTTTTTACATTACCTTTTCTTTTTCAATAAAATTCTAATCGAGTATTGGGTTAGATTGATCAATTAGGATGGTTCATGCTGCGTCAACTCGATCTGATCTGACATTTTTGGGTCAGGTCAAACCCAAAGACCCGATTTGAAAAGAAAATGATAATTATAATGTATTTCTTTCTTATACAATAAACTATTGTGGCTAAATATTAAATTGAAAAAAAATAATTCCGAGCTTACAGATCGACCCGAAAATAAAATATACTACCAAAATATTGAGCCACCATATGATCAACCACATTTACAATTGTTAAAATTTAGTGAATTATAGGTTAAATATTATTTTGGAAAATAATAGGTGTTAAATATTGTTTTGGAAAATAACGAGTGTTTTTATTTTTTTTTTCAAAATATGGAAACTAATATGTGTTTTGTATAATTTTAAAAACCATAATGATTTTGTTTTAAATTTTTTGGAAAAAGTGTGATTTTGTGATAAAAGTTTTGGAAATAATATGTGATTTTGTTAAATTTTAGAAATAAAGGTGGTTTTTTTAATTTTATCTTGAAGTTAAATAATATGTAATTTTGTTCATTGTTAAAAATAAAAGGGGTTTTGTGAAATAAGGAAAAATAGTGGGCCGTTTTATTCATTCAAAAAAATGAAAATATGAGTTTTGGGCATGAGGCGGACTTTTGACAAAACTCATGGGCACTAAACGGACAAAATAAAACCTTAAGACACCAAGCGGAATTGTCAAAAACTCAGGGACACTAAACGGAATTTCCCAAAAAATTATTAATTGGTATACAAATTATATCCAATTAACTAATGCAAATAAGTTAAAATGCGATCATTTCCTTATTTTTTTAAATGATTATTTAACCTAATTTTTTTAACACCTTTGTTAATTAGATAGTTTTTGCTCATTCATTTTTCAATTGTATTTTCTGTAATTTGTTGTGCATACTTTTCACTCTCTTTCTATGTCTCTTATTTCTCTTATGAAACTTTCCACAGATATAAGAGATTGTTTTTTATGTTTTCCAAAATCAATTATTTTCTTTTCCCCCCTCTATTCCATGTTGTCACTTCTTTGTTATGTTGTGTATACTTTTGTTTATTTTAACCATTTCTTATATGTGATCCATTAAAAACTAATTTTTCTAACTTTTATGATGCATGATAGAAGTGCAACAAAATAAAATCCAAACACACAAATATTCAATTTCTTTTAGTAACAACCTTATTTATAAGCTTCATTGTTTGTTTATACCTATATTGTGATTTCATCAATTTACGTCACAACACGTGCTTTAAATCATTAGACGTTAAAATAATTTGAATTGATTCTATTTATATTTTCTACAATATAGCATTGGGTAAAATAGTAATCGAAAAAATGAAATTTGAAGATCTAGATCAATTCCTTCTAATAAATATTGTAGAATTTATTGATATTTGTTTTTCTATGAAAATCTTAATTTTAAATTTGTTTTAATTTATAATTAATTATAGTTTCTAGATGAGATAATTTGATGTTTGATCATGCACTTTTAAAACAACAAGGCCAACTTGCTTTTACTCACTTCCATAGCTTTTGTTTCATATTTAACATTGTTGTTTATTTTATACTCGTATTAGATGGTGGTAATTAATTAATATGGAACAAAACTTTCTATCTCTCAAAATCACCATCAAACTTTTACTCTGAGTTTACATCATAGACCCATATATAATTGAATACAAAACTTTTAGATAAAGTAAGATGTATTAATAAATAATCTAAATATAGACGAGAGAAGTTGACAAGAGACTCGTCTCCTTGACCAATATCAATTTCTATTTTCTTCTTGCACTAATAGATACAGGTAGATCAACACTTATGATTTTCTTCTTACAATTTTACCTGATTGAATAACTTGTAACATCTTGTTAGGAGATTTTTGTGAGAATCATTGAATTGGTTTGTGCTTTAACCAATTAAGTAACTTTAAGATTTCATATTGGCAGAGGTAAATGTCGTGGTTTAGCTCTCCAAAAGTAAATCTCAAACCTATTACTAAATATAGTGAATAAGTACGGGGTCGATCACAGAGAGCGACAAGATTCCGGATTGTATAGCTATCAATTAGACACTATATGAATGATGGGATTTGAATAGATAAAAGTAAATGCAAATAGATAAAAGAATGTAAAAGATATGTACAGAAGCACTTTGAAAGATAGAAGAGTGGTTCACCCTCGATTTCAAAACAATGGTGGTTTTCTCACTCGTCGAATGTACCTCTAGTCTCTGTAGTTATTATAGGGTCGGTTTAAGTACAGAAATAGATAGACCGAACTCATCGATAATAGCATCTAAATCCCTAAACTCTAGCATGGGGGCGAGTAGCATTAGGTCCCTAACCTTTAGCATGAGGGGCGAATAGATAGGTCGGAAGTTTAATGTGAAGTGAAAAACCATAGAGGCTTCACACTCATAAGTCATAAGCCAGAAGGTTTTTGTAAAGGAGTTTCAAAACTCTTTTACAAACATTAATGTTATTTAGAATTAACACGAATGTCGCGTCCCCAACCTCCAACATTCTCAGGTCCATGGACCTCTTGGTAGACGAAGCCTAGATCTCTAGCCCCCATATCTCGCACCCCTATCACGGGCACCATATGAAAACCCAATAATGATCCTCGTCTCCCGTATACTTGGTATGGAGGGGGCATCCATCTATAATCACCAAATACTGTAATCTCAGCCAAAAGGACTCCATTCCTACACCACGCGATCATGTTGTCAACCTTCCATACAAAATTCTCCTTTATGAGATAAAATTGACCCTATTGATATGCTGAAAATTGCAGCCATTTGACATTTCTGATCCGCGGTCGACGGTTGTTCCACATAGGAACACCGTGATGTTCGGCAAAATGAAGAAAATGGGAATGTTCCGAGCAATACTCCAAACGAGGCAACGTTCCAGAAGTATGCTGCCTTTCGAAAGCCACTTCCATATCAATGTGATAGGCTATGCGAATGGGAGGGAGAAGATGACTCGGAATCCCTCAAGAATATCTGAGGTGAAGGTTGTATAAGCTAGCTAGCTAAAAGGGGCATATATGTATATGTAGTTCAACTGGTCATAGTTATGTTGGCTATTCATTTATTATCTAAGTTTTAAATTAAATGAAACAAGATACCAAATATATAATAGGGTGATTGATTTGAATAGATCTGAAATAGGTTTTCCTAAGAGACAACCGAAGTAGAAACTCGTAATGGTGTACATAGGATTATGTGATGTTGGCGGAATAGATTTTATCAAGGAATAGATGCAAACCCTGTAATGGTGTAAGCATTAAGAAGTAACATGAGACTTTCTGTAAGGTACGAACCATTTTATTTTGCTTGTGGACAAATTACGTGCTGGTATCATATTGTTTGTTGATTTGCTGAAAATGGAAATCCAACTAGATATTTTTATCAATAATTGTTTGCTTGTTGCTCCGGAAAAAGCATACCTGAACATACTGATAGTATGCTCGGATATGCTTTTCAGTTTTCCCAGAGGGCAATCTCTTGAGTCGGGGTAAATTGTAACACCCTATACTACATCAGATTATATAGATGTTCGGAGTGATTTATCCTCCAATGGTATGCTCGTGTACACTTCTTTCGTAGGGCAGTCCCTTAGATCAGGGGAGATTTTAACACCCATTCTACTTAAGATATAATAAGAATTTTCGGAGTGATTTATAAGTGATTCGGGCCATAACATTATCATATGAGCTCTTTCTTTTCGGGCTCCTAGTAAGAACAACGAATCTAAGAGGATTTGGTGGCATTGATAGACACCTCTTAAGACCCCGAGTCTTAGACAATTGATGCGCTAAAAACTCCAACTTCAACTCTTGTGTTCATATAGTAAGTATATATATTGGAATAATTCATTATAACTTCTCTGGAAACACATATATTTTCATCTGTATAATTTTTTTTCCAATTGATACTGTGAAGAAGTATATCACAATCTCATCAAGATCAAGCTTGCTCTACCTATTCATGGGTTGGTGCGAAGAATTTGCCTCGAAATTGAAGGAGATTGTTCAACAACGAAAAAATCTATTGACTAGTGTGAGTATTGAAGAGGCGATGATTTTGGCTCAATCAATATTAATGAATCTTCACGAACGATGGAATATGCAATTCATTGGAGACATATTGATCGATCATGAACAAAAAGAGGTAAATTATATGAATCTCATTAGAAATTTAATATGTTTTTCGGCATAATAATGATATATATCGAGTATGTTAAAAAATACTTTTATGTATATATATTGTATATTTGTATTTACATTTATTTAAATTGTTTATTTATTTTTCTATTTACTGACAATTTTTTGTTTAAATTGTTTTTAGGTGGATGTAGGTTTTTGGGAATGTCCAACACGTTGGAATACGACCTTCGTCTCATATATTCTTGAGGGATTCCGAGTCGCCTCCTCTCTCCTGTGTGCCTAGCCTGTCACATCGAGATGGAAGCGGCTTTCGAAAGGCATCATACTCCTAGAACGCTACCTACTCCGGAGTATGACTCAGAACTTTCCCATCTTCTTCGTTTTGCCGAACATCACGGTGTTGCGTTGTGGAACAACTGTCAGTTGTGGATCAGGAATGTCGGAAGGCTATAATTTTCAACATATCAAGGTCAATTTTTTTCTTATAGAGGAGAATTTCGTATGGAAGGTTGACAACATGATCACGTTGTGTAGGAATGGAGTCATTTTGGCTAAAATTGCAGTATTTGTGTAGGATGGGTTGCGACATTCACGTTAATCACACTGCCTACTTCGGAGTATGACTCGGAACTTTTCCATCTTTTTCATTTTGCCGAACGTCATAGTGTTGCTCTGTGGAACAACCGTCAATTACGGATCAGGAATGTCGAAAGGCTACAATTTTCAACATATCAACAAGGTAAATTTTTTCTTATAGAGGAGAATTTCATATGGAAGGTTGACAACATGATCACGTTGTGTACGAATTGAGTTCTTTTGGCTGAGATTGTAGTATTTGGTGATTATAGATGGAGCCCCCTCTATACCAAGTTTCAAAACTTTAATGTTGGGTTGCGACATTCATGTTATTTCGGCATTTATGGAGTTTTCAATTTCGAACTTTAATTGTAATGTTCGTGTTGTGTTTCAAGACTTGTGTAGTTATGTTTGTAATTTCGGATTGTATTTTGAATGTTATTTAGAATGTTTTATATTACTTTGAACTATAAAAATGAGATCAAGCTCGAATAGAAACGAGCTCAAAATAAGCAAAACGAGCTTAGAAAACCGAGCAAATGAGCTCAAATATGAGCTCAAGCGTCCCTTTCAACTCGGAAATCGAGTTTGAGCATCTTTTTGGGATCGTTTCCAAGTTGAGCTCGAGGTCGACTCGTTTATAAACGAGGCGAGCTTGAGCACCCACTATTCGAGCTCATATATCAGCTCTAATATTCGAAGTGATTTACCCTCCGATTCCGAAGGTCAATCTCTTAGGTCGGAGACTTGGGAGAGATTATAACACCCCATCATACATCGGATATAATAAGAATGTTCGTAATGATTTATAAGTGATTCAAGCTCTAACAATGTCACGAGAATTCTTTCTTTTCAGGCTCCAAGTGAGGACAAGTGGACAACATATTTGAGAGGTTTTGGTGGCATGGACAGACACTTCTTAAGACCCCGAGTCTTGCACAATTGATGCGCTAAAAACTTCAACATCATCAACTCTTGGATTGTCGAGATGTATGATCCTCTTAAGGCTGATAGAAAATTTTTTCTTGGTTTGATTTTTGAAATCCTTAGGAGCTGGATGATTTAGCACCGTTTTGTTTTCCTGAAAAGGGAACAATGGTTGGGATCCTAAAATTTAACTAGGGCATGGCAACCTTTGTAGTGAGTCGTGAGACTTTATATCATGCAATATCAAATCACTTATGTTCATATAGGAAGTGTATATGTTGGAATTATTCATTATAACTTCATTAGTCTTCATTAGGTTGTTCGATTCCCCCTATCCATGGCTTTTTATTTTTCTCTCAGTCTTCATTAGTTTTTTTTTTCTCTAGGTGTGTATACATGTGTTAGATATGTGATATTAATAACTCTTAAAAAATTGTTCATTGTATATTTATTTTTCTCTTTATTAGTTTTTTTTCTAGATGTGTATATATGTACATGTGATATTAATAACTCTTAAAAAATTGTTCAATGTATAAGACAACTATTATTCGTGGTTTCGTCCTGATTATAGTACCAAATTTTTACAATTATCACATGGGAATGATAAGACAGTAATGTTTAGTTTAAACTGTCTAGCTATTTTGGTTTGATATCCATTTGGTTTAAGATAAATATCATGAACCTGGCCATGCTTCCACAAAAAGGACTTAATATCGATGGTTGGGATTGAATGGTTTGGGGATCGATAGAGAGAACAAGTTACAAGTGCAATAATAGAAGTTGAGTTCTGATAGCTCAAGAGTCGCATAGTGTTAAATTACAAGCTCAAAGGCAACACCAACTCCATCACTCTGGCGCGCTAAATTGAGCTCCGAAGCTATTGAATATATTGCATTATTTCAACTTTAGTTCATGACTTCATGCCAGATTTTTCTTAGGACAGGCACAATCAACCATCAAACTAACAAAATCTAGGTAATGTCCATACAAGCCATAAATTACAGATTCACTGTGGAAACGTGTCGCTTCATTTAAGTTCAGACATGCCTTTCTTTCTTGTTTAGTCCATGCATCAAACAGTTATTGTCTTCCATCTGTGGGCAGTCGCACTGGCATAATACTAGCTGCACATAGCCTTCTCCAACATCTCCTGTAGCTCCCCGCTTTGAAATGCATCTGAAAAAGGATAACGGACTTGAGATTAGATCAAAGTGAGGATATGGTACAAGTTAAGAAGTACTACTTCAACCAAATTTCGTGCATTCAATCAAAATACATGAACTTAAATTCTGCTTGCTTCCCTTTTGTTTCCCCTTCCTACATTAGCACTAATCCACGAGGTAGGTAGGTACAAGACCGGTATTGAAATTTATTTGAACATGTATACTGAGAGGATATAAACGAAACAAGACACTTAGCATTAATTTTTGAGTTCAGCAAATGCTCTTTTAAAACTTACCAACAGTAATGTCACACCCGCCAAAGAATTCCCCGTCTATGTAAAGCTGTGGAAAGGTTGGCCAGCTAGAGTACTCCTTCAAGGCTTGGCGCAGTGTCTCATTCTCCAGAATATTAATCGTCTCAAAAGGAACATTGTATGATTTCAGTATCTGCACGACAGTGTTTGAGAATCCACACTGGGGGAAGTCTTTGGTTCCTTTCATAAACAGAACCACCTTGTGCGATGTGACTACTTTATCCAAGGTGGTCTTCAACGCAGGAGTCAGCTCTGGATCAGATATTTAAAAAGAATACATGAGGCATCAATTAAATCATAGAATCTCATTATTCCATAATGAAATTCCAACAATTGCTATGCAGTTTTATATACAGAAGGGGCAACTAGAAGATATTCTGGGAAGATCAACAGATGATAAATGCATATTCAGAAGTATATAAGAATCCAGTCTTCTTCCAGACCAGTGTACCCGAACGCCGGAAAGTTTTAGGTTTATAGCTCGAAGGAGACTGTAATTCTCCTTGTTTGACTTGCTACGGTGATTAGAAGATACAACTACTATGCATCTTGTGCAGGGTGATATAGGTCTTGTAATAAGGAGATGGTAAGGTATTGGATGAGGTTTATAGAAACCTTTTCCTAAGACATCAAGAATAAATGGAAAGTCAATGTGCCAGTCGCTGTCTCTTGCTGAAGGGAAAGTAGGGATGTTAATGATGCATTAATGTTCAATTCAGGGAGAAGCTGCAACAGGAAAATAGTATCCCAGTTATCTTTCAGTATAAAAGATCCTTTTTTGCTCCAAAAAGACATGAAAGAAGATCCAGATCATTGTTGCTTGAAATTTGAAAATCAGTAAAAGAAAAAAACCTGAAGGAAAGAGGGGCACATGTTTGGAACAAATTGCACAAATGAACACGAGTCATGTCAAGCCTAAGATAAACCGTCCAAATGCTTTCATGAATTCCAAACTCCAAATCACCATCTCATGAAAGAAACTGGGTTCCACAGGGAAAAAAACACAACCACTTCCCAACTAAACTGGATATTCTTATAAATTACTTCTCCAAAACCAACTTATCTATTCACTTTGTGTCTACAAAATGGTACCAACTAGATAGTATTGATTCTCCTCTCCTACCATGGACCAAGAACTGCCTTTGGAATCTTGAAGAAAGAACAAGGTGGAACAAAGTTCTCAAAAGCTAAGCCAGATGGAAATCCTCCTTCCAAAAGAAATTCAAGTACATAACACCCTAATAACCACAAGGTCCCAAAAAGAAAGCACACAAATTGCTACCGAAAGGCACATCCAGATGATTGTGTGCTTGTTGATGAATAAGATTTACCTTACAATCAGGAAGAATAAAAGAATCCAAAAGAACTCGTGTACTTCAATACAGGTGATGTGACTATTTCTTGCAGGGTTAGAGATTATTATGAGTTATGATCCAAAAGCCATTAAAATTTTCAAACATATGTCAAATAAATTCCTCAATGTGTTTTCAAATGCCTTGCATAAACCTAAAATCCCAACTATCCATGTCATATCCTTCCATAAAGTTGAAAGCACACCCATCCTCTTACTCCTACCTCTTCACATCTCACTCACTACAGAGGACATAGCTTGGGTGCATCCGCTACAGACATAACTCAAAATACAGCATAAAGATCATTATATCAACTTCAAACGTAGACAACATTTTTCACCTCCTTTCCCTGGGAAATACCTAAAGAGAGATGTGGTAATTAGGAGAACATAATATTTGATAAATTGAGAGGAACAAAATAAAGCTTTGTCTTGGGTTGGCGATGCAATAGTGACTGACAAAATTTTGAAATGGGCACTTACATCAATGGTGATTTATCCCATATTGTTCAACCTCCTTTTTCCATTAGAGAAAGGGGGTGAAGATTGGATTTGACAAAAAAAAAAGCATTTGTTTTCGCGAAAGCCAGGAGTTACATTTAGCTCAATTCAAAATCACCATTTGTGGACTTCACTTCAGCATATTCTATGACACTAGCAAAGCAATGATTGCAAAATTGGCCCAGTTAAGATTGATTTTAAGATCAAATCACGCATCTAATGATCTAAAGAAGGTAGCCACTAGCCAAGTAGCCATTGATGCTGGACAGTTCCGAACAAAACGATTCAGTACACGCAGAGGCAATAGACTGCAGCCTGGATACAGGAAGGAACCGATTCTAGCAAGCCATGGAATTATCACATTAGGCAGGGGAACCCAGAAAGTCATTCATCCAAAAAGGTCAAAAACCTAGCTGCAAGCAAAGTACTGCAACAATCGCCAGCTAAAATTTGCTCCTCCATGAAATCATCACACCGTGCTGTATACATAAATTGAAGAGTTCCACACAAATCGGAGTCTCAGTTCAGACAAAAACCTAGCTGCGAGTGAAATTCTACAACAAATCGCCATCTAAAATGATAAAATTTAAATTTCCTCGTGATTCAAGATCAGATAGGGATTCAGAGACGAAGAAGAAGAGAGCGTACCAGCTGTGCAACGAAGGTAGGAAATCCTTTTGGGCAACGGCGAAGGGCGGTGAGGGTATAGATTGGCGCGCAGAGGAGGAGAGGAAGAAGGCAAGCGGGGGAATAGGACAGCAGAAGGTGCGGAGGGCCTGACGACAGGGGAGGAGGAGGAGAGCGGCGGCGCGTGAAACGACGCTCTCGCACGCAGTGCTGCAACAGACGCGCAGGACATCCTTTCGCAGTTTTGGGCTCTTCCTCAAGGTCTGGGCCACTCTTCTTCTGAATGGCGGAAACTGCAAGTCTGGAATAATTTCTTTTTTTTTCCCTATCATAATCTTTTTGTTTTATCTTTTTTAAAAAAATAAAAAATAAAATGAAAGGGGGGCCAGTTGTGTGACGTGTATGATGTTTTTTTCGCCTAAATACACCACAAATCTGCACGTTGGAATGAACGTGGTGTGTTAATCTGCAAGTAAATCTGCACGTTGGAATGAACGTGGTGTGTTAATCTGCAAGTTGGAATGGACGTGCAAGAGTTGCAGTGAGCTAATTAATTAAAAAAGTGTGTTAATTAATTAAAAGGCCGACACTATGAATTGGACGTGCACTTAAAAAAGGGATTTGCGGTTGCGGTGTATTTAACAAAACCCTGTTTTTTTAATGGATTCTTTTGTTAGATCGTGATAGTTAGTTTATTTTTTATTTTTTGATCGCTTGATTTTTTAGGAAAGTTGTTATGCGATGGATTAAAGTGCTTTCATCTAAAAAAAATCAAATAAAACAAGAATTATCTTGATCAAATAACCGACAAATAAACTAGCTGTTATAAAAAAACAAACATCAAATGATCAGAGATAAATCCAGAAAAATCAAATAAAATAAGAATCATCTTTATCTAGTGGGGGCCACATTATTATGTAGAGGGTGGTAAAAATGGATGTTTTATGGATTTTTGTTACATATATATTATAAAGAATTTTTTTCATTTTTTTGGAAAGAAAATAAAAAATATTGAAAATACATATATTGTTGTTTAGATATAATTAAAAAGTTGATCGAACAAAAAAATTATTAGAATTATATATATATGGCATGAATAATATTTGTAAAAAAATAAAAAAAAAACATATTATAAATTTTGGTTTGAATATATCAATTTTCGTTTTAAAAAAAATAATATAAAAAGAAATATTAAGGCCTATGACAAAATAAGAATATAATTGGATCTTATATGAGAATGCTTGGAAGCAAAAAGGGTGTCGAGAACTTATAGGAAGATCATCGAGGATATGTACAAGGGTGCGTTGAGCCGTTGACGAGTGTTTACACGCCCGGATAGACCTGTCAAACAGGTCGGGTTTGGGTCGGGTCGTCTCGGGTTCGGGTCCATTCCGGGTCGGGTCATTTCGGGTTACGGGTCATGAAATGCTCAACCCAGACCCATATTTAACGGGTTCGGGTTGACCCAACGGGTCAAGAGCGTTACTCATCCATAAATTTTTAAATGACATTTACTATTCATACACGTTATTTAAATATGATAAAAATATGTAAAATATCAATAAAAATTTATTACTTGTTATAATTTCAGTCTTTTTAGTTTTTGAAGTATGAAATTATATATCATATATAAATTGATATTTTATATAATTTTTTTTATCTTCCTTAAAACCATACATGAATAGTAAACGACATTTAAAAGTAAATAGATGGAGTATTTTTAATGACTATTTACATAGTTTCTAAATCTACAATTGTTATTTTATCCTAATAATAGTTATATTATTGAAAAAAGTAATTAATGTTGCTACAATAGTAATATGTAATTTTATATACACAACAATTGGTAATGTTAAATTATAAAGTAAAGTTGATGATGAAAAATATAATATTCAATCCTAATTATTATTAGTAATAAATTTCAATATTAGGTTAAATTATAATTTATTTATGTTTTTATTATCTTAAAGCTTGACCCAACGGGTGACCCACGGGTTGACCCAACCCGACCCAGAAATTTGCGGGTTGAACGGGTTCGGATTGCTTCGGGTTTCGGGTTGAAATATTTGCGCCAAAACCCACGTTTTAGGGGTCGGGTCGGGTCGGGTCACGTTTTGACAGGTCTACACCCGAAGGAGATACAAAGTACTTTTCATTGTAGCTGGGTCTGCACCAGAGAAGAAGGCATGGACGACTTGGAGATTGACAAAGCATGGAAAGACATGGGATAATAACTATTATGGTGTCTCATTTTTGGAAAGCAAAATAACAAAAATTGTATATGAGGGAAAGTGATACATGGGGTAATATGGAGCACACGATGTTAAAGAGCGGGGGTGATGCTCATGTCAGTTAAAAGAGTGTTTTTAAGCAATGTGACAAGGCGTCTATAAGGAAAATGATAAATGGGACAATGTGGAATTAAAAAAAGTCAAACTCACCCCATATATATATTCAAAAATAATAATTTTTTAACGTATTAGCTAAGATCATAGGTTAAATAAATCATATTGAGAAAAAATCCTTAAATTTGGATGCTTAAATGCTTGAAAAAAATTAAAAATATAGTTAAAATGAGTTAAAGTATGAAAACGTTTCTAAATTTAACCTCTTAAACTATGTTATTAGGACATTGGTTAGATAAACATATAAAAAAACACAAGTTAAACAAATTATTTATTCAAGTACCCTTTTCTCACTAGAAAAAATTAAATCAAATGATATAAAAAAATTTAGTTTTTATCCCATCCAGTCCAATCCAAATGCTCATGATCACCTCAGACTCCCACCTATTGAAGCACCACTGCTCTTGTTAGTTACATCGAATTTGACAGTGAATCCATGACCTCATGATCATCGACACCCTTCGCTCGATACCTCCAACCTCGCAATGTCTCCTCTCATGTCATTGACATATTTCATGGTCATGAACAACCTTTAACCTCATAGTCTCACCTCTCATAGTACCGTGCATAATAATAATAATAATAATAATAATAATAATAATAATAATAATAAGGAGGAGGAGGTTGCGTCTCGTAGGGAAGCCTTTGGCCTCATCAACTGCTCTCCTGACATCCCAAGCTGGACACACAAGACTGGTAATTTCATCGGTTTATATACAAGGCTTTCTGACTTAAGTTCTCATATTTTTGTTGTGGGACTAACATCTTTTGCATCACAACATATTGCAATGCAAAGCCGACGAGCAACAAAAAAAATACATTCAATCATAGCAAAATTATTATTTTCAAAATCATTGTGGGTTGTTTTTAAGTCTTTAAAAAACAATTGATCATATTAAACCTCAAATGAACAATATACAAATCATGTGAAATACAAACCGCTTGTTTCGCTTGTTATAACTCATCAAAGCATAATTGTTTAAATTTGTAGTTAACTCAATTGATGAGATCAAATCTACTAATTAGAAGTTGTAGCAACTTAACACAACCAACCGTAGCCACCTTGAATTGGTACTTGGTAGTAAATTAGATGACATATGAGTGAGAGAGAAGAGAAAGGTCACCACTTGCGAGACTAGAGAATAGAGATATAGAAATGCAGCCTGATTAAGATGGTAGTTGGAAGCGTATCGGAGAAGGTGGTCGGCGACGGTGAAGGAAAATAGATAAAAATAGGGTGATAATATTTACACCTATAAATTTTACTATATGCACCACACCTACACCTCTTGAATCACACCCCTGCTCCTCTTGAGTCACACACCTGCCCCTCAAGAGGCGCAGGGTATTTTAATGTAAAATACCTTGCGCCTCTTGAGGGACAGGTGTGTGACTCAAGAGGAGCAGGGTGTATTTTAAAAAAAATATAAAAAGTGAGATATGTGGTGTAAATAGTAAATTTTGTGGTGTAAATAACATTGGCTTAAAAATATGTCTAGCGTTTCGAATTTTTTTTAAAAAAATATTCATTAAAAAATAAAAATTTACGGATAAATTCACATATTGAAACTATTTACACAAATATTCAAAATTTGCAGATACGTCAGAAAAACGCGGTCTAAGACCGCGTTTTATGTGTTAATTGGGTATTCATTCTCGGAGCTGGGGTAAAAATTAAGTTTCTTATAGAAACGTGGTTTTAAACCGCGTTTCTTTCCTTTTTATTTCTTAATTAAAAAAAAGACGAAAAAATATATTTAAATGTAAAACGCGGCCCGAGGCCGCGTTTTACTTAAAAAAAAAGGAAAGAAGAACCAGAAGATGACAAAGCCGGCTCTCTTCTTCCTCACCAAAAAAATGAGATGGGGTAGTCTTGATTCGGGTACCGCAATGGAAGTATAAAGTGTACACAAATCGACAAGGCTTTTGGAGTAAAGCTCGAAGTCTTAAGCTCGATTCGCCTTGGGCCGGTGATGATTGGATTAAGCTCGACGGATCTTCGGATTTCAATGGCCACGATTCGCCTTGGCCTGGTGATGATTGAGATTTCAAAGGCCGACCGGATAGGTTCGCCGTCGGAGCGGCGGCGGCCATGGCCTTGGAAGAGCGGCGGTGGGCATGGTTTGCGTGGGAGGCTGGGAGCTTCAAAGGAAGATGCGGGCCGGCGGCCATGGTGAAGAAGATGAGAGCCGCTTCATCTTCTTCTTCTTGATCTTCTTTCAGGCTGCGTTTTACTTTTAAATATATTTTTTTGTGTTTTTTTAATTAAGAAATAAAAAGAAAAGAAACGCGGTTTCAAACTGCGTTTTTATAAGAAACTTAATTTTTACCCCAGCACCGAGAATAAATACCCAATTAACACATAAAACGCGGTCTCAGACCGCGTTTTTCTGACGTATCTGTAAATTTTGAATATTTGTTTAAATAGTTTCAATGTGTGAATTTATCCGTAATTTTTTATTTTTTAATGAATATTTCGAAAAAAAATTCTAGCGTTCCATCATATGAGAAAGTTGTTTGATGAGAATTCTACTAACCCTAGAAATCAATTTGTAAAAAGGACTATTGTGTAATTTTTTTATATTTATTTTGTCAATATACAAACTATCATCGTACTAATAGACTTTTATGTATGCAGGCAAATGTGCTCACGTTATAAAAATCTTAACTAAAATTATTCAAGCTCGAACAATTACTAGAGCATCTACAATAAGTCAATAACTTTCACAAATTTTAGATAATAATCGTCCCTATCTCATTATCTAAAAATTAAAATAGATAAATAATAATAAAAAACCGTGAAATTTCAACAACTGTATATCATTATCTAACTCTTCAAAATATAAACAAAGAAGTCGGGATGAAAAAATTTATTTTGGAAAATTTTTTTTTTTAGATATATCCATTTTAGTTATTTTTAAACAGTATTTCAATTCGACTTGCTGTACCGACACAGTGACATATGATAGATCACAAACGAACAGAAAGTCTAAACCAATATTCAGCCTATGAGGTTTGTTTTTTCCGTTAAAAAAAATATAAACCAAACGTCAAGGATCGGGTTGGCAACTTGGCATGATACGTGAAAAGCTCAAACCTTCCAACCAAACGCCCCCTTAAAGCAGCTCGCCTGAACGTGCAAATCACGTGCCTAAAAGGGTTCACAGTTCACACGTCTTCACCACCATCTCCCCAATTCCAGACCCTCACCCTCTCTCTCTCTCTCTCTCCTCCCCCAATCGCCATGAAAACCTCCCGGCGACATCTTCGCAACTGAAATCGGCTGCGGCGGTTCCGGCTGAGACGGCGGATTCCGACGGCATATAGGAGGCGGATGAGTTAGGCATTTTGCTAGTGTTGGCTCCACCGCCTCTCTCTTTCCAGTGGCCGAGAAGTTTCCAGTCAATTGGTATGAAGTCTCCATCTCTCAGTACTTATCATTGCTTTCAATCGATTGTTGCAGGATGTATCATACGTTGTCATTTCTATTTGATTTAAGATGATATTCGTCCCAAATGTGTGATTGATTTGCCGGTTTCTGGCAATTTTTGTTGTTTTCTGTTGTTCGATTAGAACTGGCAATTGAGATGTTGGGAAGAAATGAATTGTTAGTGATGTTCGCTTGTTTTTTTCGCTCTTTTTTTTTGCTCCGTACTCTTTTTCGAGGACGGATTCTTTTTGTTTTGATTAGAATTCTTTATTGCTTGTCTGGAATCGACCTTTGTTGGAATGAACGAAGGGAAGAGATTGTAAAGGGATGCTTCCGTTGGAATTACTCAACTATGTAAAAAGGGATTCAACTTCCTCTCTTTGGCAATCTCTTCACTTCTCTGCTTTCGAGCTGGTTCTTTTTTCTCAAATAATGCATCATAGATAGTGTAGGATTTCTTGTGCTACTCAAGTCGTTAGGAAATGGGAATCAATCATTCTTTGGTGTGAGACCGAGAGGAATGAAACATTTTATGGGATTGTACTGAAATCAGAAAGAATGTTGCTATGACATGCTCCACTTTCTCTGCCCCAAGGTGGTTTCTGTGTTTCCTAATCTTTGCCCTTCAACATTAAAGATTTTATGTGAAATATTCATGTATCGTGAAGGAGCAAGGAAAGGTATTGTTTGTCAGATCTGCTTCACCCAGCTGCGATAAGTTTAGAGGAACCCTTTCCAGAATATTATAGGACTTAATTCTCCTACCACTGCATTTGTCCATTTCTACTTGTTGGGTGCCCTGAAGTGTTAGAAGCAGCTTCTTTATAATGAGTTTAGAATTTGAATTGAAAAGCAAAATGCATCCAATATCACTGGCAGGTCTGGTTTGAAAAATATTTGTGATTTTTTTTTGATATAGTAAGATGGTAAGAACTTGATCTGATGATAGATGTCAAACATAATATGGCTTCACATACTGACTGAGGTGACTAGCTTCATACCATCAGAAAATTTATTTCTTCGCTTCTAGTGAGCCTTGTTTCTTCAAAGAATATACACTTATGTGCCTCTGCTGATACCCGTGAGTGAAGGTAGACACTTATGCTGTTTTCGAGTTACCATTCTGATTTGTGAAGGCTGGAATCACTGTGTGCTTGTTGGTATATGAAGGTCACCTTAAATTTCTCTGTTTTTTTGTTGTTGTGTTTTGTAATGTTTGCTACTTTGCTTAAAGTATAATGTCAACACTACATTCATGATTATCCAAGTTCCTTGCAGGTTGCTGTAATTGCTTGTACCAGTTACTTATCCAACTAAGATGAAACCAAGAACCAACATGAGAACTAGATCTCAAAAGTCAGAAAATGCCGTAGGAGAGGGGCCGAATTGGGTTCTAGTTGCTGGTAGTGCTTTGCTAGGCTCTTTATTTATCCACCTTGGCCACAAGCTGAAGCAGGCACTTGAAGCAAAGCAGCCAAATAGTGCTACCTTGAAGGGTGTGTACATGTATAAGTAGACTATTTCAATTCTTAGTGATCATTATTGGTTCTCATAGATCATTATGGTCCAGGTAAGAAAGACTCTCCTGACAGGAGGCCAGGGACTCGTCGCTCTCACCCGGCCGTATATACTTATGGACCAGTTGATGAAAGCTTCTTTAACTGCAATTCAGGTGGGAACTTCAAATTTGTAACTGATATTGCTCAAGTTTCTATTATTTTGTCAGTACTGCTCTTCATGAATCTAGATTTTTGTGCCATTGCTGGCAGTTCAGCTCTAGTGCTAGTGATAAAATCCATATTGTTATAAGTAAATTTTAGTCTTAAGAAAGATTTATAGGCCTCCGGCACATTATCCATTATCCCCACTGCAATGGATTTGTATGGTTCCTTGTGGAGTTATAGTTAGAGAGGACTGAACTACTATACACAAAGCACACACAAGGCCTATTGCATACACAAGGCCTATTGCCTTGTTTATATACTAGTTTCCACCTCTTGGATCACCCAGTATCCTGCAAACACAAGATTGTGTTGAAGAAAAATTCTGATCAGACAAAAGTAGAAATCTATTCTGTTGAAAGAAAATAAACTGAACTGAAATACTGAAAAAAACAATTAATCAGCTCACTAAGAGAAATATTAAATATCAGCTACTAAAACTAACCATTATAACTAATTGCCTAAAAGTAAGGAATTCAGCTAATCAACTTGTTTTCCAAGAGACTGAGCACATTGCTCCCTGAATCTTTTCTCTTGATAAAAGTCTTCAGTGGTGGTGCTGTTGGAGCCACATCACTCACCTGTTACATTACCTTTCTCCTTCTAACAGCCTGACTGGTTGATATTGGCTGTAACCATTAACTTTTAACCACAGTTGAATTATATTTACCCTCAATAAAAACATTAAAAAGTCAGTTTGTGTTGATTCAGGAACAGAAGGCGTGACTGAGATAAAGAACCCTCCAAATAGCCAAATCTTGACAGAACCTGAGGGCTCACTCTCTCTGGTGACAATTCCTGCACCTGTCTACAACCGTGAAAATGGTGTATTCTGGGCTTCCTCCCCCGAGCGTCTTGAGCTGCCTCCCAAGCCATTCCACCATTCAAACTGCTCAGAATCGCCCTGTGCCTCTGATTCTGGGTCTGACGTGTTCTCCAAAAGAGAGGTTATACAGAAACTCAGACAGCATTTGAAAAGAAGGGATGATATGATACTGGAGATGCAGGATCAGATTGCGGAATTGCAGAATGCAGTCAACAGCCAGGTGTCTCATGCAAATCACTTGCAGTCCCAACTGGATACTGCAAACAGGGAGCTTTTTGATTCAGGAAGAGAAATCCAAAGACTGAGAAAGGCAATTGCCGATCACTGTGTTGGAAATGCAGAATCCTATGAGAAAAACTTGCCAGAAAACAATGGCCACGTAAATGGGTTTGATGGGGTCTTCCACTTGAAAACATCAGATAAATGGAAGGAGAATGGAGAAAAAGTTGAGATGCTAAAGCGGGAAATAGGAGAGTTGAAAGAAGTGATCGACGGGAAAGAGTTTCTGGTACAGAGCTACAAGGAACAGAAATCAGAGCTTTCTCTCAAGCTCAGGGAGCTACAACAGAGATTAGATTCACAGGTTCCAAATATATTGTAGTTTCCCTGTTGCTTTCATTCATTTAATCTCTTTTAGGGTTTGTTTCTTTGATTGATCTTATCCTGCATACGTCTATTTGCGTAGATTCGTTTCTTTTTTCCCTTCTTTTTTTTTTTCCCATTTTGCTCGGGTGCTGGATTTAGCACACAGGGGTCTTCATTGGCAATTGAAGTTTTTGGTGAATGGAAACAGAGGGTGTATACATCAAGTTGGATTGGATTTTTATATCTGAGGTGCAGAGAAGGCAAAGATGATCAAGCTCTGGCACATAGAAGCTGTACATATTATATGATTTTGGATTGGTTGTTGAAAGATGTTTCCTTATCATGAAAAAACATTTTCGCCAATTTTCATGATCTACTCAACTGTCCAGAGTTCTAGGATCTCGGGAATGGACTGTTATTAACCGTCCACAGCTTGCATTGCATTTGTATTGAACTTGTTGCTTCTAGTGTTTTTCCCCCTTGAATATCATTTTACAAGTGTGCAAGAGATTCAAAATCATCATCACACAAGGAGCATTTTAGGATCCATTCTCAAAAAGGGCAAATGGACAATGGGTCAATTTCTTCAGCCTATATATACGTATTTATTTAGATTTAGATACTCTTTTAAATGCATAAATGTATGCAAATACTGCAAAGATGACCCATCACTTCATTTTTAAGCCTTAAATCTACACGAGTACATGAATTGATCAATGGAAAGATTCTCATTTTGATGCAGTGAGGTATCCCCATCTCGACGTTTGATACATCAGTTCCCTTGCTCACCTCGGCCTTTGGGAGGACCAAGCCCTTTCATTCCATACAATAGTCTTGTCTGGGACACCTACCCTGTTACATGTTAGCAGATTCGTCTTTGGTCAAAAGCACTGCTGGATCCCCGGCCTGGACATCCAAAGAAGACTAGATCAGATAAGCTCTCTAAAACCCGAAATCAATTGAAAGACGAAAATAAAATGTTGCAAAGAACCTTCTGTTGCACAGCCAACGCACCCATTCCAAACCAAATGTAACTATAAGAGACATAAATTGTACACATAAATTGTACGATCCCTCTTAGCGTAGAGCCTGATGAGTCTAGACATATGTTGTCCAAATTTAGAGGGTGTAATGGTCCAACAATTGATATAGGAACTATATCCAGCTCAAAGCATCATATAAAAACAGCCAAAAAGCTGCAGAAAAAAAATGTACTTTACTGTTTCAAAATTATACTTTACACATAATGCATCATGCAAATTTATCATACAAGTCCACCTAGAGGAACACAAAGTCACTTGAAGCATTTAAACAAGATTAGTTCTACTGAAAACTCTTTTTTGAAAAAATAAGCACCATATTGCGTCAAGAGGTGTCCCAAGCTTTAAGCGCAAAGCGGGTGCCTAATCAGCACTTGTTCATCCACCGATGATGTCCTGCACCTTTCATGTATCACTTTTGCAATGGCAATGAATAAACTGTCATTACTTTGACTTGGGCTTGAAAATACTTCCCTTCAAGTATCTGAGTTCTGCTATGCTTTCTCTTATATCATCCATCGCCCTGTGATTCTGTTCTTTTACGGGTGCCTTCTTATGATCTGGATAACATAAACATTTGAAGGGTAACGACAGGCAATTAGGGCAATTTTCGAAAATAAGATCAGCTATTCAGATTTAGAAAAAAATCTCCCATACCTCTAGGATACCACCGGATGCACAAGGCTCTGACACTGCTTACATCCACCAAAACATGAGAAAAAAGACTGGCCAGCTCAGGCATATACTTCTGCAAGGAAACCCTTGTCAGTTTAGAAAGCTTGCATAACTCGTTTAGTGGTTTGCAGTACAAGAGAATCATGTCACAAGTGACAACTGTGTCTTGGATTTTTTTTGTTTGTTTGAGATGGCCATTGAATTCTTCCTATATTGATCATAGAATGAGCAAGTATCTAACTCTAGGCGAGTTCAGTGCTATGTACTGAGTACTGACTAATGAAAGATAACGTCTCTTTGATAAAGGGATGAACGGACCTTTAGGAATAAGAAATCCGTGTAAACTGAATTTCCTGCCAGAAGAGGTGTACCAGTTCCAATATGTTTTTTCACGAAAGCGATAACCTGAACAAAGATAAAGCATCAGAAAGATAATAATCAGAAGTACTGTTTACAAGGTTGATTGGACACGGTCAGGAGACAACTCTTCCAAAAATACGACTCAATGATTGATAACTATTGAGGATTATATATCCTCAGCAGCAAAGATTACAAGGGACTCACATTTCTTACAATCAAAATGTAGAGTGGAATTCAGATTTCTAAGATCTGTATCTACATTTATCACACATACGGGGTACTGTTGTATCACATTATAGAAAATAAGGAATTACCAAACTATAGAGAACCAGCATAAATCTAAACTAGTTGGACTTCTTTCCTAGACACCAGTCAATCACAAGTTCAAATACCAAAATCATGAAAGTCACTCAAGAAAAATCATAAACCTGTGTTTTTATCTAATTTATCAGGTTGTCACCAACTTTTAATTAGTCCCAGTAATTACAACACTCATGCCCCACAAAGAATAAATAAAAAGCCACAAGACGGGACATTGAGATCGCACTAAAAACATCTGCTACAGCAGAAATACACACATTTACAGATGAGCACAGATCCTGCAACTGACATTCTTGGAGTTTCAGACATCATAATAATTGGGTGGAGCATAAACTTTAAAAGTCCATCCTAACTAGATCCACTGATAAAGCATTTGTTATGAAAACCAACACGAGGAAAATAAAAGAGATCAACCAGTATTATTACTTAGTGCATTCACTGAATATTCAATGTACTACACACCTGCTTTTCAGCTTCTCTTTCAGTAATAGTACTATGTTGCACTTTCCTTGTCAACCCTGAAAGGCCCATAATTTGTTAGGCGTCCCCAAATATAAGCAGTTCATTTACAATTGCAATCAATTCTTTTCTAGAAAAAACAATGTATCAGGCTGAAAATAAATCCTCAGTGTAGTGCTCACCACTATCTCCGTGATGCTTTTGACACCATTCACCCATTTTGTCTAAGCATTCTTGAGGTTGATGAACAACTAAATCTGGACCCTGAATAGAATTAGAAAATAAGGAGTTTTTACATGTCCTGAATTAAACATCTATTATCCAGATTATAGACCAATGTAGGAAATCAGATTCTCTATATCTTTATGGTTCATTCTAAAAAAAATGCTTAGACAAACACATAGAAATATGAACTCACAAAGCTAAAAAGCAAAGCCAGTAAATGCATTTATGCAAAGCAATATAATGTGTTAAAGGCATAAACCAATGTAGGAAAACAGGCCCACCTTTTCACTAATGGTTCACTGTTTTCCCATTTTTTAATGTCATACTCATATGAATCAAGCCATTAAAAGCTAAGTTTTCTGAAAATAGTATGTAGCTAGCACAAAGTTTTCCCTACCACACATCAACAGAACAGAAAAGTTAACATACGTCTTTCCTTTAAGCATTCATCTGTGAGGATAGGCTAGAAAACTAGCATCGATCTTTGGAATGACTTGCAAGTGTGAAAGAGGATAAAATAATTATAGTCATTATATAAAAGTAGCCAAGTAATGGATATTAATTGCAATAAAGTGAAAACAGAAAGCAGAAGGTATTATAGTTGTATAAGTTTGACATGGAATATATAGTACCTCCACTGATTTAGTCAAATTGCCATCAGTAATTATACATGCTATTTCTAGTATTCGATCAACTTCAACATTCAACCCTGCAAAGAAGTTGAATTTGGAAGATGAATTGGTATCCGAATATCAGACGTATTTTCTTAAAAAAGGGAAACAAACTATTTGATTTCAAAGACAACAAGCTTCAATTAACAGTGTAATGTTAATGATAAATGGCAAATCAAACCATAAGGGAGGATGCCAAAAGATAAACAAAGGCAATTCTGCCATAATTCTAAACTTCAATATTTCTTTCATGTTGCGAAAGTATGGAGTAAATTAACAGGCTAACAGCAACCTGATTAGCATTTGCAACTTACCAGTCATTTCTAAGTCAATCCAAACAAGCGGAAGCTTGTATTCTTTGTGATTCCCACTTTCAGCCACGACCCCATCAATTGCACTTTTACCTTTCCCCCCATTCTTTTCTGCAAAAAATACCAGTTCACAACAACTACAGTCATCATACAGTTTATATAATTCTATAAGCTGACTAATGTTTATGATGCTGACTTGTTTCATCCCATATACAAGCAAGGTGTTTTTCGTTATAAAAAAATTGGAGTATACCCCCTTTTTACATTTTCTTTATAAAGAGAGAAGATGAACCAACAAATCAAATCGAACTCCAGATACAAGGATACTGGATAAAAAAATGGAAAAAGAATTAAGTTTCGATAAAAAGAGAAGCTTCTATTGACATCATAAATACAAAGTTGTGAGACTTGGAAGAGTCAAGAACCTAAGCTAGAGTGCTAGACGAGAAGAATTCAGTAAACAATAGAACAAATCCTTTTTATGCTGAAGAGCATGGGTGTGTTTTCAAGAGTGACATGTGATTTCCAATTAGGTACTTTGCTTTTTACACAGTACGAATGAATATTTACATTTGAAGCATGAAAACCAACTTTTAAATTCATATTTAATAACCAATCTTCAAAGAGGCCAGTCTACAGAGAGGTGCTACGACCCATTTCACCTCACATATAAGTCCCCTTTTCTATTCTTCAACATCCCTTTCTCATGAAGATAAACAAGCTACTCCTTCTCTACTCGAGCTCATTTCATTTCTGAGGAAGATCACCTTGTCTTGTTTTACATTTTACTTCTAAACCCCACAAAAAGATCCAAAAACTAATGGACAAACATCCAAGAAAAACATTCCAAATTTTCATCCACCAAACTAATGAAATTACTAATTCTAAACACCACTTCCCCAAATCAAGCATCAATGTTTCTCACAAACATTCATCAAATCACTAAATCATAAACACCCCTTCTCCAAATTAGCTAACAAAAAAATCATATAAATGTCAAGTAGTAGTGACCAAAGGTGCATTGGTAATTTGGGAAAGAAAAGAGAGAGAAATTGAGATTAAAATTTACCGGATGCAGAAGAGGAGGCACCGTTGGATCCACGAGTACGGGTGGTGGAAGGCAGGGGAAGGTGATTGTCATTATCATCGAGGGTTAAGAGGGAGAAGGGGTTGGACAGCAACTCCATTCCTTCATTTTTCACACAAATGATACACCTTCATCAATAGTAATATCATATTGCTTGCATTTTGCAGTAGAGTTAATTTTGACAACAAAGAATTTGCATGGTGATCAAACTAGCTATTATGTCTTTTTTTCACCTATCTTTTTTCACCTTCCAGAAGAGGAAAACAAGAACACCTGATCCTCAATGCAGACATAGAGCAACAATATCCTAAATCGCATTAGCTAGTTGGCAGAGTTTAAATTGAAGAAAGCACTGCTATTCATTCTTGATCACATGCCCACTCGTTCTTCAACCCTTCCAGCATAGACCACTACTAATAAAATTAAAAAAAAATACAGTAACCTATATCTATGTTTCATTCTTGATGTTTAAAGTTTGAAGCATTGGACCACATCGAACCGAAATCCCTTTCATTTCTTCAATTTCTTGTGTTACTTCAAACCACTGAAGTTGGATTCGTGGTGCGCCCTATCGTTTTCCGTTACGGAAACGTCGAACCGAAATCGTTCGGAAACTCGAACCACATCTTGATGGCGGCGAATCCAATCAGCGGGGCGAGAAGAAAATAAAGACTAGGTGAAGAACAGAGATCAGAGGAGAGGGAGAAGAACGACTTACAGAGAACAAGCGAAGAACGGAAGAACGACAAGGTTTCCTCCGTCTCTCCGGGGTTCCGCTTGAGAGAGAAGATCAAAATAGATGAGGATTAGGGTTTAAGAGGAATGGAATAATGGTAATAAATAATACCTTTTTCTAATTTAGAAAATACGGAGTATATATTAGGGCCCAATCAAGACTCAAAATACCACTTGAAGTCTTGAACAAGTTCATTAAAATTTTATTAAAAATTTCAAATTCTGAAACTAGACTACTTGATGAAATAGGGTTGAGAAACAAATTGATATTTTTCTTCTGCTTTTTTGCTTTATTTTTAAGGGGTTGTTTTTTACACCCACAAAATTTACTATTTACACCCAAAACTCAAATTTTTTTTTAAATAAACCCTACGCCTCTTGAGTCATAGGTGTGTGACTCAAGAGGCGCAGCTATTTTTTCTATATACATACACTGCCTCTCTTGAGTCACACGTCTATGACTCAGGAGGCGTATGGTTTATTTAAAAAAAAAATTTAGATTTTGGATGTAAATAGTAAATTTTGTGGGTGTAAAAAATAACACCGTTTTTGAAAACGATTGTATGATATGTGTCGAGTAGGAGATTGAATTTCTAGATTAAGGGCTATCCATAGGCTCAGCTCATTTTACTGAGCTCAAATCGGTAAAATCAAACAAGTTCCATCGTTTTCCGAAGCCTATTTGATCGAGCTTCCATGTTCAAGCTATAACAGAGGATTAATTAATTGTTTCATTTTTAAATTTCAACGTCCTCCCAAAAAATACACTAGTAAGTTATAAATGACTCTATCAATGACACGTTTCATCTTAATTCCATTAACAATAAATTCCTTAAAACAAAAAAGATCATAATCCTTCCATAACTTATACACACCAAAAATAAAAATATTTGATATGAAAGTAGTAAAACCCTTTCAATGTCATATTAAAAGAATTAGGCATATCAAGTATCAACCATAGACTGTGACTTCATACAAGCCTTGAAACTCTAATTATGTTCATGGTTGTATATAACATACGAATTACTTGAGTGATAAAGTAACCGACTTAAAAAAACAAATGGGTTTACTACTAATATGTAATGATTATACTTTCTCCTACTAGACAGGTCGTTTAATTCGAGTCATTTCGAGTGGGATTTCAAACCCTTGCAAGTAGGGCGAGGTAGAGGCTGGAGGATAGGGGGAAGGAGGTGGTCGATAGTGGTGCGGGGAGGAGGGGAAGGGGTTGTGCAGTCCCCAAAGAACCTTGGACGTCGGAGAGGGGAGCGACTGGAAAACTGGGGGCACCGGCGGAGTACAACGACGGTAAGGATGGCTTCGGCTATCGCCGATGATGGTGATGGAGTGTTCGAAGATGGGCTAACTTATTTGGGTATGGTTCCCTCTCTCTAAAATTTCTAGAGAGTTGATACTACGCAAGAAGCTTATTTCTGAAGAGCCATCGTACGAATAAGGAAAATTTGAACCACAAATTTATTTCTTTTTTAAATAATAAATTTTGTTTTAAATTTCCTTTTTTTGCTCTCACGCCCCCTTTATCTCACCTGTGTCTCAAGGAGCTTGATTTGTGTCAGTCACAAATCACGACTATATATATAATTTCCAAGGCGACACTCACAAATCGCAATTTTCATTCTCTCCGTCCTTTCTTTCTCGTAGCTCGCGCTCTCTAGCAAAAATGGCCGATCAGTTAACCGATGATCAGATCTCAGAATTCAAGGAGGCTTTTAGCTTATTTGACAAGGATGGCGATGGTTTGATTCATTTCTCATGCTCTCTCAATTGATCTTTTCTTCTTTTCCTACAAAATCTTGAGGTTGTTTTGTAGAATTGTCTATGAATTTCCATTTCTCACTGTTTTTGGTGTTTGTTAGATAATCTCATATATAAATCTAATTCTTATTCCCTGTGTCCTCTTGCATGTCACATTTTTATTTTTAATTTTTGAGCTTGGTTAAGATTGAAAATGTGAACTTTATCAATTGTTATCTGGATTTCATTTTGTGATATTTGTGGTCATATTCTGATTATGGATCTTATGGTTTTACACACGTGCTTTTGATTTGTTCTTATGCACCGAATTAAAAAGTTTGGTATCGAGGAATTGTTGTTGCCTTTGCATGTTGGAGATTTGTGTCAACGTGGTTTGTCATGTTTAGTGGATTCTTGTTTATTTTTATTTTATTTATGTTGCATTGAGAAAGGAAATATACAGTTGGCGGGGTTGGTAATTTTGATTTCTTGATAATAATGGTATCTTATAGATGATGATCTATTGTATTCATGTTAATAAATGTGTGATCTTGATGAAGATTTGTTACAAATGAACAATTGTCATTTTGGATACTTGTTGAATTACGATGATGAATTGATATTGCATTGTGCTTTTCTTTGTGATTTCTGAATAAAATTGTTGTTTTTTATTTTTTTTGCTAGTCATGCATTGATTTATCATTGTATCTCCCTTTATCCTATTGAATTGATTTATACTTGTGTGGTGTAAGTTGATTTTATTGAACCTAACAAAAGGCTAAGTGGACTTGGACTTAACCTGTTATCTTATTTTCAAAAGTGTTTATATATAATGTAAAAGAAGAAATCATGTTGATGATTGTCTTTTTCTATATGCTTTATGGAGTTGGAGAAGTTACTCCTTTTGTTTTATCATTAATTGCATGGTAATTATGCCAACTATGATGATCATTATTCACTCGTTACACCACAATTTATGCTAGTGGGGCAACATTTAAGAAATAAGTTATACGTTTAACCAAAAAAAAAGTTATATGAAGTATTGTTTTAGAAAGTCCTTAAATAACGCATTAGATCTAGCTAATCGAGCATCCAAAAATTCAATTTGTAAAGGCTTTTAGATGTAGCTGAGTGGATTCATTCCCTATGATAATGTTTGACACTTGTATATTTTGTGTGTTTATCATGAACTAGTTGTGTTTCCTCATTATTTACTCTATCATCATCTCACGTGCTTGTTATCGATATAGGTTGTATCACTACAAAAGAACTTGGAACTGTGATGCGATCTCTTGGACAAAACCCTACTGAAGTCGAGCTTCAGGACATGATCAATGAAGTCGACGCTGATGGGAATGGAACCATTGACTTTCCAGAATTTCTAAACTTGATGGCTCGGAAGATGAAGGATACCGACTCAGAAGAGGAGCTGAAGGAGGCTTTCCGTGTGTTTGACAAAGACCAAAATGGTTTCATATCTGCCGCTGAACTTCGTCATGTGATGACCAACCTTGGCGAAAAGTTGACAGATGAAGAGGTTGATGAAATGATTCGTGAGGCTGATGTAGATGGTGATGGTCAGATCAATTACGAGGAGTTTGTCAAGGTTATGATGGCCAAGTGAGATTTCCATAAACTCTCATTCCTATTTTTTTTTCAACAAAATGAAACAGAGCACATAAGTATGATAACATATTCAGATTCTATATTTAGGGCATATTTAATCTTGCCATTATTTTTTATTTATATTGATTGATGGCGGCATGCCTCTTTTGTGTTTCGATTGGTGTTGTACTCGTTGTAGTATGGTATCTACTTGTTTGCTCTGATTCTCGACTCCTTGCCTTTTTGGTTGATAATATTTTTCCTCTTTGAGTTGTATTTCTTTGAGCTTCTGCGTTTTATGAAAAATTAAACAATTGGAAGTTTTTGTTGGCACTACTATTGTCTAGTCCCTAAAATGGTTTTGGTGATATTTTTTTCTGCTTTAGTACGACGAGCAGCTGTCCTATGGACATTGTAATAATTTGTGAAATTGTTTGAGCCAATGAGCAAATGTCAAAGAACAATTTTCTTAGCTTTTTATAGCACTCACACATTTGTTTTGTGGGGATTGGCTGTCCTATGGACATTGTAACAATTTGTGAAATTGTTTGAGCCAATGAGCAAATGTCAAAGAACAATTTTCTTAGCTTTTTATAGCACTCACACAGTTGTTTTGTGGGGATTGTGAAGGCAATTTGTAAAATTGTTTGATTTGATGAACAAATGCTAAATACCAATTTTAGCTTAAGGTGGAGATCGAGGCTACAAATGCAAGCCCAATGGTTTCATTCTACACCCATTTGATAGTAAAAGTGTCGCACAACCTTATATAGTATGTTATTTTGAAATATTTGTTTATTTGCAATTGACGTGGGATAACTTATCATCTCAACATATAGAATGTACGGGAAAAAAATGAGGCTTTTAAAGTTAATGAAAAATAGGCAATAAAACAAGTTGATTATGATTCATTCACAATGTCAAATGAGCAAGACCCATTACAAAGTTAGCCAAAGCACAACAAAACACACACATCAATCATTTCATCCGACCAATCACAAGTTGGTGTAGTGTTTGTGGGGTTACATCTCATGTCAAGAGGTTCGAAGTTCGATCTTCTTGAAAACATGGAGTCGCTTGTGAGTGAGAGGGTCAACCCCTTAAATGGGTCACACGGTACTCGATGCAGATGTAGAGTGACTGAGTCGATAGAACTGGACTAAGATAAAAAAAATCATTTCATCCGAATCAGATCAAAACTCATCGTTAATAGCCCTTAGCCAAAGCACAACAAAACACACACATAAATGATTTTGTCCAAATCAGATCAAAACACATCAATCATTTCATTCATCCGAATCAGGTCAAAATACGTCGTTAACGACCCTTAGCTAAAATACAACAAAACACACACATTAATGATTTCGTCTGAATCAAATGAAAACACATCGTTAACAACCTTTAACCAAAGCACAACAAAACACACATCAATGATTTTGTCCAAATCAGATCAAAACACATCAATCATTTCATTCGTCCGAATCAGGTCAAAATACGTCGTTAACGACCCTTAGCTAAAATACAACAAAACACACACATTAATGATTTCGACTGAATCAAATGAAAACACATCGTTAACAACCTTTAACCAAAGCACAACAAAACACACATCAATGATTTCGTCCGAATCAGATCAAAACACATCGTTAATAGTAGCCACAACACAACAAAACAAAACACACAAATCAAACATTTCGTCTGAATCAGATCAAAACACATCATTAAAAAAAACTACGTGAAATCGAGTTAACTTACATGAGGAAATGACATAGTGGATGTTTTGGAGCATCAGATTTCCCGCTAATAGGTTTCTCCATGACCACCCTCCTTAGAACCCTGAAGCAAATCGTTATCATAAACCTATGCAAATTTTCAAAAGTAAAAGACAAAACAATGAAAACAATCATCGATTTACCTAAAGCTAAGCAACAGTAGAAATAGAATGCCTAGGGTTTTGAATTTAATTGCCTTATAATATGAACTCTCCCTTATAAACCATTTAGTAACTACATCGGTGACAAATAAGGTTGGATCAAACAATTTTGATGTCGGATCTAAAAACTTATTGGGAGAGATGAAAAATCAAGAAAAGTTGAGTTTAGAATGGATGAGGCATATTGATGTTCTGAAAATTTGGTGGTGTGGACAAAGGAAGAAATGAGAGATTGAAGAGGTCGAAAGTCTAAGATCGCTAAAGCCATTGTAGGAGGGAAAGAGATGTGAATTTGATCACAGTGGAAATTTGATCGTTAGATGTTTGATTTTCCCTTTTGGCCCGTTTTTGTTTGTTCTTTTGGCGTCGAGTCGTTGCTATGGCGTGGTGGTATTTAGTTCCGAGTTGGGTTGCAATATCGGGCTTCTTGTATGATCGAGAGGATCGTGGTAGTACGTGTTCGTGGTATTCGAAGATCTCTCATCTAGGTGGGGACAACGTCGGTGATTTGCACTTCCCCAGGTTCGCCCTTTCCGATGGTAGGTTACTGTTCTCCGCCTTCTCGGCGTCGAGACGCCGTGTGAGTAGTCGCACTCTCCCGTGTTATCGACATTCGTGGCTCGCTCTGGATCTCCCTCGACTCCTCGGCTGGCGATTGACTTCTTCGGGTTGTTTGGGCTTTTTCTTTCATCTGTCCTAATTTGTTTGTGCGAGTAGTATGTTGTATGTTCGAATTCTTACCTAATAAAAACAAACAATTACTTTTCATAATGTTAAATTAACTGTCTGATTAATTTATAAAACCGATACGATTTCATCTCAAAACTAATTGATAATGAGATACTTTTGAGTATCTCCTGATGCAACTATGAAGAACAATATCATTCCTATTCCTATTATGCATTGTAGAACCAATCTCAACATTAGTTCCTCTTAAACTGTCACCAGTAGTCCCCACAAGAGCATGAACCATCCTTGAAATGGTGGAAGCGATTACAGTCCCTAACTATGATCAGCCTTCCCACAAGTCTTGATATGTGCTTGATGGCTGTGTGGCAGTCTTCACACACCCTCAGATTCTTCATCACGCGTATCGGTTTACCCTCGGGAACAGCCAGAATCCCGAAGGCGACAGCCAGCTTCTCGCTGTGATACTTGAGCATATGCTCCTTCTCCTCCTCATCGACGTCGTGCAGGACCAACTTAGTCAAAGGGACATAGCCATCTCGCTTCAACCGCGAATCCATATCCTCCAACAACGCGTAGATCCTTTCCTTGTCGGGATGGAGTTGGTCTCCAACCGTAAATGTATGGATCTTGTTTTGCACTTCGACCCAGCTATGCCCGGGCACCTTCTTCACACTCCTATCTCGCATTTTCAATCTCATCATCCGAACCTCGTCCCACTTGCTAGATGATGCATACAAGTTTGAGAGAAGGACATACATTCCGGCGTTCTCTGGCTCCATTTCGAAGATCACCTTGGCGGCTTTTTCTCCTAGCTCGGTATCCCCATGGACCCTACTAGCACCAAGAAGAGCTCCCCATGTCGAGGCATCCGCCTCAAATGGCATCTTCATAACCAGGCTTTGGGCCTCATCTAGCTGCCCGGATCGCCCCAACAGATCAATCATGCATCCGTAATGTCGTGGATTCGGCTTTATTCCATAGTGTTGCTGCATTGTATAGAAGTACTCCTTGCCTCTGTCTATGAGACCAGTATGACCACATGCTGATAAAACACCAATCTGCAGAAACCAAAAGACAAAAAAATAAGATATCATCAGATTATCTCCATTGAATCAATATATCAAGATACCAAATACTAGATATTGATACTGAAGTTGATATAGCGATAGGTAACGATGTTGAGGCCGATATATATACCTAGATATCAAGATAAACGAGGGGTTAGAAACTTGAAAGAGTACTAAAAGTTTGCATTAGGGAGGAAATGGTGAATCACCATTGAGACATCATCTGGCTTGGCACCGGATTCGATCATTGCATCAAACACTACTAAAGCCTTGCTACCAAAACCGTGTCGTGCATAGCCAGCAATCATAGTATTCCACGAAACGGTATCTTTTTGAGGTATGGCTTCGAACACGCAATTCGCTTCATCTATGCTCCCACACTTGCAATACATTGCAAGCAATGAGTTTCCGACATAGGTACCATTTTCGAACCCAGACTTCTGCAGCTGCCCATGAACTTGCCTTCCCAGCTCTAGAACGCCAATGTCAGCACAGGTGCTCAGAACACAGGTCATTGTAGACTTATTTGCCTTTTCTCCGTTTCTGTTCATCTCTACAAACAGACGCAATGCGTCTTCACTGCAGCCTGCTTGCGCGTATCCTGCAACCATTGCTGACCAAGAAACAGAATCACGCCGGGGCATTCTGTCGAAAAAAGCCCTTGCTTGTGTGATATCTGCAGCCTGCACATAGCCAGTTATAATAATGTTCCAAGAACAAATGTCCCTACAAGGCATTGCCTCGAATAATTCCCTTGCCGAGATCATTTCTTTGTTATGCGCGTATCCTGAGATCATCGAGTTGCATGAAACCACATTCTTCTCTGGCACTTCGTCGAATATTCTTCTAGCATCGTCCAGCATCCCGTTCTGGACGTAACCAGAAACCATGGAAGTCCATGTGATGACATCCCGGGAAGGGGATTCCTCGAACAGCCTTCGAGCCTCCGACAAGTTTCCGTCCTGTGCATACGCTGAAATCATAGTATTCCATGAAATCACATCTCTATCAGGCATCTGATCAAAAACCTCCCTTGCTTCAACCAACCTCTTCTTCTTCACATACCCACCCATCAAATTATTCCAAGACACTCGTTCCCAATTCGGATACGAATGAAACAACACATTTGCCTCATCCATCCTTCCATTATGCACATACACTGCCAACATTCCGTTCCAAGATATCGGATTCTTGTTTGGCATCCGATCAAATAACTCCCTTGCCGCCTCCACATCCCCATTGCGGGCGTATCCCGACAACATCGTATTCCAAGAAACCACGTCCCGCTCAGGTACTCTATCAAACAGCTCCCTCGCAGCCCTGAGATCACCATACTTAACATACCCATTCATCAGCAAATTCCAAGACACCAAATCCCTCACGGGCATTTCATCGAACACCTTCCGTGCAAGTGCAAGACTGCCCATTCTCAAGTACCCAGAAATCATTGAATTGTAGGAAACTGGGTTCCGACGGGGCATGGAGTTGAACACGTTCAGTGCTAAATTGCATTCGCCGTTCCTCATGTGCTTTGTGATGGCCATGTTCCATTTTACCAAATCCCGGTCCTTGGCGCTAACTGACTTTTTGGCCTCTGATTGCTGATGCTGGGTAAGAAATGCAGCCGTTTGAGTGCTCCTTACAGAGCACTTGCGATAATTGCGGGAAGGAGTAAGAACAATCCATACCAGTCTGGAACGATTGTTCCTGCTCATTGATGATTATAGACTAAAAAAGCATTGATCTTTTTACAGGCAATGTCACTCTCTCCCCGTGTCTGTGGGATGACAACGCAACCATGTAACTTAAGTGACCTGTGATTCTGAATGAAGGGGTGGGTCGGATGGCATGAATACACATTGCATGGATCCGTTTGTGTTAAATTGTAATTTCGAACGGATCATATATCGTCGAAAACTAGGCGTTTAGAACTATAATCGAGCATTATGAGACGGAGCAAGGAATAAGACTGACAAACTTCTCATATCACGCGAACCGCGGTATACTTCTTGTACATACTTTTCTTTACCCATACAGGATGATGGTTCATCTGGGTTCAAGCTGAGCTACAACGCTGCAAACTAGGGCAAACTGAACTAGTGCTATCTAACATACATGGGTCTATTCACAAAACCTATATGCACAAACGTCCATTGATGGCCTTGCAAGGCCATCAAAGATACGGAACCAACGGTCTCACTGATCAGCAAGGCAAGGCCTCCCAGAGAGCTCAAGATGACCAAAGCTACAAAAAAATTGCAGGAATTTGTCAGAGGCTGGCTGAGCTGGTTCTCCGGAGTTGGTACTTAACTTCATTTGAGAGGTCATCGGTAAACAGCTCGTTAAATTCCTGCAACGAAAACCCAAGAGAGATTCAGAAAGCGAAGGTGGTGACATTGTTTAATAAGAAAACCAAGAATATCAGCAGTTCAGCACCAAAGAGCTTCAACGACAGAAAATGGAACTTTCATGCACAAGTCATAAGAGCCAGAAGAACTAGGCAAGTTCATATTGTTCACCAAATACCAAACTTGCAGGCTTTCAGTTACACATAAAAGGGCACAGGAAGTTGAAGTGCAGGTTCAATCGAAGTTATAAGGTAATGACATCCCTTTTTCTTTTTTCTTTCTTTCTTTAATCTTAGAATCTGTGATTTCAACTAGAACAGTAAAAAACTAGCATGAATTTGGATTATGGGATCATCAAGAAGACCAGAGAATTGACATTTTTTTAGCAGAGTCAAAGTAATCAACAAATGATGATGCAACAGTGGCAAGGTGGTATCAGGTAACAGTTAGGAACCTCAACCTGGGATGTAGACAAAGGAGTGTAATACATAATTACGTATTATTTACTACTCACAAATCAATGGTTCCACCTTTTGAAATTTTCCAAATGTAAATGGAGCAAGTAAAGAGCTAACAAATTGTTCTTAGTCCTTTCAGACCTTTCTAGTGATGATAAGCCTATGAATTATCATTTAGCGAGTAGCATTTTCATAAAAATAGAGTAAAATTGGCATTTTTGACATAAAATCGACCATTTCAATCAAAAGAACTATTCAGCAAAAAAGGCCCATGCCCTTTGCAGATTAAAAGACATAGATTTAGCCATACATGTACATGCATAGCTCCAACTCATATGTAATTCATAATCTACCTCCTAGTATTAAAATGTTCAACACACACATTTTTAAAAAAAAAAATCACGAGGGGCATACAAAGGTGCATGAGAATGGAAATTTGACTCCAAAACACTATCTGTGGATAACACAAACACACAACTTCCTCAGCCAGAGTCCCCAATTTATAAAGGCATGATTCACAAAGCATAAAATAACTTAAATTAGAGTATCACTGCAAGGGCAAAAACAGTATACATTCACACTTTCATCTTAGAAATTAAAGCGAGACGATTTTAAAAAGCAAAACAAAGATCAGAATCAATAAGAATAAAGACCACCTTCTCTTTCTTGAGCTTTATGTTATCCATCTCTAGGCGTGACACTTTGCCGATCAACTCATTGTGATATGCCTGCATATTTTAGTGGAATTAACAAGGCGGGGACAAAATCAGAATGTAAAAGACAAGAGCACGGTCAGTTGTACGGGCTACCTGTTTCCTAGCACGAGAACGAGCAGCAGATTCCCTGTTTTTAATCTTTCTCTTGAGCTTCCTTTCTACAACCGTGTCAGGTGCACCCCTCGTTGTCCCTAATATCTGTGCATCTGAAAGTGTGCCTCCAGAAGGTGCAGGTGACAAGGTGAACTGAGCTGAGAGACTATGTGGGGTATCAGCAGGACCTAATTCAGATTCTTCTGAATAAGCCCCCGCTTTTGACAAGAAATCCTCCAAAGTCATTTCACCCCAAGTAGTTTCCTTCTCGGACTTCACAACCACACCATTCCCGGTCTTTTCCCCTCGTTGGATATCCTTCCACACCTCGTCCACCGTCCTCTTGCTCAAGGCTCTATTAAGGCTGGCCTGCTTCTGTAATGCTGAAGAAGAACCATCTCCCACCCCCACTCTGACAGGCTGAGTCGCCTCAGCGCTCGACATACTTTTAAGAAGATCATCAAGATTCATGCTTCCAAGAGCCTTACCCTGGCCACCAATCTGGCTCTCTAACTCATCCAAAGGGAGATTGAACCATGAATTTTGCCTAGCTATTGAGGGTTGGAATTGTGACTTTTGTGAATCACTACCACTTCCTCCAGCTCCTACAGCCTGAACAACCCCCATCCACAAACCCTCTAATCCTACTAAAATCTCATATAAATATGACTGTAAATACTGAAATCAACACTGAATTAAAAGCTCCTCGTTCATGTAATCTAACACCTACACACAGCCCTGCAATCGGAGAAGAACATGATCAGGCAAAACTGAAATTCAACCTAAATTCATAAATTTCCAAGAGGGCCAGCCACCACATTTTCAAATTCGGGGAAAAAAAAAACTAAAAGTTGAGCTGAAAGAGAACACAAGCAATCAAAGGAGATGACTTTTCCAGGTAGACAGTGGAACTGAAGATGAAAATCACGAAACTGGCGATAAATTAGAGCAAACAAAGGGAAGAAAAAAGAGGAAATGGGAAAGCGATCGGAATAATCATGAATGATCTTACCTAAAAGATCTGGAATTATGAATCGAATCGGACCAACAAAAAAGGAGATCAAACTCTATAGTTGCTTTTTTCACCTTTTGACGACGCACGCGATTTCTCGAATCTGCGAATCAGTTGTCTCTCAGCTCGCACTACTGCAACAGAGACCCGTCTCTCTCTTCTGTTGACGGGTTGACGAAGACGGGGAAAGAGATTTTGGGGCAACTTCGGGGATGTGAGTTTGGGCCTTGTTATGGGCCGAAAAGCTTACCTGGGCTAAGCCCATTTATTTTGGTCCTATTTTATTGATTAACTATTCAGGGTGGTAGATTTAGAGAATGGATTAGGATCTCATAAATTTAGTTATCAAATTAATGGATAAATTTGAGAATTTTTTTTTGAGTAAGATAAATTTGAGATTTATATACCCACATTAAAAAAAATTATATATTTTGTGGCATCTTTGTCCATCAATGCATTTGTTGAATCGACTTTGGACACAAATTTGTCGAGCTAAAAAGAAGGCATGAATGGATGTGTTGTAGAGTTTTCTGTTATGTCATGAATGGATGTTGCTTTTCTTTTTTGATTGGTGGTCATTGGTTTATAAACATCTTTTTAAGTAATTTTGAGTTTATAGTATATCGTAGAACCATTTTTTCAAATGCAAACGCATGCCTCGTGTAACTATCATGTAGTTTTGTACTAAATCCTTTTGTTTGGTATATGTCTTTTGTAATCTTCCTGTATTTATCGTTTTTTTTTTTGGAATTTTTAGTCATTTTCTTCATGAAATCTACGTTGAATCCTTGCAATCAAAGTGAAGATTCCTATTCTTTATAAAAAAATTAATATTATTTACTCTCTCTCTTAAACTTATTTTTTTTAAATTATGTTTAAAAACATTACTCCCTCTGTCTAAAAAATATAGATATTTTAGTTTTGACACATTTTTAAAAAGCTAAAAAATTATATAAAATATTTTTTTATTTTTTTTTATAATTTCATTGATGTTACAAAGTAGTATTAAATATAAAATTATATAAAAATTTTAATATTTTATACAATTTATATTATTCTTAAAAAAGTGTTGAAAAAATTATCATATAAAATGTATTTATCTCATGAGAAATATTATAAGTTGAAAAAAAAACTAGTATGGTTCCCGCAATCCCGCGTCATTACGCGATTTTAAAAAACATAATAAAATTGTTCTAATTTAAAATATTATATAGATATAGATATATAGATATAAATGATCGAAAAATATCAAATATATTTAGAAATTTTTTTTGTAAAAAAATAGATTGGTTAAAAAATCTATAATTAATATTAGAATGAAAAATTATCACAAATTATTTTAATTTAAAGTATTATATAGATATAGATAGATATAGATATATAGATTTATAGATATAGATTAAAAAAAAAACAGAATCCATCGAGGGTTGCGGAAAGGGAAAAGGAGGAAAGCAATTCTCACAATCCCTCCCATAGTTCCATGTAAGGAAGTCTGCGCCTCTCTCTCATCAAATCCGCACTTTCTTGTCGTCTGCAACCGTCAACTCCTCTCTCTGTCCTACAAAAACCCTAATCCTCCCCAAAACCTCTTTCTCTCTCCAACCCCACTCTCTCTTTCTCTCTCTCCCCCCTTTCAATCCACTCCCCAGACTCACTCTCTCTTTGACTATGATCACGATTCCCGGCTGAGAGCGAGATTCCTGCTATCTCTCGACAAATCGCTCCCTCATTCCCATCTCGATTGACATGACTTGAACTTCGTTTGATTGAATTGAACTCCTTTTTTCTCTCTCACTTTTTAGTTAGCCATTCCAGGTTTTTGGTTTCCGTTTTTTGTCGTTTGTTTTTGCTGTAATAGCGGCTCGTGAATCGTCTCGTTTGGTGTTTTGTTAGATCTGTTTGTAGCCTCTTCTTCTTCTAGGTTCAGATTGTTTTTTTTTGTCAGGAATTTTAGCATAACCGATTAGGATTGGTGTTTATTGTGAGCGGTCGTGATGGTGATGGCGGAGGATGAGATTCTCGAGAAAAAGGTTGTGGTTACTGAAGGCGGTGAGTCCGGGTCGGGGTCCGAATCTAAGTCCCCGTGGAACAAGCCAGTGGATAAGCCTGCCGATTCTGCGGTAATGCCGTCGGAGACTTGGCCGCCGTTGTCGGATGTGCAGCGAGCGAAGAGTTCTGAAGGTTCTTCTAAGTCTCCACCACCGGCAACTGATGAGGAGAGTGCGGCCCCACTGGCGGCGGCAGTGGATTCTCAGGTATTAATTGATAAAACTTTTTTTGTGTTTCGCTCTTAAATTGCATTAGTCATTGCGAATTGTGGTCTGGAGTCAGGATTGAATCTTTATCTGGTGATTCTGGTTTGTTTGGTTGATTATTACCTGTTCAAGCACAATTTCTGTGTATATGCATGTTATTGTGTGAAAGAATTTGTGTGCTGCAAAGTATGACTTGCAATTATCTCGATTTCTTGTTGGTTTTACAATCGTCCCTTGCAGCATTGCTGCCTTTCTGCAAACCATGTTATTTTTTGGATTTTAAAATGCGCCTTTCGGCTTATGGCCAGGGAAGGAGAATGTAAATGGGCAGGATTCCAGCTATGGGGACAGGGCTTCACTTCCCGTTCCGTGGGAATTTCCTCTCCATACCGGTTTCCATACCGTTTACAACCGCTCCTTCTATTACTATATTAATTTGAGGAAAATCTAGTTGAATGCTTATTTTTCGTGGGCATTCGAAAATTTCCCTGGCCTTGGAGGCTCTTCAACTTATTTACGAGACTTAGTTCATAGTTCATTATGCTATCATTCTGGTCATGCACTTGTTTGGAAGTCAACCTCAAGATTCTGTTTTGCTTCATTTGAACCTTTGCCAAATTGTTGCGTAAATGCGTAATGCATGAGTTAAGACGCGTAATGGAGAAGTTATTGCTTTCCCCTTTTAAATATCTTATTGTTTTATTTAGGCATGCGACGCCATTTTGGTATTTTGTGAACATTATTGTTATCTTATTTATGCTTGTTTAAAAATCTGCTTGTGTCAGTTTCCTTTTATATTTTGATTCTCCTGTTCTGTTATCGGTAAGAATGTGGATTTTTAGGTAATTCGATCTAGTAAGTTTTACGTTAAAAAATTAATAATGCTGACCCTAGAAAATAGTTAGCATTTAATACATTGGGTTATAGAAGGTAAATCAATATTAGCAGGGCAGGGAAAAAGCACAGCACAACCACGACAATTCGTATTTAATATATTCTTTAGCATTTGGTTATGCTTTGTCTGCAAAATAAGCATTTTTTTAAACAAATTTCACAAGCACACAAAATATTGAGAAGGCTGCATTTAATGCAGTCTTGTCAATTATTAACCTCTATTCACTGATGGTATTCATTTAGCTTAGAAATCTTATCATTTCAAATAAATGCTACGGGGAAATGGTTCACAGTTACAAGAACAAATGAACTCGGTAACCACAAAGTGGAATTTGTCACTGACTGTAATTTCACAGTGACAAATTCACTTAGTACATGGGGAAGTAGAAATTGTTGGAGTGGGAAAGATTGGAAAACATAATGCATTTGATTAGCTGTTTGGTTCCAGCTACCATATCTAGTAGCTTATCCTAGTCATAAATGGTGAGTTCTAGTACTTTGTATTTTCCATTCCTCTCTGACTCAAACCTCAAACGTTCCTCGTTTTATCTGCTTTCCTCTAGTAAAGGGTGATAGATGTTTCCTTCGAGTGACCATTTTCCCCCATCCCCCTCTTCCTGTCTCTGTCTGGGAGAGGGGGGGAGGTGGTATATGTTGTCAGAAGGGGACAGGTTTTTATCTGTTTAAAACTCACCCCTCTTTCCACCCTTATGAATCAGATCCTTGGGAAGGGGTGAAGAACAGTTCCTTTTCTTTTTAGTGCTCATTTATGGTTTTGCTTTGAGCCTTGTTTCCTACATTTAAATGTATTTTTAGCTTTGGTTTCTTCTAGTGTTGCAAAAAATGTTTGTCAGACGCTTAATTTTATTATGCCATTTCAAACACATAGATTATAACATCTTGTGTTTTGCTTGCCTGAATATCATTTTTGAATGAAGTTTCAAATTAACCATTGGAAAAATCCTGGTAATTAAGATTTGTGATGAATATGGAATCTTGGAAAATGAAGTTGTACCAGTTATATCATATATGTAATACTCCTTACTGAGAAGTGGCTAAAGTTGTGTTTATGTTGCTTTGAATCCTTGGTTGTTTCTTCATGTATGAACTTCTTCCTTAGTCTCAAAAACTTGATTTCTGCTGCTCTGATATTCGTTATTAACAACTCAATACATGTGCTCAGGTGCTTACTGAATCCTGAGTACTGAATCATGGTCAAACAATAGTGATATGTCTTTTGTTATCTTACAGACTTCTCCTGGACCACGAAAGTCATATGCTGGTGGAAATGGACATTCTTCACACAGGTATGGGCAGTCGCGCCATAGGGGCGGATTTAAACGCAGCCAAAATGGCATACCACCCTTTGCTGTGCCAGTACCCGTACCTGTACCCTATTATCAACCTGTAATACCTCCTGTTTATCCTCCTGTGGTGCCTCTTCCACCAACTATGCCAGTTCATGCATATGGTTACCAACCTCGCCCTACACCCTTTCCCAATGCTGATAACCAGCTAACCAAATCAGGATCTCAAACACCCATGCAAGGTTTTGGCCCACCTGTCCCTGGTAGGGATACAAGTCGAAATATTCAGCCATCTCCACGAGGTGATTCTGTTGTTAATGCTACCAACTTCTCTGACAGAAGACCAAATGCCCCAGAAGGCAGAGGTCACATGTATCCTGGATGGCACCCTCAACGAGGTGTTGGTCCAAGGGACGGCGTGGTCATGCAGCAAAATGTGGCCCCAAGAACTTACATGAGGCCTGTTTTTTTTGGGCCACCTCCATTTGTTGGAGGACCTCCTTATCCTGGTAATAATTCAGTTGCACTGCTGTTGCACGATTACTTCTTTTATTATATTATATTATTATGTATTGTTATTTACTCTACTCTTGTATTGCCTCTATTTATCTACATTCTTGATTGAAAAGTGAAATGAATTAATTGCATTCTTCTCTTATCAGTGGTTATACTTTTTTAAAGTGAACCTACTCTCTGACAGTGCTGCAAAATGGCTGTTTCAACAATTGTAGAAATGTAAATGAAATAGAAACAGATGAAATGAGTAAAGAAATAGAAACCACACTCACTTGAGCATTTCATCTTTTTCCTTGGCCACTTGGTACTGCTAGCTGCCTAGCTTCACCCTAGCACTTCTGTATATGGCTTCTTTTCGTCTTTTTTTTTCCTTCCTAAAAACATATAGCTTTGTAAGTATGTGCATTTTTCTTACTTGTATGAAACATTATTATCAAGGTACCCTGATGATTATGCTTATATTTTCTTTTATCATTATGATGTCTTGCACTTGCATTCAAACTGCTTTTCCTTTTCCTGGAGCAACTTTTGGCCACACAACATTCTGTAACACACTGCTCATGTTGTAATATTCCTGTTAAACTTTAAAAGTTAGATGTTGAACTTGGTGATAACATAATATGCATAACTCAATTTTTTGCATTGGTTTAGTAAACTATATGTCCTGATGGCTTCTTATCGTAGTTGTGTTTATCTTGCTCTCTCTTAGGTCCTGGTCCTATGTATTTCATTCCCAATCCACCTCCTGGTTCTATTAGGGCTCCTATTTCACCTCGCTTTGCTCCAGATCCTTCAAGCCCTATTGCACCTGTACTACCACCGGATACTTTGGCTTTGAGGGAGAATGTTGTTAAGCAGATTGAGTACTATTTCAGGTATGTTGTTTGTGGGATTTCTTGCTGTTGATGCGTTAGTCTCTCGCTTTTTTTTTATGGAAAAATATATCCTAAGCTGCTATAGATTTGTTAAAATTTATTCATGACTTGTTCATTTATTGTTACTATGTATAATGCAGAACTGTTGGCTACCAAAGTTACTTCCTTAATCTGTCTGCTTGTTGTCAAGGTTTATCATTAGGCGGGTATAGGTTTTTTAAGAAGTCTATCCTTGTTCCTTATCTAGCAGGAAGTTGTCATTGAGTTTGGTTCTTCCAGGTTTTGTACTGTATTACACAACATGAAAGCAGGTCCAATAAGAGTTCTGCTTTGGATATTAGAACATTGTTTTCTTTAAATTTTCCTCTTATTTTTTGACGTGATTTCTGATAATGCAACTCATGCTTAATTTTAGGATATGTCATGAAAGTAGGCAGTAATTCAATAAGCCGATACAATTTTTCAGCTGTAATGGAGGAGTTGCCTTTCTGCTCATACCTTTACATTTGGGCTTGCCTCTGTACTGTATTTCTTTGTGGAAAGAACAAAATGTTAATGGACACTAACAAGAAACATGAGCTTCTTGATGTTGGTATCTCTTATTATATGATTTGGGAATATGGCTAAGAAGTAATTCAGGGTGGAGGGTTGTGTTATTGAACTTCAATGAGATGTGCATGGCTTTGCATTTTAAATGAATATGTGATAGAGAGCCGATCGATAGAATTGTGAGATAAATGGACGGTTCAAGTGACATGGTTTATCTTATTATGAACAATGTTTCTCCCTTTTGAAATGTTTCATTTTATGAGCTTCTTTGAGGGGATGTGTTTTACCTGTTATTTCTCCTTGCCTGTCAGAAGATTCTTCCTAAAAAACAAATGGCTTCTGTGACCCCCTAATACATAAAATTCAGCAGGAACTGGTATGAAGCTGTGGCTTAATTGAATTCATTTGATTTGGCAGTGATCAAAATTTGCTGACTGACCATTACTTGATTTCTCAAATGGACGGGGAAGGATGGGTTCCAATATCAATTATTGCCGACTTTAGAAGGGTAATATTCTCATAGTCCTTGTTTTCTCAGCTTCATATCCTATTTAGTTCGTTCTACTTTCAATATTCAGCACATAGACCTACTTCACTCCATACCCAGTTGATTGTGCAATGTTCAAGGTTTGCCATGCTAATTCTTGGCTTAAGTGGTATAACTGGCAGCTCTTGCAATTGTCTTACATGATGTGGTTACAGGTTAAGAGAATGAGTGCAGATGTACAATTTATTCTGGATGCTCTGCAGATTTCACACTCTGTGGAAGTGCAGGTAGAGTGATTCTGTGCGCCACAATTTAAGATGCAGGAGTTCTTTTTAGTGCTTCTCTTTCCTGTTTTGATAGTAAATTACTTGATGGATCATTACTTACAGGGTGACAAGGTCAGGAAACGTGAAAACTGGTCAAAGTATGTTGTTGCGTCACCTTCTAAAGATAAGTTAACTGATGGTGGGGCAGTAGAGTTGTCAGGAGCTGATGTGAAGATGCCCAGTGAACATAGAATGGATTCATCAACTGATGGAACCACTGAATCACAGCCCGATTGTGAAGTTAAAGTTGATGTTGTCTCAGATAAGGAAACATCAAACAGCGTAAATAGCAATAGAAGCTTTGAAAAGACTGTAGCTTATACTGCTAGACAAGCGTCATCTATCAAACATGTTGTGCCAAATGAGAGATTTGTTTCCCAGATGAGTTACAATTCAGGTCCTGGTCTGATCAAAGGTTTGGCCGTGGATGACAAGGGTGCTAAAGCAAGACGATCTGTTCCTCAACAAGCTGAAGACACTGAACTTCCATCCAATTCAGGTGCAGATATAGATGACATCTCTGATGATTTTGCAAGCACCTTCATGCTTGACGAAGAGCTAGAAATGGAGCAGAAAAAGGGTAGCAAGGAAGACCACTGCGCACTTAGAAGGTAGCAATTGTTACTAAGCTCTATAAACTCCTTGCTGTATCTTTTGATGAATGTGATTCCTTTGCTAATGTTTCTTTATAAAGTTCAGTGGCATACATGAAGACAAGTAGTATGTATGACTGTCAAAAATCATATTATGAGAAATGACCTGAGTGAACTGGTAGGGAGATGCATAAAATTCTGATTCTGTTCTAATGGATGTACATGCGTATATGGTATGGGGTAATTTGTGTGATTATTCTTATACTTTTCCACACTGCTTAGATCTGCTTCTTTTAATGCACCATTGCATAACATATGCAGGCATTTGTAATTGTAACTATTTGGTACTAGTGATCTAAGCTTGTCTGCACTGTGTAGATTGAATTGTGTGAAAGCTGATGCTTGTGGCTTTTCTACATTCGACATTTGTCTTTATATGGAACTTTTTCCTTGCAAGGATCGATGAGGATGATGATGAGATAGGAATCAACGACCAGGATGTTGAAAGACTTGTTATTGTCACTCAGGTATTGCTTTGCTGCAAAACTTTCACTATCGAAACGAATATTATTTGATCTTGGTCTATTTTTCAATTATCATTTCCTTCTTAAACGTGTTTTATGCCACTTTATCAATTTGCTGTTCGCTTTAACATTTTTTGCTAGCTCAATCCATCATTCCATCTTTGCCCCTTCTTTTTATGTTTTTTACCCGTCATTTTTGCATGTTTCCTGTTGTTACTTTTGTGTATTTGTTGCCTTCATTGTTCTATTTACTCTTTGGAGATCTTACTATTTTTAGTGATATAGTTGAAATGTCTTATTTCTTTCCTGTGACTATTGGGAAAGTAACTGGATTGAACCAAAAGAATCAGTTCACAGAATAAGATTCTCCTAGGTTTTCGTCTTGTGGTTTTGTTTTTCCCGTGATAACAATTTCCTGGAAATAACTTGATGGAAAATGCAATAAGAGTCTGTCTGGGCTGCTTTTCCTCTGTCCTAGCAGTATAGATGTTTCAGTGTGTTTCCCTTGCCTCACATTTCTGTGTCATCAAGTGTTTCTCTTGCCCTTGCCCAACTTCCGATGTTTATGGAAACATCTCTTAGAAGAATGTTTTTCAACAGAAAAAAATGTCTGCAACCAATTTGTGCGCTTGGATTGAATCATAGAACCAACAATTTGTTTTGATTTATTGATTTCTGTTAGATGCTTCAGATTTTTCACTTTATTGATGATCTTTCTGTTAGAAAGGAACACTGGTCTGAAAGAGCCGTTCTATACTGCTCTCTTGTTGAATGTTCATGTTCATCAACAGCTCTCATTTGTTCAGTGAATTGGAAAATTGATCTGGTTTTCTACTAGTTGTTCCTGACAAAATATGCATTATCATTAGTCTGATATATTTTTTAACCAAATTGTTATTTGATGTTATGCAGAATGACAGTCTGGGTGGAGCTGGATCGGTTGCTCATAAAGCTAAAACAATTCCTAAGGAGCTTGCTTCTCAAATAAACGATGGTCTTTACTTCTATGAGCAGGTGAGTGTTTGACTTTGTAATGTGCTGCTTTCGTTTATACTCCCTCTGATTGGTGTGTTTGTCGTTTTAGAATTTTGCACATTTTTAAGGGAACTAAGATGGGGCAAAAACGCTTGTTTCCCTACCCTTTCATTCTCTCAACTATCAATACAAATAATTCAGACCTCATTTAATGATTACTACTAACAAATTTAGAATCCAAAGCTAACATGACATTCATTTGAGATTGAGATTAAAATTTGAACTTAAAATGAGAAACATTTCCCATCCATGTATCTAATAATATTCTACTGTTTTTTTCCCCTAATATGTCTACCATTTTGGTGCTGGCAGCAACTAAAGGCCAAGAAATCGTACCATAGGAAACTTAATTCTGGTGCTGAAAATAAAGATATGAACTCCAGATCATCAAATCATTCTTCAGCCTCATTTCCGAAGCATGGTGAAAATTCTTCTGGAAAAAGTAGCTTTGACGAGTCTCCCCATTTGGGCACTGGTACTAGAAGAAAGCAGAATAAAGGCAACTCCAAACAGCAAATGAACCAGAAACAACGATTTTTCTCTGGGAACTCCCGAAACCCTGGAAGCTTCCGTAACTCTTCTGAGGTTGTATCAGAAAGTCCCCCTAGCAAATCAATTGGATTTTTCTTTGGCTCTACACCACCTGATAATCATGGGTTAGTTCTGTGTAAATGCTGCTTATGATAGGGATTTATGCTCTTTTTTTTGGCAATGCTGTACATTTTGAAGCTAACTGTTTTCCTTTTTAAATATCTGGCAGACCTAGGTCATCGAGATTGAGTGTATCTCCTCATGGTTTTCTTGCTGGCAGTAGTCCCCCGGTTGGTTCTATGCCAAAATCATTTCCTCCATTCCAGCATCCAAGTCACCAACTTTTGGAAGAAAACGGCTTCAAACAGCAGAAGTAAGAATCTTTATGGACATGAATCTTTCATGAAATTTCCCATTATTGTGATAGATGCGTGCGGGATGAATAATATTACTCTCATTACCTAATCCCTAAAGAAACTTGGATTGTTGGTAGGTGTATTGATTGCTTGTTACGATGAATGTGAAGTTGCAGCTGATATTGTCTTAAAATTATTTAGGTACCTAAAGTATCATAAACGGTGCTTGAATGACCGTAAAAAGCTAGGGGTTGGCTGCAGTGAGGTAAGCTATTGCATGTGTGACTAGATTGTTATTTTCTTCAACTCTTTGTAGCTCCAGACAATCTGGCTTTTATGTTTTATCAAAATTCTTTCTTCCTGCAGGAAATGAATACACTCTATAGGTTTTGGTCATTTTTCCTGAGGCAAACCTTTGCCTCCTCTATGTATAATGAATTTCACAAACTTGCTCTGGAAGATGCTGCAGAAAATTATAATTATGGGATTGAGTGTCTCTTTCGATTCTATAGGTATTTCAACTTCCTCCTGTTTTAACCAGTGATTTTCCTCTCTTCCCTTGTATTGTGGACCAAGCTGCTTAATTGCTGACGTAGACTATTAAAACTTCCTGCTTGATGAAACAAATGAAGTTTGTCATCTCTTAACGATTTCTCTCGTTATTTCAGCTATGGTCTGGAGAAGGAATTCCGAGATGACCTTTACGGGGACTTTGAGCAGTTGGCTCTTGATTTCTACAAAAAGGGAAATCTCTATGGCCTTGAAAAGTATTGGTAATTGGAACCTATCCCTTAACTGAATTTTTATGTCTGTGGTCAGTGATGGTTCCTACTTACCTTGTTTTATGCAGTATTTGTTATTTTTATCTTGGTTATTTCTCTGCTTGATTCTTATCCTCCCTTTGAACAGGGCATACCACCACTACCGTGAAACCCGGGATCATAAAGAACCCTTGAAAAAGCATCCCGAATTGGAAGTACTCTTGAAAGAACAGTTTCGTAGTATAGAGGACTTTCAACGTGCCAAAGAGAGGGCGGCTTCTAAAACCAAGGAGGACAGCCAGATGCTTGTACCAGCCACAAGCAGCACGTAGTCACTCAGTTTTGCCGATCTTTGTGCACTCACATCCCCAATTTTGATGGTAAAACTGGAGAGCTCTAACAGGTTAATGATGAGAACTGGAGTTGAATGCTTTGCAGCCTAGTGCCAAATCCCGGAGAGACGAATTGAGACGTTCACACATTTATTGTAAATGTTTCTAGTCTGAGAGCAACCGAAGATAGAAGACCCCTTTTGCTGAACACCCTGAGAATCTCGTTTTATGCCCTTCGTTGCCCCCATTCCCCCGAAATGCCCTTTTGGGGTTTCTGGTATTTTGGTCTCTGGAGAGGTGGGTGCATTGGTTTTTTATGTTTTTTTTTTTTTTAGTATCTCCTCTGGAGTGTCATTTGTATATATGAGATGAAACTGTAAACTGAAAAACACCCAAAACCCCCCCAAAAAAAATTCATAAAAAAATGAATGTGGAAATGTCAATAAGATATTGAAAGACCACATTTTAAGCCAAGGTGAGCCGGTTTTTGGTTATGGCTTCTGTTTTGTTTGTAGCATGTAATGGGCGGTTTCGCTCTATTGCTCAAAATTCGTTGGTTTTGGTTTTGGTTGTGTTTGTGTTCACTTCAGGTTCGTTTGTAGGTTCTGTCTCTGAAAGAGAGGTGGTACTCTCCAAACCTCATATTATTGGTTCTGTTTGGTAATATGTATAGCTAATGGGGTATCTAAAGTTGATAAGGTAGCAACTTAATAGTGTTTGGTAACCTTAGCGAAATTAGTGTTTGATAAGTTCTAAAAGGCTTGAAGTGAGTATCTATTGAAAATTCAAATTCATAAGGTAATTAAATTTAAATTTTATTTTTTTCTTATTTAAAACTATATAATGAGTTTAATTGATATAATGAGTTTGTGCACTAGTTGCAAACGAAGACTACTGGTAACCAACATCATATGGCTTTCTTGTTGTGCACTAGCTGCAAGCCTGCAAGGGTGGTTTTGAATCTCTTAGCCACATAATAGGTAAAAAAATTAAGGAAAATTAATAAAATTTATTTATTTATTGATTAAATTAAGAGTTTTGTTAATAAAAATGATGTGTATGAGAAAATTTTAACCTATTTAGCCTATCCGAATTTTAATTTCTGGTTCTGTGTATGGCTGCATTTGAATCTTTTCTCGACCGGGGATGAGTATTTTTATTGAAAACTCTTTGGTAGCTATGGAAATGGCATAATGACCCTATTTTTAGTGATAAAAAAATAGTGTTACATTATCATGTTTTTTTTTTATCACTAACTAAATTCATGCGTTTTCTATGGCCTATATAGAAAGACCTCCGTCACCTGTCGTTGCACCGCAGTTGACGTAAAGTGTTACTAGTCTAATTGTCGATTTATTGAATAATTTTGAATACGAAGAACCCTATTATTAGCTCTTTCAACATCGTTGGTGTGGTTATAGTTAGAGAATGTGATGGTAAATAGCTTGGCAGATTCTTGCATCACATACTGATTTGTATTTTTTCACCTTACATATATAATATTCTTTTTTTTAATCTTCTACTTTAATTTAGGGGAAAAAAGTTGTTGAAATCCTTATAAGAAGCATTGGCGGATCCACGGGGGTTCGGGGTGGCTGAAGCCCCCTCACCCCGAAAAATAAACGTAAAAAAATAATTTTCGGGATTTTTTTTTATATTTTTACTAATTTTTTTAGATAAAAGAGTATAAAAGAAATAATGAATCATTAAGATAGTTTACCTTAGTTGGGAAGGAGAAGAGTTTATTGGCTTGAGATCATCATGAATTCAAATCCTATTATAGTCTCATTTTTTTATAATTTGTATTTCTCCTAATTTTCTTCTATTGAAAATGTCTAATAAAATATTAAAAAATTTAAGGTCCTCTCAAATATATTTTAACAAAAATATTATTTTCTATATATATAGATATTTAAACTAAAATTTAAAGTTTTTCTTATATATTTAAACTAAAGAATTAAAATTTCTTAAATTTTTTTTAACCCCCCGCTAAAATAAATTCTGATCCGCCACTTATAGGAAGTTGCCTGCATTAGTTTGGATAACTGTTGAAATCCTCAATCTGGCATCCTTAATTGTTTTTTTAATACAAATGAAATAAATATATAAGAAAAACTTAAGGTCCTCTCAAATATATTTTAACAAAAATATTATTTTCTATATATAGATATAAAAATAATTCTCAATGTTTTTAATTTCTTTTTTTTCTTTAATTTTTTCCATAAAAATGTCTATTTAAATTACAAATTTAAAGTTTTTCTTATATATTTAAACTAAAAATTATTTTTTTAATACATACATGCAATTTTTTTTTAAGTTTTAACCTCCGCTAAAATAAATTCTGATCCGCCACTTATACTGTATTAATTTGGATAACTGTTGAAATCCTCAATCTGCCATCCTTAATTGTTTTTTCAATACAAATGAAATAAAAAAAACTTGCTCAATCAACATCTTTACTTGTTGTAGCAGACATTATGATTTATGACCCATAAAATACGTGAGTAATTGTTATTAATTTCCAATAATTTATTCAATAAAAACCGACGAAGTGAAAGTTTTTTATTAAAATTTTAAAAGAAAATATCGTTACCTTGTTCGTATGAGAGGAAAAAAAATACAAATTTAAATAAATAAACGCGCGGGGGTGTTTAGAAGCGGTTAAAAAGCCGTTTATAAACAAATAGAGGCGCAGGATAAGAAGTTAGCCCTAAAATGCGCCGAAAGCGCACAGCACCAACTTCCCATTCCAGAGAGAATGGAATCTGCATGCTCCGTTTTTCAGTTAGTTATATTATGGAAACTATCCTTTCTCTCTGTCCAAATTACATCTTCTCTAACCTCTCCGCTCCGCAGAGGATTCGAAGAAACTTCCAGTAATTCAGACCTTGAAGATCCAGCGACAATGGCGCCGTGGTCGCTGCTGGTGACTGCACTGTTGGTTTCAGCGATCGGAGCTTCGGCAGAGGCGGCCGAGAACGCCACTAGATCGCCGGTTCTCCACCGCGTCGGCGGAACCAAGTTCTCCTGGAAGGTCGGCGTTAACTTCACCGATTGGTCTTCTCACGAGCGCTTCTTCGTCGGCGACTGGCTCTGTAACTCTCTCTCTCTAATTCCTCCTTCCTTGCGTGTTTTCAGTTTTTTTTGGGGGAAAATCGGTCGGTTTATTATTCAACTTCGGTGCTTCGAATCAACGAATTGCCGAACTAAATCTGATCAGATGACTGATTTGCGAATTCCGTGGTGTTAGATTTCGGATTCGACAAGCACAATTACAGCGTTCTGGAGGTGAACAGGACGGGATACGACCACTGCATCGAGTTAGGGTTCATCACGAACGTCACCAGAGGAGGCCGCGACGTCTTCAACCTGACTGATCCGAAGCCGTACTTCTTCATCTCCGGCCACGGCTTCTGCTCTCAAGGCGTCAAGCTCGCTGTCAACGTCATCTCCGATGACTCCTCCTCCGGTTCTTCAGCCGGAACAGTCCCTCCGACTATCCTTTTTCTCCTCCCTCTGTTCTTCCTCATCCGTATATTTGGCCTGATTTGATCGATCAAATCTAGAACCAAGTATATAGTATATATAGGTATAATAGAAGTACCACGCATCATCCTCAGCGGATGATTGCTCTGAATTTAATTTGTGGTTAATTTGTGTTCGATTGCGTTGTGGTTTTCAGGCTGTTTGGTGTGTGAGGTTTTCAAAATTTCCAGTACGTTAAATTAGTAGTGTGAAACCGAAGAATGTAGGATGCACTCAAATTAGTTCAACTTGGATTTGTTGCGGTTTTTCTAAATTTACTGTTGTATTCAATTAGTTGATCATAATTGAACCAACAATGGCTAAGCGGCGTTGCGATTAGTTTGCCATACCCAATGGATGATCAATGCAACATGTGCATTGATCGATATCGTAAATTCGTAATTAAAACCTTTTCTACAATTACTACTCATATATTTGACTATTCAGTCTATTAATCTTTACCAACTAAGTTAAGTTTTAGTATGCTATTATATTTTTTTTACTCATATGCGACGGGCGAGTATTGTAAAGTTAACCTATTCTATACCATTGTCTAAACAAGTATAAAATTCTCTATACAGTACTCTCCGTTAATTAAAACTTGACGTTTTACTATTTATGCACGTTTTTTGAGGTGTTAAAAACTATAAAATATTAACTTTTTTAATATATATTTTTAATAATTTCATATTTGTTACTATTAAGTATGAATTTTTAAAAACAAATTTTTAAAAAAGTTAATATTTCATATAATTTTTATCATTTTAAAAAAGCGTGCATGAATAGTAAACGACAAGTTTTAATTAACAGAGGGAATATAAAATTGGAAATTAGAAACGAACAAACAATTTGTTGAATGCATATATATAGCATGTGGACTAGAGTTGGAAATAAAAACGTATAAAAAAATTACTTTGTAATTTTTGTTTTTACTAATTTTAGGACTTAAAAATATTTTTCTAATATATTTTAAAAAATATTCTGAATTTTTTAAATCCCCCTAAACTCTTTTCTAATCCACCACCAAGCACTAGGAATTACCATGCATATGCTAAAATTCATTAAGTTATGTTGCAGCAAAAAAAAAAATCATTAAATTGTGACTTATTATGATAGTATTATTTTGGTCGTTTATTTTGATTAAAAGATCAGTTTGTTATATCCTCCAAAGTTCGGGGACTTTAGTGACCAAAATGAAAAGTAAGGGGCTCGTTTATAATTTTTCTCTAACATCAGGGACCATATATGAATTTTTACCGTTGCTTGATTATAAACCAAACTTTATTATACCGACAGATTTAGGAATAATTTTGTAGAACAAAAAATGAATTTAGTGTCAATAGCTTTTTTGAAGCCAACAGTGAAATATATGGCCGAGACCTATGGAAAATATATAATCCAACCGTTATATTCCTAATCCCTTGCAAGAAGCAAAGGGATGGATGGATAATTAGTTTGTTTAACTGATTCGCTTAATTTGAAGTCTGAAGTGGGTCAAGTCAGGATCTCATTTTCGTGTTCTTCTCACTTGGGTTACGTTGCTTATGTAAATGTTCTTCGCCATTACATAAAGTTGAAGCAATTAATTTGTCCATTTATTATTATTATTATTATTATTATTATTATTATTATTATTATTATTATTATTATTATTATTATTATTATTATTATTATTATTATTTGGTCACCTTAGGATTGGGCCCACAATAAAATTTTTGTTTATTCAAGACTCGAGAGTGAGATTAGGCCTTATTAGTTTAGCTGGTAAATTGAATAAGTGTTTGAATATAAGTAATAAGATTTGTTACCCGCGCTCTTGTGCATTTTTTTAAATAAATTATATTTAATTATATTGATTATATGAAAATTATTTTTTGTTAAATTTTTTGTGAAGATCTAGATCACACACATTGCTCATTTAACACTATCACTCAAGTGAGGAGTTTAGCTAGAAAACAAGTTTTAAACTCCTAACTGGGAAAGTATCTTGGTGTACTGCTCAGAAAAAACTATCTTAGTAAAGATATCAATTGGTTGCTCCTTTGTAGGAATATAACCAAACTCAATTTCTTTGTCCAATACTTTGTTTCTCACAAGATGGCAATCCCCTTCAATGTGTTTCGTTCTCTCATGAAACACGGGGTTCCTTGCTATGTGCATTGCATTTATTGTGACATAACAACCTTAAAGGCCTGAGCTGATCAACCTGTAGATCTTCAAGTAACTTTAGCAACCAAGTAATCTCACAACACACAGTTTCCATGGCTCTGTGCCCGAACTCGGCTGATGACATAGCAACATATCTTTGCTTCTTGGTCCTCCATGAGATGAGTGAGCTCCCAAGCATCACACAGAATCCGGTCAACAATTTTCTTGCCATGAGGCAGCTTTGTCAATCAGCATCACAAAAGGCATTCAACTGCAGTCTAGATGTGTTTGATAGAAGCAATCTCTGCCCTAAAGACCCTTTTAAGTACCTCAAAACATGTTTAGCACCCTTCTAGTGCTCATCATTAGGTTGGTGCATGAACTGACTCAATACTTGAACAAAATAGCAGATATTCGACCTATTAATGGTGAGATAGATGAGCTTACCAACAAGTCTTCTGTAAGTTGTTGCATCTACAACATATCTTTCTCCTTCCATCGACAACTTGGCTTTAGGATCCTTCATCTTGAATTTTTGTATTCGGATGAGCTTTTAGCCTTTCAATCTCAGCTGGACTATCCCCAATTAATTATAATTATATCGTCTACATACACAAGTAAGGCAGTATATGAGCTTTGAGTAGCCTTGAAGAACATAGAGTAATCAACTTTGGATTGCTCAAAACCAGCCTATTTTACCACTTGTGAGAACCTTGAAAACTACTGCCTTGGAGCTTGCTTAAGCCCATGCAATGATTTGTTTGAATTGCACACAACCTTTGACACTTTTTCCTCACTCATACACTCCCCTTGAGGACCAGAGTGGTTCTTCAAAATAGAATATGCAGGAGGCAGTTCCATGAAGACATACTCTTCTAAGTCTCCATTCATAAAAGAATCAGTGACATCCATTTGAGAGATCGACTAATTCTTGACAGTAGCAACAACAAGAACAGTTCTGACAGTGATCATCTTGGCAACAAGAGCGAAAGTCTCACTATAATCAATGCCTTCAAGCTGAGAGAATCCACGAGCAACCAGGTGGGCTTTGTGGTGATCAAGAGATCCATCAACATTAAAGTTTAACTTAAAGAGCCATTTGCAGCTCACTAGAGATTGAGCATCTGATCTTGGTACCAATGTCCAAGTCTTGTTCTCCTCTAGTGCTGAGAGTTTAATAAGCATGACATTGACCCATTGCGGTTTACCCAATGCTTCTTGTAGAGTTGATGGTTTAGTGAAAGGATCCACATTAAGGATCAAGGATTGATAGAGAGGAGAACAACGACTATAAGACATGTAAGGATGAATAGGATAAGGGGAAGTAGACTTACAAGGAGTAGTAAGAGTAGTTTCAAGAGCAGTAGAGGTGCACACAAAGTCCTTCAGCCAAACTGGAGGGTTAGAAGATCTTGAGGAACAACGTGGTTGAGGAGGATGATCAGTAAATTGGGGAGAAATAAGAGGAGAAGGATCATCAAATGAGGGAGGTACATGAGAAGGTGAGTACTCAGCATGAGAGTCATATGGGGAAGTAGGGTTTAGAGAAGAAGGAGAGGGTGATGGGTATGACACCTCAACTGGATGAAAATCATCCACAAAAGGAGCATCAGTAGGAGAACCTCCTGGAGATGAAAAAGAGACTGTATGAGAAGAAGATTTTGTGAAGAGGTCCTCATTTTGAAGTTATCATAAAGTCATCAAAATACGATTACAAACGCTCGAGCTTAGATGACATCTTCTAATAAATATAGAGCCCAAAAAAACAACAACTTACCAATCACATCTTTAAATTTACATTTTGAAGTTATCATAAAGTCATCAAAATACGATTTTTTTATTAAAAATTAGGGAAAATTGCAAAAAAAATAGTCTAACCTTTAGGGGTTGTTTCGTTCAATAGCCTGAACTATAAAAAATACAGATAATAGCCTCAAGTATTTACTTGGTTGTAGAAACTAGCCTCAAGCTACATTCAAATTCAAATAATTACCTTCAAATTTAAATTAATTACAAAAAACAGCCTTAGGTTGCCTTTAAATTCAAATTAATTACAAAAGCTCTCCAAAATAATTTTTATTTAAAAAAAATTATCACTTCTAATATAAAAAATGTTACATTTATTTGTTGTTATCTAAACTCATAGTTGAATTAATTATAAAAACTATCTCAAACCATAAAAATTTAATTTAAATTTATTATTTTAAAAAATTAATTAGATTATTTACATATAATTAAAAGTGAATAAATATTTAAGCTTCTACTCGCAATTGATCTAATAAGCGATTTAGGGCGATCTTCTAAGTAAAACTAGCACAAAAAAGCAATTAAGCATGCATTATATATTGTTTTAAACCTAACAATTAGTGTAGTTTGTTATCTATTGAAGAAAAAAGTGTGCATACGTCATTCACCCAACAATGATTTTTATTTGAGCATTGAATAGATTGTGGGATGAAGATAAATTAATTTTTTTTATTAAGAAAAATAAAGATCTTGTGATATTTTTTAGTAGCCTTTTTTTAAATATTTGTTTACAAAATTTATATGGTATATGGTAGTTTTTATAATTAATTCAATGATGAATTTAGCTAATAATGACTTGGTGATAAAAAAAAAACTATGAGAAGTGGTAGATTTTGAGAATAAAAAATATTTAGGCTATTTTTTTTATATAAGAAGTGATGATTTTTTTAAATAAAAATCGTTTTGGAGAGGGTTTTTAATTAATTTGAATTTAAAGGTAACCTAAGGCTATTTTTTATAATTAATTTCAATTTGAAGGTCATTATTTGAATTGTAATGTAGCTTGAGGCTATTTTCTGCATTTTTAATAGTTTAGGCTATTGAGCGCAACAACTCTTAAATGTTGGACTATTTTTTTTGCAATTTTCCCTAAAAAATAAAAAAAAATGACCAACCTAAAATTGACCCGATTTGACCCGAAATCAAGTCAAACTCGGGTTCGAGTTAACCCGGATTTACTCGAGATCCATTTTACCCGAAACCCAAGATGACCCGCGATTCGAACCCAACCTGAATCCGATTGACAGGTCTAGTCACCATCGTCATAGGTTTATCCCTTCATTCAAATATCTCAACAAACCCAAATTTTGATACATTTTCAACGTTTTTTTTTTTGTAGGATTTGAATGAATTGCAATTGTAGCCTTCAAACCCTCCATTTCCAAAGATATATAGTATATAGAAATTCTGGAGGAAGTGATGGCGCGATCCTACGGACCGCCTCCTGGCCTGGCGCGTGGCGTCCTTACAAAATCCTCCGGGATAAGGATTACTCCGTAGATAAAAAAAAAAAAACCTTTTTTATTATTTTTTTTTTTAAAAAATCGTGATAAAAATTGAATTTTGGTTTAAGGTAAAAATTGTAAATGCTGGTTGAACGGTAAATGCAAATTTTTTTAAGCAATCGGTAAATATGAGCTGAACGGTAAGGTGATCTCCCACCTTAAGGTAAAAAACTAAAAATTGAATTTTCGTCTAATTTTGTTCTCATTACAGGTTAAACTTCCAAATTGACATTTTTGTTTTAGACCTATATCCTTACATTTATAAAAGCATGAAGATTTAAATGAACAGTGCTTTTTAATTGTTTATTGGTCAAAATTCCCATTTACCCTTATTTATTGTACTTATTAAGTGAACTTCAATACATATGCAAAGTATGTTTTAATAATTTCAATCTTATTTTATCAAATACCCTTTTTACCCTCAAAAATTTGAATTTAAAATTATTAATTTTTTCTTTCCATGTCCTTTTGTGTCTTTTCAAAAATATAACTTTGAATATTTTTTTCAAAATCACTATATTTTATGTTTTTCATTAACCTATCCAAATTATATCTTTAGAAGATACCTTAATTTATATTTTTCATTACTACACCCAATTTATAACTTTTAAAATTTTTAAAACACCACCCATATTTACAATTTATTCACTTTTATGATATTTGTTAAACTATCCAAATTATAACTTTTATGAAAAATTTAGAGCATGATCAACCATAGGTTTTGCTCACCTTAAGGTTACTAAAAGGTAAACCTATGGTTGTGAGTTTTACCTTAAGGTAAGAGAATGGAAGATGTTACCTTGGTAGAGAGAGGTAACCTCTTCACTTTTCTAATTTTGTTTTCTTTTATTTTTTAATCAAAAAGTAAATTGAAAGATATAATGTTACACATAATAAAGGGAAAGAAAAAGGTGAAAATAAATTTGAAAATGGGTAAGAGGTTTCCTCATGACTGTAGAACAAACCTTTTAGGATAAGGTAGAAAAAGTGAAAATAAATTTAAACAAAAAAATAAATGAGGTGTAAAATTAGGATAGGAAGAGACAAAAGAAAATGGGTAAGATGTTTCCACATGGTTGATGATGGTCTTAAAACTATCCTATATATTTTATTTTTTAACAAATTTGTATTCTGAAAATGCTTTTTACACATTTATATTTTTTAAATGAATAGTAATTTCCACTTGTAATTTTTAATTGTTTTTTGGGGTAGAAATACCTATTTGCACATATGAATATTACACATAATTTTCACTTGTAATTTTTAATTGTTTTTTTTTTTGCCCTCATAAATTATATTCTCATCTTATATTAACTATACCCTTTTAAGTAAGTTTCATATGTTTTTTAATAAAATGTACCCTTAAAAGTTTGAATTTAAAAATATTTTTTTATTTCAATGTCCTTTTATGTCTTTTCAAAACAATAAACCATCATATTTAATCAATTTCACCCAACTTTATGTTTTTTTAATTAAAATACCCAAATTACAACTTGAAAGTTTTCTCAAATCAACTCTACTTTATGTTTTTATTTAATCTATATATCCAAGTTACAATTACAAGATTTTACAAAAATAAAATAAAGTAGATTTAAAAAAATAAATGGTAAAATATATGATAACCATTTGCAATAAATAATTATATAATAAAGATATATTAAAAATAATATGGTAAAAAATAATAATTTTACCATATTATGTTTAATATATCTTTATTATGTAACTATTTATTACAAATGGTTATCAATTTATCATATTTCATACCATTTATTTATTAAAATCTACATTATTTTATTTTTGTAAAAGTATTATGTTAAGATAAATAATTAATTATTTTGAGTAATTATATTAAAATATTAAATGAGTAAATGCTAAAGTAATTATATTATATTTTTAAATGAGTAGATTTTAGAGCGAATTGCACAATCTAACCCCCTATCCGAACACCTTTGCGCCCATAACCCACTATCCAAACCAATTGCAAAGGATAACCCTCCACCCAAAAAAATTGCACTCCATCCGGTAAAATGCAACCGGGACAGAGGAGAGAGAGAGTGAATGTGGAGAGAGAGAGGAACCGGGGGAAGTTAATGAGGAGAGAGGGTGAGAGAGGGAGGAAACAGTTTTATAAAAAAACTGTAAAATCAATTGTATCTCACGGGCCTACAAAAGAGGAAAAGAAAAAGAGAAGGAAGAAGAGGAAGAAGAAAAAGAAAAAGAGAGAGGGCAACAGTCATGTGACGAACGATTTGTCCCCTGATCCATTAGTTAGAGGGGGACACATTCAGTTTTACAGGAAGATGAATATATTTTATGTAGAAACGTATCGCATAACCTAAAAAGAAGGAATACTTACTCATTTTCTATCAGATGTCGGTGGTTGTCCAGTAAACCCCAAAAGGTGTCAGGCGCTTGAATGAGTTTAAACTCTCCCCATCCTCCCTCATCTCCCTCTTATTCCCTTTTGGCGCTATTGCCTGGGCGGGAAACGATCTATCTCTCTCTCTCACTCTCTCTCTCTCTCCCCTGTCTTATCCACTGTCCTGTCTGACAGTTTCTCTCTCCTCTGCAGGATGCCCCTTGCTTCCTCATCTGGCCTTCCTCCCCGACCAGTGCCCATCGTTATATCATCCGACAGCTCGGACGATGGGAATGAGGTTGCAGGTTTGTCAAGCATTTCATTGGTTTAGATTTGTGCTACTTGTATGATTATACTACCGTATTTTTATTTTTTATGCAGGACCAATGCCGCCGCCTTACCGATGAAATCAAAAGGTAGAGATCGTCGGCGGTGAGGCTGGGATGCTCGGGTCATTCTACGAGGCGACCCTTGTACGCAAAGTGGATCCTGGCCACTGGTTGGTGAAAGATGTGACCCTCCTACGGAACAACAGAAGAGACCTGCTGAAGGAAATCATACCGATTTTACGAATTCGTCCCCGTCCACCTCGTATTTCATATGACGCCTACGCAGTCGACGACCGTGTAGATTGTCACGTCAACGATGGGTATTGGTCCGGTAGGGTCATTCGTGTGTCCGGTTATGAGAATGACCGAACTTTCTCGGTCCACTTCCCGCTGAGCAGGGAGACAACTGATCATCGTGCCCGCGATATGCGCCCACACTTCGAGTGGAATGGGTGCAGATTCACCACGCAGCCGCATTTTCGCTACCTGTTACCGTAATTTTCGATTTCAATGTCGTGTATTTTTCTACTATTTGCTACTGTCTTTTAAATGTTTGCTCCGATGTTGTATTTGTTTAATGCTAGTGAATCTGTCTCCCATATATTATGTCCAGTATATCTCAATATGTGACATGTCGTATTACATTGACTGTCCAGTTTAAACGAACAGCTTACACGTCAACCTACAAATTACCTCCCACCCACCTTCTTCTTCGATGGTTTTTCTCTGAATCTTAAGATTTAATTACAAGTATATTTCTGCCCCCTCAATTTCACCCTCACTATGACTCTTACACTTGGACCAGTCACATTAAAGCATAGTAGTGTCGACATGAGAGAACAAAATCATGACATCAAACTATGGGTAAATATTAAAGCATAGTAGATGTCATTATAGTGAATCTGCTTCTCCCACAAATCTTCTCCAGTCGATTCCGCATGCTGTATTGATCTGTTTCTCCGAGCAAATTTGTCTAGTTAAATGCAATATGTGACATGTTTTGTTGATATTGACGTCCAGTTAAAACTTACTTCTTACACGTGATTCTGCAAATAAACCCCCGCCCCATTCCTATTTCAATTGTTTTCTCCGAAGCTTCAAATTTAATTGACGGTATCTTTTTATGCCCCCTCACTAACACTCTCGCTGATCTCTCTCCTCTTAGACTGCACTTTTGTTTTTCACCTCTCTCTCTCTCTCTCTCTCTCTCTCTCTCTCTCTCTCTCTCTCTCTCTCTCTCTCTCTCTCTCTCTCTCTCTCTCTCTCTCTCTCTCTCTTCTGTCCTCTGCAACAGCAAATTCAGTGTACTTTTTCCCTCCTCCATCTCTCTCTCTCTTTCTGACTTGTCTTCGCTTTTCAGTAAAACACACTCTCTCTCTCACCCGTTTCCAGCTGTCCCCCATTGGGTTACCTACAACCGGCTGAACCTTGCCACCGGATATCCACTTTTATACAAATTTTTTTCGGATTGGGTCACTCATGCAAACATTCCGGATAATAGGGTTAGTTTAGCAAATGACCCTAGATTTTATATACCTGTTATAATTATTTTTGGATGGTGGGTTGGGTGGGTTGAAATTGTAAGAGATTTTTTTAATTTCAAATTTTAAAATATATTAGGAGTTTATTGAAAACATTTTATGAATATGGTTGATTTTTGTAATTTTTGTATGATGTGGGTAATTTTTAAAATTTAAGAATCTCATCCAGGGTGTTAAGTGCAACTAATAGTATATGTTAGGATATTTTATGAAATTTTACAAGGTTAGGGTATTAAAAACAACTATCTCTAAAGATTGGGATATTAGTTATAATTTACCCATTAAGTAATTAACTTCTAGTTTACCATCTTTTTTTATGAAAAGTTTACAATCATTAATCCTTTATTAATCTTAACAAAATATACCGTCTAACATCTTTTACATAATTTTTGAGGAGATAAACAAAAATACATTTTATAATTCTAATTATTACTTAATTTTATAATTTATTTCATTAAGTATTACAAAGATAATTTTATAAAATAGAGTAAAATTTACCTTTCCACCCTTCCCCTAAAAAATTACCTTATTTGTTTGAATTTTTTTTTTGTTGGAAAGTTTGTTTGAATTTATTTGAGTAATCCATGTGGATTTTTACCCCAATGGTTACATCTTATCGTTCAAGCAACCAAAACGACAGCGTTTTGAAGACCTCAATCCGAAGAGCACAAGGACATAAACCGGTATTCCGCATAACAAACAACCTCGCATGCCACACTTCCTTCCTCCTCAGTCCTCCCCTCTCTCACCTCAGTCTCTCTCACCTCAGTCTCAATTCGTCGCTTGCAGTCTCCGTACTCCCTCTTTCTCGCTTGCAGTCCTCCGTTTCTTAGTTTGAGGTAATATATATCACTTCCTCTACTTCTCATTCTGGTTTTGTTTTGGCGGATTATGCTGCAGGTGTTTGTTTCTCTTGAATCTGCTGTTTGTATGGCGATTTTAGGGTTTCTATGGGACTTTTCGGCTTCTTCTGTGTTCGTTTCCAGCTCTCTGATGTGTTTTCGTTTATCTCTTGCCGTTTTCATGTCTTTTGAGCGACTCGCTACTTTTTTGATAAACTCTTTCCAGTGATGGTGTTTTCCGGTTTTACTCCTCTGATCTGATATGTCTGTGTTTAGCTCTTGCTGTTTTCATGTCTTTTGAGCGACTCGCTACTTTTTTATACTCTTTCAGTGATGGTGTTTTCCGTTTTTACTCCGTTGATCTCTGATCTAATGGCGTTTTTCGTTTATCTGCTGTATTTATGTCTTTTGAGCGACTAGCTACTTTTTCAGAAGAAACTCGCTCTAGTGATGATGTTTTCCGTTTTTACTCCTCTGATCTGATATGTCTGCGTTTATCTCTTGCTGTTTTCATGTCTTTTGAGCGACTCGCTACTTTTTTTATACTCTTTCGGTGATGGCGTTTTCCGTTTTTAATCCGTTTATCTCTGATCTAATGGCGTTTTTCGTTTATCTGTTGGTATTTATGTCGTTTGAGCGGCTCGCTACTTTTTCAGAAAAACTCGTTCTAGTGATGATGTTTTCCGTTTTTACTCCTCTGTTCCTTAGGTCTGACGCTGTTTTCGTTTATCGCTGTTTTCAGGTCTTTTCAGCGACTCGCTACTATTTCATAAACTCTTTCCAGTGATTCCCCTCACCCCCCGTTTTTACTCTTCTTATCTCTGATCTGACGGTGTTGTCGTTTATCTCTTGCTGTTTTCATGTTCGACTTGCTACTTTTGATAAACTCTTTCCAGTGATGGTAAAATAAGATTTTCGGCCTCTGTTTTCTGTCTCCTTTGCAAATACTAGTTGGTTATGGTGCGGTTAGTGCTTGTTGCATTCAAATTGCCATTCATGATTTTCTTATTGTCATGTTATAGGAAGCTATTTGATAGGGGGAATTTAGTTCGTGTGTACTTGTTACGTTCTAATCTGATTCTTGTGCCTAACTTGTAGATTCTAAAGATGGATAAGCTAGAACCCGAGACTAGTAAGAAATTGATCCCTGTGGCTAGGCCTGGTTTCGGGACTAAGGGCCAGAAAATTTCCTTACTAAGCAACCATTTCAAAGTGAACATTAGCAAAGTTGACGGCCACTTTGTTCATTACAGCGTATGTTCTATCTCTCCTGTGATACTATTTTGATTGTAGTCCCTACCATGATTACGTGACTGGCTTACAATACATTGGTATACAAATGTCAGGTCAATATATCTTATGAAGATGGTAGTCCTGTTGAAGCAAAAGGTATTGGGAGGAAAGTGATTGACAGGGTGAAAGAGACGTATGTCTCTGAGTTGGATGGCAAAGATTTCGCTTATGATGGGAAGAAGAGCTTGTTTACTGTTGGTCCACTCCCAAACAACAAGCTGGAATTTGATGTTCTTCTGGAGAATGTTGTGTCTGCCAGGTAAAATATGTGTGTTTCACACAAATTGTTGCTTTGGTTTACTTTAGAATGAGCTGATTGCTGTTCTTTATACAGAACTAAGGAGAACCGTAGCGCTGATCACGAAAACACGAATGATGCCGATAGGAAGAGGATCAGAAGACCCTTTCAGTCCAAAACGTTCAAAGTAGTGCTAAGCTATGCTTCAAACATTCAAATCCAGGCAATTACTAATGTCGTCAGGGGAGAAGACAATCAAAATACTCAAGATGCTTTGAGAGTATTGGATATTATTCTGAGGCAGCGTACTGCGAAACAGTAAGTTCAATAACGATTAGCGACATTATAGTTATTAGAGCCTACTCTTGTAATTTGTGCCCTCTGTAACTGGATTTTCTTGTTTGTGCAGGGGTTGTCTTTTGGTTCGACAGTCATTCTTCCACAACAATCCCAAAACTTTGCGAGTGTTGGTGGTGGGGTGTCAAGCTGCCGAGGCTTTCATTCCAGCTTTAGAGGGACTAAAGCTGGCGTGTCTTTGAATATGGGTGAGTCATTTGCTACATCCATTTGCTTTTTTTGTACACTTTTCTTTTAGTTCATGTTATGATTCATACTCATCCTATTTGATCTTGTTTAGATGTATCAACAACTATGATACTTGAGCCAGGTCCTGTGGTGGATTTCCTTGTTGCTAACCAAAATGTTAAGGACATATATTATATTGATTGGGTGAAGGTAATATTGTTTTATTCTCATAAGTGATCTTATTTTGCGTTCAAGTGGCACTTTATTTAAATCTAGATTTCTCCTTTTATGGGTTTAGGCAAAGAGGATGCTCAAAAGCCTGAGGATAAAGACAACCACATCAAATAACGAACAGAAAATTACCGGCTTGAGTGATTGTTCTTGCAGAGAACTGAAGTATGTAATTTCAGTTGCTGCACTATTTGGAAATTCTAGTTTGGTTTCCTAACTTATATACTTTCACTCGGATATGGCTGACATTATCTTCTTGCTGCTCTAGGTTCACTCTTAAGAAAAGAGGCAGCAATGATAAAAGTGGTGCTGTGGAAGAAACTGAAATGACAGTCTATGACTACTATTTGAACATCCGCAAGATAAAGCTGTGCTACTCAGCAGATTTTCCATGTATCAATGTTGGAAAACCTAAGCGTCCCACTTACATCCCTCTAGAGGTGATTAGCTTGTCTGATTGTTGTAGACAATGATCTGTTTTACTTATTTCATAATGATGTAATTTATTCACATGGAGTTCTCTTCTCTATGCAGCTTTGTCAGCTTGTCTCCCTTCAGCGCTATACTAAGGCTTTATCTAACCTCCAGAGAGCTTCTCTTGTTGAGAAGTCTAGACAAAACCCACAAGAAAAGATGAAAATTTTGAGTAATGTAAAGGCCTTCATTTTCTACTCTGCTAATGCTGTTATATTATTATTGTTTTTACATCAGTTTTTTGTGGATTACAGGCTCTAAGATTCACTAACTATGATTCTGACCCAATGCTTGGTACCATCGGTGTCTCTATTAGTAGAGACTTTGTCAAGATTGAGGGTCGTGTTTTGCCTCCTCCCAAGGTTTGTGATACACTCCCCTGTTTAAATTTTCTGAGATATGGGTAGATTTTATCTATATGACATTGTTTTATTTGTTTTCAGCTGAAAGTTGGAAATGAAGAGGACCTCTTTCCACGGGATGGTCGTTGGAATTTCAACAACAAGGTTATGCTTTTTCAATTGCTTGGAAGCATTGGTTGTAGTTTTCCCCCTTTTGTCTCATGTAATTTGCTTTTGTAGAAACTTCTAGAGCCTGCAAAGATTGAAAACTGGGCCGTCGTAAATTTTTCTGCTCGCTGTGATCCTAAGGCAATTGTCAATGATTTAAGGAAAGTTTGTCAGATGAAGGGCGTTGTAAGTAAATAATTGATATCAAAATGATTTCTATTTTCAGGTTTTGCTTCTTGTATTTAAGTCTATGCTTAGATAGTCAATTGAATCATTAACTCTTTCTGTCATATCTCCTTAGCCTATAGATCCTCCATTTTATATCTTTGAGGAGAGCCCAGAGTTCAGAAGAGCCCCACCAATTGTGAGAGTGGAGAAGATCTACGAGGTGATGAAATCTAAGATCAGTGATGCTCCTCGGTTCCTTCTATGCTTGCTGCCTGAGAGGAAAAAACTCTGAGATTTATGGTAATTGCTATTTCTATTTTCATCAGTTTGTTTCATTTATCAGAATTCAGAAGTTTGTATTCATGTCTTCCTACTTTTCAGGTCCATGGAAAAAGAAGAGTCTAGCAGAATTTGAAATTGTGACCCAGTGTATTGCTCCTACTAGGGTCAATGATCAATATCTCACCAATGTGCTATTGAAGATTAATGCAAAGGTATTATATATAATATGCAATGTTAAGTTTTACAGGATCTATATCTTAACTTTTGATTATTTTTAACAGCTTGGCGGTCTGAACTCTATCTTATCTGTCGAGCGTACCCCTGCCATGCCTTTAGTGTCTAAAGTCCCCACTATGATTCTTGGAATGGATGTATCACATGGGTCTCCTGGGCGCTCTGATGTACCTTCCATTGCTGCGGTAATATAATTTTTCATACTTTGTCCGTTAATGTACTTTAACTGGCTAAATGTTTATTTTATATTCCTTTCATGTTGTATTTTGTAGGTTGTAAACTCACGGGAATGGCCATTGATATCTCGCTATAGTGCATGGGTTAGGACCCAATCTCCTAAAGTAGAAATGATAGATAATTTGTTTAAGCCTGTATCTGACACCGAAGACCAGGGAATCATAAGGTGAGATACTCGCATTTCAAGGAGTGAGCACTTTGTTTTTGCAATGGTTTCCTAATTCTAGTACTTGATGGGTGATTGTCTATAATTTATTTTACTCTCAACCTGTCAGTAACTTCAATTTGCTATATTTTCTTTGGTTTCAGTAAGCTTGTGTGGGATTTCTACAAGAGTTCTGGAGATAGGAAGCCTGAGCAGATAATCATCTTCAGGCATGTTACATTATTTTCGCTATTTTCTGTAGCTGCGTATTCTTGCAAAATTTTATTTTAATCTATAGGAGTGTTGCAGGGATGGTGTGAGTGAATCTCAATTCAGCCAAGTCCTGAACATTGAATTGGCCCAAATCATTGAGGTTCATTGCTTTGGTCTTTCACCATCCTTTTCCTCATTACACCCTTTTGAACATTGCCTTTCCTTCGTCACACTTTTGATGCCATGCATTGTTTTCTCTAAAATTTGTAGGCTTGCAAGTTCCGTGATGATTCGTGGAATCCAAAGTTTGTTTTGATTGTGGCACAGAAGAACCACCACACCAAGTTCTTCCAACCCGACTCTCCTCAGAATGTTCCGCCTGGTATCGATATGACTATTCTAATCTCCTGCTTCCTGATTTTTCATTCTTCCAAACAGCAACTGTTGTTATATTTTCACCTCCCTTTGTAGGAACTATAATAGACAGCCAAGTCTGCCACCCGCGGAACAATGACTTCTACCTATGTGCACATCCTGGCAGGATTGTGAGAATCATCAAACCTCTAGTCTTTTCCGCTGCTCAGCTATCAATGATCGAATTGTAATTCTTATATAGGTTTTATATTTGGAACCTGTGACAGGGTACCACCCGGCCCACACACTACCACATCCTCCATGATGAGATAGGCATTTCAGCAGATGATATGCAGGAGCTGGTTCACAACCTTTCATATGTGTAAGTGGAAAACTTCGTGTTCCTCCTTCGTCTTCATTCTTTTATTCCCCAGCAATGCATTGTACTTTTACTGTAACTTTTGCGGAATATGTTTGTTGATTCGCAGTTACCAAAAGAGCACCACAGCCGTATCTGTTGGTAAGAACGATTCCTTCACATTTTACCTACCTTGTGTTCATTGATCTTATATATATCCTTTTCCCATTGCAGTTTCCCCAATCCGCTACGCACATCTAGCAGCTGCACAGATGGGCCAGTGGGTGAAGTTCGACGACACGTCTGAAACTTCATCCAGCCATGGCGAGATGACAGCCCCCGGTGCTGCCCCAGTTCCGCAGCTCCCACCACTGCACAAAGATGTGGCCACTTCCATGTTCTTTTGCTGATAAATCTCAACTTTTCGCCGGGTTTCTTAAATCTGAATACCGAGTCCTCCGACTACTTGTTTATCGTTCTTGCTTTGAACTAGCTTAAGCCCTTACGTTTTGGTTCAAAACTTGTTGTTCAGTTGGTGATATTTTTGGAGTTTATGTGGCCTTGGACTTGGATCACCAGTACCACAGTAAGTTTTTTCCTGTGAAATTTATATGACTTTGGCTGATCTAAACTAAGATTAAGGAATTATGCAAAAGGGCATGCGACTCAATTCTTGTTGCGATTATTTTTTGGTTGTTTTATAACTTTGATGATGAAGCCCTTGCAAAATCCAACTTCACAATATCTTTATAATGACAGTCCCGTGATGATACATTCTCTTCATCTGATTAATTTGCAATCTCTTATAAGATCGATCAAAATTCAACAAGGCTAATCTTTAAGAGCAGAAGTGGTTTTTGTTAAGAAATAAGTTGGTGGAAAACCAAACTTTAATCATTATCATTAATAACTATTTATAGGAGATTACATGAGATTGAGATAGAATGAAATCCAAACCGTATCTCCTGATTATCCTAACAACAATATCTAATATATTTTAATATATATCTTAATAGTTTTTTCATACACAAACGGGTCGAAGCGTATTAGCATACGACGTGAACTTGAGATCGCCATCCAAATGACCAAGCGTATGCTCTCCAACCACCTCCAACCTCCCACGGTTCTCCCCCTCCATCACATACACATAAACTCGGGATTTCGTCGCAACCAACAAACCTCTCCCACTCGCAACGCCGATGCCCTTCACTTCCCCCTCTTGATCATCCAGCCCCATCTCCTCCTCCGTCGTCCTCTCCATCACCCTCCTCCACGACTCCGAACACCTGAAACCGCCACACTCGTCCAACACCCACACTTGGAACACCCCCATTAACCACCTCACCAAACATATCCCAGTGTCGTTCCACTTGAATATCCACAATGTGTTGTAGCTCCTACAACCGCGATCCTCGTCCATGTCCGGCAACTTGATGCTCCTCCATAGCCGCTTCTTTCGGATGTCAAACGCAACTATATTATTGCAAGGGCCCTGGCTATTGCCGTCGCACAAGTAGTGCACCACGAGCCCTTCGGTAGCCTTCGAGTAAACCGCAACTGGCATATCATAGCGCAACTTCAGCCTATTTATACCGACATCGCAAAGCTCCTCCTCCCATTTGCCATTAGCGTATATGAGGAGGTGGCGCCGCCATCTCGGGTTGGGTTGGATCACGACCAAGAGTGCAATGTTGTAGTCGTTAGGGAATGATGAGTTGGTCGTGTTTCCGGAGCAGCATTCGATCAACGAGTTATACCCGAATTGGCCGTCTTGAAGCAGGATGTCGTAGCCCGTGGGGATGGGAAGTGAAGCCAGTGCCCCCGTTGCGGGGTTAAACACCGAGAATTCGACGTCAGAGCTCGAGCATGTAGCGGAGAGGATGACAAACCTGCTCTTGCGGACGAGGAGGAGGAGGCCGTTGCTAGAGGCAACAATGCTCCCGCGATGGAGGATGGAGTCGAGGGATTCGGGTCGGATTCCAGATGACAAACCTGCTCTTGCTAGAGGATGTTGTGTCTGGCAGGTAAAACATGTGTGTTTCACACAAACTGTTAAGTTGGTTTACTTTAGAATGAGCTAGGTTCTGACCATTTCCTTTTGTATTCATTGCTTTATTTTTGTGCCTGCTTGAGAGCTGATTGCTGTTCTTTATGCAGAACTAAGGAGAACCGTAGCCCTGATCAGGAAGACACAAATGATGCCGATAGGAAGAGGATCAGAAGACCCATCCAGTCCAAAACATTCAAAGTAGTGCTAAGCTATGCTGCAAGGATTCCAATCCATGCAATTGCTAATGCCATCAGTGGAGAAGAAAATCAAAATACTCAAGAGGCTTTACGAGTATTGGACATTATTCTGAGGCAGCATACTGCAAAACAGTAAGTTCGATAACGATTAGTGACATTACAGTTATTAGAGCCTACCTTTATATTTTCTACTCTCTATAACTGGATTTTGATGCCTGCGCAGGGGTTGTCTTTTGGTTCGACAGTCATTCTTCCACAATGATCCGGAAAACTTTAAGAGTGTTGGTGGTGGGGTGTCAAGCTGCCGAGGTTTTCATTCCAGCTTTAGAGGGACTCAAGCTGGCCTGTCTTTGAATATGGGTGAGTCATTTGCTACATCCATTTGCTTTTTGTACACTTTTCTTTTAGTTCATGTTATGATTCATACTCATCCTATTTGATCTTGTTTAGATGTGTCAACAACTATGATACTTAAGCCAGGTCCTGTGGTGGATTTCCTTATTGCTAACCAAAATGTTAAGGACCCATTTTCTATTGACTGGGTGAAGGTAATATTATTTTGTGCTCATAAATGATTTCAGTCTGCGTTCAAGTGACACTGAACTGAAATCTGGATTTCCCCTCTTATGTTTTAGGCAAAGAGAATGCTAAAAAACATGAGGATAAAGACAGCCACATCCAATAAACAACAGAAAATTACCGGCTTGAGTGATGGTCCTTGCACAGAACTGAAGTATGTATTTTCAGTTACTGCACTTTTGGAAATTCTATTTTGGTTTCCTAACTTGTATTCTTTCACTTTCGGATATGCCTTACATTATCTTTTTGCGATTCTAGATTCACTCTTAAGAAAAGAGGCAGCAATGATAAAAGCGGTGCTGTGGAAGAAATTGAAATGACAGTCTATGATTACTATGTGAACATCCGCAAGATAAAGCTGGGCTACTCAGCAGATTTGCCATGTATCAATGTTGGAAAACCTAAGCATCCCGTTTTCATCCCTCTAGAGGTGATTAGCTTGTCTGATTGTTGTAGACAATAATCTGTTACTTATTTCATATATTCACATGGATTTCTCTTCTCTATGCAGCTTTGTGAGCTTGTCTCTCTTCAGCGCTATACTAAGGCTTTATCTAACCTCCAGAGAGCTTCTCTTGTTGAGCAGTCTAGACAAAACCCACAAGAAAGGATGAAAACTTTGTGTAATGTAAATGCCTTCATTATCTACTCTGCTAATGCTGTTATAGTTTTCTTATTGTTTTTACATCAGTTTTTTGTGGATAACAGGCTCTAAGCGTCACTAATTATGATTCTGACCCAATGCTTGGTACCTGCGGTGTCTCTATAAGTAGAGACTTTGTCCAGATTGAGGGTCGTGTTTTGCCTACCCCCAAGGTTTGTGATACACCTGTTTAAATTTTCTGATGTATGTGTAGGTTTTCTCTAAATGACATTTTTTGATTTATTTTCAGTTGAAAGTTGGAAATGGAGAGGACCTCTTTCCACGGGATGGTCGCTGGAATTTCAACAACAAGGTTATGCTTTTTCAATTGCTTGGAAGCGTTGGTGGTAGTTTTCCCCTTCTTTTGTCTCATGCAATTTGCTTTTGTAGAAACTTGTACAACCTGCAAAGATTGAAAGATGGGCTGTTGTGAATTTTTCTGCTCGCTGTGATCCCAAGGCAATTGTGAGGGATTTAATGAAAGTTTGTCAGATGAAGGGCGTTGTAAGTAAAGCATTGATATCAAAATGATTTCTATTTTTAGCTTTTGCTTCTTGTATTTAAGACATTTTAAGTTATGCTTAGATAGTTGATTCATTTGATTGCATCACTAACTCTTCTGTCATATCTACTTAGCCCATAGATCCTCCATTTGATATCTTTGAGGAGAGCCCACAGTTCAGAAGAGCCCCACCTATTGTCAGAGTGGAGAAGATGTACGAGGTGATAAAATCTAAGGAAACTGATGCTCCTCGGTTCCTTCTATGCTTGCTGCCTGAGAGGAAAAACTCTGAGATTTATGGTAATTGCTCTTATTTTCATCAGTTTGTTTCATTTATCAGAATTCAGAAGTTTGTATTTATGTCTTCCCAATTTTCAGGTCCATGGAAAAAGAAGAGTCTAGCAGACTTTGGAATTGTGACCCAGTGTATTGCTCCTACTAGGGTCAATGATCAATACCTCACCAATGTGCTTTTGAAGATTAATGCAAAGGTATTATATATAATATGCAATGTTGAGTTTTACAGGATCAATATCTTAACTTTTGATTATTTTTAACAGCTTGGCGGTCTGAACTCTATCCTATCTCTTGAGCGTACCCCTGCGATGCCTTTAGTGTCTAAAGTCCCCACTATGATTCTTGGAATGGATGTATCACATGGGTCTCCTGGGCGCTCTGATGTACCTTCCATTGCTGCGGTAATATAATTTTTCATACTTTGTCCGTTAATGTACTTTAACTGGCTAAATGTTTATTTTATATTCCTTTCATGTTGTATTAATTTTGCAGGTTGTAAACTCACGGGAATGGCCATTGATTTCTCGCTATAGAGCATGTGTTAGGACCCAATCTCCTAAGGTAGAAATGATAGATAATTTGTTTAAGCGTGTATCTGACACCGAAGACCAGGGAATCGTAAGGTGAGATACTCACTCCCGTGTTAAGGAGTGAGCACTTTGTTTTTGCAATGGTTTCCTAATTCTGTTACGTGATGGGTGATTGTCTATAATTTATGTTATTTCAGTCCTTGGTGGGTGCCTGGGTGGCTGTCTAAGCTTGTGCTTTCCCTCCCTCTCAACCTGAACTTCATTTTGCTATATTTTCCTTGGTTTCAGGGAGCTTTTGCGCGATTTCTACAGGAGTTCTGGAAATAGGAAGCCTGAGCAGATAATCATCTTCAGGCATGTAACATTATTTTCGGTATTTTCTGTAGTTGCATATTCCGGCAAAATTATAATCTATAATAGTTTTGCAGGGATGGTGTGAGTGAATCTCAATTCAACCAAGTCCTGAACATTGAGTTGGCCCAAATCACTGAGATTCATTGCTTCGAGTCTTTGACCATCATTTTCATCATTACTCCCTTTTGAACATTGCCTTTCTGTTTTCACACTTTTGATATATGCCATTGTTTTCTCTAAAATCACAGGCTTGCAAGTTCCTTGATGATTCATGGAATCCGAAGTTTGTTTTGATTGTGGCACAGAAGAACCACCATACCAAGTTCTTCCAACCTGGCTCTCCTCAGAATGTTCCTCCTGGTATCAATATGACTAATCTAATCTAGTAATCTCTCCTGCTTCCTGATTTTTCAGTCTTTCAAGTAGCAACTCTTGTGATATTTTTCCCTCCCTTTGTAGGAACTATAATTGACAGTCAAGTCTGCCACCCGCGGAACAATGACTTCTACCTATGTGCACATGCTAGCAGGATTGTGAGAATCATCAAACCTCTAGTCTTTTCCGCTGCTCAGCTATCAGTGATCTAATTGTAGTTCTTATATATGTTATTATATTTGCTATCTGTGACAGGGTACCACCCGACCCACACACTACCACATCCTCCATGATGAGATAGGCATTTCAGCAGATGATATGCAGGAGCTGGTTCACAACCTTTCATATGTGTAAGTGGGAAACTTCGTGTTCCTCCTTCGTCTTCATTCTTTTAGTCCCCGGCATTGTACAGTTGTACTTATTGTGCCGAAAATCTTTGTTGATTCACAGTTACCAAAAGAGCACCACGGCCATATCTGTTGGTAAGATCAATGTTTCTTCTTCTACATCTTATATGATACTTGTTAGTTATTACCTTCGCATGTGAGCTACCTTCTCCTCTAACACACTTTTTTCGGTCCAACTCGTGCAGTTTCCCCAATCTGCTACGCTCGTTTGGCAGCCGCTCAGATGGGCCAGTGGATGAAGTTCGAGGATACTTCTGAGACATCATCTAGCCATGGCGGGATGACTGCTCCCGGTCCTGCCCCAGTGCCCCAGCTCCCAGTCCTGAATGAAAAGGTATCGAGCTCCATGTTCTTTTGCTAAACGATCGAATACAACCTCTATCGGATCGAAGAACAGGAAGGTGGGTATCTTAACTTTTTTTCAGATTTCGAACTTGAAATGCCATGCCCTCTTGGTACAATTCTTCCTGGTTTATTCTTTGAGCTAGTTTAGCCCTTTAGTTTGGGTGCAAAACTTCTTGGTGAATCGGTAATTTTTTGGCGTTCTACTGTGGCCTACGGCCACCACACATTGGGTTTCATATGATTCGATGGATATCAACGGAAAACTATAAATTTTGGGGCTGGTTTTACTCGATGTTGCATGTCCAAAGTGACCGATCTGGAATGAATATTCATCTGCTTATGGTTTGATTGCTTTGCTCAACTAACAAAAAGGGTCAATGATAAATCTGTTGAGAAATTATGCAAAAGGGAATGCAACTAATTATGTGTAGTAGTTGCACCTTGCAACTTGAGAAACCGACCCGGTCTGCACCACAACGAACTTGATCGACATTCGGAAAAAATGATTTTAAAAAACGGATTTTCAGGCATAGGATACAATAACACCGCCACATGCTCCTCATGCTATTTCATAAAAGATGAATATTTCAGGCATAGGATACAATAGCCCTTTAATTTGATAGTTTTATTACTGGATGGATGAACTGTTAGATTTCGAATACGACCTGAGATCTGACCTAGATCTGCTCAGTGTGAACACAAAATGAGGAAGAAGGTGAACACTGAACAGGGTTTGGACTTTGGAGGGAAGAAAATCTGATTATCTCACTCTTGAGAAAAAAAAAACAATTACAAAATTTCCCTTTAGAGCTAAGCCCAATACATCTAAGAATTAATTTGTCAAACAGGCCATTTTTGGGCCCAAATTGGAAGAGTGTCCACCAAACTAATTAATTTAGGATTTTGTCCATCTCTTCTAAAACAGTACTGCGTGTGCCCCCTTTCACGCTTAGTTTCTTCTACGTCCGTCTCTCGACAGGAGAGTACTTCCTCTGGCTCTCCAACTCCTTGTAGAGGATGATCTTCGATGGTAATCGGCAAGAAGCCGAACGCTATCTCCTTGATCGCCGCCGTCGCAGGAGGAGCAGGGGAGGAGGTCTCTCTCCACCTACATCGTCTCGCTCCGATTCCGCCTCCTCCGTTTCCGATTCCGTCAGACGAAGAGCTCTGATTCCGTCCTATTGGTCTCCGATGAGCACCGCCGAAGACATCTGGGAGCCTACCGATCTCCGAGAGGATCTAGAGCGTCGTCGATCTTCCTCGTCTATTGTTGCCGGTGAATCGGCGTAGGACGGGGACGACGATGCGGTCGTAGATCGGCTTCTTTCAGATCGAAGAGATCAGTCCTCGCGATAGCGGTAGAGATGTCGTTCCTCTGCTTAGCCCTCCTCCTGTTCTCCTCGGTGATTATTCAATTATTCTCACTTTTGATTATTCAATTAAGCTTCACAATTGGCTTCATAATCTGTAAAATTAAGCTTCACAATTGGCTTGTAATGGTGATTATTTAATTATTCTCACTTTTGATTTGCGAAGCCACTAGTCAAACTACACCATTTGAGCTTCTTTCATATTCTCCACTTGTTGTTCTCACAAATATTTTATTTTTGAATTTTTACCACATTGCACAAAATTAATGGATTATCTTGATTTTAGTTGTCTAATTTCTTACATGGTTTGAGTTTGGATATTGACAATTTCAGCAATTTCAGCAATTGCTGAAATTCAAACTGTAGTTTCAACAATTGCTGAAATGCGGACTGCAATGAATTTTGATGTTTCTTACTATAAATCTCCTTTAAAAGCCTCTTAGCTCAATGGTATAAATTTCAGCAAATTTTTTTTGCCTTGCTAAAACTTTTTGTAAAACACTGAAATGCTGAAATTAATTATTTATTAGCAAAATTCGTTATGCTGAAATACTGAAATTAATTATTATAAAAAAAAAGAAATAAAAAAGCAACCACATGCCGTTTTAATCCATGGATGAATGAATGGATCGATGAATCAAAGCGAAGTGGTGTCACATATATAAAATATAATTTCAGCAATTTTTACATTTAATTTCAGCAATTTCTTTATTTTTTCCACATTATTGCATTATATTAAAAATAAAATTTCAGCAATTTTTATAATCAATTAACAATTATATATTGGAAAAATAGAATTTGTGGTTAGTTTGCTATTGTGATTGAGGTTGCTTTGGTGAGAATTTGTGGTTAATTCTTATAAAATTGTACAAGCTACTATATCTTACACACAAGCATATATTTCAGCATTTCAGCATTTCAGCATTTTTCAATATATATAATTATCATCAACACTGAATCTGCTGCAATCTATTTCAGCAAAAAAGAAATGGAATCTGCAATTGTTGCACTGTTAGAATTTACACACAAGCATATATTTCAGCATTTCATTATTTCAGCATTTTTTTTTTAAAAAAAAGCAACTCCGGTTTCAGCAACTTCGGTTTCAGCAACTCCGGTGTCAAAGTGGTGACGCGAAAAAAAAAGAAACTCCGGTTTCAGCATCCCTGGTTTCAGCAACTCCGATTTTAGCAACTTCGGTTTGAACAACGCGTGAAAAAAAAAGAAAAAAAGAAGAAAAAAAAAGCATTTCCGGTTTCAACAACACGGTTTCAGCAACTCCGATATCGAAGCGCTGACGCAAAAAAATAAAAAACTAATTTTAGCAATTGCAACAACAATTTAAGCAACTCCGTTTTCAGCAACCCTGGTTTCAGCAACTCCGATTTCAGCAACTTAGGTTTCAGTAACGCGCGGAAAAAAAAACAAAAAAAACTATTTTCAACAATTTCAGCAACTTCGGTTTCAACAACTTTGGTTTCAGCAACGCGAAAAAAAAAAAAAAACGCTGAAATAGGAGTTGCTAAAATCAAATGTGCTGAAACAGGAGGGGGGCACAGGGGGCGCGCGTGGTGGGGGCAAAGGGGCAAAGGGGGCAAGGGAAGGAAGGTGGACAATTTACCAATTTGGGGGGAAGGGTGGACATTTTACTAATAAAGGCCCTAATTATGGCCTATAACACAATTCCCCCTACATCTAATCTACATCTAATCTGTAACCCATATACAATATAACCCGTATATCTATAGACTATATGCAAGTAATCAGATACTAATACCATGCGCGACCATGAGTTTTTATTACCTTATAGATAGACCTGTCAAAGTACAACCCGATCCGGAAAACCCAATCTGAATGACCCGATTGACAGGCCTACTTATAGGTCTTAAGACTTGTTTGATATCCATTTTTTAGAATCAAAATCGGGAATCGTAATGGATGATTCCCGATTTAAGTGTTTGGTATGATCAAAACTTGAAATCGTAATGCTTCCCGGGAATCATCAATTCCCAATTTTGTAGCTCATTTCATTCCTATCAAAATATTTGGTGATCCTCCATTTCCAATTTTGTAGTTCATTATTATTATTATTATTATTATTATTATTATTATTATTATTATTATTATTATTATTATTATTATTATTATTATTATTATTATTGTTATTATTGTTATTATTGTTATTATTGTTATTATTTAATATATATTATATTATATTAATAATAATATATTTCTATTAATATTATTATTTTTTATCAATATTTTATTATTTTATATGTATTAGTTTTATATTATTATTAATTATATTGTATTATATTTATACTTATATTATAATTATCAATATTTTATTATTTAAGGTATGTGTTATATTATATTTTTATTTTTAATAATAATAATATATTTCTATTAATATTGTTACTTTTATCACTATTATTATTATTATTATTATTATTATTATTATTATTATTATTATTATTATTATTTCAGGAATGGTTCATTCCGACAGCATACCAAACAACCAGTTCCAGTAATGAATCATTACGATTTTCTGATTCCATTCCCATTCTGATTCCAGCATTCATACCAAACGTGGCCTTAAAAGGTAAACCCATGGTTACAAGGGAAACCTTAAGGGAAGAGGTTGGAAGGGGTTACCTCTTTCTACCAAGGTAACCTCTTCCCTTTTATTTTTATCTTCTCTTTTTCTTTTTAAATACACAAGTGGTCCACTATATCTTATTCACATTTATTTAGTATATTAACAACTCAAATGTATTAATAATATATATTTTTATGATTTTAATATATAAATTATACTATTAATTTTATTTTATTTTTCTTCATAATTTGAGTATAATTTTTTTCCATATATACCCATCTTCCATCTTGAGCTATAGTATTTTACACTTCTTTTTTCATATTCTATTTTCATAAACTATGGATCACAATCATCCAAATACCTCACCCATCTCGAGCATCCATTTGGATCCAAATATTGTCAATAATCCTCAATTTCAAATGATGTTACAAATGTTTAACAATCGTCCAAGACCCGAATACCCAAACTATAATCCAAAAATACATCAATTTGCTAGAAAAATCCTACAAATATGTATAATCCTACAAATATGAATACCTAAACTATAATCCAAATATACATCCAAGACCCGGGCGATATGAAGATCGAAATCTAAGCAACTATATAGCTATGCGGGATGAGCTTCAGGATAGATAAACTCACATATATTTGAAGAATGATTTGGTTGAACACGTGTGGAACCATTTCCATCGCTCCGATCCGATTTGAGTCGTTATGAAATTAAGTTGTTATTTACCTCTAATGTAATGCTATTATTTTTATTATTTTTCATCTATATGAAATAAAAAAGAAGAGGTAGAAAAAATCTATATAAAATACTAAAACAGAGGCCTGAAACGGGCTCTGGTGCGATCTCACGTCCACGAAATTTTCTGGATTAAAGCGGGATTATTTTTGCTTACGTGGCATTTTTTGGATTAAAGTGGTATTATATTTATGGCCCACATCAATTAATAAATTAATATAGTTAGCTAAAAACTTATCTTTTTAGATCAATAATCTATCCAATATAACTTGAATTAGTTGTTATACATATTTATTATTTTCATGCTTTTGTTAATAAACTATATTATTTATTATTTTAAAAGATGAAGAAGGAATATTTGGTACGTTATTCTACCTTTTATATCAAATTGAATATAATATATTTATATATAGTTTTATTTTTGTGAGCCACGTCAATTTGATTTTATTTTTTTAAGCCACGTCAATTAATTATCTAATATAATATTTTAATATAATTAATATAATAAAATATAATTTATTAACAAAACGCGCAACCGCGCGGGTAACAAATACTAGTAGAAAATAATTTAGAGCAATATACACAACTGTGAGGTGTCCTTTAAAGAAGAGGTAGAAAAAATAGAAAATAATTTAGAGAAAAAAATATGTGAGGTGTCAAATTAGGATAAGGGGATAAAAATAAAAAAGGAAAAGAGATAACTTCATGGTTGCTCATGCTTTAATACCCCTCAAGACGGAAGTGGGGATTAGAAACTTTGGTCTTGCACAATAAGGGACGAAGATGACAACCAGGGATATTTTTAGTTAAGAAATCAGCAAGTTGTGCGTGGGAGGGAATGTGATTCAATGAAATCAGGCCCTCAAGCAATTTTTCTCGAGCCTAATGATAATCAATTTCGATGTGTTTCATTCACTTGTGGTAAACTGGGTTTCGAGCAATATACACAACTGTTTGATTGTCACATTTCATGGGGACAGGAGTGATCCCAGCAATATCGAGCTCACTCAATAGTCGAGTAAGCCAAGCTATCTTAGTGAAAACATGTCGAAGTGATCGATACTCTGCTTTGGCTGAGGATAACGAGGCACTCTGTTGTTTCTTAGACTTCCATGAAAGAAGACATGAGCTCAGAAACACAACATATTCACTATTATACTATCAAGAGAGAGGACAACTAGCCCAATCTGCATCACAATAGGCTCGAAGATTGAGAGTTGGTGATTTAGCCAGAAAAAGACTTGTAGAAGTGGTACTCTTGGGTATCTCAGAACATGATGGGCAACCTCCATGTGAGGAACACGAGGAGCCTGAAGAAACCGGCCAAGGAATTGAATTGTAAACGCAAGATCTGGTCGAGTATGCACCATAAAATTGAGCTTTCCAATGAGACGCATGGACACAGTTGGATCATCAAGAAGAAGACCATTTGCGGGAGTAAGCTGGAGGTGTGGTTCAAGAGGGCTAACCACAAGACTGTCATGACAAGGAAAGTCCAGAAAGATCTCATTAATAAACTTTTGTTGACTTAACAACAAGCCATTCTCGACCTTGATGAACTCAATTCCTAGGAAAAAACTTAGAGACCCGAGATCCTTTATGCGGAATGCAACATCAAGGAAAGCTTTAAGATTGATCATTTCATTGGTGTCATTCTCAGTGAGGAGGATATCATCAACATAAATAGTAACAAATGTGACTAGACCTTGCCTCTTTCTAAAGAAGAGCGAGTAATCATTCTTGGATTGGGCATATCCTCGACGACAAATAGCAGAGGAGAGCAGGGAGTACCACTGCCTCGACGCTTTCTTGAGCCCGTAAAGAGACTTCTTGAGTCAACAAGCATAATTTTCACCATTTCACAACAAAGCCTGGAGGGATCTTCATGTAGAACTCCTCATCGAGATGCCCATGAAGAAACACGATATTTACAACAAGCTGCAAAACCTCCCAATTTCTCTGTAAAGCAATTGTAACTAAAGATCTAATGGCGGTCATCTTTATAACTGGCGGAAAGATCTCATTATAGTCCACTCCTTCCTTCCGATTGAACCCTTTAACAAAAAAGACTAGTCTTGTACCTCTCAATGCTCCCATCAACCTTCCTCTTGACCTTATAAACCCATTTACAGCCTATAGAACACTTTCCCTTTGGAAGTTGAACCACGTCCTAGGTATTGTTAGCACCTGCGATGCCTTGAATTCTTCTTGTATTGCAGTTTGCCAAACAAAATATTCACAATCCTCACCAAAAGTTAATGGCTCATGATCAGGATGCACATCAGCAGGTGCATTAATAGATGGGAAAGAACAACTAGAATTGATGGTATGGAAGCAAAAAGCCAAATTGGAATAGTGGGAACAAACATAATCCGAGAGATATGCCGGAGGATGATAATTTTTGGAGGATCTTTGAGGAGCCTCAGCTGCAGAAGGTATTATATGAGGAACTTACATAGAATCATCATCACTAGCAAAAAATATATGTGGATCAGGAGGAGTGAAGGCAAAACTTGGAGAATCAGAAGGAAGAAAGCATGAGGAAGACTTATATGGAAACACATTTTCATGAAATACCACGTCCCTGGGCACAACAACCTTCTGGGTTACAAGGTTTAAAACTTTGTACTCTTCTTGCTTCTGGGGTAACCAAGTAAAACACAAAGAGAAGCTCTTGCTGAAAACTTGTCATGCCCATGCTGCAGAGTAGAGACAAAGCAAAGGCATCCAAAGCAGAGCAAATAGTCATATGTAGGAGTCTGTTGATACAGAGCTTCAAATGGTGACTTCATTTGCAAGAGCTTGCTCGGCAACTTGTTGATGATATGGACAGATGTGATAAAACCTTTTCTCCAAAACCTCTTGGGCAGATCTGATTCGAAAATAAGGCCTTTAGCTACCTCCAAAATGTGCCTATGATTGCGCTCTACAACCCTATTCTGCTGGAATGTAGCAGCACAAGAACTTTGCTGAAGAATCCCATGATCTAGGTACTGAGTGTGCTCTCTTCCACCACCCAGCTCCAAGGCATTATCAGTCCTAATGGCCTTAATCTGTTTCCCAAATTTTCTTTCAACAAAGACAAAAAACTGCTTCATAGTAGTGAATGCAACAACTTTGCTGGGAAATAATTGAACCCAGGTTGTGCGAGTATAATCATCCACCATGGTTAAAAAAATATGTGCAATTATCAAAGGTAGGCACATGATATGGACCCCAGACATCCACTTGTACCAAATCAAATGCACTCAAAGTTTTGACATTACTCAAAGTAAAAGGAAGTCGTGCTTGTCTTGATCTAACACACAGAGAGCATGATTTCAAGTCTTCAACACATTTATTACTCAAGTCAAGAGAAGGCATAGCCTGAAGTTTATGATCGAGGAGGTAAGTGACCAAGCCTTTTATTTACAACAAAACGAGAATGAGTAGTTACCTAATCCTTAGCAAAAAATCCCAGCAAAAAGAGGTCCCCAATGAGATCACCAATCTTTATAGGGCTCTTCATAGAATGAGCCTGCAAGTAATAACCACTCACAGTGAATATATGCCAGTTGCACTTGACGTTTTAGTTAGACCAGGGTCCCGAACCGCACCGCTCTGATACCATGATGAATCCCGGTGGGCCATATAACGTAGGGGGTCCACACGTCCGAGCGCATCATGCGCACCCAAGCCGAGCACATAAGACCAGCGGGGTTCCATCCTAAAACCAATTGGCAATAGGAGAAGTAACCCACTGACTTATATGCAAGGCCCGTGGTTCCGTATTTTTCGATGTGGAACAATCATCCACACATCACAACACTAGATCACTACACATGTGGCCACTTGCTCCACTATCAATAATCCAAACCCTTCTATCAAGAACTTGTTTAGACAAAGTAGTACTTGAAAACCCTACAAAATCATCAACAGTCGCCAGTCGATTCTTTATTGTAAGGAGAGGCACTCGTAATCTGCAACAAAGCAACTAACTGAGCAATTTGATCACTAGTAAACTCAGGATTCGGAGGCTGATCGACTGAACCAGCAAATTTTCTATTTGTGCTCTCCCTTTTGTCTTTGTTCTCAGTATACCCTTGAGGAAACCCAATGATAAAGAAACACCAATCAACAGTGTGGTTCGTTTTCTTACAATTAGTGCAGAAGAGCGACTTCCTCTCAGATTTTACCTTATTAGCTCCACCTCTATCAAAATTTCCTTTGGTACCCCTAGAGGATTGTGATCCTGTAGATCCAGTACCAGAACCAGCCCCAAAACCAGATTCAGATCCTTTAGCACCATTGTGAGACTGTTGAGACTTAACATGCATAGAAACTCCTTCGGTGTGCACAGATCCAGCACTGGAATTGCCTTCCCTCTGGTTTTCTTCTTCCAAGAGAAAGAAATACATAAGATCCACATCAGGAATAGGATCCATCATCAGATCATTCCTCTTACTGTTGTATAGGACTCATTTAGTCCCATCAATAACCGCACAATTCTCTGATGTTCTTCATACTTCAATTCCTGTTGTATGGCGTGCAGCTGAGTACCTCCAATTTTGTTAAATCACGAATCCAACTACCTCCAAATTCCCTGAGCCATATCGTTGTATATAATTAACACTTCTGCGGATTTCTGGACTAAGGCTATTGGTTATCCAGAAAATCACCATATCGTTGCATCTCTCTCAGCTTCTGAGCTTTGGAGAATCTGCACTTGGCTTCGAAATGGTTCCGTTTATAAAACCGACTTTGTTTTTGGTAGAGAGCGCAATTCGAATGGATTCGCGCCCCTTACCAAAACCTTTGCCATCAAAAGATGGAGTAGCAAGGATCATACCAAGATTATTACTTGGATGTATGTAATCGGGATCACTAGAATCGATTCGAGATTGATCTTCTGCCATAGCAACAAAAGAGGAAGCGGAGTCGGAAAGGAAAATGAAGAAAGAAGAACAACGAAACTAGATAACTAACTCAGATCGCAAGATCGCAACTCTGATAACAGGTTGGATTTCGAATACGACATGATATTTGGGCTCATTGTGAACACAAAATGAGGAAGAAGGTGAACAACATTTGTAGGGAAGAAAATCTAATTATTTCACTCTTGAGAAAAAACAATTACAAAATTACCCTATTTAGAGCATGTCAATAATTATTTCTCTCTCGATCTAATTATTTCTCTCTCGATTCAATTCGGTAAAAGGTTTCCCATGTCATCCTCCTTTGTCGTCCCTCTCACCCCTACTTTGTCCTTGTAAGCCTCTATTGTCGACGGAAAGCTTTGGCGTTGATGGATCTATTTTATAAATTTTTAGTTAAAAAATTAAGGCTAATTTCTTGACCTTGTTGATCCTTCTTTTATCTTCTATTGTGAATTTTTAGTTCAAAAATCAGTAAAAGCTATAATTGAGATTGATTTCTTGACCAAGGGAAGCTTTGATGTAGATTGATCTAGTTTGTGTTTTCTGGGAAGCTCTTGCTGCCTCTTTTGTGAAATGGAGAAGCCTTAATTTGTTGTCAATAACCTTGTACTCGATGTGTGCTTGATCATGGTATAGCACGCACATGCAAAAAAAAAAACTCATTGATCTCTTTGGATTGATCATCATCGAATTGCAACCTTTTCTCGACTTTGGAACACGGATTAAAGAGGAGGATATCTCCGGGAGGCCTATAGAGAGCAACCAAATTGTTGCCCCTCGACAAAGAAGTCGCGCAATGAGTATGAAAAGGGCGTCTCTCAAGCGATTCAGATGTCGCAAAACACGTTTCCCCATTGTTGGATACATTCTTTAAAGCTTCATTAAGGAATATCATATCCCATGGCAATGGGTAGCGCAATCGGGTGTATCGTGCACCAACATTCCATCAAGAGGCTTGTAGGGTGATTTCGGATGGAGTTAGGGTTATAATTTGATATGAACAAGGGATCAGATATAAGACAATACCGTTGCTTGCACACACGCAAGCATCGCCCAATCGATATAAGAGGAAGTTTATGAAATATCTCAACCCAATCCCAAAGGTTAAGGGGGAGATCAGACACAGGCAACTCAACTTCTTCCATTAGGGTTTGGTGATGCTCTGTTTCAAGGAGTTGTGTGCGCGTTATTCATTAAGAACTAGTTTTGTTACCCACGTTTTTGCGCGTTTTGTTAATAAATTATATTTTATTATATTTATATATTAAAATTAATTTTTATATTAAATTTTATGTGAAAATTAAAATAATTTATTTAAAATTTTTATGGGAAAAGTAGAAATCCTAATGGATCAATTTATAGCATATTTGTATGATTCCTTACTTTATAAAATTAATTAGATTTGTTCAAATACGGCTATTATTTATTTTATCAAAACTAATTAGATTTATATTTTATCAAAACTAATGGTATATATTAAAAACTAATTAGATTTATTTTAATAAATCACAAAATATTATCAAAATATAACTAATTAAGATATGATAGTAACTTATTAATTAATGTAATATTGGATAGATTATCAAAACTAAAAAGGTAAGTTTTCTAACTAATTAAGATATAAGGTTGAATATTTATAGAATAAGTGGGATCCTTAATTGGGATGACAAAATTATATTGGCTTATTAATTGATGTGGCTAAAAAAGATAACACCATATTAATCCAGCATATGACACGTATGCGAATTGCTTCAGAATATGATACGTATACGAATCACACCAGAGCCCATTTCATGTCTCTATTTTAGTATTTTATATAGATATAGATTGAAACCCTAAAAATCGGTAGAGCAATAATTTGTTTTTTTACACTTGTTTTTATCAAGTGATGAGATGTAGTTATTGATGGATGCATATCTTCTATAAACATTACAAAAAAACAAAATAAAAAAAAAGATTAAACGTAGTGGTAATGGGCTTTATAGACCCTTTTTATTGTTTTTTTTAGGTTTATAGATTCCATAATAAATTTTTTAATTATATAGACCTTTTCATATATATATATATATATATATATATATATATATATATATATATATATATATATAGGGTTGGGTTCGGGTGAGAAGCATACTACCGGTGAGAAGAAAAGAAGTAATTTGATTGGTCCACGTGTCCAAAAATAAATTAAAAATACGAGACACGCGTATTCCCCCAATTACTTAGTAACACTCACCCAAATTAATTAGTATAACACCCACACTCTCACACGTAATGCTAATTAATTAGACAATGTACGTACATATGAAAAGTGTTTACATGGACTTTTAAAAATTATTTTTTCGCATTTTCACTTGTTAAAAAAATATAAAAAATATATTTTTGGGTGTATTTTAATTTTATCTACACATAGACACCCACTTTGTATATGTTTTGTTGAAAACAAAATGTGGTTCACAAGCTATAAAGAAGTGGTTCATCAAGTTACCAAGAAGTGATTCAGCCCTTTTACTCTTAGTGGTTCAGCTCTTTTATTCATAATGGTTCAACCCTTTTTACTCTCAGAGGTTTAGCCCTTTTACTCTCACTGAACCACTCTCTATTTAGTCATTGAACCACTCTCTATTTAGTCATTGAACCAATCTCTATTTAGTTACTGAACCACTCTCTATTTAGTCACTGAACCACTCTCTAGTTAGTCAATGAACCACTCTCTATTTAGTCATTGAACCACTCTCTATTTAGTCATTGAACCAATCTCTATTTAGTTACTGAACCACTCTCTATTTAGTCACTGAACCACTCTCTATTTAGTCAATGAACCACTCTCTATTTAGTCTCTGAACCTCTCTATTTAGTCTCTGAACCAATCTCTATTTAGTCACTGAACCACTCTCTATTTAGTCACTGAACCACTCTCTATTTAGTCACTGAACCACTCTTTATTTAGCCCTGAACCAATCTCTATTTAGTCACTGAACCAATCTTTATTTAGTCACTGAACCAATCTTTATTTAGTCACTGAACCAATCTCTATTAAGTCACTGAACCACTCTCTATTTAGTCACTGAACCACTTGGTATTAAAACACTGAACCACTTGGTATCAACCTCTGAACCACTTGGTATAACCCTCAAACAAAGTGAACAGATCGATAAACATCAAAATTTATATATCTCTATACAACATTACTATTTCCCAGAACATATTGATAAGAATCGATTAGCTCATAGTTAATTTGACTAATCCTCCATTAGAATCTACAATTGAAAAAACCACTAATCTCCTTCAAATTACAATTAATCAAAAGCCAAAGCCACCAAATCAGAATTCAACCAGATTATATATTTCTTCATCCAGCTAGCTGCAAGCGGCGATATCGCCCGAAACGGTCATCGGAAACCTTTTCCCGGAGCGATTTATCAATTGAGGAGACGACGGAAGCCTTGCGAAGAAACTGTTGAGCGGAAACTCGTTGAACCGCGCCGCCTCGTCGTCGAAATTGAGCGCATAGCTCATCGGATCGTAACGGAACTCCTGCAAGAGAAAGGGACTGGACTGGAGGGGTCGCCGGAGGGTTGGACGAATTGAATCAAGCAAATCAAATCTAAACACTACCAAATTCCAATCAATATGAAGAGTCAAAAATTCCAATCAAGTCAGATGGCGCGGCGGTGGAGTTGTGGTGTTGCCGAAATCAAGGAGTTGTGAATGAGGAAAAGAGATGCGACTATGCGAGTGAACGAAACAACGGATTAGATAGGAGTGTGGGAAGGAGACGAAGAGGACGCGACAGGGGATACGGGGGCGCATGAGGGTATTTTTTTATAGAAAAAATCATACCTATTTCCACCAATGAGATCACTTCTTTCCTTCTCACCGGATCGACTACTTCTGATCACTTGAACCCTCCCCTATATATATATATATATATATAGGGTTGGGTTCGGGTGAGAAGCACACTACCTGTGAGAAGGAAAGAAGTGATTTGATTGGTCCACGTGTCCAAAAATAAATTAAAAATATGAGACACGCGGATTCCCCCGATTAATTAGTAACACTCACCCAAATTAATTAGTAACATCCTCACTCTCACAGGTAACGCTAATTAATTACACGCGCCAAAACACAAAACTTACTAATTAATTGAAAAAGCTACGTAGACATATAAAAACCTTTACATCCACTTTTAAAATTTATTTTTTGACATTTTCACTTGTTAAAAAAATATAAAAAATATATTTTTGAGTGTAATTTAATTTTATCTACAGATAGACACCCACTTTGTATATGTTTTGTTGAAAAAAAAATTAACAAGAAGTGGTTCAGCCATTTTATCTGTATTGGTTCAACAATTTTATTCATAGTGGTTCAGCCATTTTATTTGTTGTGGTTCAGCAATTTTAGTCATAGTGGTTCAGTCATTTTACTCTTAGTGGTTCAGGCTTTTTCTTTGTATTGGTTAAGCTATTTTACTCATATTGGTTCACCCATTTTATTTCTAATGGTTCATGAAGTTATCAAGAAGTGGTTCATGAAGCTATAAAGAGTCTATTTATTTGATGAACCACTTGGTATAAAAACCCATGAACCACTTAGTATAAAAACTCTGAACCACTTAGTATAAAACTCTGAACCACTTGGTATTAAAACCCTGAACCACTTGGTATTAAAAAAAAAATTTTTAGTCACTGAACCACTCTCTATTTAGTCCCTGAACCAATCTCTATTTAGTCACTGAACCACTCTTTATTTAGTACTGAACCAATCTCTATTTAGTCACTGAACCAATCTCTATTTAGTCACTGAACCACTCTCTATTTAGTCACTAAACTACTCTTTATTTAGTACTGAACCAATCTCTATTTAGTCACTGAACCAATCTCTATTTAGTCACTGAACCAATCTCTATTTAGTCACTGAACCACTCTCTATTTAGTCACTGAACCACTCTTTGTTTAGTACTGAACCAATCTCTATTTAGTCACTGAACCAATCTCTATTTAGTACTGAACCAATCTCTATTAAGTCACTGAACCACTTGGTATAAACCTCTGAACCACTTGATATTAAAACACTGAACCACTTGGTATAAACCTCTGAACCAATTGGTATAAACGTCGTTATAAGGTTGGATTGGATGAGAGCGATATTATTATATACTGATTGATGCATATACATGCTTGGGAAACACACGGTGGATCGATACACTTGCAAAAATTGGAAGGAATTGAATTCGGGGACTATATATAATGCGTATACATTTATATATGATCGATCAATCTTCAGATCAGATCCCTTGCCACCGTTTAGTAACGGGGATGATACGAACGAAGAGAGCTCAGTTGAATGGCGAAAACTCGATGGCTGGGATGCCGGATTGGAGCATAATGGTTGAGCTAGCAAATTGGTTAGTTGAAGGAGGTTGATGCAGCAGCAACATTAGAGAAAGAGAATCCTGATGATGCTGCTTCGGATAAGACTGGGACTACTTATCACTGTCGGATTCTGCCAGTGAAGTTTCCGGAGCCCGATTTATCGAGCTCGCAGAATCAAGGGCTTCACAGCTGCTCGATGGCCTTCCATTGCCGGAAAATCTTAAGTCTCTAGCGCTTCGGCGTCTCGATCTTGACTCTGATGCCTTTCCGACATCGGTGCTTCAGAAGGATGAGGCTTCGTTACTGCTGCGAGACTACATCACCGCCATCGCCGAGGAATTGAGAGGTGAAACTAGTGCTTAACTTGCGAATTCCTTTTTTTGGTTTATGATTTCATTAAATTATATATACTCCGTATCAGGGAGGCAGAGTGGATGGAGGAAGAAAGCTGAAGAGGCAACAGGGCGGATGAAGAGAAATAGAAGAGACTGGAGGCGTGTCAGCTTCTTTTTTATTTTTTTAATTTAGATCCGTATCAGCCAATTACAGAGCTTCTTTCCTTCTCACCGGAAGGGGTGCTTCTCACTTGAACCCAATCCTATATATATATATATACATATATATATAGGCAATAGTTCCAATGAAACAAAGAATACGGTGAAACGGTGAAACGAATGAATATTGTGTTATATTAATATGAATATGGCATTATGTGGATATGAATATGTGAATATTGTGGTGTGTGGATATGAACATTGTGTTATTCACTTTATATTATTTGAATATAAATAATAACATATTCATATTCACACAACATAATATTCATATTTATATATTCATATAACATAATATTCATATTCATATGACCCAATATTCATTCGTTTCACCGTTACACCGTATTATCCGTTTCATTAGAACATTTCCCTATATATATATATATATATATATTTTGTTCCATTTATACTCTTTAATACTTTTTATTTTTTTAAAAGTTAACATCTGTAATAATAAATTTGAAAAATGGGTGCAAAAAAAATCTTCAAATTAAATATAATATATATTATAAGGAAAAAATAGTTTATTATATTCAATCCCTACTAAAATATTTAAGTACGTACATTAAAATTAACAATATTAATTATTGTAACACAATAAATTGTGTATTGTGATACAATATTTCACCTTTATTGTAATACAATATTACTAGCTACCATAGAGATTTCATATTGTAATACAATGAATAATTTAGTCTAATTATTCATGTATTACAATATATACATTTTTTTATTGTAAATATATTGTAATTGATTATTCTAATAGCTTATGTAAATATTACAAACAAAGCTAATGTCAATCAATATATATGTTATGCTTTAAATTAGTGCATACTCGTATTATATGACTGTAGAATTTCAAAAAAAAAATATCTTTAACTATTTTTAAAAATAGCGCCACCCTCTCTCCTCTCCCCTATGGCTCTCCCTCTTTAACTATTTTTATAAATATAAGCTATTTTTTAACAAAATAATAGCTTATATTTTTTTAGGGGAGTGAGAGAGGATTTGTTTATAATTATCTTTAACTATTTTTAAAAATATAAGCTATTATTTTTTTTAAAAAAATATAAGCTATTAGGAGGGGGAGTGAGAGAGAGGATTTGTTACGGGGAAAGGGAGTGAAATGTATGAAAACAAAATAAAAAGGGACAAACAACGAATCTCCTCGGTATATTTTTTTTAATGTTTTTCATCTTTTTTAACCTTTAATCAATATTTAAAAAAAATACAAAGTCGCTGTTTTAGAATTTTTTTTCAAAATATTCAGTACAAAATAAAAATTTACGGATAAATTCACACATTTAAACTATTTACACAAATATTCAAAATTTGCAGATATGTCAGAAAAACGCAGCTTCAGATCGCGTTTTATGTGTTTATCGTCGGAACTGAAAAAAAAATTAAATTTCTTATAAAAACGCGATTTTAAACCGCATTTCTGTCCTAAAACGCGGTTTAAAACCGCGTTTCTTTACCAATTTTATTTCTAAATTTAAAAAAAAACAAAAAAAATATGTAAACGCAGCGTTTTACTAAAAAAAAAAAAAGAAAAGAAGAAGAAGAATGAAACGAAAAAGCTGATGCACGCTGCTTCTTCTTCCGGCGTTCAAGCTTCCTGAGGACGACGAGGAGGGAGATTTTCTATGGAGGTGTGTGTAATGTGTAAGAGATGCATTTAACGCACTGGATTTGGAAGGACTACTCAGTGACGATGGTGGTGGTGGCATGTGGGGTTGGACAGGGAGACAAGGTGGCGCGCATCAGCTTCTTCGTTTCATTCTTCTTCTTCATTTCTTTTTTTTTTAAGTAAAACGCGGCCTCAGGCCGCGTTTTACGTTTACATATTTTTTTTGTTTTTTAAAATTTAGAAATAAAATTGGTAAAGAAACGCGGTTTTAAACCGCGTTTTAGGAAAGAAACGCGGTTTAAAACCGCGTTTTTATAAGAAATTTAATTTTTTTTCCAGTTCCGACGATAAATACCCAATTAACACATAAAACGCGGTCTGAAGCCGCGTTTTTCTGACATACCTGCAAATTTTGAATATTTGTGTAAATAGTTTAAATGTGTGAATTTATTCGTAAATTTTTATTTTTTAATGAATATTTTGAAAAAAAATTCGCTGTTTTAAACGAAGTCGTTTTTTCAAACGTACAACGAATTTATCTTACTTTGGCTAAATCTATATATTTATATAATAATATAATAAAACAGAGGCTTGAAACGGGCTTTGGTGCGATTCGCTTACGTGGAATTTTTTGGATTAAAATGGGGTTATTTTTGCACACGTGTCACATTCTGGATTAAAATGGTATTATCTTTTTTATCGACATCAGTTATTAAGTCAATATAGTTAGGTAAAAACCTTATCTTTTTATATAAAGTAATATATCCAATATAACCTTATATCTTAATTAAAAACTAGATAGATTTATTTTTATAAATATTCAACCTTATATCTTAATCGGGTAGAAAATTTATCTTTTTAGATCAAATAAAATTAATTTAATTAATAAATTGGTTTCATATCTTATCAAATATATATTATCAAACGTAACTAATTAAAACATGATAAAATTTATTGTTTATAATAATATTTCTATAATAAATTGTACTCCGTATCAGATATGTAGGAATAAATTAATTAATGGAGCCTAGGAAATAAAAAAGGGGGCATGATCAATGGCTACTGAATTACGAGTATAACAATTTTAACAAATCCAAGTCAAATTAACCAATTAATAAAAATTTGTATGCTTGAATTCAAGTGCCTATATTCTAAGAAGTTTTTAACTTAATATGTAGTAAACTTTGCCTTGGATAGGTGTAAAAGCATAAAATCGTTAGTTTTTTTTAAATAAACCCTTTTTTATAATCATCAATCAATATCTATATATCTATATAAAATACTAAAACAGAGGCCAGAAACGGTCTCTGGTGCGATCTCGCTTTCACGGAATTTTCTGGATTAAAGCGGGATTATTTTTGCTTACGTGTCATTTTCTGGATTAAAGTGGTATTATATTTTTGAGCCACATCAATTAATAAGTCAATATAATTAGCTAAAAAACTCATCTTTTTAGATCAAATAATCTATCCAATATAACCTTATATCTTAATTAGATAAATCTATATAATATTATATATTTTAATCGTATAATGAAGATAAGGATATTTACCACAAATACGTATCTTTCATATTATTATTAACAATTTGTTTTAGTACGTATTTATACGGAGTAGTCCTTAACAAAAGTTTGTTTTATATATTTTAGTAATAGTATAATAGTTGGTATTTATTAGTATGAGGATTTCAAATATATAATTGTATATATTTCAAATACGTAATAATACGGTATTTTTATGTTTATGGGTAATAAGGGTATTTACCACAAATTACATTAGCACATATTTTAGTACGTTTTTTTATAATATAACTACATTATACCTTTGCTCAATTTTTTAATTATCTATATCTATATATAAAATAGTAAAACAGAAGCCTGAAACGACATCTGGTGCGATTTGCATACGTGACATTTTCTGGATTAAAATGGTGTTAATATCGCATACGTATCATATTCTGAATTAATATGGTATTATCTTTTTTAGCCACATCAATTAATAAGCCAATATAATTTTGTCATCTCAATTAATGGTCCCTCTTATTTTTTTTATAAATATTCAACCTTATATCTTAATTAGTTTGAAAACTTATCTTTTTAGATCAAATAATCTATCTAATATTTGGTCAAAATTGAATATAATATATTATAATTAGTTAGCCTACTTATACGGGTATGTGTGAATCTTTGAAAAATTATGGAATTAAAAAGGGTGTTACAATGATCGGTTACACTAAATGAATCACCGTTGCAATTTGTAAAAATTTGAAAACAAAATTGATTTATAAATGGATTAAAAATCATGTTATAAATTTATATTTTTAAAATATGTCATCATGTTTTTTATAAAAAAATAGTTTTTAAAAAAATATGTCAAAAACTAAAGTAATTTAAATTATGAGATTAAACCCCTAAAAATTTTAAATACACAAAAATATTACAGAATATAATTTTCTTATAATAGTACTTTTAGAAGATTTTAATAATCGATCATGGAATTAAAGTAAACATAAAATATAGTTTGATATATAATAAAATACTAAAACAGAGGTATAAAGTCTCCTCTGGTGCGATTCGCCTACGTGTCATATTCTAGAGCAATTCGCATACATGACAAATTCTGGATTAATATGGTGTTATATTTTTTTAGCCACATCATGTAAAGACCGGGATTTTTAAATAGTATTTTTATAATTATAAATTTTATTTCGATTCAAAATTTTATTTAACTTCTAAGACTTCGAAAAATTTCGAATATTTCCGGCCTTGAGCATGCGAATTTTTATTTTTATTTTAATTATTTTATTATTTATTATTATTATTATTATTATTATTATTATTATTATTATTATTATTATTCTTTCGAGACGAATTCCGGCATGAACTTAACATTCGATTTGAAATAAATTTATTTTCGCTTTAATAATCTTAGGCTTGGAAATATTTTGGATTTCGTTATTTAATTCGGATTCGAATATTCATTTTAAATTTATTTTAACCACGTCAGGTTAAGGTCAGAAGGCGGGTTTCGAAATTTATTTCCGGGTATTTAATTTGACTTTTATCACAATCAATACCCTACAAATCTCAGCCACCCTACCTCCTACAACACCACCTACCCCCCTTATTTCATCTGTACTCCCCATTCCTACCCTCTACCTATATCTCTAGCTGCTCCCTATATCTCTAACATCTCCTCACACACACAAACCCATTCTTTTGTTGCTCATTAGCCGAGAGCAAGCACCATATATCCTGCCTCCTCCTTTTGCATCAAATGCCCAAACACCACCCTCCCTCCTCGTTGATTCCCGCAAATACCAAGCTCCACCCTTCCTCCGACATCCGACGAGGCTGGGCCGCCGCCCAGGAGCTCCCAGTCGCCGATGCCAGCCCGAGCACTACACCTTCCCCCGTTTCACCAAGAATTCCGAAGCCACCGGTCCCTTTCCGGCCGAGCTACACCAAGCCGAAGGCAAGCCCGTCCGAGCCCGAACCGAACTTCCGACAAGCTCCGACGGACCTCGGTGAGCCTCCATCCTTCTGTCTTCTTTTCCTAGTCTTTAGGATCCTTGTTGTCCTTGAATCCTTGTTTTCGGGGGAAGAGAGATGCCATTGTTGAGAAAGAGGGCTCGAGCGAGGACGAGCGAGAGCGGGCGAACGAGGGTGACTGCGAGCAGTGGGTACGTGAGGACGAATGTGCGGATGAGCGAGAGTGAGGTAGGGTGAGAGAAGAGAGAGAGGTGGAGCCGAGGTTGGAGGTGCTGGACGAAGGGCAGCGAGCGGGGATGGAGCCGTGAGCGAGCTGGGGCGGGGTCTTTAGCAAGGGAAGCGGGAGGAAGAAGATGGTGGAGTGGGGCCCGCCCTTCTTTTTCATTTTTTTTTAATTCCATTTTATTTCTTTAATTGAGGAAAGAGTTTGGATTGGGCTTGGATCTGAGCCAAATATTGGGTCCGGGTTTGGGTTAGTGTTTGGGCCTTCCTTTGTTTTGTTTGGGTTAAAAGACAATCAGATTGGGTTTACACAAATTGGGTGGCTCGGTTTCGGTTTGAATAAAAGGGGTCCGGTTTTGGTCCAATTATTTAATTATTATTTAATTAATATTATTTAAGGATTTATCTAATTATTTAATTATTATTTAATTAATTTTGATTTAATTAGTTATTTAATCGATTATTGTTCAAATATTTATCCAATGCTATTCTTCTATGTGTTAAAAATATTTAAGTGTTGATGTGATTATTTGTTGATATTTAAATTAATATACTAATTGAAATATTACTACCGTGTCGGAAATTATTTAGATAATGATTATGGAAATAGAAGAATGTCGGGTTTATTTAATTATAATAAAATTTTGGGAAATTGATTTAATGATTTGAATGTTAATGTCGAGATTTCATTATGTATGATCTCAAAAGAATTGATTGACTATTGAGTTGACTTCTTTTGGATTTAAACGACTTTGACTAACTTTAGAACCGACTTATTTGGACTTAACTTGGAAAATTGTTGAAGAGTCTTGTGAATTTACGTGAATATGATATGAATATTAGTTGCAAGCATGAGTGATATTTGAAATCTTGGGTTGATGATTATAAAGCATGATGTGTTGATATATGAGTTATTAAGTGATGAAATATGAGATGCTATATGATGATGCATGATAAGATGGCGAATAAGATATTAAATGTGAGTTGATTGATGGAAATGAGTTAAGAAAATTGATGTTATGAGATAGCTTGAGATTATGAGATGATGATGATGTAATGTCTAATAATTGATGGATAAATTATGTGTAGTGGTAAATGGATCCCGTTCTGTGCAGTATGCTTATACATGTTCATTATAATTGCTAGGTGATCTGTGACCTGCTTGCTTATCCTCTTGCTGCCTTCCTCTTGTTGATCTGCTACTCCAGGTAAGTCCTCCGGGGCTTACTCAAGTTAGAACCTCATGCCTGATGTGTCATATAGTGTGTAGGTGTTGCATTCCGCATAATCATGTAGTATCATGCTTAGGTTGCACAATTAATCGAGCATCCGTATTCTCTTTGCGTATGGTAGAACGACCGTTAAATTATGAGTCCTAGAGTCATTTGCTAGGGTCATAGGACGGTCCAGTCCCATCGGGCTTAGTCCTCATCGAGTCAGACTGTTAAATTGACGAGCATGACTATTGATACGATTGATGATGTTATGATATTGAACGCGACCGGTTCCCGCACTAACGAGCATGGGTGCGGGAGTATAAAACGCGGTCGGTTCCTGCACTAACGAGCATGGGTGCGGGAGTAGGAGAGGGACATGCCACTTGGCATTCTGTGCGGGATCCCATTTAATCGCTTTCTGCATATATACATATATAAACTACTAGCATGCTTGAGTGTTTAATATTTCCGCACTGCATTAAAGCATCCTTTATTTAGGTATAGGCATATTATATGTCCTCAGCGAGGTCTTCAGGGCCCGCATGAGTGTCTCGACCTTGACTTCGTGGTTAGTTTCAGGTACCCGTACCCTTGCTTGATCATGTGCTGTTATGGCGGGGGATATCTTATGGCGCAGTGAGAGGGAGAGAATGACCGACTTGAACTCCACCCTTTTTCTACTTATTTCCTCGTATTTGGTTTTGACCCGGCTTCGCCGAGGCAAGTTGTATTGTCAATCTCCTTTCTTTATGTCTTGAACTATAAATGGTTTTGAGCGACTTAGTCGAGTAGGACAAGTTATGGTCCCTAATGGACCGCTCTCGAATTTAGGGTGTGAAATCCCTTCTTTTAGCACTCGCACCTTATTTTGAAACTCAACCCTTACTTGAATTGCAAGATCCGAATGAAGGTATCCAATCCTTCGAAACGTAACCCGAATATTTATATTTGGGCCGTTACAAAGGTGGTATCAGAGCTTGGGTTGCGCGATTCGAGTACAAATGGGTTGAAGTAAGATTTTGAAAATCGCCCAATATTTTAAAAGATTTTGAAGAGTTTAAAGGGCAAAATGAATTTAATATGGCTAAATTAATTAACAAAGCTTAATAAACTTGACTTAAAATAAGGAAAATCGGAAAAAGGGAAATCGAGTGGGTAGAAGGGCGATAGACCATCCCTATTGGATGTAGACTTGGGAAAGGGGAGGCAAAACTTAGCTTTGTATTTACAGAGGGCCTGGAAGACTCCAAGGAGTTTGCACCGTGGTGGTTGGAGTAGCGGGGTTAGGATATAGAGGCCGAGAGGATAGTTGCCCCTCCGGTCAGTTGCCCCTCGAAGGGCGGCTTCTAGGTAGATTTTGTGACTTTATATAAATTGGGCCTGAGGGCGATCCCCCTCGAAGGGTATCGGATTAGTTATTGCTGATTGATTCTGTGCTGATTGCTATCTTCCTTGAGCAAGAATTTCGTTGTTAACTTCTTTGATACCTGTTGGCTATAAATTGAACTTATGTGCAAATGAGAAAGCGGAGGAGCCTTTCTTTACTCTATAATCGAGATTTCAGTTCTTGTGAAACATTCTTTTCCGTTATTCAATAGTCTGTGTCATTTTCTTTCCATTTCGCCTTCTGTTCAACATACTTCTAGTTAAGGTTGAGGATTGTTGATGAGTGTCTATTCTTTTCATTCCGTTTTTCTCTTCTCCTATCTCCTCCGATGTCCTTAAATGATGTCTTATCGATCCTTTCCTTTTCATTCTTTTTCCTTCCTTTTCCTTTCCTCTCCTTTACTATTCTTTTCTTCTTCTTCTTCTCTTTCTTTTATCTTCTTCCCTAGATGTTTCATTGAATCTTCTCTATCATATTATCGTCTTCCACGGGAAATTGGGTTGATAATCTAATCATATTCGGGATCTCTGTTCGGGAGCATTGAGTACTTAAGAGTGTGATGGAGTATGGTACTTGACACCATAGGTCATGCCACGAGCTAATTAATGTACTGGAATATCAACTTCGAATGATCTAAGATTTTCGACATGATTTTGAGTCTATAGAACATGTTGTTTTGGAGAGCCGACCTTTTCGACTCCTGTAAGGGGTCCACAGGTGCCTTCTCATCATAAGGCTTTATCTAGAGCTTGGCCACCTCCTTCCTCGAGAAACAACTTGGGTACTCTTCTACTTTACCCAAAATGAGTCGTACGCGCGTTCCTCGGGAAATGGACTATTGAATCAGTAAGCCAATGATGCCCATGGAAATTTTGCTAGGTTATAATAGTAGTCCCATGTGTGGTCACATTAGTTGATGTAGTATTGTGATAAATGCATGTCTTATTCAGATATCTAATGATTTGAACACGTTTCCCTATATTTATTCATATTGCCACGTTATTGGGGTTCGTATTATGCATCAGTACGTTCTTCCATGCTTCTATATCATTGTAATATGAGTTAATCAAATTCTTGCATATCGTTGTGTTAACTTATTCAATGTATATATGTATTGTACATTATGTCGAGCGATTAGTATCATGTAGGGCCCTTGATTGTGACTTGTATAATTTCGTGCTATGCCCGCATTATTGTTTGCTCCCTCCCTAAATAGGTTTCTGATAGTGTGGTCATTCCTTCTTTATATCTTCATGATATCATTTACTTATCTTGATTAGATTAATGTTGCACTCGATAATCGATATACTAGCATGCTTTCATGAACAACTGGTCTGACACCTTGCATGATCACACACCACGATATGTTCTGATTTCATGTATGCATTACACATGAATGTTATATTAAACTTATTCAGATCACCAATGATTGTGCTTATGCCTTGCCATGAGTTACTAGTGTCATGTAGGATGCATGCCTCCAAAATACAACTCATCATGTGATTGCGTGTCGTACTTGTTCTATTAGGAGAATGCCGTGGTCATAAGAGGTGATTGTTTTCCATACCACTCTTACATGGTTTCTTGTCACGAATATATGTTATTGTGATGCATTGAGATAGGTACATGCTAGTGTTAATTGGAGCATGTAGATTACGAATGCCCAACTTGGACAGAAGAACCTGAAACTGTTGTTGACCAAGAGGCTTGGTAAGGATGTCTGCCAATTGATTCGCAGAGCGGACGTGGGAGAGAGAGATGACCCCGGCTATCAGTTGATCACGAACAACATGACAGCCAACTTCGATGTACTTGGTGCGCTTGTGAAAGACAGGATTGGCGGCAATGTGAAGAGCTGCCTGGCTGTCGCACCAAAGGTGCACAGGAAGATCATGCTGAATGCCTAGGGATCGAAGAAAAGATTTGAGCCAAATGAGCTCGCAAGTAGTGGTAGCCATTGCTCTATATTCGGCTTCAGCAGAAGAGCGCGAGACCGTGCTTTGTTTCTTGGTCTTTCAAGATACCGGAGACCTGTTAATAGGAGGGAAGTCGAGTTCTTAAACAAATATATCAGATAGATGCAATTCGACTCCTAGCCTATGCAAATAATTACAAGACTTCCTCTCGTTGTAGTAGAAGGGTAGTCAGGATCGATCCACGAGGAGGCGTGTCAGCGGGATCCTAGTAGCGTTGGAAAGCTCACGTCTTTGGTCGACCAGAAGCCTCGATCTCGACCTTGGTGCTCGATGTCGACCTTGGCTGTCGATCCTTTCTGCAACAGAAGACCTGCAGAGACAAAAACAAGCAGTCGATATCGACTAGGAGAGGTCGATATCGATGTCAGTTCACGAAATTGACTGGCTCAGAAGACTGCCAGTCAACAAAGAAGGGTCGATTTCGACGTTGGGGGTCGATATCGATCTCAGTAACTCGTGCAGGATGATCGTCGTTGACTCAGAAAACTGTCGACAAGGCAAGTGGTCGATATCGACGTCTGGGGGTCGATATCGATGTCTGTTCCTGCAAAGTTGTTAGCTTTTTGTCGGTAAAGAAAGGCCGAAGACTTAAGGATGGATGAGGAGTGATGATCAGAATAAAGACAATGGTTTTTGATGAATAAACTATATAAAAAGCAACTCATAGGATTAGGGTTTACCACAACGTTAACCAATGCATGCGATAAGGCAAATAAGACGGACAATTGCGCTATTTCACCCGAGGGACAAGCTTTCGCTGTACACCAACTCTTAGGATTACTCTTGCAAATAAACCTAATTGTCTCTACCAATTTTATGTTTATAACTCAAGTTGTTAGCATGAATCCCTTTTCTTTCGATTAGGACTAAACATAGAATCGTAGGAGATGATATAAACACTACGATATCAACATCTAACACTTACCTCAGGCACGCATGGCTAACGTCGGGCTCACCCCGACCCTAAGAGCTTTGGGAGACTACTCGCACCTCATCATGGAACTCATCATTGATTGAAAGGAAAATTGCATTAATAACTTCGAAACTTTACAACTCAACGTCGGCTCTCGCAAACGCCAAACCCTAAAGCTTCTTCCTAACTCTATCTCTATTGTATGTAAACTGAATGTGTGTCTGTGGATGATTGAATGCCAGCCCCCTATGGCTTTATTTATAGACTACTAATCCTTGCTATCCAAGGATTGTATCTTCTATCTAAACTATCAACTCTATCCAAACAAGTAGGATAGATCTTTTATTTTGATAAAACTTTGAACAACTTGATAAATCTCTAAGGTAAAAAGTAAGTAAATCTCAGCTGCAATCTATCTAAAATCTATAGATAATTCCGTGGCTTTGAAGATAGAATTGCCAATCCGCATCTCAAAAAGCGTGTCAAACCCGTGACGAAGTATGGTTGATATCGACTAGGAAGGTCGATTTCGACCTCTCTGTTTCTGCTCGATGAGCTCAGCTTCACTCGATTCCTGAGTTGAGGTCGATATCGATGTTAGGTGATCGATATCGAGTGCCTTTCCTCTGCTGTGTTGTTGTTTGTCTCGACACTCAGTTCTGCGTCGATGTTCTGTAGTCCACATCGATCTTATAGGTCGATTTCGACCTCTATTCTGCTTTCCTTGGTTTCTCCGTTTTGACTCCGATTTTGCTCGAATTCCTACATAATTAGATCAAAACTTGTGCAAACTCTATTTCTTGCACGTTAGCTCATTCTTACACAAGTTTATATTATTTTGAACCTTTTATTTGGAAATCGAATGAAATATGAAGTCAAAAGATGCAATAAAAAGAGGTACAAATATGTACATCAAAACACCCCATACTTAGACTTGCTTGTCCTCAAGCAATAACCAAGCAATAACCAATACCTACAACATACCCTTCCAGTCTTCGCCCTTGTCAAAAGAAACATCATAAGCGGTAGCAAAGCAAAGCAAGTGAATTTAAAGTCATAGCACATATATGAGTGATCCATAGGCATATGCAATTTTGATCCAACCTCACAGGGATAATGTGTTTGCACTCAACTCTCATGTGTTTAGGCTATGAAGATCAACTCTCAACTCAATTCCATACACAATCTCATTAACATTGCAATTTATAAGAATCCACTTCGCAACCAATTATGAAAATGAAATAAGAATCATTAGGAGGACTTTCGCTCAATGGAAGACTTCAAAGAAGACTCCATTCGGCGGGGTTGTAATGGGGCTTGGTATGAAATAAAAGGTATGAAATTATTTGGCTATGTGGTGCTTATAAAATCCGGGAATCAAAACTCCTAAATCTCAACACTTACAATATCCAAACCATAACTCTTCAATGTTGCACTTTCCAAGCTCAATCTCCCATAATGCTCTTTCCAAACTCATTTTCCATAATATGCTCTAATATGCTCTAAAGATGTCAACCATAATATCAACCCTTCTTTCAAACTCTTAATATGCCTCTAAAAAATTTAACACTTGTATGAAAATAGATAAAGAACTAAGGAATTTGGCTCATGCACTAGGTATATATATCTCTCTTTTTTTTTCGGATTTTTTTTCGGACGAAAATAATAATAAATAATACTAAAAAGTGTGCATTTATATGGTGAGCCAAAAATCTTTTTACAAAATATGACAAGATGCAAATGTATACCAACCCATAATTTCCTTGCTCAAAACTAGACATTATGCCCTTTTCTTTCCACAAGGCATTAATCTAACCATTCTAAGTCTCAATTCCCAAATGGGGGTCAGGCTCAATTCGGCTAGGGATGATTTCGTCGTTCCTTTTGCTTGGCAACCTGAAATCTTTGTTAGAATTATAGATAAAACCACGGATCATCTCAGTTTTAAAAGTTTAAAAATCCAAAATTCAAAACCCTAAAAACCATCTATGAAAGAAAATCAAAGTTTTAGGTACAAGCTCTAGATTTTTGAGTCACTAGGCCGACTTCTCTGTCAATTCTTCATGAGCCTTTTATGTAGGGACCCTTCAAGCTTGAGCTTTCTCTTGGATCATCTAGGTCCTTGTGGTAATAGCTATGTTCGGCAACCAAGGCTTATTCCTCGTTAGGTTCTTCTTTATTGGGCGCTTTCCTTCTTTTTCTTGATCTAACTTTTGCAATATAAGCAAACCATGGAGCTTTGACCCTCTCATTAGTTGAATTATCAATAATGGACAGAGGAGGGTTAGGAATTATACCCGGGCTTACTTGTTCGGGCCCGAAACAGAAATCTTCGGGCTGAGGGGAGATCGATTTCGACCAAGGGGGGGGGGGGGTCGATTTCGAGTGTTGTGGTCGATGTCGACCTGTGGGGGTCGATATCGACATCAAGGACCCCATACTTAAGCTCCTGGCAATCATCTGGCCCACTCGATATCGATGTGGTATGGTCGATATCGAGGTGAGCAGTCGAAATCTACTTATTCCAGTCGATGTCGACTTTCCTTGTTGTTTCCGTTCTCGCCAATAAAAATTTTCTAAGCTTCTCCTTAGCCGGCGAAAGGACAACTTGCTCCAGTTGCTTTGTTTCGCTCATGGTAGGGTTGAAGGAGAACTCTATCACTTCGTTCCCTATAGTAAAGGTTAGTAATCATCGACGTACATTGATATTGGCATCAGTCGTAGCTAAGAAAGGCCTACCAAGGATGATAGGTACAATAGGATCTTCAAGCATCTACAATACAATGAAATCAGTAGGCACAAAGATCTTACACACCTTTACCTGAACGTCATCAACTATACCTATGGGCCTGGCGAATGAGTTGTCAGCCATATAGAGCTTCATATCCACAAGTTCAAGTGCTCCGATGTTCACTTTTTGCCAAATAGAAAGAGGTATAAGACTTACGCTTGCCCCTAGGTCACATAGGGCCTTGTAGCGATGTTGGCCAAGCCCCATGATGATTGCAAACTTCTCTGGATCACTCCTCTTCTCCGGGAAGTCCATCTTAGGCGGGCATCTCGCTTAGGGCTTCTGTAAGAGGAATAGTAATGTTAAGACCTTGAAGAATCTTCACAAAGAGCCTAAACTTACCTTTGGTGAACTTACCTTTGGTGGGGTCCTCCAATGCTTTGGATGGGAATGGCAACGTCTTCTTTGGTGGAGGAGCCAAAACGGTGGTCGGAGGGGCCTGCTGGACATTGATGTCGACGGGGACTTGGTCGATATCGACCGGGATGGTCGATGTCGACCTCTGTTGTGGCTCTGAAAGCTCTGCAGTGGCCTTGACGACGACCTGGGTGTCGACCTGGTGGTCGATTTTGATGTCTGGCTCGACATCGACTTGTCTGTCGATGTCGACTGGATCTGCTGCTTTCTCCTCCGATTCCGTTCGTGGCTTTTGTAATTTGTTGCCACTTCTTAGTTGCATGGCTGTGACGTGGCCCATCTCGGATTACCCCTTAGGATTTGTAGTTGGTTTCCTAGTTAACATTCTGGACGGTCTAGGGATTTTGTGCCGCTAATTGACCCAGTTGGGTCTCTACATTCTTTTTCCAAATATCCATCTCCCCAATCCTTGTGGTAAGGTGATTGAGTTGAGAATGGATTGAATTGTTGGATTGATCATTCTTAGCCTGATTACGCCTTGTCTCATCTAGCACAAGTTGTAGATCATCCTTCCGTTGGTCTCTCTCCGGGTGCCCAGGAGCTCTATAAGGCGGAGGATCCCTGGGGTTGTATTGGGGTGGTTGATTTCCCCAGTTTTGGTACCCCTGGCGATTGGGATTCATCATGTAGCACGCCTCTTGGTGAGTCTCTGCTAGTTGTACTTGTTCAGCATGGGGGCACTCAATGGTGGTGTGCCGCTGCGATCCTCATTCAGTGCAATCTTGGTTCGCTAAAAGGAACCTCACTTGCTTTTGGAGATTTCAAAGTTGATCTCTATGGAATTTCTCCTTCACGTCCGGATCGATTACCTTTGAGGGTTCATATAATGGCATAGATGGGGCAGGCCTTGATGATGATGATGTGTCGGAAGCCTCAAGAGTCCCATATGTGTTGTCGAACTCCACCAAACTCTCTATGGTGTCCCAAGCCTCTTGTGGAGCGAGTTCAAGGTAGCCATAGGAGGTGTATGTGTTGATCCTCTCTTTGGTTGCATCATCTAGAGCATTGTATATAATCTCCTGAATCACGTACGGTGGTTGGCCATGCGTCGGGCATGATCATAGTAGGTCCTTGAACCTTTCCCAAACAGTCGCTAGAGCCTCACCAGGCTTTTGTTTGAAAGCCGTGATTTTCTGTCGGATCAACGCCGTTTTGGATGGAGGGAAGAACTTGTTGAGGAACGCGTCCTTGACTTCATTCCAGGTGCGGAGCGATCTTGGGGCTAAACTCTCCAACCACTGCAATGCTTTACCTGTAAGGGACCAACGAAAAGCTTTTAGTTGGACATATTCAAGACTCTGTCCATCAGCAATAGTATCATAGAGATCTAAGAAGGGTGATATATGTGCCATAGGGCATTCATTAGGTTTTCCTTCATATTTATGTCTTCTAATCTCAGTAAGAAAATTCGGCTTAATTTCAAAATTAGAAGCAGGGATAAGAATCGCTGATTCAGGCACTGTGAGCGCGGGGTGCATGTATTGCTTGGCATTTCGTAGGAGGGCGTTGATTTGAGCTTCATATTGTCTCCGGCCTGCCTCCTCCCTGTCTGCACACTCTCTAAGTGATGCCTCCATAGTCGTTAGATCCTCGAGCTGCTTCCTTAGTTGCTCAATTAGCTCAGCCTGGATTGCGTTGTCCGCCATGATTCTTTGAGCTCGGGCTCTTAGATGGAGATAGCGTTTAGGGTCGTCTACTTCTTCGAATTCAGGTGGGCGATCAGCGCATCGTATACACCTGCAAAGCCAAACTAGATAGAAATGGGAGATAGACTAATAGGGCGCGATTGATTGCTTCCCCAGCAACGGCGCCAATTCGTTAGGTAGGAGGAAACGTCGAGTTCTTAAACAAATATATCATATAGATGCAATTCGACTCCTAGCCTATGCAAATAATGACAAGACTTCCTCCTGTTGTAGTAGAAGGGTAGTCAGGATCGATCCACGAGGAGGCGTGTCAGCGGGATCCTAGTAGCGTTGGAAAGCTCACGTCTTTGGTCGACCAGAAGTCTCGATCTCGACCTTGGTGCTCAATGTCAACCTTGGCTATCGATTCTTTCTGCAACAGAAGACCTGCAGAGACAAAAACAAGCAGTCGATATCTACTAGGAGAGGTCGATATCGATGTCAGTTCACGAAATCGACTGGCTCAGAAGATTGCCAGTCGACACAGAAGGGTCGATTTCGACGTTGGGGGTCGATATCGATCTCAGTAACTCATGTAGGATGATCGTCGTCGACTCAGAAAACTTTCGACGAGGCAAGTGGTCGATATCGACGTCTGTGGGTCGATATCGATGTCTGTTCCTGCAAAGTTGTTAGCGTTTTATCGGCAAAGAAAGGCCGAAGAATTAAGGATGGATGAGAAGCAATGATCAGAATAAAGACAATGGTTTTTGATGAATAAACTATATAAAAAGCGACTCCTAGGATTAGGGTTTACCACAACGTTAACCAATGCATGCGATAAGGCAAATAAGACGGACAATTGCGCTATTTCACCCGAGGGACAAGCTTTCGCTGTACACCAACTCTTAGGATTACTCTTGCAAATAAACCTAATTGTCTCTACCAATTTTATGTTTATAACTCAAGTTGTTAGCATGAATCCATTTTCTTTCAATTAGGACTAAACATAGAATCGTAGGAGATGATATAGACACAACGATATCAACATCTAACACTTACATCAGGCACGCATGGCTAACGTCAGGCTCACCCCGACCCTAAGAGCTTTGGGAGACTACTCGTACCTCATCATGGAACTCATCATTGATTGAAAGGAAACTTGCATTAATAATTTCAAAACTTTACAACTCAACGTCGGCTCTCGAAAACGCCAAACCCTAAAGCTTCTTCCTAACTCTATCTCTATTGTATGTAAACTGAATGTGTGTCTGTGGATGGTTGAAGGCCAGCCCCCTAGGGCTTTATTTATAGGCTACTAATCCTTGCTATCCAAGGATTGTATCTTCTATCTAAACTATCAACTCTATCCAAACAAGTAGGATAGATATTTTATTTTGATAAAACTTTAAACAACTTGATAAATCTCTAAGGTAAAAAGTAAGTAAATCTCAGCTGCAATCTATCTAAAATCTATAGATAATTCCGTGGAAAGCGTGTCAAACCCGTGTCGAAGTATGGTCGATATCGACTAGGAAGGTCGATTTCGACCTCTCTGTTTCTGCTCGACGAGCTCAGCTTCACTCGATTTCTGGGTTGAGGTCGATATCGATGTTAGGTGTTCGATATCGAGTGCTTTTCCTCTGCTGTGTTGTTGTTTGTCTCGACACTCAGTTCTATGTCGATGTTCTGTAGTCGACATCGATCTTATAGGTCGATTTCGACCTCTATTCTGGTTTCCTTGGTTTCTCCGTTTTGACTCTGATTTCGCTCGAATTCCTACATAATTAGATCAAAACTCGTGCAGTTTCTATTTCTTGCACGTTAGCTCATTCTTACACAAGTTTATATTATTTTGAACCTTTTCTTTGGAAATTGAATGAAATATGAAGTTAAAAGATGCAATAAAAAGAGGTACAAATATGTACATCAAGACCCGCCAAGCATAATAAAATAACCCATAAGAGATCGATGAGTAAGAGGGCACACTGCATAGTCAGAGTCGCAGAAAGCTGTCAGCCGAAGAGAGCTGCCACTAGAGAGAAGAATACCTTGAGACGGAAGACCCTTCAAACAGCGAACAACTCGAAGAGCAGCTAGCCAGTGATTCTGTCGAGGGTGGTTCATGAACTGAGCCAACGTATGTACTGAATAACAGAGTTCAGGACGAGTGATTGTGAGATAGATAAGACGCCCAACGAGTCGACGATACTTATCAGGTTGATCAAGGAGCGGACTGTCATCAAGAGAAAGATGATGGTTCTGTTCCATAGGGAATGTGACTGCTTAGCACCAAGAAGGCCGGTTTCGTGGACAATATCTAGAGCAAACTTCCGCTGGGAGAGGAATAAGCCGGCCCGTGTACGCGAGATCTTCATTATTTTCATGAGAATATATACACACTAAGATATACAAAGATAGAACTTGTTGTACAAGGAGAGAATCTCCCACAATCTTATCTAAAAAGATATTTATACTGTATACAAATTATCAATATAATCGATTTAAAATATTTTTATACTTTCAAATGAACTTCTTAATTAAATTATTATAAAAGAGGTGATATATCTCCATCGACGTATTTATTAACTTCTTCTTCTTCTTATATGAATTAAATAATAAATTAATACTACTTTCGGTCTAGAATACATGATCTTTTAGGCTTTAAATTTTTGTCAAAAATACATCGATTTTTAGGTTTATAGGGTAATTATTACCCTTAAAAAAGTATAATAGTAAATAAAATTAAAGAAAAACTCATCTCTATAATAATAATGAGATTTAAGTATAAATATGTTTTCTTAATTGACGTGTAAGAGTTTAAAAGAACATGTATTATCGGACGGAGAGAGTATGTAGCAACATAGTATCACCTAAAATCAATATTTTAATTCATTCATTTATTAAAAAATTCTATCACATCATCTATTATATCCAAAATTAATCTCAGAACTCCACTAAAATCCAATCTTGTAGTTAATTATAAACTTTCTATAATATCATTCATTTAACTTTATTTTACTAAATATTTGTATAATACCTTTTTTTTTATTTTAGAATTAGTAAAACAGGGTTAATACAAAATTTATTTAAAACAAAAATTGAAAGGAATGTATCTAAATTGGGTTCTTCTCATTGGATTTTCATTTTAAGGACGATATAACAATTACCAAATATTGGAGTCAATTAATTCGTTGAACGATTGTTCATACCGAATTTATAGTGTTAGTGCAATAGCGAATGTAGGCCTCAATTTCTGTGAAAAACCGCTTGAAGGAAAACCCAAAACTTGTGTTTGAAAGTGTTTGAAGGCTGTGGCGTGGCAAAAAGAGAACCACTGCCTTAGAAGCGAATTCGCCCCGACTAAGGTGGTGCAAGTCGGCTACCGGCGTCGCTCCCCAAGGTTACACAACAAGCTTCTGGAGCGTGCACTCGCCGTCGAAGCGTTGGAACCAGCCAGGACCCAGAACGGTTACAAAAGAAGAGAGGAAGAAGAGAGAACGTTAGAATGTGTGTCAAAACTGAAAGAGCTTGAACGGTTTTTAAAACAAAAAGTAACGCTCCACTTGCTGAAATCTCGGAGAAATCAGAAATCGTTTTACAAAAAGATAAGGATGGAATGAGTCAGACAAAAACCCTAATTCATCCTTATCGGAGGCCATTTATATGATAAAATTAAAACCCGATGTAAAAGGTGAACAACACCACACCGTGCACGTGTCACGAACACGGACCGGACCGACGGTGGTGGTGGTGCGCGCGTGTGGGACTCCTATCCCAACTCTCAATAGCCCTTTCAAAAACTCTCCTTTAAAAACAACTCTTCAAATGCCTCTACAATCAATGTGGGACAAGGAAACTCAAAAGACAAGTTAAAAATCCCCCATTGTGAACATTACCTCCAACAGTCCCCCACTAATGTGAGAAACTAGGGTTTTTAAATAAAAAACATCGTTCTGAGCTGGTTTCGTGGGAAAAATACTTAAATGCTGGTGAACGAATCTTGAACCAACACATAGTGAAGCTAAGTGCCTCGCTAGTCATAGAAGTGAACGAATCTTGAACTTCCAGACTCGCGAGTTGACCTCAACAACACATACCTTACCCACTGCCCTGGTGGTTCCGCGATCTAACTGTCAACTGTAGATAGTCATTTTATACCTTGGGTGCTAAAGAGTGCTCTAGAAAGACAACCCTAGTCTTCCATAGAAGGCGACCAACCCTTCACACTCTCGTAGGTGATTCCATCAAGTCTACCTCACATAGACCACCCTTATAGGGTTATGGTATCATTAAGAGCATAAAAGCTCAACCTCTACATCTTTCGGTGAATCCATCAAGTCCTTCTTAATAGGACCACCCAACTCTGGGCTATGGACTCATTAAGAGTTCGAGACTCATCCTTTCTCATACACATGTCCTGGGAACGGGTATGGTGTATCTCTGCTCACGTGGGTTTGATCCTCATTCCCTTAGACGATTCAAGGACCATCCTTCTATTCAGCCCCTTCGTCAACGGATCTGCTAGATTCCTCTCGGACTTCACATACTCCAAGCAAATGACACCGGTAGCAATCAGCTGTCTCACAGCTTCATGTCTAATCCGTATGTGTCTCTTCTTACCATTGTAAGTATTGCTGTTAGCTACACAAATAGCAGATTGTGAGTCACAGTGTAGAGAAATAGTTGGGGTCTTATACCCCCACAAAGGTAAGTCAGCCAGTAAGCTTCTCAACCACTCAACCTCTTGACCAGCTAAATCTAGTGCTATGAACTCAGATTCCATAGTTGATCTAGCAATGCAAGTTTGTTTTGATGACTTCCATGATATAGCACCACCACACAATGTAAACACATAACCACTTGTGGAGCTAACCTCATCATTGTCAGTGACCCAGTTTGCATCACAATATCCCTCCAAAGCTTGAGGGAAACCCACATAATGTAAACCCCAATCAAAGGTGCCTTTAAGATATCTCAATAATCTATTAAGTGCAATCCAATGTTCACTACTAGGGTTATGGGTATATCTACTGAGTCTACTGACAGCATATGCAATATCAGGCCGAGTGTAATTCATCAGAAACATTAAACTCCCAATTATTTTAGCATACTCATTTTGGGACACACTGTTTCCAAAATTTTTCTTTAATTGCATGCTAGCATCATAAGGAGTTCTAACTGGCACAACATCAAATTTATCAAACCTTTTCAACATTTTTCTCTACATAATGAGGTTGTGATAAAATGAAACCATTATCTTTTCTAGTTACTTTAACTCCTAGAATGACATCAGCTTCACCCATGTTTTTCATCTCAAACTTAGATGACAAAAACTGTTTGGTTGTGTTTATAGCATTTATGTGTGATCCAAATAACAACATGTCATCCACATATAAACATATAATCACACAATCAACACCAAACCTCTTAGAATAGACACATGCATCAGATCCGTTTACCTCAAATCCAAAGCTTAGGATAGTTGTGTGAAACTTCTCATACCATTGCTTTGGTGCTTGCTTGAGTCCATACAATGACTTCTTCAGCTTGCACACTTTGTTTTCCTGTCCCGGAACTATGCACCCTGGAGGCTGTTCCATATAAATTTCCTCATTCAGATCACCATTCAAAAGTGCAGTTTTAACATCCATCTGATGAACAAGCATTTTATGGCTAGAAGCCAAAGCAAACAATGCACGAATGGTAGCAATTTGGTGAAAGGAGAATAAGTGTCAAAGAAGTAAATCCCATAATTTTGAGTGAATCCTCTTATAACTAGTCTTGCCTTATATCTATCCACGGAGCCATCCACTTTAACCTTCTTCTTAAAGATCCACTTACAACTAATGGCTCTATTTCCTTTAGGCATATCAACTAGTTCCCATGTGTGATTAGACATAATGGATTTTATCTCACTATTAATAACATCTTTCCAAAAACTAGCATATAATGAACTTATTGCCTCCTCATAGGTCTTAGGATCATTTTCTATCAAATGAAGACTAATGAACGTCTCATCTAGTTCATTTAACTCATTAAGTTCGGCTAGAAATGCAGTCACAAAATCAGGACCAAAACTAGTTTCCTTCCTACGCCTTTTACTCTTCCTAGGTTCATCATGATCAGCATGAGCATTAGGCACAACAGTATTAGGAATGGATGAAGATGCATCATGAGATGAAGAATCATATGCAGGCAATGCAGATTTCTTTAAAGGAAACACATGCTCAAAGAAAACAGCATCACGATATTCACACAAGGTACGATCACTCAAACTCATGAAACGATAAGCAGCACTATTTTCAGCATAACCAATCAGAATTGCATCAAAAGTCTTAGATCCAATAGTATCAACTTTGAACGAAGGTAACCCCACCTTAGCTAGACACCCCCACACTTTCAAGAATTTCATATTAGGCGGATGCCCTTTCCAAAGTTCATAAGGTGTTTTGTCAAGCTTCTTGTGAGGTACCTTATTCAAAATATGATTAGAGGACAAGACAGCTTCCCCCCACATATTATCAGGCAAACCAGAACTAGAAAGCATAGCATTCATCATTTCCTTTAAAGTTCTGTTTTTCCTTTCAACTATACCATTTTGTTGTGGGCAATAGGGAGCTGTAAATTCATGAATAATGCCATTTTGTTCACAAAATTCTCTCAAAGAATGAGTGATATATTCACCGCCTCTATCAGATCTAAGCCTTTTAATTTTGCGATTCAATTAGTTTTCTACTTCAGCTTTATACACATAAAACATGCTTTCTGCTTCATCTTTAGACCTAAGCAAGTATACCTTAGTATATCTAGAATGGTCATCCACAAATGTGATATAGTAGCGCTTGCCACCTCTACTTTCCGTGTTCTTAAAATCAGCCAAATCAGAATGGACTAACTCCAACAATTCAGTTGTCCTTTCATTCACCGTTTTAAACGGTTGTTTATGAAATTTAGCCTCAACACATATTTCACATTTGCTATGGTCATGTTTGGATAGGCTAGGAATCAAACCCATATCATGCAATCGACATATAGATTTCGCATTCACATGTCCTAGTCTGGCATGCCATAAATCAACAGACTCAGCAATATAAGCAGAAGTAGATGCATTCTCATTATTCTCAATCATGGTCTCAAGCACATACAGAAAATCAGCCCTATAAGCCTTTCCTACAAATTCTCCATTTTTGGTTAAAACCATTTTTCCAGCATCAGTCACTTGCTTAATTCCAGCTATCTCAAGCAAACCACATGAAATCAAGTTTTGGCGCAGAGAAGGAACATAAAGCATATTCACTAGGGTAAGAGACTTCCCTGAGGTGAGCTTGAGTGTAACCTTCCCCTTGCCAAGCACTCGAGAGATGCTCGAGTTGCCCATATAGACCTGGTCGATGACTGAAGCATCCTCGAACTCAGCAAACAAGTCCTTGTTGGCACAGAAGTGTCGAGTAGCTCCGCTGTCCAGGAGCCAATCGACTTGGCCGCCCACGTGGTTGACTTCAGTGATCATTGCTATCAGCTGGTTGTTGTCCTGGACAACATTGGCTTGCTGTTGGGCTGGAGCTGCATGCTTGTTATGCTGCTGTCCTTGGTTCTGGATATTAGCCCGATTGCGACACTGCCAAGCCTTGTGGCCTGGCTTGCCACAAACATAGCAGCCAATCCTAGTCCCTCCCTGTTTATGCTATTTGTCTGACTGCTTGCCAGACTTCTTGAATTTCTGACCCTTCTTTGGCTTCATGTTTTGCTTAGGGCCTCCAGATTGGTTACCCTTGGACTTGTCAGATTTCATAGAGGACTCAACCAGATTAGCTTTTACAAAATCAGCAGATTTAGGCTTAGGTTTGTCCTTGATATGCGCGCAAATTGCCATATTTTCTATGCACACATGAATCCATTTTATTGTCTTTTGCATGCATATTAATGGGAAAACATGGGAATAGTGTAGTTTATGCTTAATTGTCAAATATATGGGTTTGCACGAGTTTCCATGTAATTTCGCAGAAAACAGGATGAAAATGGATGAATTCGGAAGAGCGAAAAAAGAACTCGAAGTCTTATGAAGAGGTCGAAATCGACTGAAGACCTCGACATCGAGTACATCAGAGACATAAGAATCGAGCAGAAAAGGAAACAGAGCATATCGACACAGAAGGGGTCGATATCGACGTCTGGGGGTCGATATCGATGCTGCCAGATCGACCAAATTGATAGAAGTCGAGTGCCAGTTCGAGTAGGAGAAGGAGAAGCTCGAGATAAGGTTTTGGAGGGGTCGATATCGATGTCTAAGGGTCGATATCAACCATGCCAGCAGAGGAATTCGACTCCGATTTTGATAGAATTATATCCAAAGCTTGCAATATCTATCCAAAGGTCGAGATTTCCTATCATCAACACCAGATCTATCCTGAGGAGGCTGATTTCACCATGAAGTTTTAGCTTTTACTTTGTTTTAGTTTATCTTAGAGAATAAAGATAAGGTTTCGAGTCCTTATCGACATCTATGAATAGAGGCCAATAGGGCTGAGTTTAGGTATCGAATAACATCCAATTTTCACAGAGAATTTCAGTTGCAATAGAGAGTAAAGAGAGAGAGAGGAGGCCGAGTGGAGTTGTAAAGCGAGAGTGGAGTGGCTTGTTCGATTGTACTTTCTTTCGGAGTTTTAATTCAAAGTAGCTTTCTTTCAATAACAATGATGATGATGTGCATGATGAGGAGCGAGTAGTCAACCCAATTCTAGGGTTGGGGTGAGCCCGACGATAGCAATGTGAGGTAAGTGCATCAAAGGTATGACTTTTATGCGATTCCGTCTTCTACCCCATGCATGATCCTTTACGAAAGTTAGGGAGATTCATTATTTTCATTATTGAAGCGAAAGCCACTCATATTGTGAACTTGAATTGCTCATGAATTGGATAGTAACTCTTAGGAATTATGCGAGAGCCTCTAATCACCTAAGTGTTGATAACGAAAGTTATTTGACGGAAAGACATTAAAGTTCATATCTTTAGCATGAAACTTGCATTATTATCGTTGTGGCATGAAACCCCGACTTTGGAAGCCTTTTAATTAATTGAATTCTTCATAAAAGTCTTAGTTTTGTTTCTGTTCATCTTCCTTCTCCATTCTATTTTCTTCGGACTCTTTTCCGACAAATTGGTTACAAAAACAGTTTACGTGACAAGCATCGAAATCGACCATAAGGGTCGATATCGAGGTCTAACATCGATATCGAGGCATCTGCTCGACGTCGACTTGCTGTTTTGTCTTCTGCAGGAACTGCGCTAGGAAATCGACCAGAACTGAGCTCGATATCGACCTGTATACTCGATATCGAGTGTCTGCTGAGGTCGAAAGCCTTGATAGTGAGTACAACAAAGGAAGCGTTGACATACCTCCTCGTGGATTTGATCCTGAATTACCCTACTACTACAAGGGAGGGATTCTTGTATTATTTGTTTGGGACAGGGAGATAGTCTAGTTGTGCTTTGTTTTATTTTAAATATTTGAATCTCCTACTCACCTCCCCCGTTGCGAACAAATTGGCGCCGTTGCCGGGGAGGCAATCAATCGCCACCTAAGTTAATCACGATATTTTTCTAAGCTTATTCTGCAGGTTTATGCGATGTTCTGATCGCGGACCTATCCTGGAACCAATTAACGAGCCTGAATGTTTCTACCATCTTCGCAACAAAGCAATACGCATCATGGCTGACAACGAGACGCTGACTGAGATCATAGAGCGGTTGAGGAAGGAGATCGAGGACCACAATGCTACAATCGCTGCTGAAAGGGCCGCTGCTGCTGCTGAGTGAGCCTGTGCTGATAGGGAGGAGGATGCGCGTAGACAAGCCCAAGAGCGGCTAAATCAGTATCCACAGACGGCGATGCAATACATGCATCCGCCGCTTCATGTTCCTGAATCTGCCATTATAATTCCTCACTCTAACTATGAATTGAAAATTAACTTCCTATCTGAGATTAAAAGAAATACTTTTGAAGGAAGACATAATGAATGCCCCCTGCAACACATCTATACTTTTATGGACTTATGTGAAACAGTTGCTGATGGAGTAAACTTAGAGTATGTGCGACTAAAATCTTTTCGATGGTCTTTGGCAGGAAAGGCATTACAATGGCTTGAAAGTTTGGCTCCACGATCGCTAAGGACATGGGCGGAGGTGAAAGATGCATTCTTGAACAAATTCTTCCCACCTTCTAAAACGGCGATGCTACGACAAAGGATCACGACTTTCAAACAAAAGCCAGGTGAAACTTTAGCACAGGCGTGGGAGCGCTTTAAGGACTTGCTGAGATCATGCCCGACGCATGGGCAACTTCCATATGTCATCCAAAAGATCTTTTATAATGTCGTTGATGCGCCAAATAAGGAGAGGATCAATTCATATACCTCCTATCGGTACATTGAGCTTACACCAACGGAGGCATGGGAGACCATTGAGAGGCTAGTGAACTTTGACAACACCTATGGGGCTGCTGCGGCCTATGACGCAAGGCCTGCCCCATCTATGCCACTATATGAGCCTTCAAGGGAGATAGATCCTGAAGTGCGGCAACAATTCCATAACGATCAAACACGCCGCCTTCAAAAGCAAGTAAGGTTCCTGAGCAACAATCAACCTGGTCAGGAGTGTGGTTCAATAAGGCATAAAACCAGTGCCTGTCCACATACTGAGCAAGTATCCATGGCGGAACAACATGAGGAGGTCAAATGGACGAGATGCCCCTATGGAGGGGGCAATCAATAAAATTGGGGTGATCAAAGGTTCTATCAAAGGGATCCCCCAACATATAGGGCACCAGGGCACCCTGAGCGGGAGAATAAGAAAGATGACCTGCAAATCATCCTTGATGAGATGCGGAGGAACCACACTGAGTTCAAACAAGCCAATAACTCCGTCCATACTCAGCTGCAGGGCATCAATTCTAGACTTGGGGAGATCGACGTTTGGAAGCGCAACATGGAGACTCAAATGAATCAATTGGCGGAAGCAATGCCCAAGGCGTCAGGATCACTCCCTGGATCCACTGTGCCCAACCAAAAGGGCAAAACCACAGGTCATATTGCGGTATTAAACCTAAGGAGTGGGCGTCAATTACAAACGCCCGAGCAAAAAGAGGAGGAGAAGGAGCCAGAACAGACGTCGATATTGACCCCCCTGTCGATATCGACCAAGGTGACATCAATGTCGACCCTCCTGTCGATGTCGATCCTAATTCTGCGTCACCACAGAAATTGATTCCTCCAGTCGATATCAACCCTACTGATGTCGATATCGACCTCACTGCAGCCGCGGGAAGGAAGAAGGTGTTGCCATTCCCAACTAGAAAGGTGACTAAGGACCCAGCGGAAAAGAAGTTCCAACGGTTCGTGAAGATGCTCCAAGGGCTTAATGTCTCTATACCATTCACAGAGGCACTTCACGAGATGCCATCTTATGTAAGGTTCCTTAAGGACATCTTGGGTAAGAAGCGATCGCTCTCTAAGATCGCAGAGGAATGCAACAGGTTGGAGCTACCACAAAAGCGGGCGGACCCAGGTAAGTTTTCTATCGCTATAGGTCTAGGTCAATTCAAATTTAATGCTTTAGTTGACTTGGGTGCTAGCGTTAGCATGATGCCACTAACCATTTGGCACAAGGTAAAGATAGGTCCTCTGGAGCCCATGGATGCAAGATTGTCCATGGCTAACAATACGGTAGTGATTCCAACTGGGATAGTGACGGATGTGCCAGTACAAGTAGGTAAATTCTTTGTCCCTGCTGATTTCCTAGTTGTTGACATAGCGGAGGACCCTGCTTGTCCAATTATTTTAGGAAGGCCATTCCTAGCAACCATTGATGCCAACATTAGCGTGAAGAAAGGATTGCTCTCACTCACAATTAGTGATGAAGTAATAGAGTATTCCTTCAACAAGACGGTGCAAAGTCAAGGGCCAATGGAGATAAAAGCCATCAATGAAGCCCAAGTAGAGGAAGTTGAAGCAATCTTGAACGAAGGAGCTCAACAGAACATCGAAATCGACCCAGGTAAGTCGATATCGACCACTAATGTTCAAGATTCTGTGACAGGTCATAAGTATGGGGTCGATCGAGGAAAAGAGGAAGCATCGAAATCGGGGTCAAGGGTCGATATCGACCATGCCCTATCGAAATCGACCACCATCAGCACTGAGAAGGGAGGCAAGGAGACCTCGATATCGAACCCTGAAGGTCGACATCGACCTGATCATATCGAGTCAAAACTCCCCAAATCGACTGATCCTCCAGGTGTACAACAGAGGTCGATATCGACCTCCGAACATCGACATCGACCTGAGCCACAGACAGAGAAGAAGGTAAGTCAAGGTACGAATTCCTCTTGTTCAATTACAATTAAGGATTTATCATTATTTGGAAGAGGTGTGCCTTGGCATGTGCGCTTATGTAGGGTATCCGATGATGGTTCAAGCCAATATGAGATAGGAGACAAGGTCTATGTTGCCAAGTCTAAGGACCATTGGTTCCCTACAAGATTCAAGGATAAGAACTTAGGTCCATTCACGGTGAATCAAATCAATCCCAGCGGAATGCAGCTGCGGGACAAGAAAGGAGTGATATTTGAGGCCCAAGCCACATGGGCTCTGCAGATGCCACCTTGAGAAGCGCAAAGGAAGAAGTCGGCCTAGCGACTTAAAAATCTAGAGCTTGTAAGAAAGACTTAGTTTTGGATAGCTTTTGTTTTGGTTTTAGACACTTTATTGTTTTGCATATTTTGTGTTTATTTTTCAAATTGCAGGAAAGAGAAAAGCACACAGAAAGGCATCGAAATCGCTTATAGACATCGAAATCGACCTTAAGGTCGACATGGATAGGGTTTGTGTTCGAGACCAAATCACCCTGAAGCCTGAGCAGAAATCAAGAGAAACATCGATATCGATGTAAAGGGTCGATATCGACCTTCCCTGTTGTCTTCTTCGACTCCTGAAATTTGTGACGGTTTAGTAAGTTTTCTTCTTAACCCTAGTTCTAATATAGTGAGGACATTGTAAATTTTAAGTATGTGGTGGGGGAAATGCTTACTTGCATATTCATACTCAGATTAGAGTTGCATATTTATTTTAATGCATAAAAAAAAAGAGAAAAATGACCCCCATCAAAAATTTTGAAAAAGAAAGAGTCATGGAAGTATAAAAAAGAGCTCTATGATGCAAAATTAGATTTATTAGAGATATAATATGAGATTGCCTAGTTAAGGGAAGTCCCAATGAAGTGCAAGAAGAAAAAAAAAAGAAAAAAACATAAAGGAGATGAAAATTTGAAGTTGCTTTTGACATATGCATGATAAGATGATGGAGGACTTTTTATAAAAATTCCATACAAGCAAAGTTCATATCCTAGCCTTACCTATGCATATTCACAAAGCCATATATGAGACTTATCATGATCATTATTGCTCCACATATACACATATTGTCCATTTTTTACCTTATACCCTATCCGGGGACAAAGTTTTTTTGAATGGATGTCATCTTTGGAGTTATATGGAGTTGTGCATTTATAAAGTTGTTGGCAGGAATGATACAATTATGAAATATGGAAAATTAAATGAGCGAAAAAAAAATCCGATCACCTCAGGAGATAAAGGTGGGTCGACCCTGCTTGCGTTGAGATAATAGTTCCGCAGGATGGGACACACAAGGTGAGGAGTCCAAACCACTAAGTATCCGGGGCCATTCATGACACCCATGTTTGCGACTCGCAAGAAGGCAGTGCTAAGGTTAGAGAGGTAAAAGCATTATATTGAAAAAAAGCATTGAGCGATGAGTGAAAGGTGAGACATTATGAAGATGGAATGTGGAATGTTTTGGAAAGAAAGTATGTTTCCCCGGATTTAACACCACATGGCCAAATATTAGCCCACCTTTAGCCTTTTACCAATCCACTTCTGCTTGAAAAAAGTCCTTTTGATTATTAATGTTATGTCGCTAAAATTGTTTTTTGCATATTACCTCCTTTATGAGTATGAAATTACTTTTTATGCACATGCATGGACTTGGTTGACATAAGTACCTTCTCGAGGATGGCAATTGATTGTAGGGACATATGAAAATGAATCTATGATGTTGAGGGTTTACTTTCTTCCCCTGAATGACCATTAAAAGTATTGCTTGGGGACAAGCAAGCTTAAGTATGGGGTGTTTGATGTGCGCGCAAATTGCCATATTTTCTATGCACACATAAATCCATTTTATTGTCTTTTGCATGCATATTAATGGGAAAACATGGGAATAATGTAGTTTATGCTTAATTGTCAAATATATGGGTTTGCACGAGTTTCCATGTAATTTCGCAGAAAACAGGATGAAAATGGATGAATTCGGAAGAGCGGAAAAAGAACTCGAAGTCTTCTGAAGAGGTCGAAATCGACTGAAGACCTCGACATCGAGTACATCAGAGACATAGGAATCGAGCAGAAAAGGAAACAGAGCATATCGACACAGAAGGGGTCGATATCGACGTCTGGGGGTCGATATCGATGCTGCCAGATCGACCAAATTGATAGAAGTCGAGTGCTAGTTCGAGTAGGAGAAGGAGAAGCTCGAGATAAGGTTTTGGAGGGGTCGATATCGATGTCTAAGGGTCGATATCGACCATGCCAGCAGAGGAATTCGACTCCGATTTTGATAGAATTATATCCAAAGCTTGCAATATCTATCCAAAGGTCGAGATTTCCTATCATCAACACCATATCTATCATGAGGAGGCTGATTTCACCATGAAGTTTTAGCTTTTACTTTGTTTTAGTTTATCTTAGAGAATAAAGATAAGGTTTCGAGTCCTTATCGACATCTATAAATAGAGGCCAATAGGGCTGAGTTTAGGTATCGAATAACATCCAATTTTCGCAGAGAATTTCAGTTGCAATAGAGAGTAGAGAGAGAGAGGAGGCCGAGTGGAGTTGTAAAGCGAGAGTGGAGTGGATTGTTCGGTTGTACTTTCTTTCAGAGTTTTAATTCAAAGTAGCTTTCTTTCAGTAACAATGATGATGATGTGCATGATGAGGAGCGAGTAGTCAACCCACTTCTAGGGTCGGGGTGAGCCCGACGATAGCAATGTGAGGTAAGTGCATCAAAGGTATGACTTTTATGCGATTCCGTCTTCTACCCCATGCATGATCCTTTACGAAAGTCAGGGAGATTCATTATTTGCATTATTGAAGCGAAAGCCACTCATATTGTGAACTTGAATTGCTCATGAATTGGATAGTAACTCTTAGGAATTATGCGAGAGCCTCTAATCACCTAAGTGTTGATAACGAAAGTTATTTGACGGAAAGACATTAAAGTTCATATCTTTAGCATGAAACTTGCATTGTTATCGTTGTGGCATGAAACCCCGACTTTGGAAGCCTTTTAATTAATTGAATTCTTCATAAAAGTCTTAGTTTTGTTTTTGTTCATCTTTCTTCTCCATTCTATTTTCTTCGGACTCTTTTCCGACAAATTGGTTACAAAAACAGTTTCTATGACAAGCATCGAAATCGACCATAAGGGTCGATATCGAGGTCTAACATCGATATCGAGGCATCTGCTCGACGTCGACTTGCTGTTTTGTCTTCTGCAGGAACTGCGCTAGGAAATCGACCAGAACTGAGCTCGATATCGACCTGTATACTCGATATCGAGTGTCTGCTGAGGTTGAAAGCCTTGACCGTGAGTACAACAAAGGAAGCGCTGACATACCTCCTCGTGGATTCGATCCTGAATTACCCTACTACTACAAGGGAGGGGATTCTTGTATTATTTGTTTGGGACAGGGAGATAGTCTAGTTGTGCTTTGTTTTATTTTAAATATTTGATTCTCCTACTCACCTCCCCCGTTGCGAACAGTCCTTGAGGTGATTTGCCTCCTCGATCTTCATGTGACCGACGAGCTCTTCCAGAGTGAGGTCCTTCTTCTTGTGCTTCAGATGATTGCGATAGTCATCCCATGAGTCAGGCAACTTTTCGATCAAGAAATTCGCCTGCAAGACCTCGCACATCTTCATGCCCTCGGAGAGAATGTCAGCCACCAGATTCTCATACTCGTGCACTTGGTCCATGATTGGTTTATCATCGACCATCTTGAACTGCATAAACGTCCCACAGGCATATTTCTTTTTCCTTGCATTACCTTATGTTGATGTGTGTCTCGCTTGCTGCGATTATAACCTTGTAAGATTCCCATAGGGCATCGTTGTTATTCTCGGGTTGGGACTTTGTCTTTAGTCTCTTTGGTCTTGGTTCGTATTTGACTTCATAGGGAATCTGGGTTGTCCGCCTTTATCTCTCCTCTATCTCTGTTACCTTAGAATCCCTGCGTTACCTCGGTCGAACGCCAGCATGGAAAGGAGGACGGTCAACCGGATAGCACTAGAAAGGCGCAGGAGAAGCGTAGTGGGTCGTAACCCACTAGTCCTACAACAGACGTCACCAACGACATTAGGGGACGAGCACAACATGTTTCATAGACTGTAGTCGTTGGTTGTGATCCATGAAGATGACTTCAGAAGGGGCGATCTCTAAACGAGTTACTTGATTCTTTCTGTGTTAATTAGGAATGACGGTGTGCGATAAGTCTATAGTTGATATGATAACGAGTTTTGACATGTTGACATTCTAAGTTGGTGAGTATTGCCTGGTTGTCTATTGCCTATAATGGTGTGCGGACTAGTATGACCTAGGGCTTATGTGTGATATTCCCCTTTTATTTATCGTGTGGTTTGAGGCTCTTTCTTAGGATAGATGGAGAGAGATAAGAGGGATATAAGTCATAAGTTTTGTTCGATGATAGTGTGAGATAGAGTCATAGGAAAGAGACATTGGTTTAGGCAAGACCGAGAGAGTTTCTAGGACTGGTAGGAGGTGATGGTTAGGAATTTTCAAATGAGCCTTCTAGGTAGGTCTTAGATGGGGCATAAGATGAGAATGGCAAGATTTGAGGAATTGAGGTTGTAGTATAAGTGAGAAATGGATGAAGGATAGGGTGAATCCGATTGGGTATGAAGAGGGAAGATATGAGTGGACCAGACGTGAATGATTAGGGATTCTTGTAGAGAGAATGTGGTTATGGATAGGTTAGTTGTGCTATGAGTGAAAACGATGTTATTGAGGAACGTGTTTTGGATGGCGTTAAGGTTTGAGTGGACTAGGAATGTTTGGGGAATTGTAAACCTTGGGACTTAGGTTACTTGTACTGTGAGTAGGAACAACCTGGGTAAGGAATGAATTATGGACACCATTAAGGTTTGAGTGACTATGACTGCTTGAAAATTTATGGATTATGGGATTCGAGTTGTTTATGCGATACTAGGATAGGAAGTAAGATTTGTACTTGGGTATTGCTCGTATGTTGTTGAGGACACTTGCTAGAGTGGTATTTGGAAAATTACTAAGGTGTGATTGAAAGATTTTAGCATAGGGAAGAAATCGTAATTGATATGTGTGGAATTGATTTGGAATGTTGAGGTGTTAAGAAATGAAAGGCAAGTCCCTGAGAAAATGCCTAAAGCTTAGTAAAGGATATCGTAGGATCGCTTATGAGTTTGATTGATGGAGTTTAGAGACATGAAGATTCTGAATGAAGAATATGGTAACTAGTCCAGGAAGAGGACAAGATGATACTAATGGTCACAAGGTTATGGAATTTCGAGTAACTTGTGATGCCTTGGGTAAATTCGGATGAGGAGGACCTAGAACTTATTAGGATGATGGTTGGTAATTAAGGTCATTAAGAAGTAAGGTATCGTCGTTTGAGGATTGTGGTCGAAGACGAATTAAGAATATGCGACAATAAGGAATTGGAGTAAGACAACTAGGGGGATCGTAACTGTTTGGGAAAATAATGGAACTTCAAATGGTGAATTGGTGTTGTAACTAAGTGACGATGCTATGATCTCTTAGGATGACGGGAGATACGATTTGGGTTAGATTTGATCTGATGAGTTAACTGGGTAGGACATGAATGTTGATCACTTAAGTATAGGTGCGGTTGAGGAGACTGGATAGGTCGTGCTACAGGTTATCACTAGTTGGCTCTCTAGCTTAGAATCTGACGAGTGCAGACGATCGGGTGTTGCTAACGGAGTGAGATACTTGTGTTGTTGGAATGCGTGAGTAGCTTAAGAGATGAACCTTGTCGATGAATATTGAGGATGTAGGATGTGATAATGCTCTTGTAGGAGGTTGGCGATAGGAGTTGATTCTTTAGAGGTGGATGAGCAACGAGTGCGCTTATTGGCTTGGGAAGTAGAATAGGGGAGTGGTTTGGGAATATGCTCTTATCGATGATGATCAAATGGATTCTTGAAGACATAGGAGGAATAAATGAATTTAGTAAGGAACACCTAGATTGATCTTGATAGGGGTCTTGACGAGGGCTTGGAATATTAGACATTGGTCTGTGATTACTTGGAGGATAATGGATGTAGACATATGAGGATTAATTGGTTAGTTGGAAAGTTTGAGATCGTGAGCTTGAGGTCGTGTGTACGTAAGTTGATTTTTTTTTGAAGAAACTCGTTAAATAGAGCGTCGAGGTATATCTTGGATGAATTTGAGTCGCGACTTTAACTCGTGAACCTTTATGGAAAAACTGAAGAGAACATCTATGAGTTTTGGGTATAAGATAAGCGTGATTTGGATGCATTAGGGGATTCAAAATCTGATTTGAGTTGATGGACATAGCTTAAACCTGATTTTGATTTTGAGAGCTCAGTGATGAGGTGTAAGTAATCGTTGTGTTCTGTTTTGATCGCTAACTATGTGTAGATTTTCTCAATGTTAGGGCATATTAATATGTGTTGTATGTGATGTTAATAATAAGAGTTAGTATGTTGCTAATAGAATGAGACGAAAATTTCGTTATGACAAATTCTACTATACTAATATTGGATATGACGATATTTTATATGATGAATTTTATAATGTGTTGTTTCGACAGGGTGATAATTAATTTCATTGATATTCTGATATGCTGATACATGATATTTTAATATGTTGTTGGTTGACATGGTGATTCCTTGAGTTTTGATATGATAATAGACTTTGACCTTGATGAATCTTAGGATGATGTGCTATTCGATGGTGTGATGTCTTGAGATATCTGAATATGTCGTGATCTTAAGTTTGAAATGTTGAAATTAATCTTGAAATATGAACCTAAGAAGCGAATATGGGATTAGCCCTTAGAGGGGATATTTCCACCTTTTGAGTCCTTAGAACTTGACTGACCGACATAGGGAGAAAGTGTTTGGATTATGGAAGGCTTTGTTGGTTTTTGGAAAAAAAAAATGATTTTAGTCTCGGGGACGAGACTTATTTTTAGAGGTGGATGATGTAAAGACCGGGATTTTTAAATAGTATTTTTATAATTATAAATTTTATTTCGATTCAAAATTTTATTTAACTTCTAAGACTTCGAAAAATTTCGAATATTTCCGGCCTTGAGCATGCGAATTTTTATTTTTATTTTAATTATTTTATTATTTATTATTATTATTATTATTATTATTATTATTATTATTATTATTATTATTCTTTCGAGACGAATTCCGGCATGAACTTAACATTCGATTTGAAATAAATTTATTTTCGCTTTAATAATCTTAGGCTTGGAAATATTTTGGATTTCGTTATTTAATTCGGATTCGAATATTCATTTTAAATTTATTTTAACCACGTCAGGTTAAGGTCAGAAGGCGGGTTTCGAAATTTATTTCCGGGTATTTAATTTGACTTTTATCACAATCAATACCCTACAAATCTCAGCCACCCTACCTCCTACAACACCACCTACCCCCCTTATTTCATCTGTACTCCCCATTCCTACCCTCTACCTATATCTCTAGCTGCTCCCTATATCTCTAACATCTCCTCACACACACAAACCCATTCTTTTGTTGCTCATTAGCCGAGAGCAAGCACCATATATCCTGCCTCCTCCTTTTGCATCAAATGCCCAAACACCACCCTCCCTCCTCGTTGATTCCCGCAAATACCAAGCTCCACCCTTCCTCCGACATCCGACGAGGCTGGGCCGCCGCCCAGGAGCTCCCAGTCGCCGATGCCAGCCCGAGCACTACACCTTCCCCCGTTTCACCAAGAATTCCGAAGCCACCGGTCCCTTTCCGGCCGAGCTACACCAAGCCGAAGGCAAGCCCGTCCGAGCCCGAACCGAACTTCCGACAAGCTCCGACGGACCTCGGTGAGCCTCCATCCTTCTGTCTTCTTTTCCTAGTCTTTAGGATCCTTGTTGTCCTTGAATCCTTGTTTTCGGGGGAAGAGAGATGCCATTGTTGAGAAAGAGGGCTCGAGCGAGGACGAGCGAGAGCGGGCGAACGAGGGTGACTGCGAGCAGTGGGTACGTGAGGACGAATGTGCGGATGAGCGAGAGTGAGGTAGGGTGAGAGAAGAGAGAGAGGTGGAGCCGAGGTTGGAGGTGCTGGACGAAGGGCAGCGAGCGGGGATGGAGCCGTGAGCGAGCTGGGGCGGGGTCTTTAGCAAGGGAAGCGGGAGGAAGAAGATGGTGGAGTGGGGCCCGCCCTTCTTTTTCATTTTTTTTTAATTCCATTTTATTTCTTTAATTGAGGAAAGAGTTTGGATTGGGCTTGGATCTGAGCCAAATATTGGGTCCGGGTTTGGGTTAGTGTTTGGGCCTTCCTTTGTTTTGTTTGGGTTAAAAGACAATCAGATTGGGTTTACACAAATTGGGTGGCTCGGTTTCGGTTTGAATAAAAGGGGTCCGGTTTTGGTCCAATTATTTAATTATTATTTAATTAATATTATTTAAGGATTTATCTAATTATTTAATTATTATTTAATTAATTTTGATTTAATTAGTTATTTAATCGATTATTGTTCAAATATTTATCCAATGCTATTCTTCTATGTGTTAAAAATATTTAAGTGTTGATGTGATTATTTGTTGATATTTAAATTAATATACTAATTGAAATATTACTACCGTGTCGGAAATTATTTAGATAATGATTATGGAAATAGAAGAATGTCGGGTTTATTTAATTATAATAAAATTTTGGGAAATTGATTTAATGATTTGAATGTTAATGTCGAGATTTCATTATGTATGATCTCAAAAGAATTGATTGACTATTGAGTTGACTTCTTTTGGATTTAAACGACTTTGACTAACTTTAGAACCGACTTATTTGGACTTAACTTGGAAAATTGTTGAAGAGTCTTGTGAATTTACGTGAATATGATATGAATATTAGTTGCAAGCATGAGTGATATTTGAAATCTTGGGTTGATGATTATAAAGCATGATGTGTTGATATATGAGTTATTAAGTGATGAAATATGAGATGCTATATGATGATGCATGATAAGATGGCGAATAAGATATTAAATGTGAGTTGATTGATGGAAATGAGTTAAGAAAATTGATGGCGAATAAGAGCAGGTTTGTCATCTGGAATCCGACCCGAATCCCTCGACTCCATCCTCCATCGCGGGAGCATTGTTGCCTCTAGCAACGGCCTCCTCCTCCTCGTCCGCAAGAGCAGGTTTGTCATCCTCTCCGCTACATGCTCGAGCTCTGACGTCGAATTCTCGGTGTTTAACCCCGCAACGGGGGCACTGGCTTCACTTCCCATCCCCACGGGCTACGACATCCTGCTTCAAGACGGCCAATTCGGGTATAACTCGTTGATCGAATGCTGCTCCGGAAACACGACCAACTCATCATTCCCTAACGACTACAACATTGCACTCTTGGTCGTGATCCAACCCAACCCGAGATGGCGGCGCCACCTCCTCATATACGCTAATGGCAAATGGGAGGAGGAGCTTTGCGATGTCGGTATAAATAGGCTGAAGTTGCGCTATGATATGCCAGTTGCGGTTTACTCGAAGGCTACCGAAGGGCTCGTGGTGCACTACTTGTGCGACGGCAATAGCCAGGGCCCTTGCAATAATATAGTTGCGTTTGACATCCGAAAGAAGCGGCTATGGAGGAGCATCAAGTTGCCGGACATGGACGAGGATCGCGGTTGTAGGAGCTACAACACATTGTGGATATTCAAGTGGAACGACACTGGGATATGTTTGGTGAGGTGGTTAATGGGGGTGTTCCAAGTGTGGGTGTTGGACGAGTGTGGCGGTTTCAGGTGTTCGGAGTCGTGGAGGAGGGTGATGGAGAGGACGACGGAGGAGGAGATGGGGCTGGATGATCAAGAGGGGGAAGTGAAGGGCATCGGCGTTGCGAGTGGGAGAGGTTTGTTGGTTGCGACGAAATCCCGAGTTTATGTGTATGTGATGGAGGGGGAGAACCGTGGGAGGTTGGAGGTGGTTGGAGAGCATACGCTTGGTCATTTGGATGGCGATCTCAAGTTCACGTCGTATGCTAATACGCTTCGACCCGTTTGTGTATGAAAAAACTATTAAGATATATATTAAAATATATTAGATATTGTTGTTAGGATAATCAGGAGATACGGTTTGGATTTCATTCTATCTCAATCTCATGTAATCTCCTATAAATAGTTATTAATGATAATGATTAAAGTTTGGTTTTCCACCAACTTATTTCTTAACAAAAACCACTTCTGCTCTTAAAGATTAGCCTTGTTGAATTTTGATCGATCTTATAAGAGATTGCAAATTAATCAGATGAAGAGAATGTATCATCACGGGACTGTCATTATAAAGATATTGTGAAGTTGGATTTTGCAAGGGCTTCATCATCAAAGTTATAAAACAACCAAAAAATAATCGCAACAAGAATTGAGTCGCATGCCCTTTTGCATAATTCCTTAATCTTAGTTTAGATCAGCCAAAGTCATATAAATTTCACAGGAAAAAACTTACTGTGGTACTGGTGATCCAAGTCCAAGGCCACATAAACTCCAAAAATATCACCAACTGAACAACAAGTTTTGAACCAAAACGTAAGGGCTTAAGCTAGTTCAAAGCAAGAACGATAAACAAGTAGTCGGAGGACTCGGTATTCAGATTTAAGAAACCCGGCGAAAAGTTGAGATTTATCAGCAAAAGAACATGGAAGTGGCCACATCTTTGTGCAGTGGTGGGAGCTGCTGAACTGGGGCAGCACCGGGGGCTGTCATCTCGCCATGGCTGGATGAAGTTTCAGACGTGTCGTCGAACTTCACCCACTGGCCCATCTGTGCAGCTGCTAGATGTGCGTAGCGGATTGGGGAAACTGCAATGGGAAAAGGATATATATAAGATCAATGAACACAAGGTAGGTAAAATGTGAAGGAATCGTTCTTACCAACAGATACGGCTGTGGTGCTCTTTTGGTAACTGCGAATCAACAAACATATTCCGCAAAAGTTACAGTAAAAGTACAATGCATTGCTGGGGAATAAAAGAATGAAGACGAAGGAGGAACACGAAGTTTTCCACTTACACATATGAAAGGTTGTGAACCAGCTCCTGCATATCATCTGCTGAAATGCCTATCTCATCATGGAGGATGTGGTAGTGTGTGGGCCGGGTGGTACCCTGTCACAGGTTCCAAATATAAAACCTATATAAGAATTACAATTCGATCATTGATAGCTGAGCAGCGGAAAAGACTAGAGGTTTGATGATTCTCACAATCCTGCCAGGATGTGCACATAGGTAGAAGTCATTGTTCCGCGGGTGGAAGGAATATAAAATAAACATTTAGCCAGTTAAAGTACATTAAGGGACAAAGTATGAAAAATTATATTACCGCAGCAATGGAAGGTACATCAGAGCGCCCAGGAGCTCCATGTGATACATCCATTCCAAGAATCATAATGGGGACTTTAGACACTAAAGGCATGGCATTAGCAGGGGTAGAATTCAGACCACCAAGCTGTTGAGAACAATCGATAGTTAAAGATATAGATCCTGTAAATTTTAAGTGTGTATAAAGTAAAAATCGCATCTTAAATATCATACCTTTGCATTAATCTTCAAAAGCACATTGGTGAGGTGATCATTGACTCTGTTAGTAGTAGCAATGCATTCTGTCACAATTCCCCGGTCCGCTAGACACTTCTTTTTCCATGGACCTGAAAAATAGGAAGACATAAATACAAACTTCTCAATTATGATAAGTAAATGAAACAAAATTGTTGAAAATGGAAAGAGCAATTACCATAAATGTTTGAGTTTTTCCTCTCAGGCAGCAAGCATAGAAGGAATCGAGGAGGACCAGGGAGCTTAGAATCTATCACCTCGAACATCTTCTCCACCCTGTCAATGGGTGTGCCTCTTCTGTGTTGCGGACTCTCCACAAAGGTATCAAATGGAGGATTTATGAACTAAAGGGATATTGACAGAAAAAGAGTTGGTGATTCAATTAAGCATAACTAGTTTGCAAGAAGCAAAAGCTAACAATAGAAATCATTTTGATATCAATGATTTACTTACAACAATGCCCTTCATCTGACCAACTTTCATTAAATCCCTGACAATTGCCTTGGGATCACAGCGAGCAGAAAAATTTACAACAGCCCATTTCTCAATCTTTGCAGGTTGTACAAGTTTCTACAAATTAAGCAAATTATATATATGAGACAAACGAAGGGGGAAAACAACTACCAACACTTCCAAGCAATTGAAAAAGCATAACCTTGTTGTTGAAATTCCAGCAACCATTCCGTGGAAAGAGTTCCTCTCCATTTCCAACTTTCAGCTGAAAACAAATCAAAATAAGTCATATAACAGAAACCTACACATATATCAGCAAATTTAAATAGGGAAGTGTATCACAAACCTTGGGGGTAGGCAAAAGACGGCCTTCAATCTGGACAAAGTCTCTACTGATAGAGAGACCGAGGGTGCGAAGCATTGGGTCAGAATCATAATTGGTGACTCTTAGAGCCTGTAAAACCACAAGCACTGATGTAAAAACAATATTCAGCCTATATAGCATGATTAGAGTAGATAATGAAGGCCTTACTTTACTCAAAGTGTCCCGCATTTGCTGTGGGTTTTGTCGAGACTTCTCAACAAGAGAAGCTCTCTGGAGGTTAGAGAAAGCCTTAGTATAGCGCTGAAGGGAGACAAGCTTACAAAGCTGCATAGAGAAGAGAACTCTGTGTGAATAAATTACGTCATAGGAAATAAGTAAAACAGATGATTTTCTACAACAATCAGACAAGCTAATCACCTCTAGAGGGATGAAAGTGGGACGTTTGGGTTTCCCAACATTGATACATGGAAAATCTGCTGAGTCGCTCAGCTCTATCTTGCGGATGTTCATATAATAGTCATAGACTGTTATTTCAGTTTCTTCCGCAACATCGCTGTTATCCTTGCTGCCTCTTTTCTTCAGAATGAATCTACAGCAGCAAGAGGATAAAGTCAAGCATATCCAACTAAAAGAATACAAGGTTAAGAAAATACATACTTCAGTTCTCTACAAGGAACATCACTCAAGCCGGTAATTTTCTGTTCGTTATTTGATGTAGCTGTCTTTATCCTCATGTTTTTGAGCATCCTCTTTGCCTAAACCCATAAAAGAAGAAATCTAGATTTAAGTGAAGTGTCACTCGAACGCAAAATAAGATCACTTATGAGCATAAAACAATATTACCTTCACCCAGTCAATAGAAGATGGGTCAACATTTTGGTTATCAACAAGAAATTTCACCACAGGAACTGGCTCAAGTATCATAGTTGTTGACACATCTAAACAGGATCAAATAGAATGAGTATGAATCATAACATGAACTAAAAGGAAAGTGTATAAAAAAGCAAATGGATGTAGCAAAGGACTCACCCATATTCAAAGACAGGCCAGCTTGAGTCCCTCTAAAGCTGGAATGAAAACCTCGGCAGCTTGACACCCCACCACCAACACGCTTAAAGTTTTCCGGATCATTGTGGAAGAATGACTGTCGAACCAAAAGACAACCCCTGCGCAGGCATCAAAATCCAGTTATAGAGAGTAGAAAATATAAAGGTAGGCTCTAATAACTGTAATGTCACTAATGGTTATCGAACTTACTGTTTTGCAGTATGCTGCCTCAGAATAATGTCCAATACTCTCAGAGCCTCTTGAGTATTTTGATTTTCTTCTCCCTGATGGCATTAGCAATTGCCTGGATTGGAATCTTTGCAGCATAGCTTAGCACTACTTTGAACGTTTTGGACCGAAAGGGTCTTCTGATCCTCTTCCTATCAGAGTCATTCGTGTTTTCGTTATCAGGGCTCCGGTTCATATTAGTTCTGCATAAAGCACAGCAATCAGCACTCAAGCATGCACAAAAATATAGCACAGATGCTACAGTTTGTATGAAACACACATATTTTACCTGCCAGAAACAACATCCTGTAGAACAACAACAAATTCCAGCTTGTTATTGGGGAGTGAACCAACAGTAAACAAGCTCTTCTCCCCATCATAAGCGAAATCTCTTTCACCTTGTCAATCACTTTCCTCCCAATACCTTTCACTTCAACAGGATTACCATCTTCATAGGATATATTGACCTGAGATTTGGATTTAAAAATCAGTCACATAATCATGGGATTGGTGTACAATTCACAACAATACGTACGGAGTATCAAATAGCACAAAGACCTATAAAACATACGCTGTAGTGGATAAAGTGGCCTTCAACTTTTTTGACATTAACTCTGAAATGGTTACTTAGTAGCCGAATCGGCTCCCCTTTCGTTCCATAACCAGACCTTGCCATAGGGACCAATTTCTGCTTATCCATCTTATAATCCTGCAAATTAAGTAAACATTAAATGCCAATTTAACCATTAGTCATTACTAGTTAAGAACTCACCACACCATCAGACATCCAGAAACGAAAACGCATCAGAGATTCAGAGATCAGAGCAGTTAAAACGAAAAGAAGAGCTTAAACAAAACGGATAAGAGATCGATCAGAGCAGTACTTGAAAAGGAAACACCATCAGACATCAGAGGAGTCGAAACGAGAAGACATAAGAACCTCAACCACACCATAACTAACTACTTGAAAAGGAGAGAGAAAACAGAGGCCAGAGATTTTATTTTACCATCACAAGTTCAAAACACAGCGAAATCAAAACACATTGAAAACAGTAAGGGAGGAAAATGAAAACGCCATCAGAGATCCGCAGATAAAAAATGAAAATCACAACACATAGCAGACAAAATGAAAAAAAAAAAAAAACGGAAACAACATCAGGGAGCTAAATAGGCAAAACGAAAACAAGACACCGAAGAGATTTGCACAGAAACCCTAAAAATCAACACACAGACAACAGATTACAGTAAAATCAACAAAAATTGAAAGCAGATGAGGATATATTACAAAATCCCCCTAAAAATTAAGTAAGAAATGGATGCATGAAGCATCAGCAATTCAGCATCAAAATCAGAAGTACGAAATAGAGAAATTCATTACCGGAGTTTTTTCACAATGGAGTAGTAGAAAAGAAAGAGAAAATGTGGACACTGGAAGCGACGAGTTGTGACTTTTAGAGGGGAAGAGGGAAGAAGAAGGTGTTGGGAGGTTGTTTGTTATGCCATGTAAACTGAACCTCACCGTCATTATTTATAGTAGGGAAAGTTCAACTTAGGGGCACGATATTTCAGGAAATTACATTGAGGGTACCGTACTTTTAGAAAGTTTCATTTTTACCTCTAAGATCCGACTTGTATTTTTTATACAAAATTACAAATAGGAATGGAAGTACTGAACCATTATAGCTAGCAAAAGTTTGATTAAAAGGAAGAAGAGGAGGCAAAAGGTGAACAAAAATATCATAAAAGTTTCACTTAATGATTCAAATCACAATTTAAGTTCACTTTAAGAAAAAAAACGTGTTTATTCGACTTTTTTTTTAAAAAAAAAGAAATATAATTACTAGTATTTTTTTAATTATGGGTAGTTATGTGACAAAACTTATTGGGTGTTTTTTTAGAGATAAAGATCTATATATCTATCTATATAAAAAATACTAAAACAGAGGCCGTTTCTGGCCTCTGGTGCGATCTCGCGTCCACGGAATTTTCTGGATTAAAGCGAGATTATTTTTGCTTACGTGTCATTTTCTGGATTAAAGTGGTATTATATTTCTGGTTCACATCAATTAATAAGTCAATATAGTTAGGTAAAAAACTTATCCTTTCAGATCAATAATCTATCCAATATTTAATCAAAATTGAATATAATATATCTATAGATAAATATGTATTTTTTGTATAAAAAAAAAAGTTATCCAAGAATATATGATTTATTATCACGTAGGAAGATTATATAATTTGTGTGTATCTCCGTATTAATAATATTTTTGTTTCTACCCATAATAATTTATTATCTTTGGTCGTCCAGAATAACGGGAGAAGCTGAAGAATTATATCGTCTTTTTGTTTTGATGGAAGAAGAATTATATCGTCTGATCATCTAGGAATATATCGAGTTCGTATGAGACGGAGTTAATAAATTGACTAAAATTATAAACAAAGTAAAATTTATAAACTGTTGGTAAAAGTAGTTAAAAATTTAAACAACAAGATAATCTTCGTATGGGACGAAAAACAGTTTAATTATAAAAAATGGAGTTTATTTGGTTGTTATTAGATATTATAATAAAAGAGTACTGTATAAACTTAATTACAATCCACGAATTATAAGTATATAACATTAGTGGAAAAGGTTTCAAATCAAATAATCTATACAATATTTGGTCAAAATTGAATAAAATATATCTAATGATAAAAAAAAGCGTAGGTAGTAAATTAAAAAAAAAGGGACCGTAGCATATATATAAATTCCTCACCCGGTTATTATATCTAATGGGTTTTTTTTTATCAAATCCATTATCTCCCCGTTATTGTTTAGGTTTTGTGTTTGATTAGAAATGGGTTAGAAAAGAGATTATAAAATCGTACAATCTGAACTATCCACTTGAAAATATTCCTATTATACTATACAAATGAGTTTAATAATCAAATATAATCAATATTGGGCAACAGTTCAGTTTAAAATAAAGTTTTAATTTAATAAAAATATATTTTAATCATTATTTTAATAAGAGAACAAACATGATTAATTTAGACTAAAACATTTGTTTACATTCTAACAAAATAACATAACTGAAGATTACATATTTACTTTATATATATATTGAGTAGTAATTTATATTAATTCAAAGATGATTTATATAATAAAATATTTTAACAAATCGCACAACGGGCGAGTAATAAAACTAGTAAAATACTAAAGCAGAGGCATGAAACGGGCTCTGGTGCGATTCGCCTACGTGGAATTTTCTGGATTAAAACATGATTACTTTTGCTTACGTGTCATATTCTGAATTAAATTGGTATTATTTATTTGGGCCACATCAATTAATAAGTCAATATAGTTAGGTAAAAAATTTATCTTTTTAGATCAAATAATCTATCCAATATAACCTTATATTTTAATTAGATAAATTTATCTAATATTATATATTTTAATCGTATAATAAAATTGTTAATAATAATATGTTTTAGTACGTATTATATAAACAATCTTATCAAACCTATACATAATAATTACATATTTCTCTTTTTATTTTAATGGGTCATAAAGATATTAACCATAAATTAAATTACCACTTATTTTAGTACGTTTTTTTATAATACAACTACATTATACCTTTGCTTAATTTTTTTATTATATTTTAAAAAATCTTACGTTTAATTTGAATAGATATAACCTTCAAATTTCATAAAAAAATATAAATCATCATTTTGTTTATCAAGAAACCGCATAACGGGCGGGTAAAGTAAAACTAGTTAAACAAAAAGTGGGGTAGTTTTTTTTTCCTAATTTTTTAGCAATTTTGTTAAAGAAAATTATAGGTAATGGATCTTTTTTTAGTTAATCTTTACTTAGCTTAAATGGGAGAAGATTAAAACTATCACTGAGTGAAATTGTCTAAATTACGGTGCTCTTCAGTTAAATTTTCTTAAAACTTGGTATTCTAAAAACAAATTTTCATAGTGTGTATATGGCGTCGGTTTGGTTGTTTCAAAGTTGAAACGAATCGTTAGGGCCATAAATTGAATAAGAATAGCGTCCACATGACTCACTGCCTGCCTCTCACCCCTTTGGCCCTTCAAGTTCACTTTTTTTTTTTAATAATAGAAGGTAATTAGGTCTGGCTACATCCATAGTCCAGCCTAGAGCATCCTTACAGATGACAACTTGCAGTTTTAAATCAGAGTTAAGGTTAGCGTTATGGGTTAAATGTTCCAGGTGGATCCGTCTATCCGCAATGCTATTAACTTCCCTAAACACATGACGAATGCGAACCGAGGAAAATTTAAACAGGTCCAGTCGGGAGTCCGAGATGAGCATTTCGATCTCTCATGGGCAATTCCAAGAGTGCATTTCTTCAAGTTCACTTATGTTTTTAATATAATGAGGTTTAAATTTTTAAATCTTATTAATGATTAATGATGGTATTAAAGTAAGGCTGATTTGCACAACTAGCCGTTCATTAATTTGCTATGATTACTATTTTTGTAATTTGCTACTCCCTCCTTTCGGCAAAACTTGTCATTTTAGCTTCTTTCATAAGTTTTAAGGTAATTAACAAATGTACTAGTTTACCCTCAATTATTACCCTCCTTTTTTACTTTATCGAAAACTACAACTAACAAATCATCAATCATATCAAGCGCATTTTTGTAAAGTGAAGGGCAAAATACCTACAATGACAAGTTTTTTTGAACAAAAATAACACCCTAAAATGACAAGTTTTGCCGAACGGATGGAGTATCATTTACCATAACTCTATCAATCTTTGTCGATTTGGTGCCCTTAAACCATGTATGTTCCTGCCCTACCATGATTGCATCTTTCGGTCCTAATTGAACACAACAATCCCATAAATCTGAGATCTCATAAGCTGAAACTATATTGCCATTATTCCTTTCACAGGATCTCATTATAGCATTGAAGTCCCCTTATATGAGCCATGGTCCCTGTCTGCTGTTACATTCCTGAGTAAGATCATTCCACAGTGCCCTTCTCCTAACTATAGTGTGCAGCCCATATGCCTGAGCAATCTCAAAAGTTTTCCCAGACACTATGCATTTCAGTTGACCACTTATCAGTGCTTCTTCTTTGATGTGTTCTAGACTCACACGATATTGTAAGCTTATTATATTTCTCACAAACTTATATTACAGCCGAGGAAGTAATCTCATAATTATGTTTGGTTAGCTGATTTAAACATAATTTTCTATATTGATGAATCGTGAATTGTTGAGATTAATGAAAGATGCTTTGAAATAACAGATGCAGATCTTTGTGAGAACCTTGAGACTGACAAGACCATGACTCTCGAGGTTGAGAGTTCCGACACCATTGATAATGTCAAAGCCAAGATCCAAGACACGAAAGGGATCCCACCGCACCAGCAGCATCTCATCTTCGCTGGCAAACAGCTAAAGGATAGCAGAACCCTGACTGAATACAACATCCAAAAGGAGTGCCATCTTCCACTTGGTGGTCCGTCTTTGTGGTTGGATGCAAATCTTCGTTAGGACCCTGACAAGAAAGACCATCACCCTGGAGGTTGAGAGTTCAGATATCATTGATAACATGAAGGCGAAGATCCAAGACAAGGAAGGGATCCCTCCGAAACAACAAAGGCAATCTTAGCTGATAAACAACTTGAAGATAGGAGGTCCTTGGCGGATTACTACATCCAAAATAAGTCAACTCGATCTCCATTTGGTGGTGTCTTTGTGGTGGAATATGCAAATCTTTGTGAAGACTCTGACAAGGAAAATCGGCCATCACTCTGGAGGTGGAGAGCTCAGATAGCATTGATAACGTGAAGGCAGATCCATGACAAGGAAGGGATCCCACCGAACCAGCAGAGGTTGATCTTTGCGAGTAAGTTGGAGGAAGGGTGTACCTTGAACAATTATAACATGGGAGACAAAATAATTGTCCATATTTTTATTCTAATTAATTAAATATCCATCATTCTATCCTAACTGAGTAAATGTCTACCAAATTTTAATAATATCAAAATGCCCCTACCCTTCCCTTCCCTCCCATTCCCTTCCCTCCTTTTACTCTTTTCCATTTTTTTCCTTTTTGTTATTATCGAAGTTTTTTTTGCGGACATTCAAACAAATGGACTGCTGACATTCGAACTATTATTGAATTTTTATGCGGATATTCAAACAAATGGACTGCTAACACTCGAGCTATAATTGAATTTTTTATGCGTACAAAGGGACTATTGAGATTCTAGCTATATTGAATTTTTTATGCGGACAAATGGACTGCTGAGATTCTAACTTTATTAATTTTTTATGCGGACAAATGGACTCTTAAGATTCTAATTTTATTGAATTTTTTATGCGGGCAAATGGACTCCTAAGATTCTAACTCTATTGACTTTTTATGCGGACAAATGGACTGTTGAGATTCTAACTTTATTGAATTTTTAATGTGAACAAATGGACTTTTGAGATTCTAACTTTATTTAATTTTTTATGCGGACAAATGGACTTATGCTGACATCTTTACTATTATTGAAATTTGTATGCTGACAAATTGACTTATTACTATTATTGATATTTTCTGCTGACAAATAGAATTCTTTTTAATATTGGTGATATTGAACTTGTGCTGACATTTTTCTGTTGACATCTTCCTATTAACAAAAAGGAGCACAATCAAAACGTATGCTTTCAATCTCACAAAATACCAAAAAAGCACAAGTAGTTAACAAGGAGAGATAACAAGTTTGGATACAATGAAATATAATGTCAAAAACAAATCTCCCTAAACAAACCAGCTTAGACGATGACGTTGGCAACACAAGTAGTTAATATGAATTGAGCTGAGAAGCAAGCTGACAACACAAAAATTCAGCATATGTATCACCCAACCTGTATACAAACACCAATATAAATGCTTGATTATCACATAGACTCAGGGCTGCAACAAACAAAGCATAAACCCAACCTTCTTATCTTAATGTAGAGCAATCTTCGTCGTCCTCGGTTCATGCTCTTACTTCCTCTCTTTCCTTCACCTGTAATTAGTAATTATGATATTGTTACTCCTTGAAGGTCTACTAGGGAGCATCACCCTCCCGCTCATCTCACTGACTATGTTTGTTCCTCTGCTTGTGGAATTCCATGTTCTGTTCCCACACCGTTACTTTTATCGTTTCGTTCCCTAGGGTTAATGTTGCCTTGGCTACACACCCTGAACATGAGCCACTTCGTTTGCAGAAGCCAGCCATTTCATGGTGTGGCAATAGGCCATGCTTGATGAGTTCAAAGCCTTATACCTTAATGAAACTTGGGATGTTGTGTCTTTACCCAAAGGGAAGAAGGTCATCGGTTGCAAGTGGGTATACAAGGTAAAGAGAAAAGCAGATGGTAGCATCGAAAGATACAAAGCGAGGCTTGTGGTAAAGAGCTTCACACAAAGAGAGGGGATTGATTACAATGAGACATTCTCACCTGTCATTAAGATGACTACTGTCAGAGCACTCGTTTCGATTGCATTGCAAAGGAATTGGTCTTTATTTCAACTCGACGTCAACAATGCTTTCCTCCATGGAACATTGGACGAAGAGGTTTACATGAAGCTCCCTCCAGGGCTTAGTATAGCTGATTCCTCAATGATTTGTCGATTGAAGAAATCGTTGTATGGATTGAAGCAAGCTTCGAGACAGTGGTATGCTCGAATATTGTCGCGTGCTCTAAAGCTCAAGGGTTACATCCAATCTAAAAATTATTATTCCTTATTCCTAAAAAAGGAGGATGGTCACATGGTGTTTGTGGCCATCTATGTGGGTGATATCCTAAACATGGGAGATAATTAAGCTAAAATTTCATCCCTTAAAACTTTTTTAGATGATGAATTTCGGATCAAAGACTTAGGAAGGCTCCACTACTTCCTTGGTATAGAGTTTTTTAGACCAAAGAAGGGTTAGTTCTCAGCCAGCAAAAGTTCATTCATGAAATATTTAGGGACTTCCCTTGTTCTAAGATTGTTGTAGTAAGTCCCTTGCATTCTCAGCTCAAGTTGTTGCCCACCGATGGTGAGTTGCTTACTAATGCTCTTCCTTATAGTCGGTTCATTGGGAAGCTCAACTTCTTGGTCCACACGAGACCTGGTCTTGCTTACAGTGTCCAGTTCCTCATCCAGTTTATGCAAGCCCCCGCACAACACACATAGATGCAGCATTCCATGTTCTTTGGTACCTCAAAGGCTCTGTTTCAAAGGGGTTATTGTTATCAACCTCATCCTCCCTCAGACTTCAAGTGTTTTGCGATGCGGATTGGGCAAGCTATCCATTCACCCGCAGATCTGTTAGTGGTTTTGTTATCTTCCTCGGCTCTAACTTGTTGTCTTGGAAATCGAAGAAACAACAGTCTGTCTCATTGTCCTTAGCTGAAGCTGAGTATCATTTGCCTCGTCGTGTCTGCACTGAATTGGCGTGGCTCAATCGTCTTCTTCATGAGCTCGAAGTCCCAGAGATTACTCCGATTGTTGTTCGTTGTGATAATGAAGCCGCCATCTATATTGCTCGTAACCCTGTTTATCACGAGCGGACGAAGCATATCGAGCTCAACTGTCACTTCGTTCGTGAGAAGCTGCTGGAAGGCCTCATCTCCCTCTCTCATGTTTCTTCCAGGCAGCAACTCACATATTTTCTCACAAAATCTATTCCTGGTGTCCGCCTTTCAGAGCTTCTGGGCAAGATTAGTGTAGCCAATTACCTACCCCGTTCTTGAGGGGGGGTATTGGATGATATATGTGTTTGATCTCGATTTTATATTTGTTATGAGTAGGCTTATTCATGCTTTGGGCCTCATGTAAGTGTTGTATGGGCTAAGGCCCAATATGAGATTATAAAAGGCTATAGAAGCCATCAATACAGTAATCAGTTTTTCCCTCCAACATCTTTCCACGTTCTTCTTCGTTTTTGCCATAGCTAACCAGAGCTTAACTGCTTCAATAATCCTAGTGTCAAACATAAAGGATCTTTATTCTTGATTATAGGACCTAAAAACTTAAAACTGATTTATAATCATGGATCAAACTAAGAGATATCCTATCTGCAAAACTCAAAATTTCAAGGAAAAGGACATGAGAGAACGCATGAGAAATAAGAACGAGATGGTGGATGTCGGACCATCTTGCCGATATCAAAAAACTTCTTGTGCCAGCAACCCAAAAGGGAGTGCAGGTAGATCCGAGATTTGGGGGCATGGGCGGCGAACCCTAATCAAACACCGAATCAAGTTGGCGGGCTCGTGAATTGAAAGGAGAGGAGGGCTTACCTGAATCTGATGGAGAGGTATAGATGAAGCATGATGAAGGTGGAGAGGAGAACATTGGCAAATCGCCAAATCAAACTCAGATCTGAGGATGGAGTCATCGACAAAGGCAGACAAGGAGAACACCGACGACGTGAGGGCGAGCTCCACTCCAGGTCTTATTCTTCATCCTCCTCGTGTAATCAGTACTCGTATAGAGATTTGAGGATAGGAAAATAAAAGGGAGATGGAGGGATTCAGATATTTTTTGAAAGCTGGGATTCAGATATTATTTCAGGATATTTGTCTCTTTGAAATTAGGGACGGACTTTTAAATCATAAAATCTATTGGCAAATTTTACATAGCACTCGGGTCCTTTTATTTTTTATTAAATAATTACGGATTGACCCGAGACAAAAAAAAACACTAATCTCTCTCAACAATCCTCGATCTTGAACCGAAAGGATGATCCAATCTTATATTTTTTCTTCTGTTAATCGATCTCGGAATAAAGCCCTAATTTTTCGGAAATTTCGCCTGGTAACCCTGAGGTTTGGCGTATTTTGCGTGGTAAACAAAGGTTTCGGATATTTCTCCTGGTAACCCTGGGGTTTCGAAATGTTTTGCCTCGTGCCCAAAACTTTTGTTTTGGTTGAGAAATAAGAGTTTCAACTTTGATAGGGTGGTATTTTGTAATATTGAAAAATTATTGGGTTTCTTTTATAATAACTCATATTATCTTCTAAAATCTAACTTGCCAATATGTCGATGCTCACACAGAGAGGGCGATTGCGAACAGGAGAGAACACGAAAAAAGATGAAAATGTGACAGACGCGAAGCACTTCGAAGCTCTGGACCTGGTGCCTGGTAACGGGGGTGGTGGTGGCGGATCCGAATGGTTGTGCAAGGTCTGGACCTGGCGGCGGCGGACGACGGACAGCATTTGGAAGCACTTCGAATATATGTTTTGTGTCGAAGCACAGGTGAGTTTTGTGTTTTGTTTCTAAGCACTTCGAATATCTCCAAATTACCATCGAAATTTATCTTCATGTGTTCAAATTGATTAATGTAGTAGGAAATCGAGGCCAACTGTTGCTTGAAATTTTCGAATTAGAAAATTTAGGGTTTAGTATGTCGAAAATTTGGGGGTTTTTTTGTGTTCTTTTGTTGAATCGGAGTAAATTGTGCTTGTGTGGGTTATTTTTGTTTGATTAGTTGCATGTCTTGATTATACAATGTCACTGTTCGCAGGATGGGAGAAAAAATATTGTTACGGATGCGTTATATCCATTGAGAATACGTTGAAGTAGAGGTTGAGGATCCGGATAAAAGCAATCTTCTTGATGTGTATGTCGACATGCTTGTAGGGGCTGCACGGATTGGGATGATTCTTTCGGAACACCCAACTCTATGGTATGCATATAACTCTCAAAATTTTCCACTAAAGAGTGACAGTGATTTGATGGAGATGTTGAAAAAGTTACATGAGAAGAAGTTGTTGAATTTGGCGATTGGATCAGCCTAGACACCTACGGATATTCTACAAATGGCCCATGGTTTTATTGAAACCAATTAGCTTTTGGAGAAGCCAACAACTACAATTTCTAGCCATGGAACAACGGTTGGTGAGCAAAATGCCTCCGCGACGTTGCAGTCACTTCATCCTCGTAAGAAAATGTCGGCGACTTCTGCAAGAAGAAGAGGGTTATATGTCCCGAAAGTTACGAAATTGTCTCGGTCCTCGGGGAGTGAGCCTACTTCAGGCAATCTGAGTAGAACTAGAGATGCTGATTTTGCTTCATCCGTGCCGATTGTAAATGTTCAAGCTGATGAAAGGGTTGGTGGTGTTAAAAATGATCAGAATGTTGAATGTGCGTTTTTAGAACCTCGCAATAGCTAGGCAAACTAGCATACGATGCATCTTCATCCCTATGGAGGCTTTTTTCAACAAGCTTCTTCGCTCGGTACAACAACGTGGTTTTCAACTTAACACCAAAGCATTGGAAGAGTTTGTTGTTAATGGTCTTTCCCATGATGTTTTCATTTGCAAGCACATCCTGGAGAATCTTTCGAGATGCCCACTCGGGAGTTGCCATGGGATTATGCAAGTGTAATCTCATGCAAGTATGCTTACTTGTCAATGTTTTTATTGCCCATATTTGCCAATCCGACAAGGTCGATGCATGAACTCTCCACGCACACTCCGAATCAGCACACACAACTGTATACCTATTATGCTCATTCTTTACCACCACAACGGCGAATCCCTCTTGAATACAATAGTCTCTCACAACATTTAGCAAAGCTTCCTTATCCATAAACATCATCCACTCATTAAGTTTGATATTCCCAAACGCCCGATCTTCATACAACTCCCCATTATCATAAACTTTATCAAAGTAGTCTTCTTGATCAATGTCCATATCATCCTCTGCGCCCCTTTCATCGGCTTGTATGTTATCAGTAGGTACATCATCCTCAACCCTCTCATGACACTCAACAGAACCTACAACTTCAACCCTATTATCATTTTTTGATGAAATAATCTCCCTCTCTTCAATAAACATGGTGACGTTCTGATCATTTTCAACACCTCCAACCCTTTCATCAGCTTGAACATTTACAATCGGCACGGATGAAGCAAAATCAGCATCTCTAGTTGTATTCAGATTGCCTGAAGTAGGCTCACTCCCCGAGGACCGAGACAATTTCGTAACTTTCGGGACATATAACCCTCTTCTTCTTGCAGAAGTCGCCGGCATAATCTTACGAGGATGAAGTGACTGCAACGTCGCGGAGGCATTTTGCTCACCAACCGTTGTTCTATGGCTAGAAATTGTAGTTGTTGGCTTCTCCAAAAGCTTATTGGTTTCAATAAAACCACGGGTCATTTGTAGAATATCCGTAGGTGTCTCGGCTGATCCAATCGCCAAATTCAACAACTTCTTCTCATGTAAAATTTTCAACATCTCCATCAAATCACTGTCGCTCTTTAGCGGAAAATTTTGAGAGTTATATGCATACCATAGAGTTGGGTGTTCCGGAAGAATCATCCCAATCCGTGCAGCCCCTACAAGCATGTCGACATACACATCAAGAAGATTACTTTTATCCGGATCCTCAACCTCTACTTCAACGTATTCTGAATGGATATAACGCATCCGTATCAATATTTTTTCTCCCATCCTGCGAACAGTGACATTGTATAATCAAGACATGCAACTAATCAAACAAAAATAACCCACACAAGCACAATTTACTCCGATTCAACAAAAAAAAAAACCCAAATTTTCGACATACTAAACCCTAAATTTTCTAAATTCGAAAATTTCAAGCAACAATTGGCCTCGATTTCCTACTACGTTAATCAATTTGAATACATGAAGATAAATTTCGATGGTAATTTGGAGATATTCGAAGTGCTTAGACACAAAACACAAAACTCACCTGTGCCTCGACACAAAACATATATTCGAAGTGCTTCAAAATGTTGTCCGTCGTCCGCCGCCGCCAGGTCCAGACCTTGCACAGCCGTTCGGATCCGCCACCACCACCCCCGTTACCAGGCACCAGGTCCAGAGCTTCGAAGTGCTTCGCGTCTGTCACGTTTTCATCTTCTTCGTGTTCTCTCCTGTTCGCAATCGCCCTCTCTGTTTGAGCATCGACATATTGGCAAGTTAGATTTTAGAAGATAATATGAGTTATTATAAAATAAACCCAATAATTTTTCAATATTACAAAATACTACCCTATCAAAGTTGAAACTCTTATTTCTCAACCAAAACAAAAGTTTTGGGCACGAGACAAAACATTTCGAAACCCCAGGGTTACCAGGTGAAATATCCGAAACCTTTGTTTACTACGCGAAATACGCCAAACCTCAGGTTACCAGGCGAAATTTCCGTTAATTAATTAATTAGCTGTGATAAACCGAAGGAAATAGAAATTAGAGAGGCGGAGGCATAGAGAAGAGAGGAGAAACTAGTGTGTTATTAGGGGGTCTTCAGGACCCTTTATATAGGAGTTTACATAGGGAACTAGGGTTTACTAGTGTTTATCCATCCCAATATAATAATATTATAACACTCCCCCTTGGATAAACATCCCTAAATATTACAAAACTGTCATATTAAAAACCTCGCCTAGAAAACCCAATGGGACCAAAACTAGGAACAAGGAAAAATACAAATGACATGTGATACGCTTTGGTGATACTGCCTCGTTAAAAACCTTGTCAGGAAAACCCAGTGGGACAAAATCTGATCGAAGGGAAAAAGAGTGCAGTGCGTATATACTCCCCCTGAATTCAACACCCTTCTTGTAGTCTTCTCATTCGGGTAAGCTCTTTGAACTTCTTGATGATGCTGACTGTATGAGCAGCATAGTCGAGTCTCAACATTGCCTTTGACGTGTATAAGTTGAGATGTCTTCATACATTACAATTGACTTCAAATGCTTGACTTTCATTTGTTGACGTTGAGCTGCTTTCAATGCACAAACATAAGGTACTTCTGCACCTAGTATGCCATTTGATCATGGGGGATCTGGTGTATTAAATGGTGCCTAAGTTGCCTCGTTAAAAACCTTAATTTGGAAAAACCCCAATGTGATAAAAACCAAGATCAAGGAAAAGAGTACAACATTGTATGGTACTTCGGGACCTAATGCAATGTCACCATTTTCACAATTATAGGTACTTCTGGTACTCTTATAAGGATCTTTAATCAATTGTATGTGACGGGGCTTTGACATTAATGCTTCAGGCATTTTCAGTCGATCTTTTTCATTTATACGTGTATGCAAGTAACACGTCCGTCATTTACATTTAGATCCAAAATTATATTCACTTCTGGTGAATACATTCTCCATATAACCTTTGATAGGTTTTTGTGCAATCAACTTGGCTTTATATTTTATTTTGTACGAACACCCACTTAAAACCAAATGATGTTACACTTTGCGGTGTTGGAACTACAGGTCCAATGCCATCATGCTTAAAGAACTCATTCTTGCATGAATTTCCTTTTTCTAGCTCTTTACTATCATTTCGATGTCGACATCCATTTGTTTGATGATCATCATATTCTCATAGACTCTTTCCACTTCCGGGGAATCATATACAAAAAGCCTAGGGATCTCCAACACTTCTGATGTACATGAGGATCACTTGATATTCATTGAGTTGGAGTTACTTTTGGAACTTCCAAATGAGCTAGTATCTGTGACTTTGTCACTTTCTTGGCCTTTAGTAAATGCTTGCAATGACATATTTGCTAAACCTTATAATCATTTCATTTATTGAACTTCTGGTTCACTTGTATTTATCCGCGGATATGAAATGATAGAGAAGTTGCTTCCGTGCAATCTCTTTCTTAATTGTCTCATTTCCTCTCCCCCTAAATACCGAGCATTTGATCACCATTATAAAGCTCTAGGTATTTGATATCAATAGGGACTCAAACCCCATGTATCATCCAACTTCTTTGTGGTCTCATTGTAATTCATTTGGAGGAGGTACGTCTCGGAACATATGTTGCTTATTTAAAACCTTTTGAATGACATGCTCTCTTCTAGAGATAATTAGAGAGATGTTATTGTGTCAAATTTGAAATGCAAACTAGCTTGCATGGGCCCATTTGACTAACGACTTTTCTGGGTCGTCGTGAGCTACCTTATGCTCAACAATGTTTTTGATAACATTCTCTACCTTATGTTTCATATGACCAAAGTGTTGAGGCATCTATATTTTTGGAATTACACTGGTCTATATGATGGTGTTCTGTAGCTGTCTCGTTGAATCCATTCAAGAGACATTAGAGACTTTGCATTTACTTTGAATTTAGAATACGGTCTTGTTGTTGATTTGCCAAGATGATAGACCATATATGTTCGGTCACCCTTATAAAGGATCTTCAGGCCCTAGGATCTTCTGATCCTTTTTAGTGGTTGTCTATGTGAATTTCAATGATCCCGCACATCATCGATTCACATGAGTGACCGGATGCCACAAAGAAAAAATATTCTATCATTAACTAACTTCTGGTTAGTGATGAGTTTCAATGAGATAGATGAGTGTCAAATAAATCATATATATACATTCTCATTTATGTAAGACTTGCTTCTGGCTAGTCATATGAGATATTGGTGTTCAATACTATGTCAGTTCATACATATGTGTCATTGTTACTTCAGGTAACAAGATCAATGCTCTTCTGGAGCTATATGGTATTCATCTTGGTTTTTTTTCATTCATGATTGGTTGCGAAAACTTCAGGTTTCTAAATTGTGTGACACTACACAGACTTATAGTTAACCCATTGAAATTATATGATGATCCATTCATTTTATTTAGATGCCATTAAGTGGGTATTTTCAGAACTTTCGTTGGTGTCATACTTCAGGTATGAAACTAATGACCAACTATATATATATTTAACTTTATTCATAATGTTCTTCAAGACATTAGAAATTAACCGTACAAAGATGACCTAGTTATAAGCCACAACAATAACACTGGTTGCGTGCTTAACCATTACCTCTTTTACACCCTCTACCGGAGGGGCATGCTTCTGGCAATGATTAGAGGATAGTCATGAAGTGGCCTTCTTAACCGGATTGTGTTATGTGGTTACTTCTATTGGTTGTACCAACCAAATGATAATCGTTCTGAACTTGATAAAAACCCACATTCCATGTACTTCTTCAGGAGTACAAATGATAAGATTAGAATCATATACTCTTATGGAGTTTATAAGAATCATTCACTCTTCTGGAGTTTAATGAAAATTCACCAGTAGAGTCTTCATGCTCTTAGGTTGGTGTTGAAAAACTTCACAATCTATGGGATTGTGGTAAACCTTTCTCCCAAATGTTCATTTGTCAAACAAAACTTCGTATTCGACACTCATGATAAGTTGTTTCTTCGGGAAACACTTTGAGCTTGAATTACAATAAGTAAAATCATAATAATTTTATTCAATATAAAGCAATGAAAACAAATAAATAAAAGAAATTTTTATTTGTCCACTTCAGGTGGAGTCATGGAGAAACTTTTCAATTTATCATTTTCTTCAAGAAATGATTTTATTCATAAGATGATTCATTTGTCAACTTCGAGTGACAATTAGTCTCTTTTATGTATAATTCATGTACTCCAAAAGATAATAAGTTGCATTCCAAAATATAGTAAGTTATTCGTAAACTTTAATCATATTCTTCAAGAAATGGTATGATTGATTATTACTCACTTCAGGGAGAAGACAACTAGCATACAACCACTTCAAGGGTTATATCTATCTTTCATGTATATTCATCGCTTCATGATTATTTGTGCAACTTTAAAATAAAACTCATACACTTCAGGGTATGATTTTAATTCATCTTTCGAAGATTATACAAACTTATCATCAATTTAGTTCAAATAATTAATATTGTCACTTCAGGGACAAATATGTATTGATGAGAGAGACCTTTTATGAATTTTCATTTCATATATCTCTTCAGGAGATTATTATCGTCACCGCAGGAACGATTTATGAGCATAATGTGTTCATCCTCTTCAGGGGATGAGTTTATTTATTTCGAGAGATGATCATAAATAAATAAATAAATAAATAAATAGTTGATATAGGTAATAAGACTATAAAACCATAAATAAATGAAATAAAATTAGCATATTGTCAACTTCTGGTGACAAACAATTAAACATCCCTACAAATACATTTCGTCTACTTTCGGAGACTGTTGGAGATCGAAACCATCTACTACAGGAGATGAATTTCATCATGATATATAACCTAAAATATTTTATCTTCTTCATGAGATAAATAAGAATTTAAATTTTATATCTTCTTCAGGAGATAAATAAAGAATTTCATCTTCTTCAAGAGATGTAATATATAAGTTATATTTACTTTATCTACTTCAGGAGATAAACTATCACTTTTGGGATGATATGCAAATTTAACAATTTATATCTACTTCGGGAGATAATGTTTGTCTACTTCTGGAGACAAAAAAAAAATACAAATTGAAATGAATAATAAAACTGAAATAAATAAAATAAAATAAGTTCATCACTACGGGGATGATTTTCAATTGTTTACATCTACTTCAGGAGATGGTCCGTTCATCTACTTCGGGAGATGAGGATTAAACAAATATAATTTAAATAAATTAAATTAAATAACATATATAAAATAATAAACATAAATAATAAATATAACTTCATCACTACAGGGATGAAATTTATCGGCTCGATCATCTCTACGGGGATGAGATTTATCGTTTCATCACTTCGGGGATGATTTTCAATCGTTCACATCTATTTCGGGAGATGGTCCGTTCATCTACTTCGGGAGATGAGGATTAAACAAATATAGTTTTAAATAAAAAAAATAACATACATATAAATTAAATAAACATAAATAATAAATATAATTCACCACTACAGGGATGAAATTTATCGGCTTGATCATCTCTGCGGGGATGAGATTTGTCGTTTCATCACTCGGAGATGAGATTTATTTATCGTTCATCGCTACGGGGATAATATTCAACCATTCATTGGTTCATCTACTTCGGGAGATGGGATGGTTTCGTTCATCTACTTCGGGAGATGAGGGAAAACAAATATAGTTTTAAATAAATTAAATAAAATAACATATATATATTAAAAAAAAAATAATAAAAATAATTTCATCACTATGGGGATGAAATTTATCGACTTCAGGGGATATGACATATTGATCCGCTTCCGGGGATATTATAACTTTAATTAATTCAACACTTCAGGGTTGAAATTAGTTTATAAATTTGATTGGTTCAACACTTCAGGGTTGAAATTAATTTATATCCACTTCAGGGAATATTACAAATTTGATTTATTCAATCACTTTAGGGATTGAGATTAGTTTATCCACTTCAGGAGATATTACAAATTCGATTGATTCAATCAATTCAGGGATTGAGATTAATTTACCCGCTTCAGGAGATATTGTAAATTCGATTGATTCAATCACTTCAGGGATTGAGATTAGTTTATCCGCGTCAGGGATATTACGGATTCGATTGATTCAACCGCTTTGAAATTGAAATTAGATGAGATTAATTTATCCACTCCAGAGATATAAAACAAAATGACAAATCAAATTAGTGTATGGATAACTAATAACATTAAAATAAGGAACAACAGTAACACATCTTATACTCCGATCGATCAAACAACTTTCAAACTTAAAAAAAAAAGGCAATCGGTAGAAGTCACATAACATACATCTTAGATCAATTAATTTAATACCTTCAACCATGAACACCGAGATTGAGAAGTCAATCAGTACGAAGAAATAAAACATACGGAGTATATAGCATCAAGAAAAGAGACCCAAAGCAATCTAAATCTATATAGAGACTATCATGCTGATAACGTGTGATAAACCGAAGGAAATAGAAATTAGAGAGGCGGAGGCATAGAGAAAAGAGGAGAAACTAGTGTGTTATTAGGGGATCTTCAGGACCCTTTATATAGGAATTTACATAGGGAACTAGGGTTTACTAGTGTTTATCCATCTCAATATAATAATATTATAACATTAGCACAATTGTTAATCAATTCTTCCAAGATCGACGAGGGCCCCGATCGAATTCAGCTTTGAGAGATAACTGGATTCGTGAGCAGCAATAGATCCCAATGATCAAATTGATTAATCAACAGGATGAACTTAATCGAACTAATAATTGAGTATTTATTTAAGAATAACGTGTTTTTGGATTGAAATTCATCCAAAGATTGATTTTACAATTTGTGACTGCGGTCACAAGAGTTGTATAGGGCGGCGGTGGCGGCCTTCACGACGGCGGAGGCCTGTTCGCATACCTCGCACATCCAGACGCGCTCATGGAGGCCAGAGTAGGTAGCGGCGTGGACCTTGGAGTCGTAGGCGGTGCAGATCCTCTCGGATTAGTCCGTAATTATTTTGTTAAAAATGAAAAAGACCAAAGCATAAATACATAAACTTCATCTTGCCAATAAACGAAACCCATCTTGCCGTTAGACTCACATCTTGTAACTAATTTTGATCATCCCATGTACATTTGATTAAAAATAAGGCCTTTAAAATGGCCGGTAAACCTAGTTTACTCTTACAAGATTCAGAAGGAGGCTACTCTTCATCTTGTTCTTCATCTTTGCGGTGGTTACTAGGCAAGGACGACTTTTGTGCTGTTGCGAAATGGAATTGATGTGTGTGTGATGTTTCTAATTTTTAGTTGTCTGAAAACAACACAACAGCGTACAACAACAACAATCCTAGTATATCCCGCTGAAAATAGGGTTTGGGGGTTCGAGTTGTATGCAACCTTTTCCTGATTAGGTCGAGAGGGTGTTTCCTAGTGACCCAAGACAAATCCACAAAGGCGATACAAGGGTCCACACCGACAAGCATCAAACATGCCAGGAAATCTAAAAGGAAAGCACACACATTCTATGATCTACAAAAAAAACGCGCATAAGCAAAAAGTGGTAGCTGGAAAGCACAAAAAGGGAATCGCAACACACAAATAGTATTCATTAACTCGAATAACGCTCCTCCACTGCGCCTAGGGCTGTTATCTGAGCCGAACAGCTCGAGCTCGGCTCGGGCTCGGCTCGAAAAAGCTCGACTCGAGCTCGTTCGAAGAGGTGAAACAAGCCGAGCTTGAACATTATTTTAGGCTCGAACCGAGCCCGAGCCGAGACCGAGCCGAGCTCGGAAGCTCGATATAATTACAAAAATACCCCTAGGGTTAGGGCCTTAAGCGTAGAAAGCGTTGTTCGGCTTGTTCACCCCTTCAGTCGGCCGCTTCTCTTCTTTCTCCTCATCTCCTGTTACCTGTGCTTCTGGTTCGTTCAAGGATTCTCTCGCTCGTCCTCTCCCCTCAGGGCTCAGGCGGCGTTGTTCGTTCAAGGAGGCTCTCGCTCAGGCGGCGCTGTTCGTTCAAGGCTCTCGCTCATCCTCCCGTCACTCGATTTGAGAAGGGGCGCCGTCTCCTTCGTCTTCCCGGCGCTGTCCGCTTTCCCCTTTCTCTCGCAAATCCGAGGAGGGGCCAAGGGTCGCTGCCTGTTGGCTTGTACTCAATCTTTGCCTGGCTCTTCCACAATCAATCCACAAAGATCTCTCTCGAGTCTCGATTAGGTAAGTACTTTCACTCTCTCTCCTATATCTCTCTCTCGAGCCTCGATTGAGTCTAGCCTCTCTCTCTTGCAGATCTGAGAAGGGTCGCATGTCTTGCCCTTAACCCTCGTCATCGCTTCCATCCAACCATCCAGGTACCTTCGCTTTTGAGCTTGGTTAGGGTATGCAACTCATCTTCGATTCTTCGATTGTTAGGCTTAGAAAGATTTCTCCTGCTTGGTTTTTCTCTTGATGCAAAAACTCGGGCTTTCTTCATTCCCTCTTCATTGCCTTTGTTCCCTGTTCGAATTTTCTTTTATTGAAATCTGAATCTCATTGGCTGTCTTCGTTCCCTCTTCATTTGGGTTTTACTAAATTAAGGTTGTATCATGCGCGATATGTTGAAGACACCTTCCTATTACACTCTTTATTCTTTCACAGTTTTGAGTTTTAGATCCAGTACTGCCCTTTTAAAAATTGGTACATTCAAACACATTTGTCCCTAATTTTGCCATACCGATCCAAATTGTATGTTCTTGTTAGTGAACTGATTGATTTGAGAGCTTCGGACCTTGGGATTGCAAGCTTAGAATGATTAGCAAATAGTTATGCATAATGACTCCCGCTTTCTCAGACGAGTTTCTTCTTCCAAATCATGCACAACTTATATTGATGTTCTAGTGATATTATTTGGTTGTTGATGTCTTTCTATACAGTATGTGACTTCCAAGTCACTAGGAGGCGACATGCTTAATCTTTCCTTCGTATTAGAGTTCAATGAATTTAACTGCATATTCCTTTCATGTAGGTTGTACAAATATAAATGTATCTTGTTTAATTTAATAGATAGATAGATAGATTATGCTTTTGAAAGATGGTGTACTTGTTAAATGTATTCAAGTGAAATGTTAAATGTATCTTTCCTGTAGGTTGTATATGTATACAAGTGAATTTGACTGCATATTCCTGTAGGTTGTATATATATTTAGATATCTTTCCTGTAGGTTGTATATATATTCAAGTGAATTTAACTACACCTTTCCTGTAGGTTGTAAATGTTAAATGTATTTTTTCCTGTAGGTTGTATATGTACTTGTTAAATGTTTAATTTAATAGATAGATTATGCTTTTAAAAGAATTTAACTCTAGTTTCTATAGATATCCTGTTAAATGTATCTTGTTAATTTAATAGATCGATTATACTAGAGGAGGATGGGTTTCATGCGATGTTTCAATGCAGGGTATCGAGTTTGTTTTAGATCGATTATATACTAGAGGAGGGGAACGCTGGGGCTGATTCTACAAGGGGCTGATTCTGCAAGAAGCGTCGAGGGATGCAGCGAGGGAGTTCGAGTCCTGCAAGTGGCTCCATGTTCGACGGGAAAGAAATGCGGAAGCACATCATTTAGCACGCTGGAGACCAAGTTCTACCATAATTTTTTATTCAAACAATATTTGGCCTTGATGCAATTTTGTATGACGATTTGAAGTAATTTAATTTCTTGGTTTACATTCAAAAAAAAATTCAAGTGAAATGTTAAATTTAATAGACCGAGCTTGTTAAATTTAATAGACCGAGCCGAACGAGCCCAGATGACGAGCTTGAACGAGCCTAGGCTCGTTCGTTCGGCTTGGTCGAGCCTTAACAAGCCAAGCTCGAGCTTTCCCCTAGGCTCGCGAGCCGAGCTTGAGCGCCAAAAAAAGCTCGAATAATTTTTGGGCTCGAGCTCGGCTCGGCTCGTTTTCCGTTCGAGCCAAGCTTGAACATGTCAAGCTCGGCTCGTTCGGCTCGAATATTACCCCTAACTGCGCCCTATCACGTGTCATCTCCTCAGTTGTGTTTGAAAACAATTGTTGTTAAATCATGGTTTGGATTGGTCTATATGCTTTATGTTTTTCTTATTTGATGCTTCTAGTTTGATAGGTAATTTGATTATTGTGCAGCAAACAAAAAGATGAGTTTCGTATAACACAATTCCACAATTGTCGTCAAACACCAATGTGCATCACACAATGTTACTTAAAATTCACCCGTGATGGGGTGGCACAATGATAAGGAGTAAGGAAGGTTAATGGGAGGTCCCGGGTTCAATTCCTGCTTCCGACGTTTCTCTTGGTGAAATAATCAGAATTTACCTTGCTTATTACCATTGGGTTTAGCCGGTCGGCACAAGCCAGTTTACCACCAAAGGTGGGTTAACCTCAAGTTTAATGTTACTGAAAATTCTTTTAGATCAAAATGGTTGATAAAAGAAATTTTAAAAAATTATAACAATATTATAATTGATAATTCATATACATTTGAAAAAAAAAGTTTTAAAAAAATAATGAAAATATTTTTTAAAAAAATAAATATGAGTAGAAATCACAAAATAGTGATATTTTCATCAATATTGTTTTCAAAAGTATAATTTTTTAAATATTTATTTGAATGTGTATAAAAGATTAATTATAACATTGATATAATTTTTTTAAAAAAAATTATCAATAATTTTGATCTAAAATCTTCTATATACATATACTAAAACCGATGCATAGCGTCCTATGTGGCGCGTTGTGGTTGATTCTAGGAAAAAAATCCTATGTGGCGCGTTGTGGTTGATTCTAGGGAAAAAATTAATAAAATAATATGTTATCATTGTTTACAGAAATTTATATAAGCCACAATATCTATCTATATATATAGTTTAGTTAATTGACAAAATCATAAATAAAAAAAATATTACATAGTCATACTTAGCAAAAATATGAATAGATAAATATGTAGTATTTGATAATTACTATTTTATTTATATCTAGATTATTTTTAATTTGGTGGAAAAATTATATGAGATGCAATTAATTGTATATTAGAAAAAAAATTACCTTATAAATGTCAATTATATATATATATATATATATATATATATATATTGAGAGGATCTAAATAAAAGATATTTAGATTTTTTTTATAATACGTCGAAATAATTTTATTTATATCTGTATAAATATATTAATGTATTCTCCTCGTACACGGGACGGGACATACACTAGTAATCTCATAGGTAATCTCAACTCCGTATATAATGTTAGCTAGATAGATTTCTTTCCTCTTATATTACTTCCCTCAACTAATCTGTTAGGGTCGATTCTTACCATTTATATAGCAGATAGATAGATAATCAGTTTAATTTGTTAATTAAAAAAGGAACTATATTCTCTATTTAATTTATTTATATTTAGAAAAAATACAAGCAGAATATTTTTTTTAACAATTAATCCTACCTATATTTTTATCAATCTAGTTAGCTCTTGCCTTATACTACGTGTTGTTTACAGATAATTAAAATACAGTACGGAGTATATGTTTTTCAAAAATAAACCCTAGGTACAATAGGAGTAGTTATAATCAATCTATATGTACCCTGTTTAAAGCGCGCAATCAATCAGCAGGTCGACATATACATAATTTCTACACCTCTCGCTTCCAAATAAGAAACCTTTCGATCGGTCTATTTAAAGCCATCACCAGGTGCTCCATCTTTATATTCAAACAATTAGCCGCGCCATGCCTAATTCAGATTCAGATTTTGACTGTAGTTCTCCGACGACGATGAAGAAGGCCTCGATTTCTTCTGTTGGTGATACTCCTGCTATTTATACGGCCGATGCAGATTCTGTAAGTACATATATGGCAGCTTAATATATTATATGAACTTTATAACTAATAATGTTCACCAATTACTATTCCTTCGGTCTTTTTATGTTAACTACGTTGTCTTGTCTAGGCTGATTAAATATAGAATTGAACTCTTCATGTATCATTTTTTTTTTATCTAAAACCAGCGTTCCTCATTCATTAATCATCAAATCGCCAAACACAAAGTCAAAAAAGTTCGAAGAAAATTCAAATTCAGAAAAAGCGAAATTGGTAGACTCCGGACGAAGTTGCGCAACATAATGTGCAACCTGGTTTCCCTACCATCTAACATGGCTTCATATATCTTTATATCCTTTTAATGTGATGAATTTATTATTTATATATAGCACTGCACTGGAACTACAATGGACTACGATGCCATATCTGAGGTACTTTCATGGATGCCTGCAAAATCCGTTATCAAATACTCATCCTCCCTCTGCAGACCGCTGCTTAACATCCATTCGGAGCCCAGCTTCGTCGAGAAGCAATGCCTTCACTCTCACGGTCGAGACACCGCCTTCTTTCTGCAACCTGTGTATGGGTGGCCCTATCCGATCAGCTCCGTCGAATTCTTGACCCTCCCATCACCCGACTCGTACTCATCCGGAATCCTACCCGAATCCCTCGACTCCATCCGCCATCGAGGGAGCATTGCTGCCTCCAGCAACGGCCTCCTCCTCCTCTCCCGCAAGAGCGTCTTCTCCACTCGATGCTCGAGCTCCGAAGTCGAATTCTCGGTGTTTAACCCCGCCACGGGGGCGCTGGCTTCACTTCCTGTCCCCGCGGGCTACAACATCGTGCTTCAAGACGGTGACTCCGGGTGTAGCCCGCTGATCGAATGCTGCTCCGGAAACACGACCAACTCATTCCCTAACGACTACAGCATTGCACTCGTGATCGAGACCGATGGCTGGGGAGGATGGTGGCGCCAGTGCCAGCTACTCATATACGCTAATGGAAAATGGGAGGAGGAGCTTTGTGATCTCCACGAAGTAAGTGGGCAGGAGTTGCGCTTCGATATGCCAGTTGCGGTTTACTCGAAGGCAACCGAAGGGCTCGTGGTGCACTACTTGTGCAACGATAGCACGGGCCCTTGCATAGTTGCGTTCGACATCCGAAAGAAGCGGCTATGGAAGAGAATCAAGTTGCCGGAGATGGACGATGATCGCAGTGGTAAGAGCTACTATGGATTGCGGATATTCAAGTGGAACGCGACGGGGATATGTTTGGTGAGGTGGTATATGGGGGTGTTCCAAGTGTGGGTGTTGGACGAGTGTGGCGGTTCAAGGTGTTTGGAGTCGTGGAGGAAGGTGATGGAGAGGACGACGGAGGAGGAGATGGGGCTGGATGATCGAGAGGGGAATGTGGAGAGCTTTGGCGTTGCGAGTGGGAGAGGTTTGTTGGTTGCGACGAAATCGCGGGTTTATGTGTATGTGATGGAGGGGGAGAACTGTGGGAGGTTGGAGGTAGTTGGGGAGTATACGCTCAGTAATACGGAGGCCCGTGTCAAGTTCACGTCGTACGCTAATACGCTTCGACCCGTTTGTGTTGGAAAAAAAAACACTTCTGCTATAAAGATTGCCTTGTTGAATTTTGATCGCAACACTAATTGAGTCGTATAGGTTGGAGTACATGTACAACACACAATTCGATCAATACAAAAGGACACAAGTTTGCATTGAAATTTGAAACATTGGTTTGATTAATTTTTTTAAAAAAAATAGAATTTCACCAAGTAATCCCGGGTAAGGGTTAGACTTATCATAATTGAATTCTCCAAGTAAAATTATAAAATACGAAAACAAAGAGCAAATTCCAAACTACAAATAAATATGATACTATGTAGCAATTTGCAGCACAGCTACTCAAGCTCAGCAATAAAAATTAGAGTTGCAGGCACAAATTCCAATTAAATCTTCTACGGGGAATAAATGTCATTTGACTTTTGTGCACGCTTTTTTAAGGAGGTAAAAACTCTATAAAATATTATTTTTTTAATCAATTTTTTTATAAATTGATATTTATTAGTAATAAGTATCAATTTATAAAAAAAATTGATTAAAAAATAATATTTTATAGAGTTTTTACTTCCTTAAACAACATGCACAAAAGTCAAACGACATTTATTTTCAAACAGAGGGAGTACTATAAAATAATCTTTTATGATAAAAAAACATAAATAAGATTAAAATTGATAGATTGGAAAATGGAAAGATTTGTACAAGTTGTCATTTTTAAATTTGTACATTTTTTTAGAAAGACCAAAATTATACAATACTCCCTCCGTCTAAAAATACATATCTTTTTATTTTTTAGCACGTATTTTTAGGAGCTAAAAACTACATAAAATATTAACTTTTTTATTAATTTTTTAAAATAATTATAAACATATTATTAATAAGTTTGTAATTATTAAAAAAATTAATAAAAAAGTTAATATTTTATATAGTTTTTAGCTCCTAAAAAAACGTGTATGAATAATAAAAAGACATGTATTTTTGGACGGAGGTAATATAAAATATTAATTTTTTATTCAATCTTTTTTAATAATATTATACTTATTACTTATATGAAGTTATTATTAAAAAATATATTTTATATAGTTCTTAGTACCTTAAAAAACATGTCTAAATAGTAAAATGTGAAATAAAAAAGAATGAATAGAGTATAATTTTTCTGAACACTCTGTTGGAATAATTTTTATAACTAATATGTTTGTCAAATAAAAAATATAATTGTATAACAGAATAAACTATTTAAAAGCTATAAAAGATTTAAATTTTGAAATGAGATTTCTTTAAACAATGAAAAAAAAATAATTTGGACTTTTTTAAATCAAAATAATAATTGTTTAAGAACTTAAAAAATGATATTATATATACATATATTAGCCATATAATAAATAAAATGTCAATTAAAAAATATAATGAATGGTTTTTTAAGATGCATACATCTATTATTGTGCATAATTTTTTAATTTATGGATCCTTTTGTACAAAATTTCTTGTTTGTGAATACTTCCAAGTTCTAATCCACTAAAAAATTTATAAGAACCTTTCCAAAGTTTTTTTTTAAAATTTTCCAAAATGGCCGGGAAAAAAAATACATATTTTTTAAATTATTTTTGCTTTAATTCCAACAATTTCTCCATTTCAAAGATTTGGAATTTTGAAGAATCATTTACTCATTTAGTACAGAGTATGCTGCAGATTTAGGGAGTTATCTCTATTTTTTTTCTGCTTCTCCATTTTAGAGAATGTGATAGAGAATCTATTAGACTAAAAAATACCTTAAATTTCTCCAAAAATTCCAAAATCTTCAAAATGGAGAAACGGTCGGAGATAATTTAGAAACATAATACTAACTTTAGAACAACGCCTCTGAATTCTTGGGGTTGGCACCAATATTGTGGTGGACATTGGACATATTACTGGTTTAAAATCAGATTTGCAAATCCTATTGATTTATTTAAAAAAAAACATATGTGAAATTTTATTTTTGTTAAAGAGTATATTTTTATAAATTGTTTTTCATAAATAATCTTTAATTTTCACTTTTTCAGTTTAAAATAGATATTTTATTTTCTCTTATTATCAACTATACTTGTATAAAATTGATAGCTAATATATTATCCTCTTACCGTATAGTGCAAACAAATAACTATTATTCTTATTAAAAACCAAACTTATAGATAAAATTTACAGATATAGGATAAATAAAACTTTCAAAACAATTAGATTAGATTAATATGATAAAATAAAATCACATACTTGCTTCCTAGATTAGAAATTGAAAAAAAAAAAAAAGATGAAAGTGGTAACGGAAGGCTTCGCTGAAAGATCCACCACCTATCTTACGGCCGAGCGTATACCTCCCTCCAATAATCTGATCCGATCCATGACTGAACCTATAGAGGGATCGATTGAAACCTCCGAGGTCGCAACCAAAAAAATGAGAGGAGATTCGGATAACAATATATGTTTCAATCGATTTATATATTGTTTCAGTTATGGATTGATCGAATCGTTGGAGGCCAAAAGATCGATTACTTCTTCTCTTTAGCAATAAGTGTGAAGCTTTGAGAATGAAGCTAAAACCGATCTTGAATCTTACGCAATCAGAGAATTTACAGTGGGAATGAAGGAGAAGAAGCTGTTACAGAATCGGTTAAGGGAATCTGGTATATATAGACTCTTACCGTCCAATCTCACCTAATTACAACTTTCCTCCTTTTATTACTAAATTACATAAACACCCTTATAATATATATCTCATTACCCCCCTCAAGTTGGATATGGGACTTCAAATACCACGCCCAACTTGACAGACAAAAACCTGTGTTGAGCTTCCCATAGGGCCTTTGTCATAAGATCAACAAGCTGAAGTGAAGATGGTATATAATGTGTCGATAGAAATTCATCTTGGACTGCTCTCTCACAAAGTGGCAGTCAATCCTGAGATGTTTGGTTCTCTCGTGGAATACAGATTTTCTGCAAGGTGTTGAGCCGATCTGTTGTCACAATACAGAGGTATATGACGAGGTAGTTGCACTCTCAAATCACCCAGTAACCCATCGAGCCAGATCATTTCACTAGATGCATATGACATAGCTCGATATTCTGACTCTGTGGAGGACTTTGACACTGTCTTCTACTTTTTGGTTTTCCATGAAACCAAGCTTTTTCCTAGCATCATGCAATAGCTAGACAGAGATTTGGCAGAGTAAGCACATGATCCCCCAATCTGCATCTGTGTATGCTGCTAGTTCAAGGGTTGATTTGCTTGGGTAGAACAATCCTGCATTCATGGTGTTCCTTTCAAATAACGAAGGACATGCATTGCTGCTTGGTAATGTGGCACCTTGGGTTGGTTGGAAGTCGGGTCGGGTTGGGAGTCGAGTCAGGTTGAGATTCGGTTCGGGTTTGGTTTTAATCGGATCCGGGTTGAGTCGGGTTTGTCTGTATTCGGGTCACTTCGGATTTCGGGTCAACATCGGTCAGACCCGGTTTCGGGTTCAGGGTTATGCATAACGCTAAATTTTTGGGTTCGGTCGGGTTTCGATTCGGGTGAGTCGGTTGGATTTCTTGGGTCGGGTCAGATTTTGCCAGCTCTACTTAGCTCCATTGCTTGGTCCTGCAGTACCTGAATTATGAAATCCAGTGCCTCTGCTCTCAATCTCTTCTAAAGGTGACTCTATCATGTCATCATTGGCCTCAAAATCATGGTTGGCCACCACTTTACCATCACGAGGACCTTTGTACCACTCAGGATATCCATGGAGCTTGAAGCAATTCTCCATTATGTGCCCTTTGGATCTACAATGATAACAAATCTTGTCTTTGTTGTCTTTCTTAAAGTCCTTCCTATTTCCTTGAAATCTGTCACCTTTTCTTGCAGCAACCAAAGCCATATTTTCTGACTGAGTGATGGAAGACCCACTAGAAACCCCTTTACAACCTTCAACCTGTTGAACCAAGTAGTAGGCTCTGTTCAACGTCGGTAGTGGATCTGTAGATAAAATGTTATTGCACACAGACTCATACCCATCACCCAAACCTACCAATAACTACATTAAATGATTTCTTCCTTCAATGTCAGACACTTTCTTTGCCAATTGACACGAACACGTTGCCATAGCACCACAACTGCAACCAGGAAAACCTTCCACACTTTGCAACTCATCCTAGATCTTCTTCAATTTGTTGAAATATTCTGCGAAAGTCTTATCTCCTTTGGTAATATGAATCAATTCCTTCTTCAATTGAAAGATAAGGGGAGCATTTGCCTGACCATATCTTTCTAGAAGCTCCAACCAAAGATCCTTCACAGATTCAAGATACATGAAGCTCTCTGAGATAGTATAAACCATAGAATTCAACAATCAACAGCGCACCATATAATCGGCATGTATCCACCTCTGCAATTCCACCGACCCAATCGGGGGTTTCTCACAAGAACCATCGATAAAACCTAATTTGTTCTTCGCTCCCAAAGCCAAACGAATACCACGACTCCACCCTATGAAATTCAATCCAGAAAATTGAAAAGCAACCAATTGCGCACCCGGATTATCTGAGTTTGCTAACGCGAGAGGATCATTGTTACTGTGCGATCCCCTTCCTGCAAGAACTTCTCCATCTGCCATCACAAAGATCACAAAGATCAAAACTCAAACTCTGTTCGCACACAGCGAACCTTCGCACCCAGTGAATCTGTAACGAAAACCAGATCTACAGATCCCCAAAGCTTCGTCGCTCTGATACCATGTGAAACATTGAGAATGAAGCTAAAATCGATCTTGGATCTTACACAATCGGAGAATTTACAGTGGGAATGAAGGAGAAGAAGTTGTTGCAAAATCGGTTAGGGGAATCTGGTATATATAGACTCCTACCCTCCAATCTCACCTAATTACAACTTTCCTCCTTTTATTACTAATTTACATAAAACACCCTTATAATATATATCTCATTAAGTTTCCTTCTCGTTTAAACTTGCAAGCTTTGTGATTATCGATTGACGATGTATTGAATTCTTTCTTGCTATATAGTTGTTTAATTTCTTGTGCAGCTACAAGTCTTTAAATCGTCGCCTGTCTCCATGGTATCCAACGCGATTAATAGGTCGGTAAAAGTTCTAGTGAAACGATAAATATGTTACAACGGTGAAATGAATGAAAATTGCATTACTTTAGGTGGGTGATCAATCTTTGGCGAATTATTACATGGTGAAAGCTCGAGAGATTCGATTGCTAGGAGAAGTTGGATTGTTGAAGAAGAAGAGAATATATGCATGAAAGATTGATATAGACTTGTAGTATTAAAAACTGGGTTCTCGAATGGTTTATGACATGTTTAACACAAATTTATTGGAGCATTTCAAAGAGTTATGATAAAACTTTTTGCGATTTTTGAAAAATATTTTTACAAAAAATTATATAATTTGTCATGTCAAACAATAATTTACTCTTTTAATCTATTTACAAAAGGCTAAAATTTCATCAAAATTTTTATGGAGATTTTAATCTTAAGTTAGGTTAGATTGATTCAGTTCAAATGCTCGTAGATTGATTCAGTTCAGATACTCTCTTCAAAGCTCAAACTAAACAAGCAATTGGAGATCAACTATTTGTTGTTCCCGGCAAAAGAAACAAGTTTTGGGGAAAATGCATACTGTCAACTCATTTAGAATTTACCAACAAAAATAAGAAGCATTTTTCAATTTATTTGATATGATTTCCGCAATAATTTTATAAATTATAGAGTATAAACTAAATAGGTCAATTGAGCCAAATATTAGAGTCGTTGTAGTCGAGTTATCACATTTTTGTAAGAGTATAATCAAGGTTTGATTTATTTGTTTTAGAAATTTTTCTAAGTTAAAAGAATCATTTAATTGTTTTTATAACAAAGTGAGGTGCCCACACTATACAACTATACCAAATTCAAATATATATATATATATATACTAGTGTAGGTCCCGTCCCGTGTACGGGAAATACATTAATTAATATATTAATATATATAAATATAATTAGTTCAACATATTATATAAAAAAATCTAAATATTTTTTTATTTAGATTCTCTCAAAATATATATAGGATTCACATTTATCTATTAATAATCTATATATAAATAAAATAGCACTTATCAAATACTATATATTTTTATCTATTAATATTTTTGGTAAATATGACTATGAAATATTTTCTATTTATGTTTTTGTCAATTAACTAAAAATATATATAAATTTTTTTGGTAAGATAAAAATATATATAGATAGATAAATAGATTATGGCTTATATAACTTTTTATAAACAATGATAACATGTTATTTTATTAATTTCTTTCCTAGAATCAACCACAACACGCCACATAGGATTTTTTCCCTAGGATCAACTACATCGCGCCACGTAGGACGCTATGCATCGGTTTTAGTATATATATTAATTTAGCAGTCATAACGTCCAGTCCGGTTTTTAACCACTCTCATGACCATATATGTATATCATCGTCACCATCGTCGTCAATTGGTCGTTAAGTTTATAGTATAGTAGTATAATTATATTAAATGTATGGCTTCTTGTCATCAATCAATTACGGAGTATATATAAAATTGCAACTCGTCGTTTAAAAATATAACATACATATCTTGGATGGCTACTTTAGATGGACAAAATCCACTTAAATGGGAGCAAAATGGAGAGATGATGTAAAAAAGCTTATACAAGTCCGTTCTTAATTAAATATACTTTTAATTTTTTTAGAATTGTTTTAAAAAAAATTTATGAAATGATATTTCAGCTTATTTGACATGAAATTAATTACTATTAATTCGAAATACGATTTTTCTATCCTATGTTCTTGGGGCATAGGATAAGACACTAAATTGAGAAATTTTTTTAAACTTTTAATTAGTTTAGCCAAATTTTAATGGGTGATTTTGCTAAATAGGCTTTTATGAAAGTGTAATTAATTAATTAGCCCCTAAACTTAGTTAATTAGGTTAGCTAGACCCTTCAATTACACGCGCCTCTTCTCCCTCACGCTCCTTGTCAACTTCACCGCTCATATTCATGCTCAACATCTCCTCCAAAATCTCCGATCGAGCTTCCACCACGTACTAGATCTGAGATGCAGGCAGCCAGAATCGCAGATTGAGATCCAAAAATTGCAGATGCAATCGCAAGCTCGTGATTCCAACTCGATTACGAAGGTGAAATCTAGTTGAATCTGCACAAAATCAAGCTTCCCCTCCCCTCAAATTATGTCTTCATGGCCAACATCATTGCTGTGTGAATCAGATGAGAAATAAATTTCAGAAGATGACAAATAAATTTCGGAATCAAATAAGGAATCATCCAGATGGTTACATGAAAAAGAAAGAAAATGGAAGCAAATGTGAGCAATTGCACAAAATTGGATACAATTGCATCCAACATCAAAACCCTAGAAATTGGGGACAAATGTAATCTAAATTCGAAACCCTAGAAATACACAAAGATGACAGTAATGTTGACAACAAAGAATGCCTCAGCAAGATTTTACAGTAAACAAGAAGAAATTGGAAGCAATCGCAATCAATTGCACGAAATTGGGGACAATTTCATCCATCATCGAAAACCTAACCACACCCCAAAAAAATCAAAAAACAAACTCAACTAGAGTGGAAGCAACGATGACAACCGACATTTTTTAGGACAGTAGAGTGTCACCCGAAAACCGTGCTCAACTACAACGGCAACGCCGCCACCAGAGACTGTTGAAGAATGGAGGCTGAAGGAGAAGGATGCCACCGAAGACGGATTGAAGAACGACGGACCGGAACCAGAAGATATCGGTTGGATGGAGGATGAAGAAGACTTGGACGATGCCGGTCTCGCCGCTGGAAGCGATGAGCTTTCCATCGGAGCGGAAGGAGGCAGACGAGGGACGGCGAAACGACGGAGAGAGAGGGGTACGGAGAAGGAGACTAGTGCGACTAAAAAAGATTGAAGTGGGATTAGAACGGCCAATAAAAGATTGAGATAAGTTAATTACTTAATTAAAAGTTCCAAAGGGTATAATTTACCAAAATTTCTCAATTTTAATTAGATTTTTTAGGATCGCTTGCCTTTTTTGTAGGGAATCATTCCCAATTTAGTGTTTTATCCTATGCCTCAAGGGCATAGGATAGAAAAACCGTTCAAAATATATTAATACTAACTAGCCAAATGTAATAGTGAAATCCCCGTGTTAATTAATATTTGCTATGTGGACTAAATGGTACAACATCCGTCTCATAATTTAGCTCGTTTGACTTGTTGATACATTTTTTAATGTGTTATAGTAAAAGCTTTAACAAATATAAACTTTTTTTCAAAAATTTTAAAAGAATTTCTAACTTATTAGTAATAAGTTTGAAATTATTATTATTTTTTAAAAATTAATATTTCATAGAGTTTTTAACACATTAAAAAACATGTTAAAAATCAAATGACCTAAATTATGAGATGGAGGAGTAATACTTTGATGCCCTTGTTTGGTACAACGGTAGAAAAAGTAATGTAATCAGAAATTGACATAAATCATTGTATTGTTATTATTGTTGTTGTATGTTACATTGATTGTTTAAGTTCTAATTATTATTTACATAAAATTACTACAATTATTATATATAAAAATATTATATTATCTATTTTTATTTATCATAAATATATATAGAGTATATCTTGTACAATCTCTTTTTTTTTTGTACAATTCTTATTAACAATAAGTAATAGATCATAAGAAGTTTAGGCACAATTTATGTTTTTGTACTATCTTAGCATGAGAGATGAAAGTAATCTTCGATCTAGATAATATTTAAAATTTCTCATATAAATGAAAGTAAAGGTTATCTCCCAAATAATTTTTCTTTTACAACTCAAACAAATTATTTAATTTGAAGAATTTTTTTTTGATACACGAAAAGATTCGAGAGATCATACAACACACTATAAACAGTCGACAAATTAATCGTTATGATACAATCCAATGAAAAACATAAAAATATGGAGAAGGATACTTCATCACATTCTCCAATTTTTAGAGTGATTATATATATATATATATTTATTTATTTATTTACATTGTACAGTATAATTTTTTTTTTAACAATTTTAAGTTCTTTATTTTAGACAAGTTTAAGTTTTTTTTCCCAACCAAATCTCAATTTTATTTTTTGAAATAGAAAAAACAATGAAAAAAAAAAAAAAAAAACTTCTCAAATCTTACACTCCAAAATATGAATGTTTTTATCAAATCATCCAAATAAGAAAAATATTAAAATAAAAATAAAAAATAATTCAGGGAGAATGCATTTTTTTAATAAAGTAAAAATTTAAAATATTCATTGAGATAATGTCTAAACGAACAAACCGTCATAATACAAGTCGCGGGAGAATATATCTTTTATATATTCGTTATACCAATTAGCATCGAATTTCAATATCAGATGCAACTTCCCCCAAAAAGAATACATAAAAAAAAAAAAAAAAAAAAACCAACCCCACAAACTTACAAAGTCATTTCATATTGTGAAAAACAAGTTCATGGATGGATGAGGGCTTATGGTAGAGGTTTTTGTTTAAATCTCCGTACCCATTTTCTTCATCTCCTCCAAACCCCTAATTCTCCCTCAGCCCCTCCCCTTCCTCCGCCGCCCTCCTCCCTCCCCTTCCTCCGCCGCTTACGCCGCTGCTCGCTGTCCGCCATGGGCCTCCCTGATGGCGGCGCTGCACTGCCGGAGCTCGATTGGCCGGCGAACAAGGTCAGGGAGACGTACATCAAGTTCTTCCAATCCAAGGAACACACCTTCTGGAAATCGAGTCCAGTCGTGCCTGTCAATGATCCGACTCTGCTTTTCGCCAACGCCGGTTCGTCTTTTCTCGGTTTTCGATTTGTCTGCGTTTGTGATTTGTGGACGGATGGATGTATCTGATGTGCGCGACTGTTTTTGTTTTTGATCGATTTCTGGGACTAGGTATGAATCAGTTCAAGCCGATTTTCCTCGGGACTGTGGATCCGAACAATCCGTTGAGTGGTTTGAAGCGCGCTTGTAACACGCAGAAGTGTATAAGAGCTGGTGGGAAGCACAATGATCTGGATGATGTTGGGAAGGATACTTACCACCATACTTTCTTTGAGATGCTGGGGAATTGGTCATTTGGTGATTACTTTAAGAAGGAAGCCATTGAATGGGCATGGGAGCTGCTCACTAAGGCAATGTTTTAGCTCCTTTCTTGTTTAAAAATTAAGTTTGACCTTTAATTTGATCTTTATTGGGGATATCTTGTGTGCCTATCTTGCTAATTACATCTATTTGATGTTTGTGGATTTTGATCCTCTTTTTTTACCTGCAAAAATGTTTTGAATGTTATCAATATACTGAAAATAGTTTATTCTTTATGCTAGTGCACTAATACTCTTTGCTTCTCATTAACTGGTTTGATCAATGGAGTGATCTAATTATGTTGTACTGTGGATTTTGTTCATTTGCAGGTTTATGGATTACCAACTGACAGAATTTATGCAACTTATTTTGGTGGTGATGAGAGTGCTGGCCTTGCTCCTGATACCGAGGCTAGGGATATATGGCTCAAGTTCTTGCCTGCTGCTCGGGTCTTGCCATTTGGCTGCAAGGTATATTGTTATATCAGTCAGTGTAGCTAATCCCATAATAGAAGGGGGAGGGTAAAGATTTTACAGATTCTCTTGCTGGGTGAATTTCAAAGAGAGTGCTTAGTGCATCATATTCTTTATTAGAAATGTGCAATATATTGCAATTGTTTTTAACATGATCTTAGTCAGTAGAAGGGCATTGATCTTATTAGCAGGATTGCGTAGAATGACTTGAAAGTAGTTTTGTATTGCAAAGATCACAAGCTCTCAAAGTTATGCTTTCTGATTGTGATAAATGTTCAATGGTTCTGCAGCTAGGTAGTTAGAAATGTGCAATATATTGCAATTGTTTTTAACATGATCTTAGTTAGTAGAAGGGCATTGATCTTATTAGCAGGATTGCGTAGAGTGACTTGAAAGTAGTTTTATATTCCAAAGATCATAAGCTCTCAAAGTTATGCTTTCTGATTGTGATAGATGTTCAAAGGTTCTGCAGCTAGGTAAAGAAATAATCCTTTGCAAGAAAGTTTTCAATTGCCTTTTAGTTAACTCCTACTGGTATATAATTTGACAAACTTTGTTTACTCCTTTGATTAAATTAGGTGAAATTAATGTTTTTAAAAGGAGCTAGCTCATTGATTTTTTTTCCTTGTATAATAGTTATAGTACTTCCTGATTCCCTGTTGACAATTTCCTAGAGCCCCTAAATTGTAATAAGAAGAGGCACCGCTTTTCAAACTTTAGATGAAGTTTTCGACCCTGTCCAAATGTATGTTAAGTGTGTTTTCGTTAGCAGGTTAGTTAGAATTCAAACTAAATATCTGATGGTGGCAGATTCAAGTCTTTGCGACCCTTTCATTGTCAAACTGTGTTTTTTTAATAAATGGGTAAAACATAAGTTAATGCTTGCTAACAGTCTAATAATTTGTTTCTTTTCCTTATTGTTGCATAATATAGGACAACTTCTGGGAGATGGGTGACACTGGTCCTTGTGGACCCTGCACTGAAATACATTTTGATAGGCTGGGTAATCGTGATGCTGCATCTCTGGTCAATAATGATGACCCAACTTGTATTGAGATATGGAACCTCGTCTTTATTCAGGTGTGTCTTCTTTTTTTTTTAATTCATATAACACCTTATGAATTATAAGAGATGTCATTGTTTATGAAATGTTGTACGCTCTTTGCAAAGAGTTCCAATTGATATTAATGTTGTATATTTATTCTTACCAGTCGTTTGAATGCTTTCTTACAGTTTAACAGGGAAGCTGATGGTTCACTAAAGACACTGCCTGCAAAACACGTGGATACTGGCATGGGTTTTGAGAGATTGACATCTATCCTTCAAAATAAAATGAGCAATTATGATACTGATGTCTTCATGCCCATATTTGATGCCATTCAACTGGTAAGCTTATAAGATTGATACAGTCCACTCTATATTTTTGTGTTGATTTATGTGCTGACTTCCTTCCCTCCTTAATGTGTTGATTCAAAATGTTGTCTATCCTTTAATTTTAAAGCTGACATCTTTGGTAATAAGAAATTGTAGAGTTAAATAATTTGGGATACCGGATAGATTAAGTTTTCTCACAATATCAAACCAGTGAGTTTTGGAGCATATAATGTGATATTTGTTTCTTGCATTTTCTAGTTATACCTGAATTTTTTAGGTCTGGTAAAAATGATTTGGATTGCAAAAAATGACTTAGTATTGATATGAAATTTTTTAGCCTTTACAATACATAGCACATCCATGTTGCAATTTTAGTCCAAAAATCAATCTGCATCTATTTGATTTTCAAAATGCCTTATTGCTCTGGTTTCACATTTGAAAATCTCGAGGCATGGGTATACAGTGATCTCAATTTCTTCTTTCTTATTGTTTGACTACACCTGTATAGTTTTCTTAGTACATGTTCTGTTTAGCATTTTCTTATTTTGTATGATCTGTGGGCTTATCATTGCCTAGTTGCTACTCGGGAGACTTCCCTTGAAAAATCTGGAAGAGCCGAAGAGGTGTTGGTTGGTGGATTAACCACTTATTTCGCCGAAACAAGAGATCGAAGTGATTTTCTTCCTTTTTTACCGGGTGGTCGTAGGCTAGATTTTTCTTGAATTGATTCAGGCACTCAAAGGTAGGTTCAAAAAGTGGCAAGAAACTACAAATGATGTTGATCACGACAGTAGTTGCTGCAGCAGTTGCAGTTTTCTACACTAATCCTTTGGCTATGGCATTTATGTTAAGAGTTTTAAGGCCTACGAGTGTAATTAAAATGTAGGTTAATACTTAATACTGACTTGCTTCTGATACTACGTCATTTTGGTTACTTTGTCAGACTAGGTGCTAATGCCACATATGGTTGAGCTCTGGTGGGGAACTGACTTAGAGTTGATGATAACTAATGCGTACGTGGAGAAAGGAAAATTACTTACAATAGCTGTGGCATTATAAGTTGGTTATGGTGGTGTGTGCTTGTGCTCATCTTATTTTTAAAACTACGGGGACTATAATCATGTGTTAGCACTAGCAGGCTGGATTTTTAATTAGTGGTTTCTTGTGGGTAACTTGTCATTCACTAGATGACAATAGGTTGAACGTTGCCTCTCAAATGCAAAATTTGATTGCAAGTAATATTTGCCCATCCATTTATTATGCTAGATCAAGACAAGGCTTGAAGATTGGTTGCGTCTCATTTATACTACTTCTATGTTTCAGTAACACCTTATAAGTTATGCACTTGTGGCACCCTTTTCAAATTTTCTGTTAAATTGTATAATGACTTGATTGGTTGCACATATCAGTATATCACCCTTGCTTGTGTGACTGTAGGCAACAGGAGCACGCCCATACTCTGGAAAAGTTGGTGCGGATGATGTAGACAATATTGACATGGCCTACAGAGTTGTAGCCGATCATATTAGAACACTTTCTTTTGCTATTGCTGATGGCTCCTGTCCAGGTAAAATAAAGTGCTAAAGTATTCCCAATCTGTTATTTCAGTGCTTATTGATGAAATGATAAACGTTCCTTGTTAATTGTGTTAATATAAATGCCTTTTCATTTTGTTTTCATAAATGCTTTGATGTATGAGATGCATTTCTGCAAAGATAATAACTGATACTAAATATTTGCTACAAGGGACTTACTTTGTAGGTCTACTTGCACTTTTTTTTTTTATAATTTAATCCCTATCTCTGTGGGTGCTGAGTTTGCTTGGTATGTTATAGAGTTTTATATGGTTGCATAGTTTAGAGAAAATTAAAGGGGTTTATCTATCAGACATTGATTATTCTTACCGAGTGCTTATATTTCACATTTTGACATCTTTTACTGCATGAGTTAAGACTTTGGTTATTGTTACCAAATACTTATGCGGAGTATTCCACATTTTGACATCTATTTCCTGCATAATATGCAAAACTTGAATGGATCCTTTACTAGTTTTAGGATAAATCTATATTTAGGTGTTTCTCTCTTTCATTTTATGATTAACAAAAGGGGATATGGTTTATGTTTTTATTTGGCCTGCTATTTTACAGCTCACGGTTTTTCCTTTTTGCAGGAAATGAAGGGCGTGAATATGTTTTAAGGTGTATTCTCCGCCGAGCTGTTCGGTATGGCAGTGAAGTCTTGAAAGCCCAAGAAGGGTTTTTCCATGGGTATTGACTCAAAATAGTGCTTTGCATTGTTGTTTTGTATAAATGTTTCTTGTAATGAATATCATGGCTTATTATATAATATATGCGCTCTCCACCAAGTGCAATATAAGTATTACCATATTTACTTTGCATTGCTAATATGGGTGTATGTTTGATAACTGTGTTGGCCTTAGGCTTGTGAGAACTGCAGTGAAGGTGATGGGTGATGTTTTTCCTGAGCTCAAGCAACATGAAGAGCGTATTAAGACTATAATTGCTGAAGAAGAAGCTAGTTTTTGCAAGACATTGCTGAAGGTATGCAAGATTGAATGTGCTCACTGATTGTGCCGGTATATTAGTTTGTGAATTCTACTTTGGGCCTGAAAAGTCTTGAAGGCTGTAGAACCTCTAGATAGAGGGGATATGTGAAGCTCTTGGCATCATGTGTCTGGTTGTCTTTGTATCTGTTTGAACATTGCCAGTTTTAAACAACAACAACAACAATCACAGCATAATCCTGCCCATAGATATGAGCAGGATAATATGGGGGCTCGAGTTGTATGCACCCTTTACCTCACTGCATCAAATGGGTGTTTTTGTCTGACCCATAATTGTCATAGAAATGTACAGAACAAAAATAAACAATCAAGAACAAAGGCATCCAAACGGACACGAATAGACCCATAGTGATGCAATGAAGAACGGAATGAAAAATGAGTAATGGAAAATGTAGAAAATTGCCAGTTTAAAAATGACCTAAAAGTGCAATTTTCTTTTGTTTCTCCTGTTGATTATTATCCACATTTATATTGCAAGTTCAATTGTGAAATTTTGATAAGATGTCGTGTCTGACCACAGGGGATTGAGAAATTTAAGAAGGCTGCTCAGGATATTCAGGGTAAAACATTAAGTGGGCAGGTAACTATTTTGTAATCTGTATTATTTTTTATGCTTCCTTTTCTGGATTCTGTGAGGTCTATTGACTCTGCTCAGTACTGTCTTGCGAATTGGGATAAACCAAGTTTTCTAGTATTTTGGTACAGTATTTTGTTGACATTTTTCAGGTTATGGGATTTTCCTTGTTATCAAAGATCTACTATGATACCAACAAAAGTGGGAAATCTCTAGTTCTCTACTGACATCTAAAACCAATTTTTTGTGCTCATTTATTGATATACATTCCTTCTTACTTGCATTGCACACATTGTTAATGCATATAATTGAACAATTAAAAAATTACAACACTTGATTGCAGGTTTCACAAAAATAAGCAAGCCCAGTAAGTAACTCAAATGAATCATTGTTCTATTTATAATGGAACTATGTTTCTATCCATTGTACTTCTGTATCAATGTTATTCCACCTCTTCTTCAGTCACCACTAATTCTCCAGTGGGAGATCTCAAATTTTCCATTATCAGCCGAGGAAATCCGTTTTTAGCAATTGCCCGATTTTCAACATTGTGCTTTACTCCTCAAACATCATGTTTCTAATAGATTTTATTTGCTTGGACATTATTTTTTTCTTCCCCTTCTTGCTTGAGGGTATTTTTATTCACTGTTGAAATTCTTCAAAAATTTTGTTCAATTTACCACATCAGCTGCTTGAGCATTAGTTATATTTGATCAAGCCTGATAAATATATATCCAATAACTGAATTCCTATTATATATGTATTGTTTCCAGATGACTTTGTCTTGCATTTGATATGAAATAAAAATAGTTGCATTCTCTATAAAACTAACTCTGTCTAGCAAATCTTGAAATGCAGGATGCTTTCATCTTGTGGGACACATATGGTTTTCCCTTGGATCTGACTCAGGTATTGTCTCTTGTAACTTTTTGTTTTGGTGTTATTCAGATCCCTTACTGTTCTTATATTTATTCTTCTTGGTTCTGTTAGTTAATGGCAGAGGAAAGAGGTTTAACAGTTGATGTAAATGGTTTTAATGCTGCAATGGATGAAGCAAGGGAAAGATCGAGGAATGCTCAGGGCAAGGTATTTGTCTTTGCATTTTTGTCTTCTTATCTGACCCATTACTATGATAGATACCTTAGAGCTTGCTTTATATGTTAGGTCCTACTAGGAAACTGTAACATTTTTAGTTGCACTACATTAATGCGACTTGATTTTTCTCAATTCAGTATTCTTTTAAGAGATGGTCTCTTTATGGCTTCACTAGAATTCGAACAAAATCATGCATAGTTAATACAGAGTATATATTTTTCTTGATATGGTAGGAGAAATTTTCAATATTTTTGAACAAGGAGATGAACCTATTTCATTTTTGTGTTTAACTTGTATGGCAGCAAGCTGGTGGTGTAATTGCCATGGATGCTAATGCAACTGCTGCACTGCACAAAAAGGGAGTTCCTACTACCGATGATAGCAGCAAGTTTATCTGGTTCCAGGTATAGTGAACCATACATAGTCAAGTTATCAGTTTCTATTTCTGTGGGAGGAGGCAGTTATCAGTTTCTATTTCTGTGGGAGGAGGCATATAACTTGGTGAACAAGTTCATGTTCATTGCAACAAGAAAAGAAGCAGCTTGCATCAGTTTCTGGTCATTTATGCAACTTTGCCATCATGTGAGATCTTGCTTGTTTCTCATTTGGGCCATCTTATGTCTAGGATCATGAGAGTACCATCAGAGCTATCTACTCTGGAACAGAGTATTTGGAAAGTGCTACAGCTGGCAATGAAATCGGTCTTATTTTGGAGTCTACAAGCTTCTATGCTGAGCAAGGAGGACAGGTACCATTAGTGTTTGTGAACATATTGTTTCCACTTTTATTATCCTAAAGCTTAGGAAAATTTGGCATACCATGTACAATTTTTCTCGTGTTTACTCCAATTGGCGAAAGGAGATTAGTTGCATCATCCCTTGAGACTCTGTTTAGATTATTTTTTGCACTTGCTGAATCTCTGTTTTTATTACTGAAGGTATCAAAGATTCATTACTATTTATTTCTTTGTAAAAGTTATGGACTTGAGCAAAGATTTTATAGGATTTTGATAAACTTGTTCAATTATATACACCGAGGGACAAATACAATTAAGCTATATTTTGCTGGTTATATTTTCTTCAGATTTTTGACACTGGATCAATTGAATTCCCTAATGGAAAGTTCGAAGTTTGCAACGTCCAACTTTATGGAGGTTTTGTTCTTCATATTGGGTCGTTTAGTGGAGAGAAAGGCAGCATATCCGTTGGTGATAAAGCAGTTTGCAAGGTGCTGTTTGTCATATTTTATTTTTCATTGCAGATTATTTATGATTGAATGTGATTTCAAACTTTCCTCTCTGTACTTTGAGCAGGTGGACTATGCCAGACGCCAGCAAATTGCTCCAAACCATACTTGCACTCACATGCTGAACTTTGCTTTGAGGGTATGCACTTAATCAACCGATTCAGTTTTTTTTTTCTGCTGACGGTTTGCAGAAAGAATTTGAAGTTATTGAAAGTATTTTTTGAGCCAAGTGGCTATTTTAGGTAGTTTACAAGTGTCGTACTTTACTGGCTGTAGGAAGTTCTTGGGGATCATGTTGACCAGAAAGGATCAATTGTTCTTCCTGAAAAATTGAGATATGATTTTTCGCATGGTAAATTTCTTCTACTCTGCTAAAAGTTATTTTCATCCTATGGAGTTGTAAATAAGAATTTTGATTATTCACCAGGCAAACCTGTGCAAATTGAGGAACTGAGGAAAATTGAAGGGATTGTAAATGATCAAATCAAGGCAGAATTAGACGTATACGCAAAGGAGGCAACACTTACTGATGCCAAAAGCATTAAAGGCTTGAGGGCAGTGTTTGGTGAGGTAGGAGATAATCTTTCCCGTCTTGTGTGCGTGCATACATTCATGTGCACAATTGTATTTTTGTAAACTTGTAATCACTGTTCTATTCTTCTTGCTGTTTATTCTCCTTTCCTTCTTGCAGATATATCCTGATCCCGTTAGAGTAGTCTCAGTTGGTAAAAGTGTGGAGGATTTGCTAGCTAACCCTGATAATGACGAGTGGTTAAAATATTCGGCGGAGCTTTGTGGAGGTTAATTACACTTGATTCTTCTGGGGCTTCAGTTTCATTCTCCTCTCAAGTATTTAGTATTGACTTTTTTTTTTCTTCCATGTATGCAGGAACTCACATATCAAATACAAGAGAGGCAAAGGCTTTTTCTCTGATATCTGAGGAGGGAATTGCTAAAGGAGTACGTAGATTGACTGCTGTAACAGCTGATTGCGCCTTTGAAGCTATTGATCTGGCACGGACTCTGGAGCAGGAAGTGCTAGATTCTTCACACATAGATGAAAATTTGTTGGAGAAGGTGATGGCTAATTCCAATGTTTATTTTCTCTTTTATTTTGGGAATGGAGGTATAGGTATTAAGGGAATTGGTTAGATTTTCCTTCTTTGTCAGGGTAATCAACTAAAGAATTTACTTGTATGAATATTGGCTATAATAGTATAATAACAAACTAAATAATTCCTTAAGCTTTTGACATGCCAAATTGTAGCTTTCTATTTGTGTCCATTTCAAAGTATCGAACTGTATTCTTAGGTTTCCCCATCTGTGATTTTGCAGAGAGTGGCTTCGTTAAGGAGCCGTGTTGATGGAGCAGCCATACCTGCACCCATGAAACATGATATTCGTACTATGATCTCTTCCCTGCAGGTATTTGACCCTTTTAATTGAATGACTGACTGGTGATTTCTTAAAAATTGATCGATAAAGCTTTCTTGATCTGACTGCTTCTACTATTCACTTACTAGGATAAAGTAAGAAAACTTCAGAAGAAGATTGCGGAAGAGAATCTTCAGAAGGCGATTAAGGCTGTACACGATGAAGCAGAACTTGCAGTTTCAAATGGAAAGGCCTTCTGTGTGTCTCTTGTCGATGTAGGTTTGGATGCAGCTGCTGTCAGAGAAGCAGTGCTTAAAGTCGTCCAGCAGAAGGTTCTTAGCGGCATTTTACATTTTCCTTTCAACTTTTCTAGTGTGAACGTGTTTATCTGATCTCACCTTGGTTGCTTCTCCAGGGTATTTCGGCCATGGCTTTCAGCCAAGATCAGTCTGCCAACAAGGTAGTCGTCTATGCTGGCGTCCCAGATAAGGCAAACAGTTGGAAAGGCCTGGACGTGTCAGAATGGTTGACCACTGTACTGGGTCCTATCAAAGGGCGCGGTGGAAAGGGCAAAAATGGTCTTGCTCAAGGCCAGGTTCGTACTCTCTTCTCCTGCCTTCATTTGTCACGAACTCATGGAATTTCCTCGCTAATTCGCTTTCATTCTTTGTGCAAAAAGCTAAACGGGTTGCATTGTTTGTTGCAGGGAACTGATGCATCCAACGTCAAGGACGCCATTGATTTGGCAACACAGTTTGCATCAATGAAGCTGAACTGATTTGCCTCTCCTTTTAGTGACCATTTAAATTTGATCTTATACCAAAGAAAACCAGATTTTTAGATAATGTGCGATCTACTTGTCTTGAATTTGGAATCACCGAAATTCTGTAATTCAAACCCCACTTGCTTGAAATTTTGCAATGTATTGCCTTTGTATTTTGTTTTGTTCTGTTTATAACTTGTCTGTCCCGAGAATTTTATAGAAACTTTTAGATTCTCATTTGGGCTTAATTGAAATTCTGTAATTCAAACCCCAAGTAGGCCTGTGCACCGGTTGAAAGTCGAAAGTGAACCAGAACAAGAATATTCTAAATATTCAAGCCGATAACCGGACTGGTAGCATTCTGGTTTAGTTTAAAACCGATCCGGAATATAGAAAGCCGATCCGCAACCGGAAAAACCGAAAGATTATTTTTTCACTGAATACCGTAAGTGATCTGTATAACAAAAAAATTAAACAAACTCACAAAGATTGGCTACCTTAACAAATTAACCTAACTCAACGTTAATTAGATTATTCCTCTCGAGAAGAGTTAAATCATGTACACAGTTTATGGGTGGACTCTTTTATGAAGCGGTTTATAATAACTTTATACAACATATGGAGTGATTTAGTGGACCTATTTGATCTAATAAGCTCTTTTATATACAGTAATGAGATAAAATTCTGTAAAAATATCAATCTATATATTATTTAAGACCACTTTTTATACCCATCTATATTTGACATTTCCTTTTTTCTTCTTGTTTTTAGTTGAAACAATTGTGTATTTTGTTTTTTCCAAAACAAAATATCATTTCAAAGAAATTCATGCACATTTCATGCTGCATATATCATTAAAGATGAAAAAGATAAGGAATATAAGGTGAAGATTGAAGAGAATTTGAAGTTTTTCTAGCATTGTTTAGGGCGTCAAGCATGTTATAGATAAAGCTCACATAGAAATGGGTTCAGAGTATGTTCTATAATTTTTCAAACATCTCTGAACATTATAATTATCTTGCCTTTGATTAGTATATAACTATCATTTTCTTTGAATTCTAACGAAAATTCAACTATAATATATCATTTGAGAAGTGTGCAAAATCCTTAACATATTTTTGTTTTGCTGGAACCTACAAATATAGACAAAGTGGTGGAGCTATATGTTATAAGAAATTTCCTTTAATATTACCTCTAGTGTTTTCCATATTTATATTACAATAGAATTCTCCTTTAACTATCTAGCATTATAACCGTTGATATATTTATTTTCAGTATTTAACCTGCAAGAAAAAGAATGGAAGCAATGGAATTATATTTACTTATAAATTACTCCGAACATCCTTATTATATCCAATGTATGATAGGGTGTTACAGTTAATTGTCTTGCACTATAAAGAAGGTTTTATCGTAGCTGTAGATTCCCAGGGTTCAAATGAAAAAAAATTATGTAGAAGAAGGCACGTAATGAACATCCTATTCTAGAATTAAAAAGCAAGTCTTTTTCGATTTCCTATAACCTAAAAGTTAATATGTATAGAGTGCTATAATATATATACTTAAATTTAATCTTTTGTAGAGTTAGAGACCACTAGCAGAAACAATATGAAATCAATAGCCAAATTATGTGTGTTATGGTAGGAAATCAGAAACGCACAACTGTTATGCGAGGTGTAATGATAGAGCGCTGGAAACATTTGGTATGATATCTTTTTTCTTATTTTGATTTATTTGTAAAAAAAGTAGAGTGAAAGGAAAAAATTAACTACTTTTATATTTCTCTTTTACCACAGATATTTCTCTTTTACCACAGAATAATGTCTCGTTGGTAGTTGAATTTGTTGAGAAATACCTAAAGACGCACATGAATAAGAACCCATATGGTGTTGTAATATGTGTATCTAAGAGTAAGGTATACACAAATAATTCATTAAAATTTTTGCTTTATGATTTAATTAGTTGGTTATATTATTATAGTTTTGGCCAAAATACGAGATTAGTATAAAATAGTGACCATAAAAGACATTATTTTTAGTTAAAATAATTGTTTATATTTTAATTTTTTCAAAACAAAATGTCATTTGAAGGAGATCCATGCATAATTCAAGCTGCATGCATCGATAAAGAATACAAGATAGTGATTGCTAAAGATATGGATTTTCTTAGCATTGGTTCGGGTGAGCAGTTTGCTATAGATAGAGCTCAACAAGAGCCAAAAGATGAATCCATGTTTAATATGTACTCTGAGAAGTGTGTGGGGTACATTGTGCGTTTTTACTTTGCCGAGACTTATTTTAATTGAAAAAGTGGTGGATCTATATGCGGTAAGCATCTGCTAAATCTAGATTATTGTTGAATTATGTTATTACTATCTTGCATTATAAATTATAATTGTTGATTGTTGATATATTTACTTTCAGTGTATGACGTGAACAAAAACAGATGGAAATTGAGATAAGTCGATGACATTCTCCACTAGCGTGTTCTTCTCCTTCTTCCTCTCCCTCTCTTACTCCTCCTCTAGCCTCCTCGTTTTCTTTTTCTTCCTCCTACTCCTTCTCAAGGCCTCTCTTCTTCTTCTTCCTCCTCCTCTAATAAATCAACATTCTCCTCCTCTAACATCACTCCCGTCGCCTCCTTACTGAAGAGTAAATTTTCTTTTTCCTAATCTCTATCATGCCTTCAACAATATGCTTTAGTAATTCGGAGTGATTTACGCTTCGACAGTATGCTCTATTAATTGCTTCTTCATTATCCCCTCCCAATTAACACACAAGCTCGGAACCCGAAAAAGAATACCCATCCCACACACCCCGTGCCAAACACACCTTTAGTTTCCATCGTACGGTTTGTAATGACTCATTTTTAAAAATTTATTATTATAATATTACATATATATATACATATAATATTGGGCCCCATAATTTTTTCTTGCCCTTGAGGTACGTGGTTCATACGGCTTTACCATGGATTTATATATGTGTACGATACCCAAATTATTTGATACTAGGGTTAATTTGTCTTGAGTTTGAATCTTGTTTTCGTTCCTTTTATTGGTGAAGAAAAGGGTTAAAAATTTTCAATTTGGTTTGAATCTTTCAATCTTTTACGGGGTAGAGTTTATATATTATGGAAAATTATTTTTGTAGTTTAAATGATAATTAAATCTCTTTTCAAAGATTAACAGAGTTAATTTGGTATGAAAAAAAAATCTCTAATAACAATTAGATTTTCAAAGAAACTTTAGTTTTTTCTTACCAATGGAGTACTCTTTTATACCCTATGCAAAGTTTATATTATTTCGCAACCCGGCCTTTAATCTCTATATTACATAGTTGATACCCTATGCAAAGTTTATATTATTTCGCAACCCGGCCTTTAATCTCTATATTACATAGTTTTTCAATTTTAATCAGTTTATGAACCCTATCTCAATATGAAACCAAAAATATATATTTGGTTAAAATTATGAACTTCTAGTAAAATCAAGCTTAATTTTCAAAGTTACCAATTTCATAATTGATCAAATAGAGTAGTATACAAAACTATATTTTAGTTTTGCATTAATTTTATGACAACTAATCTAAAATGTAAAATTATTGCAATTTTTTTAGAATAAATTAAATTTTTTCAACAACAATGATTTTATTAAAAAATGTAGAACTTTTTTTTAAAAAAAATTATGTAAACTTAATTAGCCATGCAAATTTTGCATATTCAAGTGATAATAAAAAAACCGAGACATTTTGCATTTTTATATATATAAAAACTACTATTTGTTTGTCTATGTTTGATGCAAATTTTTGCTTCATATGCAAACTAAGCATTAATAAATATTAATGGCAATTGATGCCAATACCTTGGCTTCATAAAAGGACACTATAGGAAACCATTGGAGCCATGTAATGGTAAGTTGAAATGAATTAAGGTAGATTATATAGTAATGCCATGGATCATTAATATTTTATGTTGATTGATGTAGTTGCAGGTGTTTCGATCATGTATATATGCCTTATTTGCAAAAGAGTTAAAGGGATGAATTAAGTTCATGAAAGGTTCTCAAAATCGAATAGGAATCCTAAAAAGATTTCCACTTTCATGCTAATTTGGTTGGGTCTTTGAGAGATCTACGTTGCATTGAAGTTGGAGGGATATCTATGATCATCCCTCCCTAATCTACCAATTGCAGGAATTGTACAATCTTAGGCAATCTAATGCTTATATGGAAAATTGAAGAAAATAAGAGATGGTTTGCAATTGCTTGGAGAAAATAAGAGATGGTGCTATATTGCTTAAGGCCGGGTGTGTTGATAGCCGAAGCTGAATGGGTAGTTGAAGCTAAATGGTTAATTATATAAAATATATGTTAAATTAAATTGTTGATAAGCTAATAATATGTTTGGTAATCTTAACTAATAGAGTGACTGATAAAATGAATAGATTTGTGTGTAAAAAAAGCTCTGAAAAGCTTGGGGTGTAACTATTGAAAATTCAAATCTCCTATATAAAAAAAAGAAAATTCAAATCCAAAACGCTAATTAAAATATAATTTTAGTTTTATTTATTTAAAATTCTATGTAATATTAAAACAAAAAAAAATCTTAAAAATTATTTGGTTGCTAAACACACCCAAGGGTAGTTGTACTCTCTTGAATAAATTGCTTGATAAAACCTATAGGAAAGAGTGATTATGTTTTTTTTCATGGAGCCAAATGATGTCTATGAACGAACATTTGATGAGCTAATCACAGTTTTTTTGACCGTATCAATAGAGTTTTGTCTTAGAAATATCCTAAACTACCTATTAATTGAATTATTAAGACACCTTTTCACTATTAATTGTTGCTTAATCACAAGTTTTTTAATTATTTTTTTTTTACCCAAAAGAAATGGAGTGGGTTGGTTCGAGTGTGTCCACTAAAAAAGTGGACTAAATCAAGGATTAAGGGAAGAAAAATATTTAACCTACATACCCTCTTTTCTTTTCTTTTTTTTTTAAAAAAAAATAACTAACCATTTAATATCTTCTTAAAAGGCAAATAAGAGATTTGTAATGTAATTTTTTTTGTTTAAAAGTTACTGATATTCATTTTTTATCGAGTAAGTCCAATAAATGAGAAAATCTCTTTTATAAATTCTAAACATTTTCAATTTTTATGGTTTAAACACACGGGTTAAACCCATATCAACTCATCTCGACTTCTTTGTTTGTTGAGAGTTAAAAAAGGGTTATAAGTTATAATATTTCCATATTAGTATATTTTAAATGCATATTATTTTTAACCACATAAGTAGATTTTGGACTTAGAAAAATCATTATTTACCAACTACTAGTGACAGATTTTTTTTTTACATTTATTGTTTCGGAGTAGTAATTGATTTCACAATTTAATAATATGATTCTATAAGATTTCTCCGGTGACGGTGTTACAATTTTAACCACATTGTTAATTAAATAAAGAGTAAATTCTTTATTTACAATAAATCATACTTAATAGGTAAAAAATCATCATAAATTGCAGCAAATACTTAAAAATCACGATATGAATTATTACCCTCTAATATTTTTACACGTGTTTATGTGGGTGTTAGCAATTTAAGTCTGTAAAAACAATGATAATTATTTTTGTTGAAAGAAGATATTTTTCTTTGATATTTTGTAAAACTAGTGGTAATGTGGTATTGTAATATCTCATAATTTTATTTTATTTTTATTGGAGCCTAAAAAGTAACTCCTATATAGATAAGAATCGGAAAAAAAGGGAACTACGATGAAAATTCATCGAAGAGTAACAAAATACAACTTGGAGATGATCACGTTGAAAATATGAACACTCAACTGAAAAGAGAGCCCAAATTTCATCAAAAGATTGTCATTATAAAAAATGAGAACCCAAATTTCATCAAAAGATTGTCATTATAAAAAATGTGAGGAAACCGACGAACCCAATTCCAAAGCATAACGCCTTAGCGAGAGATTCGAGAAATCTAACATGTTAAATAAATGTAGTAAGTACTTGCTTTTGATGGTTTAACAATAATCAACATGAGAGAAATTCTTACTCACCCTAGTTACTTTTAATTGTCATTTCCTATCCACACGTTTTTTTTTAAATTTATAAATTATATAAAATATTAATTTTTTAAATTATTTCATACTTATTAGCAGGAAGTATAAAATTATATGTTAAAAAAAATCTAAAACTTGATACAATATTATATATAATTTTTATTATCTTATAAAATATATGTGAACCATCCTATGATTGTAAACCCTGGATGCCCGTAGGAGATCGAGATGTTGATTTCCGACACCCTGTTTCTACTCCAACATTTTGCAAGGGTGCAATTCGGCCACGTTTTCCGAGAGGTCAACTCGACCGCAGACAGGATCGCACGAATCTTCCACACAACATCCACGCGGGACCTCCTCGTTGATTATGCCCCGCACGTCCTCATCCGCAAGGATGTCATTGGGTGGTGGTCCAGCAGGGTCTGACCCCACCCAAATCTTTAACTTATAAAAAAAATAAACCCTGGATACATGACCCAGTCAGTAAAAATCACACACTAGCCAATGTGACTTGTGTTGATCGATTAGACCTTAGTCTTTTTACCTAAGAGAAGGGGCGGAAGCTCTGACACCTTAGTGAACCTTGAATGTATTTATAATAGCTAGTGAGGTATAATGTCACGATATATTCGAAAAATGAAGAAAACAAAAATTTTAGTTGGATTTAAAAACCATTTTCTTATATTTTTTTAAAGATGATAATAATGGGTTGCTTTTAAAAAAAATCCAAAAGGTGGCATAAGAGCAACCCCAACAGATTCTCCATATTGAATTTTTGGATATGAAGATTGATTTTGGTCCAACGGCTTCCCCATTACATTCTCCAAATTAGTTAATGAGGAGAAAAAATGGAGTTCATTCCCTAAATTAGGAGAAAATTTTATACATTTTGAGGTAAACTCTATAATGAAGAAGTTGTTAGAGCATGCCCAACAACTTCTCTAAACAATTCTTCAAAATGGAGAATTATGAATCACATATTCTGGATTTTTTTGGACTGAAATCCAACAGATTCTCCATTATGGAGTTTACCCCAAACTATATAGAGTTTTCTCCAAATTTAGGGAAATATCTTCATTTTTTCTCCTCATTCTCTATTTTGGAGAATGTAATGGGGAAACCGTTGGACCAAAATCAACCTTGATATTCTCCAAAAATCCACTATGGAGAACCTGTTGGAGTTGTTCTTAGACCATCTCCAACATATTCCCTAAAATTTTCCCAAAATGGGGAAACAAAATACGTATTCTTCAAATTATTTTTGATTTAACTTCCTGTTGGACCAAAAAATACTATAAAATTCTCCAAAAACTCTAAAATTCCCAAAATTGAGAAACCGTTGGAGATGCTTTTAGAATTTAACCCCAAAAAATTTTGAATATGCAATTTATAATTCTCCATTTTGGAAAATTATTTAAGAAAGTTGTACATGCTCTAAGCCTTATTATTTAACACTAAATCAAAGTTCAAAAAACCGTGAGAGTTTCGAAAAACTTGCGGATGCAGTATAGGCTGCTAACAAATTCATCATAAGAATTGACAAGGTGCAAGGACCAGTTAGCCAAACTATCTATTTAATCTTTTCATATGATATATATTGCTTATATCAAATTATATATAAGATTATATATATATATATATATATATATATATATATATATATGTATATATATATATATATAACAATTCATTAGATAAGCATTCCAATTAGATATTTAGATATTGGATTGATTAAATAAGAATTCCAACATGAAAATTTTATAAATTCCAACGTCAAAACTATAGATAAGAATTTTAATTCGATATTGCATTTATATATTCTTTCCTTATACTCCATCCGAAATATTTGATGTTTTAGAGATATGCACAAAATTAAGAAGTGTCACTTCTACCTTTAAATACCTCATCAAATAATTTTACTCCCTTATCACATTTATTATGCACAAATGTGATTGATTAACAAACAAAAAAGTACTCCATCTGTTTCAAATTAAATGTCACTTTACTATTTCGCACACATTTTAATGAGGTAAAAACTCTATAAAATATTATTTTTTAATTATTTTTTTTCATAATTTTATACTTATTACTAACAAGTATGAAATTTCAGAAAAAAATTGATTAAAAAATTAATATTTTATAGAGTTTTTACCTCCTTACAAAGCGTGCACTAAAGTCCAAACAACTTTTATTTTGAAACGGAAGGAGTAATAATTATATTGTTGAAAGTAAAAAAGAGTGTAATTATTACTTCTAAAACATCAAATATTGTTGATCAAATTTCACTTTCTAAAACATCAAATATTTCAGATCGGAGGGAGTAAAAAATTGAAATATTATTTTTATAGAATATTGCCTTTATCCAATTATATGAGATAAGATAAAATTATTAGTTCAATTTAATTTAATTTAATCTAAATTGCAACTATCTAATTATTTTATTAGTATTTGAGAACATTTTATGAGAAACATTCATAAGCCGTCACATATACTACAATGCATCAATTTTAGTATATGTAATGTAATATAGATAAGTTGAGATTTGAACAATATAAAATTGCAGTTTTCATCATTTTTTCTTAATTTTTTTGAACAATTTGGCATTTTATATATTCATACATATTTAATGAATCTAACTTCAGAAATGAATAAAATATTGGTTTCAGCCATTCAGGCCAAAAAATGGAAATTAAAAAAATATCTTTGTTTACAGGAAGATTAACAGTAATTCTTAAAATAAAAAAAAGTAATTAATGCATACAGCTAATTGTAATTAGGGTAATTTAAAATTTAAAATCCGGGGTGAGAGAACAGGGCCAAATTAGGTGCACCGTGCACTCAAATACAGAGGATCCAACACGCCTCCGACACCCCATTTTATTATTAATTTACCTTTTTTTTCCCCTTCGGTTTCAAAAATTGAAATATTTAAAAATAGAATAAAATAAAATTAATGAAGAAGCGTATAAACTATATAAGGAGAGTTGAGTCATCTTCCTATGGTGGAATCTGGATCGGATCGTCTCTTCTTCTTCATCTTCTTCTTCTTCTTCTTCTTCTTCAACACTTCCTGCCGCTACTCGACTGAAATCCGCGAATTCGGAGATGGAGTAGGAAGCTGTTGAGGTAAGTTTCATATGCCTAAAGGAATTCGTTGAATGGCGGTTCACTTCGTTTTTCTGAATTTGAATTTTGCTTCTGATATGAAGAACTGATCTGGAATTGCGGTGATTTTTTTTTTTGGTTTCTCCTCTGCAACTGATTGTTCCTTTGCTTTGTGTTTGCTTTTTTTGAGCTATGCGCTCTGATTTTGGCATTTTGCTATTGCTTCTCCCTCTGCGTTCTTCACTTGAAAATTTCAGTTTTGCTGGAATTCCTGACGGAAACTTTTGTTTAATGTAATCTGAATCCTGGCCAATTGATTTCATTTCAACTATTTTTTTTTATTGTTAATCTTTGATTTGGTTCTCCGAATTTTTTTTTTCCATTTTTTGGATTTTTGTGCATAATTAGGTCATGATGAAGTGATTACGAAGTTCTGTAGTTGATGTGGAATCATATAAACTCTTGGTTGTAAGTTTCAAATTGTTTTTGCTGCCATGAATTTCTGAGTTTCCGCGCGATTTTCAAGCTGAATTTTGATGAAACCAGCGTATCATGTCTCCTGATAGATTGCCTATGTCTGTGCAGATTCAGGAAGCTATCTGATTTAGGGGATACATATCATTTGTGGTTTAAGATTTATTTGTGAAGTTCAATCAATCTTATTTGTGCCCCAGGAAGATTTTTGGTGGAGTCTGGAAAACCATGATGATGTACGATAACATGGGATATGGCGGTGATGTTGATTTCTACTCTAATCCTCTTCATGGAGGAGGGGTTATAGACCATCAAATGCAGCAGCAGAGTGGCTCATACCCGGTGATGGAGGACGACTACAGCGAAGATGACGAGGATGTGGATTTGGATGAACTTGAGAAGAGGATGTGGAGGGATAAGATGCGTCTGAAGCGGCTGAAAGAGCAAAACAAGGCAAGGGAAGGAGGTAATTATGTTGATGCTATCAAGCAACGACAGTCGGAGGAGCAGGCGAGGAGGAAGAAGATGTCGAGGGCCCAAGACGGGATCCTCAAGTACATGTTGAAGATGATGGAGGTATGCAAGGCTCAAGGCTTTGTGTATGGTATCATTCCTGAGAAGGGGAAGCCAGTGAGTGGAGCATCGGATAATCTTCGCGAGTGGTGGAAGGAGAAGGTCAGATTTGACCGAAACGGGCCCAATGCTATAGCCAAGTACCAAGCTGATCACTCCATTCCTGGCACCTATGATTGTAGTACCTTGGCTGGGGCTACTCCACATACCCTTCAGGAGCTTCAAGATACGACTTTAGGGTCGCTTCTCTCAGCTCTTATGCAGCATTGTAGCCCTCCACAGAGACGGTTTCCATTGGAGAAGGGGTTTCCTCCCCCATGGTGGCCTACAGGGAATGAAGAATGGTGGCCTGAGCTCGGCTTGATCAAGGATCATGGGCCTCCACCTTACAAGAAGCCTCATGATCTGAAGAAGGCTTGGAAAGTGAGTGTCTTAACTGCAGTTATCAAGCATATGTCTCCTGACATTGCTAAGATTCGTAAGCTTGTAAGACAGTCTAAGTGCTTGCAAGACAAGATGACTGCCAAGGAGAGCGCTATCTGGCTGTCGATAGTCAGCCAGGAAGAAGTGTTAGCCAGGGAGCGGTATCCTGATCATTGCCCTCCGACGTTGTCTTCTGCTGGTGACAACTTCATGTCCAATGATGGCAGCGAATATGATGTTGAAGTGCCTAATATTGATGCTCATGAGCAAAAGCCGACATTTCAGCACCTGCAAAATATGGTTCTAGGGGATCCCATTGCCAATTTCGTTTTTGATAGGAAGAGGAAGCCATCATCATCCACAGAAATGACGAGCAAGTCAGTGGATTTCCAAGCTTACACCTGCGGGTTCTCTCACTGCCCTCATGGACAGGTCCAGTTTGGTTTTCTCGACAGGATATCTCGGGACAACCATCAGATGAACTGTCCATATAGAGGCAGCTCTTCAGAGTATGGAATGCAGAATATCCAGCAGCTTGCAGCTCAATCCAAGCCCATTGCTCAACCACTTCGACCACCACCACCAATGAATCCATCAGCCAACAATTTCTTTGATCTATCGGGACTCGACGTCCCAGAAGACAGGCAAAAGTCGATTGGTGACCTTCTAACTCTGTACGAAACCAACGCCCAAGGAACCAAGAACACGATCCCTGAGAACAGTTCTCATAAGGATCAGAATAGCCCCTTCCCATCAAGCTCTATCAGTCAGCAGAACGAACAGCTCCGAAGCCAGATGATGGCGGCAAGGAACAACGCTATCCTTAACCAGCCGGGCATTATGCATATTCCGAACCAGCAGTTCTGGCAGGAGGACTCTAAGTTTGATCAGCACAGGGCATCAAACTCCTCCCAGGATCAGCTCCAAAGCAACTTGCCTGTCATGTTCCAATCCACATTCGATCCTGTTCCATCCATGGAGTCCAATCAGTCCATGGGCAGCTTCCAGGCAGCAGCACCAAGCCCATTCGTCGGCCATGACATGCCAGTGTGGTACAACTGATGGCCATCCTCACGTCCTCAAAGCTGTTTGAGTTGCCGATTTTTTGGTAGCGAAATCAGCAGGACGAAGAACTCTTGCTTCTTGGCAAACCAGGCCAATATGTTTCCATTTTGTGTAGGTTTAGAATCCACAGCAAATCACTCTCTGGTCTTAATAAAAAAACAATTGCTTGATGCCCTTATGGGGATTAGACCTTTGCTGTGTTTACATATACAAGTTATTTTTATATTCAGAGGCTGTTGATATCAATAAAAATTGAAGGCCCTTTTTGTTTCACAAACAAGTTTTTTTATGAAGTAATTTTTTTCTGAATTTGATCTTTCAGCTCTTTTGTGGTTCTGGGTTTATTAGTGCTGAATCTGATGTTTCTGAATCAGGAAGGATCACTGCAGGTCTCTGTAAATGGTGGGGTTTGGCAGTGTGTATCTCCGCGAATTTGCGTGCACTAAAAGAATCTCGTAGCACAGCACATCATCCACACGAGTGTAGATGATGTGCCGTGCTACGTGTGGATACGAATGCACGCAATGTAGAAACGTTACGAAAGTGACATAGATGGTAACCGTTCATGCGAGTGTGGGCATCCGGTGTGACGTCTTATGGTTATGGTTATCTATACTGAACCAAACACATAAGGTAGGCATCCGGTGAGGTCTTTTAGGTTAGGTTTGTAGTCCTTTTAATCCCCTATAAACCTTCAGAAATGATTATGAAAATTCTAAGTTGAGAAAATAAGCATCTTTCATCCTTCAATTAGAGTTGAGAACCTAAAAGATTAGCAAAATCTATGTTCATATGAGTTTGAGAACATGAGAGGTCATTTCAAATTGTATTGTAGTTGAGAACTATTTGACTATTAAGAGATCTACATTAGATAAATTGCTCAACTCTTAATGATTCCTTTTATTTGACGATTTAATTTTTTGGTTGTCATTAATTTTTTATAACCAGTTTCCAATTTTGAATTCTGCGATAATAAATGCCCGTTTACTTTTCATCTTTCCAATAACGTTATGATCATGTTATTTGCAGTGACCGACGGTCTTCATTTTAGTCTAGGCCTCTTTTTTTTTTGTAAGTGTAAGATCAATCTTTGTTGCACTTGTTTTTTGTTCGATTTTTGTTGTATTGTTTTCAATAATTTGTTCGTCTGTCGATTTATTGGCCTCTCGAAGAGTCAGGTCTGTCTGTCCCCCGAATCTTTACCTTATAAAAAAAATGTTATTTGCGGTCTTCTCCGAACCTTATTGATCTTCCACTTTAGATTGCCTCTTGGCTTGCATGTTACTATGGATTGAGGCAATTTTATTTGTATGTTCATTGATGGTCAATTCATCTGATAATTTTTTTTATATTAGTCCAGTTCGATCGACTCAGTCGCTCTACATCTGGATCGGGTACTGTGTGGCTCATTTAAGGGGTTGACCCTCCCACTCACAAGCGACTCCATGTTTTCACGAGGATTCGAACTTCGAACCTCTTTGCATGGAATGTAGCCCCATAACCACCACACCAACTTGTGATTGGTTCAATTCATCTAATAATCGTCGCTCTTCCAATCTGATTTATCTAGTAGTTTGAATTATTATTATCTTTTAAGAAAAACCGCACGTACATAAACCTATGGATTATGAAAATGACCCAAATGACACATTCACTCGACTTATCAGTCATGAATCCATATTTGAATGAGGAAAGGGCAGTTTCCATGTGAGAAGGGGCCCTGCCGCGAGGATAGGTGTTATGACTCATATTTTGATGTAAGGTTTGTCCAAAAACTCTCCAAAGTAATAAAGAATGAAGTTTATCTTCAACTCTCCAACATATCCTATTTTGTTTGTTTGATTTGCCTCTATGATTGGTACTTCACTCTTTTAATTATGTACTGTATAAATTAACTTTGTACTATCTTAATAGAAATTCCCCTTCTGTTAATTAAAACTTGTCGTTTACTATTTATACACGCTTTTTTAAAATGATAAAAACTACTATATGAAATATTAACATTTTTTTAAATTTGTTTTTATAAATTCATAATTAATAGTAACAAGTATAAAATTATTTAAAAATATGTTAAAAAAGTTAATATTTTATATAGTTTCTAACACCTCAAAAAACGTGTGTGAATAGTAAAACGTCAAGTTTTAATTAACGAAGGAGTAATATTTTTGAATGATTATTCATCTCCTACTGAATATGTTTAATACTCACTCCATTCTTTAATGTTTGTCATTTGCAAATTTGCACGTTTTTTTAAAAGATCAAAATTATACTCATAAAATATTTTTTTTATTCTCTTTTTTTTAAATAATATTATACTTATTACTAATAAGTATGAAATTATTAAAAAAAAATATTTATATAGTTCTTAATATCTAAAAAAACGTGCCTGAATAGTGAAATGTCAAATATAAAAAAAATGAAGGGAGTAAGAAAGTACTGTATTATCTATAAGAAAGTACTCCCTCCGTCCGAAAATAAATGATGTCATGACTTTTGTGCACGTAGTTTTAGGAACTAAAAACTATATAAAATCTTATTTATTTTAATTAACTTTTTTCATAGTTCAATACTCCCTCCGTAATTAAAACTTGACGTTTTACTATTCACACACGCTTTTTGAGGTGTTAAAAACTATATAAAATATTAACTTTTTTTAACATATTTTTTTAAATAATTTCATACTTGTTACTATTAATTATGAATTTATAAAAACAAATTTAAAAAAATGTTAATATTTCATATAGTTTTTATCATTCTAAAAAATCGTGCATGAATAGTAAACGAAAAGTTTTAATTAATAGAGGGAGTATCTATTAGTAATGAGTATTAAATTATGAAAAAAATTAATTAAAATAAATAAGATTTTATATATTTTTTAGCTTCTAAAACTACGTGCATAAAAGTCAAACATCATTTATTTCCGGACGGAGGGAGTATTATCTTTTCCACTCCTTAAATATTTTTATCTTTTTTTTTGGGTTAGCAAATACTTTTATCTTTACAACTACGGGGTTTGATACGTTTACTTATGTTGAGTTTATTAATCAATTTGTAACTTTGTTACTCCCTCCGTTAATTAAAACTTGACGTTTTACTATTCACGCACGTTTTTTGAGGTGGTAAAAACTATATAAAATATTAACTTTTTAAAAATATTTTGTAAATAATTTCACACTTGTTACTATTAATTATAAATTTATAAAAACAAATTTTAAAAAATGTTAATATTTCATATAGTTTTTATCATTCTAAAAAGGCGTGCATGAATAGTAAATGACAAGTTTTAATTAACAGAGAGAGTATTTTTTTTAGGCGAAACTAATTAAAATAACACAACCTTTAAGGGGGTGTTAAAAATATATCTCAACCTTTCAAATGTAAGATAAATATCCCAACCTTTATAGATACTCCCTCCGTCCCACAATAATTGTCTTTAACTATTCATGTACGTTTTCTTAAGAAGCTAAAAACAATATAAAATATCAACATTTTATTAAATATTTTTAAATAATATCATATATATTACTAATAAGTATAGAATTATTTTAAAAAATTAATTAAAAAATGAATATTTTATATAGTTTTTAGCTCCTTAAAAAGCGTGCATAAATAGTCCAAAGACAATTATTGTGGGACGGAGGGAGTATATCACAACAATTTTATTTAAAAAAATGATGACATGGTACATACATGGAAAAAAAATTATAACAAAATAAAAATCTAAAATATTCAGCATATTAATATGTTTATGTTAAAACATGGGTTTCTTGGATTTTTCTAAAAAACAAAACCCGATTTTCTTAAATCGGTTTTCTTTAAAAAACACAATATTAAAGGTTGGTGTGAGGGAGATTAATTAAAAATACAATATTGCAATCCATAAATGTGGTTTAAGAATTGATTTTTTTTTAGAAAAATCCAAGAAACCCATGGTTTAACATAATCGTATTAATATGCTGATTTTTTAAGGTTTTTTTTTTGCCATGTATGCCCCATGTTATCATTTCTTTTTGAAATAAAATGGTTGAGATATTATTTTAACATCACCTATAAAGGTCGGGATATATATCTTACATTTAAAAGGTGGAGATATATTTTTAGCACCTTCTTAAAGGTTGGGTTATTTTAATTAGTTTCGCTTTTTTTATTTAGAATACTTGTCAAATAACTGAACCTCTATCTTCAAAATTGGAACTCAAAATATTAGGAGAATGGTCTCACTTTTCATGGGTATTTCAAGTTGGATCTTTTTGTCCTCCTTAACAAGAGGGAGATTTGTAGAACATTATTATCACCTTAATTTGGGATGAAATTTCTAAGTTGTGGAAGGTAATTAGTCTCTATCCTTCTCTTCCTTTTCGGGTGTGTTTGATGGGCAGATAGGTTGAATTCAACTCTATACTCGACCTCTCAATTTAGTGTTTGACTGAGTAATCTAATACTAATTATTAATGGCCTCTAGCTTTGATTGATACCATGTTATTATGATACTAATTCATCTTCTTTTGTTGAGTGTGTTTTAGCTTATTTTATTGCATTTTTTCTGTTTTCTATTATATGTTTTAGCTAGCGATCTACTACTGTTGACTTAGTAGTCTATCAAGATTTAGATCTGATCTCAAATTCTTACTTAATAATAATTAAAAAAAATTGGCATGGGTTAGCTAGCATTACGCCGAGACAAATAATAATTGGGGGAATTGGTGAAATGTCCAAAAAAGTTGTCCTAATTAGTGAAATGTCCACATTTTGGGACAAATTGGTGGAGTGTCCATCTTGTCCATAGCAATTTTATCATATTGCCAATAACAATTTTATCATCTTGCCTTTAGCCTACTTTTTTTTAACATTTTGTCGTGCAAAAATAAGAGTATGTTGAGCATGTGCAAAAATAACCGCATGTTGAGCAAATTAGACCCAAGTCTAGTTTTTTTTTTTTTTTTTACATTTTGTCGTGCAAAAATAAGAGTATGTTGTGCATGTGCAAAAATAACCTTATGTTGAGCAAATATGAGCCAAGTCTAGTTTTTTTTTAAAAAAATATTTTGTCGTGCAAAAATAAGAGTATGTTGTGCATGTGCAAAAATAACCGCATGTTGAGCAAATTAGACCCAAGTCTAGTTTTTTTTTTTTTTACATTTTGTCGTGCAAAAATAAGAGTATGTTGTGCATGTGCAAAAATAACCGTATGTTGAGCAAATATGAGCCAAGTCTAGTTTTTTTTTTAAATATTTTGTCGTGCAAAAATAAGAGTATGTTGTGCATGTGCAAATATAGCCGTATGTTGAGCAAATAAGACCCAAGGCTAGGTTTTTTTTTACATTTTGTCGTGCAAAAATAAGAGTATGTTGTGCATGTGCAAAAATAACCGTATGTTCAGCAAATATGACCCAAGTCTAGTTTTTTTTAAACATTTTGTCGTGCAAATATAAGAGTACGTTGTGCAAATATAACTATAAGTTGTGCAAATATGACCCAAGTCTAGTTTTTTTTAATTTTTTTTCATTTTGTCGTGCAAATATAACCGTAAGTTGTGCAAATATGACTCAAGTCTAGTTTTTTTTCACATTTTGTTGTGCAAAAATAAGAGTACGATGTGCAAATATAACCGTAAGTTGTGCAAATATGACTCAAGTCTAGTTTTTTTTCACATTTTGTTGTGCAAAAATAAGAGTACGATGTACAAATATAACCGTAAGTTGTGCAAATATGACTCAAGTCTAGTTTTTTTTCCCCAAGATAGCCTGTACGGGATTTGAACCCGTATCTTTGTGTTTGTACACAACGCTCTACCGATTTGAGCTAATAGGCTTCACAAAATAATAAAACAAGATGGGTGGAGATTTATTACCAAAATATATGTCATTTGACCAAATGCACTGTAGGGTACAAAATAGCTGTAACCATAATCGAAAAGATCTGCTTCAAGAATAGGACTATCCCTATCAAGTTGACATAAACTCATCTTAATCAAATTTCAAAGAAGATATAGGTTTCATATGGACCGCAATTTGCAAAGGGAGCTTTAGCCTTTTTAAGGAGCTCATTGATTAAATGTTCAAAGTACTCTCTTTATTGGGAAAATAGCATAGGCTCCAAAAAATGCTGAAGCTCCGAAAAAGATTTGCATCAAACATAGTCATAGGCAAATAAAAATTGGTAACAAGAAACTCAACCAGCAACTTCCTCTATTCCACCCCATAAAAAAGAATGAATAAACAGAAAATTATTATGTGCAGAAATGCTAAAATCAAATACTCTGATGATATTTTTTGTCATAGATAACACCATTATAGAAAAGCTAGAACCGAAATTAGCTAATATAGAAACATAGAAACATGGATAAACTGAAATTAGCAGTCTACAGAGAGTTTCTATGTTTATCCATGTTTCTTTGTAGCCTGTTGGAGGGTAGAGAAACATACTGTTTGGGAGGAGCCTGTGGTGAAGATAACTAAGAAAATCCACAACCAGAAGTTCCAAGAGCTGACAGGTAACGATATCTTCAAGAGAGATGCACCACGGGATCAGTTGAGAAGTCATTGAGTCAGGCAAAGCTGAGAGAAATGAGTGGCAGCAACATCTTTGTGGATGGAGGGAACCGTCCGAAGAAGAACACATGCCACCACGGGGATGAATTCGTGGCTTCCACATAATCTGAAACTACAATTTATCAAAACAATCACACACCAAATGAGCAGATACAAAGCCCTAAACAACTTATCGATCAATTTAAGCAAGCAATAAAAAATTGTCAAAGAAAATTAACATACACAACAAGAAAATTTGTCAAAGAAAATTAAGAAAGGAAGAATCATCATTCAATTTCAGCATCGATCACCGATTGAAGAACAGGAGAGAGAACACACATTCGATGAACAGAAATTGAATAAATTAAACTTGAAACTGAGAAACCAAGAACTGAATGTGAAAGAAAGAAGAAGAAGACGATTGAGACTCACTGGATCAACCGCACTATCAATCTCCATAAAAAACACAGAGTCCGCCGCAGGTTCATCTCTCCGCTCCCTAAGCGCGAGATCTGGATTCGGACATCGCAATCGTACACGGATCAGCATCCACCTGTTGAGATCAGCGCCCGCCTTCATTACGAAGCCGCCGGAGGCCTCGCAATCGCACACAGATCGGATCCGAATCCGGCGATGTCTGGCCCGAGGAACCTCCTCTAGCCGAGAAGGAGCCTCATCGAAATCTGCAGTGGTAGTGGGAGAATGTGCCGATGACAGGACCTGGAGACCGGATGTGAAGCCGAACCGGAGATCTGAAGCCCACGCCGGAGATCTGAAGGAGGAGGAGGAGAGATAGATCAGAGAAAGGAGGAGACGGAGGAGGGAGTGGGAGATAGCGTTAATCTAATTGGAGTATGGACAGTTTCACAATTTGTCCCAAAAGTGGGACAATTCACTAATTAAGTCAAGAAAAGTGCCTTTGACACAAATTTTCTCATAATAATTTGTCTATAACATACTTCCTCCGAACAACTGGACTTTTTAACAATGACATTTTTTTAAGAAATTTGATTTCTCATTTAAAATCATTATAATTACACTTACTTTTTCATGAATTTTAATATTTATAAAATTTTCACTATTCTCTACAACTAATATAAAGTATTTAAAAAATAAAAAACATACAAATTAATCGGTTCAAATCCGGTTCCCCTCGTCTTCTTCTTTTTTGGTCAGAATGTGGGCTAGAGCCCAAAAGTTTTATTGAAATGTAGTGTTTAGCCTCCCAACGGATGGGGAGGGACTAGCAGACCACTAATACAACTTGGGATGTCCTGGAAGTAAACTAACTGGTTGTCTAAGCTAAAAGCCAGGTTTGCTAAGGCATTTGCTACTGCATTTGCCTATCTACGGAGGTGGCTTATCTTGAATTCCATGTTGGTACCGGAAATTATGCTCTTGCAGTGGTCTATCAGGTTGGAGTTAGCCATATCCTTTGCCATTTGGAGGCCATAGAACACAGCCCACGATTATGTTGTATCCGATGACCACCAGCCGCATTTGAATGCTAATGCTTTCTGGAATTTCCCTTCAGAGTCTCGAATAATGCCCCCTCCTCCCGAACTATCCGGGTTGCCCTTGGAAGCTCCATCCACATTGAGTTTCATCCACACCGTGGGAGACGTGATGAGATCAGGTGCAAGGGCTAGCACCCTCTTGTCCTTCTCTCTGACATGGAGATAAGTTGAGACCTGGCGCCAAAACTTGTGCGCCAAGCCTTGCAGAGCCTCAGTTCCATGGAAGACAAGCTCATTTCTAGCTTTCCATGACATCCATAGCATCAGTGCAAAGATTGAGCTCCACCTATTCCCCTTTTGGGTATTCAGAAAGATCCATTCCTGCACGTCAAAGCATTGGAAAAAGCTATCAGGGGTGCTGTCATATAGGAGCTGCTCCCAAATACGCCTTATGGGGGTACAGTCCCGGAGGAGGTGCAACTCAGTTTCTTCCGGGCTGCATTAGGGGCATTCAGAGTGACTTGATAAGTGGCGTCTATGCCGGTTAGCATTGCAAAGGACCACATTATACGCTGCCAGAAATGTGAAAGTACGGGCTCTCTGTTGTGCTGGGATCCTCCAAATATGACTCCACTCTGGCGTCGAGGCCCCCATGTTCTCCCCTTGTAGCAATTTCAGCGCCGATTTCGTAGTGAAGTTGCCCGACTTGGTGTAACCCCAATAGAGCCGGTCCAGCGCCTTCGGCAGCAGGGTCACCTTGATCGACTTCAATTTGTGCTTGACCTCATCTAGTAGGTAAAGGCTGACTTCCTCCCATATCTAGTCATTTCCTTCCCACATCTCATCAACCGTAGCATCCAGTATCTCGTCGGGCACAGATTGGGTCGCCGCGTTCGCGAGGGGTTGCTCTTGTAACCACAGGTGGATCCAAAACAGAGTTCGGTACCCATTCCCCACGTCTACTCTCAATCCCGGAACAATACATTTAGAGCCATTAAAGATACCTTTCCATAATCTTGACGAGCTGGTTCTGGTTCCCCTCTTATCCCCTCCTTCTACCCCTTCTCACAAAACGTTTATGTTTTAAAATGTTTTAATTATTTTTTGTTTTGTTTTTATTTATTTAGGATTTGTGAGTGGAAGGGTTTAAAGAATTGAGAAAAGGATATTTTAATTAAGCGACATAAAATTTGGAGTGCAAATTATTACACATCATTACAAATCAAAATATATTTTCTAAAATATCTTATATTATAAATCAATACCTAAAAAATCTAAAACATGCCTTTAACTCTATACATTATACCAAATTCTATATACAGAGTATCATTTTTTTTAATTAGGTTTGTTAGTCTTTTAATATGTATAATTTATAATTTATATGGAGTACTAAGTATGTTTAATGACATTTTTCAAACTTTCATTGACATTTTAACGATGCTCTCCCACTAATGGAATTAAGGCCAAATTGTATAAAATTACCCTTTAAATATACTTATTTGTCACAAGCAATTTTTTAAATTAATATTTCCAAAAAACTACCCTTTAAATAACTTTTCTCACCAATTAACCACCCCCGAAATTATTCGGTTGAAATCTAGGTTACTTTGGTAAATTATAATTTTACCCATTCTTTTATATTATATTCTAATATAATTTTAACAATTAAAAAAGATAAGTATGAAATTATGAGGAAGCCATTGATATAATTTTTTCTTTCTAAATAACTGATAAAATGGTGTCGGCTTCTACAACGTTTCTCTCGCTCCAATCCAATCGTTAGCTTTTCCTTTCCAAAGCTCTTTGTAATTGTATCCACTCAATTTCATTCTTATTTGTTTATTGTTTACACTGTAATTTGATAAGTTTAACTAAGATTTGAACGAAATAATTTCGTAGGCGGTTGATTGGAGTCAGAAAACCTATGATGTGAAGAAATGGGCTGATGGGCCTAGAGAGAGTGTAGATTGGCCTCCTTATGGCCACCACAAAGCCCACGGGTTACAACTGGACCATGCGATCTTCTACCTTTTTCTTTTCTTCAATTGCTTTTATTTTTTAGTCATTACCGGCTAACAAGTTTGCAAGGGAGTGAGTTCTTTGGTATGAGCTTTGCAGTTAGGTTTCGGGAGAATTTGTTGTCAAAGTTGGAGCATGCTTGTGGTGTTATTTGGTCCGCGATTTTTGCCACTACGGTATGGTACGTAGTTGTGGAGATGGAGGAATAATCGAGTTTTTGTTTAAGCGGAGGAAATGGAGAACAATGGACTCTTGACCTAGTGGTAAGAGAATTGAAAAGTGATCCTTTGAAGAAGTTAAGGGCTCAAATCTTATTTCTCACAATTTTAACCATTTTGGAATAGTTCAACCGAAAAAACTTGTGGGTAGTACATATAAGTCCCCAGTTCGAACCCCGGATGATCGCTCTTTATTTACCAAATTCAAGAGGAGATGAACAAAGGGTGCTTGATATTATCGTAGGCTAAGGATTATGCTATTGCGTGGAGAGTTAGAGATATTGTCTATAATGGGTTTTAGAAGGCAGAGGTGTGTGGGATGGAGCTGACCGAGTCAAGATTAGAGCAAGAAGGTTATCCGTGATGGGTCCGTGAGCAAGGAGTTGCATGCTATTGCTGCAGGTTTAGTGCGTGATCATGATGGTAAATGGGTGTGTGGCTTCCAACTTGTGTTTCATGAAGTTATGATCGCGGATTTTATGACTTCTTTAACATTTTCTTATTCGATTTACTTAAATGTGTTGGATGACCCATTGAAGGTGTAGTTTCTATTATGTTAGATGATGTTAGGGGAAGGACTCTCCCATCAGTTGATCACTATGTAATTTTTGTTTTCTCTGTTAAATAAAACTACTTTGAGAGTGTTGGCTCTCTTGTCAAAAAAAAATGGACTGAAATTTAGAAATTAAAATGGAGAAAAATCCTGGACAAAAATATTTTGATTTTCTACAAAAATACATTTAAAATAAGATGAGATTTTATTTTCGAAATCCAGCAACCGACAGGCAACAGTTTGAAGTGGTGGTCGATCACATTGTTAGGCTCTCTTTAAGAGAGCCTAACAATGTATAAGAGAGTCTCTTATTATATACTTGTATTTTGAAGGGATTTAAAAAAACATTTATAATATATATTTCCCCTGTTTCACAATATATGTCCTTTTGTTTTTTGACGCGTTTTTTAAGGACCGAAAAACTCTATAAAATATTATTTTTTTAATTATTTTTTTACATAATTTGATACTTATTACTAATAAGTATCAAAATATATAAAAAAAAAATTAAAAAATAATATTTTATAGAGTTTTTAGCTTTTTAAAAAGCGTGTCAAAATGCGCAAGGATATGTATTTTGAAATGGATGGAGTATTTATTAAAAAAAATTTGGAAAAAGTTGGTCAAATGGTATAACCCTTATGGGGATGTGGTACAAAATAGATATTATCTCACACTTTGCACTATAATTCTAATTCATTTAAATGATTAAACGCTTACTTGAGATGCATGATGATATATATTGACTTTTACAATATTTTATTTCTTAACTCATAAATAGTTATTTCATGATGTAAGCCTATAAAGACACATATCATAAATAACTTCTTGTGGTCATATATAATTGTAAATATAAATTTCAGAATTTTTTTTTAGTATAAACGTAGTAATAAAAAAAGAAGCAAATTTTAGTTATGATTTAGCAATGAAACAGTTTCAACTTTTATTTCTTAAATTATTTGTAAGAAAAAGAATAAAATAATATATATATATATATATATATATATATATATATATATATATATATATAAAGAGAAGACATATTATACAGATACAAAAATAAAATTTTCAATTTGGTAAACTTGCAAAAAGAGAGAAAGGGAATGGAAATTTCGTTTCACTATGGCTAGTGGTACCAATTATTATTGTTTTATATTATTTTTAGGCTTCATAGCAATTTGTACTGTTTTGATTATTTTTAATTACAAGTTCATGTTTCCACTTCTAATGTGAACGCAGGGGAAAATGTTTTCAACAATGTGAATTTATCTGAACGTTTTGTAATTACATATACAGTATAAATAGGTTGAGAAATGTAACGAATAAGATTGGATTATTCGAATCGAACGAACTGAGTATTGTTTAATCATATATTCAGCTCGTTTAGAAAACGAGTCGAGTTCGGTTGAGCTTAAATTTAGATTTAAGTTTAAAACTGTGCACATACTTAACTTGTTTAATAAATAAACGAGTTTAAATCGAGTTTTTATTATTATTATATGTACAACCCTACTTGCTTTTCACATAATAATTCAAGAGAGATAGATTTTGTATACTACGTATTATACAAAATTTGAGTTGTTCGAGCTTGAATCGAGTTGACCTGACTTTTGAATCAAGTTTAAAAATGTATTCATCTCGGCTCGCTTAGTAAATGAACAAGCATGAGTCATGTTTTTGAGAGTTAAAACGGGTAGAGCCACTCTACGAACTGAAAGCGAGATCTTGCAAAACAACCATGCAACGCCCGAATCTGCAAGAATGACTATGTAGATAAGGAGATTAGTGCTATGATCGCTTTGAGCTCAAGCTACTCATACCCTTTCTCCTTTTTCTCCTATAAAAACATAAATTTAATAAGTTTATTTTAATTTAAATCAATAAGTAAATCCATTTGGGTTGTTTTTTATATTTTTATCTTCAATCATTTGGGTTGTGTAAAAATGAGGTTTGTCCATTTTATCATTGATCTTCAGCTAAATTTTGGGCCTGGTTTGGTAATTTAGCAGTTTAATTTTATATTAGGGTATTAAAAAAATGCTGAAAAGTCATAACCCCTTAATTAGCTTTGGCAATTTGGCTCATTGTCATTGATACCAACTACCAAGTAGAAACTAGAGATCCGATATTCCTCTCTCACAATTTGTCGCGCTTGGTGTATAATTTAATACTCCTGTTGATAATTAACTCATGTCAAAATTAGGGAAATATGGTTTGTTTAATATATATACTTAATTTAATAAATCAAATCAAAATCATGAATCTTTTTTTTTTCATAGGTAGGCATTAGACCCATTATAATATGAGGAGGGGGATTCGAACTCATAACCTACTGGTAACTACGTGTCATCTTTACCAACTAAGTTAGTAAGGCTTCACATAAAGCTCTTTTTCTAAATATAAATAAATAAATACTGTAATTTATTTTTAAAAATGGATAAATCGGTTCTAAGAAAGTCTTATTTAAATCTAAATTTTCTATGCTTTTATTAAATCTTTTCCAAACCAATACAGAAAAGCTAATGCTATGAGAGTACTATTATCAAGATCCAACTATTTAAGAACTAAGGAAATAGGTTTAAAAATGAATTTAAATCTTTTTTTAAAATTTTAAATAGACAAACCCCATGATCAATTTAAAGATTAATAATTAAACAATTAAATTTAAAACATTATTTTTGTTTCAATATGCAGAACAAGAGTTTAATTAGAAGGTGTTCAGCCTTTTTGATCTATTTTTCAATGAAATCCTTTCGGATGAGAGATAGCAAATCTGGATGGGATGTGAGAGCCCCGTGGTCTATGAAATGTTTAAGATGAGTCATCTTATTCACCACTCAATTGATTCCGCAAAAGACGTGAGAACATAACGCTCACTCAAGTTGTTGTAAGAGAAACTATGTTCATTAACATCATCTCGATCTCCCAAGTACAATACTAGACATCGAAGATTGATTGTCATAATGACAGCGAGACTGTCACCCTCGATCTCAATAGGTTGCAAGTCCAAATCTTTGACCGTCACAAAGCCCAAATGACGCGTCAAGACTTCAGCCATTAGGTGAGAGACTTAGTCGCATGGTACAGAGTCAGAAGATAAAACAAAACTAATATGATCCTGAATAACAAAATCAGGCAAATCAAAAGATAGTTTGAAATCATTGAAATTGATCCTTAAAGTGGTTTTATGTTGATTCGGTCCATCTTTTTATTTTTATTAACATACTTCTATTTGTTGGAATGTGGTTGTCCCACATCGGATATATAGAGAATGCTTGAACAACATATAAGGTTGAAGGGCTACTCCTCTCATTGCCAATTGGTTTTGAGATGGAACCCCGTTGGGTTTATGTGTTGTTCGAGTCTCCCGTATGTGGGCCCACACACACGATCTCCCTCCAGCTTGTCTTAGTCCCACCGGGCCCAGCCGACTTTAACATGGTATTAGAGCCGGGTTCGGCTAGTTGCGGTCTGGGCTTCGGATTAGTGGGGTTGCTGGCCTTGTTGACATGTCGCGGGCATCGGTTCCCATTTTAAGCGCATGTGGCAAGTGCAACTTGTAGGGGGCGTGTTGGAATGTGGTTGTCCCACATGCCACATCGCATGTGGCAAGTGCAACTTGTAGGGGGCGTGTTGGAATGTGGTTGTCCCACATGCATGTGGCAAGTGCAACTTGTAGGGGGCGTGTTGGAATGTGGTTGTCCCACATTGGTTATATAGAGAATGCTTGAACAACATATAAGGTTGAAGGGCTACTTCTCTCATTGCCAATTGGTTTTGAGATGGAACCCCGTTGGGTTTATGTGTTGTTCGAGTCTCCCGTATGTGGGCCCGCACACACGATCTCCCTCCAGCTTGTCCCCCACCGGCCCAGCCAACTTTAACACTATTATAAGTTGAAATTCGAATTGATAAAAATAAGTTTAGGTGATTTTAAAGGCTAAATTTCACAAAGTCGCCCTAAAATCAGGATAATTTGTAATTTGTATAAAACCGTCTATGAATTAAGCATCTCAATATTTTTTTTTTTAAAATATCATAAAGAATTACCTGTGTCTCTTTACATGCTTAAAAATGTTAAATTATCCGACAAACTAAGGTTTCTTATGAAATAAATTAACTTTAATACTCAAGAATAAAGTATTAGTAAAAACTTGGGAAAAAAGTATTAAAGTATGAAGACCTTTCTCCTTTGTAGGTAATTTATTGATATATAAATCAACTTTATAGGTGGTTTTGTAATTTTGTTGAATCTATAGGCTATTTTGTGAAAATAATTAAAAATAAAAGGGAGTTTTGTAAAGTTGGTGGAAATGGAATTGCTTAACGCGGCGCTGGAGGATAGGTCAGGTGAAAACGATGTACACGAGGAAGTTATGAACTGGCAGACTCGTTTAGCAGTTTAGCAGGCGGCAGCTGTCACCTAAAACAAACTCAAATCCCGTCTTCTTCCTTGTTTCCCACCCTGCCACTCGTTTTACCCGTTACAAAATCCAATCCAAACACTTTCTTACTTTTTTTTTTAAAAAAAAAAGTTATTATTTTTTAAAATAATTAAAGTACTTGGTTCTGACCTTTTTTTTGAATTTTTTTTATTATAATATTATATAGTTTTAAATGGATAAAACTAAAATTATATTTAGTTTTGGAATTTAATTTTTAACTACATGTCTCAAATTTTTCATATTTTTTCTTTTTATATACACAAAACTATTGATTTTCTCATATTTTATCGGCTAGTTTTATGAACTACCCTATCAGTACACATTACCAACTTATTGACAATTTAATTTAAGATATATTTTACACAACTGGATGTTCAGCTTCAACTATCCAATCAACTCTAGTTGCTAAACACACTCTAACTCTAATAATATGGTACAAATGCTTAAATATGTACAGTTTAATACTCCGTACAAACTTTACTCCACTTTTGAGTATTTAAAATGTGCATATTGTACACAAAGTGCTCGAATGTAAGCCCAACATCTCTCACATGTTTTGAAAAAATTTAAATCATTTTTCACTAAAGTAAAAGACATTTCTATGAGGTAGTTTTTAAAGTTTTTTTTATTTATTCTTATTTACTTAGAAATAGGAGAGTATAAAATACACATTTAGCCAATATAGTACAATATGAAAAAAAGATATATGCATTTTTACTCAACTTGTGTAAATATGCGCATTTACACAGAACTATCCCATGTAAACCGTGGTAGTTGTAGTTGGCTCAATCACTTTACGAATTATCCAAGGAGTGTTTTTTTTCCGGTCTTAGTCTAATTTGATAAGGCTCAATCACTTTACATTTGATTCAGGTACTTTATAACTTATTCAAGGAGTTGATCCTTCTAATTACAAGCGACTTTATATTTAGAAGAGGAATCAAACTTCTAACTTCATTAGCCCACAAACACTATATACCAAATTATACTTATAGGATAAGAATATCTAATAATCTATTTTAAAAATAATTAAATTGGGTGTATATAGGTAAATATTTTTCAAATTAAAATGTTTAATACACGCTATTAGCCTATTAGGTATAAGATAGAATATACCAAAAATATAATATAATGAGCAATAGTTTTAGTTTACACGGTTAGGACTTAAAAGTTGAAATAGTGGTTGGTTTGGATATATAAAAACAAGATGCTGCGGCGTGCTGTGCATACTCGTTCTATATCTCTTGCTGCTTTTGGGCTGTATGTACAACTCCGACTGTCGTCCGTCCTCTAATACTAATTTTAAACCTCCCCTCTCCCTCCTCTTACACGCCTTCACGTCTCCCTCTCTCTCTCTCTCCTCTTCCCCTCTTTCCCTCTTCAAACTAGAAATCATACCTTTCAAACTCCACATCTCTGATCGCTCTCCACAACGATCCACACACACTTGTCTCCTCACCGAATTTTGCACCTCTTTCCGCTCGGATTTTGCTTCAACCTACTACGCTCGCACTTGCTCATCGGGATCGATCATTCGCTTCCGGTTTTCCAGGTTCCTTTCATCTCTGTACTGTTTTCTCGTTTCTCGTGCTCTGTTTCCTTTTTAATTTGCTGGTTTGATTTGATTCGGAATAGCGTTAAGATGATGTAATCGCTTCTTCGGCGTCGTTAATTAGGGAGAAAACGACAATTCACATTATTTCAGTTTGAATTCAGTCAATTACTTGATGAGATTTCAATTGGCTGGAATTCGAATTCGTTTTCCTGCTGCTTCTCAAACTCAATCTGTCAGAGTTGAGTTATCTGATCTGTGATTTTAGATTTCTGAGAGAAAAAAAAAGGAAAAACAAAGTTTGTGAAACTTAATCAGTTCAAGAGATTTACAAATCCAGAAAAACGAAATTGGACTGAAATTGACATTCCGGCAAGATTCAGGCCATAAAATCTGGCGTTAATTTGCGATCCGATTATCTTACCTTGTTGATGGATTTGGTTAAAGGTTTGATTTCGATCATAGTACGTTGCTGCGGCATTGGCCTTTTCAAACAATACACTTCAACTGATAGGGATAATTTCTGACCAACTTGGACTAAATCGCATGTATTTTGTATTTTGCTTTCATTTGTTCGTTCATGTTATATTGATTGTTAAGTAATCACGCGGTTAGTTAATTTTTCCTCATTTTCCTTACTAAGATTTATTGCTTATTAGACCGAGTAAATGATTTACTAGCCCTTGCTTACTATTTCAAACTTATGCCTGTCTCCTATCAATTTCCAACTACTAAAATTCTTTTTTTTTTTAGCTACTACACACTCCAAATATACGGTTCTAAATTAACCTTTGCCAATATAAATAGTAAATACTATGCATTTGACAAAAAAAAAATTAACCTTTGGAATATCAAATGATTTTTTTTTAAACAAGTCAGTTTTTAATTTAAAATTTACATGAGCTGTTTTCGAAAGGTCAAATATAATACTCCATCCATTCAATTTTATTTTTCGTTTACTGTTCAATTACATTTTCTTACGATGATAAAAACTATATACAATATTAATTGTTAATTATTATTTTAGTAATAAGTATGATATTATTAAAAAAATATTTTATATAGTTTTTATCACTTAAAAAACGTAAATAAATAATAAAAAGACAATTAAAATAGACGGATTGAATAAAAACAAATTCCATTTTAATTAGGAGAAGAGACTTATAAATTACATTTCATTTTTTATTCACTGGATATAGACGACATATGTCACTTATTAGTTGACATTTACCAAAAACTTTGAAAAATTGCTTTAAAACACTTCAAATCTTTTTAAATATGGAAGTAAAATATTGAGAAGCTTAATAGATATTCACCAGTATCAATTGTATCTTGCCTCATGAATTTAGGCGGCTAACAACAATTAAATATAATGCATACAATTAAGAAATTAATCAAGGATTTATTAATTTGTTAATTCCCGCTGATATTTTAAAAACTATTGACTCCCTCTTTACACCCTTTCAAAAATTGTTGCCCACACGTTCGTAGTTTCTCATTTTATATAATCAACATAATTAAATTAAATTAACAAAAATAAATTATTTAATATTTAATTTGCAGGCCGGGTTCTCTTTATATATATTGAGTGAATCACCGAGCTGGCCGAATCCCAAAACACGATGATGTCAGACCGAGTCCACCCGCGAGACACCGAGTCGCCGCCCGTATCCGGCGAGCACATGAAGGTTGCCAGGACAGGCGGCGGAATGCACCGGCCGACGCTAAGCCAGGACTCGCTGATGTCGAAAGACAGCTACGCCTACTCCGGCCCGCCCTCCGGCACCTACGTCGTCCAAGTCCCCAAGGACCAGATCTACCGCGTCCCGCCGCCGGAGAACGCGCACAAGTACAAGCTGTACACCAGCCGCGAGCACCGCCGCGGCCGCTGCCGTCGCTGCTGCTGCGCCACCCTCGGGATCCTCGTCCTCCTCGTCGCGCTCCTCGCCGCCGCCGTCGGAATTTTCTACCTCGTCTACCACCCCAAGGCCCCGTCGTTCTCAGTGGAGCGCGTCTCCGTCAATGGCATGAACATCACTTCCTCCGCCGACATGATCTCCCCGGTCTTCAACGTCACCGTCAGGGCCGAAAACCCCAACGGCAAGATCGGGATCTACTACGAGAAAGGGAGCTCCGTCACCGTGAATTACAACGACGTGAAGCTCTGCGACGGCGTCCTGCCAGTGTACTACCAGCCGCCGCGTAACGTGACGGTGTTCTCGACGGAGCTCTCCGGCGGCGACATCGTGCTGTCGACCACCGATAAGACCAAGCTCGCCGGCGAGCAGAAGATCGGGCGCGTGCCTCTGACGATGACAGTGAAGCTGCCGGTGAGGGTGAAGGTTGGGGCGCTGAGGACGTGGAAGCTGACGGCGAAGGCGGAGTGCTCGGTGGCGCTCAGCGCGTTGACCGCGCAGGCGAAGGTGGTCAGCAAGAAGTGCAGCGTGAGTGTGAAGGCGTGGTGATGACGCGGCTGGTGGGGCCCGCTTTTTTTGTGGGTGAAGCCAGCTGGCGAGGTGGGGCCCCTGTAATACGTGTCATGCTGATGTTATCCGGAGTCGTTTTAATTTTACTAATTCTTGACGCTTTGATCTTTTCCAAATTCCGACCCTGTGAGTTGTGAATTATTATTATTTTTTTTTCGGTGTTTTTCTTTGTGATGGTGTTTTGTTTACACACACAAACTATACAGTATAGAAATGAAGGAAAGTCAATTGAAGCTCAAAAAAAAAAAAAGAGAGAGATGGAAAAGAAAAAGTGGGAAGGGGGGAAATTTGTGTTAATTACTGCAAATTAAATTCTACAATGGACATATGATATATTGTTTTCTTTCATTCATTCTTAAATAAAAGTATGAATTCTTTCAATTTTTCTTTGTTTTTGGTTCTAATCAGTTTTCAATGGATGTTCTTAAATCTTGAGTTAGGTTGGTATTTGGTAACATGCCATTTTGTGGGTCAAAGCAGTAGTTTAGGTAAAAGTTTAGAGGAAATCTCGTTTAGTTGCAAATGAATATTTAGATTTCTTAAATCAATACTCCGTATATTATAAGTTTGGGACTATTCCTTTGGTTAATTAACAATTGGTTATGTGATTATATTCTTGTATATGGCATCGGCTTGCATATATAATTGGGCAAATAGGGGTGTTAGTCTGCCCAGATCACTCCGTTCGCTCGCTGTTGTGGGACTTATGGGTGGACATGAATATAATGAGGTCCTCTCCTATCCCGCACTCGCAACAGGTATAGGATTGAGAATTCAAATGCATCTGTTATGGACCGATAAGTCCATAATGATCGAACACTTGTTTATTTATTTATTTAAATAAATACATAATAATTAATTATAATATATATTCAATACTAAGGCTATAATTAAGTAACTAATGCTATATTCAAGCAAGTAACTATTCATTTATATATGACTTAAACTTTCAACTATATATCAGTAGCTGCTCGCTTACATACAGCTAAGGGCTAAGGCTATAGTTTCTAATAAATAATATGAGTTAATCACGTCTTGTTATAATAGTTACTAATATTACAAGACTATGTAATTCTTCATCCGTTCAGAAATAATTATAGTTTATTATTTATATAGGATTTTTAAGATAATAATAATTATATTAAATATTAACTTTTTAATTAATTTTTAAAAATATAATTCATACTTATTGAACAATTATTTTTGAAGTAACATTTCTTTTTTAAAAAAATTACGTGTTATTTAATTTTGGCATTTAAGTGATATAACATTAAAATCTCATATTCTGTAAATATATATTTTTTTCCCAGATTTCATGACAGTCAAAGTGAAGTTTTCCCAATTCTGAATTTTCAAATTTCAACTCATAGCACAGTTGTATTTCCAGCCTATATATGTGAAGTGTTCAATGCTTTGGAGTGGAAATAATAACGTGTTATGAAGTCACATAATTTTGTTTTCCCTGGTATTACGTTTGCTTCACCCAAATTGAATTAGACTGATTTAAAGTCTATAACAATACGTAAGTGCACTTGTTATGTGCACGGTGATTTTATCGTTCGTCAATGGCACATTGTCGTTCCCGACTTTTAGAATCAGCAACGGTGAGCATGTAACCTGCAAGATCAGATCAGATTCCATGTCTGCCGACCTGGGATAAATGGAAACGATACCGTGCTGACTTTCAGAGTCATTTGTTCCATAGTAAAAAACTGACTCACAGATAAATGAGAAATTAAAAAAAAATTATTTATTAAATATAGACTTTTATACTTAATCACCCATCAAATATCAAATTACAGAAAACCACCCATTAAATGGGTTACATGAACAAAACATCACCCACCACATATTTCCAATATAATTCCATTAAATATATTATATTTTCCTATTTTATAATTCAAATTCAAAGTTTAAACTTGAATATATTTAAATTATATTTTTGATAAGGATACCTTTTTTTTTTTTATCAATTTAAAGGGGGAAAATATGTAAAAGTTTAAAATTCTATATTTATTTGGAGGGAAGAGATTCTAAATGTTGAAAATATTATTGAATTTTATTTGAAAATTTAAGAAAAATTTTAATAAATATATTTTTAATAAAAAAATGAGTTTGGAAAATATTTTAAAAAAAATATTTAGATTTTTTTCATTTTTAGTATATAGTGTAGGTGTTTACGAATGAAAGAAAATAAGACATGAATTATTAGTATCAAACTTATTTTAATTTTGTTTCAAAAATAGTCTATAAAATATTTTAAACCACTTTTAGGAATAAAATAGGAGAATTTGTTCATATACACATCAATTCTTTTAAATAATATTATATATATTTGATAAAACCCTAACAAAAATAGACAACGGGTGTGAATTTTTTAACAAAAACCATTTAACGGGTGCTTTTTCTTTAATTTTATACTTAATGGGTTGTTAAGTGTAAAAATACATATTTAACGGACAGTTTTATGTAAATTGCCCTAGATAAATACCGGTCAAGAAATGGGCTCTTACGGCCCAAATTGCATGTGACATTGGGCCGATTGTCGGATTTAGGAGCATTCGGCTCATCTTGTGTTTTAATAAGATTCAAATATTTTCTGCCTTCCATTTTCTTTTTGTAGGCTTTTCTGCATTCCATTAGATCAAATAATCCAAACAAGATATGCCAAGAAGACCTAATCACAAGAACAACCAAACCAAAGAATAACCCTACCAAAGAAACGTCATTAGATGGCATAAACTTAAGGAAGGTGGCATAAACTTAAGGAAGGTGGTTTCAAGCTCAATTTTGATGGTGCTAAAATATCGTCTGATTGCGCTTCTACGAGTTTCTTGATTAAAGACGACGAAGGAAGATTGATCGTTTGCGATGCCAAAAGATGCAGAAAAGTTTCGATTACAAGCCGAAGCGGTTGGTTTGCAACTCGGACTGGTGGAAGCTTGGAAGAGAGGGATTCGAAGACTTGTTGTGGAAGACGATTGTCTCGCAATCGTGAATGCGATCAAGGGAGCCTGGTTGACGCATTGGGAGATCAAAATGCTTATTTCAGATACTCGCCTAACGCTTTTTGCTCGGTTCTTTTGAGACGATCTCCATTTCTCACGTCTTTAGGGAGGGTAACAGGACATCCGATCGTCTTGCTCACTTGGCCTTGGATTTCGTTTCTTTTCCTTGGAGTTCCGACCTTGAGTTCCAAACTCTTGTCCGCAAGGACGCCTCTTGGGTGGTGGTACAACTGTGGTTGACACACCCAAAATTTTCACCTTGTACCAAAAACAAAAGATCAAAGTGAATTGTAATATAAAATGTTCATTTGAATTGTTCATAGTTGATTTTAGAAGAAGCTTGAAATGGGTTTGTGATGCAAGAATTGCATGAAGTTTGTACCTTATATGTGATTTCGTACAAATCTGTTGGTCTTTGCATTCGAATTTGTGACCTCTTTGTCTCTCCATTTCGCCTTAACCAACCAAGTTAGTAAGACTCAATAATCGACAATTTTCTAAAAATGAAGAATTAAGCTATCACTCCAGAAAATTTGTAATGATTTTGACCTAGAATTCCAGATAACTAATGGTCTAATGAACTTGTGAGGGCACATTTTATCCCCTTCTCGAAACGTGGGGTGTGACACTACCACATAATCCATGATGAGATAGGAACTTCACCAAATTAAGATCCAAGAACTTGTTCAGAACCATTATTTTTTGTAAGTAGAAAACTTAGTGTTCCTCCATCTTCATTCTTGTAGTCTCCGACATTGTACTTATTGTGAAATCTTTGTTAATTCGCTGTTACCAATAGAGGTGTTATTCAAGCCAAACGAGTTGAGCTTATCATGTTCAAGCTTAGTTTGTTTGTTAATCAAGCTCGAGCAGAGCTAGACCCAATTTTTAAATGAGCTATTTTTTTTTTTATCAAGATTGACTTGTTTTAGGAAATGAACGAGTTCGAACCGAACTTTTTTCGAGTTTTAAGCAATTTCTACTTGGTCATAACATATTAACTTAAAGAAAATTTTAGAATTTCCATAAAATTCGAGCTTAAATCGAATAAGTCAAGCTTTCAACCGAACTTAAACTCCTATTCAGGCTTGGCTTGTTTAGGTAAGTAAACGAGCTCGAGTCGAGCTTTTTTCGAGCCGAACTCGAATAGTTGAATTCATAAAGTTGAGCTTTGTTGTTTCTTTCTCTCATATATTCATTTTTGCTTGCAACTCACCTCAGTGGATGATAATTAGTTTTTAATAAAGCAAAATGATACAAACAACTTATACAAATGATACAAATATAAAGCTAGAGATATTGATGCACTGTGGACAAACAGTTTATACAAATGATACAAATATAAAATCACATTTTTTTTTTGTGAATTGTTTAGAGAAGAGGAAAGAGAAATGGTTAGAGCATCGGATATGGTTACCTTATACTCAAATAAGATAATCAAATGAGAGGAAAATCAAATAATTTTGTATGGAGAATAAGAGAGGAAGAACAATGATTAGAATATTAATTAATGAATCTTAATTTAAAAATGAACTAGATTCATAAGGTTAAACATTATATTTTCTTACCTAAAAAAAGGGTTCTTCTATTCCGCAAATATGCGACTTTGTGTACGTATGTTTGACCGATAAATTTATGAATTAAATAAAATTAGAAAAATAAAATAAAAATATAAGCAATCAAATCGATGATGAAAACAATGTTAAACCAACCAACCGTGTGAGTAGCTGATTTTACATGATTTTAGCAGCATCTAATTGTACTTGGACGGTCCCATAATCAGAAATGGATCCCACATCTTTGAATCTTGTGAACCAAACACAATCTAGATGACTCATTTCATTTCTACTGTACTAACTTCTAGTGTACAAATCATATCTTGTCTTTACAAATCTAGTCCCACTCTTTTCCTTACTAAACCAAAATCAAATCGGGTCACTATGTGTCCCATTTAATTTGATTTTGTTCATTTTTTTCTAATCTGGATCCTAAGAGTATAGGTTAAAAAAGATCGAACGATTTAGAATATCTTAATAATCCAGCGTAAAATTTAAAACATATTTATTTTTTATTTTAATTTGGTTCGATTAGACTTATCTGTATAAATCTATTTAGTACTCTTTGTTAATTAAAATATATCATCTATTATTTATGTACGCTTTTTAAAAATGATAAAAACTATATAAAATATTAACGTTTTTTACATTTGTTTTTATAAATTTAAATGGAGTACTTAATAGTAATAAGTATAAAATTATCAAAAATTTTTTAAAAAATTTAATAGTAAAATATCAAGTTTGAATTAACGGACTGAGTACTCCGTATATGATTTTATTAAACAAATTCATTAATTATAACAAGTACTCCTATAATAATAGTAGTTGAACTTACTGTATAAGAAATTAGACCCATCTATTAATGTACTCCGTATAAATCTTTCATACGGAGTATAATGATTAGAGGGACAATTCCAGAGAAAAAACCCAGCAAGGTCCTTAAAATGGATTGACTACTGACCATGATTGAAAATATATAAATCTCATTTCACAGATTTGATTGAGATTTGTCTATCAATTATTTGGAGTAATTAACGGGCTCGATTGTATTGGCTAGTACAGGTTTACTTGGTTTTCTTCCTCAAGTGGGAGGGGTACGTTTTAGTGGCGGATCTACGGGGCTCAGGATCGGGATAGATGAAATCCCACTGTAGTCCCGAATAAAAGCGTAAGAAAAAAAGTTTATGAATTTTTTTGGTAATTTTTACTAATTTTAGAGACAAAATAGTGTAAAAGGAGTAATAAATCCAAAGATAGTTTATCGGAGATGTATTTATTACTTGAGTTTAAATCTCATTAGTCTCATTTTTTTATAATTTTTATTTCTATTAATTTATCTATGAAAATGCCTAATTAAATAACAAATTTAAGGTTTTCTTCAATATATTTAAACAAAAAATTTCTTCTCTATATATAGATATAATTTTTTTTTTATCATTTTTAATTTTTTTAAAAATTTTCTACTAAAAATGACTATTTAAAATTTAAATCATAAATTTAAGGCTTTTTAAATATATTTAAACAGAAAAATTATTTTTCATATTTATATGTAAAAAAAATTCTCAAATATTTTTTTTAGCCCACCTTAAAATAATTTTGGGAAATTCCGCGTGGTGCCCACGAGCTTTTACAAATTCCGTGTGGTATAGAAAGTTTTGAAAAATTCCGCATGGTGCCCACGAAGTTTTGTAAAAGTCCACATGGTGCCCACGAGGATTTTCAAAAGTTTATGTGATAACAACAATGAGTTTTAATATTGAAAAATTCAGATTAAAAATTATATTATTGTACATTATATGGAAAACACTTAACAAGATTGTGTATTAGTTTGAATCTTTTTTAAAACTAATTTTTTATATACATTTTCTTACCTATAAACTAACCAAATTTTTTTCTCAAAAATCTTAAGTATTTAATTTTTATTTGTTCTTAATATTTAGATTTTATTTATAAGCAAATGAAGAAAAAACAATAAGAACTATGTAGTAATATTACCCATTTACAATGAACCAATATTAATAGAAAATTTTAAAATTACAAGAAGATATACAAGTACACTTTTCCACATTAAACCAATTTTCATATGAGATAATTTGTAATACACAATTAAAACTTTCACATTTTAATTGAGTATTAAAAATAGGAAAATAGTATGACACCACGTTCTTAAATGCCCAATTTTAATTTTTATAAAATTTGATAAGTAAATAATTTTCCCTAAAATATGATTTATAAAATTAAATTGTTTAATTTAGTTTTTACAAAAAAAAAATGAATTTTGGGAATTTATGACGTCACACCACGTTATTAAATTCTTCAACCCCGGTTACTACATCAAAAAATTCACCGAAAAATTATTTCATATGAAAGTTGGTTTAATGGGGAAAAGTGTCTATATCTTCTTGTAATTTTAAAATTTTGTATCAATTTTTTTCAATGGTGAATGGGTAATTTTTCAATGGTTAAATGTAGAGTGTTTTTCCAAATTATAATGTACAATAATATAATTTTTAATCTCAATTTTTCAATATTAAAACTCATTATTGTTATCACATAAACTTTTGAAAAACCTCGTGGGCACCATGTGAACTTTTACAAAACTTCGTGGGCACCACGCGGAATCTTTCAAAACTTTGTATACCACGCGGAATTTGTAAAAGTTCGTGGCCACCACGCGGAATTTCCCAATAATTTTTGAATCTGCCATTGGGTACGTACTTTGCCATGTCAACATTTAAATATTCATATCTATGCCATAGTTTCATTGTAGCCATAACTCACTTATCTCCAACTTAATAAAAAAAAAAGGAAAAATATCGAGTAGGAATCAAGTCGACGAGACGACAAACCATGCCACTATGCACCACTTAATGCAACCATTACAAACTCCTCGAAATCAATTGGAAGCTCCTCCATCTAAAAATTTCTTCTCTTTCCTTGACGACCAAACAATTCAACTTGGGTGACTAATAATACAACTTTTGGTTTGAGCAATGACAAAACTTGAACTTTGGGAGCCTGATGTAAGACTCGATGTCTTACGAGTTGCTAGTTCGTGTCACCAAAGTATCGTCCATTGTTTCGGGTCTTAAAAGGATGAATTCTTGTTGATACGACTATGCTAGACATATGTTGGTCCAATGTATTGGGCCAAAGGGTGATTCCGACCTTCTAATAATAATAATAAACTCGAGATCAGTGGCGGAGCTAGGGGTGCTTGGGGTGCTCGAGCACCCCCTAGCGGAAAAAAATTCAAAAAAAAATAAATTTTTTTTTGCATATATTTAGTATTTTTAAGGTAATATAAAATATTTAAATGATATCTGAAACAAGGGTGTTATATGACTCAAGTGGTAAAGGAAGGAAGTAAGGAGAATCAAAATCAAAAGGTCTTAAGTTCAAAATTCAACTCTTTTACTTTTTATTTGTTTTACTATATCATTAATTCTTATTGATTTCTCTCTATATTTTTAATTTCTATCAACTATTTCATTAAAAAAAGTCATATTTATATTTAAATTATACATTTAACCTTAGTGGTATGTTCCAATTATATATATATATATATATATATATATATATATATATACATATATATATATATATATATATATATATATATATATATATATAAACACATGTTTCATAGGCCCCAAGGCTCTAGAAGATATATACAATCTCAGAACAATTGTAGGGTTTGCTGGAGTGAAGGAGAAGTAGCATGAGCACGATAAGGAAAGGTGGCTTCATCAAACATGACAGGGCGAGCAACTTAGATACGATTAGTAAGAACATGAAGACAAAGATACCCTTTGTGTTTGTAATTATATATAACCATTGAATATGCAAGCACAAGACCAAAACTCTAATTTAGTGGAATTATATGGACGCAAAAAAGGATAGCATAAACAACCAAAAGTTTTAAGAAACTTATAGTTAGGAACTTTACCATAGAGGACCTCAAAGGGAGATTTGTAGTGTAAGACAGGGGTGAGAGTCCTATTGTGAAGGTAAACAGATGTGTTAAAGGCATGTTCCCAAAACGGTTGTGGTAACTTGGCATGAGAAAACATTGCAAGACCTTTCTCAACAATGATCCTATGACAACATTCGATAGCCCCATTTTGCACTTGAGTATTGGGGCAAGAGACTCTATGAATGGTACCTTGAGATTGAAGGAAGGTAGAGAGATTGTGATACTTTCATCCCCGGTCTGATTGAAATTGTTTGCATTTGATGGAGAACTGAGTGTGAACCATCTTATAAAATAGATGAACATGTTAAAGAACCTAAGATTTGTGAGTCATAAAATATATCCAAACAAAGTTGGTATGATCATCCACAAAAATTAGCAAATAAAAATTGCCATTAAATGATGAAATGGGGCAGGACCCCAAACGTCAGAGTATACCAAATCAAAAGAAGACTGACTAGACTCATGTGAACTATTGAGAGGGAGTCGATGACTCTTCCCAAGCTAACAAGACTCACAAACAGTTTTGAGATTATTCAATGAAACTGGTAAATTAAACCTATAAACTAGACGCTTTAAAATTGACTCAGGGGGATGACCAAGACGCTCATGCCATGTATGAAGAGTGATCTTTACACCAAGGAAGACTTTGGGTGGAGGGCGTAGGGGGCCGCTATTCTCAACGATTCCTTTGAGGAGGGTGTGTTCTTGCATGTCCTTCACAAAACAAACAGAAAGATAAAACAACATGTAGACATTATTATCTTTTGTTAACCGAGAGACATAAGAAGGTTTTTCCAAATTTGAGGCGTTGTCGGTAGTTGATTTCTCGCCTCATGCCCAGTCCGGGTGCAAATCTGACATTGAGGAAGAGGGCGAGAGGGATCGTTAGAGGGTTGATCCGTGCGCCCAGAGGCCTGGAGAAACGTTGGCAGATAGTGTCGAATCGGTAGTGGGAACAAGGGATGCGTTGATGCGCTCCTCCTCACGGAGAAGGAGTCCAAGTAACTTGTCAAAGAAGATGGGATCCTTCTGCATATTAGTGTCAGAGATGATGTAGGAGCATTCGACAAGAGCATTGGGGAAGGAGCGTTTTTTCTCATCAGCATCAAGAATGCTAAGCGATCCTTTTTGTAGATTTTGCATTTGTTGCTTAAGATGCATCTGTCGTGCCCTAGTCTGAACAAAGAACATGCGCTCAAGAATTGCCCAAGCATCATAGGTGGTCTGAGCACGGGCGACATCGGCCAAGAGCGGGGTGGTGAGTGTGAATCAGATCCAGAGGAGGACGAGGCGGTCCTTTTTCCGAGAAGCAAAGTCCGGGTTCGATGGCGATGGATCAGCCGAACCTGATGGGGTCGCTAATGTGGCAGAAGGGACTTTTTTTTTGTCAAGAAAAGGCTCAAGATCGAATGCTTCCAAAGTCGACTTGATGGTATGCCTTCATAGGGTGTAGTTTGTACAGGCAAGGCAAACATTGAGGTTCAGAAACTAGAGGGCGGGCAGAGGACCTATCCTTGCAACAGCAAGGAGGATGTTGCCGGTGCTCTTGGAGCCGACGTCACTAGGGGTGGGTGGTGGTGTGCGGTGTGCCATCGGTGTCCATGGGAAGGGAGATGGCAACGACAAGGGTTAGGTGTTGTTTAAGAGGATCGAAATAGGCTGATACCTTTTAAACAATTGTAGGGTTTGTGAGAATGTTTTTCTTGGTTGTTCGTTATATAATTGAATTATATATACATATACACATGTTTCGTAGGCCCATGGCTCTAGAAGATATATACAATCTTATAAGGATCTTATAGATATGAAATGCTTTTCAAAATCTATCTAATAATATATCCTGATACGACCCGACCGCGGTTTTCCTTAATTTATAATTTAACAATATTGAAGAGTCTATAAGGTGATAAATAATACTCTAGAAGGGGGGGGGGGAGATGAATAGAGTATGCACGATTTTTCCAAAACAAAACCTTTTCACGGTTTTATAAAAACAGTTTGTCAAGACCTTGATATGGCTATCAAATCTTGACAAAGTGAAAACCGATGAAACAAAAGTAATTGCGGAAAAGTAAATGAACAAGTGCATTGTTAACGAGGTTCGGCACCAACTTGGCCTACGTCCCCGCCTAGGGTTATCCAACCCATAGGATTCAATAGCTCTTTATTTCACTTCCTTTCGAGCCCTAGAATATCCTAGAAGAACCTTCCTTTCTTCTATACAAAGCCACACGCTTCTATTCTAGCATCTCAACCTCACCAATGAAATAAAAGTTCTCACCACACACCTAAGTGTGTTTAGTTTGAGTATGAAATACTCTTAGTGTAAGACAAATGAATTGTACTATGAGCTCACGTGTTTTCCTCAACTCTTAACAAATGAAACTAGCTAAGAACAATGAGAACTAGGGAGACACAAATGTACTGAATGCTATGGAGTGAATGTGATCGTCTTAAGCTTGTATTGCAGTCTTGTCTCTGTCTCCTCTTGCATTCATCTCTTTATAGATGTTCCCATCACCCGGGATGATATGGAACCGTTTGAATTTGAATCTCTTCAAATCTTTTCTTTCCATATCTTCTTCACATGATCTTCAACAAATCTTCAATATCCTTGTCGTGTGTGCTTTTGGAAGATTTGATGAAGCAATGTGTAGGAGTCATATCAAAGAGTGTCCTTAACCGGATCTTAGGCCCAAATCTGTAAGATCTCACATAATCCAAACTTTCTACAAAATAAGTTAGGTAAGATGTGTAAATGTACATATATGATAGACTTGATTCACTAAGAGATAAGGCCCAAATATTGAGTCCCATACGTGAATCCATATGGCCCAGCCTTCTTGCCTTATGACATTCTCTGTAAAATATATTATCATATAAATCATGCTCTTTAGAATGATACGAGACTAAACATTTTGACTTTGGTTTCAATACCTTGAAATCAAGTCCTTTTTTTTATCATCCTTTTATATAGACATGCATGTTAGTATCTCAAGGTCTTATAATCAAGGTAGAGTCTTCAAATATAAAATAAATGGGATACGGTGTTACACTGACTGCAATGGTCAACTATAAACAAAGCAACGACAGAACAAGCTGCAACAAAGATATTGACTTTGTAAGTAACAACAAACCGTTTCAAGTGTGACACACGAATTTGTAAGTACAGGCTGTACAGCTAGATCATCACCCTAACAACAACAACAACAAAATGTTTTAAGTCTATATATATATGCGAATATATTAATTAAGATCGGTAGCAGATTTATCCTTAACATCAATCTAATTGCGTTTGGAGAGGACTAACAATATTAATTATCTCATCACAAACCACTAATACTCCCTCCGTTCGGTAAAACATGTCACTTTACTATTCACACACGCTTTTTTAGGGGATAAAAACTATATAAAATATCTAGTTTTTTAATAATTTTTTTTAACAATTTCGTAGTTATTATTAATAAGTACAAATTTGTTAAAAAAATTATAAAAAAATAAATATTTTATATAGTTTTTATCATTCTAAAAAAGCGTACGTGAATAGTAAACGACATGTTTTGCCGAACGGATAGAGTATATATTACTATGATGAACGAAACAAAACAAATTCACGAAGAGACAACTTCAAAGCATGTTCATGACTAGTACCGGCCCTGTTGTGGATATGAGAAAGAGAGTACACCGTACCATAAGTGAAAAAAAAAATTTCACCAATTAATGTATCCAAAATTAGGAGTAAACCAATTACAATTTCTCAAATCTTCCTCAACCAACTCTTTGTAATTTGTTGAAATTAACTTAATTATATTACAACCAACACTTTGTAATTTGTTGAAATTAACTTAATTATATTATACTCAAACTTTTCAAAATTTTTAACTTTTTATTCACAAATTTTCATTAACTACCCTAACTGCTAGTTTTTATTAAACATTATATTAACTTGTTAACTTATATTTAATATAAATAATCCATTAGTTTCGGTTATTCCATCAACTATCTTTTATCATACATAGCCTAAGTATTATTCAAACGCACTATATATATGCAGATTAAGTTCATATTTCGATCTATAACAAGCCAGCTTAAGCTATTTTGATTGTGAATAAAGTAAGTTGAATTAGAGGGTCGTCTTCTTATGAAATATCAATAATATTTGAATCTGAATTAAATTAATCAGTAAGTGTTGAATATCAAATGATTGATCAATACCAAAAAAAAAAGCACAAACTTATAACACACAAATAACATATTTAACCTCACAACAAACTAGACCAAATTAATAGGTCGTTCTTTTGGAATAAGGATTTAATCTACTAACCGCTTATCAGCTGGGACAAAATATGTAAACGAAAACAACAAAGAGGTATGGGTCTACGTAAGTCTAAACACATGAACGACGCCCTTCAACTAAAGCTCCTGTGGAAAATCATGGCAAAACCGGATAATATATGGGTTAGAATTATTCAGTATAAGTACATCAAATATGAGAATTTGCTAATTTACACCAAACAAAATAGTTCGTCTTGGCAATGGTCCAAACTGCGCTCTCTAATCCCGGACTTCCAAAAAGGACTGGTTTGGTTGGTAGGTAATGGAAGGTCTATCAACTTCTGGAAAGATAACTGGGCCACTGGTTTAAATCTGCTACAAAACTGTATTTGTCCCGACATAGTAGACTTGAATGAGAAAGTTATGGAGTATATCACAAACAATAAATGAAATATTAGCAAATTACGACTAGTCCCGGATCAAGAAATTGTCGAGCAAATTTCAAACATCCCACTACCGATTCACTCGATCGAAGACCGGCTGTATTGGTGGCCGGCAGAGAAAGGTTGGTTTACCACATCTAGTGCATACAATTTGTGTGCTCATTCCACATCCGATCCTATAGATGAAAATTCTTGGGTCTGGAAGACTAACGTCCCTCCGAAAATAAAGAACTTTTTGTGGAGACTAAGCCACAATGCTCTACCAACAGCGTCTAGGCTTGCAATAAGAGGTTTAGCAGTTCCCTCTTATTGCTCAATGTGCAACCATCATAATGAGGATGCATTCCATCTATTTTTTGAGTGTAGGTTCTGCCAGTTTGCTCAAAACTTACATCCACATCATATGTCTAACATTAACAGAATTATTTCTACATCTTGAAACTTTAGACAAGTAATGGTCTACCTTGGCCAAGCACTTTCTAGCAGGGAGAAGACCAATTTGGCGTTCAGTTGGTGGACCATGTGGAATACCCGCAATAAATTTATCTTCAGACATGAAAAACTGCCAACGCCAGATGGTTTTAACATAAAAGTAAATGCGCATAAATCTCATTGGGAAACGGTTAACCAAGTTAACAAGGATGTCGGCTGGGGGAAGGTGAACAAACCTTTTAGGTAAGAGCCAAAGACTAAAGGTTCGGCAACACGAGCAGCTAAATGGAAAAAGCCCCCCTATGGCTATTTCAAATTAAATTTTGATGGGGCGGCTGGGGCTAACAGAGAATCTTCTATCGGTTTTATTATTCGTGACTCGAGGGGAAATATTGTAGATCTTGGAGGAAAACTAATAGGTGTACAAACACCGCTCATAGCTGATGGACTTGCTCAACGAGAAGGCATTCTTAAAGCAATTGATTTACATGTAGACAACCTTATTATTGAAGGCGACTCCCTCATAATAATCAACTATTTTAAGAAGGGTGTAGCATGTCCGTGGGAAATTGAACTTCTGCGTTCGGACATCAAATGCCTACTCAGATATTTCAGGACTGTCTCATTTTCTCATATTTACCATAGTGGTAATAGAGTGGCTGATAAGGTCGCACACCTTAGCCACTCCCGCTATAGTATGGGAGCCAGTATCTCAGAACCCGGTCTCTTGGACCTCATCCAAAAGGATGCCTTCAGCTAGTCCTCTATTTTGAGGAAAACTTAATTCTTACCTAATAACAAAAACATACTTAACCAATTACTCATATATATAACACTAATAAGCTTAATTCTTGTAAATCCGTGTATAATCTATGGATAATTTTTTTATAGGTACACGCTAGGCTCATTACAATATGGAGGAGGGGGTTCGAACTCATAACCTACTGGTCACTACGCGTCATCCATACCAACTAAACTAGTAACACTTGACATAATCTATGGATTACTAATGCATGCTAAAACTTAGATATGTAGAAAAACCCATGATGTACAATTGACTGTCTCAATAAATAGGAGCAAGTACAAACAGCTGATTAACGATTGAGATCACCTAGTCCAAAACCCGCTAATTATCTTAGAATGTCCCTTCTCGCCACCCGAATTTTTTAAAAAAATTAGACTTTGAAAAAAAAAGATTAAGGATGAGATATTGTGAGAGAGAACAGTAAGAAGATATGAATTTCGAGGCAACATATCCGAATCGGCTGATTAATGGGACCATTACACAATTTATACCAATCATTGAAACTTGATGCTCTAGAAACTAGTACTTCTCTTATCTTCCTCAATTTTTGAAGATGGCCTTGTCCACAAATATACCTTTCATGTTACTACTCCAACGAATTTATTTCGTACAAGTAAGGTCTTCATTGTCAAGCATTACTAGCTTAATTGGTAAGGATGACAAGTAGTCAGTAGATCATGTATATCCCCCTCCCACATATTGTAATAGGTCTAATGCCTATCTATAAACAAAAAAAAATAAGGTCTTCAATATTGATACTATATACTCCGTATTAAAAAGAGTAACTTCGTATTAAAAAGTTGTATGTTCAATTGATGAAGGAGAATTTACATTGGTATATAGACGGATTCATGATCAGTTAATCAAAATTCAAGATTGTACTTTGTAGGTTGTATAGATGAAACTACCGTTAATACAATCGGTCTTTCTAGATGTATCATGTTAAGAAGTTTAATTAGAAAGTAATTAAGATTTTCTATCAAATAGAACACTGATTCTAGCAAAATAATATTAAAAAAAAACTAAAATAATTTAATTTGAATTTTTTTTTTTAAATTAAGCTTAGGTTAGAAAAATATGTGACCGATAAGACAATATAATTCAAAACATGCAATGTAGGTTGACTGATTAAATAACAAAGAAGCCACAAACAAGATCCCCTCTTCCGGAGGGCAGTGGCAACTACTGATATGAATCAGTCCATGCCTCCATGGCAACTTATTATGGCCATAAATTAGTTTAGAATTATAAATTCCAACTACTCCCATGTTCTCTTGAGAATAAATATTTATTAATGAAATGTCCATTTTCCAAAATTTTGTTTACTGATTCAAGATATAAAATTCATTATATAAGTTTGCACCTACTTATTTAAAAAATAAGAGTATGGTGTTGAGTGATGATAATGGTGATCTCTTGTAAAAACAATAAACTAATCTCTCTTTTTCCTTTCTTGGAATTTTTTTTAATTAAATAAGAATTCAAGATCAGAATCGAGAGACCAACGAATCGACAGGCGAAAACCGCCTAAACATACACTAAGAACAGAAAAGACATTATGAAATAAGTATAAATAACTCTACAACAAAAAACGATTTAAAAAGAACTACTCCCAACGGTTGCGGACGATGGCGAAGAGCGAAGCCAAGCACCCGTTCCTTTCTTGGAATTAAATAAATGCTACTTCACACAAAATTGAGAATATTTATATTTTTTTTAATAAAAGTTATATATTTTATATAATACATATGAATTAAATAAATTGAGAAAGAGAGAGATAAGATGTAATATCCAATAATATGTCCAGTGGGAGTGTGGGACACCTTCTTGGATTGGACCAAATTGTAAAAAACTAAACCGGATCAAGGTTAGATCACATGCACTAGTTTTTTACTTATTTAATTTCCATTAAAAACTACCTACAATTAAATAAGAAACTAAACTATATTGTATGCAAGTTCTTTTGATTTATTGGGGTTGAAGCTCAAAACACTCCCTTTGTTTTCACAAGTCAAAACCCCAGCCTGGAAAAGATGCCCTAGGACACAGGCAATTGAATCTTCTAAAGAGGCAATTATAAAGAGGCCAAATGTGACATATACGAGAGACTTTGAATAGAAAACGAGAAAACAAAAAAAGAAAGTTGTTTAAATGGTAAAGAGGCATAGAAGCACACCCCTTGAATTTGGTAAATAAAGAGTGGTCATCCGGGGTTCGAACGGGGACCTTTAGGTACTACCTACCAGTCTTTTCCAGTTGAATCATTCCGGAATGGTTATAGAAACCCACACCATTCGTTCACTATCCACATCCATTCGCCGAGTCGTCCTTCCTCACGCAATTGATTTTCTTGTGGGCTCCTCATAGTTTTTTTAGAGTTATTATTTTTATTTTGCTTTGATTGTTTGGTTCATATATTATGATTTGTTGTATTGATCAGTTATATCATGACAGATTATTCGTCTGACACTCTTTAATTTGTATCCTCTCGATTTACCAAACTTACTTACGATATTTTAAATTTTGTCCTAATAAAAAAAACCAATAGCACCTACCTCCCACACACTCCAAGGCTCCCATCACATGTAATAACTACAAAAATTTAAAGGCAATCACTTAGCTTGTGCCTCCTTTGAGTTCTTTCCACCTTGAAAGAGCACAAAAATAAGAGCTAAAAATTAAAGGATCGAGTTTAGTCCTCTTTTCAATGGGATGGGCTTTTGGGGTTTTCCATCCCTTTCACAAGGGAATGGATTGTGAATGAAGAATTCCCCTCTTTAATTTACTTTTGCTAGTTTTCAATTGTTCTCAACATACTAACTTTTCGGATAATTGTGTAAAACCATCCTTTATTTAGTTCTCTTTGTATTTTACCACTTATTATTTGCGAGTAACAAAGAAATTACTTCAAAAAAATAATCCCATAAAAGAGTTTTCTATTATATTTAGTTTTTTTTTCAGACAACTACTTCAACTTGATTTTTTTTTTTTATGTGCATAATAGTAGAACAAGAGAATGAGTGTAGTCATACAAAAATAATTATGGGTATAAATTGAGATTCGATTACTGATAATCTTGTCAGAGTTGCTATCATCTAAACCATAATTACCGACTTAATACAATCCAAAAATCCTTTAATAGTGCTAAAAAAATCCTTTAATATAAACCATTATTATTATGTTGAATTAAACAACCTTTTTTAATCCATTGCTATTCAGATTCACGTTGAAAACTAATCCTACTTTTATCACTAAATGTGAAAAGAAATTAAATGGCTTTTGGTGAAATAATTACGATTTCATCTTTTGTAAGCTTCCAACAATGTAGAAAACAAGCATTTGCTTCCGTACCCAAAAGACAAAAGGCAAAGAGGAAAAGCAAAGCTTAATTAAATGTAATTTGCCGACGAAATAAAAACCCATAATCTTACTTACTTTTCAAATAATTGATTCCGCACTTTATATAATATAGTATTTCATCACATTTGCCAAATAGGTTGATTTGTTTTTTTTAGTAGTTAATTAGGATTAGCGTTTCAGTCAATATAATTACTTGTTTAATGTTTGGTTGGACGTGAAAAATGCAGTTTATAAAAAGTTAATTCATGACAATGTTTCCTTAAAAAATGTAATTTTTAAAAATTAATTTTAGCTAAAAGTATAGATACATAAGATATTTGACATTGTGAGTAACTAAGATGCTTGATAATATTGATGATAATAGTAATAATATTGCAAAATTGGGAGAAAAATCTCATAAGTGATTGTACTTTGATCAATTAGAAAAATTAGTTGTAATGAATAACAAACTAAAGTATATAACACTGAGTATATGTTATAAATATTATATAGTTTTTCACTATTTTAATTTTATACAATATTATTCTATCTATAGTTATTGTCATTGTCAATAAAAATTATAATAATAAATAATCAAATTTATCCATTTTCAATATATAACATAATGTTAAATTTATTAATTGAATATTAAAATTACACGGTGCAATTGTACTAATACTTTATATACTTCATACTGATAGTCTCATGATTCTCATGTATTACATGGATTCTCATGTGTTATCAAATTTGGTCTCCGTGAGAGTTAGAGTTGATGGTGTCGGATCTTCTCAAGGGGATATGACGGTGTTTGTGGAAGTTAGAGCTGATGGTGTCGGGTGCTCTCAGTTGCAATTGAGGGTTCGATAGTGTCACCTTTGCTCATACGTTTTGAGAGGGGAACCAAGTGGCCGATAGAATGGCGTATATTGGCTATTCCTTGCAGTTTGTCGTTGATTGTGCTTCTGTTGAGACTATAGGCGTCGTTCGTCTACACGCTCCTAAGTGATGGTTCAACCACGATTGACCATCCCCAAATCATCCCCTTGTATCAAAAAAAAAATTGTAAATTGGTGTAGAATTTGTGGGTTATATACTAAGATATTTAAAGTTTAAATTCTCTTGAAAATATAAAATCACTTAATTGAGAAATTGAAAAAGTCAATCTTTAAATGGATTATACAGTATACGATTCAACTGGACTAACCTTAAAATAAAGTGTTAATGGTTAATACTATCAACACAAAATTAAATGCTATATGTTGACCATTAAATTCCATTTGACCACCGAAATCTTAAATTGGTGAGAAGTAATTAATCTCTAATTTGAAAAAAAAAACATTTCTATAAGAAAACTATCATTATATATTCACATCTCCACCTACATCTCTAAGTAGACCCTAAAAGTCTACAATATATACTAGGTTAACATATGAAAATCACACCCCCAAACAAAAAAAAAATCAGAAATCAGGTGGGCTGTAACAATCCAAAAATTTACACTTTTTTCTTTTCCAATCTATTTGAAGTTTTAATTATCAAGGCTCTGAATTACTTAGCAAGCAATGAAAGTGGGAGGTAGGCAAAATCTTCAAACATATAAAAAAAGATGAAGAAAGGGCCATTTCAAATCTTTGAACAGTTAAAAGTTGACATCACATTACCTCAACATTCCAATCTTTGGCTTACATTTGGTTTCCAAAGGAGTTGAGAGTAACCTTTCATGTATGACCATACAACTCTCGAGTTTCATCCAACACTAGTAGAAGCCCCACTCCCTACAAACTTATAGGATTTAAACCACACATGAATATGGAAAAGGTTACAAAAAAAAACCCACTTAAATAAATTTACTTGTTTACTTACATAAGTGATATACTAATGCGAGTGTCGAATTTACAACATGGACTATAAAACAGAAAAATTATCATATTCAACATAAGGTTGGAATATATATTTTAATCTTAATCATATTCAATATCAAGATTCGGTACAAGTGAAAAAATATACATACTTGTAATATTCTAATAATGTATTTTTTTTGTTAATTAGTAAGATTTAACTTCCTTTTACTAAATAAGTTGGGTATCTTGCTTGATTTAGGAAAATAAATCAAATTAAGTTTGGGAAAAAAAATGACATGACAATTGACAAAAACAAATGCAAAATATGAAAAGGTGAGATTTTAAGATCTGACCAACCAAAGTCTATTAAATACAACACCTAACTCTAGTTTTCAGGACTGCCATGAGTCCCCATGACACATGTGAGCCATGTTAAGTGAAAACCCAGTAAAAACAACACCGCACAAAATCAAATGTAGAAAGAGAGAAGAAAATAATTTTTTTTTTAAAAAAAAAAATCCTCCTTTCAAAGTGACAAAAATACCCCTCTTGATCAACCGAACAAAAAATCGACCATCAACGAAACCTTCTCCCTATGCCCCGAGGCTAAATGGAGATGTAAATCGCAAAATGTAATTTGGTGGAAACGAAATATAAATCGCCCACAAAAAATTTTCGACATTTTGCAGAAATCGAACCTCGTTCTCGTGGTTGCGGAGATGGATGGCATTTTAGTAATTTATTCCAACAAAGGGGGCAAAAAGGGGGGTTTTCCTACTATAATATCCAACATGAAAAGAGTTTAGGTGAGAAAGGGCAGCTTCTCAAAGAAGCAAAAAATCAAGCATAAAAATGTATTTTTTTTTCTCATTAAATGAAAAACCAAACCCCATGCATATAATAATAAAATGAGAGAAAATATTTGCACACTTGCAATCAAAACATTAATTCATTTCCCACCTGAGTTGTTGTTTCTCCTCTTCATCTTCTCCGCCTTGAGCTTTGGATTCGTGGAGAAGACGAAGAGGAGGCTAACAAAAATGCCGAAGAGCCACGAAGATTCCGAGATCACCTTCTTGGTGGAGGATCTCGAGGCAGTGCTCGAGATGAATAAACTCCTTGAGGATGAGAACAAGCAGCTCAAACAAGAGGTTGTGCGCTTGAAGGCGCAGGTTAGCGCCCTCAAGGCGCACGATATCGAGAGGAAAAACCTTCTTTGGAAGAAGATCCAGTTCAGTCCAGAGGGGATAATTGCCACCAAAGATGTAAACACATTTCCATCTCATCACAAGAAACAGCCTAAGCCGGATCCGATGGAGTCTCCGGTGAAGGCCGGAAAGCCGACAGCCCCACCGGAGCCTCCACCGCCGAAAAGGCCCATTCCTGGTGAGGAATTGCTTTCTGGTTTTTTTGTTCATCCCACATTGAATCAATATATGAAAATTGTGATGAATTTGATTCCATGGTAGGTGGACTGATACCGCCGCCGCCACCACCACTGCCGTCAAGATCGCTGGTGGGATCCAGGGCGGTGAAACGAGCACCGGAGGTGATCGAATTTTACAGGTACCTTACGAGGAGGAACTCGCAGCTGGACAACAAAGGGAGCTCTGTAGGGATTTTGTCGGAGGCAAGCTCGAAGAACATGATCGGAGAGATCGAGGATCGATCGACATATCTTTCAGCTGTAAGTGCTAACAAATCGAGTTTAGATTGGTGTCGGTTGAAGTCGAGAGTTTAATCCCCACAACCAAACACGGCCTTAATGGTTTGTTGTACATCAATGAGCACAGATCAAATCAGACGTAGAGACGCAGGGAGAGCTGATCAACAGGCTGGCCCGGGAGGTGGAGAGCTCGGCCTTCACCGACATCGCGGCGGTGGAGGCCTTTGTGAAGTGGCTGGACGGGGAGCTGTCGTGCCTAGTCGACGAAAGGGCGGTGCTCAAGCATTTCCCGAGGTGGCCAGAGAGGAAGGCGGATGCGCTGCGCGAGGCAGCGTGTAGCTACCGCGATCTAAGGAGCCTCGAGTCCGAGATATCGAGCTTTAGGGACAATCCGAAGCAGAGTTCAAGCCAGATGATGGGGAAGATACAGACCTTGCAAGACAGGCGAGAACATGTACATTGGATTGGGAGTGATGGAGGTTACGAGTGTCGGGTTTCGATGGGTTGAAGTTTGCTGATTGCGCGTTTTTTTTCGCTGTTTTTGTTGCGGTTGCAGGCTGGAGAGGAGCGTAAGCAACGTCGAGAGGACGAGGGACGGTACGAGTAAGCGGTATCGGGAGCTGCAGATCCCCTGGGAGTGGATGCTGGACACTGGATTCATTGGTAAGGTATGTAAAGTTAGTTTTAGACCTCTTTTGGTTATTGCTTCAACTCGGTTTCGAAAATCAAGTGAATGTCGATTTCATGGTCATGAAACTAGACAACATAAGAGTTCATCAGCCATTGAATTTCAGGGCTTGAAAATCATTGGAGAGGGTCTTCAATGCCAATAGTAAAGAGTCTATTTGAGATTTGTTACTGTTCCATTTACATGAGGTCCCATGGCCCGGGTAAATGACAAGTCGGGGGACTCGAACCGATGACCTCAATGATTGCACTTAAACTAGAGGTCAGGTCGAGACACCGAGTCAAGTTCAAGTCGTTATCAACTTAAGTCTATTCGGGTTAGGGTTATTTAAAGTTCGTGTCAATATTGGCTCAGTTTATCGATGGTGTGTGATAATTCGGGTTAGGGTTTGGGTCGGCGGAGTGGCTTTTGGAAGCAATACTTGAAACTAGAGATTGAAAAAGACCACCACCACTCTCTCTCTCTGGGTGAGATGCTGTTTGCTACTTTGCTTTGAATTCAATCCCAAGGGGTTGATGTTACTCTTTCTGTATATATGTTATTGCAGATCAAGCTAAGCTCGTTGAAGCTCGCAACAGAGTACATGAAGAAGGTATGCAAGGAAGTTCAGAGCCCTAGGTGCTCAAAGGTGGACGATCTCGTGCTCCAGGGCGTTCGGTTTGCATACCGAGTACACCAGGTAGGGTTCAATCAGATCCAGTGACTTCAATTTTCGAGCTCAAAGCCAGTGACTGAAGATGTGACCTTGCTCATCTCACTTGTGCAGTTTGCAGGCGGGTTTGACATAGACACCATGAATGCATTCGATGAACTCAAACAACTCTACAACACAAATCACTCACAGCGACAATGAACACAGAATCAGAGTACATGCTGAAGAAGCCTACCGAGCGACAATGAACACAGAATCAGTGTACATGCTGAAGAAGCCTACCGAACGTGTATCATTGTACGCGTACATATTCGGAGTTAGATGTCCACAGTTTTTGTGTGAGAATGTTTATACATAGCTTATTATTCTAGCATTATATATTCTAGCAATATATGGTGATTGATTGCCCTATATGTACTGTAAATGGCAATATTTATACAGATGGTGATTGATACCGACAAATCCTGCAATGTGAAACCGAAAACGTCACACTTGTTTGTATCACTACACACAGAAGACAACGTATAACTCACTTTCTTGTTCCTTTTCAAGTAATCAACAAACCAAAGATACTGTCATCCAGCAGAGAAAGACAGGTTAAGTCCAAAACCCAGAGTGCTGGTTTAGCACAAAACAAACCACTCGTAATCAAACATATCTTGATATGCTATTCACTGAAAGAATTAAGATCATCAAGGAAAGAGCACCTAAACTGAACACTGATAATCCTCAAATCAATTGCAGACAGTCTCTATGTGATAAACACACTGCGATAGCTTAATGCAGAACACTACAAGAACCCCGTTGCAACACGGCCTTGGTTCCAAACCACAGGGCATAGAAAAACCTCCTAGACATGGGATTCTCACAAGACTGAGCTTCAAATAGAAAGCAATCAGAATTCACAAGACCGCCATGAAATGATCAGAGATAAGTTGCCCTAGGATCGAGAAAACAATACAAAGGATTAAGAGGTAAAACAAGAATAACGGAACTCGATGAGTGGACACAACTTCAGTCTCATCTACATAAAAAATCATGTGCAGCAAAAATCATGTACATCAAAACTTCTTATGAAGGCTAAATGAATAAAGAGACTAAGAATAAATGGTATTAAGATCATCACCAAACTTCTTCCACCAACAAAGGCTAAATGGTTAAAGAGGTAACTAAGAAAGCTGGAATTCAAATCATCAAAGCACTAACACCTAAATAACTAAAAGACTGAGGTCATGGTCGATCGATCACACAAGTACCTCACCGCAAATTTACCACTTTAAGGAACAATTTTCTATTCACTTAGATGTGCATCCATAACAAAGATCAATACAAATCTAACAGATGCTTATCTACCTTCATATCAACACAGCATCACCCATGACCCTTACAATCATTGAACCAGATAAAAATCAGAAAGGGATAATCAAAATTCAATAGGATATCAGAATAAGACATAGAAAAGATTCAAGCAAAATTAAACTTTGAAATTCTGTCATTCATCTAAACCAGACTTAGCAATCTGTATCTCAGTACTGATAAAGAGAACCTCTAAACAAAGGATTCATACTCTTCGTTCAAAAGATAGTCTAAAACGATAATCTGAAACAACAGTAAACTCAAAAACAGAGGTTGAGTTCAAGACGAACAAAAGTACTCCTCGAGAACACCTTCAGGAAATCCGCCTATCACTCTACTTGGATCTCTGTCTCATCTTTCGGCGCTTCCTCTTCAACCTCCTCATACGCTTCTTCTTCCACTACATAAACATCAACAGAAAAAATTATATAAAAATCAAACTATTATCGCGGTTCGCATTAGCATTTAAAATGGCGAAAATCGAACCTAACAGAGACAAAAGAAAAATCATCCAGCATTTAGAATTTCCGATTCCAGTTCTATTTCAATCGGCAATCGAATTAATCTGTATAAACTACAACAAAAAACGATCCAAAGACGAGATGAAGGGAGTACCTTGGCTCTCATGGTGCAGGAAGATCGGGGATGGAGAACTTTGCTTTCGGCCGCGCGAGAGGTAAGAGATTGAAACTGAAAGGAGAGATGGAGAAATTGAAAGAGTGGGGAGCTAGCAATTATTTATATGCGAACCCTAGCGGCCCAATGGGCCTTCCGTTTGTGGACCGTCAAGGAGTTTCTCCAGAAATGGGCCAGCATCCCCTTTCTTATATTGTTGCCTATGAAGCTTTTTTTTTTATTCTTCAAAGTGGTAAATTTAATTTATTGAAATTTTTTTTTAAAGTAGTCAAACATTAGAGGGGATTTACAAAAACTGTAAACCACCATCATGATCTTCCTGAAGGATAATGGTACAAAGATCCCTATTAAAAGGGAGAGTTGACTTATTACAGATAATATCATATATAGCTATGAAGTCAGCTACCTTGTTTGCTTCTCTAAAAAAATGTTTGAATTCCACCTGGTCAAAGATAGTCTTCATTAAGTTGATCCTTTCCACTTGGCGCAGAATCTCTCGTTTGATCTTGTCTTCACCATTGATTGATGTTATTAGCTCTTGATTGTCACCTTCTATAATGATCTTCCTTAACCCTTTCTTTGTTGCCTGTTGTAGCCCCATATACACAGCAGCATCCTCGGTTTGGAGGACAGTACATTTACATGTCTCCTGATAATAAAAAAAAGTCTCTATTACATGGTCCTTGGAGTCTCTTATGACCCCCACCTGACAAATGCTCGTGGATTTAATTGAGTCATCCACATTAATTTTATACCCTATGGTTTGATCCACTTAGCTCTATTTCTCCTATTTTTATTCAAATTCCTACTCCGAGTTATCTCCGTATGCTTCCAAGTGGCCATATTAGTAATAATTATTTGCATTGTGCTTGACATTGAATCTAGATTTTTATTTTTAAAAATACAATTGTTTCTTATTTCCCATAAAACTACCCCTTAAATATAGAGTTTTTTTACTTAACAATCCCTTAAATTTAAAATTATAAAAAAACACCCTTAAATAGTACACTTTAAAAAGTTATCACCCTTCACCTATTTTCGTTAAAATAACGTTAAATATATTATATTTTAATATTTTCAACTTAAAACATGGGTTTCATCCAATTTATTTGTTAAGGATAACCTTTTTTATATATAAAAAAACTTTATATATACGGGGAATTCACATGCCTTTTACCTCAAAATGTTTGTAATTTTTTTTTAAAAATAGTTTATCAATTAATTGTATAACTTAAATACAATTATAGATCTTTTTTATTTTTATCAAATGTTAATTATTAAATGAAAATATTTAAAACTACAAATAAATAATAATTTTAAGATTATCTATAAATAGAAATTATGAATTCTATTCATATTATAATTAAAAGAGTAATTTACATAATATTTTAAATTTTATAAACATTTTCAAACACAAATTCGGATAATAATTATGGGCTATATTTATTTTTTTTTAAAAAAAAAATGATCCCTATAAATAATACAACCCTTAAATTCAAAATTTGAATATATTTATAATCAATTTTGAGTTTAAAAATATCAAAATATGATAGAGACTATTTAAGGGATGATTTTCTTTAATTTTTAATTTAAAAGATGATTAAGTGAAAAATCTTATATCTAAGCCTTTTACATAAGTGGGTGGGCTACTCCTCTTAATGTCAATTGGTTTTAAGATGAAAACCTACTCGACTTGCTTAGCGCGTGTGCACTTGGGCGTGTGACCCCCCACGTCGTATGACCCACCGTAACTTAACATCATCGACGCCTGCTGGAGGGGAAGACGAGTAGAGAACCGATACCGACACCCGATGTCGGCAGGCAGGGGTCGTTGGCCGCCTGTAGGACGTCCCCTCCATCATCTCCACCGATGCTGACTCCAGTGTCGACAGATCACCTCACTTTGATGTTTCAATACTAACTTCGAATGTGTATTTATAGGGGGTTGTTGGGGGATGTTCAACACATCGTCATGTTCACCGACACATCCAGTTGCCATCGGCTCGTACTTCCTCGACACCTGGAGATGGGGTCGGCATTGTGTCCATCGACACTGGCAGCCGAGGTCAACATCGGTAACTGAGATCGACACCGTGCACCTGACGAGATGGCAACGTGAGAATAACAAATCCCCTAAAAGTAAAAGGAGAGAGTATTTACTCTTCATTTCGCTAGGAAAAGAAAAGTTGATGATCAACAATACTATATTTAAACAAACAAAGAAATATAAGAAAACAAATTAATAATTTTAAGCTTGACTTTGACTAAATAATTACATAAAGGTAGCTTAGCTAGGTGATGCCGCGTAAACTTAACATATATGTAGCCATCAAATTAATTAAAAGGAGGTGGATTATAAAGAAAAAGAGCACCCCCAATATAGATCAAACTTAAGTGGATAACAGTATTGATCAAACTTGCAAGAAACATGCAGGAAAAAAGGAGGGTTGCTATTTATTATAACCGCGATGCCCACCTCTTTATAGCTTAGGCCTAAAAAAGTCTTCAATCTTACAAAAAAGTATAAATTTTTTTATTTTATTTTATTTTATTTTTGGACATACAAACTACAAAGTATATTTTTTTAATACAAATTGGAAAACAGTGTTATAGGTGTAAGTTAAGCTGGCCGGAGAGGGTCACGTGGGACCCCTGAATTTCATGTCCACCTTAAAGTCCAAGTCACAACCATTGCAGCTTACATTTTTTTTTTTGCAGCTTACATTACATTAGGTACATATATAATACACATATTATTAAGGTTATAATAAATAATTTATAATGTATTAATTATAATGGGGTTTTGTCAAACAAGGAAGTATTACTACCCATAATATTAATATACTACTAGTGGGAGAGAAACTTCTATCCTGTCTTCTGATTTTGTCCTAGTTAAAATAATGTTTATTTATGTTAATTAATTAAGCAATATGTGATCATATACTATATGTTGTAGCTAGTGCTAGCTTACCTAATTAAGGTCAACGGACCGGTTTGACGCAATAGAGATTAATCTAATTTAAGATTATAATCTAACTTTAGATTAAAATTTAGATGAAATTTTAGCTTTTGTAAATAGATTAAAAGAGTAAATTCTTGTTTGGCATAACAAATTATATAAAGTTTTGTAAAATTATTTTTTCAAAAATTATGAAAAAGTTTACCATAACTCTTTGAAAAACTCCAATAAACTATTTGAAAGATTAGTATGTAAATTAGAGAGACAATAAGTCTCAAAATTCATTTTTAATAACATTTTTGTTTTCAAAATTAATTTGATGCTGAATTATTAGTTTTGAAAAACCATTATATATAATATTTGAAAGATCAAAATTTACATAAGTCAAAATACTAAAAAGGTTTATAAGAAGTTGAAAAAATACCACAAAACTTTTATATTGGAAAAATAGATTTTGAACCTTATAACATGAAAAAAAATCAACAATTTTATACGATTTAACAGGACTTTCTCGAAATTAAAATAAGAAAACATAGCCTCTGATGGGGTGGCACCGTATGGTAGGAGGTCTCGGATTCGATACATGTCTCCACCCTTTTTCTCAGGTGAAAATTCAAGGTTTTTCTTACTTCTTACCACCCCCTATCAATACGTCGAGCTCGTCAGCACAATCCGATTTACCTGATGCGTGGTTCTTACTCTGGATCACACATATGAGATTTACCATCAAATTGTGTGATTCCTCGTCAATAAAATAAAATAAAAAGGAAAATTGTAGAAACCACCCCTTAAATAGGGCATATTATTCAAAACCACCCCTTAAAATCAATATTGCAGAAAACCACCATTTATATAGCTTTTAGTTACTAAAGACCACCCTATCTTTGATTTCATTAAGTTTTAGAGGAAAAAAAATAAGTAAATTACCAAAATACCCTTATCACATGGAGAGGTGATATTGAAGGGGATCTCGCATAAGAGTTGTGGAGAGATTTAGGAATGGATTGAAGGGGGCCTAGTATAGGACCGTAAGAGTTGTTGAATAATTTCAATTAACAAAGTGTGTGTGGATCGAGTTGTACATATGTATATAAAGATAGGCGGATAGTGAGTTGTGACAAGAAAATGATATGTACAGAGGTAATTGTCGTTTTTTCAAAGACATTTAACGAAACTCTAACAGCACATAGAGGTGGGGTGGTCTTTGGCCAAAAAAAAAAAGCTATATAAAGGGTAGTTTTCTGCAATATTGAATTTAAGGGATGATTTTGAATAATATGTCCTATTTAAGGGGTGGTTGTATGCAGTTTACCCAAAAAACAAAAAAAAAAAAAACATAGGTAAGAGGGAGGAGTAGAAAGAGGGGAAAACGGTGAGGCAGTTTCACAGGAATCCCAAAGCAAGGGGGTGGTTTGAGTTTGACTGCCGTCACCTTCACGAGTCCTCCATCGATCCCAATTACTAAAGTTTAACCTCTCTCTGAATTTTGGGCTTTATTTCCTCCTCGAATAAACCACCGATCCATTTTGACTTCAATTATCACTCACACCTCTCAAACTACTACGTTTTCACGTCACTTACCTTGCTTTATACAACAACAATTGTATTGTATAATAATATATTGTGTACATCTTGTTAGATTCCTTGAATCAGAATTAAAATCAATTTATTCTTTTTGGTTTACAATATTGTACAAATATCATTTTATTACTTCATTTATTAAAATCAATTCTATTTTAAAACATTTTTACAAAGGCCATATTAGCGAGGTCATGAATCTCATTTAATTTTTTAGCTGAATCCCATCAACTGAGTATCTTTAAAAACATGCAAGGAATTTTTTTTTTTTATTTTTAAATTAAACCTACCTGATTTTTTTTTATTAAGTAAAAATTTGAGATTAGATCAGTCTAATTCTCGAGAGGTTGACAAATCGACAGACAAAAACCGTCTAAATATACAATGAGAACAGAAAAGAGCATTAAGAAACAATTAGAAATAACTATATAAGAAGAACGATCTAAGAAAAAATTACTCTCAACCTAACAATACCATTCGTTTCAAGTAGACAATATCATTCGTTTACAAAAAATAATCTATTTTGAAAAAAAAACCTAAGAATGTTAGTTTTAAAAATAATTCTTTAATAGACGAGTTTGTGTATAAACTTCTAATTTACATATTTTTTTATTGAATACCTCAAAAATCAAAATTAATTTTGACTTTATACAATTTACCCTTTTATTATATCATATTCCTTGGAAACTAAGTAGTACTTCTAAGTTCCAACTTAAACTTGGGGATCCTATGCCCCTATACTTAAATCTTTTATACACTACTTTATTTAATAAAAATACTATATAAATATATTAGTACCGTGAAGTACTACTTACTCCCAACTACTCCGTATTTCATTCATTCATTCATGTATATTTATTTTTCATCTCTAGCTAGCTCAGTACTCTCACTCGATCCAACACATTCATTCATCCTAAATTCACAAGTGATGTCGAGAACCACCGGATCGCCGCCACCGCCGTCGTCGGAGAGCCTCATTGACACGCTCTTCTCCTACGACAACACCATAATGCTAGCGGCGATCATCTCCCTCCTCCTCGTCATCCTCTTCGTCCTCCTCCTCCACCTCTACGCCCGGTGGTTCCTCTCGAACCACCACAACAACCGCCACCGCCTCCACCAAGTCTCCTCCATCACCACCTACGACCTCTCCCCACTCGGAGGCGCCAAAGACGCCGCAGTCGACGGACTCGACGCGGAGGCTATCGACTCGATACCGATTTTCTCATACGAGGCGGAGGCGGCGGCGATCGAGTGCTCGGTTTGCTTGAGCGAGTTCGAGGATGGGGAGGCGGGGCGGCGGCTCCCGCGGTGCTCCCACTCGTTCCACGTTGAGTGCATCGACACGTGGCTGCGGGCCCACACGAGCTGCCCCGTGTGCCGGCTGGATGTGGTGTTGAATGAAGCTTGCAAGGAGGGCTTGGGCAAGGAGGATGAAGATTGCAAGGGCGACGACGTCGTATTGGATATTGTTGATGATGACTCTGTAGAGGGTTCATCTCCGTCGTCCTCATCATCGTCGGAGAGTGCGAGTTTCGAGAGGGTAATGAGGATGACAATGAGCCGGCCGAGATGCAGGTCCGATGATTTTAGGGTTACTCATCGATCAGAAGGGCATAGACCTAGCATTTAATCCTGATTAAGTAATTATAATTAGTACAAATTGTTTTTTTTTTTTTTTTGTATAAGCTCTTCCGAAAAGAGAAAATTTTGATTCATTATTATTATTATTTTTATTTTAAATCTGCATAAATAGTTTTACTCTATGAGAGGAACAAGATGATATTGGAGATTCGAAATGCATGACACAAAGAAATCCATAAAATGGAAGATTGAAAATTTTGGGCCATTTTTGGGTTATTACTTATTAGGCCCGAGACAATGTCCTGTTGGGCCTTGCTTCGGGTCCGGTCTGAGCCTATAGTGCAATTTGTAAAATAGTGTTTCAGGCTTTGTAGACTATGTTTGATAAAAGACCGATGGATAATTTTAGAATTTAGTTAATTGATTATTTGTGTTAAAAATACATTAATAAGTTAGTATGATGTTTGGTAAACTTAGATCTGTTTGGTAACACGTAACTGAAACTGATAGAGTAATGAAAGCTGATGGATTAAGTGTGTTAAATATCAATCATCAATCATCAATATATAATACTAAAACAGAGACGTGGAAATCCTATGTGGCGGGCTCTGGTGCAATTCGCTCACGTGTCGTTCTCTGGTGCATTCTGGGCCGTGTTTTTCGCCACGTCAATTAATGATGATCCAATAAATTTAAGCCACGTTAGACAATAACCCTATCTATTTATACATGTGTCATCCTACGTGTCCATTTTAATTAATGATTAAATTATTTTTTATTATAAATATTCAACCTCATATCTTACAAATCTTATCATTTTACCTTAAGTTATTTTATAAATATTTTACCTAGAAAAATCTACATAATCTTAAAAGATTAGATTAATTTATATAATCTATTAGTACCATTTAACATAATCTAATACGGAGTATATTTAACATAATCTAATACGGAGTATAATTTATTAGTACTATTTAATATAATATATTTAATGAAATCTTAAACAACCGAGTGGTTTTTGAAAAATTGATTCAAAAAAGAAATATATATACTTCTCTTTATATATGAAGTTCGAATATATTTTTACTAAATCATATTTCATACAAATTTCATATAAAATAATAAAAAAAAATTATTCTCTATATCTTATTATATAATACTCCAACAACTAAGGATTTATTTCATACTCCCTCCGTTCGACAAAATATGTCGTTTACTATTCACGCACGCTTTTGTAGAATGATAAAAACTATAAAAAATATTTATTTTTTAATAAATTTTTTTAACAAGTTTGTACTTATTAATAATAACTATGAAATTGTTAAAAAAAATTATTAAAAAACTAGATATTTTATATAGTTTTATCCCCTCAAAAAACGTGCGTGAATAGTAAAGTGACATGTTTTGCCGAACGGAGGGAGTATAAAGGATATACGTGTACAAATATGTACATAATTATATAATTAATTTAGATAATATATGCTTATCATATATATGTTGGTTTAGTTACATTTTAATAACAAATAAAACAGAGACATGAAAATCCTACGTAGCGGGCTTTGGTGCGATTCGCTTACATGTCGTTCTCTGGTGCAATCTGACCCGGATTTTTTTGACACGTCAATTAATGAGTATCCAATAAATTTAAGCCACGTCAATTAATGATTTTCTGTATCCACCTATCATCTTATGTGTCCACCTTAATTGATAATTACAATTAAACAATTTTAATAAAAAAATTAAAATATAGTCATATCTTGATTAATATTTACCTAAAAGATGTATATCAAATCTTTTAGCATATAATGTTATTAATATATCAAATTAATAAATTTTCATATCTAATTTCAAACTTATTATTTTTATTTTTATTAATTTCAAATTTATTAATATGATGAAGTTTGACTATATTTGTACAAAATCATATCTAATAAAAATGTAAATAATGCATGAGAGAAATTTGTATCTTATTCATGTTATCATGCCTAAAATTTCAAAGTGTGTGCTTTAAAAACAATATAAAATATCAAAAAAATTACAATCTCATATTTATTAGTAATAACTATGATAAAAAAATATAATTTATTAATTAAGAAGCCGCGAAACGTGCGGGTAATAATACTAGTATATGTTAAATTAGAGTGTTCATAAAGCCAATAAGGTATTTGATAACCCAACTGCTAGATTAGCTGATACAAACTAGCTGATGAGATAGAAGAAAATTTTATAAAAAAAATTCTGAAAATCTTGGGGCGAGTAGTTGTTGAAAATCCATTTTCAAAAGCTAATTAAACTAAAATTTTATATTTAACTTATTTAAAACTATAGAATATTAAAACCAAAAGTTCTGAAAAGTTAATTGCGTTCCCAAATGAAGCCCTAGTTGTTAGGACAACTAATGTAAATTTGTTAATAGAAACACAAAGCTTCAAAAAGTTTGGGTGGGTAGTTGTTGTAATCATTACTTTCAAAAGTTAATTAAACGAAAATCATATATTTATTTTATTTAAAATTATATAATATCAAAACTAAAAGCTCCGAAAAACCAGCTGATTTGTCAAACATATCCTACGGATGGCTGCCTTGAAGCTTGGGTTGCCACTCAAGTATGCTCAAACCTTTTTATGGAGACAAACATGACCCATTTCGAAGTAATGAGCATATGCACACTCAAACCTATCGAAGTTTGACAAAGAATGAGAAACAAGTATTCGAATCAATTGACAATAAGAGGATCAAGTAACCCCACACATAATAGGGAAGTTTCATCATAAATTCAATTGACAATAAATGTGTAGTCCACCTAATTGCTGGAGCGTTTTACTTGGTATGCTTCGAATGCCATCCGAGTGATGAAGCGAGAACCAGCTTACCTCCTATGAATATGCAGACGATCGACTCACCTTACACAGTAAATAGACATCGAAAATTGCTCTGATCCTCACCGGATACGTTTGAAGTTGCCAGCTTTCCAACTCTTTGGGTTGATCTTAACTACCAAATTAATCGTTTTTTTTAGCTTTAGCGGTTCTTTAACTTAAGTAACTTGATCGGTTAAAAATGATATGAAAAAAAAGGTTAGATTAGGGGGGTTTGACTTTTGAGGGATGCAGGTCTTCTAATTTTTATTTATTTATTTATTTTAATAAGGTAAAGATTTAATGTATTGGATATGCATATTTATGTCTGCATTGGATATGAGGTTTGGGGTGGTTGCACCCTCCCAAGCCATAAAGAAAAACGTTGGAAAATTTTTTTTTTCCAGTTTTTTTTTTGGTAATTTTTTTTATACCAATTTTAGGAATAAAAGAGTGTAAAATGAGTAATGTATTACAAATAGCTTAATTTGATTGGGAAGGAGGATTTTTATTACCTTGGGGTCACTGGCGGAGCCAGAAAAATTTCGAAGGGGGGACACAATTATACATGTACGATATAGTTGTGGATTAATTAAATTGACATAAAGAATAAATGTAATACGATAATAAATTATGTTATTTTAAGATAAAATGTTATCGGTTTATGACAAAACGCTATCATTTTGTTCGCACCTAAAAAAAAATATAAATATATAAATGAAATATCCGGAAAAAAATAACTAAATAAGTATAGGAAACGCAATTTAATAAACATTAAGTTTAAGGTTATGGTTTTTATATGAGCTAAAGCTTGGCTCGAGTTTAGCTCAATAAAAGCTCGGCTCGAGCATCATTTACAAAATGAGTTGATTACGAACATATTTTTATGCTCAATTCATGATTCAGCTCGCATCCATTGAAACTCAAATAGCACGAATTTTGTGAAATTTACAAATTTTCTTTTAACTTACTGTGTCATGAGCAAGTAAAGTTGCATAATACTTGAGAAAAAAAAACTCAACTCAAGCTCGTTCACTTACTAAACAAGTCGAGTATGAGCTCAAGTTCAAATATAGGTTCGACTCGAGCTTGACTTGTTTCTAAATGAGTTACATATAATCAAACAATACTAGACTTGTTTGGCTCGAATAACAACATAGTTAATATATAACTTGTTGCACTCATAACATATAATAATGTATAACCAAATATAAAATTTTTAAACTTGTATAACTTCTTATCTAATTGTCGAAATGATTAGTATAACCTCTCATTTCGAAGCTCTCAAGATGAATTATAGTATGTTAATTTTAGTTTAAGTAAAATATAAAAGCATTATAGTCTATTGAAACAAAATTAAATTGATTAATATACCTTTAACTTTAAAACAGTCATAACTTTTTGCTCAGATGTCGGATTAAGGCGTATTATATATCAAAACGAAGCTATCGACGAGGAGAATACACATAGGTAGTTCGTCAAATGAGAGGGGGGCACGTGCCCCCCTAGGCCCCCCTTCAGCTCCGCCCCTGCTTGGGGTTATGAGTTCAAATCATATAGGCTTCACTTTTTCTAAAAAGTTTTCTACTAAATGATTATTTAAATTATAAATTTAAGGTTTTTTCTAATATATTTAAAACAAAAAAATATTTTCATACATGCATGAAAAAAAATTTTCTCTAAATTTTTTTAGCTCATCTATTAAAATATTCTAGATCCATCACTATATGTCTGATAGATCGAGAGCCGAGGAGAACTAAAGGGCTGGAGACTGGAGTAGACAAGAAGAAAAACAAATGATTAAAGACGAAGGATATAATCGATGTGGAGGAAGAGAGAGCCTCGAGAAAGGAATGTGCAGTGCAAATTAATACAAACACGACTAGACATGGATGCATCGACGGACTGGGGTCCGCTCCAACCCATCTTTTTTTTTAAATAAATTTAAAATAGGTAAAAAAAGATAAGAAAAAATTAATAAAAATTATGTATTTGTTTATTAGAATAAGAGTTTTGTTAATGAAGAATATGTATATATGTAAAATTTAGCCTATTCAATCTAACCAAATTGTAATTTCTGATTCCTTGTCTGAACACGACATTGTATACGAGGCAATGCAAATGAATCAACAAAGAGACTAAGAAAGCATCCTATTAGAGTCATATATGCACTCGATCAACTCCTTGCAAATGAATAATTCACGTATATGTATATGGTACATTATTACCTGGCTGTGGGCTCTCCATGAGGCCATGACATGACATCGACGTGCTTTCAAATTGCCGGTATGAAACAAACTTACATACTACGAGAATCTTTTTTCTTTCTTTGCAAAAATTTTGGTGGGTTCCATTCAAATAGAAGTACTTACAAAATTCATTCCTCAACCGATTTGTCGGCCTCTTGAACTTCAGGTATATCTAAGTTCGAATTATTAATTAATAAAAAAAGGTACGCACTTACAAAATTGTTCACCAATACTTTCTCATTTCTTGATAGTGAGAATCGAACACAGAACTTTTTAATAGGAAGTAACCCTTCGTCACCAACTATGTCAACAAAGGTTAAACCACAGTACAAGAATATAATATTACGATATATTCCCTCCGTTCGGCAAAACATGTCATTTACTATTCACGCACGCTTCTTTAGAATGATAAAAACTATATAAAATATTCATTTTTTTAATAAATTTTTTTAACAAGTTTTTACTTATTAATAATAACTACGGAATTGTTAAAAAATTATTTAAAAAATTAACTATTTTATATAGTTTTTATCTTCTAAAAAAGCGTGCGTAAATAGTAAAGTGACATGCCGAACGAAGGGATTATAAAATATTGTTAGTCGTACCATATGAATTTTTAGTGGGCGCTTAAAAATATGAACTTTTTTTTTCTTTATTTTTTTTATAATTATTCTAGTTTAAGTTCTAAAGTTTATATTTCGGTTGATTTTAAAGTTTTTTTTTTATTATAGGTGGATATTTTGTATTATTTCAAACCTTCACAACAAGGGGTTAGTAATTAAGGATCGAGCAATAACAATTAACCGAGATTAAGAAATCGAGATAGAAAATCAAACAATTGTGGCATAGTATAAAACAACCATTGCCTTAATTTGTCTATGAAAACCAGTTAAAAGGTGGAGCCACAATCTTCGGATGCAGTTGAAAACTACCTTTAATATATTTTCTTTCAGTCAAAACTGATAATTTTTCACAAGTCAACCTGTCCCAGAATAATACACCTGATATAAATAACTCCCAAAGTTCCCTTCCAAACCAATGTGAGATATGAAATTTCCCAAAGGTAGAGCTTATATGTAAAACCACAACATTAATCTAGCTAATACAAGACTCCAAACATGTTGCATAGAAACAAAGGACCTACTATTGATCAATCTAGTGCAAAATGTGTGGGATGTTACTCCTACATACATTGTTCCAAACCTATTTTTGTGGCACGTTTTTGGCGAAGAGTATCTTTTATATAGACCACAAAACATTGGGATGAAAGGTCATTATAAAGAGTAAGGATCACCTACAACCTTATGTGTGACCTTAGTGCAATACAAAATTAATTAGGCTAAATATTTATGATAAAAAAAATTCAAAAAATTATTTTTATATTATCAATAACCAATAATGCATATTTTTATAATTTTCTCATGAAAAAACATATTTTAAAAAATATTAAAATTGAAAAATGATTATTTGATGATAATAATTTTAATTTTTTTAAAATATATATTTGTAATGGAAAAATTATACAAATATGTATAATTGGTTATTTATAACATACAAATAATTTTTTGAATTTTTTTTTATCATAAATATTTAGCCAAATTAATTTTGTGTTGCACCTAAGGTCACACACAAGGTTGTAGATGATCCTTACTCCATTATAAGAGCAAGCAAGATCCCCAAATTAAAGGTGTATGAAGAGAGCAAGTACACCTCCATCAATGGCTCCCAACGACACATACCACGACCAATTCCAACATTTCTCTCAAGATAGAGAGTATGGTTTACATGGAAAGATTATGATGATGTCCATCGTCATCTTCGTGTGCCTCCTCCTCGTCGTTCTCATCGCTCGCCCTTGTCTTCCCCATCTCCGCAGCTGCAGTTTCAAGCCGTCGTCGAATCTCAAAAGAAGTGGAAATGAAGCAGCCGACGAGTCCAAGGAAGAAGAAATTCATAATACTTAGCTGCCTGTTGATCGATCCAATTACACAAAGCTAGGAGATTTTATGTGTAATTTACTTAAATTAATTATGCATATATATGTATTTACTATTTATTTATCAATGGAATCCTCATATTATATATTTATACTAGGTAATAACAATTAGTTTCCTGTAGATTGAATTACTCAAAGCCTGTCATCTCTCGATCTTTAGCGACATCACATTACGGCTAATATCAATTTTCTTAGTGTTAGGGTTATAAAGCTGAGTGTATGCTTTTGACTGATTACTCAAGAAAATTGCACATGAGCATATACAATACACCCAAATATCCATGAATTTGCAAAATGTTGTGAGAACCATGGAATCAAGAGGTTGGACACAAGTACACAACAACCATGTTCCTAAATCCCATGAGGGTCCGTGACTCGATCTCCCCTTCAGGGGCGATCGCCTCCTCTAGAATCATGGAATTCCTCCCTCGGCTAGTGAATCAGGTTATCCTCATTCCTCAATGTGGTTGAAGCGAGTGACCAAAACATTTGCTGCTCTGATACATATTGCCTTTGTCCGTAGAAGGGCGATATTGGCCCTAACAACAGTCACTAGCTGAGCATATGCCACCCTAGTAAAGGGAGCCATGTTACTCAACAACGCTGTAAGAAGTTGTGGAAGGCACGCTAGCGCGGACTTTTGATGATAAAGAATTTGCAAGCGTCGAACCTCTAAAAAATATGTCTGAAATCCACCAGGAAGGGGTTTGGAATTCACTAAGAGATAAAGAGAAAACTCTCTAAACCAATATTTTGATTAATTTCCACCAAAAAAAAAATTTGATTAATAATAATGAAAGATTACTATGACTCAGGCCTACAATTGCTTAAATAGAAGAAAACTCTAGTTTCTAACTTGTGTACCAAGGATGATTAAAAAGATAAAATATTGAAATTGCCTAACATTATTATGAAAATAATAAAATAATAAAGCCTAAACCTATTTTAACTCTAATTAAAAGATAAAATTTAGCTTCTAAAAGATATAATTAAACTCCCGCATCAGTCTCCTCCACCTATGAAGAACTCGACCTCGAGTTCTCTACATGATGTAGGACCCACTGGATGTGTGCATCCGCCCAGTATCAACTAACAAATACTTTTCCTTGTACGCTACATCCTCCTTGTCATTCATGACTTCATAATTATTCTTTGAAGATGCATGCGAAAAGGTGCGAAATTTTCCCATGCCAAACGTGGAGTTTCCAGTATGGTCCACACAATTTGCAAACTCATCTCCTCATCCACAGAACCCTTCAAGCCTTTGGTCAAATATACCTCCTTCTTTACTGATTGGCTAGCTTTCCGGAACATTCATGACGTTGAAGCTTTTTTCAACTTCGCTCGGGTGGTCTAGGAACCCTTCAGAGACTTCCTTTTTAAGGACCTCATCTTGAACAACCTCTCTTTCAAAGAACGTACTCCTCTTCAAAGATCGATATCTCTTTCAAGGACTTCCTTCTCTTGAAGGCCCTTCTTTCCAAGGACCTCCTCTTGAATGACATCCTCTTGAAGTATTACCTTCTCAAGAGCCTCGCCTTTAAAGATCTTCTCTTCCTTGGAACGAGAATCTCCTATCTCATGGAAGCACTCGTCCTGGGACTGATGATCTTGATCAGGCTCTTTGCCCACCTGCGATTGCGGCTTGTTTTGATCGACATTGTTGAGGGAAGGGCTGGGATCGACGCTGCGGAAGTTGCTGATGGTATTAACATGGGTGTTGCAAATGTTGTAGATGGTGTTGTTGGCGCGTGTATGGTTGTCGCCATTGTTTTTGTTGGCAAGCAATGCCATCAACTAATCCTCCAGACCTTTAAGAGTCGTGCTAACGACCACGAAAAACTCTTAAAGGTATGCTTTGGTAGCTTCCCATCATGCTTCAAATCGGAATTAAACACGAGAAACCTCACTCTGATACCAATTGATGCAGTAGGAATTCGTGGAAGGCACAGGAGCATGGACTTTTGATGATAAAGGGTTCACAAGCATCGAACCCCTAGAAAATATATTTGGAATCCGTTGGAAAAGGGTTTGGAATCAACTAAGAGATAAAGAGAAAACTCTCTAAATCACTATTTTGATTAATAATAATGAAAGATTCCTATGACTTATGCTACAATTGCTTAAGTAGAAGAAAACTCTAGTTTCCAACTCGTGTGTCAATGATAACTTAAAAGATAAAATATTAAAATTGCCTAAAATTATTATAAAAGTAATAAAAATAATAAACCCTAAAAATCTATCTTAACCCTAACTAAAAGAAAAATTTAGCTCCTAACAAATAGAATTAACCTCCTACATCACTCAAAACCAACTCTAAGGCAGGTTTGCCATATGCCTCTAATGGTACCTCTCTGGAATGGATGACTTGATCAAGATATAGGCCTTACCTTACGCAAATCTCCATTTGGACAAAGGCAACGAGGACCTGGATGAGGTAAAGTATGTGGTCAAGGCATACATTCCAAAGTCGTACCATAGGAGGTCCATTGCGAACCTACCTTTGAGATGAACTTGAACAATGTGACTGCCTTTATGGTAAATCCTTAGTTGGTTACTGTTGTTAGGGTCAACCCTAATATCATCGTATCAGAATGCTAAGGAATGTGGTCACTTACGTCTACCATATTAAGGACGATGACTTGATCCACGGGGAGAGGAAGCTCGTGATCCTGGAGGTGGTGATCACCACTTAGGGAGAGACGTGGACCCTCACCGTGTCGGAGGTAGTGTTTGTCCTCAACTTTATGAGATCTCATTCCTTAATTTAGAGAACCGTATAAATAAATAAAACTACGATTCTATTAAATCTAAATAAAACAACACACTATTGATTAAATAAAACTAAAATAGGCTAAACCAGTAACATCATCTTCCTAATAATACTGGAAGGTACTATTTTTTTTTCACAGTAAGAAAATCTCTAAAGGATTATGACATCAAATTTCAAGTAAAGTCATTTCTAGCTATAATGTCTGAGAATTTGTTTGAACCTTTTTTTGCAGTGGTAGACTGTAGTCTTCAGAAAATTGCACCATAATATGTTGAATATTCTCGAGAATTACCAGGATCTCTCACAAATTACTCCAAGTTTTATTGACTACAGTAATAAGTTAAAGATTATCAAAATGATTAGCTTACGAATATCTTAGAAAGATGCGAGTGAAATGTCTTCTTTTAGAGCCATACCTTCAACTCGCAAGGCAGACCTTGGCGAGATCTCCCTATGGAGAACGTCAAAATCTGTCCTAGTTCATCCATAATGATACAGCCGATGAAAGATTGATAAGAGTTTTTAATCGATCCATCAAAGTTTTAACTTACGAAAACCCTGAGGAGGTTTCTTCTAACATTCTCAATGTTTAGATTTGGGCTTCTCGTTAGCCCTAACCTCCAAGTTTCATCGGCCTACCCCCTCGTGTCGGCAGCGACCACAAAGATAGAATTTGGAGGTGGTTGATCAGACTTGCTACAAAAATTTTCTTATTATGATGTTCCCAAACATCATGCCAGAGGAAGCAAAAAGAGATGAATTAAGTATGTATTCATGCTCAATGTTTGTTTGATGTTTTCATTGAAAATCCACTCATGGATGGTAAAGTGATAACCATTTACATTTTAAATTTCAAATCGATCATTTTAAATTTTCATTGTGTACTACGTAGGCAAGACTGGGAAGGCACTCATTGGTAGTGTCTATTAAGTCTTTCCTTAATAAGTAGTAGAACACCAACACAAATTTTTTAAATGAAAATTTTAACTTTTGGTGGGATATTAGTTTCCAAATCTAGCCCCTATCAAACTAGGGGAGATGGATAGGAACCAAACACTTGTTATCTGATTTGATAAAAGAACCCGTCAATTGCACGGCTCCACAACAGTTTATAGGGGACATTAAACTTAGGGACTTCAATTCTAACTATTTTATATCGATGATGTTGTTAGGATAAAGGCATCTATGGAGGGTATAGTTTCAATTCTTGTGTTGATCAATAAGTTGCGAGACTCTCATCTTTTATTGTTATTTCCCTAAAAATTATGGATTGTATGGTCCCCGATTCAAGGATCAATCTATACATTACTCCGTAATAGATTCATCATTCCCAATTAACTAGAATAATTCTTTATGAATTTTTTCTTGAATATTTAGCATTCTCCCAAATTGTCAAGAGACGTTGTTCCTACTTTTGATCATATGGAATCTCTCTGATCTCGAAGTATTTATTTATAATAGTTCTAACCCAAGTGTTGTTTGACTCAATATATATTCTCTAGAGGAGTTTCAACCGAAGGCAATATCAACATCTTCTGCTTTTTTTTAAGCCCAACCCTCTAATCTCCTTAGGGGAACAGAGACAGTTCCAACTAATCAAAGGGTGGTATCGATCAGTTTGCAATTTGTTCCAAAAGTTTTTGTTGATATTATCAATTTGATCCAGCACACTTTTAGGGAGGAGGAAGCTAGCTTTGCACTAGGCAGTTTGTTTTGGAGTTTAAATTTGTTTGCACAAGGTAGTTTTCTAGTTTTTGGTAAGCGGGATATTTAATTCAAATGCCAATAAGCAAACTTCTGCATGAGCAATGTTTCCTCAGACTTGCAGTGAACTTTTATTATAACTGATAGAGAGGTTTGAGATATAAGAAAAATTTTGAAGAATATTTTTATCCTTATCAACGCTTGGGGGGAAGCTTTTGCAATAATAAGAGTGTAGTTCGCAAAAGTAAGAAATGAGATTGATGTGGCCCTAGGGGCAAGCTTAACCCCAATATTGGGTCTGAGCAAATATGTTTCACGGGGTAGTCATAGCTAAAAGTTCCATAACTATTAAAGATAAGAGGCCAAAGAATCATCCTGATGGATGCCTCTCGCGTGATTAGGTTTTGCTAGAAGAGGTATTTATTAGAATCAAGAAGGTTGGATTGGTAAAACAAGTAATGAACCAACTAACCCAACGGGGATGAAAACCGAACCTCGGAGGGATAGCCTTGATATAGTCTCATTTTAATCTATCATAAGTCTTTTTCATATCAAGTTTAAGAGTTATCCAACTGATTTTTGCATTTTTTTCGAAAGAATGGAATATCCCTGTAGACTAGACAATTATTTTTTTTGGTGGGGGTTTGGACAATTAAATTGTGAACTATTTTCTAACTGAAAAGACACGTGGTAGACAATGATTGGACAAACTAAAATGGTTTATTTAATCGTTTTTCTATCCTATGCCCTAAGGTATATGATAAGACTCTTGTTTTAGAAAAAACATATCCATAATTAAAATATTTTAGCTAAATTTTAGATTAAATCTTTACAGTTCACTTATTTTTTGTAGGAAATATTCCCGAATTGGTTCTTATCTAATGCCCTTATGGCATAGGATGGAAAAACCGTTATTTAATTGTGAAATGCACGTGAAAACCTGCCGTTTAACACTGCGGATAATACTTAATTATTTTTTATAAGTTTAAATTAAAAATAATTATAAAAATGATATTTATATAGTTATATTGACATGTTTATAAAATTTTATAATGAAATTTATGTTTTATAAAAGTAAAAGAATTTTTTTTTTAAAATATCGATTTAATTTTTAATATGAATATTAGGGGTGTTATGTGAACACGAGTAGCTCAAATTCGACTCGTACTCGCTCGATAAAAACTCGACTCGAGCTCGTTCATTTTCTAAACGAGCCGAGTATGAACACATTTTTAAGCTCGGTCCAAAGCTCGACTCGTTCGAATTAAACTCGAATAGCTCGAATTTTATGTAATTTCTAAAATTTCATTTAAGTTACTGTATAATGAGCAAGTAAAACTGTTTAGAACTCGAAAAAAGCTCGGCTCAAACTCGTTCATTTCCTAAACGAGCTGAGTATGAGCCCATTTTAAAGCTCGGGTCAAAATTTAGGCTCGGATCGAGCTCGTTCATATTTTAAATGAACTGAATATGAACAAGCGATACTCGGCTCATTCGGCTCGAATAACAGCCTTAATGAATACTACCTCCGTTAATTAAAACTTGACGTTTTACTATCCACGCACGCTTTTTGAGATGTTAAAAACTATATAAAATATTAATTTTTTAAATATATTTTTTAAATAATTTTATACTCGTCGCTGTTAAGTATGAATTAACTTTTAAAGCGTATGCTTCGACCAAAAAAAAAAAAAAACTTTTAAAGCGTATGTGATCCAGACTCAACGCATTGGCGGAGAGGTGAGGACCGACGTCTGAGGAGAGAGAACGCGACTGCCGGAGGTGGCGACGAACAGCAATGGCAGCGCCATGGAAGCAGCTTCTTCTCAAAGCTATTGAAGCCAACTCCCACCTCAAGCATTCGTCTTTCTTCCAATTTGTACATTTTCCCCCTATTTCCCCCTTTTTTGGTGGTTAATTTATTCGGAAAAACGAACTCATTTTGCTCTTGGTTGCGAATTCGATTCTCTTTCTGTTGATGAAATTACTGCTCGCAGGCAACGGTTAGATCAGATGGAAGACCTGCAAATCGAACCGTTGTTTTCAGGTACATGTATCTATCAATTTCTCGCATTCTTTGTTGAGAGAGATACATTTTATTTATTTATTTTGTAATTCGAGTGTGTGATAATGAGATCCGTGATTTGGTTGGTGGTGCAATGATCAGAGGGTTCGAAGCGGATACTGATAAGATTCAGATCAACACTGATCGTCGTAGTCATAAGGTTAACCTAATTCGTCCCTTTCGCCCTCCCGCTTTATTCTATCAAATTCATATTGATTGCTGATTCGTAATTGCAGAAAATAAGATACTTATTTTACATTCTGCCATTAGAATAAGATATATAATTAATAGTTTGTTTTGAGATTTAAAAAACACAGAATATGTATGTTGTTTGAAGTTCAATCCCTACTTTCAGATAAATTAATATAAAACAGGGATTTGTCATTTGTGATGATGTTTCAGTCAATTTATTAATGGAGCTTTAATAAACAGGTGTGCCATTTGGTGTTAATGTGTAAGTTAGGAATTTGAGGTGGTTTACTGAATAAGCTAAAAGATGGAGTTGTTGTCATAAGACTCATTACACAAACAATAGAGTTTGGCAACACAAAGAGTTCATCATTTTATTGATATGTACTGCCTAGAGTTGATCTCTGTTGCACCTAAATTTGCAGATTGAAGAGCTTAAGCACTGTTCTTTTGCTGAGGTATTAACATCAGTGGTGAAACCAAGGTTTTCTTTGTTTGTCAGACATGAGTTATTTTGAGAATTTCCATCTCTTGCATCATCTGTAAGCCAACCATTGTGTTATTTCAGATCTGTTGGTATTTTACTGATACTTGGGAGCAGTTTAGAATAAGTGGAGAAGTTGAAGTTATTGATGCTACGACTTCTGATACAATGAAGCTTCAGGTGAGAGTGAGACTTGCTAGATTCTTGCAACATTTTTTACACTATGCCCAATTGAGTCTTGTTAGTTTTCAGTAGAAGTCATACACGCGAGGAGCAAATTTAGTGCTCAGATTGTGTACCAGAGTGTGTATTGAGTGCATAAAGCACGTAGCTAATAACCATGTATGTTAACTTTTTGTAATGAAAAAAATTTAACCAGGGGTATAAAGAGCTTGGTATGAACCATAGAGATTTACACATGATAGTATACCTTCCTGTCCTTTCAATATTCCATTATGTTACATGCTTCTACCATTACTTTTGTAATGCAATGTAGGAAAGAGAGAAGTCCTGGTTCTCATCCTCTATGAAATCAAGACTTCAGTACTTGGGTCCCGAACCTGGTCTGCCATCTGTTGGTGAAGTTCCAGCTAATGAGTCCACTTTGGATCCTTCTTCTGGCCCAGTTGATGCATTTTGCCTGATGGTCTTGGATCCGGATCAGGTACTCAACTTGGATTTTTCGTTCACATTCCCGCTGCAATGATACTTTCTCACGTGCAAGAATCCTCTTCAATATTTGTTTTGCAGGTGGATTACTTGAACTTGAAAACCAATACGAAAATAACTTCAACTTCAGGCAGGAGTGTGAAACTGTGAATGGTGATAACTGATAAGCAATGGGATTAAAGAGAACACTCCACTCACTAGCTTCTATGTAAACTTACTCCTTTAAAGAAGTTTGGCATGCCTAAATTCTCTTGTCTTTTCGAGATAGAAGAGATATTGTTTCCATGAAAGACATTGTTTCCCAAATGAATATTTCACTTGTAACACACCGGAGTGAAGTAAAGCTAGGTAGTAGATTACCTTGTAAACTTCCATTTAAAATAAGCACATATAAGATATCTTGTTCTTCAAGAGGAGTATATAAGGTATTAGCTCCAAATGGATCTCATCTTACCTTGATTTTAGGTTTAGGTTCTTGGATATTGCCTTTCATTTTAGAAATTCGCTTGGTTTTCACCTTTCAATTTCCATTAGAAGATCCAGCCGTGATTTGGGATTATTGTTGGTCTTTTATCCACATGATCTCTTTACGCCTCTTTGTCGCAAGTGCTTCGGTTTGTGATACATTTAATAGTGTTGACCCTTGAGAATTAAGACTGTATTGCTGCTATTCTCGTTGTTAATTTTGTTCAGTTTCTGGGCGTAATTGCTCTGTTAACTTGCTGCTGCGTTGATGAAATTGGAGCACAGCAGAGAGATGCCCATGGAAATGGAACTTCTGTGGTAGGCACTGGGCACCCATATCTTGTTAGTTTGTAAGAACCTGTGAGAATGTGTAAACATTAGATTAAAGTGTGCTGTTTCTCCTCTTTACTCTTAAAAATGGAATTAGATATTTTGTTTGATAAAAGGGCAGCCGTTAGGGTAGCTGAAGCTGATTGGATAGTTGAAACGGATGAATTATTTGTGTTAAATATATTTTAATAAGCTAGTATGGTGCTTGACAAACCTAACTGAAAGGGTAGTTGATGAAAATTTGTTAATAGAAAACCAAAAGAATCGAAAAGCGTGGGTGAGAAGTTTGTGAAAAACTTCTGTTTCAAAAACTAATAAAACTAAAAACTTATATTTATTTTATATAAAACTATATAATATCAAAACTATAAGCTTAAAAATTGATATGATTTACAAAGAGAAAAGTTGTGTTGAAAATGAGGGCATTGAGGACGGTGTGTTTGGATTCCAACAATCTAAGCCGTTATAAACCTAAACACGTTTGAAAGTGTTCGTTTAACTTAATTGTTATGTAGCCGTTATAAACCTAAACACGTTTGAAAGTGTTCGTTTAACTTAATTGTTATGTATTTTAAATAATGTAAATTTAAAATAAAAATATTATGTAATTAATTTACATGATTTATAAGGTATTTTATTTAAAATAACGTAAAAAATCTTGTAAAATGTTTTAATCAAACACTTGACAAATGTTTATGTTTATAAGTCTAATAGATTCATAGTTATGCTTAGGGGTGGGCATGGGACGGGACGGGATTGGGGTAATCCCGCGTCCCGTCCCGCGTATTTTTTGTGAGACGGGATCGGGACGAGATTGACTTTTATTTTTTCAAATCCCGTCGGATCTTATCCCTCACGGGACGGGACGGGATTTGTTCCTCGTAAAAAAGGATTAAAACACAATTTAAAAATAATAAGTAGAAAAATGTAAATTAAAGTCATGCATAATAAGCCCTTTTTTTAGAACAATAAGCCTATTACAAAAAAAAAAAAAAAACCCAGTAGGTAGTTGCATTACGATTTACAAATCCCATTACAAAGTGAACTAAAAATACAGTGGCATGGGAAGGTAATTGAACAAGAATCTGGACTCATGAGCGCCGCTTCAAATCATGGGAATACTGAAAATACAGTTGTATAGTATTACAAATTCCATTATAAATAAGGTATAATATAAATATATTCTTATATATTTTTATTAATTTGAATTAAATATATAAATATATAATTTTATAAATATATGTGGGACGGGACGGGATTTGCGGGATGTAAACTCTCCGTCCCGTGTAATTTTTGCGGGACGGGATTTACAATTTTTTTTTCTAAATCCCACCGGGATCGGGACGGGATGCGGGATGGGACGAGATTTGCGGGATTTGTGCCCACCCCTAGTTATGCTATTCACACGGCTCCATCTCGCCAAAGACATGGTACCGCTGCATAGTTCCTGGGTCGGCAAGCTGGATGCAGATGCCTACTTCTTAAGTTGGCATGCAGGGTGGAGGTGCCTACTTCCTAAGTAGGCATGCAGGGTGGAGGTGCCGACTTTGCATGCCGACCTAGGAACTCGGCAACAACATATGCGATGGGACAACACAGCTCAGTCGACGGGACAACATCTTTTCTGGCTCGCCAGGAATCTTGCAGCTTTTTGAATTTGCCGACCTAGAGACTCGACACCGGCTTAGTCGATGGGACAGGTTGTAGAGGTACAGGTTGACCAGCCAATACTAGCGACCTAGGGAGTTGCCTTTCACATTCTCCTTGCCTTCTCAGAGACTCGGCTTCGGCATTCTTCTTGTCAACCTCCGGCACCGTGCCGATGGTGAAAAAATCGTCGTTCATATAACAGTCCCTAGATTTTCAGTATTAATTTTTTTTTTTTGGTTTGGAAGAAGACACGAATATCTCTGCGTGTTTATTAATAAAGATGGTTGAAATAAGAAGTCAAGTAGTAATCAAATGGGGATAGTTTAACTCTTTACATCGTTAAAGTAACATAAAACACTCCAGGAATCCAGGGTGATCAAGGCCTAACTGGAAAAAAAGTCTTGTTTAGCTTGGTTAGTAAATAAAGGGAAGACATCAAATCATATTGTTTAGTTTTTTTACAACACATTTCATTATTAACAATTATTTTCAATTAAAAATGACATATTTAAATTATATTTTATAGTTTTTTAAATAGTTTTACAAAAGTATTCATTGTTGCATATATTAAAAAATTATATTAATTTTTATTCATATAATTTTTTTATTATAAATATTATATTTAAACCATAGTTTATGTTTTTTTTGCAATACTTTTCAATCATATCAATTTTTTCCATTTAAATATGACATATTTTTTAAAAAAAATTATGATTTTATTTCAATATTTATCAAAAAAGTATTGATCATGCTACACACATATAAAAGAAATTCTATTAATTTTTATTATATAAATGTTTACACTAAAATGTCAATTTTATTTGGTCGGCACTAAAAATTGTGAATCATGCGACCGGTACAAAATTGGGAATAGATGATTTCTAAAAATCACTCTCATTCCAATTTTTTATAATATGAAACACTTAAATCGAAAATCATCTATTTTAATTTACAGTTTTAATTCCAAAAAATGGATATCAAATGAGCCCTTAAATCCTTTCAAGATATACTTTTTTAAATGCTAGTCCAGTTTGATCGGCTTCCATCGTTTTATATATAAACTAGTTTTACTATCCGTCCGTTGTGCGGTTTCTTTATAATTATACTATGTATTTTTTGTATCAATTTTTTTTGGTGTGTTTTAAAATTAAGGTAAAAGTAATAGGTTCCTATATATTATAATTCAAAGTTAAATTTTGGGTTAGAAGAAGAAAGAGTTGAAATTGATTAACTTGTGATCGTCAACGTACTTGAATGGAAAATTAAGAAACCGCAGATTCACATATATTTATTTTGGATAAAGCATTATAGATTGAACGATTTGGAAGATTTTACAGAGTATTAGAATAGTTATATTATGTAAACGGTGGGTTTTTATTTTCTATATTTTTATTAAAAAAATGTAATATGGATTATATATACATTAATTTAATTATTATTTATTATATATTTTTTTTATATTGTTAGTTCATTTAAATTGAAGGATTAATTACGATGAAAGAAATAGATTATAAAAACCACTATAGCATGCCGAAAGCATATAATATTCTCTCATTTATATTAATCAAGCAATTAAAAATCTAATATTGAATCAATAAATATTGATTCAATGCTGACGGAATGTATGATAATTAAATAAACAATGGATTTATTTTTACTTATAAAGATATGGATAAAAATAACATGATTTGTAGCCAATTAATATATGAGGTTAAATATTTTTTTATCAAATAAATATTTAAAAATAAAATCTTATCATTAGGTATAATGATCAACTAAGCAATTAAAAATCTAATATTGAATCAACAAATATTGATTCAATGCTGACGGAATGTATGATAATTAAATAAACAATGGATTTATTTTTACTTATAAAGATATGGATAAAAATAACATGATTTGTAGCCAATTAATATATGAGGTTAAATATTTTTTTATCAAATAAATATTTAAAAATGAAATCTTATCATTAGGTATAATGATCAACTAATATAAACAATCTTAATAATTAAAGATAAAATAATTAAATGTAAAATGATAGATTTTGTAACTACTAAGAATATGAATTTGAATATTTATATTAAAAATAATTAATTAGTCAATAATTAATGTGGACACATAGGATGACACCTAAATAAATTAAGTGGGTCATTAAATGATGTGCCTTAAATTTATTGGATCATCATTAATTGACGTGGCAAAAACTTCGACCCAGATTGCGCCAGAGAACGACACGTAAGCGAATCGCACCAGAGCCCGCCACATAGGATTTTCACGTCTCTGTTTTAGTATTATATATATATATTGATGATTAAATACTATATAAATCATTTAAGGAATTGATTATCCCACCTATTTATAATTATAAATCATTTCTTACTCCCTCATTTACAACTTGGATAACATAAATTCCAACATTTTATTAGATAATAAGCGCATTAGTCCTTAATATTTAATACGTTGTATCAAACGGTGACTGGTTTGTCAAGTTCGTAGACGTTATGGAAATACGATTGATACCTGTTGATTCTGTTTAGAGTCCATGCTGAGATCACCCCAGAGTTCTCTCATCTTCCGTTTGACTAGTCAGTTCTTTGGTTCTGCTAACTTGTAGGTTATAGTGTAGATGACATGTATTTTATTTTTGCATTTTTCTTTCCGTCATTTGCTTCTTGTTATTTCATTTAAGTCATTTGTTTTTGTTTTTTGCTTCTGTTGTTTGATTCAGTTTATACATGATGGTTCGTCTATCTCCCGATTTGTTCGAACTCTCGGTTTCTCTAGATTTGTCTAGAGAATCTAATTGCTTTGCTTTGTTGTATCAAAGGCCCACTAGGGCCACTACCAAGAGAACTAGTGGTGTGATGGTGCTGTACGTGGACAACGTACGATTCTACAACAAGCTTCAAAACCGCAAACACCAATGTGGATCTTTGGGTTGGTATGAGCTAGAAGACAAAGTGAAAACGGCATAGTATAAACAATAACAATAGGCACGGTGAAATTATCGTTATCTACACGGTGTTGATGCTAACATCCGAAGTCGGCGAACTATTCCTTAACACTTGCAATCGGAGACGATAACCAGGGCACCGATACAGACTTCCAAAGTCGACATCTAGGAGTCTATTTGATAATAGATAATAACATTAAATCTCCATTATTTTTAGTATAACGAATTTCAATATACAAATTTCAATATACCAAATTAATATATTTATATCCTGTTGATCCAATTAACCCTACATAAATTTGCGGGTTGCAAATGTTGGGGTTGTTCCGGGTTTTTTATTTTGAAAATATTTGTGTCAAAACCAGTGGCAGATCCTGAAGCGATTAGTTGAGGGGTGGAAGATTAAACCCTAATTGTTTTCGAAAAAAATCAATATTATAAGTGTATAACTAGAATAAAAACATAAATCGTGCATACTTTATTTCACGGTTTTCAACACATTTTAATATAACATACTAATTTGAAGTTTTTTGGTTTAATTATAGTATTAAGTTACGAAGTTTGACAAATGATATTAGGATAGAAATATATTAATTTGGTAAATATTGTGAAAAAATAATTTATATCAATTCAGTCTTGTAACATTTATAAATTTGTACTCAGATGTCGCATTTGAGCTTATATCAAATCGAAGCTATCGACGAGCGAAATACATATATTAAATTTTATTTTCGATTGGAATGTGACTACCTCCTCTGACCCTAAAAAGAATTCACCCCTAATCAAAACCCATATTTTACAAGTCGAATTGGGTCGAATACTCGGGTTGCGTTTTGGCTTTTGACATTGTCTAAACTGACTGCTTGTTTCCCATATAAATCAAGCACATACATAACATACATTATTTCATTTTTATGGTAAGAGATTGCTTGGAAGTTGGAAGTGGGAATCAATGTCTAGCTAGAATACAAAGAGAACGAAAATCTTTTTTTTTTTTTCGTCCATGGAATAAATCTTCCATAGCAAAAGCAAGAATAATATAGTACTAAATAACTTTAATTGGATGCATGTCAGTGTCATCTCTCAAAACTCAAAAGGAACCAAATCTACACGAATAAAAAAGAGATCGAGAGGAAAGTTATTGAGATATTATTTGTACATATTTGCTCTCATATCTAACCACGAGCTCCTTTTCCTATTCAATTCAATGAAAGAGAATATAACACTACAATTGTATACTAGGCTTTACAATTTAATTGTAAATCCTAAATATAAAATTTGCATTGTTTGCACCCTAGATAGATTTAGATTATATATATAAATAATAAATCATATATTAACAACCCTTATTGTGTATCATGTTAACAAAGAGATTCAAAGCAACTTTTGATTATTCGTTTGTATTGAGAGATTATTCGTTGGATTGAAATTTGGGTGATTATTCGATATATGTGAAATAACGGTGGGTCACCCGACGTGGGGATCACGCACGCCCAAGCGCAACATGCGCCAACCAAGCTGAACACACAAGCCGAGTGGGGTTCCATCCTAAAATCAATTGGTATTAGGTGGGGTAGCCCACCGGCTTATATGCAAGGCTTGGATATATTCATCATTTTATCAATGTGGGATACTATCCCTTTTATATATTCAACAACAAATAATAAAATTTACATTTTTTGCATTATTTGTACGGACGAATAATTCCATAATTATAGACGAATAATCATGCGAAAACAGATGAATAATCAAGATCAAATAGATGAATAATTTTTGCGTACACGATAAGACCTATGTACATGATAAGATCAGTTGTGTACACCCAAATTAACCCCCTCTCTCTATATATATATATGATTTTAAATAGATCAACTTATATTATGAAATGTATCTAAGTCATAATTAGTACAATTGGACCAATTGCACTGACTGTACTAATAATACAATCAACTAACCTCATCACTGAAAAACAACGAGCACAAGCACATATATAGCTCCTCGTCTATATGCACAGTTGCACACAACAATTCAAGCTCTAAGTGTACAACTACGATTTTCCTTCCCCGTGACATATAGAATTTATAAATCTATACTCCTTCCGTTCACAAATATAATTCGTTTGACTTTCTGACACGTTTTTTAAGGAGGTGAAAACTATATAAAATATTAATTTTTTTTATTAATTTTAAAAAATAATATATATTTATTAGTATTAAGTATAATATTATTTTAAAATTTTAATAAAAAAATTTAATATTTTATAAGTAGTTTTTAGCTCCTTAAAAAACGTGCAAGAAAGTCAAATGACTTATAAGAAAATAATATACATTTCTTGTCAAAAATAATAGTGAGATAATCAATATTATTATATCCCTCCCAATTGACATGGTTAGCCTTATTAATCTATTAATCCATATTTAATTTAAGATTCAATAACTAAAGTTCTAACTATAAGATAATCAGTTATCCCTTCCTTTCTCTAAATTCAACAACAACAACAAAATCATATACATTTTTCATATAAAAGTTGATTATTTTCCTTTACATTTCCTACTCTACAAACAAACAAACCTTAGCATAGGTGGAGCTGAGGAGCGGCAGGGGGAGCATTTGTCCCTCCTTTCATTTGTTGAGTTACATATACCTATTCCGCTTGTTGATAACTTCATTTCGATAACTTCATTTGAATGTTTGAAAAATAAACACACGATGCTTTTATATTTTATTTAACAAGATATTTTGATTATATAATTCAATTTAAGAGTTTCGAAACAAGATGTTATATTATTGAATTCAACAATTAGATAAGAAATTATGCAACTTTATTTTTTTTCTTGTTACACGTTATTGAATGCTAAGAGAATAACAATTATATATTGAATTGTTAGGTTACAAACGGTGTCTTTTTAGACAAAAATAATGCTTTTATAGATTTAAGCGATATCGTTTTTTTTGTTTAAAGAGAAAAAATATACAACAATTAATGACACAACTTTAAATTAAAATGTTGTCATTTTGAACTAAAAAGTTACCGTTATGAACTAAACCACCATCATTTTGAACAAAAATATCGCTATTTTGAACTAAAAAAACATCATTTTGAACTAAAAAATTGTCGTTTAAATTAAAATATCATAGTTTTACCCCCAAACTAAAAAAAAAATGTATCAAAGAGGAGCTGAATAAGTTGTACAAAATTTCGCCCCACCTTTAACAAATTTCTGACTTCGTCACTGAATCGTATATAGGTCTAACGTCCTCACCAATGGTTTACAAAGGATGACAAAGAAAAATAAGAGGTTAGAAATAAAAGAAAAGAAAAAAAAGGCAGTGGAACCTATAAATGTTTTTAACCTATGTTGGTGGTACGTGGAGAACTGTAGTTGGTAAGAAAAGTGAAGGTTCGATCACGTGACAATATCCTCCTACGCCCACTTAGCTAAGTCCAAACCAAATCTTATGTGATAAAATTTTGTGATGAAATCTTATGTGATTCGTCGCATTAACCCTTTTTTATTCCTCCTCTTGTCCAAAAGGCCCTCATTCCAAAGTACAATCTCCAATTCTCTATAAATTGTATATATTGGAGGTTGTGCTTGCTAAAATAACATGCCTTGTAGTAAGATAGGTGAGAGGGTAAGGAAAATTAACCTAAAGGAAGAGGTCATATAAGCATAGCTGTAAAAATTACGTCTAGGTACTGTTTAAGCGCTAGACAATCCTCCTCCATCTAGAATAAGACCGACGGTTAGGTATGTATAGGCGGCCGTCTAGGTGCCGCCTAGAACTAGAAGGTCTCACCGTCTAAGATCCGCCTATCACTTTATAGAACACTGCATGTAAGTATATGATGAGAGGTATTTATTTATTGATTTATTTTTGGTTTTGAGAGAGACGATAGAGGTTGTAGTTCAAGCTTTCTTAGATAGGGGAGGTGGCTTCATTTATGTGCATTTGCACCTACACCTTTCATTCCAAACTCGATTCATCTCTAAGTTAGATCGATTGAGGTTTGAAGAGAATGAGAGGTGTATGTGCATTTGCATACAAATGATTACCATCTTGCTTCTGTGCGTATTATATATATATATATATATATATATATATATATATATATATATATATATATATATATATATATATGCTTGATATAGTATAAGGTAAAGAGGTCGGGTTTGAGTCTGGCAATTTCAAGTCAAGTATAGTTTGAGTTGGGATTAACGCATTATCAAAATTTGTTTTTTTTTTTTAAAATTAATTTGGATATTTTTGTTATATAGCTTAACTTAGTATAACATCTCAACCTCGTTCTTGTTTCAAGTGAGATTACACTGGATTGATAACAGGTAAGTACTCTTAACTATGTAGAAATATAGATCAAGGCTTTTGTGGTACAAGAAGTAACTTTTCGGAGCTTATGATTTCGATATTATAAAGTTTTAAATGAAATAAATACAAGGTTTTAGTTTAATTAGCTTTAGGAATCATAATTTTTCATCAGCTACTCACCCAAGATTTTCAGAGCTTATGTTTTTTTCCACAAGTTTCCGTCAGCTACCCTAGCTAACAACTAGTTTTTCCAAACAACATACTAACTATTAACCTATATTTAACACAGATAATTTATTAGCTTCAGTTATCCCATCAGTTATTCTTTTACCAAACATAGTCCAAGTCTAAATATCATGAGTTGATTAATGTTTATATTATTTAAAAAAATATGGTTTCAAGTGTAGATAAGGTAAGACAAAGGAGTTTTAATAGTTCTATATATTGTCCAAATCACCTGCAACCTTCTATATAGTATTTGTTATAGGTTGATTTTGATTAATCTATTTTTAGATCAAGAGAATACATAGATTATTTCTCTCTCTCTCTCTCTCTAAAAATATTCGTTTCTTGTAAACCAATAAAAGAAATGAGGCATTTTGTAAAGTATCCATATTAGGTGTCATAATTAAGAAATTGTACACTGTATGGAATAAATTAGCAAAATATATGTGTGTACATCCTCCCTCCATTCCGTGTACACATAACTATCCCCTTAGGGCCCACCCTCCCCTTCGTGTGGCTGCTTTTTCCCTGAGCCCCACCTTCCCTCCCTCCCTTCCGTGTAGCTCTCCCTCCGCCCCGGCGCCCCCCTCCTTTTTTTGTTTTGATACGGAAAGCCTCTCTCTCCCTCCCTCCCTTTTTTCTCTGTTCTTTTATTTTTTCATTTCATTTCTTTTCTTCCATTTCACCCTTTCATTACCACATAAATAAGATTTGATACTAATTTATTTTTTTTAACAAATATATATTTTTTTAAATAAAAATTTGATTTATTTTTTTTTATAAAAAATTTGTAGACATCACGCTGTTGATGCTAACGTCGACGTTGTTGACGCCAACGCTGTTGATGCTGATGTTCACGCCAACAATGTTGACACAATTATTGCTGACACAATCAACTTATCCTCCACCCTTGTTGACATGGTTATTGCTGACACGGTTATCGGTGACACGATTATTGGTGACACACCGACACCCATTTCTCTTCATTTTATAATTATTTTTTAACTAAAATTTTATTTTATTTTCTTTATAAAAATTCCTCTCATTTATCTATTCTTCAATTCTCTTTCTTTCCCTCATTTTCCTTCCATCTTACAATTATATTTTTTAAACTAAAATTTGATTAATTTTTTTTAAAATTCATTGACATCAACGTTGACGCCGGGGATGCTGACGTTGCCGACACTGACGACGGGAACACTGACATTGCTGAGGTAGACGTCGAGGACGCCGACGTTAGAGACATTGACGTTGCTGACGCAAACACCGGAAATGCCGACGTTGCTATGCTGATGCCGCTACTGCCGACGTTGCTAACATCGACACTGTTGAATTTGCTTCTTGATGAAAATTTGCTAATAGGTGTATAATAAAAATTAATTTATTAACATCAAATTAATTTTATTAAGAAATATTTAATGAATTTGGGGACTTTAATAAAAAAAATTAATTTGTTGACACCAAGAAAATTGCTGACCTTCACACCGAGAAATGGCTGACACAATTAAAACTAATTTTTCATAATTTTATCGTGTTAGCAATTTCTATTTTGTTGCTTTCGCGTCAAAAATTTTTAACTAGAATTTTGTGTCAGCACTTCAAAAGCCAATCTGCTGATAGGAAATTCATTCATTTTTTGGTTATTAGGGGTATCAACAAAGGGGCATTTACTAGAACGTCCCTATTTTACGCCTTTATTAGCATTTTATCCACCAATATGTACATATTAGCAAAAAGTCCACCTCCCTTCCTTCTTTGCCCCTGCATGTGCCCTTGTGCCCCCACCCCCCCCACGTGTGCCCCCTCCCGTGTCAGTAGTTTTTTTTTCTTCGCGTAAGCACTTTTTATTAATTTTTTTTGCCCCCGACGTCGAGGATGATGACGCCGACATCGAGGATGCTGACAAAAACACTGAGGATGCTGGCGTTAGGAATGATGACGTTGACGTCGAGGAAGCTGACGTCGATAACGGGGACACCGACGATTCTAACGCAGACGTCAGGGATGCTGACGCTGACGTCGGATATGCTGACACCAACACCGGGGTTGCTGACGCCGAAATTATTGATGCTGATGTTATTGACATGGAAGTTGTTGACGCCGAAGCTGCTGAAATGTTTATTGCTGACACAGTTATTGCTGACACGATTATTCCGATAATATTGACGATGCTAATGTCAAGAACACTGCTGACGATCTCACCATTAAAATGCATGAAAAGATGCGGACAACAATGATGCATAAGCACAATAGAACAATCCAAAAATGATGCGGACATCAATTATGCGGACACAAATTCACCTAGTAGAACAACCCGAAAATGCACTAATAAGATGTGGACAACAATATAAACACATAAAGTTTGGACTATAAATGTAAATAAAAAAGATGGTCATCTTTTTGGAATTATTAAAGGTTCAAAGAATTCATCTGACCAAATTGACAAAGCACTAAATTCATCGGAGCAAGTTGTGACTCAAGATCAAGGTGAACGTCGGCGGTGGATGGCTCGAGAGCCGAAGGAGTGGGGGCACTGGACTCGGAGTTCCGGCCACCTTTAAATCGATTCCTCGATCTCACCCCCTCTCCGTCCGCTCATTCGTGTTCGAATTGGAATCGGAGTACCACCATTGAATCGGAGTTCGCTTCTTCAGCGCAATGATGGTGCAGTAGTGCGGCTCGCCTTCTCCTATCGCAGTTTTGGGATCGAAGATGAATTCTCACTGATATCATCATCATCGATCTGAGCTCTCTCTCAAGCACCGTTGAAATCGGATTCTCCGACATCATCATCGTCGATCTTCCTCGTCATCATCTTTGGCGTCCATCTTGCTGACGGAATTTGACAGTGCGACGTCCATTGAAATTGGAATCGGAGATGACAGAATCTGCAGGGAACAGATCCGAGTCCAGTGTCGTCGTCAGCGCCACCGCGTCGTCCACCACTTTCAACCTCGTAATGTTCACGAACCCCTCCCTCAACGCTTTATACGCCGACTCCTCGACGTAGGTGATCATCGTCCGGAGTCAATAGTCATCCCTCCAGTTCCGTCCTCCTTTAGATCGAATGTCGACGCCGGGATCACTAGCCTCTCTCCATCTCTTGATCTCATATCTCCCTCCATTGAGGACCAGACTCCTTTCCAATTGAATTGAAGACTATCATCAAGATTTAGTTGAATTTTGGATTTGAATATGACGAAGGGGAAAGAGGATCTGGGAAAGATTGGATCCCAAAAAGGAGATATAGTGAGAGAGAAAGGTAAGAGAAAAGATTGGATCTGGGAAAGAGAAGGGTTTTTTCTAAGGATGGACATAAAGCTAATTAAACAAATATGGGGGACACTTCTCTAATAAAGGCAAAATAATGTACCAGAAATTAATTCTATCAGCAAATGTATTAAAATTATGATTTATGTAAATTAGGTTGCTGACGTCGATGACGCCGATATTACTTACGCTGACATTGCTGACACCGACATTATTGATGTTGACGCCCCTAACGCCGATTTTGCTGACGTCGACACTGTTGACATAGACGCCGCGTTGTTGATGTTGACGCTAATGTTGCTGACACCATTAATACTGACACCGTTATTAAGGGTGTCAGCAATGGTATTAAAATTATGGTACTCCCTTTGTTTCAAAATAAAAGTCACTTGACTTTTCGGCACGTATTTTAAGGACATAAAAACTCTATAAAACATTATTTTTTAATGAATTTGTTTTTATAAGTTCATACTTATGACTAAAAAGTATGAAATTATTAAAAAAAAATTGATTAAAAAAATAATATTTATAGTGTTTTTACCTCCTTAAAAAGCGTGCACAAAAGGACAATCGACTTTTATTTTGGAACGGAGGGAGTATTAGAATTATGATTTTTATATATACTTTTTTTCATGTCAGCTTTAAATTCACCATTTCAACAACTCCCAATGTGCAAATATAACAACTTGTTGTCCAAATATAAGTTTATGTTGTGCAAATATAATATTGTGTTGTGCAACCAGTTTAAATTCACCATTTCAACAACTCCCAGTGTGCAAATATAACAATTTTTTGTGCAAATATAAGTTTATGTTGTGCACTATTTTAAATTTTATATTGGTGTTGACTTCAAGTTTACATTAGTCATGTAGTCGGTTTAAATTCATCATTTCAACAACTCCCAATGTGCAAAAACTTGAAGGCTAAAAACCTATCTCACAAGTGTACGAGTTCAGCTGTAGTAATTAGGTGTCGTATCCACGAGGATCAGAGGAGTATTGACGGTAATTTTGAGCAAGATCGACCAAGTTCAAAAGTAAAAAGTAGATTTGGCAGTTTATCTTTAAAGTAACAATGAAAACCGATCAAGTGTAGAGAAATATCAATATAGAAAGCGTTCTATGAAAAGGGATTACCAACAATGAACAATCGATTGACCAGAATTGTCAATGTCCTTTACAAGCTCAAAATGCTCCTTAATCGCGGGAGCCTGATTCTTTTTATCAGGAGGATGCTCAGCCTGGTTGTCCCTTTCAAAATCCTGGATACCAAGCAAAGGAAAAACACAAACACGTTAACATATGGAAACAAACGGTTAAATAAGCAATTCCCAAAAGCAACTATCAAATGGCAATTTAATCTCATAAGTTTGGCTTCGATGCAAATTGCAAGTTACGGAGGAATTTAAAATTCAGCCATATATAGAGAATCTCCAACTTCTTCTCTTTGAACTTGTTGGAGATTTTTGGACCATTTTTTGGTCCTCCCCATCCTATTCTCCAAATTAGTAAAGGAAAAAATGTTTCCTTTAATCTACACCATTCTCCAAGTTTTTGGAGAGCTTTAAATGTGGATTCTTAAAGTGGAAAGTTGTTAGAGTTGGAGCAAAAATTATTTTTGAGAATATGACTTTTGCTTCTCCATCTTAGAATTTTTTTCAAGTTGTTACTTGTTAGTTGGAGCAAAAATAATTTAGAAAATATGACTTTCGCTTTTCCATTTTGTAATTTTTTTTAAAGTAGTTGGAGATGCTTGCAGAGTAGTGTCTAGAATACTAAATATTACTCCCCCTGTTACTTAAATACTTGTCTATCTATCCATTTTCACACTTTTTAAGAAAAAAAAATCAAATAATTATACCCTTACTAATTACAAAAATCATAGTCTAAAAAGACAAGTATCACGAAACGGAGAGAGTAGCATGATGAGCAAGTCAGAGCAAACTACAAGTACCTAGAACACTATAGCCTCGCGTGATGAACAAGTCAGAGAACATTACAAGTACCTTGTTCTCAAACATAGCAGCAAACCTTGAATCCTCTAGCATATCAGTCTTGGATGCAAGTTTCCTATTAACTTTGGGTAACTTTCTCTTCGGCTGTAAGAGAAACAAGTAAACTGCTTTCAAGTTCAGATTAAATGAGTACACCATAACAAGTACACCATATTCAAATTCAAAATGTGACAATGTAATTTCATGTTAGAAGATACGTATGAAGGATAACATTCTAGCAAGGAGTAGAGGCAGGCTGACAAGGAGATCTTCCACAAGTAAATAGAATAGACTTGTCGGGAACAGCAATGAATTACTGAACACACCGCAATTTGGTTAGCAAAAGTCTTTGCTACGGTCTCCTTTTTTCGCTGTTCATTGTATGCATCGTATGACACTGGATATGCTATAGACTTGGCCTGCCAAGGCATACAAAATATATTAGTTGCCAATGTTTGAATAGTTGAGAAGGACATCAACCACCTAAATCAGTTCATATATAAGCAGGCGAGGAAAAGCTAAAAAAACACAATTATAAAGCACAAGGAATTCTCAACCAATACTGGTCCAGAATTTCTGAGTCAAATGTCAAGATTGCATTTAAAGCAAAATATCCTGACCATGAACTAATCAAGGGACGACATACAAACCGACTGAAATTTGTATCAACTGGACAAGAATAAGATACAACAACATTCCCAATTATCAGATAGATGATATAAAAAAAAGTCCATGAATTGCTGCTTGAGAAGAACCATTCAAAGGCAATTCTCAGGAATAATACAGCACTGCATTTTTTTTTCAAAGACAAATTTGAAAGATCTAGAATGAGCAGAACCTCCAAAAGGACCCAAACGAGAGCAAAAGAACAGCACCTTTTTGTATAAGTGGTGATTAATGAAGTAACCATGCATATAGGCCCTAAGAAGATTGGTTCCAATCAAATTTGTCAGATTCAAATGCTCAAGGTTTTCCTTAGTCAAGAACAAATTTTGAATAATTTTAACCAGTGTTCTAAAAAGCGCTAGGCGGATCCTAGGCGGTGAGGGGCCGCCTAGCGCCTAGGCGGCGCCCAGGCGGTCAAGGCGGACGCCTAGGCGTGCTTAGGCGACCATTTAGCTCTAGGCGGAGGGGGGTTGCCTAGCGCCTAGGCGGTGGTGCCCAGTCGGCGCCTAGGCGAGATTTTTAGAACAGTGATTTTAACAAGGTTGGAGACTAGTTTGGAGAGTAAGTATCCGGAGTAATGTAGATGTAGTTGAGAAAGATTGTCTTTATAGCCCGCTACACACAATGTAGTCCGTTTTTCAATGAAGATGATTTTCAGCCACAATCCCCTCAACTTTTATCTTTTCCACCAACTTTCCCAAGTTTCTCTTCTTCATTCGGGGATATGTAGGAACTTCTCAACTATCTCATCCCTTGATATCATTGCAGACTCTTCTTTCTCATTATCTTTTACTATAATTTTATTTAAATATTCCAGATTGCATGCGTTGCATATGGAGCACACATTTCTACAATAAATTTAAAAATTACATAAAAAGTTTAAAAAACCATTGTATATTTTGTTTATCGACTTTTGTATAGGAGTTATGAGAGATTACCTTCTTCTTCTTGGTTTCCTGGGAGAGATGGAATAGGGGATTCACCCACCTTCCATTTTAGATGTCCATATAACCCCGGAGTAATGTAGTTGAGGAAGATATTTTTCGGAGTAAGATAATCTCTGTATCAACCTTTATATAGGAGTTATGAGATTACTATTAGATAATTGGTTTAAAGGTAGTGGTGGTAACCCATGGATCTGGATCTGTCGTAGCTTGTTATCATCTTAAACGCATATTGGACAGATTTAAAGAATCTCAATCAAATGATGAGTGGGTGGAGTTGTTGAATGAATGCTTGGCAGCGGCATCTCTTATTGATCGAGCAACTGGAGGCTACTTTCAAAAGGCAGTGTTGGAAAAGGAAAAGAGGGGGCACTTGATAGGAAGGGGTCACATCTGATTTCTATGGATCTTTGGAGTTGAGGATTTGATCCGAAGCAAGCTCGCAATGATTTATAGAGGTAATTTCTCGCATCTACTTTAACAGTCACAAACAACTTAGATCACAATTCTAGATTTTTACTTGCACAAGCACAAAATCTCAACCAAAACAAAGCAAAATCAAACCGCCAGAAATGTTTTCTCAGTAGTCCATGACAAAAATAGTTTGGTTTCCTACCATCTTCTCCTCTAATTCTTCTCATCCTCATTTGATTCATCATCCTTCTCATCCTCATCCTCATCCTTTTGTTCATCCTCATATGGAGATAGAGGTGGAGGTTCATCGTATACTTCGTAGTAGCAGTACACTCCATTGGTGGTTATCTCCCCAAATCCATCTCTCACCCATTCTGTCCCAAAGCTATTGAGGTATTCATATACCTGCATGTTTTCATATCCAGGAACTGTTGAGGTTCCATTTCAAGTTAGGCACACTGTATGTACATTTAATTTTTGTTTTGCTTCTGGGTCTGTGTTTTTGGGAAGTCCATCTATAAATTTTGGCTGATAGAGCACCTCACCTTTGTATCTTTCCACTCCTGCTGAGTCAGTGTATTTCCTTCCCTTTTTGTCATTGCTCCGAGTCACGTAGAAGTCTGTCAAGATTGGAAATCCGTTGAGCTCAAACCTAAGATTCTCATGAAACTTCTCTCGTGTTTTTTTCATTCTTGGATCCCGTCTCTTTTCGACTTTCAATTTATACCTCTGTGTCTGCATAATCACAAACCAAGTCACACCCAATTATAAATTGTATCCAAACAAACAATGAAGCATATATGCACTTACATTTGGATCATTTTTGATGTTGAAATTATGCTCAACCACTATCCCCTTCTTTTGTATCTTTTCCAAGAGTGTTCCCAAGGTTCTCTTCTTCTTGGGGACATATTTTCCGGAGTAATGTAGTCTCCACCCATACTATAAAGGCCCATTTCCAGCTTTGGGGGCCCTTCTAGATCATACTACCCCAGTTCACCAGGGGGCCCTTCTGCCTAAACACCATAGGCCCAGCCAAGATGCGTGTCGGAAGATCATCTAACAACCGTCTCCGGTCGTCCCTCGCATTCAAGACATTTTTCCATGTCCAAGTATCGCGTGTTCTCGTCTCGATGCCCCACATAGCCTCTCCCCTTGGATGATTATGAGCTACCCATCTAGCAACAACCGAGTGATGTGCAACCTAGTACTCATCAAAAGGACGAACAAGTACTATAAAGTATAAACACAAGAACAAGAACAATTTAGTTTGGTTTGGCTTCCTATCTTCTAAGCATCTTCGTACTCATCAAAAGATGTCCAGACTCTTTCCTCAGACTCTTCTCAAGGCTCGTTCCACCATATTTTTGGTTCCGTAGGGTGCACACAATAGATTCCATTCTCAGTGATCTCTCCGAATTCATTTGTCCCCCAACTCGGACAATAGATGTTAAGGAATTCGTACACCCGGATGTTTTCCGCACCCCTCATAGGGACTGTTGTGGTGCCAAATCCAGTGAGCGTGACGCTGTGTGATGGCAAATAAGCATTTGTTCTGCTCAATCCATTTATAAATCTTGGCCTATATAGAACCTGGCCGGCTGTCCTGTCATAGCTACTGGTTGTGTAGAAATCTGCAATGAATGGATATCCATCGAGCTCGCGCTTCACCTCCGCCTGAAAGTCCCCCATTGATAACTTGTCACCACCATTTTCCCACTCAAGAGAGTTTTATTATGGCATCCATTAAAGTATGGTAGATTATTTCCAGTTCTTTAAACAAGTGCGCATCGTATTTTAGTACACTATATGGTACGACGTATGCATTATCATTAATCCACGGACACTCATGGTTGAACTCAAACCAACCTGAATTCGATTTTAAGGCAACCACAAAACCATCTGTTCGACGGAGTTTGACAATGATTGAGACCTCACAAATGGAAATCTACACGTCCAGATATGTTTCATCATGAAGTCCCGTCACCAGTATGTTATGTGAATTTCTTTTTCAGGTTACTTATTTTCTTACGTTGTTTGAAGATAGTTATTTTTATGCTTTACTAATGTCAATTCCCTTCTAATGCTCTTTAAAAATTTCCCATAGAAATTTTTTGTCAAGTCAAATTCGTGCATTGAAACCATGTTAAACCTCGCAACCAATTGAGATCGAGTCACATTTACATATGGTGCTACTACCAAGTCCGGAGAGCAGTCTCTTGGGCATGACGGGGTCGTCAGTACTTTAAGTGTGGAAGATTTTAACATTTTCGTACCACATCGGATATCATAAGAATATACGGAGTTATTTATAAGTGATTTAAGCCATACTCATATCACAAGAGCACATTCTTCTTACATTTCACAAACTTCGTTCTAACATGAATATACTTAGCTATTTTCCCAATCAATTCAGGGAATCTCATTCCCTCACAAACCACCATAACAATAAAAAAATATGTTCCACATTGATAACTTGTCACCACCTTTTTCCCACTTAAGAGAGTTTTATTATGACATCCATTAAATTATGATAGATTATTTCTAGTCCTTCAAACAAGTGCGCATTGTAGTTTAGTGAATTATATGGTACTAGGTACAAATCATTAATAATCCACGGACCCTCGTGGTTGAACTGAAACAACTTGAATTCGATTTTGTGGTAACCACATAACCATCAGTCCAACGGAGTTTAACAATGATTGAGACCTCACAAAAGGAAATCTTCACGTCCAGATATGATTCATCATAAAGTCCCATCATCGGTACCTTATGTGTATCTTTTTCGGGTTTACTTCTTTTCTTCCGCTGCTTCAAGATAGATATTTTATGTTTTACCAATGTCAATTCCTTTCGAAGGCTCTTTAACAATTTCCCATAGGATTTTTTTGTCAATTCAAATTCGTGCATTGAAACCATGTTCAATGGCAGGTTCAACTTTTGTCGCCTCATCTTCTATCTCTCATCATGTGATAATCAAACATGGTGTGTGCATTCTAGTCACGTTCGTGAAAAGGGCATGCACCTGCTCTCAAAGAGAGTTTTCCTTTTATCATAACTGTTAGTCACATAGAATTTTGTCAAGAGTTTTTTGCACACCGAACCAATTCATTAAGGGAATTGCCTTATATAAAAAATAAAAAAATAATAAAAAATTGAATAAATTATATATTGGAAAGGGAAAAAAGAAATTAACAGAAGACTTTTTTTTTGGCACCTATATTAAGGATAGTGTAATATATAGAGTATTTGGATAGAGTATAAATAGACTGAACAAATTTTGAATAATTTTAACAAGGTTGGAGACTAGTTTGGAGAGTAAGTATCCGGAGTAATGTAGATGTAGTTGAGAAAGATTGTCTTTATAGCACGCTACACACAATGTAGTCCGTTTTTCAATGAAGATGATTTTTAGCCACAATCCCCTCAACTTTTATCTTTTCCACCAAGTTTCCCAAGTTTCTCTTCTTCAATCGGGGATATGTAGGAACTTCTCAACTATCTCATCCCTTGATATCATTGCAGACTCTTCTTTCTCATTATCTTTTACTATAATTTTATTTAAATATTCCAGATTGTATGCGTTGCATATGGAGCACACATTTCTACAATAAATTTAAAAATTACATAAAAAGTTAAAAAAAACCATTGTATATTTTGTTTATCGACTTTTGTATATGAGATATGAGAGATTACCTTCTTCTTCTTGGTTTCCTGGGAGAGATGGAATAGGGGATTCACCCACCTTCCATTTTAGATGTCCATATAACCCCGGAGTAATGTAGTTGAGGAAGATATTTTTCGGAGTACGATAATCTCTGTATCAACCTTTATATAGAAGTTATGAGATTACTATTAGATAATTGGTTTAAAGGTAGTGGTGGTAACCCATAGATCTGGATCTGTCGTAGCTCGTTATCATCTTAAACGCATATTGGACAGATTTAAAGAATCTCAATCAAATGATGAGTGGGTGGAGTTGTTGAATGAATGCTTGGCAGCGGCATCTCTTATTGATCGAGCAACTGGAGGCTACTTTCAAAAGGCAGTGTTGGAAAAGGAAAAGAGGTGGCACTTGATAGGAAGGGGTCACATCTGATTTCTATGGATCTTTGGAGTTGAGGATTTGATCCAAAGCAAGCTCGCAATGATTTATAGAGGTAATTTCTCGCATCTACTTTAACAGTCACAAACAACTTAGATCACAATTCTAGATTTTTACTTGCACAAGCACAAAATCTCAACCAAAACAAAGCAAAATCAAACCGCCAGAAATGTTTTCTCAGTAGTCCATGACAAAAATAGTTTGGTTTCCTACCATCTTCTCCTCTAATTCTTCTCATCCTCATTTGATTCATCATCCTCCTCATCCTCATCCTCATCCTTTTGTTCATCCTTAGATGGAGATAGAGGTGGAGGTTCATCATATACTTCGTAGTAGCAGTACACTCCATTGGTGGTTATCTCCCCAAATCCATCTCTCACCCATTCTGTCCCAAAGCTATTGAGGTATTCATATACCTGCATGTTTTCATATCCAGGAACTGTTGAGGTTCCATTTCAAGTTAGGCACACTGTATGTACATTTAATTTTTGTTTTGCTTCTGGGTCTGTGTTTTTGGGAAGTCCATCTATAAATTTTGGCTGATAGAGCACCTCACCTTTGTATCTTTCCACTCCTGCTGAGTCAGTGTATTTCCTTCCCTTTTTGTCACTGCTCCGAGTCACGTAGAAGTCTGTCAAGATTGGAAATCCGTTGAGCTCAAACCTAAGATTCTCATGAAACTTCTCTCGTGTTTTTTTCATTCTTGGATCCCGTCTCTTTTCGACTTTCAATTTATACCTCTGTGTCTGCATAATCACAAACCAAGTCACACCCAATTATAAATTGTATCCAAACAAACAATGAAGCATATATGCACTTACATTTGGATCATTTTTGATGTTGAAATTATGCTCAACCACTATCCCCTTCTTTTGTATCTTTTCCAAGAGTGTTCCCAAGGTTCTCTTCTTCTTGGGGACATATTTTCCGGAGTAATGTAGTCTCCACCCATACTATAAAGGCCCATTTCCAGCTTTGGGGGCCCTTCTAGATCATACTACCCCAGTTCACCAGGGGGCCCTTCTGCCTAAACACCATAGGCCCAGCCAAGATGCGTGTCGGAAGATCATCTAACAACCGTCTCCGGTCGTCCCTCGCATTCAAGACATTTTTCCATGGCCAAGTATCGCGTGTTCTCGTCTCGATGCCCCACATAGCCTCTCCCCTTGGATGATTATGAGCTACCCATCTAGCAACAACCGAGTGATGTGCAACCTAGTACTCATCAAAAGGACGAACAAGTACTATAAAGTATAAACACAAGAACAAGAACAATTTAGTTTGGTTTGGCTTCCTATCTTCTAAGCATCTTCGTACTCATCAAAAGATGTCCAGACTCTTTCCCCAGACTCTTCTCAAGGCTCGTTCCACCATATTTTTGGTTGCGTAGGGTGCACACAATAGATTCCATTCTCAGTGATCTCTCCGAATCCATTTGTCCCCCAACTCGGACCATAGATGTTAAGGAATTCGTACACCCGGATGTTTTCCGCACCCCTCATAGGGACTGTTGTGGTGCCAAATCCAGTGAGCGTGACGCTGTGTGATGGCAAATAAGCATTTGTTCTGCTTAATCCATTTATAAATCTTGGCCTATATAGAACCTGGCCGGCTGTCCTGTCATAGCTACTTGTTGTGTAGAAATCTGCAATGAATGGATATCCATCGAGCTCGCGCTTCACCTCCGCATGAAAGTTATCTACAGTTTCTTGGTCAGTGTCTGGATGTATCTGCTCTACATAAATCAGTCTGTTCCTGTGTGTCTGTAGAAACAAACATTATTCATTGTTAGTGCCTGGATGTATCTACAGATTACCATGCTTAAGAGGATTATTTATGCTTTAAGAGTGAATGTTTTGACCATATGTCTAAGAGCTAAATCATCCCTTTTGATCCCAAAAGTCATTGTGTCTTGTTCAAAAGTTGGAGGCACTTACCTTTTGCATATGAGACATGACCCACAAAATTTTTAGGCGATTTTTCAAAATTCTTATCCAATGTATTTACCCTTTGAAGTGCATATGATCCAAGAATTCTAGTTGCTTATCTATCACATCAACTCATCAATTATGTTACCATTAACAATAGAAAGATCACAACTTTATTAGTAGCCCCTAAAATCCAGCAATTGTATGAACATTTTACTTGCCTACTTTTAGTGAGAATTGCGAACATGACAAAATGTTCAGCTGGGCATTTCATCGAACATCTTCCTTGGCTGTTTCTAATTGGGATTACGCACATTTGGACTCAAAGCATTGAATTAGTATTTCCCATGGCAAGCAAAATGACATCCAGAATCCAAAAGATCAGAATACGAACCAAATGAGCAAATCGAATTCGATATATCTACAAGTGAAATTCGAATTGAAAAGATTGTAGAAGATTAAGAATCGGTTCAAACAAATACCTCTAAGATGATTACCGAAATTATATCCACTTTTGGTGAATACATTATCATCTAATCTAATCTAATCTAACTATCTAATCTAACTATCTAACTATATATATAAAGTTGGGTTTTGCCCCATTAATTACACCTATTAAATGATTAAAAAAATAACCTAATATATATTAAATATTAGCAAAAAAATCAAAAGGCTGTTCTAACCTAATGGTTGGTGAATAGTTTATATGCATAAGGTCAAGGGTTCAACTCTTCTTACCTACATTATTTTTGTATTTTTAATCAGTTTATATAATTTCTTATATTCCATTTATAATGTTCTTTTTAATAATTTTTTTTCTTGAATGCATGCCTTTTAGCATGAGTGTCTGACATATATCAAGCCTCAACCTGTCAGATAAATTGAGTAAATGAAACAAGGCAGGTAAGTAGGTAACCAAATAAACACATAGCAAAAAGGTGAACAAATTAAGAGTTTTACTGCAAGCAACGGTACAGGGAGTCCTTATTCAAAAGCAACAACAAAAAACCATCCAAATAAAATAGGAGGGCATAGCACAACTTCACAAGCCAGGAGTGACCTGGATTTCGACACAGATTTGGGATACAGAGGTTCGGAAATACAACTAAAGCTGGCCAAGACAACAAGTCAACAAGCCATGAGTTATCATGGATCAACATCCGCCAAAGTGATGAATAGGCATTACAGAACTTCAATCTAATAGACTTCTACGACTTTGCCACTGTAGGATTAGTTAACCATTGTAAAGCAGTTTCCTCACTGGGTGAGCAGCTTTGAATCACATGCCACTATCTTCACCCGGCCAACATTTTCCTGTCACTCCTCGTTTTTTAACAAAGCATCTTGTAAGATGAAGGTCCAGACATTGTCACAGAATCTGTAGGTGTGCAAATGTCCCTGCATAATTTGACATGAATCCAGAACCGCACAGCTGATTAAATATTTTGGAAATGAATTTCGAATAATGTCATGCTACATGCAAAAAAATATATTGAAATGTAAGAGTTATTTTTCAAAGAAGGATAATGATCACATAAACAAACAAACATAAAAGCATGTGAACTGCCAAGGTCCAAGAACAGTGCCATCAACCTCTCTTGCTTGAATGATATCTAATTCAAATGTGAAGGTAGATCATCCAATGTAATCGCAAAGCTCCTCTCGGAATCAAAGTGAACGTGTCTAAATTGGTTAATGATCACCTCTCGGCCTCAAACAACAAATTTAGACCATTTGCGTGCTTAGAATTCTAGGTAATAATCGTGCAAACATCAACTCGATCTCAATCTCAATCGATGCAATTATCACCTAAAATATCTATGATGATCTAGAAATCCGCAAGGAAGTTCAATTTCTCTTTCGGTCAACTAAACTTTAGGCTTAATCCTATGGTTCCAATGAGTGCAATAACCTCTTGGCCTAAATTCACCATCTAAATTCCAATTAGGGGTCTTAGCCTCTCGATTTCAAAACCCAAAATCAATTCTAATCGACTCTAGTCAACTAGGGTTGGTGCGATAGGATTAAATCAATAAACAGAATAAAAAAATCATTCAAACAATGATAAGCACAAGTCTATCTTTGCATCGTCAGGATCACCCCGAACCTAGAACAATGAAATATAATCTAGCAACCCATAACAGGAACCATGCTTGAATTAATCAAATTCAATAAAACAACTATAGATAAAGTGGAAGAGTTGCCAAAATTCGATGGATTCGATCTCTTCTTCGATTACAGATCTCAAAACCTTCCCAAAATCGAGTCCACACAATCAGGTCCTCCCCCAATCAGACCTAAAGTCAACCTTATAATTATAAAGACTCAATAAAACAAATTTGAAAAAAAAACTAAACAAAATGAAAAAAAATCAAAATGTGATCGGATATAGGGATCACTCGGCCGAGTGGAAAAACCACTCGGTCGAGTGCCCAACTTAGTGAAAGTGTTGTAAAGCACTTGGGCAGAACACGGCTTGAGTGCTTTTGCACTCTGTCCAGTGGCCTTCAGCAGGGTCGTCTTGAAATGCACTTTATGAGGTCCTCGTTCGTCCGATTAACGCTATGAATATGCGTTAGAAAGCTCTTTTTGAGGACTACAACTCTCATGAAGAGGACTTGATTCGAAGTGTTAAAAGTAGAAAATAGGAATTTTCTATGTGTTGCTTCGCCTTATCCACTTTGTTCGATCCCGCTTCGAATCTCTTGGCATATTTCCTTGATCCCGTGCCTTCTAGCTTGTCTTTAATGACTCTTTAGCGCACCGAAGGACCTCGAACCCCCTCTTCCTCCTTTATCTCTTGAATTGGGTCCAAAATCACTCCAAAATACTTGAAATCTTAATAAACAAGCGGTAGACATCGATTCCTCCAAAAGGGATACAAAGGGCTAGAGTCGCAAATACACTCGCCAATTGCCAATTCTCTGCCACCACTAACCTAGTTCCAACCGATCCCCTTGAGAAGACAAGGGGTGGGCCTCAGGGACGAGGGCGTCGTAACACTTGTCAGACTAACCCATTGGCGTGAGAGAGAACGCAACTGGCGGAATTTCGATGCTAGAAATAGGTCCAATCACCACGTCCACTTAGTCGAGGTCGCAGTCATGGTCGGCTACGAACCTACAGATGGGTCGCACGACAATAAGGCGGCTTTCAACGTGGTTGACGCAGATGCCCCTCCTATCATACTCGCTATATAACCGCATTTTCCTTGGGCAGAGGATGACAACAACCCTTTTATGGTGATCTTCATCACAAGAGTCTAGAACGTCGGTGCGGACGGTTATTGTGGATATTGAGCATTCGGTGAGCTCCTCGGTATGCCGGAGGACTAATAGAGAGATGTTTGCCTTGCCCTCGCCAGAGAGATGACAAATGGCGGACATAATATGGTCATTGATCTCCACAAATATAATCTCAACTCAACAACTAGTATAGTGGCAGAGTAAGAAGTTGATCCCACATAGAGCACGCACGACTTGTGTGTATTTGTTGTCAACAATGAGAGAAAAGAAAGAAATAAAGAAAGCATTAGAAATGATGAAAGCAATAGTAAAGTAACAAAGCAATGGTGATGGTTTGAAAGCAATATAAATACAGATAGTTAAACTTATGACTTCATAATAATGGTCGATTGCTTCTTCCTAGTTAGTTAGTTTCTACAAAACTTAGGAAGTAGGATAAATACCTGTATTTGGTTGCTTTTTATTTAGCACGAAAAAATGCAAGAAATTGACTTCCCGTAAATTCCAATTTTTACAAAATAGAAGAATTTCATTTACCTAGGGGGACAAGGTAAGTTGCAATTCCACCATTTTTTATGAAAAAATCTAACTTCCTCCATTTAAATTCCCTAAATCTTATAACTTAACAAAACAACTTTTTAAAATTTATTCAAATTATAATTCATGGGAACTGAATTCACAAGAAGTAACTTGTTAGAAATCATACTTCATATGTTCAACCAAACAACCCTTAATTATTTTGGTTTTGATTTATGTAAGCATGACCATCCATCGTATTCTTTACTCTAGTATAAGGCGAGTAGCACTAAATAGTCTAAATCCCAAAACACTTAGTATCTAACGTGGATTATTAATATTTGCTTTAATATTATACTCCGGTATGATATTGGACCTAGAATTAAATAAGAAAAAGACATTATTAATATTTGCTTTGAAGGAGATAAAAATAAGGGGTTGTTAGTTACACCCGAAAATTTTACTATTTACACCCAAAATCCAAGTTTTTGTTTTTTTTTTAAATAAACTCTACGCCTCTTGAGTCATAGGTGTGTGACTCAAGAGGCGCAACTATTTTTTTCTATATACATACCCTGCCCCTCTTGAGTCGCACGTCTATAACTCAGGAGGCGTAGGGTTTATTTAAAAAAAAAAAAACTTGAATTTTTGGTGTAAATAGTAAATTTTGTGGGTGTGAAAAACAACACCCTAAAAATAAATAAAAAATTGGGAGAGTCGATATCCAACGCGGATTGAACGCAGAGAAACCCGAGGTCGGGTCAGGGGATTCGGGCCGAATCTTCCAGACGAAGCTTTCAACATTTGAGAACCTTCTCGATCCAAACGGCGATCTCATAATAAGTACTCCGTATAAACCAATTGAAAGGGGAAGAGGAATTAATCGAAGAGCTGGTAGCCAGTAGATCGAAGAAGCATGTGTTTGGTGATGGTTTGCGATGAGGAGGAGCAGGTGATCGGGCGGCAGGCGGCGCCCGGAGCGTGCCCGTTCTGCGGGGGAGCGGTGCAGGCGGTGGACGTCCAGAGCGCGTGGAGGTTCTGCTTCTTCCCCTTTTGCCTCCGCACCAGTCGTAAGTTTTACTGCTGTATCTGCGCTCGCCGCCTCCTTATTCAGTAAACTTAATTCCCCGGCCCCATGTAATCGATCATGTCTTTCATCCACCTTCAAACCCTTTGTTTCCCCCTTTTTTGTTTTTCCAATTTTTGTATCTAATTTAATACTGCTAACTTGCTAGAAATTGATCAAGTATTGTGCATACCCTAACTAGTCCAATACTCTTTGCGATTTGTAAATTATTTTATAATTTTTATTATACATGCCTTCTCAGTGTCAAATGTTCAAATGTATTGCTTATCATGTGTAATAACGATATCAATGCATCCTACTCTTTTTTGTTTCTATACAAGAAAATATTTGAGGGATAAGGTGTAATAACTAGTGGCGTGGCGGATCCTGAAGGGATTCATTGAGGGGGCAGAAAATTGAATTTTATTTTTTTTTTCGAAAAAATCATCAATATTTGAAGTTTTTGGGTTAATTATAGTGTTAAGTAAGTTTAACAAATAATAAGTATATTAATTTTGTAAATAATGTGAAAAATAATTTATATTGCTTCAGTTTTGAAATGTTTATAACTTTTAATTTGGGGCGTCTGCCACCTCTGGCCCTAAAGAGAATCTGCCCCTGATAATAACTATTTAATTCTTGAAAAACCGACGAATCGACAGACGGATTAATCGTTGTGGTATAGTATAAGGAAAAAAACATAACATAAATTAAAGGTGTAGTAACACACTAAACGCATGCACCATACTAGTGAAACCAATGTGAAATGAAGACCGTCAGGTAAAAAATGTAGATGAAGAACGAAGTCATGCACCATTCGCATCGCTGGCTAGCTGTACATCAGAATGTTATCTCCTGTGAGTAGTGAAGACACTACAATCCCGACTAGTCTTCGCTGAGGATGTCACGTCTTCAACCAATACAAAATACACCTAAGGACCACCAATAAGCACTAGTACAAAACAACTCGAACAAGATACGTCAAAAGAATCAAGACCTTGCAAGACAGGAGATCAAATGAGCTATATATATACTTGCCTTTTTTTTTTAATTCGGTTGGATGTATATAGTTCGTTTAGTTAGTTTTTAGTTTTGGAACCATCAAACTATCCTGAAACCATGTCAAAATGCCGCCAAAATGGTTTCTTGAAACCCAAGTACCCAAAAGTGCAAAAAATAGGGGTGAAACTCTGGAAAAATTTGACCTGAATTAGTTCCTTATAAATTACTAATTTAATCCAACAAATGGAAACCTAGACCTTATCAAGCTCAACAAAAGGGCCCTAATTAAACATAAACTAGAGATCATTAAAAAAAATTAACAACGGTAGTAATTTGAAGAGGCTAATTAAAGTCACTATTTTCAAGGCTGGATATCATTAAAACCTTATTTGAGTTTGAGTCCGATGTGAAAGCTCTCCCAGATTCAACTTCTCAAGGAATCGAGCCTTTAGTTTCAACAAAGGATAACTCGGATTTGCTTCGTCCCTCTACCGTCAATAAGGTAAGACTAATCCTCTTTTCTATACATCTCACTAAATCACTTGGGTCGAATGGTATGTTATCAGCACTTTTCTATCAGAAGTAATGGCATATTATTGGGCTCGAAGTTAGTAGTTTTGTTCCGTTAATTCTAAATGGTGCTTCTATGCATGCTGAGCTCAATTACACATTTATCTCTCTTATTCAGAAAGTGACTAACCCGTGCAAAATGAGGGATCTTAGGCCCCTCAGTGTATGCAATGTGCTATATAAGATAATTGTAAAGGTAGTGAACAGGTTGAAGCGTTGTTTGAGCAAGCTGGCATCCCAAAGCCAAAATGTGTTTGTTCCAAAACGGCTCATTGTGAACAATGTTCTGGCGGCGTTTGAGTTCTTCCACTTTATGAAAACACAAAGCAAAGAAAGAACAGGGTATATCTATCTATCAAGCTGGATATAGAAAAGGCCTATGACCGGGTTGAGTGATAGTTCCTAGATCACTGCATGTTGCGTTTTGGGTTTGATGAGAGATGACGGAAGCTCATTATGAGTTGTGTGTCGTTTGTGTATTTCACGGTGTTTTTTGCAGGACACCTAACGCAGAGGTTTGACCTAGAGAGAGGTTTGCGCCAGGGTGATCCCCTAACACCTTACCTGTTTTTGTTGTGGTGCAGGGGGTTTATCAAGTTTGATCAGGGCCAGTGAATCAGCGGGCAGGTTGAAAGGCATATCCATTGCTAGGAATGCACCTTCCATTTCCCGTCTATTTTTTGTAGATGATAGTGTGATTTTTACGAGAGCGACTTGTGAACAGAGCAAGGAAATTAATTATTAATATTCTCCAGGCTTATGGAGCGGTTTCAAGACAACAGGTGAATCTCGCGAAGTCAGAACTATCTTCCAGCAAGAATGTATGGGAGAGCAAAAGGACGGAAATCCAGCACATCCCAGGGGTGTTTCGGATCTTGAGATATAAAGAAGATAAAAAAAATCTCTAGTAGGATTTTTTTTAACATATGCCATTGAAAGTTTGAAACACATGTTAATCAAATTGAAAAATATTTTAAAGTTTAAATCATTTATGAAATTTTTTAAAATTATTTTTCTAAGATAATAGATTAAAACCCAATAATTTTTTTATTATTTTAAACATGTATCTTATTTCATATTATAGTATTAACATACATTGATCATAATGACAAAGTGAGGCAAGTCAATAACTGAGCCTAGTGTACATTCATCATGATTCATGAACTTATATGTTGTTCAATTTATTTATTTACTTTCGATATAAACCTCGTTACTTTCCACAAATATCATGTAGAAATATATTTAAATATATCGTTGTGTAAGAGTTTTAGTGAAACAGAAAATAAGATACAATTGTGAAATAAATTAATATTATGTTATATTTAATATGAATATTGTGTTATATGGATATGAATATGTATTATGATATGTGAATATGAATATGTGTTCATTTTATGTTAGGTAAATATATGTTACATGAAAATATTATTATTTATATTCACATATAATATTAATATAAATGTAATGTAATAGTCATTTGTTTAACTATTATATCATATTTTCTGTTTCATTAGAACCCTAACTTGTTATATCGAGAAGATGCCATGAACACATGTATGTACTCTTGCACTTGGTAGACAAGTTTCCATGAAAGTTGCACATTGCCAAACTTGGATGGTTTCTAGAAGAGAATCTATTAATGTGAAAATGAATATAATGTGTCATAGTTATTACTACCGCATATATCTTCATACGTTTCATTTGAAGGCTATAAAACAAGTTTATATTCAAGAATGCTCAAACAAGCCCTACTCATCCAGGCCAGATCATCGATCACTTTATCGTGTATTTCCTATCTTCATACCTTTGCTGGTTTTATTGTTATGTTGTTACTGGTATTCTGTCTAGCGATTTCATTGTTAGTTGTTACTCAAACTATTTAGCTTACGAGTTCTTACCATTTTGTCGTGCATGTCCTATCTGATTAACTGTTTCATCATTTTCACGTTTCATGTTGTTTACGTCTGTATTAACTATGAATTGTTAATTTCTTTATCAATTACAGATATTTGTGCACGCGTGACAAAATGGATAATGCCGATGGGCTACTTTCTAAAAGCACGATTTCATTCAACAGAGCTCAAGAGCAAACTATGACCATGGTACCCCTAAATGATCTATATCTAGCGCGATTCAGGCTATTGGAAGAGAAAGCTAGATCATCAACTAGTGGAATCGGACAAGCTATGAATGAACCCGTTGGTCAAGCTCCATTGTTTGACCCGCAAACTGACCCAAAGAAGCTCAAACGGTTAGTTTAACTTTAATTAACAACTCGATCTTCTTATGTTAAAGGTATATATTTTCCCTTATGTACCGTGTCTTTTCGTATGCAGGATAATTGCAAATCGCGAGTTAGCAAAAAAAAGCAGGAATAAACAGAACCATCATGTATTTGACATCGAAAAGAAGGTCAATGAATTGGAGGTAAATTTCGAGCTAAACAAAATATATTAAATCTCATGTTATCCAAGGGAAATTATTTAAATTAGATGTATATGATATCATATATTTCAACATATAAGGTAATGACTTTATGTAGGTGGATAATTGGGTTAAACGACATCAAATTATGAGCTATCAACAACAAAATACTTGTCTGAAAGAGGAACACCAAATCCTCATCGAGAAATCTGTTGCACTAAAAATTGAAAAGGTTGCTAAAAAAAGTAAGTGCAAATGTATCTTCTTCTTCGTTTTTTATAAATAATTTTCATCGATTTTTCCTTCTTTTTTGAAATCAATTAATTAAATTAATAAGAAAAATAAAAATTTGACCGATGTGAAATGTAGTTGAAGGGGAAGAGCTCCGTAAAGAAAGAGGGCGGCTAGAGCAGCTGCGGATAATGCAACAACTCAACGGTGAAACATCATCCGACTACTTACAAGTTGATGACCCAACATTTCCAAATACTTATGGACCTCAATTTTAATCAAATTGATACTTAGGTGTGTTTCGATTCCAATTATAATCATTTAAATAGTAATTTATTTAACATATTTTACAATTTGTTTAATATAACGTAAATTTTAAATAAAATATCTTATAAATTGTGTCAGTTAAACACTCGTTATCATTTAAAGTTTATAATTACATTATAAATTTAATATGACTTATTATATTGACACAATTTATAATAGAGTTTATTTAAAATTTATGTTATTTCAAACAGGTTATAAAATATATTAATCAAATACTATCTTAAATCTTAATGATTATGATTATAACTGCATTATAATGCATTGGAATCTAAATACACGGTTGAAGTAGTTTGGAATTTGCATTATCTTTTATGTTATCGTCGTTTTGTTTCTAGTTTCGTTACAATCTTTTGGTCTTATTCCACATTTAGCTATTAATATGTCGTATTTGGAATTTTACATTTAGCATATCATATTATGTGAGTTTTTACCAAGATATTGTTATTGTTCCTTTTTTTGTCTCTCTCTCTCAAAAGCTGATTGGCAAATTCATGGCTAGCAGTTATTTTTGCATGCAAAGAAATGAAGAATCACCTTTACTTTCTTGTACAACTTTTCCTTTTCACTCAAAGGAGAGATAGCGTACATGCAAAGATAAATTAACATTGTACTATAATCATATATATATATCGATGCTTTACTAGCAAAGTAAAGAAGAGTTTTTTTTAAAAAAAAAAAAAAGAAGAGTTTTTTTTTTTTGTTAAACTTGTTAAATTATAATTTTACACCTTTTGTTTAATTATATGATAATGAAAATTTAACAATTAAAAAAAAGTAAATTATTAAGAGTTAAATTAAAATGATACAATTGACATCATTTTTTCTCCCAAATTGTATAGAAGTTAGTGGAGAATTAAAAAGTGATTTGGAAGGGGAAAACAGAAAACTCAATTGGAGTGAGAGAAATTTTGTAGAAGTTGACACATTTTATCGGTTATTTAAAAAGAGAAAATAATGTCAATAGTTATCTCTCAATTTCATACTTATTTATATTTTTTTAATTGTTAAAATTCTATTAGAATATTATATAGAGGACTAGTATTTGTAATTTATCAACTTTAACCTATATTTGAAAGGAATATATTCAGGGGTGGTTGATTGATGAAGAAAGTAATTTTAAGGATAATTTTCTTGAAATATCAATTTAAGGGTAATTTATGATAAATGAGTGTATTTCTGCAATTTGGCCAAAATAATAAGCAAATATCCACTTTTTCTTTAAGCCTAAGGTTTATATCCTTTGGCCCAATTATCCAAACATTGGGCCCAAGGAGTTAGGTAAATTTATAAAAATTAAAAATTTAAAAAACAACAAAAAAAACATAAATATAGAAAATAAAACTGCCTTTATGGCAACGTTATAATAACATCCCAAGACAGTAGAAAAAAATAAAATGGGAAAAAATCAATAGAGGTATTTGTGAAACTTAACTTTGATGGTGCAAAACTACCCTCTAACCAAGCGACTTATGGTTTTTGTTATTCGCAATTCCCATGGTCGAGATTTGATGATTGGATTGAATGGTTGCTGGAAGACTTTAGTGCTATAGGCGGAGATTTGTGGACTGCTCCATGGTCTTTCTGAAGCATTAAAGGGAGGGTTCCATGTATTGAGGTGGAGGGGACTGCCTTACAACAATTAATATATGTCCTAAAAGGGCAGGGTGTTGGAGCGTTGAAGTGTCTGTGGGACATTGAGATGATTATCTCTGATGTCCTCGCCATTTGGAAAGCCTTTGAGGCCATCTCTTTCTCCCATTTCGGAAGGGAAGCTAACCAGGTTGTTGATCAGATTGCTCACCTTGGTGGTGCAATACAAAAGAGGTATTTGTGAAACTTAACTTTGATGGTGCAAAACTACCATCTAACCACGACTTATGGTTTTGTTATTCACGATTCCCACGGTCGAGCTTTGACTATTGGATCGAATGGTTGTTGGAAGACTTTAGTGCTACATGCGCGGATTTGTGGAGTACTCCATGGTCTTTTTGAAGCATTAAAGGGAGGGTTCATACGTATTGAGGTGGAGGGGACTGCCTTAAAACAATTAATGTCCTAAAAGGGTGCTGGAGCCTAGAAATGTCCGTGAGACATTGAGATGATTATCTCTGATGTCCTCCCCTTCTAACAAGCCTTTGAGGCCATCTCTTTCTCCCATTTCAAAAGGGAAGCTAACCAGGTTGTTGATCGGATTGCTCACCTTGGTCTAGCTTCGAACTTCACAGTTTAGAGATACAATGTTGCAATTGAAGACCTCATTCGAAATGACGTACTTGAGTGGTGGTACAATTGCGGTTGACCCACCCCCAAAACATTCCCTTTTTTAAAAAAAATACCTCCTTTATGGGTTACTCCTAGTGTCTTTTCAACTAGTTCTTTTTTTTATTAGGAAACAATTTGAGGGTCGAACAAACCCGACACCTCGAGAGGCCGACTAGGTTGACAGACAGCAACCTTTCAAAACATACAACATAGGACACAAGAAAAAAGATGCAGTACAAATGGTGGAAAGCACACTAATGCAATCGAACAAACGAACATAAACTAAACATGTTGTAGACTACATAGACTAAGAGCTGATGCCAAGCACCACCAAGCAGTGACACCATTGGCAAGCAGTACATCAGAAGTCCCTGTGGGCAGTGAAGACGATCATCCAAGGAAATTTATATATCGTGGAGTCGCCTCGATACACACCGTTTTGACCCAAGCCACACCCGAAACCGAACGCCAAAGCCTCAACTCAGAAGAGGAATGCCCAGAACAACCAAACTCGCAGATGAGAACCACCCTTGTAAGACGCACCAACTCACCAAGAGGCCCTTTCGAGATTGTATTGAAGCCCTTTTAGGATTTAATCAAACCCTTTCGGGATTTAGTTTCAACCTTATCAAGCGGGTTTAGAAATATAAATATATATATACATAAAAAATATTTATATCTTTTTATTTTATTTATTTATGTTTTTTACTTTGCAGTTTGGCGTGCAAAGGGCAAATTAACCCTTGCACGCCATGAATTATGGCAAATCCAACACGCAATCAAGGAAAGCATTGTCGGAGGAGCCAATCAGGCACGACTATGACCACCGGCGGGGAGGGCTTTAGCAGTATAGGGTGGGGCTTATAGGAAGGAGGGAGACGGCGAAGGAAAGGGCAACGAAGAGAGGAGGCCAACTAGGGGCCAGAAATGACCATTGGCGCAGCCCGCAGAGCCAACCATCATCAGGGCGGTGCCGTCGAGTACGGTCGAAGGAAGACCAAGGGAGAACAAGACCGAACCCACTGCTGAATCTGGATGAGAATAGGAAGGAGGGTAGAACTAGAAGCCTAGAAGAATTGAGGGGTTTTTAAGCCAATCTCCGACGGAGATCTGATAGGACAACCAGGGGAAGTCGGGGGAGAAGAAGGGATTAGAGCCCAAACCACCCGAATTGACAAGAAACTGAGGCAGTCACCGAAGAGGGCGGAGGAGGGGAGGTTGGAAGAGAAGGAGAGTAACAAAGGTAGCTCCAAGGATGAGACCGGGGTCGGCAAAACACATAAAATAATTTAACTAGCTATAAATCCATTTCAAATTGATTGGAACACACTCCGTTTCACCCTCTATTGATTCGTTTTTGCTTGATTATTCAAGGGTTGGGTTTAGTTTTTATTTTTTGCGAACTTTTGGTTCCTGGTTCTTTGTTCGTTGTTGGTGTGTTGAATGGGTCTCAGCTGGTTGAGGTCATGGTTGTGTCGTCACGACAATTCCATTGTCCAGGAGGTGCTTCTCTAGAGTTTTGTTTTCACACCACTAGGGGATCGTACCCTATTGTACCTGCTCTCTTGCGGTGCTACTCTAATAGTGCTCGACTCTCCTTCCACTAGCGTCTTTGGCTGAAGTGTTGGCATTTGGCTGCCCATGGTTTCATATTGAAGATGACTTCTTGTTGATCCCGCCTTAGTCACTGTATGAAACATCGATTTTGTTGGTTTTTCGGGATTATCGTTGTTTGTGACGGTGTTTCCGTCTTTCGATTTTACCAGTCTCTCAAGAATCAGGCATGTCTGATCTCGAATTATTATTTTTATCCAAAAAAAAGTAAAGAAGATATTGTGTCCATTTATTATCCCATGTTTATTTGAAGAATAAAGAAGAATTTTTTTCATCATAAATGTGTATTTTATTATATGAATATCATTTAATCTTTATAACCTATATTAATAAATTATTTTTAAAATTCTTGATTGAGATTAATTGATTCGGTTCAAAATTAAACCAAATACAGGGTCGTCCCGATGTTTACAGTGGTCCGGTGTGATAATTAGAATTAGGCCCTATATTTATTTTGCTCTATGTTTTGTACGGTCATAATTAATTATATTTATGTATTATAATATGTGCATGAATGATATCATTAAAAAAATGAACAATTTATCTTACATTTACATGAAAATCGTGTGTTAAATGTTAAAATTATTCATAAACTAGGAAATTGAAAAATGACACATAATTTTTTTTTTTTAAAAAAAAGACACTCATACATCCTCCTATACTTAAAAATACTAAATTTATATTTTATTTATAAAAGAACATATCTTTTTACAATAAATTAAACTAGCCATATAAATGAGGAGACAATCCACATTATTATAAATATTTTTAATATTATTATAAAAATAAAGAAGACATAATTCCAAATTATTATAAATATTTTTAGTATTATTGTAAAACTAAAGAATACATATTTACATAATAAATATAATTGAAAGTGGTAGAGAGACTAAATGTTAAGATTGGTCCATTGAGAATAAAAACTGAAGGAAAAGACAAAGGCTTAGAAAAATTAGATGAAAGGTAAAAATGTTGGTTATGGGATTCGAACCAGGCCTAATACAGCAACATGGTGACAATTCAACCACTAGGCTACTTGCTATTTCTCATATTTTGAAAAGGTTTACATCTATATAATGTAAGAACATATATTGAGCCCCATAAAAATTGGGTCATGTGCGGTTGGACCTCTTAAACCTCCTTTAAACCGGGCCTGACCAAATATAATCATTCATAAAACAAATTGTTATAAAATTTATTGATTAAAATTAAAAAATATTAATAATCATTTAGTATACACAAATAAATGAAATAATGTCAAAAATATCACTTAAGAAGGCATGAAACTAGAAAATAAAATTTGAGTGGGCAAAATAGAATCATTTTTTCATATATTCATAATTTTCATAACAAAAAATCTTATACTAATAAACAAATGCATATTTTTTTTATTAATTTTTTCTTATTTTTTAAATCTTTTAAAATGGGATGGGCTGGAGTGGAACTCAACTTGCCCCTAGTTACAAGTATGACAACTTATAAGTTTAAAAAAAGTATCACTTACCTAAATATATTAGTGGTAACATTCAATTATATTTTTAAAAATATGAAAAATATATTACTTTTAAGTTTTAAAAATGAAAAATATGACAACTTTTATTCAATAATAAAAAGATAAAATAATGTGAAAAATATCTTGCATTTATATTTTTAGATAACCGTTCTCTATTTACCAAAATGAGTCAGCTATTATTTATTACTGTTTGATTTGGATGGGTCAAATTAGTAAGTTGCATCTATCATGGATGCATATAAGGTGACGCGCGCCTTAAAGAGTGTTCGCCTTTTTCATTGCACTTATTGATCGATTTTTGAATTTCCGGTGAGCAATTTAAAGACATTTGCAACATTTGGGACTAAGGTGTATACATGTTCATGGAAGTTATATATAGTGCAAGCCTAGAACCATGAAAAGAGCTGTGAAACCAATGGAAAAGAGGAAGAAGATTTCCCATTCGTTATTTTTTTTTCGGTGGATAGGTAGGCCTTATAACTCAGTTTCGGATAATACGATGGTTAATTAAAAACTGATTGTTGAAAAAATTGGTATAAAAGTATCCTATTCACATCGATTATAAAATATTGAAAATAGTACGTAGGTTACAAAGAAGGGTGAAACTATACAACAATAACTTCAATTTTTGTATTATATGATGGATCACAATTCACAACATTATAATCGTAAAGATAAATCGATGTAATTACTGTATGTGACATCACTTGCTTTAATGTCTAGTATATACTCCCTCCGTTCGTCAAAATATTGAAAATAGTAGGTTACTGTATATTATTTTACCCTTACACTACTTTTTTTAATTTATCGAAAACCACAACTAACAATCCATTAATTATTACAAGTGCATTTTTGTAAATTAAATGTCAAAATACATATAATGATATATTTTTTCTGAACAAAATTAATTCTCTAAAATGATATATTTTGTCGAACGGAGGGAGTATGACAATACGTAAATTAAATTGAAAAAACAATTATCTGTTTCACTTTACTTTTGATACACATTTTAATCAGGAAAAAACACTACTATAAAATATTATTTTTTAATTATTTTTTTTATAAATGATTAAATTCATACCTATTACAAATTATTTTTAAAAATTGATTAAAAAATAATATTTTATAGAATTTTTTTTACCTCTTTAAAAAACATGTATAAAAGTCCAAACGACATTTAATTTGAAACAGAAGGATATAGATTTACGTTATTACAAACTTCGAATTGTGGACTGCCAATGAAATCAACGGTTCAGAGTTTTGACTGTGCTTTCATGGGGAGAAAACTGCATGATGGCTCATCTTAATGGGCTAAACGGATCCTTGGTATTGTAAAACTACAGTCAAAAGTTAAAACTATATGAATTAAGGTGGAGATATAAATATGTTGTTATATGTGGAAGATGCCATGGCCGCAGCATGACACTCGGTAGACAACTTTTCCATGAAAGTTGCACATTACCAAATTTAGATGGTATCTTACTAGAGAGTGTAATGATGTGAAAATGAATATAATGTGTGATATACAGTTATTACTACCATATATATCTTCATACGTTTCATTTTTTTGAAGGCTATAAAAACAAGTTTTTATTCAACAAAACTCAAACAAGCACTACTACTCCTTCAAGATCATCACTTTTACCCTCTTAACGGTTTTGTCGTTCTGTCGTTACTGGTATCCTATCTAGTGATTTCTTTATGAGCCGTTACTCGTATGATTTAGCTTATGATTTGTTACCATATTGTTATGTATTTTCTGTCTAACGGTTTCATCATTTTGTCGTTTCATGTATTTTCTATCTGGATTGACTATTTACGTGTCTATTTCTTTATCAATTACAGATATTGTGCACGCGTGACAAAATGGATAATGCAACAAATCATGGGCTGATTTCTAAAAGCACAATTTCATTCAGTGCACCTCAAGAGCAAACTATGACCATGGTACCCCTAAATGATCTATACTTGGAGAAATTTAGGCAGTTGGAAGATAAAGCTGGATCATCAACTGATGGAATCGAACAAGTTATGAACGAACCCATTGCCCAAGCTCCATTGTTTGACCCAAAAACTGATCCGAAGAAGCTCAAACGGTTAGTTTTCAACTGTAAAGACTCGGTCTTCTTATTTTAAGGACTATATTTTTCTTTATGTTCCTTTCCTATGTAGGATAATTGCGAATCGCGAATCAGCAAAAAAATGCAGGAATAAACAGGCTCGGTATGTATTTGATATGGAAAAGAAGGCCAATGAATTGGAGGTACATTTTGAGCTAAACAAAATATATTAAACCTCGTGTTATATACTCCATCTGTTAATTAAAACTTGTCGTTTACTATTCATGCACGCTTTTTTAGAATGATAAAAACTATATGAAATATTATTTTTTTAAAAAACTTGTTTTTATAAATTCATATTTAATAGTAACAAGTATGAAATTGTTATAAATATATATTAAAAAAGTTAATATTTTATATAGTTTTTAACACCTCAAAAAGCGTGCGTGAATAGTAAAATGTCAAGTTTTAATTAACGGAGGGAGTATATATAAAGTGAAATTATTTAAATTAGATATTATAATATAATGGTTTTATGCAGGTGGATAACTGGGCTAAACGACAACAAATTATGAACTATGAAGAACAAATTTCAATGCTCAAAAAGGAACATGAGATCCTTGTTGAGAGATCGGTTCAAATGAATATTGAAAATGCTGCTAAAGAAAGTGAGTACATATATATATATCAAGATTTATCGATTTTTCCTCTATCAATTGTTCATTTTTATTGATCATATCAAAAGGTTTATGAAAATTTGACCAATGTGAAATGTAGTTGAAAGGGAAGAGCTTCATAAAGAAAGAGAGAGGCTAGAGGAGCTGGTGATGATGCAACAACTCAATGGTGAAACACCAACCACTTACTTGGAGGATGATGACCCAACCTCTTCAAATACTTATGGACCTCAATTTTAAGCAAATTGATACTTAGAGGGTCGAATCCTTTTGTAATTTGCGCTATCTCTTATGTAATCGTCTTTTCGTTTCTAGTTTCGTTAAAATCTTATGGTCTTATTCGACGATTAGCTATTAATTATGTTGCATTTGGAATGTTACATTTTGCATATCATGTTATATATGTGAGCTTATGCAAACTTATTACAACATTGCTTTTTTTTTTGTTTCTTTGTTGTTGTTTTATTCGCAAAAGTTGATTTGACAAAATTATAGAAATATTCCAATGGAGGCCAATGATTTTATATATATATATATATATATATATATATATATATATATATATATATATATATATATATATATATATATATATATATATATATATATATATGGATTTGCTAAACTTATTAGGAATGAGAACTATATCGAATATATCCTTTCAGATGAGATCAATAAGATCCGGATAGTTTTGGATGTGACCATAATCGAAACGAGGACTACGGTTTGTGACTTTATCTAACACCATGTTGTCATTACGCTGAACATGAGTACGTGAAAAACAAAGAATATTTTTCAGAGAGATCAGAGCGTCAAAAGACGATCATCTTAATTTTCCACGGATATGTCCAATTTCTTTTCATATAATTTATCACTTTTATCCACCATTAATGTATTGTATCTTAAGTATATATATTGTAGATTGCGGCAATTATTCCTTTTAATGTAACATTTTTTTCAAGCCAAACAATTTTCGCTTCACCTCGGAAACAATGATAAATACAAGTTTGACAATCTACATTTCTTAACATTGATTTTGAAATTTTGGTATAGAACAACGTTGAGATTTTGAGTTTAATAAAATAACATCATATTTCCATTTATTTAATTTCTCGAATTAAATTAAATAAAAGTTGAGTAAATTATTATTTAAATGTGCTATAATTCACAAGATGATTATTTTACATTTTTATAATATTAAAGGTGGAATTAATTTATTTAATCAGTTTTTAAAAAAATCTTGATTATACAAATTTCTTTATGGGTACCTTAATGAACATCTAGTTAAACTACCCATTAAAATTAAACTTGTCGGACATCTCACACACTATGATTTATATAGTTATGCCAAAAAATAATTCATCTCGATTATTTCACAAGAATAAAAGAAAAGTTCTGTTGAATTTTGAATATTCTCTTTCATCAATAAGATATGGAGACGTACTGTTGAACATTTTAGTCCAATCTAGACAATGGGGGGTCTTAGGACTGTCTTGGCCTTGGCCATTTGGTGTGATCCAGGGGCAGATCCTCCGTAGGGTCAGAGGTGGTAGTCGCCCCCCAATGAAAAATAAAATTTAATATACATATTCCTCTCGTCGATAGCCTCGATTTATATTATAAGCTCAAATCCGATATCTGAGTAAAAAGTTATAAACGTTTTAAAACTGAAGCGTTATAAATTATTTTCACATCATTTACCAAATCAATATACTTCTATCATACTTATCATTTGTTAAACTTTGTAACTTAATATTATAATTAAAATCGAAAACTTCAAATATTGATGGTTTTTTCGGAAAAAAAAAATATAGTTCAATTCCCCCCTCCCCCAACTAACCGCTCAAAGATCCGCCACTGGTGTGATCCAAAATCAACTAACACCTACTAACATGCTCGTACCACTATAACATAGGTTTAGGGCAGGGTGTGGAGTACACACTTGTGCAATTGGTTTCATAATTTAAGAGAATGCAAGAGTTGAGGATGTTTAGAACCCCTTAAAACTGATCTCTCAAGGACGTACACATTTGGTCTTTTCGGACCATTGATTGGTAAATTAGTATCAGTGGCTAAGGTAAGTAAGAAATATAAGATAGTCCTTAAGAACAAGCTAGTGACTAAATATATGATGATGTCTTTTAGGACCAACTTGAACACTAAATGGGGTCGTGAAACCCTCTTTCAGTTACCTTGCGGTTACAACTCCTAGAAATCATGGATAAGGTCATGACTACTCTCTACTTTTATAAATGGTGAAGAGAGGTTGGTGTTAGGATGATGAAAAATTGATTTTTTCACTCATCTTTGAGCTTTTTCCACAAATGCTCTCTCTGTAGTATGATTCATGATCTCTAGATCAGGTCTGAATTCCAGGTTGGTAGTATCTCACTTCTGTTTTCGTGGATTTCCTTGGGTTTATATAAGACGCGGAATACAATTTTTGAAAAGCAAATCGCAATTTCAATCTATATTTATAGCTACCTTCCATTGTGTCTACAAGTTCAGCAGGACTCTATCCCTAAAGAACGAAGACAAAGATCAAGCACAAAATCCACAAGATATATCCACCAAATACCCAACAAACACTTAGCTCATATTTGAAATTTAAAAATAATAAATTAATAGAAAAAAAGAGTATTCATCTCCGAGAGTTCTATAGGTAAATTTTTTGAAACCATGGAATACGGGAATCCCTATTTACACGGTTATTTTATCGCCTAATACACGATCGTGAATGCGCATTGCGAATACGTGAAAATCCGCGCATTCGCAATGCGCACGCGCACCTTTTTTTAAAAAATTTAAGCCACAAGGAGAAGAGAAAGAGATGGACACGTCTCCTCATTTGTGCCACAGTGCACACTGCAACACGTCCACTCATCTGCGCAGTGTATACAGTCCACAGTGCACAGTGAGTTTAAACTAAAAAACTCATTGTCCAATTGTCAGTCCACAGTCTTCTTATCTAAGGGAGTAAAAAAATAAAAATAAATAAATAAATACAATAAGGTCTAGACATGATATATACCATACATGCAAACCCACCAGAAAGGGTTTGAGTAAACCCACCCAAAAGGGTTTGACTAAATCCCGCAAGGGCTTGTCGATATTCTTTAGCTGAAATCTTGTTGGCGTTTTGTTTGAGCAGCTTGCGGCTCTGCTTCCTATGTTTCTTGGAGATCTTCTGCTTGGTTGGGGGGCATGGAGTCTGGAGTCGGGTCTGGTTGGGGTCAAGGTGGTGCGCTCAGGTCGACTTCGTATCCGATATTGAGTTTCCTTGGAGTTTGTCTGCACTACCCACATGAGTTAGGGTCATGCTGTACCGCTGGCCCGCGGTGCTACTGTTCGGTGGTGCTTGGCTTCGTTCTTCGACGGCTTCCTCAGCTTTCTTGGTGTTGGTCTTCTTGGGACGTTTTGTTGTAGAGTTTATTTCTGCTTGTTTCATTTTGCTTGTTATCTGTATTCCTGTATTTTAGGATTTCGTTTGACGGTTCTCCGTCCGCCGACTTTGTCGGTCTCTCGATGAGTCAGGCCTGTCTGATCTTCGAATTTTTACCTAATATATATATATATATATATATATATATATATATATATATATCGTACACAACTATATGCCTTGTCAGCCTTTTTTAGGGGGAAGGGAGAGGAAAAGAACATGAAGTAGCTTAGAGTATTCTCATTCAAATTTATTTATTGTATTTTTTTCAAATTAAATCGCATCCGCACAGTATACGTACTAGCACTTCTGACGGATCACTGTTAGCGGGGTCTACTTCTGCGAACGCACAGTGCACACTCGCACTATTCACCGCGCACTCACACTCCGCAATCGTGGAGCCCTCCGTGCATTTGGCTAGAAATTCACCATGTATATAGCCATTCCGAACACCAACCAAACACCCATATCTTTTCTCTCGTTCCAAATGAAACTTCTCATTCATCTTGTTCATTCACCCAAACACCCATATCTTTTCTCTCGTTCCAATTATGGTAGACCATACCACCAACAATGCAAGGCTTCTGACCAACACTACTACACTTCGTCATCACCCAGGAGGCTGCCGACCAATCTTCGAAGCAGCAGCTCGTCGGAAAGAGCCCCGGAACTTCGTCGAACCAAGAAACCACATTTCAGGCTCCGCCGCTGCTACCACATTGATCTGACGCTGTCTTATTTTGTTCCATCAGGAACCTTGCAACACCTTCGGTAAACCCCAGCTTCCCATCCACTCAGATCCATTCTGAAACGCTCACAGCAAAGCCTCAAAATTGACTGGTGAGCATAAAATCACCCCTAAAATAACTAAATTTGTTCAAAACCACCCCTTAAATATATAATTGCAGTAAACCACCCATTAAAACTCAAAAGTTTGCATAAAACTATCCATCCTTAAGATGTAGTTCCGTTTCAATTAAAAATGCATAAAATGACAGCAATATCCTAATTAAAAACGTTGAAATTTCTTTTGTGTGTCATTCAATAACACCCAGCTCATTTATTTTTTGTTCTTCTTTGCAATTCGTTAGATTGGTAGGGGGTTTGGATTGGTTTGTTAACCCCATGATAGCCGTTGTGATTTGTGCACCTTCCTATTATGTCGTTGTTTTGGTTTACCGAGCTACGTTTCCTCACCCGGCGACTTTGGATTCATCCCCGATTTTGCATTATTAATTGAAACGGTACTACATTTGAAGAAAGAGTGGTTCTATGCAAACTTTTAGATTTTAATGGGTGGTTTAATGTAATTATGCTTAAGGGGTGATTTTAAGGAAATTGAGCTATTTAAGGGATGGTTTTATGCAATTTGGCCTTAAATATATGATATTGATGAGTTTAATTTTAATGGTTGACTAGTTAAACTAGTTGCCCATTAAATTACTATATATTGACATAATGTAGAAAACTTTAATAATTTAAATTAATTAAATAAATCAATTCTCTCAAATAAATATTGTAAAAATGTAAAATAACTATCTTGTGAATTATAGCATATTTAATAATAATCAATTCAACTTTTATTTAATCTAAATATGAAAAAATAAATAAATAGAAGTATGAGATTATTGGAGTCAGGAAAAACCGTTTCAAAAACAAAGTCATGAAAAATACCTCACAACTCGACAATAGAACCCAAAACTCACGTTATGCACAAAACCAAGATGGATAAGCCCAAGCCATGTCATTGTCTATTTATGAAATGCATCGGAAGGGCAAATGAAGCCCAAATCCCAATTCCTATTATAACGACGTGGCCTCAACCCATAGTAAATAAAAGGGTAAACGGCGGAAAACCACTCTTTAGAAGGCTCCTATTACTATTACGCGTCCTCTAATTCCACCACAAAAGATTTCGGTGGGACACCCAAAAAGATTTTGTACTTCTGTACCCTAAAAACGGAAGTGTAACTAGGATATTAATTTATACCTTCCGTGTTTGAAACACGGGAGTTGTAAATAGAAACTGTACTTCCGTTTTTGAAAAACGAGAGTACAACTTTTATTTTTGCCTTCCGTTTTTAAAAAATGGAAGGCAAAACTGGGTTGTACTTTTATATTTTAAAAACGGAAATACACTTTTAATTCTACCTTCCGTTTTTAAAAAACGGAAGGCAAAACTGGGTTGTACTTTTATATTTTAAAAAACGTAAGTACACTTTTATTATACCTTCCGTTTTTAAAAAACGGAAGGCAAAACTGGGTTGTACTTTTATATTTTAAAAATGGGAGTACACTTTTAATTATAACTCTCGTGTTTGAAAAACGAGAGTACAAATATTTTATGCCTCCTGTTTTTTAAATACGGGTGTACAATTTTTAAGAAGATTTTAACTTGGTTTTTGTTAAAAAAAAATTGAAAATCCACATAACTTTATTAAAAAAAATTGTAACGGTTACCCATGCTCTTGCACGTTGTGTTAATAAATTATATTTTAGTATATCATATGTAAGTACTCTTATTTACATATTGTTTAATATTTTTTTTACTTATTTATCCAATAAAGAGTAAATAATCAAATATATTGCATAAGTTACATTTTGATATCATTTAATATAATGTTTTATAAAGATTTGATTTGTTTTATATAAAAATTTGTTAATATAATTAATAAAAAAATCAAATAATAGTAGAAAATAAATAATAACTAAATATATTAAAATACTTAAAATTCAATTAGTTACATTTTGATAATGATTTGTGATACTTTACAATAACATATATATTGATACGAACAAACACAACCAAAATAGTTATATAAAAGTATATGTGATATAAACTGATATATTATAAAACAATTAACTTAAATAGAACATAAAAACTAAATATTTTAGAGGTCGTATAAAATAACGGGGATTCAATGTTGCTCACTAAGTTAAAGTCATGGTAAAGAGGAAGAAAAATAAATAAAAAATAAAACCAATCAAAACTTTAATTTTAAGTGAAATTCAAAACTTATCGTTGAATGTAAAAGAAAGGTTTATTGGTTTTGCGAGCAAACATTCAAAACTTTTGATTTCTTGTAGATTTTATTACATCATGAGTTTAGAATCAAATAAACTCATCGGTCAACAATACTAAACCATATATATATATATATATATATATATATATATATATATATATATATATATATATATATCATTTCATCAATATAACAAACTTACTCACAAACTAAAGAGACAAAAATAAACTTTTCATAGAGTTGCAAGTTTAAAACATTCTAATAAGGACGTTGAACAAAAGAAATTTCAAAACAGACAACGTCCAACTAATAGGTCTACATACTAAACTACAAATTTAGAGTAATCAACATAATAAACTACTCTTGGGAGTAGTAACGATGCTGGTTGGGTTCTACTTGCTGATGTTGGGATGGCATCCACTTTGGGGCGACACGCGGCACTGGATCATCACCCATCAACACACGATGCAACAAAGCTATCTCATCTGCGGATGCACCCTCCCCACGCTCGTGTAGCTCAAGCACCATGATAACAGCATGTTGACGATGTTGCGTCAAAATTCGAATGAATGACAAAAAAAAATTAATCTATGTGTTTATATAACATTACAGATACGATATTTATGGGCGAATGAATTTAAACTTTACCTCCTCAAGGTCTATCATCGGGGGGGAATGGGACGCACAGGGGGATCTGATATGTATGAGCTGGGTAGAAGAAATGGTTTACCATGTCGAATGTGATAATCAAAGTAATCATCAGAAACCTCCCATGGAGCCAAAGACAATGGGCACATATCTGTCATAAAAGCAATCTGACGAGCCCATTCTAACATCGATTTTCTATCCTTCCAGTAATAGTTATTCGCAAAACAAGGCGAATAATCGAATCCAACAATGTTCATTCTATCAAACTGAAAACAATTGAAATAGTGTTGAAAATAATCAAATTTCACAAATTGAATCTATTTTTATCATTAAATTCTAATATAAAAGAGCATAAATACCTGAATATTATTGTTGACTTCTTCATTACCATTGAATACATGGTTTGACATTCTTCTATGAAAATCGACAGCAACTAGGGCAAAATACCGTATGGCCGCATAGGAATTCGTCATATTAAAAAGCATAACCTTCCGTTTTTTAAATACGCAAGGTATACAGTATTTTGTACTTTCGTATTTAAAACACGGAAGGCAAAACAGCATTTTGTACTTCCGTATTTAAAACACGGAAGGCAAAACAACATTTTGTACTTCCGTGTTTAAAAAACGGGAGTTGAAAAGCAGATCTGTACTTTCGTTTTTTAAAAACGGAAGACAAAAAGTAACTTTTGCCTCTCGTGTTTTAAAAACGGAAGGCAAAATACAGTTTTTGCCTCTCGTGTTTTAAAAACGGAAGGCAAAATACAGATTTAACCTTTCGTGTTTAAAACACGGAAGTTATGTATAATATTTTTAAAAAATAAAAAAAAAGGAAATAAATAAAATGACTTAACTTCCGTTTCTAAAAGACGGAAGTACATTTTATTTTTGGGTGCCCCACCCAATTTTTTGTGGTGCGCTTAACACCGCCCTTACTATTACCAATAGGGTTGGAAATAACTCGCGGGTACTCGCTCTATTCGCTTTATCCACATAAATTTTATGGGCGAAAACCTATAAAAAAAAAAAAATGGGTGACGGGTGGAGCAGCTGCGGATGAAGCGGGTGATGGATGGATTATGGGTGAAGATTTTTCACCCATAATCCGCTTTATTAACCCGCCCCGCACACCCGCATAAACCCTGAAAGTTATATATGTGTGTGGCCCGTGTGGGTGTGTGATTTTACTATTTTACCATTTTCATTTTGTAACTTTGTAACACGTGATTGTGATGTATGACATGTATTCGACTTTCACGAACTCATGTTTCTAGTATTTGTAAGTTATAATTTAAGCTTTCATTCATCTTTGAATTTTCTTAAAACAAATCATAATTACATGTTTTCACCCATTGAGCACCCACTCCACCCGCATCACCCGCGTAGGTCGGATGAGGGTGAAAAGGTTTGCGGGTGATGGGTGAAGCGGGTGGAATTATTTACCCGCGAGGCGGGTGATGGAATGACTTCATCCACCCATAACCCGCCCCATTTCCACCCCTAGTTAGCAATCACTCAATCAGTCACCCCTCGTAGGATTCCATTAGTAAATCCGTTAAATATGTGAAATTACAAAACTACCCCTACTTTTAACCTAAAATAATCTAACTTGAGAGATGAAATGATCGATTAAAACTAAAAGAATATAATAATAAGGAACAATGTAGATAAAAGGGAAAGTTATTACTTTCTCTCTCATTTGCCCAGATCTAAGATTTTACTCTTGTTGCAACTCTTTCTTTTTGAGAGTTGTTCATACTTCAATTGGAATGGGGTCGGATTTTGAAGTCTCAACAAGGTTGTGTGTGGCTTTTTTGGGTCAGATTTGAGGAAAATAAGGCTAGAAATAAATGGTTTTATGGATCTAAATTACTTCTCTCTTCTAAGGAAAAATGACAAAAAATAATATCAACTATCACCCTTGAACCAAAAATAATACGATCTTTAAAAATTACTAATTGGTATACAAACTATATCCAATTAAACCGATTTTGATACCATGGCTAAAATTCAGAAATAAAAAAATAATTTAAAATCAAAGTATAATTAACAAAAAATTTGGAAAATTTTTGTAAAATTGGGGAAAATTAGTCCATCTTCATCTTCTTCCTCCGGCCCTACCAGTTCTCCACTCTCTTCGATCGCCTCTCTCGCAGTTCGTCTCCACCCTCGCCCACTGCAACCGTGACGACATTTCCCAACACTTTCCCTTCCAACCTACAACTACAATTGCTCTCCTTGGACGCTACGAAGAACACCAAAATTGTCAAACCACAAACCCTGCAATTAAAGTAAAAAAACACAAATCATATATCAAGTTAAGGAAGGGCTTTTTGCAGATTTTATAATAGGAATGTCAAATTTGTCAACTTTCATGGCCAATTCGGACGAAAACGCTTCAAATTTCAGATTTAGGTTCCTTACCGTCCTTGCTCTAGCCTAGGTTTCCAAAGATGGAAGAAGATGAGTCCCTTTAATTTTAAAATTTCTCTCAAGCTTCTTATTAATATATTTTAAGCGCGTGTTTGGCAATTTGGGGGTTTTTTAGGGGTTGAGTATTTTTTAGGAGGTGGAGTTTATTTCGTGTATTATGGAGGTATGGGAGGTGGAGATTTTTTTATTTAAAATAACCTTGTAAAAAGATGATTGATGGATGGTGGGTATAAGGTTTGTAAGTGGGTATTGTGGATGAAAAGTCAAAAATACCCTTTAGATACGAAAAGGGGAAAAAATGAGTAGGGGTAAAAGTGTACAAATTTCCATAACCTGATTAAATAACCTCCCAAAGCTACCCCTCCCAGCTTCCAAAATCAGAAAAAATAAGTTCCACCTCCAACTCCATAACCTCAAGCCAAAGCTGCTTCCAAACATGGAGCTTCAGAGCTTTTTTTTTTTTTAAATTCCATAACCCCCCAAACCCCCACCTTAACCTGCTATCAAACACGCCCTAGTCCAAATTATTTCTTCGTTTGTAAAATTTAGATATTGTGTTGATATTGGTTTAATATAAGATGGTTTGTATATCAATTGGTAATTACTAAAGTTCATATTATTTTTGGTTCATGAGTGATAGTTGATATTATTCTTGATCATTTTTCCCTCTTTTGAAGTACACAATAATTTTTGAGTTCGAATTATTTTGTAACACATATCCTACTTCACATTATTTTACATTAAAAGAGGAAGGGACAGTTTTGCAATTTCACACATTTAACGGCTGACGGTGACCTACAAGGGGTGACTGATCGCTAACGAGAGTCTTATAAGGGGTAGTTTTCGACAATTATGAATCTAAGGGGTAGTTTTGAGCAATATCGCATATTTAAGGGGTGGTTTTTTTTTCAGTTTACCCTAAATAACAACGTTATAATCGTGCTTTTATTGTGATGGAATCATGTCCAATGACTAACAAAATTTTGTCCATCTACAATTGCATTTTAGTTTATCTTCCCAACCCTAATAATCTCTCATCAGATATTTTTGTCGACGCCTTTGAAACAATGGCGGATCTTGGGGTTTGGGCGGCTAAAACTCCTCTTAACTAGTAAGAAAAACTCATAAAAATTTTTTTATAATTTTTATTAATATTAGAGATAAAATAGATTAAAATATAGTAAAAAATTATAAGATAACTTAATAAGGGGTATTTATTGACTTCAGGTTATGGGTTCAAACTCTCTAACTTCACTTTTAAAAAAAAATTGTTTCTCTTAATTTCATTTTACTAAAAATGTTTAATTAAATAAAAAAAATTAAACTTTTATCCAATATATTTAAATAAAAAACATTATTTTTCACATATATATATAAATCTCATCTTTTGATATTTTTTCCTTAATTTTTTTCTAATAAAAATAACTATTTACATTAAGATTTTTTCTAAAAGATATTTTGGATCCATCACTGTTTTGAAATGGATGAGTTGGAAATTTGTTGGACCGACGATATTCCATAGAAAAATGTAAAAGTGCTATATTTTTTATGGCAATAAAGAAGATAAGTGGGTAACAAAAAAAAAGCTCCAATTGAATAAAAAAAATGCTTGATTTTGACTAATTTGGTTTTTATCTAACTATTAGGAATTTAGGATTTTCTCAATTCCATCATCGAATTATTACTCCATCAACTCCCTGATTTTCTCAATTCCATCATCGAGTTATATACTCCATCAACTCCCTGTGATCACAATGGCCTCCACTAACCTAAATCCACCTCACATTTCTCCACTTTCACATCGTTTATATTAGTTACCTAAGCCAAAAATCTATAGCTATTCATTTGTTCATTCTTTATAACATTGTCATGTGTAGATATTAGAGAACACTTTTTTTTTATTCAAGGTAAGGACTTGGCTGATGTCAAACCTCGCTGACGCATAACCTAGTTGCATCATTTCTGACAAGGGAATTTAGCTTCGAATGCGACATGATTGCATCATAGTCCATGACGTGTTTCAGATGCACAACTTTATCTCCATCTTGTTAACCTCACGGAAGACGTGTGTAAGAGAGTACTACTCAAAATGCTAGAGTAGAGATGACAATTTCACCCGCACCTGAATCGAACTCGAATCATCCGACACGAAAAAGTTGGTGAAAACCCGGAAAAAAAAAAAACAGGTGGAAACTGGATGGTGGATAAGTGGATGATGAATCGGGTCAGATGTCGGTGAAATTTTTTTTCACCCGCACCCGATCCACCACCCAACCCATCATCCACCACACAAACATCTAATTTCCTAAACCCTAATTTTATAATCGTCATTCTATCTCAAGCCTCACCTCATAGGCTCAGAGAGCGAGTCCTCCGAGCTCACAGTTGTCGTCGGCCACCTTCACCAGTCGTCATCGTTGACCACGTTCCTTAGTCGATGTACCTCTCTCTCTCTCTCTCTCTCTCTCTCTCTCTCTCTCTCTCTCTCTCTCTCTCTCTCTCTCTCTCTTTCTCAGAGCAGCCCTCATGACGACCAGCCACCTCTGCTAGTCACCGCCAATTACCTCCGTCTTCATAGTCGTTGGCAATTGCCTCCGTCTTCACAGTCGCTGCCAATCGCCTCCATCTTCAGTTGCTGCCAGCCGGCGTACCTCCGAGATCTGGTGCTCCACAGTCGCTGCCAGCCGCCTCCACTAGTCTTCGTCACCAATGTCGACCATCCAAAGGACCTCAACTGGTCTCTTCCTACTCTAATCTCTTTATAGTTAGAGTTTCAATTACAATGTCCATGTTCATATCACAAATTACGTTGAATTTTTGCGAAATGGCGCTTTTGATATGAGGGATTTGGATCCGATTTTGTGTTGTGAGTGTGATTTCAACTATTGCTCTAAAATTTGAGATTTCAGATCTTTTGATATGGGGATTGATGGTTAAAATGCTCTAAAATCTGAATTTGAGATACTTGGAATGAGAGTCAAATGATGTGTATTGTATTAATTTGAATTTTGCCTATCGGATTAGTTGAGATTCAATGATGCATATTTAGCGAAAATACTGATATTTTATCCATATTTCACCTATTTAATTGATCACTTGATGAATATAGATAAAGTGGATACGAGTGAAGGGTCGGGTGGGATGGGATGATGGTCCACCCATGGTGGATGAATGAAATGAGGGTTCATCCACCCACCACCCGATACATTGTCATTCATCTGTTAGAGGAATTGCCGAATGTCCACGGTAAATCTCTACCTCCCAATAACATTTTAATTTTTTTTTTTACACTTTTGTTTATTACATTAATATATGGAAAGTTGCATTAACGATTGACATAGTTAAAGGAGTTAAATGAGTGAGATATTTACTTGTCTGACCGCAGGAAATAAAAAGTCAACAGTCACCAAGTCTGACTTGACCTTTTCGTGCCTAAATCTACTTTGACTCTTTCTAACTTCAAAAATTAAAAATAAATAATAATAAAAAACAATCTCGGCCGTTGATCAACGGCGGCTCAATCCTCGACCGTTGGATCCCGTTAGCCTCGTCCCCCCAAAACGCGTCGTTCCATCTCGCCTGTCCTTTTCTTGCGTTTAATGAGCGAAGACGAAACCGAAGCAGCTCAGAAGCTCATCTACGGCCTTCAATGGTGGACCGGACTTCTTCAAATTCAACACTATAAAAATCTACTTCTTGGTCTCTCAGCCTCAAAGTCTCCTCCGATCTTGCTATTTGTGATTTTCTGGAACCCTAAGACAGAGTTCGTTCAGTTAAGCCTCGTCGGTGATCATGGCTGACGTTGCGATGCGTAATCCGGCGCCAGTTACCGGCAACTTCCCTGATTTTCCGGCGGTTTCCACTCACGGCGGCCAGTTTATTCAGTACAACATCTTCGGAAACATGTTCGAGGTCACGGCCAAGTACCGGCCGCCGATCATGCCGATCGGTCGAGGTGCCTACGGGATTGTCTGGTAATTTCTTTTTTCTTTTTCTGAATTCATTGAATTTCTGTTTTGAGCTTCTTTTATTGATGTTCTCTTTTCGATTGGTTGGTTGAAGTTCGGTGTTGAACACGGAGACGAACGAGATGGTGGCGATGAAGAAGATAGCGAACGCTTTCGACAATTACATGGACTCGAAGCGTACTCTTCGCGAGATCAAGCTTCTCCGCCATTTTGACCACGAGAACGTATGTAATTGATTGCCTCTTTCTTCGCTTTCTGTGTTTACTGAGATAATCAATTTCAAAACGCAAAAAATGTCTAGGTTCCGAATTTGATCCTTCCAATTTGTTTGATTGCTGTGAGGTTTAACTTAAAATTGGTTCCTACTAGTCATCAATCGTCGTATGATAGTGAAATCCAGGTGTATCTTTATCTGATGCATCCCATTGTGAAAGCGTTATTCAACCAATTGACTTCATTGTCAAACTAAAACTAGTAACTTAGATCATGTGGTTATCATTTGAATCTGAAGTTTCTTGTGGCACATGTAAACAATCTGCAGTAATACATGCCATTGTAGATCTTGTGAAATGAAAAAGAGGAACATAGATGTTAACTTCAGACAGATTATGAAATTTTACAATGTTCCTGTATGAGTTTCCTGATGTATGTGTGTTGTGAAGCTTGGATGCTTGTTTGTGAAACAGATTTGAAGATTTACATTGTTCATGTAAACAATCTGCAGTAATACAATAGTCATTGTAGGTCTTGGGAAATGAAAAAGACAAATAGAGATACTAAATTCAGACAGATTATGAAGATTTACAATGTTCCTGAACGAGTTTCCTGCTGTTTTTGCATTCTAAAATCTTGGATGCTTGTTTGTGAAACAGATCATAGGCTTAAGAGATGTAGTTCCACCACCATTGCGGAGAGAGTTCACGGATGTTTACATTGCAACTGAGCTGATGGACACTGACCTTCATCAGATCATTCGATCCAATCAAACATTGTCAGAGGAGCACAGTCAGGTAAACTTTTCAATCTTCAATTGCCATGAAGTAGCAATGTAAGACTGTGGCAGTCAGGAACTAATACATAAATGGAACTTCGTGCAGTACTTCTTGTACCAGATACTTCGTGGGCTTAAATACATCCACTCTGCAAATGTCATTCATAGAGATTTAAAGCCGAGCAACTTGTTGATAAACTCCAACTGTGATCTAAAGATCTGCGATTTTGGTCTGGCACGTCCAACTTTTGAGAATGAACACATGACCGAGTATGTTGTTACAAGGTGGTACCGAGCACCGGAGCTTTTGCTGAATTCTTCTGATTATACATCTGCAATAGATGTTTGGTCTGTTGGTTGCATCTTTATGGAACTCATGAATAGGAAGCCGCTGTTCCCAGGAAGAGATCATGTGCACCAAATGCGCTTGTTAACAGAGGTAATGCATACTACTATAATACTACACTATGGTCTTCAGTAAACCAATCGATTTATCTCTAGCTCAAACACTATGAGGATTGATGATTGATGATTGACATGATTGAATGATTTGGTTCTTTGTTCAGCTTCTTGGGACACCCCTGGAATCTGATCTTGGTTTTCTTCGGAATGATGATGCCAGAAGATATATCCAACAAATGCCCCCACAACCTCGTCAGCAGTTAGCAAGGGTCTTCCCACATATCAATCCAATGGCGATTGATCTTATAGAGAGGATGCTGACATTTGATCCCACCCGTCGGATTACTGGTATGCTTCTTCTTTCTCTAATATATGGACATGATATAGCCTTCACCAATTTCTCAAAACTTACATGTTACTCCTCCATTCATGGCAGTTGAAGAATCACTATCTCACCCTTACCTGGCGAGACTACATGATAACGAGGACGAACCTGTTTGCCCTGAGACATTCTCCTTCGAATTTGAGCGCCATGCCATGGGAGAAGAGGAGATGAAGGAGATGATCTACCAGGAATCTCTAGCACTTAATCCAGAGTTCGCGTAACCAAGTACATACCTCAAATCTCTATTGGCTCACAATAAGCTAAATGTAAGTGTAATTTTGCAAGCTTAGCATCGGATGGGCACCAAGTCGCCAACCTTAGACAAGTTCGTAGCAGATTGAATAGATATTGTTGTATTATCTTGTAACATCGCGAGATTGTAGAACCCTATATGTATCACTCATAGATTCCCTTGGTTTCTTGGTTCTTGAATTAAAGCTTTTCTTGTAATATGTCATGTATTGAATATGAATAATGAATTCATTCTTCCTATGCATATTTGGTACTAGCATTGTCCATTGATCATCCGATTTCGCAAAAAAAAGAACTCGCTCGTTCCCATGGCTTGGCTTAAGGCGAGCCAGGCACTGTCATTGAGCAATTGTGGGTAATTTCGACTGCATCGTCTTGTACAACTTACATTGGTGTCTAGACGGTTTTTCGATCAAGTGTGTAATAGATTCAATCTACATAAATAGCATGGCTTTAGAACCAACAAAACTTAGGCAACCCATACATGGACTTTCGAAACTATCCTAATCAGTAATCAACAACAACCATTCAAATCTGGAAGGACTCAAATTGAAATTCTCACATGTCTGTCTAACTACACACAGTTCACTCCTTAAAGGCTTACATTACATCAATATATATAACATTCTCTCTCTTTCTAATCAGATTTTTTTATTATTAAGCAAGTTTTCCAAGTTTCCTTTTTTTTTTTTTACTTATAATCTGAATTTAGGTATTGCATAGTCGGTTTTTCAATGGGTATAGAATAAGCAAATCATATTGGAAAAATTTTCTATATTTGGATGCATGTACCCTAGGAAAGCATTATTAAAAATGGCTAAAATTATTTAAATTTGTAAAATCTTTCTATTTGTAGCCTCTTATATATCCTATGCCCTCACTTGTATGCTCGGTTAGATTAGTGCATGGTGCGCTTGGATATGCTCCTCACTTTACTAATTAATCCCACTTTTTGAATATAGCACCAACTATCAAGGCTGAGAAAAAATAAGAGCTCAAGGAATGAATCAAGAAAACTTTCAATGAATTTTATTATTTTTGTTCATTAAAACTCACGTGTATTTTATTAGTGTTTTGAAATGGCCATCATATTATACCATCAACGTTAATAATGATTTTACGTCAATTTTAATGAATAAAAAATTCATTGAGATTATTCATTAGACTATTATGTGCAACTTGTCATCTATTTTTTGCTCTTAAGCAACTTGTCATCTATGGTGTTATTTCTTCACTACATTGAAAATTTATGCTATTTTTCAAAGCTATTTATCCTCAGTCTTTGGATTATTTAGTACAAATTGCCCTAAAAATAATGAAGAAAAGAAATGTGACTCCATAACCTCTATAATAATAATAATAATAATAATAATAATAATAATAATAATAATAATAATAATAATAATAATAATAATAATAATAATAATAATAATATGGATTAGTACCCCCTGTAAAGTTATTGTGATTGGTTGGTTTTTTCTCATATTATTTTAACGGTTTTTCTATCCTATGCCCTTGGGGCATAGGATAAAACACCAAATTGGGAAAGATTCCCTACAAAAAAGGCAAGCGACCCTAAAAAATCTAATTAAAATTTGGCTAAACTAATTAAAAGTTTAAAATTTTTTTCCTAATTTAGTGTCTTATCCTATGCCCCTTGAAAAAATCGTTATTTTAAATATGGATAAAAATGATTTTTTATTTAATTTATAAACCTACTGACTAATCATGGTGAAAGTTTATATGTATATAATATAGTCCTCTATATTTCTACTAAATTAACCTCACCAAAAAAAAAAATATTTCTACCAAATTAAAGATGTCAAGGGTGGTTTCTTCTATGTTACTCTACGGCCCAAAGTATCAAAAAAGCGTAAATGAGCGCCGGCGGAAGGAATAAGAATCAATAGATGCATTCCCATTCTAATCTTGCTTCATTAATTTAACATTTAGAGCATATTATAATCTTAATTAAAAAATAAAAGTGAAAGTCGAAAGTTTATGAACAATAGTAACATTAATAAGGTAAATAAACTAAGTTATGAATAATAGCTTAAGCTAGCATCACATGCGATGAGTTTTTCGATGATTAAAACTTATGTTACTGGAAAACGGTAAAGATAAAACTAATGACGATATATTTAAAAAGAAGTTATGATGTCATTTTTCATAACTTTGATTTTGAAGGTTCAAATTATTTTCTACAACTATCCCAAAGTTTGGTTTGTTTTTCATGTATACACGTACTAGTATAGAAACACCCATTAAAACCGATAATTTATTAAAACAGATCGATTATTGTGTCTGTGTTAACGGTCTTGATTTATATAAGCATCTCAAACAGATTTTCTATTGTTGATATTTTGGAGGTTTTTTAAAATTTTAATGCGTTTTTTGGTTTAATAACTTTTCTATCTCATTTTCCAAAATAGGGAAGCCGGAAACGGCAGAAGAAAAAAAGATAAATTTTAGATAAATTTTCCAAAAATGTATTATTCTCCAAATCTTAAAAATGTGGAATCTATTAGAGTTAAAGTAAACATAATTTGAAAAATATGTATTTTATTTTTCCATTTTAGATAAATTTTGGAGAAGTTATTGAAGATGTTCTTAATACTATTTTTAGTGTAACCGATCTTTTTGCTTCTCATAAATCGATTATTTAGATAATCGATCTTTCTATCTTATACCCTTAGGAAATAGGATAAGAACCTAAATTGGGAAATATTTACTAATAAAAAAATAATAGACTTTAGGAGTCTAAATTGGGAAAGATTCTCTAATAAAAAAAATAGACTTTAGGAATCTAATTAGAAGAAAAGCTAAACTAATTAAAATTTAAAATATATATAATTCAAAATTAAGATTTTTATCCTATATCCTAAGGGTATAAGATAGAAAAATCGTAAATCAAAATGGGTTATTTTAAAATAGATGAACTTAACATTAAGGTCGTGTTTGTGAGAGAAGTTTTTTTAAGAGGTGGAGATACTTTTTAGGGATGGAGATACTTTTGGGTGGACGAGATGGAGATTATTTGTGGAAAATAGGGGTGATATTCGAGCCGAACGAGCCGAGCTCGGTATGTTCAAGCTTGACTCGAATAGAAAACGAGCCGAGCCGAGCTCGAGCCTAAATTTTATACGAGTTTTTTTTAATGCTCAAGCTCGGCTCGCGAGCCCAAACACATGTTCGAGCTCGGCTTGTTTAAGCTCGATCAAGCCGAACGAACGAGCTTAGGCTCGTTCGAGCTCGTTGTCCGAGCTCGTTTGTTCGGCTCATTTGGCTCGTTTATGCAATTCACCCAATTAATAGGTTGCTTGTTTCACTGTGTCAATACTAATACCATAAATCAAATTACATATATGTTTTATGTCTGTTCTTACATCAGATTAATAGAAATTCACCAAATAGAAATTCACTTTAATACATCAAATTACACCAAATACATTACAGATTCAAGAAAATGAAGAAATTCACCTTCTTGCATCAGATTACACCAAATAGAAATTCAGCAAATCATCAAACACAATTTCAACTTAACACATAATATTACAGATTCAATAAATAAAAAAACAACAAAATAAATTACAAATTATAGAAATACAGCAGCAAGAGATGCCAGATCTGCGAGAGAGATGGTCGAGAGAGATGGTTGAGGGAGAGAGATCAGGGAGAGCGAGATCTGGGAGAGATCTGGGAGAGCAAGACTCGAGAGAGAGGGTCGAGAGAGATGGTTGAGGGAGAGAGATCAGGGAGAGCGAGATCTGGGAGAGATCTGGGAGAGCAAGACTCGAGAGAGAGGGTCGAGGTAGAGAGATATGGGAGAGCGAGATCTGGGCAAGATCTGGAATAGATCGAAGAAGATGAAGAACGTACTTGGTCGGGGACTCGAGGTGCTGCTGGAGGACAACCGAACAGCGACGAGTCTGAGTCGAGAAGGACGAGCCGCGAGTGAGAAGAACGAGTCGAGGAGGGCGAGCGAGAGAAGGAAGTCGTCGGAGCCGCGCTGCTACTACTACTGTTCACCGACGGTGTCTGAGCCGGGCTCGGAAGGAGGGCCGATGTTGTTGATGTTCACCCGCTGGCCGCTGCTACTGCTATGCCGCTCTCTACTTTCTCAATTAGCGTTTCTTACTTTCTCATGAGAAACCCTAAGTGCTTCCATATATATATTAACCTAGGGGTATTTTAGTGATTTTCTGTATCGAGCTTCCGAGCTCGGCTCGGGCTCGGTTCGAGCCTAAAACTATGTTCAAGCTCGGCTCGTTTTCTCTCTACGAACGAGCCCGAGCCGAGCTTTCTCGAGCCGAGCCCGAGCCGAGCTTTCTCGAGCCGAGCCCGAGCCGAGTCCGAGTTGTTCGGCTCAGATAACACCCCTAGTTGAAAATAATCTCCTGCGTGTTTGGTTGAAGTAAGATAGATTTTTTATAGAATATAATAAAAAGACATATATACCCTTCATCTTTCTTTCACAATTCCTACGGCATAGCATAAATTGAAATGAAAAAAATGTATATGCACTTCCAACAATTTCTACTATTCATCGTCTTCTCTACATCCCATGGCAGCTTCGATTGTCATCGCCTTCCGTTGCCATCGTCTTCAGTTGCAATTGCGACTTGCCACCGCCCTCTTCCTCTATTGTTCATCCCCACCTGCAACGAGCTTTCGAATTTGGCCACACACTTTCGAGCTTCTGCCGACGAGCACTTAAATTGGGGTTGTTTTTTTTACAGAAATTGTAAGCAGGAATTAGAAATTGGTTGAGGGGATTGCAATTAATGCCATGGATCCATGATCTGCTGCGTCGCTTTCGCTAATTCAATCTCTCAAAACACCATTCTCCCTCCAAATTCCACACCAGTGCGATTTCGTTTCGCATTAAAATTTTCAATTTTTTAATTTCGAATTTTCAGCACCAGCTCTCTCATGTCTAGCAAAACCAGGAATTCGGTTTCATTCTGCGAAGAGATGAGTTGCAATTAAGAGCTTGACAGAGATTATAATAAAATCGAAAGCATTGCCAGATCTCCGATCGCTCCATTTCACCGTCAACTCTGTAAGATGTTGGTGTGTGTAGTTGGAATAAGCGAGCACTCACCGGAGAGAGGCCGGGAAGGATGTCAGATGGGGGATGAGGAAAAAAGGTCAGTTGAAAGCAGTAAGTACTTCCCTGATTGGGGGTTAAAAAGGCCATAGGAGGTGGAAAAAATTTTCCACCCCCTCCCACCCCTAATTTGAAGGTGGGAGAATCCCTCCATTCCCTATGTCACTTATTTATTTGGTAGGAAATCTTTTTCGATTAAGGTTTTTATCCTTTGCTCTTGGGACATAGAATAGAAAGACTATTTATAATAACCGGATGCCGGTATAACATGTTTGCTTTTTTAACGGAGTAGAAAAGAAAAGAAAATATATGTAATATGTCTGCATATTTCCCCTAGTTTACAAATTAAAATTAATTTCTCTCTCTAATTAATAAACTAAACACCACTAGGATGAAAATCAACATGATAAAAGAGCCAACAATATGATCAAGAAGGCAAGAACCAGCTAAACGCAAGATGGACCAATGGAGATCTCCTATTTCACTCCCTACTTCACTCCCTACAACATAAAAATATTTTGGCATATATTTAATCTTAAAAAAATTATAAAAATTATATTTATGTTACCAACATCTTTATTTATATGGTTTAAAATTATATTTTGAAAAATCATGTTTTACAATTTTTTAAAATTAAAAAGGCAATATTTAACAAATTACAATTATTAAAAATTTCAAAATATGATTTTTCAAAATAAAATTTTATGAATATATAAAAATAGATGTTAGTAATACAAATATATTTTTTATAATTTTTTTTAAGATTAAACATATGTTAAAATAATTTTGTGATGTAGGGAGTGGAGTAGGAAATTAAGTAGAGGATTTCCATTGAAGATGGACCCAATAAACAATCAAGTAATTAGGGCAATTGGCATATACCCACTACTTAATTTAGTTTACAATTATAATCTAAATAAAAAAAATTTGATGAAAATATGAAGTAGATTAAATTTAGGTGAAATATTGAGCATTTTTTAAAAAACATTACGGATTGCCAAACAGATAACGAGAACTTATTTCTTGAAAAATTGTAAATCGCTATATAAAACGCTCGAAAAAATTTGCGTCAAACATGCCCTAATGTTTCTTAGGAATCTATATCTATATAAACTCTTAAAGTATAATAATTTTTACATATGTGTCATTTTTACCTTATTTGTAGGGATTTTATTTAACCAATCGCTATTTTTTATTTTTTTCATTTTTAATTAATTTCTTTTATCATTTCATTAACTATTAACCGATTTTTCAAATAAAGATGGTGGGTAGAAATAGATTTTATATAAAAGGTTTTTATAATATATTCCTTCCTTAGTATATTATATCATTTATGTTTTTTATTTTATTAATTTTATATTTTGATACTATATATATGCATTAACTTAATCCTTTGTTGATTTCGCCCTAATCTAATCACACCACCCTCTATAAATTGAGTTGTTATATACGTCATTCACTTTTGTCAAAAATAACATATTCTAAGCATCATCATTTAAATAATAATGTTAATAATTTATATATTTAGTACTACCTCAGTTCAACAATATAAGTCTTTATATTTTACACGTATTTTAAGAAGCTAAAAATATAGTAAAATATTAACTTTTTCATCAATTTTTTTAATAATTTAATACTTATTGTCTTATTGGTATTAAGTATCAAATTATTAAAAAAATTTAATAAAAAATTTTAATATTTTATTATGTTTTTTAACTTCTTAAAAACATACAAAATCTGAAAGGACTTATATTATTGAACAGGGGAAGTATATGATATCGGAGTATCATTTTATTGGTTGATATGAAATAAGTACTTCTATGCATAAATATGTACTTTTATACATATTTATATATATATTCAAAAGTGCATAGTTTCCCCCTCACATTAAACCTACACTTATCAAATTTCAATACAAGGATATACATACAGAAATCTTCTCAAAACTTCCAACTGATCTGAAATCAAAACTAACCTTCGCCCTTTGGGGTGCACGTTTGGTCAATGAGGAATAAAATCTTCTTTGAAAATTATGATATAAGGAATATGGAAGAACGGATAAGCATATAAAACAACATAGGAGCAAAAGGCGCAAGTTGAGGAATAAGATGCAAGTTGAGAAAGCAGAAGAGGAAAACATTACAATACGACCAAAAAACCATCAAAACAGAACCAGACACCAGAAAAAAAAAATGGAAAAAACCAAAGGAAGGCTTCCTGAAACTTAATTTTGATGGTACCAAGGTTGCCTTTGGACATGCCACGTCGGGCTTTGTCATCCGTGATTGCCTCGATCGCGTGTTGTCTTGTGGTGCGCGTAGTCATGGGAAGGTATCCATGATCCAAGTAGAGAGTTTTGGCTTTCAGGATGGTCTCCTAGAAGTTGTAAAGTTGGGGATTTCTCGTCTTGAGGTGGAGGGCATTCGTGAGTTGTTGAAATGACGATCTTTAATGCGCTCGGTCTTTGCAAAGTATTCGAGGCGGTCACATTCTCCCGTTCCTTCTGTGAGGGTAATTACTAATCAGGCCGGCGGCAGACATATTAGCGCATCTTGGGTTGAGTTCGACCATAGCCGGGGAGCGTTGTCCAGTTGAGATCGATGACATCGTCCTAAAGGACGCTCTTGGAAAGTGGTTTAACTGCGGTTGACCACTCTCAAATTTTCACCTTATATAAAAAAAAGTGTATAAAAATTCATATATTTTATACTGAAAAAGTTCATAGTTAATTAATTAAACTTTACATTTTTTTTTAACTAAATACACATTTACCTGAGGTAAGATAAATGCGAAGCTTGACATTTACAAGTGGATAAAAAGAGTGAATAACACACCAGTCTCTATGATTTCCTCCTAAAAATTTAAAGAGAAATGTTTTAATTTTTAATAAAAATAAAAACTAAGATGTGAATGACAAAAGTAGCATAAATACTTGGTTAATGTGCTTAGCCCATTAACGTCCATAATGAAATCGTTATTTTGTAAACTTTATGCAAAGTGCTTTCTATTGGCATCTTCATTATATTGTGTGTGAGCAAAAGTTGAGTGAGATGAACAAAGGCATATAATATAATCGATCAAATTTACTAGAGGTAGAGCATATGAGATTGTTCCCTTGACCAAATTTATTCCCTTTTGTCACATTGAAAACTTATTATTCAACCCCATATCTTTGGAGGTATATAAGATGTAATTAGTATGTAAATAAAGTCAAACCTCATTAAGTGTTTGTTTGACACTATACAATGTTCTTTGGAGGGTATATAAGATGTAATTAGTATGTAAATAAAGTCAAACCTCATTAAGTGTTTGTTTGACACTATACAATGTCCATTAATCACTCGTTGATAAGAAGATACTTTGTTTATGTTCACAATTAAGGTGTTCAATGGCGAAGCCTCAAGCTCAACATTGAGGGAACCGAACATTACTATAAGAAAAAAATATGTTTAGGGTTTGGAACTCGATCAAGCCAGTATGCTCATCCTCACGCCTAATCGGTGAATTTACAATTTAAAAATTTACATTACCTTCAATTGAATCACTCTCCCAATCACTAATCAGATCAATTTAATTCTACCTAATCAATATACTTGAGATGAAACTTTTACATCCTTTAATGTAATTGAGATTTGAAGGAGACTAGAAGTGGAGAAGACAAAGTAAATGAGGAGGTCATCTCATTAATTATCCAAACTTGCCTTCCGTAAAAAAAAATAAAAAAATAAAAAATTGTGGAGGTCAGGGCCACCTCTGGCCAGTAGCCCCCAAAACATTTCACCCCTTAAGGTGTTTATATAAGTTGATACCCCCAAACAAACCCTAAGGTATACATTATTTATTTGTGCCATGAAAAAATTAGATGATACGTACTCAGGATCGTTATATTTTACAAGATCATTATATTTTAAGTGATGATAGTCATGTGTTATGTCGATCATATAGGTCATGGCTGATATATTTATATTTTTAAAAATCTCTGATTTAGATGAGGGGAACGCCATTTTACACTTTTCCATAAGTATCTGACATTTTGGTCTCGCTATTTACAATATTCTCCTCATCTTCCTTGCCCTCTCATTTCGAGTTGTCTTATTGCCGCTTTGTTTTGAGTTTTTGGGTTTTTTATTTTTCCATTTTGGAATTGATCAAATTTGTTGCTACATACAAATTGACCATCTCTTGCAAAATTCATAAATTCGTACGGTTTAGGCTTTACGAAATGTTAAGAAATGATAGAGGAATCTTATAGACTAAAGTGCATGTGTACGTACATATTATGTCAGCTCAAACAAACGGGCTCAAGGCATATATATGCATTGTTAATTAAATAAGGACAAACTCATATCCAATTTAAAATAGGGGCAAATTGGTGTTCTTACAAACTAACATCAATATCCTAGATTGTGGAATATATTTTAGCTACGAATATCGATCAAATTTATAACGCACCCTTAATTGCTCTTACAAATTAAATAAATAAATGAAAACAAATTAAGAAAATGAAGTTATTGGGCACGGGCGTCGTATACCAACGTACTATATGGAGTATCAATATATTAACAGTTTTTCTATCCTTAAGGTATAAGGTAACACTCTAAATTGAAAAAAGTGTTGAGATTATATGGTGAAACGTATATCAAATGAGATCATATGGAGTTTATATAAGGTTATTTGTCTAGTGTGTATGGGGCATTGTAAATCAAATGAGATCATATGGTGAAACATACATTATGAAACTATTGTTGCAAAAGTGTTGAGATCTCTAGCTAAAAAAATAGGAGCATGTCGTTGTTGATATTAAAGAGTATAGGAATTTGTTTGAATTGACTTTTGAGGGATTAATGGTTTCATTGTTGGATCATAAGGATTAGATCATCGACCGATAATCTAATTAATGAGAAAGAAAAAAAAATATTTCTGGTGTATGAAAAAAATTCAACAAAAATTTACAAGGATTGCGATCATGACTCTAACGTTCAAAGGGGTTCGACTGATTCAATGCAACCATTGTAAGAACAAAGTAGAGAATTGTTGGCACAAAGGTAAATCTCCATGTATTTCACCCAAAAAAAAAGGTAAACCTCCATGTTTGGTCAAGTGCAAGCTATGTTTTATTAATGATCACTTTGTTTGGCATATGTCGCCTTCTAGATTTATTAGATAATGATTTATTTAATATTTTAAATGCTTAACTAAATTGTTAATAAATTCAAAAATTGAAAAAAAATATTGATGTAATTATATAATTATATTTAATAATTTAAAATATTTTATTTAAATAATTGATAATAATTTTGAATCTTTTAATCAAAATCTATTAAGGAAAATTAAAAAAAATGAAATGATCTATTAGGTTATACACGTGTAGTCATTTTATTGGTTTAGAATATAGAAATGTACACAATATATTAGGATACCCCAAACTTAGAGAAGTTGCGCAAAATGATCGGATACTTGATCTGATGAAAAGTGAAATCGAAAGGGTTTGAGGATGCTCTTCTATGGTCATCTGCAACATTTTGATTTGTGCCGGTACAACAATCCATGAAATAATAGTATAGTTTTGATACACCTAATAAACTAATCATTAAGTTTAATATAAATTAATTAATTGTTATCTAGCCTAGTACTGTAATTTGCAAATTTGATAAGGTGATTAAAAAAAAGTGCAAATTTGATAAAATCCTAGCCTTTGTTGGTGGGGAATCTGCAGGAATTTAAATTTAAAAAAAACATATATATATATATGTTTTAAATGCATTAAATAAAATGAAGGCTGAAACGAATCAAATTAAAGAAATGTGAATCAACTTATTGAAGAAAACAAGACAAAAATTGGCCTCCTACCAAACGACACTTATCTCCTCTCTCTCTCTCTATCTTTTTTTTTTTTACCATGTATGCATATATAATGGTTTCCTATTGGTTTGAATCAACTGTGTTTATGATTTAATTTATGGGCAGGGGTTAAAGCCTATTCACATAGGTTTCATAGTCTTTTCCCATCCACTCATGAATCACTCATTTTCTAGGCGAAATTAGCGATAACCCACAAATATATGTCTATATGATATCTTTAATATTTAATTAACTTTAAAAGATCTTATAAGTAATGCATTAACCTCCACTTCACAGACTGGCCTGTGCTGCAAAAAATGGCTACAATATTCATCAACAACACTTCACCACCACCACCACATGAACCGGAATCCGGCGGTGAACGCCGCGGTGGCTGGATCACCTTCCCCTTCATCCTCGGTATCGATCTCTTAATCTCTTGACTGATTGCCCTAGCTATCAAGATTGGATTCTATAGATGCACCCTTGATTGATTTTGATCCAATTTTTGTTATGATGAACTATATACATATATACTGATCGATGATCATCAGGGACGGCTTTCGGGTTGTCGTTGTCGGGGAGCGGGTGGCTGATAAACCTTGTGGTGTACATGATTGAGGAGTTCCATTTGAGAAGCATCCAGGCAACACAGGTTGCCAACCTCATCTATGGATGCTCCAACCTCCTCCCTATCGCCGGAGCAGTCTTGGCTGACTCTTTCCTTGGCTCTTTCTATGTCATTCTCATCTCTGCAGTTTGCTCTCTTCTAGTAAGTCGTTCGATCCGATCGATCTCTCTAATCTCTATCTCCTTTTTATCAATCTAACTGTTGGGAAAAACGGGTAGTTCATTGATCGCGTGCAGCTCAGATGGATGGTGAGAGGTATACTTTTGTACATAATATAATATAAGTTCTCGTTTATATATACTTTAAAGAGATCAAGTGTGTTTCATCAGAGTCAGAGGCGGAGCTAAGGGGGGCATGGGAGAGTACGTGCTCCCTCCCTCATCCGACAAATTACCTAGCTAGGTGTATTCTTCTAGTTGATAGCTTTGTTTTGATATATAATATATCATAATCCGATGTCTGAGTAAAAAGTTATGAATGTTTGAAAACTATAGGTGTATTAATCACTTTAAATTTATAATACTTTTATATTTTACTTAAATTGACATTCATATATTATAGTTCATCTCAAGAGCTTCGAAACCATAGGTTATATTACTTATTTTGATAATTCGGTAAGAAGTTACGCAAGTTTAAATTTTTTATATCTAGTTATACACTATTATTACATGTTTTTTTTAGACACTATTATTACATGTTAAGAATACAATAAGTTAAATATTGACTCAATGTTTATTTATTGTGTTTTATATTATTATATTATTATTTTTCTTTTTTTCGGCTATTTCATTTCTTTATTAATATTTCTTTATTTTTTTAATGGAGAAAAAATAACAGAGTTTTATCATAAATCGAAGTCTTGTTATCTTAAAATAACATCATTTATAATTATCATATTAATAGAGCAAGATCGTTATGCTACTTTAATCTAAAATGACACTGTATATATATATAATCGTGCCCCCGGCTAAAAAATTCCTGACTCCGTCCCTGATCAGAGTCATACGTGATTGGTAAACTACCCGTTTTTCCCAACACTAACTAGCAAAGTGAATCATATATGCTCGTATTTTTTACCTTGTTTCGCATATTGAAGAGAGAAAATGATGGTTGATGATATATTGACGATGACTTCAGTAAAATTTTGAGAATTCGTCCTTATAACACAAAAGGTTAAGTCATTGTGTAGGGATTTCACTTCTCTTTATATTTTGGTTTGGTTTTCATCTATTTTTCAATATTGGACTATACCCATAAACTCCGACGGCTTCATATGATGATTTATCATTCCTTTTTTATTAATAAGGAATTTCAATAGTAAGAGCGACTAAGGGTCTGTCCGGCACATATGCTTATTACTTGTAATAAGATGAATAATATGCTTAAATAATGTGCTGATAACGCACCCACTGGATGATTCTTCAAATCTTAGAGTATCTCCAACAAGTTATCCATTTTGAGAATTTTAGAGTTTTTGAAATTTTTAGCCTTTTTTTATCTGAACAATTATCCATCTCACTCTTCGAACTGGAAAAGCAATAGAAAAAAAAACTTTCTTAAATCTGTAACATTCTCTATAACTAAATGATTCTTCAAATCTTTACAATGGAAAAGTTGTTGGAGTTTAAACAAAAAATAATTTTGGAGAAGTTATTGGAGATGGCTTTAGTATTGGAGCTCTATATTTTTCCAAGCAAAACATGTTTCAATTCAAGATACATCCTTAAATTTGCAGGGCATGATAGTACTGTCGCTAACCGCGATACTCCCTTCATTGAGACCGCCAACATGCAAACTAGGCTCGCTCTTATGCAAGCCACCGTCCCACGGACAATCCACAATGTTGTACATAGGCAGCACTCTTGGCTGCATCGGCCTTGGAGGCTCGCGTTTCACCATTGCGACGATGGGGGCAGATCAGTTTGATAGCGACGAGATCAAGCGCCAAGAGATCTTCTTCAACTGGTATTTCTTTGTGGAGTTTGCGGCTGCTATCATAGGAAGCACCGCGATCATCTATGTTGAAGACAGCGTGAGCTGGGCCTTGGGGTTCGGCCTGTGCATAGCGGCCAGCTTACTTGCATTGGTCGTCTTTTTGACGGGAACTCGCTTATATGCTCATGCTAAGAAGCGACAGGGAAGCCCCTTCACGAGCTTGTTACAGGTTCTAGTCGCGGCCACTCGTAACATGAAGGTGCCAAGCTCCAATAGGAGGGAGGATTACTATGATGGCTCGGTTGATAGTTCTATACAAACACCTAATGTCATGCTAACCAAAGGCTGCAGGTATGTATAAACAACAAATACTATTGCAATGCCAAATTCTTTCGCCATGTCTTCGTTATTCGCAAAAGTGATCAAGGACAATGGACCCGACAGGGATTGATTGGAATAGACTAGCAACTGGAGGTGGGAATTTGAACTCATTTTAGAGTCTAGTCGAGTTGAGTCAATATCGACGAGTCCAACCAATTTTAGGGTTGGCACATTACAATCCTACAAGTTCGAATCGTGTTGAGTTCTCGTAAAATCAGGTATCTGGTCGGGTTGAGTCGGTTTTCGGATCATGGGTTTCGGTAAGACAATAGGTTCTGGTCAGCCGGATTTCTCAGGTCGAGTCTTGCCAACAGTTCTAGACTACAATGGTTGATTTTTCTTGCAGTTTTCTAAACAAATCAGCACTGGTGAAGAGAAACCAGCAAATCCATAGTAGCTCAATGACAAGTCCATGGAGATTGTGCACCGTTCAGCAGGTAGAAGACCTCAAATCCCTAATCAGAATCTTCCCAATTTGGTCGACCGGAATCCTCCTCTGCACATCCATAGCCATCAACAACAGCCTCACCATCCTACAAGCCCTTGCCATGGACCGACGCGTTGGGAGCCACTTCAAGATCCCAGCAGGGTCCATGATCGTCTTCATGCTCGCCTCCACAGCTGTGTCCATAACGTTCATTGATCGCCTCATCTATCCAGGCTGGAAGAAGCTAACTGGACAGTACCCTACACTCCTACAACGAATTGGAGCAGGCCACTTGGTGAACATATCCGGGATGGTCCTTTCAGCATTGGTTGAGTCAAGGAGGCTCGGACAAGGCAAGGGAGGGCACCACATGTCGGCTTTGTGGTTGGCACCACAGTTGGTGGTCGTTGGCGTTGGAGAAGCCTTTCACTATGCCGGGCAAGTAGCATTCTACTACAAAGAGTTCCCAGCTTCACTTCGAAGCACATCCACCGCAATGCAGGCAGTGATCATAGGGATTTCATACTACTTGAGCACATTCACAATAGGTACAGTTCAGAGGGTAACGAAATGGTTACCCGACGACATAAACCAAGGCAGGCTGGATAATGTTTATTGGATGCTGACTGTCATTAGTGGGTCGAATTTCGTGTATTATCTCCTCTGTACAAGGTTATACAAGAGCTACAAACAAGGCAGTGATGAAAAGATTGTTGGTGATGAACAAACCACTTGAAGTGAAATCCATTGTTATGCAGATCAATTCATATTTAGTTCATTTTTTCTAATTTCAAAAGTAATTTGATTTGATAAACTGGAATCAAGTAAAGTAGATTACATAATTAAACCAAGTCAAATATTGGGTGATCTGATCTTCTTTATTCCCATATAGACAGACAAATGAATTGAAATCAAAGTAAGGATATAAATAAGGAATAAAATCAGCAACAAATTCCTAATCTATAAAGCAATAAGAATAAAACTGGCAAACAAGAAGCTAACAAGCATGAAACAAGCTCCTTTATCGTTAGTCCGAATCTCTGCTGTGTGTTAATTGTCGACCCACGGTATCCATATTCCATACTATAAACTACCATACAAAACTGAAAATCCGGCAGCTGCACATGAGCTATGAACATCAAGAACCCATACTTATGAAGTTATACTAGCAAATGCATACCGTTGTTGTGGATTTCAGGACGGGTCAAAATTGCGCCAAGTGTCCATCCATTGCTGATTGGGTACCAACAAGCTCCTTTAACAGGAATCAGTATCTTATTTGCATAATCAACACTTAGGTCACTTACCAAAGTTACCAAGTAAGGTCGGTCAAATCATGGCCAAATGCGCAGGATAACTCCCTAGAACCCTTAGCATTGTAGCGAACTCCTGTTCCAGTGTTATTATTTAGACAAGTAAAGAAAGAATAGTAGTACAATAATCAACAATATATTCTTGCCTCCCAGGGAAGATGAAAGGAGCCAAACCTCAAGATGTCTGAGAGCATATTGTGCATTTTTATCAGCCACGGAAGCATCAAAGTCCAAGTAGAATAGGTAGTCAAAACATCTAGCATAATGACAGAAGGTATTCAAGAGTAAAGATATAGCCAGTAAGTCAAATGGTAATTTGGGCATTTTAAAAGAAGCTGAACACTTGGAATAGACGGGATTTACTTTGAAGATCCGTTATTCCTCATCTGCAGTGGCCGACTTTCAATCTAGTGTTGCATATAACATGAGAAAGGTTAGAGTCAACTAAAATTAATACTAAACAGTAGACAGTATATAGTAATGAACAGGAAACAATGATTGGAGTGTAAATTAAAGAATGTAATTTGATATTTGGAGCAGTTATTTTCTTTCAATCAAATCAAATATATCATCTAAAGTATTATCTGTAGTTGTTAACGGTTTCCCATCTTTACAATGATAAGAGCATACCTTTGTAAGGTTGATATTCCTCAAAGCAAAAACAGCCAATGCCTTGAAAAGAGCACCAGGACCCTCTTCCAGCGAGAAAACAATGCTTGTCTAAGACCAGGATTCAAACCTCATTAGCAACCATGTCATTGCCAGCCTACTAAGACGTAATAGATACTGATTAATTATTTGATTGTTCTACCTTATAGGGCCTGTCAGTACCGGGAATTATGGGCTCCCTTGCAAGTATTAGAAACCTAGTGACATTATCAGAATCATCCTGCGCAAATAGCATGGGGTTTGAAAGAGCATAAATTTTACCACTAAATAGCTCCTAACACTCAAAATTCAACTACTAACCTGTATGTCTTCTGCTAGTATAGTTAAGCCATAATTTCTTGCAGCAGAAGCACTCGCAACAGCTCCTGTGTCCTTGAACTTGTGGGATGCAACAGACTGAAACAACAATCAAGGAGAACTAGTTTATAAGTTTCAGATCAAGCAAGTCTCGGCTATCATCGGCATTACCAACTTCTATACATTAGCCCTCAGCAGTAATACCCAATAAGTTGAAGAAAGAAAAGGCCAATTTAATATGCTAAATTTAGAAGCATTTTATTAATTAATCATACAGTACTACTCTAGAGTCTTCATTAGGCTCTGATTTGATGGCAAGTTTTCAAGCACTCAAACCAGATGAAAACTGGAATCAGTCCATGAGACATTTTAGCATTCACATGATCTGGATATAGAGCAACATTAAGTCTAGTTGAACAAACATAAGAAAAAGATAACTACAAAAGGCACAAAGTGAACATGTCGACTCAATTCAGAGTACTCTTTAAAACTGATAAGCCTCTAGAAAATGTTGCTAAGGGGGAAACGTGTGAGCTACTGAGCTGATTGCAAGGCATGTGAAAGGGGGGTATTGAGGTTTGCTAATGTCACAGTGCAATGAAGTGAGTGACCTAGGGATTAGCCCTATTATGAGAGGATTAGCCTCTGGGTTTCTTTCTGCTGGTTGCTGAGTATTTTGTTATCAAAGGCAAAATAGGCTAGGTTTGGGCCAGAGAGAGAGAGAGCTTGTTCTCTGCAGGTGGCTTGGTGGAAATGGCCTAGGGTTCCTTCCGGTGCCCCTGGATTCCCTAAGTTTGTGTTCTTTGAGCTCCATCAGTAACTCTTCAAAATAGGGAAATGGAGGTCCTGAACAATTAGAAATTATTTGCACTTTATAAGTATGACCGTACCTTTGCTGCACCAGCTGTATCATACACCGCTTCTCTGACAAGCCCGAACCTTGATAATGTGTGTTCACACTGAGCAAGAGCCTAATACCACCACTAAATTTGTTAAACAGTAACATATCTTGGAAGCAAGATCAGCTTCATGTACATGGAAAATACCTGTGGATGACTCACGACTCTATTAAGATCTTCAATTTTAACACCAGGGTTTGCTAACAAACAATGGCGAATAGCAAGTTTCACTTCACCAACAATATGCAGCCTGTGTCTAAGCAAAAGATCATAATTTCTATGAATGCTGCCTCCCAGTGAATTTTCGATAGGCAAAACAGCTCGATCAACAAGCCAACGCTCACAAGCCTACAACAGAATAAACAAAACAATTGAATGGGAGAAAAAAGTCACCAAAAAATTGATTCTAATCATGCATCAAACCACTGATACAAATACAGAAGATGTAAGCACTCAAACAACAGAGAACCAAAAAAAAAAAAAGACACCTCTTTGCAGTTAAAGATGAACGATCAATTTGAAGAATTATGATATTATGTGATCTAGATCTACTCGCTCCTAAGGTCAATGGAGGGCAATAATCAAACAAAAAGACACAGTTTCAAATGTTGCAGCTTTTCCCTTCTTCCTGTCTATTCCATCTCCTAATGTTTGTTGCAATCCAAGATGCTGGAAACTTAAAAGACTACATAGTCTTCCAGAAAACTTCCTGTTAGGGGGCAGACTGAGAGGGATTATCTTGGAAGTTTTAGGCAGGTGATTTTGAAATTTCTGTACACGGACACACCATACTCATTCGGGAAACATTTAATCTTTCAAAAGTTTGGACGAGACATATGCTTCAAACAGAATTTAGTATGATACAGAATGAGTAGCAATAGTATGATATACATGTAATTATCAGAATGTAACTAGAGAAGAAATTATGTGAACCATTTACAGTGAAGTTTATAATACAAAGCAACAAGAAAATTAAAGTGGCAAGGCTACAGAACTGTCTCAAAGTTCCCACACGAGTATTGGAGCAGCCAACAAGAGACCTTTTTGAATGAAATAACATTCAATGAAGATTTGTTATGGCAAATTTTCACTTCAAAAGAGGACAAAATAGTTGTGTTCCATTGGAAAAGAAAAAAAAAGATGTTGATCCATGGATATTGTAGTCCACATACAGAATTATTCATCATAGGTTAACAAACAATGCAAAACTCTCAACACCATATTAGAAGCTCCATAACTTACCTCAAAAGCTGTGTCAAACTGCTCACATGGAACTGGCTCACAATTGGGATAAGCTGTCTCGGCAGCCAACTCACTATATGCACCACTAACTCCCTGAAAATGTAATTAAAAAAAAATTAAAACTATGCCAAGCAACAACAATCCTAAAAAGATAACTGCAGTAAAAAAAATGTCAAAGATGTGAGAGGAAAATACTAAATGATTTGGTTAGAGAGTATCTCTCTGTTATTGAGGCCACTTAGATGATCTACTTTGACAAACAAAATGATCAAATGATCAATCCCAATCAATTTCAAAGGCACATCATAACACCAATGCTTCAATCGGAACAAAAAAAACCAGAAAAAGATATACTACCTTTTAAGCCTCCACAAGTCCTTTCCCAACATATCCTTTATTATTCCCAAACCAGAAAAAGATTACATTTTAAGGAATGTTTTTAACAATTTCCCTTCCTAGCATGTCAATAATGTCAGCTGTTGGATGGAGTGGGATTAACAAAACTAAACTAAATGTTTACAAAACTAAATACAGCAACATTATTCTTTTTCAATTTTTCAGATTTCCCTATATGATTAACCATCCGACAAAGACCAAATCACCAATTACTGCATTTAGTAGCCCCATCGGACAGTAAGCAGTTGCTACACAGCTACATGCAACCACCAAAACCATAGATACTAATCTGTAATCCGCTTATCACATGGAGTATTGATTACAGTTCGGAAAATTTCAGTGATCTTCAATATTCTATTCTAAAAAATAAATGAATAATCCGAATTCAAATTTCTAAATTTTTTGAAATGGAACAGAAAAAATCAAATCCAGTAACCTGATAGGCAACGCGAAGAAGAGATCCGTTGGAGGTAGATTCAGAGCAATTGTTAGACGTCAAAGGCCCTAAAAACAAACAAAAAGCATCCACAAAGAATAAGCACATACAGAGCTCCGCAGAGAACGAGAAAAAGAAAAACAGAGAGCTTTGAGTTTGGGGGATTTATACTCGGGAGAGAAATCGGATCACTCGAAACGGCGCCGTTTGAGGAGGAATCGGCATCAGGAAACTTCTCGAAATCAACGGAAGCGGATTTACGGCCTCCGCGGCGGACGGTGTCATCTCCGGCGGGAGGAGGAGGCGGAGGAGAATGTCTGGCGACGAAAGAGGCGGCGAAACGACGCCGTGCCGCGTGGAGGGAGAGGAACCTGGAGTTGGATGAGGAAAGGAATAGTTTATTGGCATGCAGCGGCGGCGGCGATACGACGTCGTAAAGGGCCTTCGCCGGCGAAGGGGTTTGCGGTAACGCTCCTATCATATTTGCCGCTTGCTCCTTCTCGGGTAGAAAGAGAAGGGATTTTTTTATTAGGGTGGTGCTGCCACGACGATTAACCAAACGTACAAGGAAGTAAAATAGATGTATTTGGATTTCAATGCATTATAAATATTTTAAAAAAAAATGACCAAAAATAATATAAATACTCCCCGTTTTGAAATATAAATCTATTAACTTAGTCAATGGACTTGTATTTCAAAACGGACGGAGTATCATTTATGAATCAATATTAATACAAAATTTAAAAAACGATCAGAAATAAAATGAATTATCAGTCATGGACCAATATTAATACGAACCTTAAAAACTATCAAATATAATACGAACTATTTCACATTGAACCAATTTTGATTAAAAAAAAATCTGGTTAATTTTTCACCCAATTTTTCAACGTGTTAACTAAATTTTTGAAAATTTAATGACTTAAAATCATGTTATTAAATGCATAAGTATAATATTTGAAAAGAAAAATAACTTTCAAACCTTACAAGCACCAAACACCATTTAAATTTTTTTGCAATGTTATTTTTTAAAAAATCTCCAACTTTTACATCTCAATAATCCAAAAAAAACCTCCACCTCCCAAAAAAAAACCCTCATTGCCAAACACAGCCTTACTCCAAACCAAGGCAAGGAATATGCAAACACAAAATGCTACACATATATACAAGGGAAATTTATAGAAAACCACCATTATATACATGTTTTCACACTTAACCACCCATTAAATTTATTATTACAAAAAACCATCCACCAAAGGTGTTTCGTTTACAAATTACAAGTCACCACCCAGGTATTGATGAAACGTTAAAAAATTGAAAAGACAAAAATACTCCTTAAAAATAGTGGTCCTTGCTATTTATAAGATTCAAAATTTGATATGGTACTACATACCTCCCACGATTGCAACACTCAAGATCGATCACTCTTGTTTTGGTGATGCTATAAACCTTCTCGTTTGTTCATTCAAAGTGATTTAGCACATATGGAGTAACTGAGTTGATAAAGATGACCAAGTCGAAACGACTTTTTAAGGGGTATTTTGGTCTTCTTTTTTTTAGCATTTCATCAACGCTTAAGTGGTGACTTGTAAATGAAACATATTTAGTGAGTGGTTTTCTTTAAAAACATAACAGGCGACTTTAAGCAATAACAGAAAACAACTATTATCAAGATAATTTTAACTAAATTGCAAATAAGTCATTTTCATTTTTTTCAAATAAATTGTAAATAAGCCCAAAACTCTCTCATCTACCTACTCATATGTACTCAACTCGGATGGAGTGAGTACAACGCCCGATGGTCCGGTTGTCAAAGATAAGTCGAAGTAACCTCGCACTACGCGAGTTGCCCGGTTGCAGGAAGGAAGTGGCACACATTTGGAACAATTAATTCACCGATTCAGTTTTCACCCATTAAAAACTTCAGTTTGATGGTCTGATTAGCAATCCTTCAAAACTCCAATTAATTAATGATTAGCAAAGTGCTAATTAGATAGAAAGATGTTGGAAATTCTTCTAAAGTTGGTCCTTCTCAAAGTAATTCGGGGTATTTCATTGAGTTGGTCCGTACCATAGAAAAGTTTTGGTACTGCCCCGGATTCGTCATTCTCAATGTCAGGATCCGCTCCTTGATAATCAACGTGACGAGGTGATAGTGGGACAGGGAAGTGAGAATCACTCAACGGATTGCTATGGGCAGGGCACGATCGAAACGCTTTCTAGGCAATCCAGTTGAATTACTTAAATTAGGGTTTCCTTGATTCTCTAACATCTTTTCTTTCCACTCAGATAGTTAAGTCACTGGAATGTTGACGGCGAGAGCGGAAAGCTTTTAGGGTTTCAAGTGAGGAATGGAAAACGGATTAAGGTTTTGACGGAATTCTCCAAGTGAGGACGAATTTCAACCTTCAATTATTTCTAGTGAGAACCTTTGATTGAAGGATCCGATTGAATTCAACAGCAAACCAGTGACAAGAGATAGATCGGGTTGACGTCAAGAAAAAAGAGTTTCAACTCTACACTCTCAAAGGGATCCGTTCTTTCTTTTTTTCTTCCACCAATTTTATATCGCAATGTAGATGAGAGAGTTTTTGGTCTAATTTGCAATTTGTTTGGAAAAAAATAGAAGAAATGTATGCAAATTAGTTGAAATTGTCTTGACAATAGTCATTTGGAATCATGTCCAAAGCCTCACTCTATTTAATTTTTATTGTATGAATTTTTTTTACTAAAAATGTCATATTTAAACTACAATTTATGGTTTTCTTTCAATACATCTTTTTTTTAAATTTCTTCAATATATATATTGAAAAAAACAAATCCCTGAAATAAAGATTTCGCCTACAAAATCTTGCTGCCACCACCGACTATACATAGGTATATACACATGCTGGTTGTCACACTAAGAAGAAAGTATTGCACACCTCAGTTGATTATATATATAGGTCTGATTCAAATGGGTTCTAACTTCTAACCAAGTTTGTTGTGTACCCAATACCCATGTTCTGAACAGGCTTCCCAAATAACCTAGTGGACCAACTGAGACAAATGAAACAGATTATGACAGTTGTGAGGAAGGAAACCATTGCCCCATCTGAACAGGAACGAAGATCTTCCGTATTAGTGTAGGATGAAAGATTGGGCAAGGGCATACTCTGAGCAGCTTCAGAAAGCTCCTAAACAGACAAAAATAGTTGTACAAGTACAAGCAGCTGGGGATGTTGGCATCTCAAATGATGGGCAAGCATGTAGAGAAGGCCACAGATAACTCAATGGCTACGATGGTTACCTACGAAAGCAAGCATAACCATGACAAACCCGTGCCCAAGAAGCACCATAATACCTAAAACTCACCTGCAGAAGCGAAAGGAACTGACAAGGTGTGATTGAATCTGCGCAGCTGCGTGCACCCTTCTGGTCATGAGCATCAGGATAGAGCTCTCGTCTTGTTGATGCTGAGGCAGCTTAGTATCTCTATACCTCATCAGTCTTATCTCTTATATAGTAATCCACTGTGACAGAGAGGCTACTGTTTCTCCAGAATCTAGGCATTCATCTTCAAGTATAGTACTTAGCATATCATAAATCTTTGCAAACATATATTCAGCTGTCATTGCATATTGCATGTAAAGGCCCTTCTCTATTGCATGTTAAGGCCCTTCTCTTTGGCGCATATATGTATGTTGAAATCCACAAGGTTAGAACTATCTATGCATAATCATTCAGTTTAAGATATGGGTGGCACAAAACAAAGTCTTGCCCCAGTAAAGACCATTTGTTTCAGACATGATCATTATAATGGATCTCTCAGTCTCTCACAGTTTACGGAAGCTCTCGCTTGCTATGTTGCTAATGCAAGGAGATTGGACAAGGTACATGTCAGCAAAAGGCTCTTCTTACCGAATCCTTTGCTCCTTGGAGGGAACTATTAGCAATGGTCATAGACATTTCGTTCCCATATGACGCTACTACAAAAATTCAATCATACATAGATGAGAAAATAAAAAGATGTTCAGCAGATACACAACCAAAAGTTATACTGTATAGTTCATCCACTATTCTAAGTAGAAAAGGTTTTGGGCAAGCTTCAAAAATTGCTAGCGGTCGTTTCCATCCTACAAACATTAGGATAAAAGGGAGGTTGGAGCCTTGGAGGTGGTGGTGCCCCCATGGTTTGGGCTGGGATATCATGTTTATGTCATATGCAATATGTTACACCCAACCAATGTTTATATATAAAACACTTTGAGATACCTTAATCGTTCCTTTGATTTTACCTCCCTTCCTAGTAGAACGGTCAAACAGGTCAAACAGGTCAGGTTCGGGTTAATTACAGGTCGGATCGGTTCAGGTTAGGGATCTCACCAATAAACATGCTCTTATTCCTACCCTTTTTATCTATGATGTCTCTCCTCGCAGTTTTGTGTGTGCTTTTTGTTTGATTTGGAGGTTCAACTTTTAAACTGCATTTTGGTATAAAGGGTGTAAAAAATAATATACCCACCTTTCAATAGCAAAGAAAATAATCAAGGAAGGTAGTAACAAATTATCACAATTCATTTTTCCGACAATAAATCAGGCAAAAAATGATGACGAACTGTACTCGTCTTTTCCCTGACTAAGTTGAGAGAGTTTTTTCAAATGACCCAAAATATTGCTAGCAAACACACAAACGAACAATAGGGAGAGATGAAAGACCGAGAATGGAAGAGGGAAAAAAATAAGGATGACAATAAAACAAAACATGGAAGCCGGAATATTAATACTTATTTGGTAATGAGGTAAATTGCACTCTTGCAAGTTTTTAAAGCTACTACATTATCAAGGACTTGTAGTTCAAACTCAAAATCGCTACTTTGGGGAGATGTTTCTCACCAATTCATCTCTCCTTCGTGGGTACAATGGGAGATTAAAATCAAAATACCAATGCAAATGAGGAAACCCCAAGCGATCCAACTGATAATCTAGTCTAATAACAATAAGAGAAACATACTAATGTATATAAGCCGAGGATAAATTTAAAAAAGAGTGCATAGAACTTCACCTTTTAAGTTATCTTCACATCTCGAAGAAGCCGTGCAGCCATGGAACCATATCTCCTGACCTCCCAGTCACTAAGCTCCCCAGTTGGCAACCCAGTGGCAACCAAAGCCTCTTCCTTGTCGTTGTCCTCGTCACCACCTTTCTCATCAGACGCGTCAATGTCACTGCTTTTGGCTTTTTGCTGTTCAGTTACAGTCTCCTCGACCTCATCACTTGCTGTGGCATTGTTTTCTTGGATTGTTTCCTTCTTTGCTACCATTGTGTAGAGGTGAATACTCGGATGTCGATACCTGCCATCCATCTGCAATTTGTGCAAGAAATGGTTAGGTACTTAGGTTCCTTCCGATTCCAGGTGAAACAAGCAAACCACGTCTTAGAAGATTATATGGATCAAGATCTGACTTTACTAACCATTTCAGCCATGAAAAAGAAGCAGACATTGATCGAATTAAATTTCCCTTTTGAGTTTAATTATATTTCAATATTGCATTCAGATAATGGGGCTTGACACTAGGGAAAGATTTTATTGGTGGCATTGATTCACCTTTGCTTTTGGAACCATTTTCACTTCAAAATTTCTCTTCCACAATTCAATCATCTGCTCATGGACGCTTGTAGAACGAATTTCATACCCCAACTGCATGAATAAGAGAAGAATGTGACCATCAGAATGTTCATGGAAAAAATAAATGATGAATGTACCCCTCAAAGAAATGAGTTTCTTGATGATGCATCACCATTACTGTGGTTCTGGGTCCAGATAACGACAAAATTGTCCGCAACAGTGGTTCAAGCAGATGTTCAGCATAGACCTGACAACCAAAATATTGTTTGGGTGATGTTCTACTCTAGCAGGGCCTCTACTCACTAAATACAAAATGATTAGAAAGTGACAAGTTAAAATTTAAATTTATGCTAGAGGTTTATTTAGACTCAAGGTTTTTAGAATGTCCAGTAGAAAGGTTTTGTAAGTTGACAAGCATATTTATTAAGGAAGATGATTTATACATTTATAATCATAAGTTAAGTATTTTTTCTGAAAAGGTCAGCAACCCACAATGAAAGCCAGTTCCATGTTGAAACAGAAAGATAAAGAATTTTGAAACAACCCAAGCATAATCATACAAGTATATGTGCTATGAAACAGCTTTGGGAAAATTTCTAGAATTCAGCCTTTGGGAATGTATGAAGATTTTTTCGCTGTTTCTGCTGAAAAATAATGCACACAGAAGTTATGGACCAATCCAGCACCCCGTTCCAGCACATCATTGGCATTTCAAACTTCCCATGTAAAGAAGAGTAAGATTTTTCTCATGATTAGACGTAATAAATTTATAGAATTGAGCTTATTCAATGATGCTTTACCACATCAGTTCCAATAATATAGTCAAATGGCCCAGCAGCTGCTTGTATATGATCCATATTACCCCAATCTAACTCCAGCACCTTGATAGATCCAATTGAATCTGCAGGGGACGAGTTATCAGTGGAACTGTTCATTAAAAATAAACCAAGACAGAGATATAAGAAGATATCTAGCGTCTGACACAACAAATGGAAGAAGATTAGACTCAATTCTGAATCATTAACCTATCTCAGCTACAAACCATCGTACTTCATACATATTAAAAAAAAAAGATACAATGAAAAAGTGGGAAAGAATAATGAGAAAAAGAAATCCGAAGTAGCAGTGTAGCAAAAAACATGTTCATACGACAAGATAGGTCTTAGCCATGTTTTCTAGAATACCTGAACCAGGATTCATCTGTGTGATCCTTGATATATTACGATCAACATTTCTTTGTAGCAGTGGTAAAACTTCCTTTTGGTCTGTCAGAACCACGTCACACCCCAACATGGCCATGCCTGATAGGAGTAACCTTTGTCAAACTCAGCATTTTCTAGTGAGCTACAAATACTGAAGTGTCATGTGTGTGTTTTTTCATTCTAGCATTAGGCAGAGACAAAATTACAAGAACTCACCAAAACCAGCTAATCCACAACCAGCTCCAAGCTCAATGACACGTTTTCCTCCAAGTTTTGATGGGCAAAATCTTCCCCTTCTGCAGTTCCTTTCCTATAGTATATCAATCAAAATGTAAGAGTAATAAACTACCATAAAGGCACACAAAACCGGAAGCAACATGTGCTACCACATCATGTGCTAGAGCACTGCTAGTCAGTTACCCACGCTGAAATTAAACAATCCATGACATAAGATAGTCTTCAACAATTCACAAAGATACTGTAAGTTCAGGCCCTGTAATAGACAATCAGAAAATCCTCAAAAGCTAAGTGCAAGCCAATAGAATAACTGGATTAAGCAATGCATGTGAAATTAAGCTAAGGTTTGTATTTGACAGTTCCAACCGTCAACTGCGCGCGTCAATTGCAGTTAAAGATAAATGACAGTTCCAAACAATGCATGTGAAATTAAGCTGATTCGAGCATTTCAGACCAATTAAGTAGGAACTTAGGACGGTGCCTAAGATAGTGACCATACCAGAAACTTAGCAAAAACCATGGAAGCATCCCAAACAGTTGTTCCTAAATGGTTTGAGTTTGGGTCCTGCATATGAACAAAGGAAAGGTCAATTTCAGTTAGGCAAGAAGAATATTAAGAACCCCCCTCCCTGAAGCAAAGAAAGAAAACTTGGTTTAAAAAATTTAGTAAGAAGAACAAACCTCACCTAAAACAACGATCAACGATGATATTGGAATGGGAAACATATTAATCTAGCAACAAGTTGCAAATTTTCAACAGGAATCATCCTTTCACGTAGAGACTAAAGGTAATAGGTCTATGTTTGGACAAGGAATCTAAGTCTGTCAATCTGTCATTGCCAGCAAGATTGCTAACCTCAGCATCGAAATGCTGAATTTCCCTAAAAGAACGGAAATCGTTGCCGAATTACCTCACTAATTTAGTTCTTGGAGTTTTAAAGTCTACTAAGCAAAATTTTCTATTTTGGTTCCCTTTGTCTCTACAAGTAGTTCATTTTCAACTTAATCATATACATCTTTTATCAATACATCCAAAGGAGTTTTAGCGGAATACTAATTTGCTTTGGAAAAATAAGGTTTTCAAAAACTACCTTCACAATGAACAAGTCAAGCAACAATACCTGCGAAAACTGAAGTTGATGGCCCAGTAATTCAATTGTGATTGCCGACGTGCTTGGTGAATTTAACCTGGACGAAACACAAACGAAGAGTTTCTATTATAGCACGGGGTCCAGGTCACACCCTTCTTGATGGAACCATGGCACACAACCTACTGCTTTATCCATTATATACAATTGAAGGATTACCAAAAGCAAAAGCAAAACCAAAAGTAAAGCAACAGATATCTCCTAAAAATCCCGGGCAGGTAATTTTATTGTTTCAGATGGCATCTTCTCATCACAATATAACTAGTTTTCCCTACTTCTATAGGGTAAATGAATGTATTAACAAAATCAAGAAAAATATACCTGTCATGATCCATTTCAGCACCAACTGTGATGCAACCTTCACTGAACCAAAAGATAAAACAGAAACAATATTTCAGATTTAAAGTCATGGACAAAAGATATAGGAAAACTGGTACCACGTATGACTTCAACAAATATACATTCCACATTTATTATTATAAACAAAAAAAGAAGCTAAAAAGTTCATGTTCTTCAGCAATATTAGAAAATAGCAAGGGGCTGCAGATATAAAGTAAACTGACAACATTTAGTGATTCTAACCTGCTCTGTATTTTTTATCCATAATGACGGGTGAAGTAAGGACAGTAATGTTTGATCCAGTCCAAAAATAAATAAATTCATCTCCTTTAACTCCGTACAAATTCCAAATGATCTTAGGTAGCCATTTTAATTTTGTTAAATCTCATTTAAGTGTCATGAGGTTTGACTAAATCTTTGTTTGGGAAATTGCATTTAGGTGCATGAGGTGTGAAAGTTGTCTTACTTGATTATCAAAGACTACTGGCATGAGTTTTATGAATAGAAATTACTTGCCTATACAACCAAATAAGTAAATTTAATATTTACAAATACAACTACAATAAGTCACCAACCATGCAGAGGGTGTTCATTTGTCAATCAAGGTAGACCATTTACACCCTCTGTTATTTGAATGTGATTTCCCAAACCTTCTGACACTAAAAAATATAATAAGAAAAAACAGTTGCAGAAAAACCTAATACACAAAATCTCTGATGCAAATACATTCATTTTGAGTTTGCTATTTGAAGCCAAATTCGAATAGAATCAATAGTTCAACCTCAAACGCAACCACCACCCGGACAAACAAAAGCAGTTGAATGAATTGAGAGAATCTGTAGAGATCAGAACAGATTGAAACATTTAGCCCTAAAAGTTTAAAGTTTATGCTTCGACATAAAATCGAAGAAGAGAACTATACGGGGAAACGAAAATAACCTCCAGCAGAAAGCAGTCCTGAGAACGGTGGATTGATTCAGCACCGGCGAAGGATGAGCGACGAGATCGTGTCCGACTCCGATGTGAATAAGAGGACTCTACCGGTGGCCAGAGAAAGACTACTCATTGAATAATTGAAGCAGGTAGTCGATGAACTTGCCAAAAAAATTGGGGAAAAAAGAGTGCGTTCAACTCCTAGCATAGGTTCATCTCCATTGGACAATAATGTTCAAGATTTAAAAAAAAATATATTCACAACCATAGGTATTCAAGATAAATTTTGTCGGCTTTTTAGTTGGTTTTTGTTACGAAAGAGTTGGGATTGAGATCGAATGAGATAGTCTTATACTCCGTAGTTATTAACGCTATAAAAGACTCCTAGAAATATGCTCGGGAGATCGAGATGGTGATCGCGGACGTCTTCCTCTTGATCCAAGGATTTGCTCATGTTTCGTGTAACTACGTCTTCCATGAGGTCAACCAGGTGGCATCTAAGGTGACCAATCTTCGATTTTCAGTGGAAGGTACTTCACTCGTCACTCACCCAGAGCTCATTGCTCTCGTTCGAAATGAGCTATTGGGTAGTGAGTCATCGTGATCTAACATCTCCCAAATGGGCAATGAGGGGAGTAGCCCGACTCAACTCTAACACAATATTAAAGTCAGTTGGGCCCGATAGGGGCGAAACATTAGAGGAAGGTTGTGCGTAGGGCCACGTATGAGAGACACGAATAACACATAAATCAAACGGGATTTCTTCTCAAAACCAATTGACAATGAGAGAAGTAATATGTCAAACTTATATACTACGGAGTATTATTTTAGACACCTTGATCTTTTCAATGTGGCACAACTCACATTCTGACAAAGGACTATGATTGCTCATTTACCTTATTATAACCTTAGTACTAGGGTTGAAAATAAAACTTATATACCTTATCTAAGACACCATAGTCTTATCTAAGAGCATCTGCAATGGTAACACCCACTTGGGTGTTGCTATTTAAAAAAAAAAGTAAAAAAAATCAGGTAATGATGATATTTGAGTGTCTAAAATAGTGGGAGAGTTTCTCTCTTCTGCAAAGACACCCTCTCTCCAATTCTCTAATATTTTTCTGAAATTCATTTTCTTTTCTTTTTTTAAAAAATAGAAACGAGCCGATCTTGAACATCAAGTACTCGAGCTCGTAGGCTCGTATATCAGGCCTACAAGTAGGTGTCTCTATATTTTTTAAAAAGAAAAGAAAAGAAAATGAATTTCAGAAAATAACAGAGAATTGGAGAGAGGGTGTTTTTGCATCATCGGCCACCGGGAGAGGCTGCACCGCCGGAGTCGAAAATCTGAAAATCGACACACACTTACCAAGGACCAAGGGGCAAGGGCGCTGTTTTGCACTGCAGGCTGCACCACCGAAGACAGGGGTTGTACCACCGGAGAGATGCTGCATCGCCGGAGAGAGGCCACACCTTCGGGGCACCTGACTGTGCGATGGGCGACGGCCGAAACGCAGCAGCTGCAGAGGGTTAGGGACTTATGGTTTCACAGGTTTGGAAATTTGGGTGAGTGGATGAAGGACAAAAATGTCCCAAAATTCTGGGCTTTCCGGCAGATGAAGGCTGAATTAGAATACAAAAAATCAATATAAAAAAGTGCGAGGGGCAATTTTGTCAATTCCAGTGGGGACATGAGCTGGCGAACTACTTCTCGAATCGAGCTCAGGAATAGGCTCGAACTCGGCTCATATATACATTTGAGCGATCTCGAGTCGAGCTTTTTTAGAGTCGAGCCCGAACTAGTCGGCTCATGTATCAGGCATTCAGGCCTACCTACTTGGGTGTCTCCAATTGTGGGTGGTTTAAGACACCCAGAGCTCATAGTGTTAATCATGACATTTACATCATGTTCGGGTCGACCCAACCCGAATAGCCCATTTACCTTATCCAAGTAGGCCCGGCGGCCCATATGCTCGTTTATGGTATATACGTGCCCTTAAAATGAGCCCCACGAAAAAATATCTGTTCGCCTCCCCAGTTCACGTAAAACCCTTATTCCAGGGTTTTTGCCTTCCATAGTCTCCCCAAACCTCTCCCTCCATTTCCCGAAACCCTAATCTCCATTCGAACCTCCGATCTCCAATCCCTCCCAAAAATGGCTGTGCTTTCTCTCCTCAAGAAGCCATCGCTGATGGCTACTTTAGCTTCGCGGCGCACGCTTGCCATGCTGACCTCCGGATTCCAAGGTCTTCACCACCACCACAGCCTTCCGCCGCTGCCTGCGATGGGGGAGTCCGTGAATGGGGGTTTCGATTTCAGGAGTGATGTGCGGGGTTTCTCTTCCTTTGGCGGTGGACAGTCGAGGAGCTTTCACGTTCGATCCTCTCAATTGGATTTCAAGTCGTCGATCGCTTCGCCTGCTGGATTCGCCGTCGCTGATTACTCCGACGAGGAGAAGGTGAAATCCGATGACGGCCTCGAGATTTCCAAGCTCGATATCGACAGGGATCTTGTGTCTGCCTTGGCGGGCCGGGGGATTACTAAGCTTTTCCCTATTCAGGTTCCTTTTTCATTATCAGCAAGTTAGAGTTGAGTTGTAACCATATGATTGTTTCCTTGATTATAATTTCTTAATTTGTTCATTAATTTTATGCAGAGAGCGGTTCTGGAGCCTGCAATGCAGGGTTTGGACATGATTGGTCGGGCTAAGACTGGGACGGGGAAAACCCTTGCTTTTGGGATTCCCATAATGGACAAGATCATTCGCTACAACGCCAAGCACGGGTTTGTGCTTCATCAGTATTGTTCGTGCTTCTTTGATGTTCTTTTAATGAAGGTTTGAATTAATTTGTTTTATGTGACTTAATCAATTAGGTGTGGAAGGAATCCATTGGCATTGGTCTTGGCTCCTACCAGGGAACTTGCTAAACAGGTTGAGAAAGAGTTCACTGAGTCCGCAACAAAGTTGGAAACTTTGTGTGTTTATGGGGGTACACCAATTGGTCGCCAAATGAGTTCTCTTGACCGTGGTGTAGATGTTGTTGTGGGGACACCTGGTCGGGTGATTGATCTATTGAAAAGGGGTGCTCTAGATTTGTCTGAAGTTCAGTTCCTTGTTCTTGATGAGGCTGATCAGATGCTTGCTGTGGGTTTTGAGGAGGATGTTGAAATGATATTACAGAAGCTGCCAAGGGAGCGTCAGAGTCTGATGTTTTCCGCCACCATGCCTAGGTGGATCATCAACATCACTCGGAAGTACCTTAAAAATCCTGTGACCATTGATCTTGTAAGTGATGTATCTTGTAATGGATTATGTAAAAATTATTTTGGGTTCAAGGCTTCTAGCAGACTCCTATATGTATTGAATTAGCCAGCAGCTCTATGCATAGGTTATATGCCCACATCACTCTAAGGTTACTCTTAATGTAGGTTGGGGACTCTGACCAGAAGCTTGCTGAAGGAATTTCTTTGCATTCAATTGTATCAGATCATAGATCAAAAGCAGCAATCATTGGTCCTCTGGTCACGGTATGATTTGGAACTTTATTTGTTAGTTTGTAATTGTAAGCCTTTTTTTTATTGGTATATGTACTTTCAACATTTTGATCTTTCTGATTTATTTTTCTTCTAGGAACATGCAAAAGGGGGGAAGGCGATTGTCTTCACACAGACTAAACGCGATGCCGATAAATTAGCCTATATGTTGGCAAGAAGCTACAAATGCGAGGCCTTGCATGGGGATATCTCACAGGTTCAAAGAGAAAGGACACTTGCAGGGTTCCGCGATGGACGTTTTAATATTTTGGTTGCCACTGATGTTGCTGCGCGGGGCCTCGACGTACCAAATGTTGACTTGGTAGCTTTTTTTGCTTCCTTTTTCACAATTTTGTCAATCCTTTCTCACCATGACACATTGCATTGAAGGGAAAAAATTAGGAGTTGCTTATGAAGTTGCAAAATTATGGGTCAATAGCACGATTTAAATGTCTTTAATGCTTCTTTACTTCAGAGATAAAATATGCAGACTGATTAGTACTGATTAGTACCATCATATGCTGTTTAAACAAGTATGGTCACACAATCATTGTGTGCGTCAACATAGTTTAAGACACTCCCTATAATGTGTACAATTCTGATATTTTAGGTAACGAGTGCTAACAGAAAGCTGACCAGACCTCAGTAAATAGAGGATAGTTATGTTGCGATTTCGTAGTGGCCCTTAGATGTCTCTTCTAATTGATTTGGATGCTAAACCCTGGCACTCTTTTTTTTTTGGCTAATTGCATTTTTGGCAGTTCAATAAAATCATATGGTTAAGAGTGTTGGATGGGTCATTTGTGAGTATAGATCTGATCATTTTAGGTAGGCTTTTATGAACACTAACTGGGATGGTGGAGGGTGATTTTACCAAGAGACAAGGCCACCAAAAGGTCCAATATTTTCACTATGCTTCTAATGCTGTAGTTGCATATTTCTGGAAGGATGATGCTTGGCTTTGCCCGTGTAAATTTATTGCTGTAACAAAACAAAACTTGATTTTAAATTTGTTGATGTATTTCGATAGTTTGCTTTCTATTCAGAGCAGCTTGTTATATATAAAAAATTTAATGTCTAACATATATGTTGTATGCTTTTGGTCACTTCTATTTTTAAAATTCAGCCTTTTGACATCTTTAGATGCTCACAATTGTTTGTTGATCTCTTGTGCTGAAGAACTGTTTTATGGTTTCAAATCATGGGTGCATTCTTGGTTTTTGCCATTGGATTTGAGAGTACAATCTTTCTGGATTCTGGCTGTGTGTATTTTACTACAATTTTTCTTGCAAAGAAGCTGTCTCTGATTTTACTTGGCTGATGTGATTTTTTTCATTTAGATGTATAAGCTTAGTATACACTTTGACCTGTGTGTATAGGGGTGGTGTCTCTTTTATTTTAATATCCTACTTCTGCAGGTAATTCATTATGAACTCCCCAGCACGTCAGAGATTTTTGTTCATCGATCTGGTAGGACGGGCCGTGCTGGGAAGAAGGGAACTGCAATTCTTATTCACACACATGATCAGCTAAGGTCGGCCAAACAGATTGAGCGTGATGTGGGAGGCAGATTTGTAGAGGTTAGTTAAGACGTTATCTTTCTCAGCTTTATTTTTTGTAGTTCCAAGATTGCTCTTTTAATTATATTGTATGATAGAGCTGGGCTTGAAAATCTGTTCTCTGTGCATAAAAGTAAATTATCTTTTTTTTTTTTGATCGAAATAAAAGTAAATTATCTTGATCTGGTGATCAGGTTAATGAAGTATGGTGATGAATGAGCTGAAATATGTTAAATGTAGGCTGCAACTTTTTTGTTGCTGAACATTTGTCTGATTAGTTGCACTCTTTCTATCATAGCAAATCTGCTTGTTTCCCAATTATCACATTTGTTTGAGGTATTTGATTGAGTAATTACTTTGAAACAATTCCAGATGTTGTGTGATGGTTTCATGTTTTGACAAAATTATCTTTAAGCTGCATGTGATTCTACATATAACTTTACACTCTATGATGATGGGGAAAACCTTCTCTATCACCATATTAAGGAATAGTAAAAATTGGAGTCTCCTGTCTATGTTCAGTGTCTTAGAATTGGTTGGTTGATTTTTTTTTTTGTAATTGTATCAAACTGTACTGACATTCTTTATTTTAACAGCTACCCCCCATTGCCGTTGATCCCTCCCAGAGAGAAATGTATTCAGACATGGGCTCTGGTTTTGGTGGTGGTGGTGGTGGTGGAGGTCGTTTCGGTTCATTTGGAAACTCGAGAGGTGGCCGTGGAGGCTATGGTGGTGGACAGTCTGGTGGTTCAAGTTTCGGCCGCTTTGGCGGCGGTGGCGGGTTCAATGATTCTGGATCTGGGCGCTCTGGAGGGTACGGTGGCTCAGACTTTGGCCGCTCGAGTGAATATGGATCTGGCCGATCTGGTCGTTCCGATGGTGGTGGTGGGTTTGGTCGTTCAGATCGGTCCTCTGGCTTTGGTTCCTACGGTTCTGGGCGCACTAGTAGCTTTGGTAATTCTGGTTCCAGTCAAAGTAATAGCGGTTTTGGCCGCGCTCCATCAAGTCGGTTTAGCTTTGGGGATAATTAAATTGATTTCCGAGGACCTCAGGTTAGTCATTCAGTCCCCATTCTTAACTATATACATCAAACAATTTGTTATTGTTATCCATGCTTTTCTTTTCCTGGAAATCATCAATAAATTCAATGTCTTTTTTTTCCAGATTGTGCTGCGGCGCTGTTTCAGTTGCATCTTATTGAGGATTCCTGTGAAGGGTTGATAAAGAATTCATGGTGATATCTCTGACAAGAGCTTCGGAGAGTAATGTAGTATTTATATTTAGGTGCCTTGGAAGAAGTTTGAAGGGCTGGGCTATCTACATTCATTTTTTTTGCCTTGACACTGTCAGTTTTAGTAACACTATCATACTTACTAAGTTTTGAAGCTATGGTTTAAGTGATAAAGAAATGCGTCGCTATGGCGGTAATTGATCTTTACTGATAAAATCTGTATGTAAATATTGCCCCTTTATCTAGTTTGTAAGATTGAGAAGTGATGATACTCTGTTATGTTTTTCATTATATTCTCCATTTGTCGAGGTTATGTATCAGAATTTTATTTATTTCTTTGACTCCTCTAGTACTTGAGCTGTAAACGCGGCATGGTATCGCATCACATTGCGGAAGGTTTTGCAAGATCGATCACAGCATGTCTTCCGAGAGGTTAACCAGGTGGCTCATACCGGTTGCACCGAAAACTATATAGTTGATTAGTTGGTTCAGAGTTATTCTTTCAAGTACGCAATTTCCTGCACAATCTATACAATTGCTTAATCGATCTACATTGCTCCTCTCTTATCAACACTAGAGAGCATAATCCAACTTTGTAAATTGTAATGTACTCCCATTTATAAAATTATAAATGATCCAAGTAGGAGTGTTAAAAAAACATCTCTACCTTTCAACTTTAAGAAAAATAATCCGATTTTTGGAATAGGTGATAACAAAGTATCTTGATTCGTTTTTCTAACCATAAATTGGGCCAAATCAATGACGTTAAATTGATTAAATGGTATTATTCTAATTAAAACAAGTCAATATCATCCAAAATCTTAGTTTTGTCAATTATATGTCATTGTTTCGCCCAGATTTATAGTGATAAAAAAGAATCGGGATACTTTGTTACCACCTCTCTCAAAGATTGAATTATTTTTCTTACTGTTGAAAGATAAAAATATTTTTATAACACCTCTAAAAGAGTTGAGTTATTTTAATTCGTTTTGCCCATGTAATCATTTATCCCTAAATATCAGTAGTTTTGCTTCTCATTTATCACCATTTGAAATCGTAATCCAACTTGTTGGGAATAAAAGGTCGTCCCATATTTGTTTGAGGGCAAATCAAATACCAACATAATTCGCATAAAGATGGTCATATCCCTTTATAATAGCTTAAACTTTTGTGTCAGAGCGGTGATTCCAACCTTATAATTAAAAATATAATAATTATAATACAACTCTTGTTTTTTAGCTTCATCTCTGAAGTTCAACCCTAATCAGCAAAAAAAAAACTCTCCAAAGCATTACATTTTCTCTCCCTATGTAAATTATTCTTATTTATGTCAATTTCAATTTATGATAAACATTTATCAAAAAAATTTACGATAAACATTTTTTATTTTTTAACCAACTTCTTCATATTATTAAATTCATCCTATTTAATTATTTAATATTCCATCCGATTCAAAACATACGTTGTTTGACTTTTTAACATGAATTTTAAGGAGTTTAAAATATGTAAAATATAAAAAAATTTCTTATTTTTTTTTTACAATTTCATATTTAATATTAAGTATTAAATTATAAAAAAGAAAAAAGGAAAAAATTAATAGTTAATACTCCCACAATAATTGTCTTTGGACTATTTATGCACGCTTTTTAAGGAGCTAAAAACTATATAAAATATCCATTTTTAATTAATTTTTTAAAATAATTCTATACTTATTAGTAATATACGGAGTATATGATATTATTTAAAAATATTTAATAAAATGTTGATATTTTATATAGTTTTTAGTTTCTTAAGAAAACGTGTATGAATAGTTAAATACATTCTTTGTAGGATGGAGGGAGTATATTTTTTTTTTTAAAAAAATATGTATTGAAAAATAAAATGAGCAAACCCTTTTCGAAATCCAGATCAGAGCGGGAGAGAGAGAACGGTCTGGGCCGGCCCTAAAAACACTCTCTTTTGAGAGGGGTTTTGGCCGTTGCTCTTCCAACCTTCCAACCCTCTCCGTCTATGCTTATCGCCGCCTTAGCCACCGCCCTAGCCGCTACCTCCGCTCTGCAGCCTCCTGCTGATGCTCCACCAATCATCTTGGTCCTCTGACTCCCAACGTCCTCTTCCTCGCCCTTCGGCATCTCAAGTGATGATTTGCGTTGCTTTAATCCTCCTCGTTTGCCCATTCCGCCCTTGATTTCAGCTACCTCGGCTCCTCCATACTGCCGGCTCGCCTCCGGTTTGGAAACTTTCCACACAGACCCACCAGCCCTATGCACTCTCTTCTTAGAGAGCGTTCCGGTGCTGCTACCGCCTCTGATCGCCTCGGCTTCCGTCTCCCTTCTTCGACGTCAGCGGCCTGGTTTTCTGGCTGCTTGTGGGCCTTCATGTTCCCACTCCTGCCGCCGCCTTGTCCGTCGCCGCTGCAGCCTCCGACCAAGCCCTGCTTCCGAAGCAAATCACAAGCTTGTTCTACCGCTTCCTTCTTTTTTGTCAAAAATTTTAATTACAGTACATATCAATTCGGGCTTGTTTTCTTTAGCCCGCTCTTTCTTTCGCTTTCCGGTTCATTATTGCACTTTTTTTGCTTCCTTGTCTCATTTTTTATCGCCTCTATTTGGGTTTATCCTTGTGGTAGCCTACTTACGATCTTGTTATCGTCCTTGAGGGTCGGGATGAGTGCGTGGGGTTTAAATCGTGCAATGATGTGGTTTGTGTTTGAGTTTGCGGGTTGGTGTACTGTGTTGTTCTTGTTGTATTGCAGGCTTCTTGTGAGCGATGGTTGATTTGTCATGTTCGACGACGTCGTGGATGTGTGATCGACACCTGATGGCTCTTTTGAGTCCACAATCTGAGGTGTCTGCTAAGTTCCCCAGAGTTCTCTGAGTGCGTTGTCCCTTTGGCCGATCGTTTCGTTCGTCTTTTGGCTTGTGATTTCGGTGTAGGATGACTTGTGCATTTTAAAGTTTTTTAATTATGTCATTTGCTTCTGTAATTTTCTTTCTGTATTTATTTCAGTTATTTCCTTTTGTAATTTGCTTCCAGTTGTACATGATGGTTAGTCAATCTACCGGCTTGTTCGGTCTCTCGTTTCTCTATGCTTGTCTAGATAACCGAATTATCATCTTGCTTAAAAAAAAAAAAAAAAAAAAAGCGGGAGAGAGAGAGGATCGAGCGCGAATGGAAGGGGACGAGAAAAAGCAACAGCAAACAGTGACATGCGGGGTGGTGAAGGTCGACCACTCCTCCAATTTCTGCTACCGAGTTTGCTCCCTCTGCGAGAGATCCCTCCCTGAATCCTCCCCTCCGCTCTGCTCCGCCTGCGATCGCTCCAACCCCTTCAACCCTGGCTCCTCCGGCTCCAAGCGCCTCTTCCGCCTCCTTGTCTGTTTTTTCTCCCTGCTTTCTTTCTCTTCGATTCTTCTTCTTCTGATTCATTTGCAACTGTTTTCGAATTTCGCAGATTTCGGTGGCGTCCGATACCAAGGTTTTTGTGGTGATTTGCTTCGATAGGGCGGCTAGGGTTTTGTTCGGTTGCTCTGCCGATGATTTTTTTCACTTTGCCAGATTTCATCCTCTCGCAGGTATTCTTTATTCATTTCCCTATTTTATCTCTCTCTTTTTCTGTTGCATTGTACGGCAATTTTTCCCTATTTGATTTGCTTGCCTTGAACTGTGATTGAACACTTGCGGTTGCGGAATTTTGGATCCATTGGGATCAGCTAGAGAAGTCCGTGTTAGCTTTAAGCTCTTTTACAAATTATAATGGTTGCTGATTGTTACAGATTGCGAGGATCTCTTACTAAGCTTAATAAATGGTGTAGTGCTAACTGAATTGATTGTTGTCTTCACATTCAAAGTGGTGAACTCTGAAAGATACACTCTGATAGAGCTTGAAATCAGGAAGGAAACATTAATAAATCTCCAACTAAAAGGCAAAAGCCTAACTAGCAGCCAAAAGGCCTAAAGCCATATACAAACTTAGATTTCTGGATGTCCTTTACTAACTTCAATCCCTTAGGTCACCCACATTTCAGTAATTCACTTTAGCTATCCCCTCTGACAGTCATAACTAACTGTCTAATTCTAGGAGCTTCTAGCTTATTCTAGACATTGCCACAATATTCTAGTTATGAGGTTATCACACTGATAACAGTCCTATGTATTTAAAGTTTTCCCCTCTTCTCCTGTTCATGAATTTACTACTACAAATCTGACGGCATAAACAAGATTAGTTGAATAAATCATATAATAGCTATATTAACTACCAATTAAATGCTGTAAGGAATGTATATCTGGTGATTATGTATCAACAACACAGATTCAACTCAAAACGCCATCCTCCCTTGTCGTATCTTATCCATTGACTTGCACATCCTTCCCTCTCCTCATAGCCTTGTAATTGCAGATAGACCTTGCATATTCTATTTATCTTGCTAGAATTTTCATGTTTGCCTTCTTGGGAAGTATTCTTAGATATCCACGTACTGTGCTGGCAAAAAACATATTTGTGTTTCTTCCCAACGCCCACTGTCAAACTTAAAAGATAATCTGCTGACAATTTAACATCTTCTAATGGCTTTCACTGTTTCTGCATCAGTTATATTTGCATGTCCAATTTAATATCAAGTGAAAGGACTTATTTTTCTCTGAAGTTGGGAAGTAGTGCTACGATTGCAACTTTGCAAGTTTAATCTTTACATTTAAACATTCAGCTCTTTAAAACCTGTACCTGTTCTTATCGAGTACTTGCAGCTGCTACTGCTGCACAGATTCTGGAGGGTGAAATGTTTAGGATGACTCTGGCCCAATCGAAGAGTGGCAATGCTCAACATATGCGTGTTGTATCTATTGTTCCACTGCGATCTGGCTACCAACCAGTGATGAATTCTCTGAGGCAGCTCTATGGAGAAAAAGTTGGAACCTCGTAACCATCTTATCCGTTTCATAATCTGTATGCTGTTTCCTCCCGACATGCAAGTTCATATAGTTACAGGCTTTCAATTGCCTAGAGATGTAAAAAAAGACATTTTGGAAGCATAGAAGCTAAATGAGTCCACCTTGACGGGTATTGTCTGTATCCTTGCCTTCATATGGGACAGCATAGTTCTGTAACTTCTGTTGTATGCTGCAAACTCTTCCCTATCAGACCATTTAATAACATTATGCATCCATTATACTGCAGGTCATTCTTGGTCAGTATGTTCTTCCAAGGTTTTCTGGTAGACCTGAGCGGAATCGGGCTCAGGCTCTACTTGGCTCGGGCTGAACGCATTTTAAGCCAAGCCAAGTTGGATTTACGTACCGTTGGTACACCCGCTCTTTTTTTTTTTATCAGATCAAGAGACAAACCTGTTATTTGATTGCAGTGCAAGGTTGAAGATTCTTGCTAGGCTTAGACTACAAGACCTTGCTACAAGTATAAGACTACTTATCAACACACACGGGCGGCTGTTCTCGTGCGTGTTGTTACCTTAGGGAAAGGGAACAAAAGGGCGTCAAGATTGTAAGAGAAGAAGCAACAATGGATGGTCATTCTATGCAGACTCTAAAATGTTGGGTCTGTTTATGCAACTTTACTGCGTTGCAGGATCACAAGGCAGTCAAATTCGTCGTTAAGGTAACCTCATTCATGAAATCATCATATGCTTAAGCATTGATTCATCTTAATCCGCTAAATTAAACATCTTATTACCAACTACTTGTGTAAGTTATGTGTACAACTCCTATCTTGAGCTTCCTAGATGCTCAACCTAAGGGTAGGAATCGGATTAGTTGTCAGGTTGGTATGCCTTTTGCCTGTGTGTTTGTAATTGTATGCTACAAAGGGCGCGAAACACATATTGCTAGCGGATCATCATCTGCTCTCTAGCCTGGTGCATCAGTGTCAAGGCTTACTTGCCAGGGAGTAGGAGATTAGTTTCAACATGCCGACGCCCTTGTCTCTTTTGCTTTTTCCTTTCCTATTGCTCAAACGCTATTGTGTTGTTTTTTGGCGGATGACAATAGGAAAAGGGTTACTCCCCGTTTTGTCTGTGTAGCTTGATTGTGTCGTATGTTTTACTTCGAGAGCTTCGTCTCATTTTCTCTACCAAAAAAAATATTAAAAAAAATAAAAGCTTATAATAATGTAAGTATTATGATTTATGATTGCGTCTATGGATTTGAGGAGAGTGGATATAAATGGTGTAGCGTGTGAAGCTACAAATTTCCAACATTAAAATCGTCATTGTTTTGTGTAACACAGAGATATATGGGTCGTTGAGTTTTGGAAATGCATAATTTAATTTTGCTTGTTAAATGTAATCAAAGATGCGTCACGCATACGTGCTTATAAAGCCAATTCAAATTTCAAACGATGACAAATACACAGTATACGCTTATTGAAGATGTTGCTAAAAGAGCCCTTTCTTATAATTCAGGATATACATTGTTTTTTAAGTCTTTAAGATAAAAACAATATGGAGTATCAATTTGAGAAAATATTTTTAAAGTAGTGTGAGAGTTTTTACCGAATTTGAAAAAAAAAAACAGTTTTATAAAATGCTATATATGAAGTTTGTAATGACAAATAAAATTTCTCTTAATCCATAAAAGGCTAAAGTTTTAATCTATCTATGTAATTTTGTTTAGATTGCAATTTTAAAGTAAATTTAAATTTGATCTAAATTAATCTTTCAGGTAGAATTTCATCTATTTGTTTTATTTTTTTTTATCTTAATCCAGTTCGATCGACTCAGTTACACTACATCTGGATCGGGTACTGTGTGATCCATTTAAGGGGTTGACCCTCCCACTCACAAGCGATGGGTTGACTCTCTCATTCACAAGCGACTCAATGTTTTTAAGGGGATTCGAACTTCGAACTCCCTCTATTTGGTTTATGAATCAATTTATCTGACAATACTTTTTCTTTTTCCTTTATTTCTTGCCGGGATATAACCACACGAATATACGACTTACGAGGATGCTATGTTTAGAAAAATAAAATCTCTCAGTTTATACGTATATAAATTTGAGTATAGTATATAAAAGTAAAGCAAATTGTGGAAAGTGATCTAAACTTTCAAAGTTGTAAAACATATAGCATATCAACTACGTGATGCATTGTGAAATAATAGTTGAAACATTGTCGTCACTGAGTTTTTTTCATTGTTGTCTCTACCAATAGTCAATACCAGTATTATTTTAAAGAATAATATGAATTTTCAACGTTGTAAAAAATGACATCAATTAAAACGAGCTATTGCAAATTAATAATAGCCCTGTTGTTGATAAACGAGTTTTTTTAAAATCATATTCATGTATCGTGGCCGTTAACTTTGAAACTGATAACTGTTCGTCGTCTTCTAAAGAATAGGGTTGAGAGAAATAGCCTCAAATTTGGGATAGTTATAGAAAATATTGGGAAATCTTAATATTGAGAAAAATAGCATTAATTATGGGATGAGTTTAAATAATATCCAAAACATCTTCAACGTCGACCCTTTTTATCATTAAAATTCAGCTGTCATCGTCGTTAATCAACGTTGATCCAAGTAATAATTGGTCTTCTAAATACAACAGCAAAGGAAAAAAAAACTTATTACAACTGACACTTTGACTATACCGATTTACTGGAATGAGATCCCATAAATTTGACCATCAAATTCTTGAGCAAATCTCAACCATTAAAAAATTAACCAACGGTTAGATTTGTCTTCTTCCTTTCCCCCATCCCCACTATTTTTCTTTTAATTATTTTTTTGTGAGTGCAAAATTCAACTCTAACCATGAATTTGAAAATCAAATTCATGGGATCCAAACCCAGATTTACAACTCATAGTTAATGCTATATTTCACAATATTAAACATTTAATCATACAAAAAATTCTGCAAATATCTTCCAAATGGAGGTTATTGAGTGAACCATTCCGGAATGGTTCATTCGGAAAGGACCTACAAGTAGTACCCAAAGATCTCTTGTTTGAACTCCAGATGACCGCTCTCTATTTACGAAAAAATCAAAAATGATACTGAGCGCCATTTATGCTAAAGAATATATATCACTTTCTTAACTTTTTTCAGGAATCTTTCATATATGGGTAGTTAAAATGATCCATTTTCCCAACCTTTTCAATTAACTTTGATTTAATTGGGCGAGATAAAAAAAATTGAGGAAATAGAATTATGTATGTTATGGACTTAGATTGTTAGTAATGTAATATAGGTAGTATTTACAAATCAAGGCCTTATTTGATCCAATTATTAATTTGTTATAAAGGGGAAATTTGTAGATCTTGATTAAGTTCTATCATTGGCTTATAACGTGCATTAAGTTTCCTCTCAATACACAATCTTATGGGATCGTTTGGATAAGAGATAATCGAGCTCAAAGTCACCTTTAATTAGGAACAAATTAGGCACGTCACGACTTGTACCTAATCATTGATTAAAATAAGAGTTTAGAAATCACTAATTAATTTGAGATGAAGCATCACATATTGAGAAATAATAAAAAAAAATTCTTTAACAAGTTGTTTTTTTAGGAAAATATTTGTTTAAGATAAATTAATAATATGTAGCCCTGCAATATGTAAACAACCTTCAAAGAAGAAAGTAGATTTTTGAGATGTGAAGAGATCAAGGGATTCTTATATCGAAAGCTTGAATTAAAACAAGCTTATTATATAAGTCGGTAACTACTTTTCAAGTAATAAATTGGTTTTAGGATAAAACCTCATCCGGTTAATGTGATGGGTTATTAGTGTCATGTGCCCCCATGCACACGACTCCCGATCACGAGTCTCAATCCTAGCTAGTTGCACTTATTAGGCTTGACATGTTGAAATGTGAAGAGGGTAGAAGAAGTCCCACATCAGACATACAAACTAACCAAACCTAGTATATAAGTCGGTGGACTACTCTTCCTATTGCAATTGATTTTAAGATGCAACCTCAAACATCTTACATCGAAAGTATGAACTAAAATAAACCTAGTATATAAGCCGGTTATCTACATGACCTTCTATCTTCAATTTCTTTTGAAGATGAAATCTCACCCCCACCGTGCTCATGTGATGCCCTACTTATTATGAAACAATTCTACTAGATTATGTTTAATCAAATTTTAAATATGTTTGTAAAACCTAAGATTCAAGAACTAGAAATCGGTTTAAGCGGAAGCGAAGGCGATCGTAAACGATAAACGCAAGATCGAAATAGAAATCACAAGCAAGATCACGAACACAGCGATTTTACTTGGTTCGGCATAAATGCCTACATCCACGGGGACTCAAGAGTTGGCCGAATCCACTATAGAGAGTTCGTACAAGGGATGATCAAACAATGAAAGTAAACAACCCTAGATCTAACATGCATGTGAATCAGAAGTACAAAAGGAGAAGAGAAATCCCCCTGTATGGGATAACCGAAGATCGAAGAAGGCTTCGATCTTCAAAACCCTAGATCTCAGAAGGCATAGGAGAGCGGCCACCTAGAAGGACGCCGGAGCTCTAACCACCTTCCCAGAGATACCAACAGCAACCTTCTTCTCCGAGCGCTCTCAAGCCGACGGCAAGAGCTGAGAAACCTCAAACCCTAGAAACCCTAGCAGAGCGTTTGTGAGGAGAGAGAGAGTGTAGAAGCTGAATGGTTGCTCAGTACGGAGGAAATGAGCTTATATAGCTAGGTCAAGCCCGAACCTCCAAAATGCAGCACTTCACACAAGGTAAGGCAAGTGGCGAGATCCGGAAGTCCATGGGCTACCAAGCTCAAATCCAGGCCGAGATGTTGGGCCAGACATTGGGCTTAAATCCCAAATCTGGTATCTCCCCTTTATCATACTCTATACATATACTATATATTATATGTTATATAATATGTGTTAACCCCACTATTACTTAGTTAATCTCGTTAGAGGATCAAGCCTAAATGGCTCAATTCTACTCAGTCGAGACTAACATTAATAGTGCATCACATATATATAAAGCATACACTATATGATATCTGTATAGTCATCATACACACATACATGTCCAAACACACATAAAACAATATTACATGCCAAAGTAAAAGACTAGGGAAAACAACACATAACATTACCCCTCTACTTTTCTAAGTCTTGCACTGGGCAGACTCAGACTCTACAAATAAGTGGATTCTTCATGCCAGGTCCATCCTCAGCCCAAGCACACACATCACACAGAGATCACTGAAGCTCCTCCAAGTGGAGGAAGTTACTGCAGAACACAAACTTATCACGAGGAACAATCTTTGTGCCAAAATCTGCAGGATTAATTCTACCATCAATTTTCTTAACATGAAGGATGTTATCTTCAACCTTTTCACGAATGAAATGATACCTAACATCAATATGTTTAGTTCTTTCATGGTACATAGGATCTCTACAAAGATACAGAGCACTTTGGCTATCTATATGCAACACAGATGTATAATGCTTCATTTCTACTTCTTTCAGAATACCTTGCAGCCAGGTAGCTTCTTTACAAGCTTCTGTAGCTGCAATGTACTCTGCTTCAGTAGAGGATAATGCAACTATAGGCTGTTGTTGAGATTTCCAGGAGATACAGTTACCTGCCCATGTATACACATAGGAAGTAATTGATTTCCTGGTATCCTTATTACTAGCATAGTCAGCATCAACAAAGCCATGCAATTCAGATGCAGAAGAATGCTCATAATATAGCAATGGCAGATTAACAGAGCCAAACAAGTATTTCAACAGATATTTCATGGACAAACAATGCTTTTCAGAAGGATTAGACATGAATCTACTTAGAGTACTGATAGCAAAAGCCAAGTCAGGTCTAGTGCAGATCATAGAGTACATCACAGACCCAACACCAGCATCATATGGAATAGATTTCATAGCTTTCATCTCAATAGAAGACAAAACATCTTTGGATTTAGTCAAGTCAAGATGAGGACCTAAAGGAATGTTATTCACTTTATCACCAGAGATATGAAATCTATCAAGCACCTTATGAATGTAATCACACTGATGCAACCATAATTTTTTATGCTGTCTATCTCTAAGAATGGACATTCCCAAGATTTTCTTGGCAATACCCAGATCTTTCATATCAAAATGCTTCTGTAGGTTCTTCTTAATGTCTAGAATGCAATCTTTAGACTTAGAAATCAACAAGATGTCATCAACATAAAGGAGAACATAAGCAGCAGGACCATTTCTTTTAACACCTTTAAAATACAAGCATGTGTCAAACTTACTTCTTTTAAAACCTAAGCTAAATCTCATGCATCTATCAAACTTAATGTTCCACTGTCTTGGAGACTGTTTAAGACCATAGATAGATTTATTTAGCAGGCAAGCATAGTAAGGATGCACAGAATCAACAAAGCCCTTGGGCTGTCTCATGTATATAGTTTCATCCAAGTCACCATGCAAGAAAGCAGTTTTGACATCCATTTGCTCTAATTCAAAATCATAAACAACAGTCATAACAAGTAAAAGTCTAAGAGTTTTATACTTAACTACTGGAGCAAAGATTTCATTGTAGTCTTCACCTTCTCTTTGGGTGAAACCTTTAGCAACAAGCCTGACTTTATATCTAGGTGGATCAGATTTAGACACACCATCTTTAAGCTTAAAAATCCATTTGCAATCTATAAGCCTTGCATTTTCAGGTTTAAAAACTAAAGTCCAGGTCTTGTTAATTTTCATAGACTCAATATCTTCATTCATAGCCCTTTTCTAATTCTTAAAGTGAGCACGTCTTATAGCCTGTTCACAAGTGTCAGGAGTAAAGTTTTTAACTACCTCAGAAACTAAACAAGCAAACTCATCAACGTTGTTAATGAACCTTTTATTAGGAATGACAGTTCTAGGACTCCTATCCCTAGTTAACTGCCAATCAGTGAGATTATGTCTTTTAGCTACTGAAGTACTAGAGGAACCAGAATCATAAGCAGACATAGATTCAACAAAAGCATCCTCATTCACAGAAATAGGAGAAGAAGAAGAGGAAGGCACAAAAGATTCAACAACAGGTTCATGCACTGCCCCACCCAATTGGTGAGGTTGCACAATCACAGAAGAAGGAGATGGAGGAGAAACAGAAGTAAGAGTCATAGGAGGGGAGGAATAACCAGTATCAAACTCATCATCAGTCCCAGGATCAGTGTCCTTAGGGACATAGAACTGATCACCATTGTGTACCTGCAGGTTAGGGTCATGCACAGTAGGAACATGCAACATTTTAAAGTGAAACTCATTCTCATTAAAAATGACATTCCTACTCACAATTGTTTTATATACACCAGGTTGAACAAGCAAAAGTTTATAGCCTTTAACCCCTTGAGGATACCCCAGAAGGACACACTTTTGTGACCTGGGATCCAGTTTACCTTGGTTTATGTATGAATATACAGTGCAACCAAAAGGTTTAATGTGATCAAGGTTAGGCTTTCTTTTATACCATAATTCATAAGGTGTTTTAAAATCAATCACAGAAGGAGGGGGAACTATTTATCAAATATAAAGCAGTCATAACAGCTTCACCCCACAAACAATGCTTCAAACCAGAGGAAATAAGCATGCATCTAGCCTTTTCAAGAAGAGTCATATTCATCCTCTCAGCAGTACCATTCTGCTGAGGGGTGCCAGGAACTGTCAAGTGCCTTTTTATGCCATGTTGTTTACAATATGCATCAAACAAGGAATTGCAAAACTCAAGACCATTGCAGTTTTTAAACATTTTACAGACATGCCAATTTCCTTTTCAACCATAGTTTTCCAGACTTTAAAGATTTCAAAAGCTTCATCTTTAGTTTTAAGCAAGTAAACCCAAACTTTCCTACTATAATGGTCAATTAAGGACATAAAATACCTCTTAAAACCAACAATAGAAACCTGTGCAGGGCCCCAAAGATCAGAATGAACATAATCAAGAGGGGCAGCAGAAACATGAACAGATGACTTAAAACCTTTTCTAGTATGCTTGCCTAAGACACAATTTTCACACAAGTCAACGGAACATGGTTTAGCAGGTATGATGCCAGTTTTATGCAAATGCTCTAAACCTTTATTACCAATATGACCTAGTCTAACATGCCACAACATGGAATCATGCAAGGACAGAGACTTGTCAACAACAGTGAAGGCAGTAGCAGAAGAATTGATGACAGGAGAGGCAATAAGTTCATGAAGACCAGATTTTCTCAAGCATTTAATCACAGGTTTACCATCCTTAGACACAATTCTAACACCATCAGAACTGAACACATCATAATGAAATTCTTCAAGGGCACTTTCAGACAGTAAATTTCTTCTTAAATCAGGAATCCATTTAACATCCTTTATAACTCTAATGACATTGCCAAACATTCTTAAAGCAACAGAACCAACACCTTTAATCTTAAGCACATAATGATCACCAAGCATGACAGTACCCACATCATAGCACTTAAGTTCAGAAAACCAAGATTTATGGAAGGTAGCATGCATGGTACACCCTGAATCTAAGATCCAGGAGTTACTGTCACCAGAATTTAACAAAGCAAGAACCTCATGAGTATAGCAAGGATAGGATTCAAACACAGCAGACACATTAGGTTTTTTACCAGCAGCTTTTTCATCCTTTTTCCTCTTAAAGCAATGTTTTTCTATGTGATCAGTTTTAGAGTAGTAAGTACACAACAAGTGAGATTTATCAGGTTTACTATTTTGATTAGTCTCAGGTTTACTGGAATCCTTTTGAGGAGGCTTATTGTTGTTGTTATTATTCTTATTGCCTTTGAATCTACCCCTAGCAATAAGCACTTCATCCTTATTGTCAGGTTTGTTAACAAATCTAAGCTCATGTTTGTTTTTAAAAACTTTCAAAGATTCATTTTTCTGAATAATGGACTCAAGAATTACCTTTTTATCCAGTTTATCAGTACTGTATTGAAGAACATCCTTAAAAGTATCAAACTGAGCAGGCAAAGAATTCAACAAAAGCACACATTGTTGAGTTTCCTCAACTTTATCACCACATCTTTGCAAATCTTGTAAAATAGTTAAAAACCTATCAAGATTTTCAGAAAGAGGGCAAGAAACATCCATTTTGAAATTGAACAGCTTATTAAACAAGTTCACTCGAGAAAGGAGAGATTTTACCATGTATAAACTTTCCAAACCTACCCATAGCTTATCAGCTGAGTAAAAAATAAGCACCTGTCGAGCAACTTTATCACCCAAGCGGAGCATAATCTCACTGTGGGCTTGCTGATCAATTTCCTGGATTTTTTCCTTAGAAGTGTCATCTGGGTACTTGTTTGTTATAGCAACCCAACACTTTTCTTTGATAAGAATTGCCTTCATTTTAAGTTGCCATATAGCAAAATCTGTGTAGCCATTGAAGGGCTTTAGATATGTACCCTTATCACCCATTTATGCACACTGTACCTCCAAGTGAACAAGAAACACCACGAAGTCAGTAAATAGGCAAGGGTAACAATCAAAGATTCAAGAAAAAAACTTGAATAAGAAGTGCAGAAATCAGATCCAAGTGAACTAGCCTAGCACAAAGCAGTAAAACTAGCAGATCTGAAGCACTGAGAACGATCTAAGCACAGAAAGACCTAGATCTATCAAACAAGGGTGTGGTACGTCACGCATGGGGGGTTCAGACCAGTGATGTCGCCTTTTTAGGTCCGTCCGAGGCCCTACGTCCAATCCCTATCTCTGAAAATCAAGAATGATACGGAGAATCGAGAGAGGGACACCTAAGCTCTGATACCACGTTGTAAAACCTAAGATTCAAGAACTAGAAATCGGTTTAAGCGGAAGCGAAGGCGATCGAAAACGATAAACACAAGATCGAAATAGAAATCACAAGCAAGATCACGAACACAGCGATTTTACGTGGTTCGACATAAATGCCTACATCCACGGGGCCTCAAGAGTTGGCCGAATCCACTATAGAGAGTTCGTACAAGGGATGATCAAACAATGAAAGTAAACAACCCTAGATCTAACATGCATGTGAATCAGAAGTACAAAAGGAGAAGAGAAATCCCCCTGTATGGGATAACCGAAGATCGAAGAAGGCTTCGATCTTCAAAACTCTAGATCTCAGAAGGCACAGGAGAGCGGCCACCCAGAAGGACGCCGGAGCTCTAACCACCTTCCCAGAGATACCAACAGCAACCTTCTTCTCCGAGCGCTCTCAAGCCGACGACAAGAGCTGAGAAACCTCAAACCCTAGAAACCCTAGCAGAGCGTTTGTGAGGAGAGAGGGAGAGTGTAGAAGCTGAATGGTTGCTCAGTATGGAGGAAAGGAGCTTATATAGCTAGGTCAAGCCCGAGTCTCCAAAACGCAGCACTTCACACAAGGTAAGGCAAGTGGCGAGATCCGGAAGTCCATGGGCTACCAAGCTCAAATCCAGGTCGAGATGTTGGGCCAGACATTGGGCTTAAAGCCCAAATCTGATATCTCCCCTTTACCATACTCTATACATATACTATATATATTATATGTTATATAATATGTGTTAACCCCACTATTACTTAGTTAATCTCGTTAGAGGATCAAACCTAAATGACTCAATTCTACTCAGGTCGAGACTAACATTAATAGTGCATCACATATATATAGCATACACTATATGATATCTGTATAGTCATCATACACACATACATGTCCAAACACACATAAAACAATATTACATGCCAAAGTAAAAGACTAGGAAAGTAACACATAACATTACAATGTTTATAAGATTTTCTTTCCTAATAAAATTAATCTTGGTATAAGTGCACTAACATGGTATCATAAATATACTTCTACCATATTGTGCATAGCTTAAGTATCAAAATTTAATCACACTTACTATTCCAAGAGAAATTTGAGTCATTGAAATGCTCGTGGATGCTAATCTTGTAACTTGTCCATGTTTCTTTTCGTCTTATACGCCACAAATCATTATCATATCTTATATTCAAATCTACGCCCAAATTCCAAAAATTCGATCATGTTATAGTATGAATACATCATTTTCTGTCGGTAGGAGGAATTTAATGTTTTTATTTCAATTGTTTATACAATGAAAATAATAATTGAAGTCCAATTCCAAAAGCAATCATCTTCTTTCATCCTTAAAATTACAATTAAAATTGACACTAGTTGTACTGCAGACAGTATACGGATTCATATATAATAGCATTGACATTTTGGGTTTTAAGAATTAATTTTATTTTGTAAATGGACCCTCAATGTTTACCATTCAAATAACCATGTTAACCAAACTCTTAGAATTTTTTGGCATCCAACTTTGATTTCTACAAAACTAGAAAGATGTAGGTGTCAGCAAAACAATGATTGAATAATCGATATAAAAAAGGGTTGAATGATCTCCTGAAACAGTAAATATATAGATAAGATTGGTAACCAACTTACAAAAATATAAGACCAAATTAAGGGTCTTATGTAAAACGGGACTCGTATACCAAAATGTATCCTCTATACTCCACCCAACAAAATGCTATCTAATCTCTAACTAGTCTAGTCCCCAGCAACTTAAAACACCTCCATGTCCACTTCCTAATCGTTCATGCTTAATTTATTTTATGATTTTCAAATATTTCAATATAACCTATTAATTTGAAGTTTTCAGGTATAATTATATAGTATTATTAAAGTATAAAAATTAACAAACGATAATTACAATAAAAGTATCTCAGTTTGATAAATGATGTAGAAAATAATTTATATATGTCTAGTCTTGAATCATTTATAACTTTTTGTTCAGATATTGGATTTGAGCTTATAATATATATGAAATCGAAGTCATCGACGAAAAAAACATGTATATTAAATTTTGTCCTCCTAAATCTGTTTTAAGGAAGCTTCTGGACTTAATATTTGCACTCTTATAATTGAAGGTAATAACTTATGCATTGTTGTCTCTAGGAGGTTGAAATGATACTATTGAACTCCCAAGTCGATGTTTAGAAATTCAAAACATCCAAATTTTGCATGTTTTTATGGGAAATTAACTTTAATCTTCCAACCCTTACGGTATATATAAACCTTATCGTGTACTTAAAAATTATTCATTCATTTTCTCATGATTATTTGTCTATTTTTACATGATTATTTGTCTATATATAACAATATAACTATTTATATGTGTACAAAAAGTATAAAAATTGTAAATTTCATTCTAATGAATAATTGTCCAATATATACTACTGATTCACCGAATAATTTCATTCCAACGAATAATCACCCCTACCACTGAATAATATATCAGAAGTTATTTTTAATCTCATTCATTAATCTTCTTAATTTAATGACCCAAATTTATTAATATGAATCAAATACATCAAAGACCGTAGGGGTGTGCATAATTCGGTCCAAACCGATTTTTTGGGCCGAACCAACACAAACCGAACACAAACCGAACCTAACCGAAAATTTTCGGTTCGGCTTTCGGTTCGAGAATTTCCATTTTTCGGTTTCGGTTCGGTTTAGGTTCGGTTTGTGTTAAACCGAATTTTTTTTATACACTACATAAATACATTGTATATATATTTGTATATTTTATATATACACACATACTTATTGTATATACATATATATAGTGTATATATACACATATATACATTGTATTTGCAATTATATATATATATATATTTTAATCTTGTATACTTTATAAAGCATGCAACTACAATGTATATATATACACTGTATTTGTAACCGTGTATATATATATATATATATATATTTATTTGTAACTATATTTGTATACTTTATATTGAAATATGTGTATATATGTGTATATATACTGTATTTTATATATATTTGTATACTTAATTTTTTTTTATGGAAATGCGGTTCAATTATGTTAAAACCGAACCGAACACAAACCGAACCGGCAAATAACCGAACCGAACCTAATACTTTCGGTTCGGCTTTCGGTTTGAAAATTTTGAGATTTTCGGTTTCGGTTCGGTTCGGTTCGACCCGGTTCGGTTAGGTTTTAGACCGATGCACACCCCTAAAAGACTGGCACATATCGTATTGTTTATATATATACACACAAATTTTGTCTACTATTTTTTCTTCTTCTTTTATTATATTTCTATTTTTAAAAAAATTATAATTCAAATAATATTGTAGAAAAGACGAAAGTACGTCATCCTGTTGAAGGGTATCTAGTTTATGAAGAAAATATTAGCTAAAAGCCAATAATGATAATATTGGGATTATCATTGGTTTACACTTTATATTGTTGGTAATTGGATGGATTAGAAAGGGATCATATCAACTTAAATGATGCATGAAATATTGCTTAAAATAATAAGGTTGCATGATATAGGCTTTTTTTTACCGAAAAGAATTTGGTTAATTGCCAAGTCCATGAACCAAGAGCGTCTAGGCGGACGAGATCGATTAGGTATCGATCAGGGGATAGGATCGAGTTGTAATAGGGGATTGAAAGTGAGATAGATGGTCCGCAACCCGATCAGCCTCTTGGAAAATGTGGAAAATCACAGCAGAATGGAAGCGTTAAAGAAGGAGTAGGCAGTCAGGAGTAATGATTTCAGCTTACTAAAATCGATGCATAACGTCCTATGTGGCGCGTTGTGGTTGATCCTATGAAAAAACCTTTGTGGCGCATTGTAGCTAATCCTAGGGAAAAAATTAATAAAATAATATGTTGTCATAGTTTATAGAAAGTTACATAAGCCACAATCTATCTATATATATTTTAGTTAATTGACAAAAATATAAATAAAAAATATTTCAGAGTCATACTTACCGAAAATATTAATAGATAAATATGTAGTATTTGATAGGTGTTATTTTATTTATAGCTAGATTATATTTTGGTGGAGAGATTTATTTATATCAAAATTAATTATTTAATTATTGTTATTTTATTTATAATCAGTTGAACATGAGAGAAAATCAGCAAATCTAAGAAACAGCAAAGACAATATATATTAGGCATTTGAAATTAGAAAATCTAAAAATCAAAACTCACTTCCTGAGTATATCACAAAACCAACAATCCAACACCATGCATAAGTTACAACCATTTCAAATTCATCTTTAAATCAAATTTCTAATGTTATAGAGATTTCTACAACAAATTAATATCATCATTATTATAGAGAGAGAAATCAACAACGGTAAAGGCACCATTTATCTCTGAAATCAATAACAATGTCCGCAACAGTAAAGACAATCACCGGAATCAATTGTCTTTGTTCCCTCTTACTCTAACCTTCTGCTTCCTCCTATGTGGATCTTGATTCAGTGTTTCTCAAGATCTGTCAGATCTCAAAGAACAAAAATGATAAATCAATTAAAGGTCGAGTTCTGTCAGATCCATATGTTTCTCAAGGAATTCGCAAGGGAAGGAATCGAGATCTACGAGCGTCGACATTAGTGACACTACAAAAAAAAATGAAATTTGCATCGGCAAATAACCGTGGCAAAAGGAAGGAATGGGGTGGCAAAAGGCATTTAGCTTCGGCTTAGCGACGACATATGGGGGCGTGGCGAATTTTGGGGTGGCAAAATTTTGTAGCTTCGGCAACGAGCCGTCGCTAGGAATTTAGCCACGGCAACGCTACGACAAGCGACCCCTGATGAAAACAACCCTTTTGTACCACGGTATATTGTCGTCGCTAGTGAAAGTGAAGGCGCCAAAATTTTGGCTCCATTTCCCCTTGCTTGCCACGGTTGTAGCCACGGCCACTGTCGTAGCTACGATTTTGGCGCCAATTATTTGGACAGGGTGTGATTTTGGGAAATTTGGTCGGAAATATTACGTTTGGCGACGGTCAATTGCCATGGCTACGACCCAATATGCTTGCTACGGCTGGCTGTCGTAGCTACTTACCTATTTGGGCGGGTGTATTTTTTATAATCCAGAATCTTTTTAAATAGTGGCCACGGCTAGAAGCCGTTGCTACAGTTAAAGCTATTGAAAATGCTCAAAATCTGTATAATTGCACTACCCTGTATGTATATATATATATATATCAAAAGTGCACATCAATTCTTCCAAATATTATATTCATACAAACCAAAAGTTGAAGCTACATTCTAGTCCTGCATACACATTGTGGTATCATAAACTCCTTTGTTCAGACAGATTGACTAATCTAATTGATTAGGAGCGGATATATAAACCTGACAAACCATTAGATTTGGTTGGTTTAGTCATGCAAAAAGAGTATAGTAGCTTTGAACCTAGATGAAAGATACCATTATTATAAATGCAGGAGAAAAAATGGGCCAAATGTGCAAATGAAAACAACATTTGCATTAAAGAATCCTTTTTCTTGCAGACTCTAACATAAGATTCATCATCCAATTCATACCAAGAGATGAAATTTCACGAACATTCTATATTTGAAATCAAAGTAAACTAGTGCAAAAGTAGAATAAAACCATATTACACTCAAATACTAAGTCATTCACCACCTAATCTACATCAAAACACACATGGAAGAATAAAAAAAAATTGAACACTAGATCTGAGCAATAAAGGAGAGTGGAATTACAAATAATCTAACAAATTCGGCACAAATTCGAGCATACACTTTTCAGAAAAATCAAACCCTAAATATTCAAGCAAACCCGACCACTTTCCCCAAATTAAACTCTAACCCTAAACGGGTACCAAACACTAACTCATTGAATACCTCCATTCTCAAATCTACTTCAAAATCAAACAAATTGAACAAATCTAGATACGAGAAATAAGGGAGAGAGATATTACACAAAATCGGTTGTAGATGAGTCTCCGATGACCTTGAATCTACGAGGTTTAGACTTTTCCCGGGTACTCGGTTGCTGTCTTCTTAGCACCGGCGACCTTCGCTCTACATTTCTTGCGCCGGTCAGCTTCTTTGAGGGAGAAGATGGGGGAGAAAGCGGGTGAGCTGGTTAGGGATTGCAGGTTATGGTTCGATTACCGATGACGACAGACAGGCCGACGTCACCGACAGTCCTTCACGGTAGCTCAGCGGCAAGGGGCTGCCGGAGCAAGGTGAGTCCTCCGGAGGATTTGAGGGTTAGGTTAGGGTTGGGTTACCTTTTGGTTTGCTGAAAGCTTGGATCGATGTAGCTTTTTTTTTGAGAAAAAATCGATGTAGCTTCCACTTTCAGTTTTATTGCCCTTTTAATTATATTTCTTTTTTTTTAGTCGTGTTTTGCTTTTTCAAAAAATAACATGTTATGTTTAGCTACGGAGGTAACGAAGTCGTGGCAAATTTTACTCATTTTTAGCTACGGCAGGCCCTTGCCATCGCTACGCCATACCTAAAATCTACCGAATAGCTACGGTAGACTCTTTCCGTAGCTAACATGCGTGGCAAATTTTTTTTTTTAGTGGTAGCTACGACAGCTACATTCCGCAGCTACTGACTTGGTTTTTTTCGCGATGCAACGCCTCCCGTGGCTAATTCCATGGCAAAAGGGTATCAATTGCCACGCCACACGCCTGCCGAAGCTAGCAAGTGTAGCAAATTTCATTCTTTTTTGTAATGTGAAGAGATTTTTCGATTGTGGATCTCGATTCAGCGTTAGCATCAAAGGAGAAGGCAAGGACGACGATGTCGAGCGATAGAGCACATCCATATCAAAAATCGAGGATGAAGATGGAATTGGGGAAACGAAGCGAACAGAGGAGATCGAAGATGCAACATCACCATAGCATGGTTGCATCACAGAGAATCGCTCGACGAAGAGGACGGAAGAAGATGAACTTTTTACAAATTATAATACAAAGATGGACAATTGCTTAATTTGGTCCTCCTAAACCGCCTATACATCAAATTTTCTATACAAACGCCGAGTATAAGCATCCGATAGGTATCCTACATTGTTTATAAAAATAATGAATACGAGTAGTTTTTCCCCCTTTACGTACACTCCACGGGTAATCCCGATAAATCCAAAATTTCAAAATTCAAATACTATAATATCCAAAATATAGACTATCTTCACAACCTAATTGTTTCATTATACAAACTAAAAAAAATAACTTAAGAATGAAATTAATATAATTTTCATATCTAAAATTGTATTATTACAATTTCGTAAATCCCAATTCAAACTAATTAACACCGCCCTTGACAAAGAACAACGATATAATGCAACCTCAATTAATTAAAAAGGTGGGGATAAGCCTTACAATATATATGGCTAAACCAATTTATTTAATTAGTACATATTAAATGGGATCTGATCTGATATGTTATTTCTTTTCAAAGTTTGTTGGCCTTAATTTAATTCATGCATAATTATTAATTATGCATTAATATTTGTCTACGCTCGAATTAGAACATATCTTTGTCCACTTTTGATAAATCATAATTAATCAATCAATCAAATAGTTTGCAATATCACCCTTGATTTTATATATTTTTATATATATTGGGAATAATAAAGCAAATGTATTAATTAGTGATAAAGATCCCTCTTTATTTTAGAACTCTCTTTTTTTCTTTGTCACTATGTTAGTTCATGTTTAGTATTTGAATGATTGACTAATTAATATATCTTATTATATTACACAATGATAATTAAGTTGTAACCATATAGACAATTGAGAGTATATATATGAATAGTGTGGAAATATTTAGAATAAAATAATAACTATGGGAAATAGATGGATATATAGACAAAACGTGAAAGGAAATAGTAATTGATTTTGATTAAGATATAAGACCATATAGCCAACTAGAAACATAGGGAATTGGCGGGAGTAATCCTTCTTAATCACATATTTAAAATTCAGATTAACATAAAAGCATCATAATTTGTAAATAAAATACACATTACTGATTTTAAAGGTTAGAAAAAGAAATATGTGCAAATCTTATCTCTTAATTCCAGGATAGCATTTAATGATCAATCGCTAAGTCCTTAATTATGGGCTTAATTAGGTGGTGATGATGCAATTATAAATATAAATATTTTGAAAGAGTTTGTTTAACATTATTATATTTAAAATTAAATTAGAATAATTATATAAAATTGATAATTATATTTTAAATTTAATATAACAAAATGACACAATTTTATTTATTTTTTATGAAAAACGCATCTTTTCATAAAAAATATTAATCAAACACTTTAAAATTATTTATATTTATAAACATAATTTGGGAATCCAAACAAATCCTTAGTTATTAATTAAATATTTTCTTTCAAGTAAAGGAGGTGATGCAGTCAAATTTTGTGCTCAATTTTTTTTTGTCTTTTTTGAGTTTTTGAAGGGCATCAAATATCAATGTACGTGGGTCATGGATGGAAAAAAAAAAAAGAATTAATAAAATATTTTTTCTAATCTATAGGCAAAGCTTTCTAATTTTGTAAATATTCTACATGATTTATTAATATTTCATAACTTATTCAAACTCTTAAATCTGTTGACATGAGAATATATAACACCGCAATTATTATATACTAATGATTGATCATATGCATATATAGTGATTTATGTATTCCATATATAACTTGAAGTCGAACTTGCATTGCTACTCAGTAAAAAATACAAGTTAAAAAGATATGTTTTTACATCATGCTTGATGATCATGGATACTTAGAAGTATCCTAAACTTTGCCTACTATATAAAAAAGATGTGTTTTTAAAAAAAAACACATCCTTTTAACTTGGCTGGTATAAGATGACGTGGAAATGAATTTTGTAGTATTGTAATTAATTTTTTTTTAACGTGGGGGTTCCTTGTAATTAATTACACTTTTCTTTCTCAAATGCACAGTAAATTGTGAATCTTAAAGCCAATTTAGAATGTCGTGTACGCAATTTAGAAAAATATGTCAACTTAGAATGCCATTTGCACAAATTAACAGTATCGTGTTTGTGTCTCACTCAGATGAACAGATAAAAAGCCTATTGATTTACTCAATCAAACAAGTACTGTTTGATCAAATATATGGCTCGATCTGAAACATCAATCTTGCGGTAATAACTCATGGATGAGATCAAGAACTCGACCGATCACCAGCTATCCACCATTATTAAGTCTGGTATATATATATATATATTCGATGGCCTATTTTTCATATTGTTAGTTGGTTAAATGATAAAATCTCATCGGATTCGTGTGTTCTGATTAGGTTGTAAGGAAATGTGGACGTGTGGACAAAAAACCAAGCCAATTTGTCATGAGAATTAGCTTAAAAAGATTGAGATGCTCATATTTAGACTGGGATTCGTTCATCCGTATGAGCAAATCATGTATCAGTCCCAACGTATTTCACAAAAGTCCAGTGGGATTTCATTGTAAAACAAATTGATGAGTATTCCACTAAACTTAAAATATGAATAGATTCGAGATTTATCAAAAATATTTGGAATATAGCCATATAGGCATCCTTTCACTGAAATTTATCATATTTGCTAGCTCATTCACATTCAAACGTTTTATGTATGTGTGGTATATTCTAGTCGGAGTCCAATTATATATCACCCACCCCTTATTAATTCGCTGGTACCATATGTGGCATGTGACATTATAATCCGAGTCACTCGCTAGTCGTTTCGCTGATTGCCCTTCAAGTTTGATGTTTTCATTTAGATCCAAGGGTAAATGAAAACATAAACTCGCTTGTGAACAGTAATATTAACCCCTAAAATGGACCATATTATACTCAATCCAAATGTAAAATGACTAGCACAATTAAACTAGACTAAGTTTTTTTAAATATATATATATATATATATATATATATTTTCTCATTAATTAATTTTATAAAAAAAATAAAAGCAAAAAAAAATCAAATTTTCAATGTAAATATGTAATCAAGTGTAAGTACTTGTAGACCCACTTTTGACTTGGGTATCCGCAGCTAAAATTGTATCCATGTATATTTAATTTGTACAGCATGCTGAAAAACTGTCGACCAAAAAATAAACACACATGCATTTGAAAAAAAGCTGTGGAATTTATAATTTATTAGTTTCAGACTTCAACCTACCGTATGTAGATAAGTTATACCGACAGTGTTTGAATTTTGTGGATATTGTCCGTTTAGATTAGATATATTCTTTTACAAGATAAAACTATATATCTTAATTAATCATAAAGAGGTGTTAATTCGTGTCCCTTAATCAACTCCAGAGTTCATTGTTTGATGATCTCATGAATTCAGGAAATTGGGTTGAGAAAGTCACTCTATTTAAAATATTTACATAATCTAAATCCAAATTGGGTCGATGCAAATTTCCTCTAATATAATCAAGTTATATTTTAGGTGTGGTAATTTTATTTAGCTTAGATGTTAAGAGTGATAATATATCTCCATTTTCGCCTTTTTTTGCCTATATTTTTGTTTCATTCAATTAGTTCAATTAAAAATGACTTATTTAACATTTTCTTTCAAAAATTCTTCTTCATTTTTTAAATTATATTTTTGTTCCTCTCAAGAATTTCAATTAACGGTTTGTCTATTGTGTGTCATAAAGAAATAGGGAGATGCTTTTTTTTTTAATGACAAGATACCCACCTTCGGTGATAAATCCCGAGTACGTGACTCAGCCAGCAAGATCCACGTAACAGGTTTACGCCGACCGGCTCAATCCATTGTTAGGGAGAAAGACAAACCTTGGATTTTCACCAAAGGGAAGGGGCGGAGACATAGATCGAATCCGGGACCTCCTTACCACCCCCTTGCTCCACACCACTGAGCCACCCTAACGGGGGCCATAGGGAGATACTTTATTGGGAAATAAAACCCTAAAAGAAAATGGATGAATCCCATAATCTAATTTAAAAATGGTTAAATCGGGTGTATTTAGGGGAAATATTTCTCAATTTAACATATGCAGTTCAACTAATGACATGTGCATATATATGAAGAATATTTTTAAAAAAATATTTGAAAAATAAACTAAAATTATGATTTACATATACCTGAGTTATTTTTCAATATTGTTTTTTTTTTAAATCTCCTTCATATATATGCATAGAAAAATCTCCAAAATTTCTTTAGCACTCCCTAACAAGAGTGGACACAAATACCGCAAATCTTGTTCCATATATATATATAACTAAACTAAATAAATAAAATTTCTATTAGAAAAAACCACAAAACTAATTAGGTCCATTGGGTTCACTTGTTCACAGGTTTGTGAAACTATTTAATGCGGTCAAAAATGTGTGACCACAAATCACAAACGATGTATGCACAAGTCGTAGCCAGCCGCAAGGCGGCGACCACCCCTGCCGGGTGGGCGTCCCACCACAAGTTTGGTCGGAGGATGGATCCTGGACCGCCGGACAGGAAGCCGGATATATTTTTTTTTTTATCAAGTTTACCAAAAAAAAAGTTTAAAAACTATTGAAAGTGTATAGAATTGTTATTTAAATATATTATTTTTTTTAATTATAAAGAGTGATCAAAATAATTTGCGGGGTATGCTTTGGACTTCAAATAGCATGAGACATAGAATTGAAGGGTTAATGTTGAAATTGATTTAGAGATGATGTTACCACTTACCGGGTTCCTCAAGTAGGCTATAAAAAAGTTTGAAATTGTTGTTTAAATATACTATTTTTTTATTATAAAGATTGATCGAAATAATTTCTTTACAAAAAGGAAACCGATAGACTAAAAACCTAGATTAAAATGTTTAACTCGTGGGCTTCGATTCTACCAATTAAGCCAGACAGAGTAATTTTTAAAATATTTTTTTACCAAATATATCTATATATATTATATATCTATTTATCTATATCTATATAAACTCTTAAAACAAAAGAGTTTATATATACCAAGCTGTCATCATTACCTTTATTTTAGGGATTTTATTCAATTGTGTCCTTTTCTAATTTTATTCTTCGCTTTTTTTTAATTCTTTTTTCCTCTCATCTCAAATTACATTTCGATTAATGGTCGAGCATCTAGGGTAATTTGATAATTCTTGATTTCGATAATTCTTGATAAGTCGAGTGAGGTTACAATGACAGAGCCAAAAGAAAAAAAATTCAAAGGGGTACAATTTTAAAAGTTGTCTAGATGAATTATAATATGTGAATGTAAATCTAAATAAACTATAAAAGCATTATAATTTATTGAAATAAAATTAAAGTGATTAATATACCTTTAATTTTCAAACATTCATAGCGTATTATATATATTCAAAACGAAGTTAACGACTAGAATAATATATATAAGCAATTTGTCGGATGAGAGCGGGAAACGTGCTCCCCCATACCCCTTAGCTCCGCCTTTGTGAGGTTATATCCTAAAATCAATTGACTATATAATAGAAGTAGTCCGCCAACTTAATTATATACTAGGCTAACTTGCTTTTTGAGACTTTTTTTTTCCTTTCACGACTCAACAAGGAAGAACATAAACGAATACATGTGATTTAAATCGGGAATGTAAATAGGCAGTTGATTTTGAAAAGAATAGTTAAAGAAGCTAGGTGGGAGTCGTTACTCGTTAGGTATATGTGAATAAATCAATTGAATTTAGTTATTCTAATTATTCTGCGTCAAACACACAATATGGTCTTGTATTTTCTTCTAACTTTTTGAGTTTTCAAACACATATATCTTATTTATAATTTTGAAGATGGGGGAAAAACGTACAATAAGTAAATTTGCTCCCTCACAATCCGCAGCCATTTAATATGTTCACCAATTAATCATCGACAAAGCCGGTATGGGAATGGAGACTGGCCTATATATCTTGAATCTTGATTTGACCAACTTATTGAAAATCCATCTAGTGGTGTGATGAGATATGTGAAGAGATCTAAAAAAAAAGTCACATATTGAAAATATGAATGTGAATGGACAAGTCTTACTATGTAAATGAGTGAGTTACTCTTTTTATTGTCAATTGATTTTAAGATCGAACTCCACTCAACTTATGTGTTCAGCTACTAGCGCATGGGCCTAGGAGCTATCATTCAAAATTGTCCACTTCAGAGTCAACCCGGCCTGCTTTGTTTAATACATTTTTCACTTGAACTCTTGAGCATCTTCTTATATTTATTAATATATTTTTGATCTCTAAAATAGGTAAAAAATGAAGCCAATAAATAAACATAAACTCTTTAAAACTTCCTTTTATCCTCCTCTTATTGAAAGATTTGGTATGTTAGTGTTCCTCTAACATAGATTCAAAAATATTACTGCAAAAAATAATGAGTTATAATTAAAGAAGGTTAAAACTCTACACACTAGCTTATTAAGATTTTGTGTTATATGGTAGATCACTAGATCCATACCTTATAATCGTAAAGGTAACAATAACAATAAATCGATCTACTCTAACACATGTTTGACCCCTATAAACGATCTGTCGAATATTTCACATGCTATTAGAGTCAATGAGTTCACTGTCAAACAGATGCACTTGAAGGGACATGTTTGAGTTATAAGGATGAATGACCTTTTATGTTAGATAACTCGACCATAAAATAATAAATCGATATAATCCCATGTGTTTGCCTATTAACAACCCGTCGAATATTTAGCACCTCTTAAAAGTCTTTGAGGATAGAAAAACTAAAATAAATAAAACGATTTAATTAGATCCATTATTTCCACATTGTACACCCTTTATTTAGTTTATTGTTCTTATACTTAGATAAGGTCAACTTACAATTGGTGCAAATAAATTGACATCTAAATAAGTTGGTATTTTTATAATAAAATAAAATTAATGGCATTAAGGTCTTCTTTTTAGATCATTTGTTTAATAAAAGCATGAAACAAATTGTCAAATGAGTATGCTTTTTTATCAAAATTATATATTTTCACTTCATTTCACCTTTAATTCGACTTTTTTTTATGCACTAGATTAGAAACTTCGTTGTTTTCATTTGACCATTGTATACTTTTTTGACACTTTAATAACAAAGCATGTAGAAAATAACTTTAATAGACATTGTTTTTACTTTCAAAAATGTCTACTTTTGCAAGAATTTGATAATTTGGCCAAAAAAGTAATAATACCAATTAATCAAAAGCCTATAGACATTATTTTTTCTTTAAAAAATATCTATTTTTTTTAATCATGTGTCACGTTTTATACTAATTTGATAGTTTGGCCAAAAATGTAAGACTCCATTTGAGTATATAGGTGATGAAACAACTCAAGAGTAGGGAGCTAGCTAGGGTTATAGCTTCGGCACCGAGCAAAAAGAATAATACGGAGTAATGGACAAACATAGGCTTAGATATGCCTAAATGCTAGTAGTAATTAATTACATATTATGTGGTTAATTATGTAATAATTAATTTCATATTCTATTTATGGTGATCAATGACAATAAAGTCCATCGATCTCTTCTTCTAACCACCGATTGTGTCGGTTCCAACAAAGGACCGGTTAACCCTTTTTTTTTAACAAGGTAATAGTTCGGATGATGTTAGACACTGTCGGAGGTTGTCATGTAGCCTAGGAAGGGCATATGTAATGGAATTGGGGACACTTGGGCTTAAATAGGGGAAGTGTATGTGACATCGGGCATGAAATGAAGAATCCAACTTTCCCTCCCCAACTCTCCATCTCTCTATCTCTCTCTCCCTCTCTACTCCTCCTCTTCTGCTAACTACTTCTCTCCTTCTCTTGCTTTTCTGTTACACCTTCCATCCACCATCACCACCGTCGACTACCTTCCACCACCACAGGACACTACATTGGTATCAGAGCCTCTTTCCGAGACAACACGCAGAACCGCCGCGGCAGAAGGAACAAGATCGAAGACCTTGGAAATGCAGTTCGTCGAGTTCAGGGACGACATGCGGGCTTTTGCAACATCAACACAGCAGACGATTGCAGATTCACAAGCAAGACGGGATGAGCAGACAAGATTGATCGAACAACAAGCGAAACAATTGGAGGAATTCAAGAAATTCACAGAACAGCAGCTGGATCAGTTAATTGAACTGGTGAGGAATCCCCCGGTTAGGGATATAGGCCAAGAATCATCAGAACCAATGGGCAGGCGCGTATCGGGGGAACAGGTTAACGTTTTTGAAACAGCAAGGTCAGAGTCTCAGTCGTTAATGGGGTCGGGGCCCCCAGAAAGAGAGATCCATGGTCGTCATTCGCAGTCCGCGAGGTGAAATTCTCATGGATCTAGTTCAAGTTCTAGTTGGTCCAATGACAGCTTTAGGAGTAATCGATTACCGAAGCTGGATTTTCCTGGGTTTGATGGTAAGAAGCCGCGAAGCTGGATTCGCAAGGCTGAGAAATTCTTCTCAATCTTTGCGATTCCTGAGCATCAGAAAGTTGAGATAGCGGCGATGTATTTGAACGATTGGGCGGATACTTGGTGGCAAGGGCATATGATACACAGACCGCGTGCAAGATGGGGTGAATTTTGTGAGGATCTGTGTGCAAGGTTTGGGGAAAGAAGAGAGACGGAGATCGTTGCAGAGTTCAACAAATTGGATCAAGGGGATGATCTTGAGGAATATATCGAGAAGTTTGAGGATTTACGAGCTAGCATGTTAATGTTCAATCCACATTTGATAGAGTCATATTTCGTGTCAAGCTTTATCAGTGGGTTAAAGGCAGAGATTAGATCTTTAGTCCAGTTGGGGCGTCCGTCCTCAATGTCTATGGTTTTTGAGCAATCCAAGTTGCATTACAAGGCAGTTCAGGCATTAGTAAGAATCACGAAGTTTCCTGGGAAGGGAGGGTCTGCAAGTGGTCCCCCATCCAAGGCATTGTGGTCCAGGGAGGGGATTCAGAGGAGTGACGCCAAAGAACCGATGATGCCATTAAAGAATGTTACCAATCACATGTCTGAATTGAGTCTCAAGAAAGCTCGAGATCTGAAGAAGGGCTTGTGCTTTAGGTGTGGGGACAAGTATTTTTTTGGCCATAAATGTAAAACGAATACTCTGCACAGTTTAATGGTTCAGGAGGCAGGGGCAGAGGATGAGGAAGGTTTGTTGCCTCAGGAATGGAAGGATGAGGGGGAAGATATAGCAGAAATTTTTGTTCATGCGTTGTCTGGAGGAGAATCAGGGACTACTATCAGGGTTAAGGGGTCTGTCAGAGGCAAGGAGATCACCATCTTAATTGACAGTGGAGCTACGCATAGTTTCATGGATATAGGCATTGCTCAAGAGACTGGGTTTGAAATTTGTGATACAGGCTTGATGATGGTTAATACCTTAGCTGGCAAAATGGTGAGCAACAAGATTTGCAAAGGATGCGAGTGGGAGATGCAGGGCAGCAAATATGTCTTTGATATAAGGTTGCTCAACATGACTAATAGTGAGATGATTCTGGGTGTAGACTGGTTAGCAGGTTTTAATCCAGTGTTGTTTGATTTCTTAGCTGTTCAAATATCATTCCTTAGGAATGGTAGGAAAGTGGTGATCAAGGGTGTTAGAGAGGGGAATGAGGCATCTGTAGCCAGTATCAAGATGCTATCGGGGAAGGAATTGTGCAAAATAATTTCCCAGGAGGAGGATACGTGGGTTGTTGAGGTATATCAGGCTTTATCAGGCTTGCTCTATAAGACCTTCAATACACTGTCATCCAAGTTCCCTTGAGGGAGTTTTGGCTCAATTTCCTGATGTGTTTGAAGAACCAAAAGGTTTGCCTCCAGAAAGAGGGCATGAACATACCATCTGTCTCAAGGAGGGTACATTACCAATTGCCAGCCGTCCCTACAGATATGCACATTTTCAGAAGGCTGAAATTGAGAAACAGGTCAGAGACATGTTGAAGAATGGAGTGGTACAACCCAACCATAGCCCTTTTGCTTCTCCAGTCTTACTAGTTAAGAAGAAGGATGGAACCTGGAGAATGTGCATTGATTACAGGCGCCTAAATGATGCCACAGTTAAGGATAAATTTCCTATTCCCCATATTGAGGATTTATTGGATGAATTGAGGGGAGCTGTGATTTTCTCCAAACTGGATCTAAGATCAGGTTATCATCAAGTGAGAATGGTGGCCAGGGATGTGGAAAAGACTGGTTTTAGGACACACCATGGACATTATGAGTTCAAGGTGATGCCATTTGGCCTTACAAATGCTCCGGCTACTTTTCAGTCTCTTATGAATGAAGTTTTTAAGGATGTGTTAAGGAAGTATGTGTTGAGGAAGTATGTGTTGGTATTTTTTGATGACATATTGGTGTATAGCAGCAGCTTTGAGCAGCATTTACAACACTTGTTTTCAGTATTGGAGATGTTGAGGGAAAACAAGTTGTTTGCAAAGAAGTCTAAATGTGAGTTTGGGCAGTCCCAAATAGAGTATTTGGGTCATATCATTTCAGGCAATGGAGTAGCTACTGATCCAAAGAAGATTGAGGCCATAGTCAGTTGGCCTGTGCCTAGATCTCTGAAAGCTTTGAGAGGATTTTTAAGACTCTCAGGTTATTACAGAAGGTTTATAAGGGGATATGGTGGGATTGTAAGGCCTCTAACAGATTTGCTTAAGAAGGATGCCTTTACTTGGTCAGCTGGTGCTGAAGGTGCTTTTTTGAAGCTGAAATCACTTCTGACTAACCCTCCTGTGTTGGGAATGCCAGATTTCTCAAAGTAATTCACAGTGGAAACGGATGCTTGTGACACGAGAAGGCCTTGCTTCTATCGACATATGAAAAGGAATTACTAGAAATTCTGTTAACTGTAGATAAGTGGAGACATTACCTGGAGCAACAATCCTTTGTCATCAGAACAGATCATCAGCCTTTGAAACATCTATTAGATCAAAAACTTACAACACAGTTGCAACGAAAAGCTATGAGGAAGTTCCTGGGGCTGAGTTATTGCATTGCATACAAGAAAGGGTCTGAGAATAAAGTAGCTGATGCATTGTCCAGAAGGTATGAAGAACAGCAAGGGGAGTGTTTAGCAATTACAGTTCTAAAGCCTACTTGGATGACTGAAATTTTGGATAGTTATAAGGGGGACTCACAGGTGCAGCAGTTGTTGGTGGAGGCAGTGTCGGATACCAGTTGGAAGTTGTCAGTGTGCAAACGGATTTTGAAGGTTGATCAAAGGTTGTATATTGGGGCTTCTACTAACCTAAAGCTTAAATTGATTAAAGCTTTGCACGAGGAGCCGGTGGGAGGTCATTCAGGGGTTCATGGAACTGATCAGAGGATCAAGAATATTTTCTATTGGCCTTCTCTCAAAAAGGAGGTGACAGAGTTTGTTTTGTCGTGTGACGTTTGTCAAAGGAGTAAAGCAGAAAGTGTACCTTATCCTGGTCTCCTTGAACCTCTACCAGTGCCCAATGTGTCTTGGTCACATATATCCATGGATTTCATTGAGGGTCTTCCCAAGAGTCAAGGCAGAAATTGCATTTTGGTTGTGGTGGATAGGCTTACTAAATATGTACACTTTGTGGGGTTAAGTCACCCATTTTCTGCAGAGAAGGTGGCCTCCATTTTTATGGAACACATTTACAAGCTTCATGGTCTTCCAAAGAGTATAGTTTCTGATCGGGACAAGGTTTTTCTCAGCTCCTTTTGGCAGCAGTTGTTCAAAGGATTGGGCACAGCTTTGCACATGAGTACAGCTTACCACCCTCAGTCAGATGGCCAAACAGAGAGGGTTAACAGATGCCTTGAAACATTTCTTCGATGTATGTGTTCTGATCATCCAAGCAGGTGGTTTAGTTGGCTTTTTCTGGCGGAATTTTGGTACAATACCAATTATCATACTGCCTTACAGACCTCCCCCTACCAGGCTTTGTATGGTCATCCCCCACCTGCCTTAGGAATAAATTTGTATGTGGGGAAGAACATGGACACTTCTGCATGGTTTTAGCAAAGGCAACATATGCTTTCCTAGGTCAAGTTTCATTTGCAGCAAGAACAGGTCAGGATGAAGCACTTTGCTAATCGCCATCGTTCGGATAGGGAGTTTCAAGTGGGGGATATGGTTTATCTGAAGCTACAACCATACAGGCAGTCATCAGTTGCAGTTCGGAGGAATCTCAAGCTGTGTTCCAAGTTCTATGGGCCTTTCAAGGTTCTAGCTAGGGTGGGTACTGTTGGCTACAAGCTCGAGTTACCCTCGGGCGCTGCAATTCACCCTGTCTTTCATGTTTCCCAGCTCAAGCGTAGGATTGCAAGACAGCAATGGCCAACTCCAGCCCCACCTCAGACAGACGATGAAGGCGATATTGTAGCAGCGCCAGAGGCTATTTTGGACAGCAGGGTGATTTATTTGAGCAATGGCGACCCTGTTTCGGAGTGGTTGATCAAATAGACAAATTTGGCGCCCGAGGAAGCTACATGGGAACCTGCAGGCCATATTATTCATCTTTTTCCTGATTTTCATCTCAAGCCTTGAGTCAAGGCTTTTTGATGGGGGGGAGTAATGTCATGTAGCCTAGGAAGGGCATCTGTAACGGAATTGGGGACACTTGGGCTTAAATAGGGGAAGTGTATGTGACATCGGGCATGAAATGAAGAATCCAACTTTCCCTCCCCAACTCTCTATCTCTCTATCTCTCTCTCCCTCTCTACTCCTCCTCTTCTGCGAACTACTTCTCTCCTTCTCTTGCTTTTCTGTTACACCTTCCATCCACCATCACCACCGTCGACTACCTTCCACCACCACAGGACACTACAGAGGTATGAGCATGTAGTTTGAGATGAGAAGACAAAGTCGCGAGATCGGATGAATGATGGAGACGAGTTATCAAATCAGTAACAAGATTGATTTATCTGTAAAAGTCGAAGTACTCAGTAGTTGAATGATTGCAGAAGAAGGAACACATTCGTGATCATCGTTTCAACCTCCTAATGACACGTCCAAACTCCTTTTTGATTATTGACCTCTTAGTTCTAAATATTTATCTACTTTCGAATTTCTTACTTGTTTCTAAAACAATTATATCAAAAATCTCTTTTCAAAATAGCAAAATACTCCCTCCATCTTAAAATATTAAATTTTGCTATACCAAATCAATCGTGCCTAATGTGGGAGAATGAACCATCTGTTAAATTATTTAGGATATAAATTAATATTTTAAAAATTATATTTACACTCTATGTTGATGTGTTTGTAAACTTTTATAAAAAAAAATAAATTATATTTAAAAATAGAAAAAATATCTTATAAGATAATTAATATTTTACTTTTAAATAATTTGGAAACGTGTTTTTATATAAATAAAAAAAATTATATAGATGTCAATATAAGTATATATAGTATAAATATAATTTTTTAACTTTTATAATATTAATTTATATCTTATATACTTAAGTGTTACGATTATAAAATATCATTGAGAGTGTGTTTGGAAGGGGATGGAATGAACCGAATAAAAAAAATCAAAAACCGAGTCAAGGTGTTTGAGAAGGGAGGGTAAGTAATAGAGGTGATGAAGATCGAAGACAATAAATTTTTCTCACCTAAGAAAATGGAGATGGAGGCGGTGGAAGATTGTCTAAGCGCAACCCTTACAGATTCTCCATATTGAGGTTTTGGAGAATATTAAGATTGATTTTGGCCCAACATCTTCCTCATTACATTCTTCAAAATAGAGAATAAAGAGAAAAAATGGAAATAATTCCTTAAATTTGGGGGAAAAAACTCTATATATTTTGGGATGAACTCCATAATGGAGAAGTTGTTGGAATTTAGGTCAAGAAAATTCAGAATATGTGATTTATAATTCTCCATTTTTGAGAATATTTTATGGAAGTTGTTGAGCATCCTTTAAGAGAATCCCTAATAACACCTCTAAAATAAAGAAAAGTGAAGAATTTGGACAAAAGATGGTGTATTTTGATCCAACAGCTCTATCATATTCTCTAAAATAGAGAAATAAGGAGAGAGATGAAAATTTTCTCTATATCAATGGTAAAAATTCTCTAAACACTCTACATTGAATGTCAGCACAACATTCAATGGAATTCAACCATAGAGAATGGAGGAGTGCAAATAAAATATTATATATTTGTTTTAAATAGATAAAAGTAGTAATATTTAAAGCATATGTTAAATGTAAAAATATGTAAAATAGAGGAATTATTGGAGTTTGATCATAATTTTTTGTAAAGATTTTTGTATTTTTTTTCTTTATTTTAGAGATTTTTTAACAAAATATATTGGAAATGTTATACGCAACCTACTAATGGAGGAAGAGAAAGAGATATATGGTCTTTTCTCCAAATACAATAACAAAATAATATTCAATTACTTAAATATCTATGAGATTATTTCTAAAAATCAATCTTCATTTCCTTAATTCACACCTAATGTTCCTAAAAATAATATTTATTTTAATACTCTCCAAAAATAATTATCTTTTCTAAACGATTATTAACTTCTAAACACTCCCTTATTCTCCTCAGTAGAAAAAACAGGCCTCGTTTGGTTAAACGTGGGTATTAGACTTCCTGAGAAATTACTTCCTGAGAAATATAATTCTCATAAATTCTACTTTATGGGAAGTATAAAAATATGTTTGGTTCAAAATCATTTCTCATGAATTCAATTCCCATATTTTGTTTGGTTAAACATGAAACTTTTGTGGTAATTTATTTAAAATCACTCTTATAACCATTTGTCCTTTGTTTTTTAAAATTAATCCTATTTAAAATTGAATATTTTTTTAATAAAAAATTAAAATAATAGAAGATTTTGGATAATAGAAAGAAGGAAGTAGATCTTACCCAGTGTCTACCCCTCAAAGTAAGTTCAATTCTACCTTTTCATAGGAATTGAAATTCACAGTAACTTCAATTCATGTGTTTTTTTATTTACAAAATGAAAACCAGACACATATATTGAAACCTAATTCCTGAGATATTGTACTTACCGGGAAGTAGAAAGGTGTTCAAACGAAGCCTAAGACCATCTCCAATGGTGGTGTGCAAATGTGCAAATGTGTATTTTTTAGACATTTTTTAGCCCCATTGGTTGTTTTGGGTGTGTGCAAATGTATACATTTGAGCATGTAATGTGCAAATTTGAGCACACCATCTCCCCCATGTGCAAAAACTTTTACAAAAAGCAAGACCATTTCATTGGTTTATTTTTTTATAATTTTATTTTCTTTTTTGTTTTAATTGAATTGTATTTGAATGGTGTGTAAAAAATGTACATTTCACCAATGGAGCAAATGACTAAAAAATAATGTGTATTTTTACACATCTTGTACAAATGTGTACATTTTACCTAAAACCATTGTGGGTGGTCTAAGATGTGCAAAACTTCCAATGTTTGCCTAAAAAAAAGTGTGCAAAACTTCCAAGGCACCCTAATTGGTCCCACAATAATAATAATTTTAACTTTTAAGAAGGAAACCAATTAAATTAACCCCATAGTAAATGATCGTACCCCTGAAAACACAAAACAAGCCTAAATTAAAGACTTTCCCCGATTCGAAATATGAAATCCAAATTGCGACAGTTTTTCCATTTATCTGCCCACAATGGGGTTTTGTCCCTTTGTATAACTCCTTATCAACTCCTCCCCCCAACATTCATGCATCCATAAATTGCACCAATTTGCTCCATAATTTTCTTTAGTGGTAGGACCATCCCTTTGTATCACTAAATTACAAATACGTTACATCCTCCATCACTTAACATCTTCTCCTTCTAATATGGTTTTTTTTTATCCTTTCGCTTTTACTTCGACGAGTATTCGAGTCCACTTTATCGATCAATTGTAATAATATCATCATGTAGTCAATAAAAACTTATCAACTCTCATTAAACTATTTGCACTATGTTTTTACTATCTACATCCAGTGGCGGATCTGTGGGGAGTTTGGAATGACTAAACCTCCCTAACTTGAAAGAATTTATTTTTAGGTGTAGATAATGAAAATAAAGGGTATGAATAACAACCCTTACTTATTTTTATGATTTGATCCGGATATGGTTATGTTAATCAAAAATTATTATTTTTTGGCCTTTTATATGATCTTTGTCTTTAGGGAAAAATTAAGCTTTTTGATTTTATAAGTATTTAGAATTTATTAATTTTTCTATTTAAAAAAAATTAGGGTTTATCAATTTGTATTACTTAATTATATTCTAAATAAATATATAAGTTAGATAAATCAACTTTTAATGAAAGTTTAGTGACACCATGGATACATGAAGATAAGCATTTTTTTTCCTTTTGAAATGGACATGAAGATAAGTATAATTAGTAATCGAGGCAACTCCTTTTCTATTTCATTTTCCTTTTATAAAAAAACAATTTAAAAATAAGTATCATTTTTTTTAGTTCTATACATAAAGTTTCACCATACACCTCAATGTCAATATTGGGTCCCACATCTAACCCCCTCTACCATTATTTATACCAATCCCAACTCCTCCACTCTCTCACTACTTTTAGTATTCCACATCCAACAACAAAAAAAAAAGTCACTCAAAGCAAAAAAAACCATTTTTAATGAGATTACTAATGGCTCTTCATCTCTTAGTTTCCCTCCTTGTTTTAGTGTTCTTCACCACTCAAGCAAGGGGTGGTCCTCCTTCACCAGGCTACTACCCGAGCTCCGGCATTGCCCCTATAAGCTTCAACCAAGGCTTCCGGACCCTTTGGGGCCCCCAACACCAAACCCTCAACAACAACCTCCTCACCATCTGGCTCGACCGAAGCTCTGGTACCATTACCAACCATCGTCGAGTTCTCAAATCTCAGCACATCTCGTTCTTCGTGTCATTCACGAGTTCTCACTCCCTCTTCGTGTCATTGCAGGAAGCGGATTCAAATCCCTCAAGCCATACCGATCAGGCTACTTCAGTGCCGCGGTGAAGCTCCAGCCTGGCTACACCGCGGGTGTCATTACTTCTTTCTATGTAAGTACTGACACGTACACATTTTTCTGTATATTTTTCAATGTGAGACTCACTCTTCCAACAAAAAAAACACTGACATATATAAATACGATGGGTATAGCTCTCAAACAATGAAGACTACCCAGGCCACCACGACGAGATAGACATCGAATTCCTCGGGACGATCCCGGGGAAGCCGTACACGCTGCAGACGAACGTGTACATGCAAGGGAGTGGCGACGGAAACATCATAGGGAGGGAGATGAAGTATCACTTGTGGTTTGATCCCACACAAGACTTTCACAACTACGCTGTGCTATGGACCCCTAATGAAATCTTGTATGTTCTTCGCTTTATTATCATTTATTTATAATTTTTTAAAAAATATATTTTAATTTGTATATATGGATTTTTCCAATGTGAGAAATGAAGTGAAAATATAAATTCTCTGAATTTTAAATGATTTTTTTATTTAATAAAAATTTACCGGAAGGTTGTTGTCGGTGATGAGTGGGAGTAAATCAATTTATTGATATAATTTTATGATTTTCAAATAGTAGTGATTTTTTTTAATTATTTATTGATTTTCCCACGCAACCAAAAATCTATCCCTTTCTGGAAAAAAGTTTTTTTGTCTGATTGGAAGATTTCACGGTTGTTTCGGTAACTAACCTCCGTATAATCCTATCAGCTGCCCGCCAACGGAGAAATTAATTAAAAATGATTTTTAAATCTATCTGAAATCTTTTTACTCCTAAGATAAGTCGTCCTAATTAAATGCATTTTTCTTTTCAGGAATTTAAACTGATTAATAGAGCATTTTACGGAGTATTTTTTACTCCTTCCGGTTCACAATACATTTTTTTTTTTTCGAAACGCTTTTTAAAAAGTGAAAAACTCTATAAAATATTATTTTTAATTAATTTTTTTATATAATTTGATACTGTAATTAATTTATTTGATTTACTAGTACTATTTGAGTACGTAGACTAATGATTGTATTTCGTACTGTCAGCATATATATTACGAGTATATATAGCCAAAAATATACTCCAACAATTAATTTTATAATTTAAAAAAAATATTATATTGTTTCTGTTTTCCCACTAGATTAAAAAATCCGATTTCATTTATCTTTTAAAAAAATAATCGGCTACACGTTATGGGTCGATTTTTTTGTATGGATAAAAAAAAAAGAGATCGATATTTTTTTAAAAAAAAACACATATTCATCTTTTTCCGCAATAAAATAAATCATCTGATTCCAATTAAATAAAATTGGTTTTAAATATTAATTTTAGAAGTCATTTCTGTAATAGTGAAACAAAACACCTTAAACATCTAAAATAGATGATTGTAAGTAGTTAATGCAAATTTCAATCGGTGTCACCATCACCTTTAAGGGGACATAAAACCAAAAACTAACACATTATTCATAAACAACAGATTCTTCGTCGATGACGTGCCCATAAGAAGGTACCCGAGGAAGAGTGACGCGACGTTCCCGCTAAGGCCCATGTGGGTCTACGGCTCCATCTGGGACGCCTCGTCGTGGGCCACCGAGGACGGTAAGTACAAGGCAGACTACCGCTACCAACCCTTCGTGGGTCGCTATCGCAACTTTAAGCTCCACGGTTGCCCTGTCTCTGGCCCTGCTGGCTGCCGCCCTGCCACTGCCTCTCCTCAGGGCTCCGGTGGGCTAAGCAGTCAGCAACAGGCTGCCTTGAACTGGGTCCATGGGAACTACTTGGTCTACAACTATTGCACGGATCCCAAGAGGAACCATGCCCAAACACCCGAGTGTTACAATTAGGGTTAGTTTCGACAACAAGCTGGAAACAAGAGTTTAAACTGAAATACGAGCTAAGACAAGTTTTTTTCCCTCTCTTGTAGAGATAAACTACTACGCTCTGTCAAACAGTAGAACTCTTCTCAAACAGCTTGTTGTCAGACATACCCTTAATCACACAATAGACAAAATTTACGAGCTAGGTCACCCTTGTCGGGTTTTGTCTAGCTCTATTGTTTAAAGTGTTTGTTTGATAATTAAAGTTGTGTGTGTGTCGCAAAAAAAAGGGGTTTATATTTTGGTATACCTTTTATTAAATGTTTTGATATGGATTTGAAGGTTTGATTTAGGGGTGTCTAGAGATGATGTACTAAGTAGAATGAAGTACATTTCATTTTACTTATGTATTGAAAACTATATACAAGTGTGTATAGCATCCAGGCATCCAACATGTTGAACTGAATTGTAATGAATGATTGCTGCATCATAAATTGGTAATATTATATAAATTGTATTGAATGATTGCTTTCTCTTTTGGTCTATCAATTCATTATTATTTTTTGAAGTAACAAGGCCTCCTTTTAATCGATTGATGATTACATATATAAGTAGGGGTGTCCACCGGTTCAAATTAGATCGAAACCGAACCAAAACTGTAATATCTAAATTTTAACAAGCGATAATTAATCCGGAATAATTTTGATTAAATTGGATAAAACGCGGCCTCAGGCCGCGTTTTACGTTGGAAATATATTTTTTTTGTTTTTTTTTAATTAAGAAATAAAAAGGAAAGAAACGCGGTTTCAAAAAACGCGGTTTAAAACCGCGTTTTTATAAGAAATTTAATTTTTAACCCAGCTCCGAAAATAAATACCCAATTAACACTTAAAACGCGGCCTCAAACCGCGTTTTTCTGACGTATCTGCAAATTTTGAATATTTTTGTAAATAGTTTCAATGTGTGAATTTATCCGTAAATTTTTATTTTTTAATGAATATTTTGAAAAAAAATTTCAATTCTACTACCCCATCAGCTACACTTTTACTAAATAGAGTCTTAGTATGATTACTCTCCTTTAAACCCAAAAAAAAAAGTATTTTATCTTCCTACTGAATATATCTAAAGTAAAATGGATCATCATTAATTTTAACAAAATGAAAAGTTAGAACTATTAGGGTTTTTTTTTCCCTTAATCTTAGTTCAATTCGATCCGACAAAACAATTTTAATTTTGGATGGATATTATATTGGTTATTTAAGGAGTGTTTTATTTTATAGGGAAGTATCCACATTTTGGGGGTAAAATTCAAGTGTGGTAGAGTGGAGACATCAAGTAGGACTGTAGGAGTAACCAATTAACTACTTCCTTAAACTAGTATATAAATTATCGGATTGACCAACTACTTAAATATGTACATATTCCACATTTTGTGCCATTAAATCGGAATTTGTGCCATTAAAAGTGCAAATATATATGGTTCAACCACTAAACAATAAAATCTTACCTAAAATCCCTTTCACATTTGGAAAATTCCAAATCCATCTTAAAAAAGTGCATATTTTACAAAATGGCCACTTAAAAAATCATTATTAAAAAATAGGTATATGGTCTTCTTTTTTCTTTTTTAGATCTTACCAATTAGAACGAAGTCTTATTGACTCAATTGATTATATATTCTCGTTCTTAATAAATGGACTAATGGAGCAGTGTTGGTGGGTGATCCGGAAATACATCTGATTTTGTGTAACCTAAAAAGATCATACAATTTAGAATAAAAAAAAATAGTTTTGAGAGCAAACTTTTATAGTGTTTGCAACGGACATATATGTAAAATGTACCACTTCAAGACATATGTAAAATGTTCATATTGTGTTGGGGGCTTGTGGGTAGAGTTTCACATTGAAAAATAGGTGAAAATCAAACCAAAATATAAGGGGAGACTGGGGAGGTGAAACCCCTACATAATGACTTAAGTTTTTGTGCTAGAATGGTGAATTCCGACCTTATATTATTCTTACACTATTATAGACATAAATGGCTTCACAATTCTCATTCAGGATTGTCATTTACTCATATATTCAATTAAATGAAAGCGTTGGCTGAATATTATACTTGAATGGCCCAAAAACAGATTATTTTGTAGATGGGCCCTTAAATAGGCCCATGATAATATGCCTAAAGTTAAGCCTGCCTATATGTACCTTAATTGAGTAGCCCAATAAGGGCAAATGGACCATGTTATCTCACTTTATGTATTTTTATGAATGTATTCCTGTCTTTAATTAGCTAGGGAACATAGAGAATCAGTCATTATTGGAATATTGGGCTAGAATCAGATACATTTTCACCATACCTATTACAAGTTGGTGTAATGGTTACGATACCACTTTGAATCCTCTTGCAAAACTTGAACTGCTTGTGAAATAGCTGAATCCGATCAAACTCAACTAAGTCCCCAAAAAAAAACTCCTTGTAAAAAAAAAAAATCACAAACTCAAATAAACTATATTCATAATATATAATAAGTTCAAATGTATATTTCTTATATCTTCCTTAAAATGAGCTTCTCAATATAGCAATCAATATATAAAGTTTGAAAGTGTGTAAAAGATAAGACAATGATCCACATGTTTATTGTCTCCCTAACATGTGGTGCTACAACTCATAAAGCCATAAAAGTGGGGTCAACTCAAAACCCTTATAAAAGAACACTTTTACATATGTATTGGTCCCTCTCTGCATTTCTACATCTTTCTTGCATGTTATACCATACCCATAAATGCTAGCCCACATTCATATCATTTCCTTTACAGAAAACAAAAAAAAGAAGAAGATGAATTTGTAGCCAACCATATATATTTAATATTCTAAGTTGGAATCTTGTCGAAATGGACCAATTTTGGCTAGATCCGTGACTTCACATAGGAATGTATTATTGTTTTACTACCCTTTGTCCAAAATATTTGTCTAACTATCCCATATGGGGAAATATATAATAAAGAAATATAAATAATACTATAATTTTCTTTCGAAAAAACATACTATTATTTACTATTTATATTCATAATAAGTATGGAATTATTTTTAAAAGTAAATTAAAAGAGTTGATATTTTATATACTCCGTAATTTTTATCATTATAGAAAAACGTGAAAGAATAGTAAATATCGTGTTTTGCCGAACAGAAGAAATATAACGGATTTTCTAACCTAAGTCTAGGGGTATAGATTAAGCATGCTCATTTGGAAAGATTTCACCAGTTCCATAATTAAGCCAATTTTTAAATGATTAATTTTTTTTTAAGATTCACCCATTTTATTTTAGGGTTTTCTTCAATTATAAAGTATGTTTAAGGCATAGATTAGATAAATCGATAATATATTAGATGTATTTGTCGTAGTTTTGTGTGGAGTCTATGGACCCTTTGAAATTCTCATCAATCCAAATTTGTTATATTTTCAGGAAAAATCGATTGTAATGTGGATAGACTAGCTGAATTAGGTGACATTTAACCCCTAAAATTAACTTTACTACAAAAATTCCGAATTACAAATTCTCATTTCAAAGAATGATTTAGATTGGGCTATAAGCCTATATAAATAGAGCATAAATTTTCTTTTGTAAATAAAATTAAATGTCTTTGTCAAACTCAACTTATGGGAAAAGGTTGGGTATTGTTTAAGTTACATTTCCCCCTTCTTCATCTTTCTTTTTAATTTGTAACATAGGGGTTCTGAAACTGTCGACTAATCTCTCACGGACGAAAGTCATAGCTTGTAAACGATTCGAATCAAAAAGTCAAGTGGCAACCACCTAACAGGCTCGTCTAAACTAATAAAGAAGTGAGATTTGAACTCTCGACATCTTGTAAGGGTCATCTCTCTCTTATCATTGGAATAACGGATCATTGGTTCCCCTCCTTAATCTAATTTGGCTACAATGATAGGAGGGTTGATGTTTAAATTAATGGTGGTTGGGGACACGGAATACATTATTAATGGATCTATGTTTGATTGATCTCTAAGGATGATCCTTATTGCAATTAATTATGATGATGAAAATGTTCAATGTTAAGTAATTAGGTTCACATGATTGTCTTAAATAGAATTAAATACTTTTATTGATCTATCACTTTCTTTTAGGCAAATTTATCACTTTGTATTTCCCCTCCTTTTATCTTTTAACAAGATACTCCCTCTGATTTTTTATTTTTTTTGGTAGCCTCTCCCTCCGATTTTTAATATAAGGCATTTGACTTTTGTGCACGTAGTTTAAAGAGTTAAAAACTATATAAATATTAATTTTTTTAATTAATTTTTTTACATTATAATACTTACTATATTAATAAGTATTATAATGTAAAAAAATTTAATTAAAAAAATTAATATTATATATAGTTTTTAGCTCCTTAAACCACGTGTATAAAAGTCAAATGCCTTATATTAAAAATCGGATGAAGTATAATTTAAATGGGTCAGATCCTACTAGAATCGTCACCTAAAAACATCATTAAGTACCATTTTCCCTTTTAATAGTGGTTAACTCAAAACCTTTGCTTAAAAATAGCAAACTCAGTGTTAGCAATTCATACTACACCTCTTCAGTATTACAAGTTCAAAGTCTATATTCATCACGGTCAAAATTAACACCCAGTAGTTGTATAATTAAACTGTTCAACAAAATATTTCTCTCTCGATCAAAAATTGACATGTCTACTCGGACGCATTTTAAATATTCAAATCTTTCATCCCTTTTACTATTTAATTAGTTGAAAATTAATAAATTTAGAAAGGTTTAAGCTGTCAGCTATGTGCATGAGAAAACATTAACATAGCGTGAGAAATTAATGGTGGAACTCTTGCTTAATTTTCTGCAGTTAATTGAAATAAATTTTGATTAGTTACACCGGGTTTGATTTGATCCGATGGTTGCTCGAAAGTTGATCTCAGTCGAGTGACCCATCAATTTAAAAGTTGCAAGTCAACCAAGTTTGGGAAGTCACAACCAACTTTGGACGGTGTAAGAGCATCTTTAACGGATTTCCCATTTTGGGATTTTATGAGAATTTTAATACGTTTTTTTTAACAGATTCTTCATTTCATTTTCCAAAGTTGGGACACACCAGAAAAAATAGAGAATATTTCCTAAATCTGCAACATTCTCCAAAAATAAATCATTCTCCAAAGCTTATAAATGGAAAAGCGGTTGGAGTTGAAGCAAAAACAATTTGAAAAATATGTATTTTGTTTCTCCATTTTGAAGAAGATGTTGGAAATGGTCTAACACCCCTTCGGTAAATGATTAAATGTTGCAGCATTAGTGATTATTCGAATTATAAGGACATATCACCATATTCCAGTAAATAAGAGAGTAACAAAATAAAATACAAATAACGGAAGACTTAAAATACAATAAATTATTTTATTTATTTATTAAACTTAGATTTCAAATTACAATATTCGATACATTAACATTAAAGTTGAAGACTTTGTAAAAACGTATAAATATTTTCTAAGAATTTTAAATGGTCAAATCTTGAGAATAAAAATATTTTCTTAATCTTCTTCGACTTCCCTTCATAGACATGATCTAAACCCGCGAACTCGAGACTGAGGTATTATAATAAGACAAGTAACCCATAACCGTCCAATTAGAAGACGGTTAGTTCGTGAGAACTAGTAAATGACGACACGAAAAGAGAGACTACTTCGAATGTATTAAAACATTAAATTGGATAAGCAAAGATGTGAGTGCTAAGCAACCCTTTCAGAAAACATACTTCGATATAGATGAAATATTATATAGCTTGAATTTATTTGTGATAACTATAAAATATACTTCACTATTTCTCATGTTATATATATTACTTCTATACTTTAACATATGTAACAAATGTCATACACAACTTGATAATTTTAAATATAGTGGTTACTATGTTATTTATACCGGTCGAGTTTGGATGAGTCGTCCGACCTACCTATATTTTTTATAAGCAGATTTTATCTCGATAATGTTAGTTTCATGAAACTGTTTCGGCTTAAAACACAATATGGTGATCCTATGATACCATATCTCACTAACGTTGAGAGGAGGCGGAGGCACCTGACTACAGACGAGGTGTGCATGCTTCGCGTGCTGGGGACAACCGGAGACGCTCATTCATCTCCTCCGAGACTGCAGATACATCCAAGGTATGTGGAAATCAATTTGTGTGGGTACTGAGAACTTCTTCTCTGCCCCCTTTGCAGAATGGATAAGAGCAACTTGGTGAGCTGCAACAAGAGATCGTGCGGCTTGGAATGGGTCAGTTGGTTCGCGATTATGCTATGGTGGGTGTGGCGATGGAGGAATGACATAATCTTCAACAACAAGGAGGTTCACCTTGACAAGAGTAGATTCATTGAGGAGAGAGCTGTGGAGTATCTCAAGGCTTGGAGCGGTCCAGGTTCCGGTGCTGTCGTCCCTGAAAGGTCTGTGATGTTAGTTAACTGGGAAAAGTCGGCGAGTGGCTGGGTCAAAGTTAACACGGACGGTGAGGTGAACAACGTTGGGCTTGCCACAGCTGGAGGGGTGCTGAGAGATGATGATGGGCGTTGGATTGTGGGTTTTGGCCACAATATTGACCTATGTACGGTGCCAACGGCGAAGCTTTGGGGAATCTTGGATGGGCTGCGGATTGCCTGGGATAGAGGATTTCGGAAGGTGATAATCGAGACGGATTCGTCGCTTGCGGTTACTTTGATTCAAGGACGGGTTGCTCTTGGGCACCCTCTTTATAGCCTGGTTCGTTAGTGTCAAGGCTTTCTCAGTCGGGGTTGGGACATCCATCTCCGCCATGTCTTTAGGGAAGCAAACTACATCGCGGACTCCCTCGCTGCTCTGGCCTTCGCTCTGTCGCTCGGGCTCCAGTTACTTTTCACCCCGCTAAGGGTGTTTCTTTTTTGGTTGAGGGAGACTCTAGGGGACAGACTACTCTCCGCCTCACTCGTTTGTAGTCCTTTTGTTTTTGCTTGTTTGTTTTTCGGTTATGTTCCTTGTTGTGGTTTTATGTATCCTTAGAGCTTTGCTCTTGTTTTCCCTACACAAAAAAAAAAATCCTATGAATCCTATGATACCATATTAATTAACTAGTGATATTAATGTCTCGGGTCTAGTCAGATTTGTTACTTCTATACTTACGTAGTTACGTGCATCTATCGTCCGGTCTTGTTTGCGGTCTCGCAACTCTATCTGCTGGTATTAGCAATAATGGCTCCGGTGATGATCGATTATTTAGTTGATTAAACATGATGTTTATCACGAGCAAACAATGGCTGCTGGCTGCTTTGACCAATTCAACATGTGGCTCTTTTATTTATTTATTTATTTATTAAAGTTTAGTACTACTATCGTATAATAGTCTTTTCACTCCATACCATTGGAGTAATAATCTAATTCACTAGAATGGACACTTTATTATTCCTCAATTCTACATAAAAAAAAAATACTCCCTCTCGGTAAAACATGTTATTTTAAAGTGTTATTTTTGTTCAAAAAAACTTGTTATTATAAGTATTTTACACTTCACTTTACAAAAATGCCCCTGACATGATTGTTGTTTTGTTAGTTGTAGTTTTCGATAAAGTAAAAAAGAAGGGTAATAATCGAGGGTAAATTAGTACGTTTGTTAATTGCCTTAAAACTTGTGAAAAAAAGCTAAAATAACATATTTTGCCGAACGGAGGGAGTAATCTTCATCTCCGTAATTCTAAAAAAAAAATTATAGCTGACACAAAAATAATCCCAGTCTCGTAAAAAATAATCCAATCCCAAACGTACACACCCTTAATCTATATGCATATATTAACTCATGCATAACGATTTATATGACATGTTGTGGTTGATTCTACAAAAAAAAAGTTTCATACCCAACAAAAATATTAAAACAATTTTATGTTGTTATAATTTATAAAAAGTTTCATACCAACAAAAATATTAAAATAACATTTTATATGACATGTTGTATAATTTCTAGCATACTTTGATCTTCATTAATTTAATTCTCATTTTATAATTCACATTTATTATTTTTTCATGTTTTTAATATGTTTTTTTATAGATAATAGATATAATTTTATAATATTGTGTTAATATATTTCCGTGCATGGGACGTGACACATATCAGTTGATGTATATTCAGAGTCCAAATTCTCCACAGAAAACAATGCACTAGAAAATCATTTCGAGTATAATTTTACTTTAAAATTTAAAAATATATATTTATGTTCCGTACACTTATATTTATATGTTTATAAATCTTATCATAAAAAATTATGTTTTTCAAAATTTTAAAAATTATTTTATACTCCGGGGTAATATAATTAATCTTTTAGTTATATACTCCCTCAGTCCGCCAATACATGTCCTTTTCACCATATGCACGATAATTACGAAAACCTATAAGCTAATTAAATGGTCAAAAAATTAGAATGAATTTAATTGGTATTGAGTGAAAATTAAGTGTAATAATTAGCTACTAGTTAATACTCCTTAGGTAAAGTTTAATGATTAGTTCTAAAAAGATAGATATTATTGACAAAATTGTAAAAAGTATTGGCTAAAAAAGACATGTATTGGCGGATAAGGAGAGTATATTTTTTAAAATGTACGGTAGTTTTTATAATATAAGTTTATAAATATATAAATATAAGTATGTCAAATATAAATATTTCTTTTTAAAGGATTATATTCAAAATACGTAATTAAGTGGAACACTATGTTAGTGCTTCATCTCAGTCTCCTCCTTTGATCTAAACTTTACCTAATCAATCAAATTAATTACCTTTTAGTCCGTATTTCTTTAAAATTGAAAAATAAAAAGTTGGCCTCAAACCCAAAAAAACCCCCTTTGGGTGCAAATCACCTCTGCCTTCCTCTCCAACAACAACCTGTAACCTGAACCAAAACCCACCCTTAACCCATCCTCTCTGATAGAGATCTCCCACCCCTTTCCCCTCTCTCACCACCTAACCATTCTTAACACCTACTCCTCCATCCCAATCCCCCTGAAACCCACCCTTCACCCACCGCCTTTTACCAGTTCTTAAATGGACCCGGAGCTCCACCACCATCACCGGGCGGCGGCCGCGGCGGAGGACGATACCGGCGCCAAGAAAAAGAGGCGGAAGCCAAACAGAGGCTTCTACGTCCAAATGAGACTCCACAGCAACCTCCGCTCCTCCTCCAACCAACACCAGTGGTTTTGGTTTTACAGATGCTTCAAGCTCATCCTCTGGCTCTCTCTCTCCCTCTACTTCCTCTCCTCCTTCCTTCTTCCGAACGACGTCCTCTCCTCTTCCTCCTCTTACTCCCGTCTCTCCCATCACTCATCCTCCCACCTCCCATCCCGCGCTCTCTTCGAGTCCCCCTACCACCGTGCCCCGGATCTTGCCGGAGATCTCAAGATCTATGTCTACGAGCTCCCGCCGAAGTTCAACGCCGAGTGGCTAGGTAACGAGCGGTGTAGCCGCCACCTGTTCGCAGCTGAGGTCGCGATTCACCGCGCTCTGCTCACGAGTTCCGCGCGCACGCTCGATCCTTTCGATGCTGATTTCTTCTTCGTTCCTGTTTATGTTTCCTGCAACTTCAGCGCCGTCAATGGCTTTCCTGCAATCGGACATGCTCGCTCTCTCATCTCCTCCGCCGTTGAGCTCGTTTCTTCCTCCCTCCCGTTCTGGAACCGTAGTCGCGGCGCCGACCACGTCTTCGTCGCTTCTCACGACTTCGGCTCCTGCTTCCACACACTGGTAAATCGATTAATCCGTGGTCTGGATGTGTAATAAATGTAGCTGTATGGTTAATTGAGGCGATTAATCAGGTTTAAATGTGTGTTTTAGGAGGATGTGGCTATGGCGGATGGAGTGCCGGAGGTGTTGAGAAACTCCGTGATTTTGCAGACGTTCGGAGTTGAGTACGATCATCCGTGTCAGGCGGTGGAGAATGTGGTGATTCCGCCGTATATTCCGCCGGAAAGTGTACGGCTAACTCTGGAGAAGTTTCCGATTGACGGTCGCCGCGATATCTTCGCCTTCTTCAGGGGGAAAATGGAGTTGCATCCGAAAAATGTCAGCGGCCGTTTCTATAGCAAGTAAACACTCTAAACCCTAGCTGACCTTCTTTTGCTCCAAATTTCCATGAAAGCGGGTCTTAAAGGTTCTCTCTAACACTTTACCTCTGCCTTTTCGCTTGACAGAGCTGTGAGGACGAAGATCTGGGACCACTACAACCGCGACCGGCGATTCTACCTCCGCAGGCACCGGTTCGCCGGCTACCAGTCGGAGATCGTCCGATCTGTCTTCTGCCTCTGCCCGCTCGGGTGGGCCCCCTGGAGCCCGCGCCTGGTGGAGTCAGTAGCGCTCGGCTGCGTCCCCGTCATCATCGCCGACGGGATCCGCCTCCCGTTCCCGTCGGCCATCCCGTGGCCCGAGATCTCCCTCACGGTGGCGGAAAACGACGTCGCACAGCTCGGTCAAATCCTCCACCACGTGGCGAAGACGAACCTCAGTGCTATCCAGCGGAACCTCCGGGACCCGGCCGTTACCCGGGCCCTGTTGTTCCACGACCCGGCCCGGAAGGGCGACGCCACGTGGCAGGTGATTGGCTCCCTGGCCCACAAGCTCGACAGATCGCATCGAAAGTCTCGAGTTGCCAGCCAATGAACGCATGACACGTGGAGCCTTGGAATTGGGGTCCAGCCAAGCTCCTCCGGTGCGGAAATTTGAAAATGGGAGACAGTTAGGAGACTCACGAGCCGGGAGAATTCGTGGTGTCCACGTGGCGTTTGAAGATTGGTGCGGGTGGGCGGTCAAGTAATAAAGTTGACAAGAGAGATTTTTTTTAATTGTAGATAAAGTAATAAAGCAATAATGCAAGGCAAAAAAGAAAAAAAGAAAAAAAAGGGAATATGGTACAGTATTAAATACACATTTGAATTTGAATATTTTTGATAGATGATAATGGAGGGAGGGAGTACAGTGGGGGCATAAATTAAATTATTGGGGAGAGGGAAAGTGATGTAAAAAAAAAAAAAGAAGGGAAATGTAGAGAGGGGAATGGGACATTGGGGTGGGTGCAATGTGCCAATGTGCATAGCTGGCCAATTTTGTTGTATACTCCGTAATGTTTTCGATGTATCACAATTCATAAGTTGGTAGTATTGGCGTTTGTGTTGTCTGTGTGCATATTCATGTTGTTTTGTGGTATTTGTGGGGCATTTTACTATAGTGGCCGGTGTGAGGGGTGGACTTAGTATCGATCATTGAATTGTGATACAGTTAGATGTGAAGAAAAGTGGGTGAAAAATAAATGCTTGAGTTAGATTGAGTTAAAATGACTTCAATTCTCATGTTTTCTTGGTTTTCATGACTTATTTGGATCTACATAGAGTTTTTTCTGGCATTCCTGACGGTTCGTCTTCACTACCCACAAATATTTCTAATGTATCGTTGATGAGCAGTACTGTTTCGGGATAATATTTGGTTTCGTTCGTAGTTTATATTCCTAATGTGTTTGTTTTAGTTTTACCTAAATTCGTTTTCTATATGGTGCGTTTCTGCTTGTTTATATTATAATTTTTTTTATTGTATATTTAACTATTTATCGTCTGCTAATTTATCGGTCATCGAGATTTAGGTATTGAGTATATCTAATCTCGAATATTTAATAAAAAAAAAATTAAAAGAAAGAAAGTGGGCAATAGGACAAACAGTAGTATGAAGAAGGTGTGAATTTAGTGGAGGGATGGGCAAAGCCCAGATTTAAATTGCCAGATTACCAACGGCAATAGTACATATCCAGTTGGAGTGCCTTGCAGGTAATGTGACGTGTATTTAATTCTAGGGTAAATTGAAAAAAAAAAAAAAAAAACCTTGTGGAGTTGTGGTAATTTACTTGAAACCTTCAATGAATTGTCATAACCTTCTAGATCCACCTTACTTCTTTTGGATAGTACCCGCAAATCCTTTCCAGAGAGCCATTCCGAAATGGTTAGATTTTTTTAGCATTCCATGTAAACATTTAGTAAAAGATCTTGTCATGTACTCATATATGGGATATCTATCCCCTAACCATTCCGGAATAGCTCACCGGAAAGGACTTGTGATTAGTATCCATAGGTCCCCGGTTCGAACCCCGAATGGCCGCTCTTTATTTACCAATTGAAGGGATATCTATCCCCTTCCTCTCCCCTCTTAACTCCTTCAACTTCATCTCCCAATTAATCCCGGATTATCAGCCAATGTCGGGACATCACAACTCTCCACATACGATTTCACCACCATGATTTCCCTAATGGTGATAGCGGAGGTCGAGTTCCTAGCAGTGCAAACAAACACGTCGAAATCACCAAGCATTTGCCAATCAAGCTTGATGGTATACGCACCACCATGGTTGCAGAATTGTTTGATGGGGATTTGAGTTTTTTGGTTCTTTCAATAGATAATCTATTACCCTTTTGATGTGTAAAAATCTACTATTATACTCATTTATTATATTTATTATATGTAATAAATGAGAAATCATTTATGTCAAATAAATAATCATCCAACTAGTGACGGATCTAGAAGGTTTAGGGTGGTTGAAGCCCTCCAACTTGAAAGAAAAACCGAGATTTTTTTTTTTTTTTTTGTAATTTTTACTAAAATTTGGGGTTTCTATCCTATGCTCTTAGGGCATATGATAGAATGAATTTTGAAGAAGTTGTCGAAAAAACTAAGAACCAATTGACAAAATGGATGGCTAATGAACCTCCCCAACAAGGAAGAGCAACTCTTGTTAAGACGAACTTAGCCGCTAAAGCTTCTTATATTATGTAAAACTTCATGCTCTCAGATCCCAGCAGTTGTGCATAAAAAACTTGATCAAATAAACAAATGATTCTTTTGGAACAATGACTCAAAATACAAGTCACTCTTTGGATGAGACAAGTATGCAAACCGAAGTCCGAAGAATGAAGGGGGGTTGGATCTTCTTCATCCAAAATATATGGACAAGGCTTTCCAAATGAAATTACTCTAGAAAATTCTAGCAGAAACACAGAACGGATCGGTTAAAATTGTGAAAGGAAAATATCTCAAAGACACTGAAATGTGGGATTATACTAACAAAAAGAACACGTCATGAAGGAAGAGTTCCGCGAAGGATTGATATGTCAAATTGGAAATGAGAAAACAATAAAATTTTGGGAAGACAAATGGATAAACTCAAATATTAACCTTTTAGAGACAATACTGCATGATCAGATTTAACAACATGAAACAATTAATCATTACATAAACCCATACAAGACCTGGAATAAAGAAAAACTCAAAGAAAACCTCCCTCAGAACATGGAAGACAATATATGCCAAATCTTTATTCTAACTAATGATATGAAAGGTCGTCTGTATTGGAAATCTAGTAAGAATGGATGATTCTCCACGACCAGCGCCATCAATCAGATCACACACGCAAAAAAAGCTACCTCGGAAAGTCTGGAATGCATTTGGATAAAAAATCGATTGCTCGCCGAAAATAAAAACAAATCTTTCGAAAAGTCTTTTAAATGGCATACCCACAAAGATTAGACTGCGGAACAAATCCACGTGCCTTTGGAGTGTTCACTATGCAACCACGCCTAAGAAGACGCGACTCATATTTTTACTGAATGTCATGCCTCGTTGGCACTTTGGGGGAAGACAACTAAAAATTAGCTAGAAAAAGACACAAATTGGTTCAATTGATGAAGACATAGAAACTGAGAAACCAAAAACTCTCCTGAAAAACAGCACAAGAAAAAAGAACATTAGATTGGAAAACCCTAGAAATGGGAACGTCAAACTCAATTTCGATGGTGCCAGAATTGCCTCAGGTCTTGCCGCGTCAAGGTTTATCATTCGTGACTGCGATGGCATTGTTCTGGCATGTGGGGCTCAAGACCATGGCTTCGCTTTTGTCTTACGAGCGGAATGCTTCAATCACCAGGTGGGTCTTTGAGAAGCTATGAGGATAGGTTGATCGTCACTGGAGGTGGAAGGAGATTCGTTGGTGACTATGAACGCTATAAAAGGCACTTGGAAGGTCCCGTGGGAAGTGGAGATGCTTATTTTGGATGCCCTTGGGCTTTGCAGGACGTTTGCTGGGGTCACCTTCAAACACATTTTTCGAAAAGGAAGCCGTGTTGCTGATAGGCTGTCGTATATCGAGTTTTCGACGACGCTAAATGCTACACGTCACCCTAAGGAGATTGATAGTCTCGTTCATCAGGACGCTCTTTAGGATTGGTCCAACCAATGTTGAACAAGCTCAAATTTTCGCCTTGTATTAAAAGAAAAAAAATAGAATGGATGTCTGTAAGAAACAATGGGATACACTGGCGCCCAAGTAACTGTGAGTAAATTTGGTGTCAGGGAAATTAAACTCCGGCACTAGCCACCGAGTGGGAATCTTCTACATCCAAGGGTGTGCCCCATGATGCAACACAAAATTATTTTTGTTATAAAAAAGTGTTAAAAAAATTATATTTAACTTACATACACTCATATTCATATATTTATGAATTTTTCTCATAAAAAATTATGTTTAAAAAATTATAGATAATGAAAATACGTGTTATTTTAAAAAATGATTTTTCTATAACATATTTTTTTATGAGAAAAATTTATTTTACATATGAATATGAGGGTATATAAGTTAAATATAATTTTTATAAATTTTTTTAGCATTGTTTTATAACAAAAATAATTTTATATTGTACCATAGGAAACCCCCTAGCCACCACATACGAATATAATTTCTCTCTACATAGGAATCATCTGTGTCCCTCCAAAATACTTAAATGTTCTTGGGAAAACATGATCCTGATCGCCACCGATAAATAGCGAACGCAATGTATTTTTATGTACAACTATGTTAGACACGGATCAAAAAAAATATGGTAAAGATCTTACTGCCTCCGATCCAAAATACATGTCGTTTGACTTTTCAACACGTATTTTAAGGAGCTAAAAACCATATAATATATTAACTTTTTTATTATTATTATTTTATAATTTAATACTTATTATCAACAAATATTAAGTTGTAAAAAAATAATTTAAAAAAAGTTGATATTTTATATAGTTTTTAGCTTTTTAAAATATGTGTAAAAAAATCACATGTATTTTGGATCGGAGGGAGTATAATCCCGCTCTTATGGCCTAATTAGTCACCCACTTTTTTTCTGATTGGACAAAATGGAACTCTTAACTCTTTAATACAGTACTCCCTCCGTTCGGAAATAAATGATGTTTGACTTTTGTGCACGTAGTTTTAGAAGCTAAAAACTATATAAAATCTTATTTATTTTAATTAATTTTTTTCATAGTTTAATATCTATTAGTAATATGTATTAAATTGTGAAAAAAATTAATTAAAATAAATAAGATTTTATATAGTTTTTAGCTCCTAAAACTACGTGCATAAAAGTCAAACATCATTTATTTTCGAACGGAGGGAGTATCAAACAACGTAAAAGCTAGTGATACTAAATCTTTTTAGTATTCTAACAACAAGTTTTTTTTTATATAATAACCTTAATAGAAAAAGATTACATACCAAATTAAAAAAACAACCTAGAAAACAATATTAAAAAAAAGCTAAAATAAGTTAAACTTCAAGAATCTTTCTCGATTAAAGTTTTATCGTATGTATAGGATAAAAAAACTTGTTCTAACAATTACACATCAATTAAAATAAATGAGGTGTAAACGAGGACGGGAGGATCCTTGCTAAAAAAGGTAAGGAGACAAATGCCCCTTCTTCAATTGACGAGCTTCATAAATATTCTCATTGTTAGAGCATCTATAATGGTGGTGTGAAAATGTACAAATGTGTATTTTTTAGACACTTTTTAACTCCATTGGTTGTTTTGGGTGTGTGCAAATGTATACATTTGATCATGTAATGTGCAAATTTGATTACATCACCTCTCCTATGTGCAAAAACTTCGTACGCAACACTCAACTTCATCTATATGTTTATCTCAGTCCACGTGGGAAGGATTCCGTGAAGTTAAACTCTATGTAGTTGATAGGATTACCTATAAAAATTTATTGACCGTAAAAAAATAAATTGAAAAATTGTTAAATAAATTTAAATCGTTGTAGTTTATATATTTCTATTATGTTCTTTATTTATGTTTATTGTACTTGTTAGAATCTTATTTTCCAAAGCAAAGGTTGCCGAATTGGGTAAGTTATTTTATATAGGCGAAACTAATTAAAATAACCTGACTTTTAAGGGTGTGTTAAAAATATATCCCAACCTTTCAAGTGTAAGATAAATATCTCGACCTTTAAAGGGGTGTTAAAAATATTTCTCAACCTTTCAAATGTAATATAAATATCTCGACCTTTATAAGTGATGTTAAAATAATATCTCAAAAAAATTTATACAAAAAAAAGCTAACAGTACATGCATATATGGCAAAAAAAAAATTTAATAAAAAAATAAAACTTTAAAAAATCTATATAAAAAATTATATATTTACATATGTTTCATCTTTTATATTTTATACACACTATTTTCTTATAACTCTATATTAAAAACCTTTTTTTATTAAACCAGTTTTCTTTTTTTTTTTATCAAGGGAAATAAATAAATTAATAAAATATAAATATAGATAAAAAATGATAGATTTACAAGTGTTTAATCTTTTATTTAGATGATTTTTATATTTGAGGGATAACACCCATATTTGTATAATGGGCCATTTAACTAATTTCGCATTTTTAATTAAAATTTAAAATAGAAAGAAGAATAGTTAGAATTTTAGTAAATAAATTATGTAAAAAAAATGGGACAATTGAACAAAGAAGAATAATATGGAAAATTGAAATATTAATAAAGTGTCTTGAAATTTTTTTAAAAAAATAATAAATGAAAAACCTTTTTTTCTTAAACCCTTTTATTAATTTTTTATATGTATTTTTTAAATTTTATTTTTTTATTAATTTATTTTGCCACATACATATGCCATGTTAGCTTTTTTTTTTCCTAGAGAATTTTTTTAGATATTATTATAACATCACTTATAAAGATTGAGATATTTATCTTACATTTGAAAGGTAAGGATATATTTTTAACACATCCTTAAAGGTTGAGATATTTATCTTACATTTGAAAGGTTGAGATATATTTTTAACACACCCTTAAAAGTCGGGTTATTTTAATTAGTTTCGCCTTTTATATATAAGACTTTGAGATCTACTTTAAAAACCTATTCTAGCTACTGTAGAGCATGGATAACATCTCGATCATTAATAGCATCAACAAAATGTTGGGCCTATAGCCCATTTTGAATCCAACCCAAAGGAGTAATATATATTGCTAGGTTTTTTAGCAATATATAAGTACAATTTTGGGAGCAATTGATTGCATCCAAGGAGTGCAGCCGTAGGAGCCAAAGAAAAATGAGAGAGAAAGAAAAGAGAGAGGAGGGAGAAAGGAGAAGAAAGATAGGAGATTTGAGCGGGTGTTTCGTCTCTTGATATGGGGATCCATCTTCTTCCTTCGGTAATCAACAACGGGTGTTTGTTGATAGGTATTTTTTTCTTCCTGGAAATCTAATCTAGTTACAAGTGTTTAGCTAGGTTTTTGGAGAGGAATCCATTCTAGATCTAGGTTGTATTTAGATTGGTGTTTGAGATCTCCATGATTGTTTGTCTCGGCATGAGATCTGATTGTTAAACACTTGTACCGGTTTATTGATTAGTTGATTGGTTGCTCTGGTGGACGGAATGTGGGTTTTTTGATCCTCTGGTTAGAGAGGGTTTTTTCCCATGTAAATCTTGTGTCGATATTTGTGCTTTTATCTGTGTTTGTGGTTGCTTGGTTGTTTGGTTTCTGGATTGGATATTATCGGTTGGTCATTGGTTTGCTGGCGGATTGTTGTTGATTCTCTTATTACCCGAATTCGCTTCCGGGTGCGGCTGGAAAGTGGTTTCTAGCCCAACAAGTGGTATCAGAGCCTTTGGTTGATCTTTGGCTGTGTTGTTTTTTGGGTAATAGGACTAAAGATGACGACAAAGACTGAGGAATTTGCGGGTACAATGATAAAGCTAACAGCTTCGAATTTCTCTATCTGGAAGACGAAGATGGAGGATGTTTTGTATTGTAAAGACCTGTTTGATCCGGTTGAGTTGAGATCGAGAAAGCGAGCTGATACATCCGATAATGATTGGAAGAAACTGCACAGGAAGGCGGTTGGAATTGGAACCATCAGAATGTGGGTGGATAATAGTGTTTATCACCACATAAGCAACGAGACAGATGCACAAGTATTGTGGAAAAAATTGGAGGATATGTATGAAAGGAAGTCGGCCCAGAGTAAAGCTTTTGTGATAAGAAAGCTGGTAAATCTCAAGTATAGAGATGGTAAGCCTATTGCAGAGCATCTGAGTGAGTTTCAGGAATTGGTGAATCCATTGAACACCATGAAGTTAGTCCTTGATGATGAATTGCAAGCTTTGTTTCTCTTGAGCTCTTTGCCTGATAGTTGGGAGACTCTAGTGGTGTCGATTAACAACTCTGTCGTGGGTGGGGTTGTGTCCTTATCTGCAGTGAAGGATAGTCTCTACAACGAGGAGACTAGGAGGAAGGATATAGGCACGGATTCGTCACATGCTCTCGTGACAGTTTCAGGGAGCAGGTCTAGAGGGAGATCTCAGACTAGGGGGAGCTTTGTTTGCTATCATTGTGGCAAGGAAGGCCACATGAAGAGGAATTGCAATGTGTGGAAAAAGAAAAGAGAGGAAGAGGAAAATCAGAAGGGTACAACGTCAGTTCTGCATGACAGTGATGATGAGCAGGTTGTTCTCACATGCTTAGAGGAGCCTGATTCTTGTGTAGAGTGGATTGTTGATGGAGCTGCATCCTTCCATGCTACATCAAGGAGGAAAGCATTTGCTTCGTACCGATCGGGATGCTTTGGCAAAGCAAAGATGGGGAACGGAAGCTTGTCTGATATAGTTGGTATAGGAGATGTTTGTGTGCTGAAAAACACAGGTTGCAGGATGACATTGACAGATGTGCGACACATACCAAATTTGCAGAAAAATCTGATCTCTCTTCAAGTCTTAGATAAAAAGGGCTATGATAACTTCTTTGGAAGTAGGAAGTGGAAACTCAGGAAAGGGTCAATGGTGATCGCTCGAGGTAATTTGAGAGGTACATTGTACAAGAGTCAGATGGAAGAAATTAGGGAAGCTGTGACAGAGGTTCATGGTGATGCTTCGCTTGATTTGGTGCAAGGGCTTACATGATGCTTGAGTGGAAAGCGGCTGCAGAATCAGAAGAGAAAGTCTCTCGTTTCTTTTGCTGATAAGAAGACATTGAGCACTTGTGATTTGTCTGGATTGCAGACAAGATTTAGCAGAACTTCTGAGACGTCAGAACAAGATGGCACAAGTGTGAAGTTTGCTTCAAAGGATTGTGCTGATGGGATAGCCGTGTCAGAGGGGAGTTCACCAGGTGCTATGACTGGTGGCAGATCTGAGCACGTCAAGCCAGCACGGATAGAAGAAACTGTCAGAGGGACAGAGAGAGGACGTCATGCATTCACCAGGAGTTCTACCTCGGAGTACCTAAGAGTTAGGGAGGAGGGGGAGCTGGAGAGTGATGATGATATCTGGCGAGCATCAGTTCTGCGTTTTGGAGGTGAGACGAGACTGAGATGGAGGTGAGGCTAAAATGAGGAGGAACGTCTTCCCCTTGGGCTGGAGGGGGAGATTGTTGGGCCTATAGCCCATTTTCAGTCCAGCCCAAAGGAGTAATATATATTGCTAGGTTTTTTAGCAATATATAAGTAAAATTTTGGAAGCAATTGATTGCATCCTTGCCGTAGGAGCCAAAGAAAAAGGAGAGAGAAAGAAAAGAGAGAGGATCAGAGGAGGGAGAAAGGAGAAGAAAGATAGGAGATTTGAGCGGGTGTTTCGTCTCTTGATCTGGGGATCCATCTTCCGGCAATCAACAACGGGTGTTTGTTGATAGATATTTTTTCTCTTCCTGGAAATCTAATCTGGTTACAAGTGTTTAGAAATCTAATCTGGTTACAAGTGTTTAGCTAGGTTTTTGAAGAGGAAGATTGGTGTTTGAGATCTCCATGATTGTTTGTATCGACATGAGACTGGATTGTTAAACACTTGTACCGGTTTATTGATTAGTTAATTGGTTGCTCTGGTGAACGGAAGGTGGGTTTTTCGATCCTCTGGTTAGAGAGGGTTTTTCCCACGTAAATCTTGTGTCGATATTTGTGCATTTATCTATGTTTGTGGTTGCTTGGTTGTTTGGTATCCGGATTGGATATTATCGGTTGGTCATTGGTTTACTGGTGGATTGTTGTTGATTCTCTTATTACCCGAATTCGCTTCCGGGTGCGGCTGAAAAGTAGTTTCTAGCCCAACACAAAAACCTTCACACAGAGATGATGATGATGATAAAATATATTGAAATTGAGTTCAGTGCTTGATTTTATTTCTACCATCACTTCTCTACATAAAATCCTTCCCAATCTAAACTCCTACCTATGCTTTCCAAAGAGACACGTCTTATGAACGATGAACATTTCATTCAATTTACTTTTGTTCCAGAAGGAGTAGAAAACTACTTGATGGATAGGATTAGGAGGGTATATTTCCTTGATTAGAAAGAAACATCTCAGACTTTACAATCTGTAATAAAAACACTAATCTAGATTATTTCCAGATTCAAACCTAACAAAGCAAACGCAGCATTACACAGATATAAGAAAATAAAAACTTCAAGAAGGTCCTCCCAAGTTTCAATTTATGTTGGAATATAAGTATATATTTTTTAATTTTTATTAACAGGTATATCTAAGTTAGGTAATTTTTGTAGTAATTTACAAAAATTATATAACTATTAATTCTTTCAGCAAAAATTAATAATCACTCTGATAGTTTAACACCCAGATTCCAATTATAAATTCTAATACATTGAATATAGGGTGATTTAGGTAACTAGTCACTTTTGAAAATGTAATTAAGTAATTAGCCATCTAAAAAATAAAATTAGGTGGGATAGCCACCATCCAAGTAATGGTCAATGGTCGACCATTGACCGGTCAACGTTGACCGTTGACCAACTTATTTGGATTTTTTTTTAGTGGTGACATTTTTTGTGATGCCATTTTTTTACCGTTTTGATGTCATTTTTTATTACATTTTATTTTCACTTTGATGCCACTTTTCTAATGAAATGGTTTGATAACACTTTTTTAATGCCACTTTTTTCAAACCTTGATGACATTTTTTGTTTACTGTGATGCCACGTTGACCATTGATGCCGTTTTTTTTACTAGTGGCTACCGATGACACTTTTTTTATGTCAATTTTTTGATGATATTTTTTTTACGTGATGCCATATTTTTTCAAAGTAGTGTTTTGATGACATTTTTTTCTTTAATGTGATGCAACTTTTTCAAAGTAGTGTTTTGATTCCATTTTTCTAATGTAATTATTTGATGCCACTTTTTTAATCAAATCGTTTGATGCCACTTTTTTTTAATTTAATCAATTGTATATCGATATATTTTCATCGATTCTACTTTTATTCACTGATGACACGTTTGTGATTACACTTCATTGATGCAATCACTTGTGGAGCATAACTTTTATTCATTGATGATATTTTTTTACCGTGATGCCATATTTTTTAAAAGTAGTGTTTTGATGACATTTTTTCTTTAATGTGATGCAACTTTTTCAAAGTAGTGTTTTGATACCACTTTTTATTAATCAAATCGTTTGATGACACGTTTGTGATTACACTTTTGTTGATAACTTTTATTCATTGATATCATTTGTTATTACACTTCATTTATCTCATTCATTTGTAATGACATCTTTTGTTGATGACATTTTTATACAATTAATGATATAGGAGCATAAAATGTGATTGCACTCATAACAAATTAACAAGAACACTTTTACCTAGCAGACATTAACTCTTTGTTTCCGGACTTTCTTTGCTAGAAAAGCACTCCTTAAACATCAAATATTGAAGCACTCCTTAAACATCAAATTGCATATCATGATTCATGTTACACATCCATGTTAGATACTATTAGTACTTGGATAGAAATCATTATGATGTAAAGTGACCTTGGAGATTCGACAGAATGATATCGGTGGAGCGCAAGGAAAGGAACCCCATAAATGTTTCTGTTGCATCAACCTTGCGCGAAAAGAAGCCGATAAAGCTGAAGGGAGTCACCATTCGCAGCCTCCAATTGATCAAAAGCAATCAGGGAATTTACCTTCTTCGGGGTGAGTGAGCTGTGCTCGGGCAGTGGAAGTGAATTTACCTTCTTCATAGTGAACACAAGGTGGGCATCACAAGCTGCACAGTTAGGCGTTTCTTTAATTCATCATCACTCAAAGAACTGTTGGGCTTACCAGTAGTGTTCACCAAGTTTGAGTTTAAGGAGTATCAAACAAAATGCTTAAACATACAGTTACTCAGTTATGGCATTAGAGGAAATTAGCACTTTGCATCAATAGACATGCCAAAGGATAATTATATTTTGACTAAAGAAACATCATCCTAAATGGAATTCACACATTTCACCTTCTCATAAAAGTAATAGCAAGTGCAGTCGCATTAAAGAAACATATTTGATAATCTGGATTCAGCAACGAGATACACCTCTCAACTCTAGCTAGTGAGTAATTTCAGGTTTATCCTCATAATCGTTAATGGGGCATTTGTAGAGTCCCTCATAGAATAGTAAAGAAAAATATAAATCAATTTTTTTCCTTACCCCAGTCGCATTGATTTATCAATGCATTCCCTGCAAAATCGGTGCAGGCATTCCATCACAGTTCGAGTTTTCTTAATAATGCCTGTACAGAGGAAGGCATTATCTCCTTCAGTTTAATGAACTCAAGCTAAAGAGAACTAACACGAGCCACGTTGTCATATTTAACTAGGAGAATCTTCTCCCTTTTCTGTATAAGTGAATTTTGAGATGGACATTAGTGATGTGATTCTCAACCTCAGCATGGCAAAATTGCTAGATGCAGACACAAGACACTATCCTCTGATTTTTAATGACATGCCTCAAAACAATATAAATGGATCCAGTTTCTATGAAAAACTCACCGAGACATATTGGGCATTGCACTTCTTTACGTATTGCTTGAAGATCGATATATACATACCTGCAGAGACCCCCAAAATATAATCAATGTAGCATACAAAAGCATCCAGTGATAAAATAAGCAATTGGGAAGCTACTTTACTAGACACTCCGCATATGGCCAAACAGATCTCATACACTAAGGATCTTGCCCAGATAAAGTTTATAAAACAACAAATCATCTTGATCATCAGTTATAAATTTATTCTGCTATCCAACAAAGTCCTATGAAATTCCTTCTAGTTAATTTTGAGCTTAAACTTAATCTTGGCATCATCTTTTGTAAGTTAAGGCTGAGGATTTGTAAGACTATATTGAGCAATAAGTAAGCATATGTGCAATGAAGAGTGAAGACTACAAACTCGACAAGAAAATATGTTTCATTACACAAAATTAAAAAAAAATCTGTATCCTAAGCTCAGTTAAACAGTTGACTGCCATCCCACTGTTTTGGTAAAACAAATCAATCTGTGTAGTCTAAATTGTGCTAGAAACCGCATTCATCATTCAACACAGACGTTTACAAACTGATTTCAATTAACTCCCAAGTAATTAATAACACTACATAATTGCAATCACCCTCTTTCCGTCTTGGGACCTGAGATATGTAAACAGGACACAGATTGAAGGCAAAAGACACTAGAAGAGCCACAAGACCAAAGACCTTACCAGAAGAAATTTCTATGGAGAAACAAAACTGTCTACTAAAAGAGCTTCTTCATAGTGAATTAAATTAGGGAATTTACCCTCTTCAAAACGGGGCGATCGATGAAGCTTCGTTGATGCTGGCTTGGACTCCGAATCGCTACCTCCAAGCCTGATCCCCTTGGAAATCTCTCTCCCCTCTATCTTTGTCCCACCCCTCGTCTCTGCATCTCCCCTCTGTCAATTGCAGCGTTTGACTCTGCCTAATTGCAATGAAATCGGACAACTACGCAATTACTGAATGGAAAGGAATCGAGCTGGCAAGGGACGCCGATGGCGAGATCTAAGCCGGAATTGGAAGGGGAACTGCAGGAGAACCAGAACTGGAATGAAATCGGACAACGAAGAAGGAAGGGAGAAGATGGAGGGCGAATGTGAATCCGGGAAGGGAAGAAGGAAAGGAATCGAGGCTGAGGAAGAACGCCATGGAAGAAAAGCAACGGAGAAGTTGAACTGGTGGAGAAGGAAGGGAGAACGCCGAAAGGAGGCCATCGGAGGTTGAGAGAGAAGGGGATCGAGAATCACCATGGAAGCTCGGATCTGACGAAGGGAGGGAGCCAGTGAAAGGGAAAGTGGAATGGGGTACAAAACGCCTAATTAACTTTCAACAGTGTCTAGCACGCCCAATAAAACATTTGGAGTGGGTAATTACCTAATTAAATGTAGGCGAAACTAATTAAAATAACTCAACCTTTAAGGGGTGGTAAAAATATATCTCAATCTTTCAAATGTAAGATAAATATCCCGAACTTTATAAGTGATGGTAATATAATATCCTAATGACTTCTCTCCAATAAAATTCTTATTTTTTGTATTGTATTACTCATGTATTTTCAATTCAAATAAAACATATAAAATTAAATTGATGAGTTTAAATGTTTATTTAATAAACTTTCGTGGTTTTAGATTTAATTTGTACCTAACTTTTTATATCTTTTTTTTAAATCAATATCTATAACAAGCCAAATAAAAAAAATGTAAAGAAAAAATAACATATTTTCAATTAGTAAATGATTAGCTAGCGATTTAACTTATCAAAACGGAAGAATATTTTGTCAATTATAAACTTTATGTTATTACGAAATTGAAATGAAAATTTAATTATTTAGATTATTCAATGATGTTCATTTATATATAAGAAGTAAATTATTATTATTATTAAAAATATATATAAAAGAATGTAATTTTTTTATTTTTTATTTTTTCTTAAATCCAAAATAAAAAAAATTAAGATAAACTTAAAAACCAATCTAATTTAATCTAATAAACTTGAATGATATTTTACACAATCAAGATATTGAACATTATATTTTAAATATTTACTTGTTTTATTATATTTGTTTTGATTAAATTTAATTATAATCTATAAAAACGTACTACCTCCGATCCAAAATACATGTCGTTTGACTTTTTAACACGTATTTTAAGGAGCTAAAAACTATATAATATATAAACTTTTTTATTATTATTGTTTTATAATTTAATACTTATTACCAACAAATATTAAGTTGTAAAAAAAATAATTTAAAAAAAAGTTGACATTTTATATACTTTTTAGCTTCTTAAAATACGTGTAAAAAAATCAAACGACATGTATTTTGGATCGGAGGTAGTATTAAATTGAATGATTTTTTTAGTTACAAAAGAGACTTTTATTTTTTAAAAAAATTATCATGGCAATCTAGACTATACTTTGTATAATTGGAGCATTAAGATCCAAGGGCACGTTTGTGAATATGATCATTATTTTTTACCACATATGTGTCATGTAAGCATTTTTGTGGGGGACAAAATTTTGGGATATTATATTACCATCCCTTAAAAAGATCGAGATATTTATCTTACATTTGAAAGGTAGGGATATATTTTTAACACCCCCTAAAGGTTGGGTTATTTTAATTAGTTTCGCCTTAAATATATAAAAGGGTACAAATTACCAAATTTTCTCTTGAATATATATGCCATTTACACACCTAAGTTAACAATTATTTTAATACTAATAATAAAATGATAATGAAGGCCGGATATTACCTAGTGTGACTCTTCAGAGAAATTGTAGAGCTAAAGGGATTCTTGCAAATGCATACCTGTGCACAAAGCTCTGAAATTTTCTTTAATAGGAAGAGCAAAAAATGCAGTTGATGATCCCATTGAAAGATATAGATGAATTATCCAATGAAGAAAAACAAAATATGGATGCATCAATCGATGAAAATCCTCTAAAATTTAATTTCACAAATTCAAACTTAGGGATTTCAAAATTGTAGGGTTTGAGCAGTACCGAAGAACCAGAACAGGACGAGAACGATGAGGCAAGACCAAATGTCGTCACTCATGTCGACAAGGGCCACGTCGGAAACGGAGATGTTAAAGCGGTAGGATCCATTCCGGGCAGCCGTGTGACGCCGGAAGAAGTAGCGGCGGTATCGGCGAAAGCGGTGGCGGAAGTTGGCTCCGGTGGTGTCACTGCATGTCACTCTGCACTTGCACCTCCGTTGTGGACGGAAGAAATAGAAGAACTCCGGAGACGATTACATATGCGTTGGGGCCCCTTCTCCGACAACTCCGGAGATGATTCACCCAGCCTCGACCAAGACAGTCTCTTGAAGACCGTCTTCTTGGTGCTCCTCCGGGCCTCCGTCTCCCTCGCCGTCACCGCCGCTGACGACTCTGATAGTATAATTAAAGTTCGCTATAAGTATCCCAATTCGACAAATTACATTTGAAATGATTTGTGTCTATTTAATCTTCAAACATGTATTGTCAGATGTAAAGCTCCAGAAATTTCAATTTTATTTTATCAAGACAATGAAATTTCAGTAATTTAGGGTTTATGTATTTGAATTTGGAGATTTGATTGGGTGAAAATTTTGAATTTAGGTTTAGTTTATTTTGAGTAATGAGCAATCAAATTTGAAAATTTAGGATTTGAATTTAGGTTTTAGGTGTTGTAAAATATTATTCATTCAATTGACTAAAGTTGATTTACCCCGAAACGGATCTTTCGTCGACACTTCAAATACAATAATATGTGGGCTATTCTTCTTTTAGGAATCTGTACTTGATATTAATATTACAACAACTTCTTTTGATGTAGGAGCATTATAAACTCGTTGATCAAGTGTTGGATTTTGAGAAATGATTATTTTACTGTTATCTACTATGACAAATTCTCTTAAGGATCTAAAAAATGTTGCATATGGATTTCTTTCCATTAGACCAATTATTATAGATATGACTTCTGGATTTAGGTTTGGAAATGAACCTAAACGGCATTCTAATTCATGTTCTACATCGTAAAAATATAACTACAAATACGTTGGATTGTCATCGATAGGTAAAAGATTTGGTACATAATGATATAATTGTCCTAATAACTTGAAAATGTAAATTCCCTTTTCTGAGATATTTTTAATTTTTCCACCAAGAGAGCTAAAAGCAAATAAATTGTTATAAATCCTCATATAACTTCTAAAATGCATAGAATTATCATCTTTTCCATTGAACAATTTCACAAGTTCAAGTGGAGTTTCATTAGCAACAATATGTACTTCACCATCACGACAACAAAATTGATGAGATTCGTATGCAAATTTTTTTGCTCCACATTTGATGCAGTCCCTTCCTGGTGGTAATATTACGGCATTTTTTGGCATATCATTATTATAGATCTTTGAACGAGGGACTCTAACTCTTTTCTTTGTTGAACTCTCTCCAATGATATAATTGCTTCTCATGTTGAATTGGCAATCACAAATTTAACCTATTGTAACAAAGAAAAAAATATTTTTAAAAACCTTTAAGCATTTTATTAGATGTAGAATGAAGCCAATAGTTAAACAAAATAAAATTTTCAGTCAAGGAAACCTTAATATGCTAACTACGAAATTCAAAATTTGAAGTTTGGCCATATTAAATAGCAAACACACTTGAATTTTTTAGATTTCCAAGGTTATTATTTAATTTCATTTCAATTAAAATTATAAGAGATGAATGACATTTTTTTCTCCCTAACTGTATATTTGCTAAAATTCAACTTCTAAAATATGGATTCAAGTTTAGACTATTCTAATTTTATCTAACAATAGAAAAAAAAAGGCATTTAATAAGACACTTTAAATGCATACTTAAATCACAAAGATAATCCTAAATCATTTGATTTTTTTTTATAAATATGGGAGAGAAACTTATTTTTTTAATAAAATTATAATCCAAACAAAATAATTTAAGAGATATTAAATGAAATAAGCAAAAGGAATGGAATTTACTTTCTGAAATAGGCCAGACTGATTGACTTATAAGAGTGAGATTTAGAACATGAAAAGGGAAAGCAAAGAAGATAGTGAAAAGCTGGGGCTGTGAATTCAAGTTTAGACTATTTTAATTTTATCTAACAATAGAAAATAAAAATAAAATAAAAAGGCATTTAATAAGACACTTTAAATGCATACTTAAATTATCGAATCTTTAACCGAAAATAAAATAAATTAGAATAAAAAGTTAAAAAAAAGGGCTTGCTTGAAGCGATATATTTCTCATCTAAATTATGAATTAGATAATCTCACCCAATCCAAACCATATACTTGAGACTTTTGCAATGTAACAATAGAGAATCTTAAAGCTCTAATATTGCAAAAAGTTCAAGCTGTCAACATCCACCAAGCATGTAAAAATGGCATATTCTCAATGTAAATAAACAATCAATTTTGCATAGAGAAATTCATCACTATAGCACGGACAATTTAAAAAATTTCCTCAATTCAACTTCAATTAGCCAAATTCTAAAAATGATGTGAAAGAGGAGGGATGAGAAGGAGACTTACAAATTACAAATTGGTTGAAGATCCCGTAATTAAAGTGAAATGAAGGCTGAGTTTGGGAGGGAGTAAGGAGGTGGTGGGTAGGTGGCGGTCGGCGGGACTACTTTGCTGCTGAGTGCATGCAAGGAGGTGGACGGGAGACCTGCGACGACGGCAATGGGAGTTGTTGGTTGGGAATCTGCATTCTGCAAGAGGGAACAACCAGAGAATGAAGATGATGGGGTTGAGATGGGTGATCGAGGAAGACAAAGAACGCGACTGGTATGTGCATCAGACATTGCAGGGTCGAAACTGGCATACTCATAATCTTGAGCCTGACTTTCCATTGTTCTCCCAAACTGGAAAGCTTTTGTGCCCATCGTAGTGAAAGGTAATAAAACCAAAAGCCCGAGCCGTCTTTATCTCCCCCTACCAACTTTCCTCTGGGCTTTGGCACTAATATATACCAGTCTGAATCACAAACATATAGTTCTATTCATGGTCTCATGGATGCATACATAAAAAGTAATTCTCTTGATCAACCAAAAACTGTAGTTCAACCAAAAAAAGTGTATTTGGCATAATGGCATGTCATACCTTAGGCTCATAAGTCATACCAGCACTGAAATTCATATCAGGTCTAAAACTGTAATTCTCTTGATCAACCTCCTCTGGATTCCACTCAAAATACGAAGCTGAATCCATCAACTTTCCTTCCATACCATCTTGCAATGTATTAAAACTCTGGTGCAACCCATCAAGGAAGCTGGAGCTGAACGCTCCATTAATATTGGATTATGAACCACAATTACCATGAGCTCTCCCAGCTCTGTCAAGCCTTTGGTAGAAGGGTAACTGTACAACCACCATAAGCAAAAACAACACCCTCTTAGCTAAAACCTTCATTGCATACAAAATAGTAAAATACCCATACCGGAAAACTAATGCAATTTCCTCACATTTCAACAACCAAATTCTTGCATTAAACTCCTAATTTCAGAAGAAATAGGCAACATAAAAAGGAAGTGTCATATGAATCAAGCCAAGAAACAATCAGAATGTACCAGAACCCAAATTCGTAGAAAAAGCTCTAATCATCTCAGGCTTGTGAAGTCGGTATAAAGATCCATAGCCCAAAGCCCGAGCTGCAACCCTAATAAGCGTCATATTTAGTGTACCTATGATAAATGAAACAAAACAGGGTCAAACATCTACCACAACCGCATCATCAAATTACCATGTCTCATGAAAGATAACCCATTTTTTTGGATGGTTTGCATAGATAACTCCCACTTGGGAAAAATAAAAAAGTGGGTTGGGGTGTACTTTTCCGAATAAAATTTGTGACTTCTTGAGCCGATTGCAGGTTGAAGGGAGGAGGGAACACTTGAGGAGGGAAAGGCTGATGGGTTTTGGCGCCAAAAATTGTGAGGAGATGGGTGATGTGATGTTGGATTTCCTTTTACCATTTTGTATGATATAAAAAGGGAGGATGGGAAAAGCTTTAATTTTTCTCTCCTCTCACATCTTTTATAGCATAAACTTATCTAGAGAAAGAGATGGAGAACGTTCCACCATTGAAGACAAGCTGTCGACTTGCAGTTCCAGTTGCAGAGCACTTGTCGCCTTCAGTCGGTGCTCCTGTCAGTGATCAGAATCCCCGTGTCACCTTGATTTCCCACAAACCTTTATTCTCAGATGCAATGAGTAAGTATATTTGATGAACTACTCCTCATCTATGGTGAAAAGTAGATACTCATGTACCTTTCTTCTCGTCCCTCGTTTCATTTTCAGGTGGAAACGCCCTGGTCTGCATCACTCTCATCTTCGATGGTTGGTGGGTGTTCGAGGGAGGTCGATGGGTGTTTTCTACTCCCTTTCTTCTTCCCCCAGTATAATCTAAGACAAAAGAGATTGAGAAGATGACCACCAAGAAAGACAAGCTCTTGGCCTGAAGTTCCACCATGGAAGACAAAAATAAAAGAGGAAGACAAAAATAAAAGAGGATGAGGGGAGAAGCCTTTCATTTTCTCCCTTCTCTCACATCTTTTGCTGCAGAAAGAGATGGAGAAAGAGATGGAGAATGTTCCACCATTGAATACAAGTTCTCGGCTTGCAGTTCCAGTTGCAGAGCACTTGTCAAAGTCGGTGCCCATGTCAGTGATCAAAATCCTCGTGTCACCTTGATTTCCCAGAAACCTTTATTCTCAGATGCAGGGAGTAAGTGTATTTGACGAAATACTTTTCATCTATGGTGAAAAGTAGATACCAATGAACCTTTCTTCTCATCCCTCATTTCATTTTCAGGTGGAAACGGTTTGGTATGTGTCACTCTCATCTTCGATGGTTGTTGGGTGTTCGAGGGAGGCCGATGTGAGTTTGCGGGTGGGAAGGCGCACAAGAATGTCATGATACAAGAGGGCATCGACTTCACCTCTTTGAAAAACTCGATCATGGTCAAGCTTTTGGTAATTTGGGGTTACGCACATACGTCAAACTTTAGGTCTTTTGAGGTTACACACATATGACAAACTTTTACTATTTTGGGAAGCACATATGACAAACTTTATGTATTTTGGGGTTAAGCACATATGTCAAACTTTTGGTACTTTGGGGTTACCCACATATGTTAAGCTTTTGTGTATGAACAACTGTTTCTGCTATAAATGATACATGTCAACAATTGGAATTATACGTGCCACCTAATATATTTTCTCTTGTCACTATGAACAGTCTGACATTATATTTCTCCTGGAAATAATGTTTGTCACTTGTTCATATCGTCGTGTCACCTGAAAGATGTAATTTTTCGCTTTCTGTGTTTCAATGGAATCGTTTCATATCCAAGCACTTCCATACAAGACCAACCCATGTTCGACTGCATGCAATGCTGCACAAAATAATTGCCACCACACATATGTTCATGAAATACTGCAAAAAGTAGTTGTTTGATTTTGACGTTTGACATTTCTAAGTGTCTACCAATTTGTTAAGAAAATAACTAATGTCACCTGTTTGTATGACTGTGTCATTTGAATGAATTAACGTGTCACAGTTTGGGGTTTCACTTTAAATTTGTTTTCGAAATGAATCATGTCACCTGTTTGTATGATCGTGTCACTTAAATGATTTAACGTGTCACTTGTTTGATTTTGACATTTCACGTTTCTTAGTGTCTGCCAATTTGTTAAGAAAATAACCCCTGTCACCGTTTTGTATAGTCGTGTCACTTGAAAGAATTAACGTATCACAGTTTGGGGTTTCACTTTAAATTTGTTTTCGAAATGAACCATGTCACTTGTTTGTATGGTCGTGTCACTTGAAGGATTTAACGTGTCTGTTTTCCCACCCAAATATTTCAAAACCAAGTATCTTCGTAAAGAAAACCCCCAAATGCATAAGATGTTCATAAAAGACTAACATGTACTGACCAACCAATGTCATAAAATACTACACCTACTAACTAACGGAGATCATAACATCATACAAGTTTTGAGCAACAAAGTTCAAAAAATACAACCCCAACGAAGTTCATAACAATCTAGGGGTATGAAAAGTACGCCCTGATAAAAAGTTAGCGGTGGTTTATTACAGTCTACCATGGAAGATGGCAATATCAAGCAACTACATGTACGCCTCGATGACAACAGAGATCATAACTTCTTCATAATCTCCGTGCCGTAGTCTGTCATCCACTTCTCCCCATCCCTTCTACACACCCACGATGACAATGTTAGGTGAATGACATCGTTTGTAGAATAAGTTGGAGAAAAATACAGATGCGGGGTACCTTGTCATCCACTCCTTCATAAGCTCCTAGAGCCTTCCTTGTCTTCTTGCCTCTCACACCCTCAACTTTTGCAGCCTCAGAGATCTGACAAGTGCTTATGAAGTTTAAACTCTCATTCCGAGATTTGGATATCCCATGTCACCCAACTAAGTAAACATGTCACTTAACAGCAATAACCTTGTCACATCAACTAATACAGATTCATATGATCGACATTCCCAGATTTTTTTTATCACGTGTCACCAAACTAAATAAACCCTATCACCCAACATCAACAACCTTGTCACATAAACTTACAACAAACAAATTCATATATAACATTCCCAGATTTTTTTATCCCATCTCCCCGCCCTTGTGGTCGTTGTCCTCAACCTCCCCATCTTTGTTCCTTGCTAAATCGCAGTCACCTCAACATCCATGTCTGGGTCCTCTCCACCCTTCCCCCCATCCTTGACAAGCACCTCCACATCCTCTTCCTTGCTAACATCTTCGACACCATCCTTTCGACGAACCATAAGAGCTTACCTTATCACCTTGTCCTTGTAGGGGTTTCTCCCCGGCTCTAGGTGCAATCGTTGTAACCACATCGACATGAACGACCTGAAAAACGAATTCAAATTTTAAAGTGGATCCCCAATTTTCCGTGTCACTCAACATAAAATACCATGTCACCCAAAAACAAACTTACCTCCTCATTCTTTCGTGCCCCCATCCCCTTCATTTTCATCGACAAGTTTGGCTTCAACTCCATTTTTCCCAACATCAATGTCAAAAGAACTGCTAGCATCCCTTTCTGTTTCTTCCCCGGCTCTTCCCATCCCTTTAGCAACCCGCAATTCATTGACGACCTCCTCGACACTTTCATCTGCAAGGATTAGGTTTTTAACATCACTCATACGGATTAAGGTAAACAAAAGCGTTGAGAAAACAACATTAGTTGACCTGGATATGTCAAAACTCATTTATAATTCAGAAACAACCTCAATTAAAACAGAAAACGACATTGTTGTCCATCAACCAATGAAATTGAAATAAAAAACAAGAGAATGACATCAAAGGGAATATATGGTATTCGTAGGGACTATTCAAATTCATATCAGATTCTAATCGTCGCTTAGTTTCAGATCGAAATGATTAGGATAATATCCTTTAAATATATCAACATTTACGTGTCATCTTGAAAATTTCACATGTCAGGAGTCCATTTACTCTTGTCACCTATGTTATGCAGATTTTGCAGAAAACGAAGATATGCAAATGAGTGACGTACTTTCCCATCCAATTCGAAACTCATGTCACTCAATTTCTCTTTCAAACAAAAAAAATTCTAAATCTAACATGGCTCAAACCTCAATCGTTCTTCTTCAATCGCCCACCAAAACATCCCTATAACCCAATTTCAACTCCCACCATTGTCACCCTCTTCGTTCTTCCAAAACCCTAACCATAGATTTCCCCTAACCATACCCGAAAACCATCCTCCTCATCCTTCAATCGCACCCACCATTGTCACCCCTCCACAACCCATCACTCAACCCACCATTGCCCTTCAATCCCTAAACCCCATTGCAAGTCCTTCACCCACACACCCAACCACCCACGTTCACACAAAACGGAAAAGAGAAAGAATGATTGTGGGTTGATGGAGAGAGAGGCGTACCTTTATAGTCCGACGGCGGCGTTCTTCGCTTCTTCTCCATACTCCGACAATGGTGGATCTTCTCTAGCCTCCTCCATTTCGAAATCACCAGTGCTTTTCTTTCGTTTGAAATGGAGAGAGAGAAATGAAATGGAGAGAGAGAGTATGGTGAGAAGCAATTATTGCTTCTGATTTTTTTTCTTTTTCCTTTTTTTTTTGCCACTTTTTCCTTCTTTCCTTTTCTTTTCCTTTTTTATTTTTTTTTCATAAACCCCCTATCCTAGGTTAATCAACCGGGACTTTTTTTTGCAAATTTTTGGGTTTTGGGTTACTTTTGCCAATTTTCAAGGGAGGGGTTTATTTGTGCAAAGTTTGCAAAAAAGTGGGTCATTTATGACCATTCTCTCTAAAAAATATCTATGCTATTAGACCCGGGCAAACGCGGGCGCGGGCCGGGCTTGAGCCGGGCTTTATACGAGATTTTGTCCCGTTATTGCGGGCGCGGGCCGGGCTAAGCCCGCTTAACGGGTTGGAAGTCGTGTCCAAGCCCGTCCGCGAATGCGGTTGCGGGTAGCACGCGGTACCCGCAAACCTAATCAAATTTTCCTATTAAAGCTATAATAAGCCTATAATAAGCCTATTGTAATCAATTTTAATATATATACTTACTGTTTTTATTTGTTTTTAAAATGAATACATACATATATATAGTTATTGTATCGTATTATCAAATATAGTTACTGTATATGTATATATTATCAAATATAGTTACTTTGATAATATTGAAATATATAGTTACTTAGTTACTGTTTTTATTATTTTTTAAAAATAAATAATAATAATTATTTATTACATATATACATATATATTAATTTTAATAAAAAAGGCGGGTACTTGTTACGGGCCTAGCGGCCCGTAACGGGTTGATTGATATATCCAATCCCGCACCCGTTGCGGGCGCGGGCCGAGCCTAGTAGCCCGCGTGAGCTTTTCCCCATGTCCAAGCCCGCCCGCATTAGCGGGCGGGGCGGGCTGAGCGGGCCTACCTGCGTTTGCCCAGGTCTATATGCTATTTTCATTTAATTACAATAATACCAATATGCATAATATGCACTATAAAAATCAATTCTTTTTTTCCATGTGTTTTTAGCCGGTCCACCTACAATTTTTTTATTTTCTATCCCTTATTTTACAATAACTAGAAAAATAACCACTTCTATATTTAAATTATAAAAAAAATCCATAGGTTTAAGAATTTATAGTAACATTTCCATCTAAAAATTGAATGAACTCCAATTGGTCTTGATTAGGCCTATCAATAAATTATTTTCTTCCTCCTTGTCTATGCATTTGCATTAAAATATAGAATAAATTACAACAACATTCAAATCATAAATAATACATTATGAATCTATATATTTCGAACAAATAGATGGTTTTGTATATTTAGGAAAAATAAAGGCATAAAATTGTTCTACTTAATTTATATGTTGTAAATTTATAGGAAGAATGAATTATTTATGCTTTAAAATATATAGATTTAATTTGGTTTCAATCAATTGTTTAAATTTAAGAACATTAATTTTTTCAATTCATTTGCTTTTAAATTAACAATCTTCACTAATAATAATGTTAATAATAATGTTAAGTACATGCTTATATGTAATAGTAAATTATTACATATAATGGACTGATCTTACAAAAACCATAACACGAACAAGTATTAGTAGTACAAAATAGAAGCAAAAATATTGGGCTTACCAGATATGGTGAAGTGTGACAAAAAAAATGATGGCAAAAGCCGGCCAAAATAAAGCGACCGAGATATTCCTCTTTCGGCCAAGCAAAGGTGGCACTTGGACCCAGATCTGCGGAATCAAAGATCAGTAAACAACAATTATCAGCATATGAAATTGAATCCAGTTAGAAGGATTACCAAAGTGATTAAAACTTAAAACTCTACCTTTGATCGATTTAGGGTAAAATTGAAACGATAGAAATTATTAGCACAAGAAATTGAATCCAATTAGAAGGATTACCAAAGCGATTCATACCTGAAACTTTACCTTTGATTGATTTAGGGTAGAATTGAAACGACAGAAAACCGAAGAATACGATAGTGCTAATTCTCAAAGAGATAAACCAACAGGATGGAGATTCAAGGGAGAAACGATGAAAGATTGAATGTAATTTTGAAGAGAGAAAGAGAGGCAGGCCGAAACAGATGAAGAAATGAGATGTGGTACGTCGGCAGGTTACGGTATATTATAATATTATTATCAATTTGAGAATGGGTGGGCTAACAAACAATTTGACTGTATAAATTCAGTGGGCCAATAGCCCATCTATTTGAGGCCGATACAAAGTCGGTGGGCCAATAGCCCATCTATTTGAAGCCTATATCTAACAATGACAGATACCCAATTCTTTTATAAATTACATTTTTTTTACATTTTCCTCCGAGCTAGAGGGTGCGGATCAAACCATAATTCTTTTATAAAAATAAAAAAAGATTATAATGTAATTTTTGTTATTATCTTTCCAGTAAATAAAATTGTATCTTGTTAATAAACGTTATGATTTGCAGTTGTTTGTACAACTTAGTATGTTGTTCTGAATGTGGTCATTTGAAGGTCTCTAATCTATGTCGTATTTTCACATGCTCATTCCTTCATTAAGGTTTATTCTTCTTCCATCTCAGTATGGTTGCTTCATCTTTGATCGATGAATATTGTCGCTTCCTTTCGTCTTCTATTGGTATTTTTGGCTTCCACGGTTTTCCTAGAATCACAATCTACAAAATATCAAATATAGTCGTCATTTTTTATATTTCAAATCCTTACCTAGACTTATTCCAACTTTTAAAATTGATAACATACCAAAAAAAAAAAATTCATACACAAATGAACAAAAAGGCCTCTTTCTTACTTTTCATGCTGCTTTGAAGCATTTTTGTTAAAGATATATAGACGGTCCTCTTCAATTTAACCCTTTTATTTGCTATTATTCTCACATAAGTTTGTCGAATTTACTCAATTGTGGTGAGATATCTATAAAGATAGGGTGACATTTGATACTTAACTCAAAATTGAGATATATTTATCAATTTCGTATAGCTCATAATATATATATAAGGAATTTCCATGTAATTTTACCATATTTGAATCAATTATAATTTATAAGTCAAATAATTCCTTATGATGTGCTCATAACATTTCACTGCAAAAATAATGGTTTTCATACTGGGTTACTCTTTATTTTTTGGTTATGTTATACGCACGACCAAATTACCGTCAAATGCACGATCATTCATCGGATTTTGACTTCAACAAGCCTTTTTTACCTAGAAAAAAATTGTTGACATGGAAAGTCGGTGTCGGTAAAATTGATTTTTCGTGTAAACAAACTTTTTCAGGCAAAAAAAAGCTTGTCGACACCAGAAGTCGGGGACCACAACGTGTGTTTGATGATACAAAACCGTTTGTATAACAAGTAGATTTTTTTTTAATAAGATAGTTTGTACAAGGATAGACCTTGCTGAATCACTATTCAAGTGTATCATTTTAGATGATGATTTGAAGCTTCGAGTTAGAGCAAACGATGAGTGCGTTCACTGAGTGGAGAAGGTTAGCAATTTTATTCATCATTGAGTTGATCTAACGAAATATGAAAAAATTGTACCATCTCATACGACTGGAGTAGAAAATTAAAGAGAGTCGCACACAAGCATCTAGATTTCTCATGGAAAGCTCAATGACCCTTTAAATACTGATGATGAACATCAAACTGTCTCCATGATGAGTCGGGAGGAACCCAACTCTCGAACCCTTGAAATCCCGCGACAAAAAGCTTGAGGCCCTATCGCCGCCACCAAGCAAGAACCACATCCAGTGCCTAGCTCGCAGCAGTCAATTATCTTGGCTTCATTGTCTCTCAACACAAATTAACTTGTGTTATGTAGATGAATCTCCAAAGGAAAATTAGAACCATCAAAATTTATGTTGTGTACACTATTTGGTGTTTATTCCACCAAAGCTTCTTTTTCCTAACATTATGTTTTCTTCCTATTTTTTTCTACTTCTGGATCATCCTCTAGCATTAGTTTCGAAGATTCTCAATTATACTCATTTGTTTGATGGTCGGGCATATTTTGAAGTATCTTTATCCCAAATATATATGGATTCTATTTATTTTAAAAAAGGCCAAGCTAAAAAAAAACTTTATTATAAAACTTAATAAAGACAATTATTAGATGATTAAGAATTTCTCCGTGTTATCGCTATTCGCAATCCATCTCAGAGTCGTTTGCAACTTTTTTATGTGTCGGGTTTTCGACATGTTCAACTTGGGTTCAGACTTTGGATCCTTGCATTTTTTTTTTTTTTTTTGCTTTTGATTGCTTGTACAGTTCTACTATGACGATTAGTTTGTCTGCCGATTTTCTCGATCTCTCGATTATATGCTATTTCGGTTGTTTTAAAAATGGCAGTCCATATACAAACCATATACTACGTAGTAAATTCTATAATTATAGACATTTTTAATGAACCTTTTAAAATAATTTCATACATATATTATATATTACTGATAAGTGAAACTATTTTTAAAAATTAAAAATTAAAAATAAAAATTTTATATATCTTTTATTACCTAAAATATATATGCATGAATAATAAACGATATATTTTACAGAATAGAATTAGTATTTTTTAAAACTTTTAAAAAGATTTATTATTAATAGGGCAAATTGCAAAAAAAAATAGCATGAACTTTAAGGGTGGTTATGACACGCACTTTCAAAAATTAAAAAATAATCACCAACTTTGATGGGTCGTTGCATGCACTGGCACGAACTTACGAAATATTTAAAATAATCACCAACTTTTATATGTTTGCATTCAGTAGCACATCTATTTTTTTAATATCATCTCTTAGTAACATTCTTTGCAAAAATACCATCCAATTCTTAATTTTTTTTTTATAAAGATGTCCATATTTTATTTTTTAAAACAATACATTTTCATTATTCAATTTTCCCTTATTAATAAGATCCAAACCGGTAATTGCCTATTACAAGATGCATCGCTTTAATACTAAGATAAATCTTGAAATTGTTTGATTTGTACCTTGGATTCATTACTTTGAAATTGGAAGAGAAATAGATTCTGCAATCTGCATCTCCAAATATGAACAAACATTTTTAATGCATTAAAGCAAAGCACCACCTTTTTTTTTAAGGAAAAAGCACTTGAATTTAGTACTTCCTTAACATGAAAGTAATTGCAATGGGTAGGGCCATAGTAGATCCTTCTAAGTATTAGTTTATAATTTCCGTGGATATGTACAGATATTGAAGAGATTAAAAAAATTATCAGATCTTTAACAATACAACAACATTAGTTAATTCTTACAAATTGATGCATGGTCGGTAAAATCAGCATTAGTTCAATTGAAATTTTAGATCGAACCTAACTAACCAACTAGATATGAACCAAACCTAGCTAGCTAAGAGAATAAATTCAGTTTTCGGTTTACAATTTCTAAAAATTCGATTTTAGGTTCGGTTTAATTTAGTTCAAACCTAACTTTTATTCAGTTAAATGAAAAACATTATACGACACTAGTTTAGAATGAATCAATTCTCATTAAAAAAACAAGTTATAACTCATTATAAGATATTATATGTATTTTTATGAAATTTTCTATAACATTTTTTAAATTAAATTTTTTATTTTTTTTTAAAATTAATTGTTAATTAGATTCATTTAGGTTCTAAACCTAAACCGAACATAAATAAATCAAACCTAAACCGAACCAAACCTAAGGTGCTAGATTCGGTTTTCGGTTTCCAAATTCTAAAATTTCAGTTTTAGGTTCGATTCGGTTCGACCCAGTTCGGTTTGATTTTAAACCGATGAGCAGCCCTCCCGTGCCCTGCATGGTGTATTTTTAAAAATAATTTCTTATATAATACTCCCTCCGTTAATTAAAACTTGACGTTTTACTATTCACGCACGTTTTTTTAGGTGTTAAAAACTATATAAAACAATAACTTTTTAAATAAATTCATACTTGTTACTATTAAGTATCTATTTATAAAAACAAATTTTAAAAAAAGTTAATATTTTATATAGTTTTTATCATAATAAAAAAGCGTGTATGAATAGTAAACGACAAGTTTTAATTAACAGAGGGAGTAACAGATTTTTGTGTTTGACCTAATGTTTTCAATCCATATTTTATCTCTAAATTATTAGATGAATCATTCGATCACATTCCTAACACTTCTACCGAGTTTATGAATAGTTCTTATATTAAATATTAAACAATTTGCTATTTTGAACTATTTGTGTTAATCCTTTTTTTTTATCATATAATCCTCCTTTGTTTCATATTTGTTTGTTTCATATTTGTCATATCGAGGAAACAAATAGATCTAATGAGGTTCAAAAATAAATTTTCTCTTAAAATCACATTTCCATTTTTTTCTTGAATAATTTTTTAAAAATATAATAACTACTCTTTTTTCTTGATCAAGAAATAACTACTCTTTTTGACACCCCAAGAGATAGCACATCACTTAAATGACAAGAGTGAGAGAGTAAATAAGTCAAGTGGCATACCTCATAATTGAAGAACGTAATGCAAATGATAAATAAACATAAGTAGATAAAATCGTATCAAACCCAGTCAATCTCTTTTCATTTTATGAAAAAACAAAAGCTCATATGGGACATAATTCACAATAATTGATGACGTTAAAAGTGCAATTCATGCAAAATTACAAATGACATCTCATGAGAATTGCATCAAGTTAATGAGAGGCTATGAGAAATAACATCATAAGGAAAAACTAATTAAAATACCTCCACCTTTGAGGATATGGTAAAAATATATCCACGGGTTTTCTTATGAATAAAAAAATACTAGCAAGGCAGCCTACGTGGATTTTTTTGACAAGACAGCCTGTATGGAAGCCTTTTTTACAAATTAGCAATAAACTTGGGTTTTCTTAAACGATTTCCTTAGGAAAAATAATAAACCTACAATAAAGTTAAACCCGAAAAAATGAAATTGATTCAACCAAGCAACCAATCCGGTCAAAATTGCCTAATTAAAATTAACACAATACGACTATTCTATTCCTAACACCAAACCAAAAACAAAGCTAAGCTGACAACAACAACAACAACAACAACAACAACAACAACAACAACAAAGAGGAGAAAAAAATAAAACTTACTCAGTCAAGTCCGCGCGAACGAATCAAAGAGGAAGAAGATGGGAGATAGAGTACAACTCAAGATAGGCGACCACGAGGGAGGAAGACTGCCATTGAAGAGGAACCATGAGCTGCCTGAAAGACCGGGAAGACAGTTCAAGAGGCGACCATGGAAGAAGATAGGAGGGAGAAAAGGGTGTTGGATATGAACCCCGACCAACTATTTATTTTTTTTCCTAAGGAAACCGTTCAAGAAAACTCTTGTAAAAAAAATCCACGTGGGTTGCTTTATCAGCATTTTGACCCGTGAGAAAACCTATGGTAATATATTACCACTACCCTAAAAGGTCGGGATATTTTTATTACATTTGAAAGTTGAGGATATATTTTTACCATACCCCTAAAGGTGGGGGTATTTTAATTAGTTTTCCCTATAAATAATAGCCCTTAGCATAGTTTTTTTTTTACAGTAGACAAAGAGTTGGATGTGCTATAGACATCCATGATCATCTGAAAAGATGATGTTTTGGAACTTGTAACAGTAAGAACCTAGGATAATATTACAATTTAAAGGAGATTTTGCAAGGAAATCGACTGCCTGATTTGCCTCTCTGTAGCAATGCTGAAAACTGATCGATTCGAAGTCTTCTTTTAGAGACTTGATTTCTTCAATTAATTGTGCTATCTCCCATGGGGTTTTGATTATATGATTGATGACATTGATGATGGTTGCATTGTCGCTTTCAATAATGATTCTTCTGATCCCCAAGTCGTTTGCATGTCTTATACCTGCATATATAGCCATAGCGCGCTTCTGCTAAAATAATAGAGCATTTTCTAATGTTGCTTTTGTATATATGAATTACCTAACCGTAATTGTTTCTCAGAATGCAACCAATTAATTTGAGTTTCATGATTAATTTTAATAGAGGCATCTACATTGATTTTGATCGTGTTAGGAGGTGGTTGTTTCCAAAATAATTTATGTTGAGGTCTACTGATTTTAGGTTTTATATAATTATTATTTTCTTTATTCCAGGAAGATATGTTGTCAATTGTTTGGTATAGAGTGTTGATGATGTTTTTGTTTTTGTTATTTCGGAAGATAATGTTGTTTCTGAGTTCCCATATACTGTGCCATAAGTAACAAAGGTCAGAGAAGTCTTTATTGAGTGTTTTGGTGTTAATGATATTTTCAGAGGCGTTGTCTGTTAGGTCCGGTATAATAAATAATTTTTTTAATTTGATGCCAAGATTTATTATAAGAGATTTGGTGATCTGACAGTTAAATAAGAGATGTTTGTGTCTTTTATGTCAGAGTTGCAGAGAGAGCAAGTGTTGGGAACTCTATTTATATATTTATTTAATCGGGCAGTGGTAGGTAAGATATCCAGGATAATCTTCCATATAAAATTTTTTATGTTTGGAGGGACGTTAAGTTTTCAGATCCAGTTTGCATTAATTTTATTTGTGTTACTGGTGTTAAAAAGGGAAGTAGTGGATTTTACTATAAATTCTCCATTGTTACTATAGATCCAAATGAGTTTGTCAGGAATATTTCTGGTTGGGATATGTATGTTGTTGATCATTTGGACGATGTTAGGGGGAAAGATATTATTCAATTTATCCATATCCCACGAATTGTCTTTAGTGAAAAGGTCACAGACTTTTAGATTAGGGTTTTGATTATTTCGAAAAGTTTCAAGATATTGTTCATTTACCCATATATCAGTCCATACATTTATACTTTTTTCCATTGCCTACAAGCCAAAGTAATCATTTTGAGAAGATGTCTCTAATATTTAGAAGCCTTCCGAATTGCCATGAGGTTTTGAATTTTCCTCTTTCCATTAACGATTCCTTTGAGAGATATTTTTCTGTGATTACCTTTGACCAGATGTTGTTAGGATCGGAGATGATTCTCCAGAGGAGTTTCATTTGCATTCCAATGTTAATTTCTTCTGCTGATTTAAATCCTGATCCGCCGTCCTTTTTGGGGGTGCATAGGTGTTCCCAGCTGATTAATGGGTGATAATTATCAGATTGAAGTTTGTTCCAGAAGAAATTTTTGTTTATTTGATCAATTTTATTTAGAATTCCTTTAGGAAGAAGGAAAGATTGCATTAAATAATTTGTTTTAGAGTTGAGGTTAGCTTGAATTAGTACTGATCTGCCGGCTTGTGAGAGAGTGTTTGATTTCCATTTTGAAAGCTGTTTTTTGAGAATGTTTGATTTAAATAGCCCTTAGCATAGTTAAAACCTCATCGGCCGTGGAAGATACAACATATATAAGCCCTAACCCAAGGTTTTTGAAAAGTGCATCAAGTAAATGATATTTAAAAGTTATGGAAGGTACAACAACTATATTTTAAATCTCACCCTAATGCTTTTGGAAAGCTCATCAAGTAAATGACAATATTGAAAACGAAATTATTTGCATAAAAAATATTGAAGTCGTTGGAAAAAAAACACTTGATGTAAATGATATTGATATTCAAGGGGAAACACTTAAACACATCAAGTAAATTAAATAATATGAAAAATCACATTTAGAAAAATACAGAAAACTCAGGTCAATCAAGTTCACACAAAAAACATGTTCACCTTCACCCATTTTTTGTGATTTAGTGTTCCTTCGTTTGAATAGCATCACACAAGAGAAATTCCTTCAATGTTTAATCCATGCATTTAATTAATGGCCGATTTGCAGAAATACATCAAATCAGTGTTCGGTTTGCAAAAATATCCCAGTTTTCTGAGAATAGCAAAAATAGAATAGGTAGATCATTTGTGCTAAAAAATAGGTCATTTGTGCTAAAAAATAATGACTGATTTTACCTTTAAATTTAAATGTAAAAATCATTAAAAGGAGATTTATTAATTAAAAGAAAAGTTAAAAAATATATATAAAAAAATCAAATATACATTAAAATAATGTTTTTAATATTTTTTCTCAGAATTTTAAAAATAATAAAAGTAGCCGGATGAAAAACATCGTCTTAGTAAGAGAATTAATATTGACAGGAATAAATTTCTTTTTGACAGGATATAAGTTCTTTATGACAAAGCTAACAATTAATGCTGACAGGATGAAGTTTATAATAGGGAAGAGAATAAAGATACGATTTTATCAATACCATAAGTAGAAATTAAAGGCATGTCCAAAATGACAAAGTTATTCATTCACAACGACAGGGTTAATGTTTATAGTGACAATGCTGCAAATTTACATTGACAGGATTGAAGCTATAATCTGGGAGAGAATCACTGAAGATACGGTAAATCATATCTTAAGGATTATTAACCATATTTACAAAAGGATTGTCAATATATATTTTGAAACCATAATATTATCATATTGACAGGATGAATATCGTTCTTGACAATCCCAAATATGAACATTGACAGAATATGATCAATAATCGGCGGGAGATTGAGTAAAGATACGGTTTTGACTTAAATTATAACCACTAAATACCAAAAATATTTTATCTTTTTTTTTCCTGATTTTTTGGGGTGGTGGGTAGTGTTGATAATTAAATAAGGTATTTTTGCAAATTTTCATATATTGATGCAATTGTTTTCAAACCTATGTATTTTTGCAAACCAATTATCAAACTGGGGTATTTAGTAGTAATTCCCCTTAAATTAATCTAGGTCATCCATCTTTTCTCAATTAACAGCTCAAATTTGCATACATGATACATCATAAAGGCTGCGTACATATGATCTATGTATATATAGAGTCCATACATAGCAAATTGGCTAAAATATTATATAAAAATGGCTAAAATATTGTGTAAAAGTGGAAAAAATATTATAATTTTTTTTGGTCATTAAAAAAATATTATATTAACGCTGATTAAGTAGATGTTGAGTCTTTTCTTTCATTGGTTAGTAATATTACAATTAAGGAGAATATATGTTATGTGATACAAGTGACTTCTCATTTATTATATATAATAAATTTCAAATTAGTCAATAATATAGCTATGAGACGCATGATATGTAAAATCAAGCTGTATACACTTATTTCAAATTAGTCAATAATGTATGCTGAAATACGCGAAAACAACTAGAATAGATAGAGAGAGGTCTATAGAGCAAGCGATAATACAAGCAAACACCATAGTTTCTCTATACAATTGTTTCCTTTCATCTAATAGCATATATTTCCAATAGAACCTTTATTTTTTTAAATGGAGAATTTAGAAGAATTGAGTTTTTTTTCCAAATCCCAATAGTTTTTCTATACCACTCTCCAAAATATAAAAATGAGGAGAGATGAAAAAAATATCTCTATTTGTAACAATAGTTTTTTTTTTCTTGGCTTCGGTTCGTAGTCTATGTTGTCCCCAACGTGTTATGTTTAGGTTTGCTAGGCCGCTCGGAATTGTTTGCTTGTTACTACTTGGTTTGCACCTTTTATTATTTTCGTTGTATGATTGACGGTTCGCCGTTTGCCGACTTTGTCGGCCACTCGAGGAGTCAGATCTGTCTGGACCTCGAATTCTTAGCTTATAAAAAAAATCATCTAAAAACTCTACATTAATTAAATGTGGGCACAATATTTAATTAAATCATAGAGAACGGAAGAGTGTAAATAAAACTATATATAATATATTTGTTTTATATAGATAAAAATAGTAATATTTAAAGTATCTATTAAATGTATAAATATACAAAATAGAGGAATTGTTAGTGTTTGATCACATTTTTTTAGCATTTACTTCTCTATTTTAGAGATAATGCAAGATGCTCTATTTAGTATTTGATTAATTAATTGGTTTATACTCGATTTAATGGAGTTATGGTCTGATTTACGGGTGGGTATGAGATGGGACAGGATTGAAGTAATCTTGCATCTCGTCCCGCGTATTTTTTTGCGGGACGGGATTGAATTTTTTTCCAAATCCCGTTGGGTCTTGTTCCGTGCCACGGAACAAGACGGGATCGGGATGGAACATGACTTAGCCCTCTTAAAATAAGACTATAAAACAATTCAATAAACTTCAACAATAAAAAGCCTTACATATATTCTGATATAAGTATGAAAGTTTTGCATATAATTCCATAATTTTGATTACAATAGCAAAATCACCAAGCTGCAAAGCTAGTGTGTTGAATTTACACAACAAGCATTCAACAAGAAGCTAGAAATGTTAATAAATGTTTAATTATTTACATAAATGTTGGATGTAAATAAAATCTAAAATCGTAATGTAGGGTTTAAATAAATGTTAATCTAAATATATTTTTAGATATTTTTATTAATTTTAATTATATATAAATATATAAGTTTTTTAATTTTATATATGCGAGACGAGACGGAATTTACGGGACAAGAACTCTCCGTCCCACATATTTTTTGCGCGAGGAGATCGGAACGAGATTGAAATTTGTTTTTTTCAAATCCCACCGGGATCAGAATGGAACATGACAGAATTTGTAAGATTTGTGCCCGCTAGTTTGATTGTTAAAAAAAATAAAAAATAAAAAAGGCGAAATAGCCAAACGGCGAGGCTTGAGAAGGGGCGGGCAATGGAAAGCGCAGAAAAGCAAAAGCGAAAAAGGATCCGTTGGCTTTGAATTTGTTTTCTTCTTCTTCCTCTCTCTCCCCACTTTTGGCGCTGTTCACTCCTCAGAGCTCCCCAAAAAGCGAAAAAGCTTCTCCACCATCTCTCCAATGTCTGTGCTGTGGTGAGATCACTCCCTAATTCCTTTCTTTATCCCGGGGAAAACCGAGCCAAAAAAAGTCGACATAACCCCACCCCTCACACAAAGAATCCGCCACCTCCTTCGCCTTTACCTACAATGCCGATCTCTCTCTCTCTCCCTTCCTTTACATTTCAATTCCCAAAGCAGAAGCAAAAAGCACGCATCCGAACACGAACAAGGCGCTTGCGAGTTCGATTGTGCGGTTGCGACGAGAATGGCGAGTTCCAGCGGCGGCAGGGAGGAGGGGATATCGGCGGTGCCACAGAGGACGATGTCTAGGAAGATGACTAGGGCTCCCACGATGCTCGACGAAGGTATTCCGATTGACAGCGAGATCGTTCCCTCCTCACTCGCGCCGATTGCTCCGATCCTTCGAGTCGCTAACGAGGTTGAGCAGCAGAACGCTAGGGTTGCGTATTTGTGTGAGTGCTTTCCTGATTCTTTTAAATTGATGTCGCTTTGTGCCTCTACTCCACAGTTTGAATTTAATTTCAACTGCTGTCTCATTCAATTTGTAAAGTTTGAAAATTTTGTTACCAAAAGTTCAAAGACTCGAAAAATTGGACAAAGGTGACGGTCTCATAGCTTACAATTGGTATGGTATATATCACATATTAGCAGCGTTAGCTAACCTTGCGTTGAAAAGCTTTCGCTTCACGAACTCTAGAAGGTTTTGACACTAGTCAGGTCTAGCTAGATGCTGTCACTTCACCGGTACAAGTGAAGTTCAACTTGATTGTTTTTTTTTTTTTTTTAAACTGTTCAAGATTTGTTGACCAACAAGGAAGAGGGATTTAGACATTTAGTTGCCTTTTGTATTAATACGTAGATAATTAATGAATTTCACATGAGCTATAATTTGAGGGAGCCAAGGGTGCATGGAGATGAGAAAGAGCTAAACAGTGGAAGGGAGTTTAAGAAGGAAATTTACACAATAATGCTATTTTGAATTGCATTTCTTTTTAATGTAATGTGGGAAGAGAGAGGTGGGTTACTTGTGGGATGAGAATGAAAGTTTGTACATTAAGGTAGCTTGCCATTCATCATACAAAAATTTACTCAGCTCAATTTTTCTCGAGCTGGAAACTGAAGAGCTAGCTTAGAAATTGGATAAAATGGCAACAGTGCATTTTATGATGAGTTTTTCTGCTAAATGTACAACAGGAACATAGGTAAAAACCGTAAAATGATACCCTTCGTAAATCTCCTGCACATGTTGAATATTTATCTATCCTTTCACACAGGTCGTTTCCATGCGTTTGAGAAAGCTCATAAAATGGATCCCACTTCCAGTGGCCGTGGCGTTCGTCAGTTTAAGACGTATCTATTGCATAAACTTGAGAAGGTATGTTAGGTGTTTCTTTATAATTCTTCTTTATTTATTTTATAGGTTGGTTTTTTGGTCGAATGTTTTAGATGTTTGTGTATACATTCTTTGTCATTTATTATCAGAAAAATGTTTTGTATTATTAAAATAAGTTCAATGCATAAGTTCCCATAGATACATGATGTAAGAAAATGCATGGTTTAAGTCTCTCTTCTTTGTGAATGATAACTTTAGAACTTGTGATGAAACTCTTTTGCATCCCCTGTGTGGAATCTCTTTGTGAAACTCTTGAAACATTCTTTATTGCAGGAAGAAGTGGAAACAAAGCCACAGCTAGCCAAAACCGATCCAAGAGAAATCCAGAGGTTCTACCAGATGTTCTGTGAGAAGAACATAAAAGAAGGCCAACATACAAAACCACCGTAAATCTGAGCATTTCCTTTCTGCATTTGAATTGTTAGATTCTTAGATGATATTATGGTGAAATCTCACTTCTTCTGTCCGCTATCTCTGCTAGGGAGGAGATGGCGAAGGTCTATCAGATTGCATCAGTACTGTATGATGTATTAAGGACTGTTGTTCCTCAATCAAAACTCGATGACGAGGTTTAATATCTGTACTTTAGAATGTCTCATTTGTCCTGTTGATGTGCCTGTATTTAGTATCTTTATGCTCATTTGGCAAGGAGAAATTTAAACCCGTATGATTTGGTTGCTGACTGCAGACCGAATATTATGCTAAAGAAGTTGAGAAGAACAAAGAACATTACGAGAACTACAATATTTTACCTCTTTCTGCTGTTAAAATTAAACCCCCTATAATGCAACTTCCTGAGGTATTGAACCCAAACCTTTAGTTGACAGATGTTCTCTATTGTCTATCTTTAGTGGTACTCAAATCACTTTTTCATTGTATTAACCCATTAATGTAGATCAAAGCTGCAATTCGTGCTATACGTAATGTGGACAATCTTCCAATGCCTCGACTGCGTTCAATGTCCAATGTCTACGATGAAAATATGATAATGCCCGAGCATAAGGATAAATCTGTCAATGACATACTTGATTGGCTCGCCTCTGTTTTTGGTTTTCAAGTAAGTTTGATAATATGCCTCATTTAGACTAAAATATATGCATTATTGATATTTGTACATGTATGCATTATATTTTCTAAGGAGTAGGAATTAATATCCATTACTCAAAATTAATGGACAACTAAGGACTTTTAGCCGTTACCTCTACTTGTTCATTGCTTTTGTGAGTGATATTTCTCTCTTCTTTGTAGTCTTTTCAGTGTTGAACTTCATTACTGATCTGACTTAAATATCTTTTTAGTTTGACAAAATATCCAATTGTGAACACCTCTTACGGTGTAATCTGTGAACAAGTCTGGAGCGTTGGATTAAGAAAATCAACGACTAAGATTTAAAGGAAATTTGTAGAAGAAAATTATTCGTTTGAAACGACATAATTATACGTACATAACTCATATGAATAAGTATGAATAATCATGTTAACAACAAACGAATAATTTTCATATGAAAAAACTATGCACACATATGAATAATTAAATTACGCCAAACGAATAATTATGGTGGTACCTATGATTAATTAGTTTGTTCATAGTTCACACCGGAAGAGGTGTTCACACCGGATTTATCCTCTCTATATATGCAGTTCACTTGTTCTACTAGTAGCACTGCTTTTAAGTATTCAAGCTTGTCATCCAAGGATGGAAGATGGAGGGTTTCCACAGCTAGATGATTTCCTAGTGCTATAAATATACTTGAAATTGATCTAATCATGATGGCACATAATGCCTATGGTTTAGCTTTGAAGACTTGTGCTATATTATTCTAAGTTCTATCTCAGGACTGCAAAATGAATATTAGTGTAAATTACACAACCATTCTTAATAGAGGTTACTTTGTCCAAAACAATCGTCATAACTCGTAAGCAAAATTGTATTTACGTATCCATTATCAATACTTTTGTTAGCAATTCAACACCCTTGCCTATTTGAGTGGCATAGAAATGTCAAGAAAAGCAGGACCTGTCCAAAACAACCTTCACTTGTGCAAAAACACTACATATGCTTGATCAAGGTTTATTTTGGACATTTCATGCTTGTTCTTAAGCTCTTACTGTGAGAGTCTGAGTTGGATTGCTAACAGAGCATGGATAATGGCTGCTGGCTAATGCAGTTTTGTTTATGATGGTTGATTTTGTGGATAATGGGTGGTTAGATGCATATATAATTGAATTTCATTCCGAGACACTGATGCGGCTTGCTGACTAGAATGCGAGATAGTTAGCTCATGAATATGCTCGGAAATAGTATTTGGGAATTGCATAAAAAAATTTGGTATTGTTGATTTGTTGCAATGCAGCTCATGGTCATGTGTACATCGTTGCCTTAGAAATGACGAATTAAAGTTGCATGTGAGACATGAACTGTTGAAATGCTGATGGTTCTGTTTTCATTAAAAGTTTTGTATTTCTCCGCGTGCAGTAGGTTTGTACCACTTTCTTAATGAAAAAAAATGCAAAAAGTTTGCATTTCCTTGGGCTATCTATGGCTGTACTGAATTCCCATCAACGCTCACACATAATTGTCTTGCAATATCAATTGCATGGATTTTTTTGTGGCCTTCAAATATGTTTTATTGACTCCGTGCCAGCTGTCCGAATAACATTTAGCTGCTTCTTTGTTTTCATGATTGTAATCTGATAACTAGGCAGTTTTCACTTATTGTTTTTCCCATTATTTTCTGTTGACTGCAGAAAGGAAATGTTGCAAATCAAAGGGAACACCTAATACTACTACTTGCAAATATGGATGTAAGAGATAGGAAATCTGATGGGGGACCCTATGAGCAGGTGATTTTGTGCTCCATCACTAAATGTTGCCCATTATTTAAAAGATTACTGACTCAATGCTAATATCAAGTGGTTAATCCCTTCAAACAAAGGAGATCAGGTTTTGAAGATTGATGATTATAAATTCCTTTGCAGGTTGAGAACAGAACAGTTCGTCAGTTGATGGATAAGGTTACCAAGAATTACCGTATGTGGTGTGACTATCTGCATCGTGGCTCAAACCTTAAGTGAGTGAATCATTCTTCATTGAGGATAAGTCAGTCAGAGAAGATAGAAACTGTGCACATGTTGATTGAGAACATAAAGCTCACACCATATTCATCTCTTATCTTTCAGGTTTCCACCAGGTCCTGACAGGCAACAATTGGAGCTCTTGTATATTGCACTTTATCTGCTTATCTGGGGAGAAGCTGCAAATATCCGGTTCATGCCAGAATGTTTGTGTTATATCTTCCACAATGTAAGTGAACTTGTTACTTTAGTATCTTGTTAGCAATTTCCACAATGTCTGCTATATTTTCAACACAATCATTTGTATTGCTTAATTTCAACTCATTTCCACTATAAAGCTTCATTTTGGGTAATGTGGCACTGATACGTGTTTCATAGTTATTGTCACGTAACATAATTCTTCCATTGGATAATGAACTTTGTCAAGTTTCATCAACAACTGACAGTTACTGCTGGTATTTTTACATCTTATAAATTTATGTTCTTTCCTTGCATGATAATCATTGGAGTGTGTTGGGGACTTACGTGTCAACCATGAGGTTTTGATACATTATATTGTGAGTTAGGAGTGTGGGAGCACTTGCTCATCATAATGCTATTGAACCCGATCTACTAACATTAGTTACGGGAAGTTTTGAAAACCGAGTTCTAATGTTGCTCCACACAGAGATTGGGGGTCAGTGGGAATCATGGGATGAGGGTCAGCCCTTGCAGTGGTATACGGAACGTAATGTGAGAACTTTGGGTACTTGGCCAGGCAAAAAGGCTAATCGAGGGCTATGTAAGCCTTAGTTTTTTGTTAGCTTGGACGTTGTTTGCAAATTGAGAATCGCATATGTCAATCGCACTAGGCCTGTACAGGCCTCAATTTTCTCATAGCATTCCTACGAAATGAGAAAACTGTACGACCCATGTGGCTCATAAAGCTTTCCATGATGTGTTTTGTTATGCTAGTCAAGCCTCAGTTATCCTTGTGGAACATTTTCTTTCCTCATTTAAAGGTCCTTGTCTCCTTGACATGGGCTGAAGGCATAGTCATGACTAATGAGTAATAATAGAAAAGAAGCATTCCTTTTATTCATCTTCATCGTGCATTGATTAGTTTTCTTATGGGTTTTGCCTTGAATCTTGAGTGTTACATTCGTCAGAAAGTAATTTCATGCAACCCTAAGGCTGGATAAGAGCGTCGAAACTCAAATACTTTCCAAAGAGTGATCTCATACATGTTCAAAGTATTATCCAAGAGTTCCCTGTTTTTGATCAAATTCCATCCGAATCCCCCCTTCCTAACAGTACGTGGGTGAACAATGTGTGGGATTTTAAGAAGAGATTATTACTCCCTTTGTCCCAAAATATAGGTCGTTTTACTTTTTGACACGCTTTTTAAGGAGCTAAAAATGCTATAAAATATTAATTTTTTATTAATATTATTTAAAACAATATTATACTTATTGATAACAAGTATAATATATTTTAAAAAATTAATAAAAAGTTAATATTTTATAGAGTTTTTAGCTTCTTAAAAAATGTGCCAAAAAGTAAAACGACCTATATTTTGAGACAGATGGAGTATTAACCATTTTCTATGAAGTTGTTTTCTATAGTTGTTGATGCTGTTTTCTTGAATGTATATTTTACTTGCATATTTGTTACTTAAACCTCTACTCTTTGTATTTTGACTGATTAGATGGCCAAAGAAACTTATGGGGTTTTGACAAGTGGTATACACCCTTTCAACGGAGAGGGTTCTCATAGCACAGGGCCTACAGAAAAGTCATTTTTGAATGATGTCATATATCCTATTTATGATGTCCTGCAGAAGGTATAATTATATATGATTTCTTTGTTCCTTTCTTGCCAAAATTATAGTTTTTTCACCCCCCCCCCCCCCAAAAAAAAATAAAATAAAACAAAATATTGTTGAATTCCAATTCTGCCAAAGGAAGCAAGAAGAAATAAAGGAGGCAAGGCAAGTCATTCAGCTTGGAGAAACTATGATGATTTGAATGAATATTTCTGGTAAGTCTCAGGCAAACACGTCGTTACTCTCGCCTTAACCAACACTCTGATTTGTGAAATACTTTCTGTAGGTCTAAGAAGTGTTTTAAGCTAGGATGGCCTATGGACCACAATGCTGACTTTTTTGTGCATCCACCGAAACAGTCCACAAGCAATGACCAAAAGGACCACAAGGTCCGCAAGGTAATTGCAACCAGAACATCATAGTTATACTTTTTAAGAGTGGTGCTTGTTCTTCCAAATTATATTGCACAAACGGAAGGACTTGATCAAAGTATGCAACTTTGTTCTAAGTTGGAACTCCACCTTATTTTTTATATTTTTATTTGTAATCAGTGATGTATTTTGTAGGTATCATCCTTCACAAAAGTGTACATGGCTTTAACCTTTGTATGGTTTTCTATTGTAGGTCTCTGAGAGTCTATGTCATTCAAAAGTGAATAAGATCTTTTCATGAACTTAACTATATAACATGTTTAATCTTAGAAAAATGCTGTAATTTGTTGGGCATGTTCCCATGTTTTATTTATTTTTTAGTGGGTAAATAAATACACGTGCAAAACACATTGCAAAGAACTAGACCTAACCAAGCGTTTAGTGTAAAAGAGAATAAACACCAAATTTTCAGTGTTAAGGATTATACTGGAACCCAGACTAGCATCAGTTATAATCCCATAAGGCCTCTCTGTTCTCTCCATTCTCTGTTTGTAAACATACATTTAGCATAAATATGCTCCCATGTTGATTCATAGCATGAATAGTCTAATTTTCGTCTTCAGCGATGTGTGCATCTCAAAGACTTTTATTGTGTAATGCACAATTTTTGTAGAGGCAGGATCAAGCAGGTGTTGGCAGCAGAAAGCCTAAGACAAATTTTGTGGAAGTGCGTACATTTTTGCACCTGTTCAGAAGTTTCGATCGAATGTGGATATTTTTTATACTTGCATTTCAGGTATCCAAGTCATATATTAACTATTTATCCTTTGTCAACTGTCAAGAGCTCATACAGAACACAAAAGCTTACTGATTATGATATGCTGGTTTTCAGGCAATGCTAATTATTGCATGGAGCCCATCTGGTTCTCTTACATCAATCTTTGATGGGGATGTCTTTAAAAAAGTTCTTAGCATATTCATCACCTCTGCCTTCCTTAATTTGTTTCAAGGTGCTTGATGCTTCCTTATTATTTTTATCTTAATTTTTCTCATGAAAACACTGAAATGGAAATATACAATATCCCTTTGATGCTTATATATATATATATATTATATATATAAAAATATATGTACACGCCTTCATTGCAGCTACTCTGGATATTATTCTCAGCTGGAAGGCTTGGGGAAGCATGAGATTTTCTCAGATACTGCGCTACCTGTTGAAATTTGCTGTTGCTGCTACGTGGGCTGTTCTGCTGACTATTAGCTACGCTAACCAAGTTGAAAATCCAACCGGGCTAGTGAAATATTTCCAGAGTTGGGCTCAGAACTGGCAGACCCAGTCCTTCTATAACTATGCAATTGCCATATATCTGTTGCCTAACATCCTAGCAGCTGTTCTATTTTTCTTTCCATCTATACGGAAGTTTGTGGAGCGTTCAAACTGGCGAATCGTCTCTCTCATCACGTGGTGGGCACAGGCAAGCATTTTTAACCACCATCCCCCCCCCCCCACCCCCACCCCACACACACCAATCACAAGCGCACCCAACATTTCCTTCTGTAGCATTGCACCTTCAGCAAACTGCTTTGGCTTCTAGATATGGACTTTCTAACTCACCATTTTTGTACAGCCGAAACTATATCTTGGAAGAGGCATGCATGAAGATATATTCTCCCTTTTGAAGTAAGAAATACATTTTCTGTATATTTTCTTCTTCTTCTTCTTCTTACTGTTACTTTAATCTATAGGAGTTAGATGGTGCTAGGAGAGTGTAAGAGGTGGGTGAGGAGTACCTGCATTACTTTGGCATCACTTAATTCTTTAAGCCTTAAATTAACATTAAATAAAAAAAATTATACTCATATTATAAGCAACCAATTTTATATGTTTGTAAATTTTTTATCTTGAGAAATTATGTTTGAAAAATATATATAATTAAAGAGACGAGTTACTACCTAAAAGAGGGAAAAAGAAGAGTTTTTACAGAATAAAATTACAAATTTTTAAACATAATTTTTGAAGATAAAAATTCAAACATATAAATAGTTGTTTCGAATATGTTTTCTTTAAATGTTAACTTCAGTTTAAATAATTAAGTGATGTAGTCATGTAGGTGATCCTCACCAACTAGGAGGTTGTGCAATGCTGTCCTAGTCTGCTCACAAGATAGGACTGAGCAGACTTGGAATTATCATTCTTATGTGCAAAGCATACTTGTGAATGGAGGTGCTTTTTCTGATTTCTAGTAACAATAATTGATTACATGCTATTTTTGTAGGTACACAATGTTCTGGATCATGTTACTTATAAGCAAGCTCGCTTTCAGCTTCTATGTGGAGGTAAACTTATTTTTATGTTATCCATCTTTCTCCCTCATGGCCTCACTCAGCTAAGTCAGCTTCGATGTTGCATGTCTTTCTTTCGCACATGAATTATTTTTGCTGCTCTTTACAAATTGTTTCTCACAAGGTATAATACCTTGATATTGATTACAATTATCAATCTATTTGGTGAATCAGCATCTGATTATACTTCAATATACAACATGCAATGGTGCATGATAGATCAAACCAATCCTAGACAAGTTCGACTCCAATTTGTCGAACAAAATGATAAAAGTGCTAAAAACTTTAATGCTAATAAGAATAAGAATAACAATAGCTTTACATACTTCCAAGTGGTGTGAGCATTGTGCAATAAATTCTTTATCTTCATTATTTCAACTCATTAGGTCAAGAGTATATTCAAATTCTTTTGTAATGAAAACTTCATTGGTTCTCATACTTCCTTTTTGATAGATTTCACCATTAGTTGGTCCTACAAAGCTTATAATGCAGTTACCAGTCGACAGTTATGATTGGCCAGAAATATTACCCAATGGTGAATCTTGCATTACCTTTAGTTTCTTATTTTTTGAGGTTTCATTCTTATTGTTGCAAAATTTACTAATTTCTCCCTTGATCTTGATGCAGGATCCCATAATCTGGGTGTTGTTATTGCAATATGGGCTCCAGTTACTCTTGTAAGTAGATTATATTGGACAAACACAGTGTTTGCACTCTTGATCCTAGATTCCAATGTTGATGCACCTTTCCATTCAGGTCTATTTCATGGATGCCCAAATATGGTATGCTATATACTCAACCATCTTTGGTGGGATTCTTGGAGCTTTCAGCCATTTGGGTGAGGTCAGTGTCATTCATTTATTTTTACCAAGAACAAAAAATCAGTGGGGCTTTCATGGCTTGTTCCTTACAAATTGTCTTGTAATAAGACAAATGAATTTCAAGTATTTTCATTCCATCATCCATATTTTGGTTTACTCTTTCACTCATGTGTTTTTCTGCACGAAATGTAGATACGGACATTGGGAATGTTGCGCTCCAGATTTAGGTCTGTGCCAATTGCTTTCAGGAAACGCCTTGTGCCATTATCAAGAGACGAACGTAAAAGAAGGAACTTGGTAATATTTAACTTCGTAAACCTGAATTTTAACAGGATCTAAATAGTACTCCTGTTGTCCTGCACTCGTGCACCATATGACAGAAATATAGTCACTCAGAGGCCAGAGCTGTATGCATAATAATAACAGGCACTCAGTTATTTATGCTATGCATACATAACTATCAATAACCATTATAACATCCCTTAGATTTCTATGACTATAAAATCCCATGCATTACAATGCAGATGTCACTATGCTATGAAATTGTAATAGCAAATGCAAGTCTTTCTTTTGCCAGTAACTTTTTGTTTACGGCAAAACTTTTTGACTTGCAGGAAGGTTCAGCTGATCGGAAGAATATTGCAAAATTTTCTCAAGTGTGGAATGAATTTGTACATTCTCTGCGGCTGGAGGATTTGATTAGCCACAGGTGAGAAGTCTTAAGTTTCTCTAAATGCAAGAGGGGTTGAGTGTTCAGTAGACTGAAGTGACAAATTGTCAATATCTATCTATGTCCTGAATCTGCAAACTTTATAGACGTGTAACATAGTTACAAAAGGTGAGGTTCAAACTAAGGGGCCTCACATAAAAGGGCCACACAGGGCTGTATCCCCAAAACCTCTATACACCATATTCACTCTAACCCTTCCAAAATTGCTCACAACCGAGCTAGTGCCTTTGTTATCCCAATATTTTCCTAACCCATTCTTTCTCCCTATGTGGTGAGCACATTCTCTAGGATTATAATTCACTTGTTTGTAGATGAGCCAATTCCTCGCAAGCCATATGAAGTAAACAAGTGAGCACAATGCCATCAGCTTAACTTGAAAGTAGCTAGTTCTCCTCACACTGGACCCTTCCCTTGTAAACCAATCAAGCCAGCCAGCTAAGGTGTCCTCCCTATGTTCCTCCCTCAGTCATGACGACACATACTCTTTTGTTTCTTGAATGGCTTTGCATCCAAATCATAGATGCACTTCTGTTTCCTCCATCTCTTTGCACAACACACACACACGGCTGCTCCACTCCCTTTGCTGTGCTTTACTTTCTGCCCCATCTGCAGCCTTCCCTTCATAGCAAGCCACACAATGAAAGACCATCTCCTACACTGTATGCCTTGCCATATAATACCACCCAGTCCACCTGTAGTCCTCTTTGCCTTGAAAGATAATATACCTTCCTCCCTGATATCTCACCATTTTCATCTTGTAATGGAGCTTCTCAGTTCATCCCTTACTGCTAACAGATTTCTCAAGGCCCATGAGTCACCAATTTTAGCAGTGATATCTCATATGTTTCTGCTCTTGGTTGGTAGTGTTCTTCATCATCCATTCAAGCCATATACTCGGCCTGTTCATAGCAATATCTCCCAACAGCTTGGAGAAGACACTCTTATTCCATGACAGAGCCTCCCTCACCCCAAGTCCCCCCTCTTCAAATGGCTTAGTAACTTCTGACTATGCACCTAAGCATTTCTTTCCATCCTCTTTGCCACTCCATAGGTATCTTTTACACATGCTTTCCAGCTGTTCAATAACTCCTTTCGGAATAAGGAACACCCGTCTCCAAAATGAATATATCCCATGACTGATTTTACTAGCTGCAATCTACCTGCATAGGACAGCTTCTTTGCAGCCCATGAGTGTATCAAGCCTTTCAACTTATCAATCAAGGCACAATACTTGTGGATTACTATTCTTTTGGAATGTAGAGGCGTCCCCAAGTATCTCACTGGGAGTTCACATAGCTTGAATCCCAACTCTTCCACCATCTCCTCTGCCACCTGAGGGGACACACTAGCCACATACAATGTCCTCTTGTCATTATTTGCCTTCAATCCAGAAGCAGCAAAGAAGTGCTCCAGGCATTGCTTTAAAATTCTAACTGAGGTGATATCAGCCAGCTCTACAAAATAGCAACAGATCGTGTGCAAATGCAAGGTGCACCAGCTTTAACTCCTTACACTTAGGATGATAGTTAAATTCTGTATTTGCAGTTGCTTTTTGGAGCATCCTATGTAAAACTTCCATACACATGACAGACAAATATGGTGACAGGGGATCTCTTTGCCTCAATCCTCTTCCACCTTTGAAGCAGCCCTCTAGAGTGCCATTAATGAGCACTGAGAATGCAGTGGTAGTAACACATCCCATTATCACATCAACAATCTTTTCTGGGGAATTGAAAGACTTCAAAGCAGCATGGACAAATTCCCAGCTCACAAAGTCATATGCTTACTCGAAATCAACCTTTATGGTGCATCTTGGTGACATTCTTTTTGTACCATACCCTCTCACAATCTCTAGTGCAACCGCACTATTATGTGCAATAGATCGACCCGGGACAAAAGCTCCCTGATTTTCTGCAACAATCTGTGATAGATGCGGCTTGATCTTACTCACAAGTATCTTGCTTACCACTTTCAGCATGGTGTTACAACATGAAATAGATCTTAAATCCTTCAAAAGTGTCGGATTACAAATCTTAGGGATGAGTCAAATGAATGTACTAGCATTCATCTGTTTCAGTACCCTTCTCCTTCTGAAAATCTCCCATATAGCTTCATTGACATCACCTTTGATCGAGTTCCATCAGCTCTTGTAGAACTGGCTCCCAAACCCATCCGGTCCTGGAGACTTGTTACCTCCAATAGACCACAATGGTCGTCTGATCTCCTCTTCAGTTGGGAGTAATATGATACTGTCATGATTTGCTGCATCAACTCTACTACCTTCAGGAAGAACTGAAAAGCTGTCTACCTCTGCTCTTGTGGCAAGCAATGTTTCAAAGAATTTTAAAACATGTTTCCTTACCTTATCTTCATCTTCCAGCTGAACACCATTATCATCTGTCATGGTGATGATAGCATTCTTCATTCTCCTCTCTTTGAGACTTCTAAAGAACATGGGAGAGATATCCTCTCCCATCTCTATCCACTGCAACTTAGCTTTCTGCACAGTTAGCTCAATGAGTCTCTCCACAGTGGTCCTTAGCTTCCTTTCAGCTTCCTGTACTTGAGCAAACAACATCTCATTTCCTTTTTCTGTCCACAATCTTAGCTGCAACACATGGAGGCTACCCTTATCTTTTTTTATCTGATTCTGTAACTCACAGGATGAGGGAGAAGGAGGAAGTTGAAGGCGCATAAAAAATAAGTTGGGTGAGGATTCCACCTCCTCCACTGTATCCCCTCTTATCCATTCACCGACCATCTTACTATTATCATCAATGCCATCTCTATATTGGCTGCCACTTTTGGGATCAACGCTATTTTCACATGTAACCTTTTTTTTTATTGAGCTGTAATGTTTTTAGGAGTTTATTTTGTCTGTGAAGAATACTTTAAACATTGAAGCTTGCTCACGAGCTCCCATTATAGTGTGTTGTCTAAACGAAGCCCAAAGTTTTGGGCCGCAGTGAGGCAGTTGGCAGTTATTTGCCAGACGAAGAGGATGGGTAGAAATTTTCTTTCAGTCTTTTCCTCACACGATAGTGGTATCCTATTTTATGAACAAAAGTTTGTTTTTAAAGAAGAAAATTACAAAAAGTATAGTATGTTACAAGAAACATAGACCTACAGCTGAGAAGATAAAGAACAAAGAAAATATAGCTGACAATAGTGATGAGCCTTGAAAAATCTTACAAGATGACTTCATGAGGCATAGTTTGTTTGCACATGAAGTGAAGCAGTTTTAATCATGCATCGATTTCTTTTGGGGGGAAATTATGCACCCTTGAGTCATTTTCATTGAGAAAGGCATTCCCTAGCTGTAAATGAGTATGAGTCCACTAAATATCCTCGAGTATGATTCCTCCCTTGAAATTATTGGCACCCTCTACATCCTTTTTCATGCGCACGTATCTGGTTAGAGTGAGATGATAGTATTTCCTGCAATATGTTTATTCTACCAGATGTATTGTTTTTTTTATTATTATTTATTTAGCTGCTTCGGGTGTGCATTATGCTTCATTCTTGGTAGGCGCCTTTTCTTGCCAAGTTAGAATGGAACAGAGAGGTTGAGTGAATTGTTATGGTTTATCAGGGGATATCTTGTCTTCTTGACACATACTTTTTCTTTTGATCACAATATTATGCTGTATTTCAAAGATAAATACTCCGTAATAAGCACCATATGTAGTGGCTCCAGTTTCCTTGGAGCTTACTAGTTTCTTTTAAGTATTACTTGGATGCCATGCTAATATGTGTTTCATGTTTTGACTAAGCAGGATAATTTCCTTAACAACACAAATTTATAATAATGCCTTCTCTTTCTCCTTAGCTTGTTTTGTTTAATCATACACTCTGATTTCAGGGAGAGAGATCTACTGCTAGTACCTTACACTTCAAGTGATGTTACTGTAGTTCAGTGGCCACCTTTTCTTTTGGCGAGTAAGGTGTGGAAACATTCCTCCTTGTAAATTAACTTTATCTGTTTCCATGCATTCGATTAACTTCTTTTATCACATTTTTACTATACCAGATACCTATAGCAGTTGACATGGCAAAAGATTTTAAGAAGGATGATGAAGAGTTGTTCAAGAAGATACGGAATGATGAGTATATGCAATCTGCTGTAATTGAGTGCTATGAAAGCCTTAGTGAAATTCTCAAAGAGCTGTTGCTAGACAGAGATGATAAAGTGTCAGTAGATTTACTTGTCTATATTCTTATGTTTTTGTATTTTTCTTTTTGCATGGTTGTTGTGTCTCAGTCAAACCTGAATTGCCCAGCCTCCCCCTGAAAAATGGTCCTTTGTTTGTTTTTCAGTGTAATTGTCCAGATATGCGAGAAGGTGGAACGTAGTATACAAGAACACAAGTTTCTGTCTACTTTCCGCATGACTGGATTGCCAATGCTTCATGATAAGCTGGAGAAGTTCTTAAAATTATTGGTGATTTTCATTTTTTTGTTTTAATGAAATATTTAATTTTATTTTAATTAGTTGATCCATTACTATTAACTATTGAATGAAAATACTGAATGGGTGAATCTTTTTACAGCTCGATGATTATGAGACTGAGGATGACCTTTACAGATCTCATATCATCAACGTACTACAGGACATCATGGAAATCATCGCGCAAGATATCATGGGGAGTGAGTGTGGTGCACACGAGTGGGTGTAGTCGAATTCCTTCTTTTGTGATATTATTTTCAATTTTTGTTTGTATTGTCAAAAAATCTAACTATGATGTCTGTTCTGTGTTGTTTTCTTTCTATAGTATTCTGGAAAGATCTTCTGCGCATCAAGTCAATGATCTTGAGAGAAGGGAGCAGAGATTTGAGAAGATCAACATCGACCTTCTACAAGAGAAATCTTGGAGAGAGAGGGTATATGATGCTGGTTTTGTGCTTTATAGTTGAGAGTCAATTCCCAATATCCCTGCATATACTCTTTTCTTTCATTTCATTTTATTTTGTTTCTGTTCTACTTGTATAGGTTATCCGGTTATATGTACTGCTGAGTGAAAAAGAGTCTGCAATCAATGTACCTATGAATCTTGAAGCACGCCGTCGTATGACTTTTTTCACAAACTCTTTATTCATGACAATGCCTTCAGCCCCCAGAGTTCGTGATATGTTCTCCTTTAGGTGAGTTTGCAATATGTATTTGCAATCCCATATAAAGTTGCCTTCTTTGCTGAGGGAATACTTGATTTTTTGTTTGTGCAATCCTATATTAAGCTATAGATTGGCTGTCTATAAGACTATAACATGCTTTCTCTATTGGTACTCCTAATCCTATCAACTATTCGTATCTAATCTCACTGAAATTAAAACTAGAAATATCCTATCCACAATAGATAAGAATATCTTAAATAAACCACCAAAATAGAGGATAGAATAGACCTGTTTTCATCTATACCAGTCTTTCTCTGCCCAACAACACTATATAACATTTAACGGATATTCTAAAAGATACAGAAGGGTGCCTATAGTATTTCAATATCTGAATAATGTCTAGTAAATATGTTTAGGATTTTTGTTTGGGAAGAGAATATATTTCTGCACTTTCTCAAAACCATCTGCATCTGAGTATATTATCTCCAGAACTTTTTGCAAGGCTGATTCGGAAGAGTAAAAATGAAAATGTAGCCAAAAGATTCTCTGGAAAAGAGAGAAAATAGGAAATCTTTGGAGTTTCTTTTAGAAAATATTTTGCAGACATAACAATTTCTGTTATTTTCGGAACAATATATCCCCATTTCCCCAAAAATATTCTAAAGGCTTTTTTCCTAGCTGAAAGATAACTTCCAACGATTTCAATATAAAGGAATGGACTCATTTTGTATTAAAAAAATAATGAGCTACTTTAGAAAAAGATTTAACCCTAACTTTTTAGAGGTACTTGTTTGTTCGCTCCCATGTGTTTTGAGCATGAGCCTGACAGAAAATAGTTTTCTTTCTACGAAAGCATTTTCAGTTCATGCTCTTTTACTTTGAAGTTTGAACCGTATCAAGACAGTTTTCATCCATTGGGTGACCTTTTACTTGTGTTTCACACTATATATGAATGTGTAAAGTGACTCATAACTCTTACTAAATAAAGTTCACTTGCAAGATCCAGTGTTGGAATTTTAGTTTGTCATAAAATATCAGTAACGTTAAGGTCAAATTTAGTTTATCAGACATTTTGTACTCCAAGTTATCAGACTTGCCACAATGATGAACAACTCATTTGTTTGTATGCTCCCATATACTTGCCACCTTTCCGAAGGAATTTTAACTTGCTTCTCAAGTTGTTTCTTCTCATTGAAGTGACTATTTGAGGTACAACTGTTTACCAGCTTGTGCATGCTTACTGTAGTGTTTTGACTCCATATTATAAAGAGGATGTTCTTTATTCTTGGGATGAACTGAAAGAGGAAAACGATGATGGAATTTCCATCTTGTTCTATCTGCGGAAAATATATCCTGGTGAGTTAATATGCCCTTGTCCTGCATTTTTCTTTCTTGATGAACAAATTATATTGATCCATGTGTTCTCTCTTTTGGTTGAAAAATAGATGAATGGGCCAACTTCTGGGAGAGGATAAATGATCCAAAGCTTGGATTCCTTAGCAAGGACAGCAAGGACAGAATTGAGTTGATTCGCCATTGGGTATCCTACAGAGGGCAAACCCTTGCTCGAACAGGTTTGTGTAGGCTATTGATTAGTGGGTGAGTTTCTGTAGTGATATTTAGCTTCTGCTGATGCCACCTTACTCTGTATCAGTTAGAGGGATGATGTATTATCGTTCTGCTTTGGATCTTCAATGCTTTCTGGAATACGCTGATGAAGCTGGTACAGCAGTTTTCTGACCTTATTAATGTTATAGTTAGTCCATTGCATTCTATTTGAATTCTTGATTTAGAAAATATGTTTCCCTTTGCAGCAATCTACAGCGGTTATAGGACCATTGACAGGGATGATCCTCGTAAAAAGGATATTTCTGACTACTCACAAGCTCTTACAGATTTGAAGTTTAGTTATGTTGTGTCCTGCCAAGAGTATGGTGCTCAGAAGAAATCTAGTGATCCTCGTGAACGCAGTTGTGCAATGAACGTTTTGAATCTCATGTTGACGTAAGAATTCATGTGTAAAGGAATTGTTTTTATTTTTCACTTATTGCTAGCATGTTCAAAGGTTCACTGTAATTGGAAATATGGGCTTGACAGGTATTCTTCACTTCGTGTTGCTTATATTGATGAGAGAGAGGAGGGAGACGAACGGCTGAAAGTTTATTATTCTGTCCTTGTGAAAGGCGGGGACAAATTAGATGAGGTGACCAACTATTGCTTTTCCTATTCCAATGTATCTTATTCAAAGAGCTTGTGCGTGATCTCTCTTTCTGACAACATATATATGGTTTGATTTATTTCTCTCAGATATCAGAAGTCCCCTTTTTTTTTTTTCTACTTCCTGTTAATGGAAAGGGGATATGTATCAAGGATTATATCATAATACAGGATTTCTGCAATTGTTGATGGGACTCACTATTTGAGCACTTCCATGTAATGTTTGGATTGAAATAGTGACTTGAAAAGGTCATGTTTTAAATGTTTATCCTCGTATTGAAAAGTTATTTCCCAACTATTGTTTGCAGTTAATACCAACATTATCCCTTTTTGAACTTTCTTGCCTTAAAATGTTGTCTAGTTGCACTGCCACTCCCATTTGAGTGATTTTCCTCTATTTTTTATGTTGTTATATTATGATAATACCTTTAGTCTATTACGAGGTTCATATATATTCTTAAACTCTGATATGTTAAGAATGAAAATTGATTTTCTCTGTTGCTTAACTGGTGCCCTAGGAAATATATCGAATCAAGCTTCCAGGCAATCCAAGAGTTATAGGAGAAGGGAAACCTGAAAACCAAAATCATGCCATAATTTTCACTCGAGGAGAAGGCCTGCAGACCATTGACATGAATCAGGTTACTTCTGTCTGTCCCATGCTCAGGAAATATAAATATGCCTTATCTAATTTTGAAACTTTTCTCTTCCTTCCATATTAATGCCTAGAATCTCTTCCTTCCATATTAATTTTGAAACTCTTCTCTTTCTTCCATATTAATGCTTACATCAAGTTACATCCCTTTCAATTCAGAATGGAGTACAAAGTCCATATATACACACAATCCTCACTCGTTCACCAGCTTGTGACACTATTCTTCCTTCCTAACAGCCTAACCATGTATTCTTGTTTGATCTTGAACATACCAGAATCTCTAGACGTGTATGTCACAAAGAGACAGAATATATCATTGAAATGGTGTTAAATAACCTTATCAAGTACCCCCTATGCATTTTTTGTTGTTGCAATTAACGAAGTTGGGCGGTTCTATGTTTACTTTCAATGTGACAGGATAATGCATTTTTTTGTTGTTGTTTAATTTTGGTCCTTGTGTAAAGCTATGAAGCGCTACAAAGTGTTACCATGGTTGTGGGCGCCTATTGTTGATACAATTAATATTCCAACTTTTGCAGATCTCTAAGTGATGTATTTGTTTCAACTTACCCTTTCATAATCAAGAGTGAACTATGTTGAACTTCACTCTCAAATATTTGATGGTATAAGAATTTTTTTGAAAATAAATATTTTTTCATATAAAATACTCTGTATATATTAACAATTCTACATTTGGCAACTTTATATGCACATTTGATGGCTGATATAGTGTTCCTTAGGCATTAAATAATTCAATAAAAGAACATTTTCTTATATACCTCAGTTTGTGAAGAATATCGTATTTGCTGCCGTACTGTATTTATATACATCCAATGATGACTTGCTCAATATTTTTCAGGACAATTACTTTGAAGAGGCTTTCAAAATGAGAAACGTATTGCAAGAGTTTCAAAAGGACCGATATGGACGAAAAAAGCCTACTATATTGGGCTTGAGAGAACACATTTTTACAGGAAGGTTGGTCTTCACAACATCCATCATTACAAAACTAGTATTCATGGTTGCAATCTAGTTTACTTTAACATAAATATTACTGTGCAATGAAAGTAACCTTTTTACTTGTTTTACACTTTTTAGTGTTTCATCTTTGGCATGGTTTATGTCAAATCAGGAGACTAGTTTTGTAACTATTGGACAACGTGTTCTAGCCAACCCTTTGAGGTAAGTAATTTGAATTATGTTTGGCCTAGCTTTCTTTTCTTTTCTTTTTTTATTTTTCTTATGAAGCTATTATTTTTCAATTGTTTTCTGAAAATGTTTTACGTTAGATACTTACTTTTGGAAGTGCTTTTCAGCTGCTTTGGAAGTTTAAATTTATTCATCTCCTTAATCCCATCTAAGGATGCGTACTCAAACCCAACTTCAAGATCACATCTTAAAATCCTTCTTTTTTTGTCCTCAAGCTCTTCACTATGTATCACTTATCAGAGGTGCATCCAACATCTGCTTGTCAATAAATCTCCAATCTGCTTAACAACAGTTGTTAATAATCCTATCTCCACTGGTTACCAAACTAATTGGTCAAATGTAACTGATCCTTCTTATATAGAATGAATGCAACTAGAATTTATAATTTTCAGACAATGGTTTCGTTTGGTGTGATGTTTTTATAGTTTTTATGGAGCGTATACTGTGACAGAGTTAATAGGATTAACAAAATTATTGTTTAATTAAGGATTACTAAATTTTAGCTATGTTGGAATCGCTAGTTTTTTTTAAAAGGAGTCGGACATTGTATAGTGAATTTTTAATGAAGTTTTCTGGAAATGTATAGTGAATTTTCAGTTCCTTTAAGACAAATCATATTTGTTTAATCTTTTGAAAAGGAGTCTGACATTAAATAGAGAGGATAGTAATAGCATCTTAAGCATCCTTTTTTGACATTAATGTCATAGCTTTTGGTCTTCCAGTAATCTAAACCAGAACAAGCTAAGGAATTTGGGTTGAACAAGCCTACAAACCACCAAGGGATTCTTCCTCAATTTAGAGCTAAACCATCACAACTACTTAATGATGATGTTTTAATGGATTCCTTCAGTATATTGACGAGTTACTCTTGATTGCAGGGTGCGGTTCCATTATGGTCATCCTGACATATTTGACAGACTTTTCCACATAACTAGAGGTGGACTAAGCAAAGCTTCCAAAATCATTAACTTGAGTGAAGATATATTTTCTGGTAAATGATCCATAAACTTAGCAAGAATGGTGTCTATTTGAAAACAACTAAATTTTAATGACGGTTGATCCCCGTGCAGGTTATAATTCGACTTTACGTGGAGGTTATGTAACACATCACGAGTACATTCAGGTTGGAAAGGGTCGGGATGTGGGAATGAATCAAATATCTCTTTTTGAGGCCAAGGTTGCCAATGGAAATGGAGAGCAGACGCTCAGCCGTGATGTTTATCGACTTGGGCGGCGTTTTGACTTCTATAGAATGCTATCATTCTACTTTACAACAGTTGGCTTCTATTTTAGCAGCATGGTATGTTGCACGGAGTATTTTTTTTTACTTTCTTCTTGTGGAAGTTTTTTGAGTTCTTACACAGATATTAGGAAAAAAAAACATGCACTTTCCTCCGTATTATACTTGATAATTTAGACTGGTCATAGTTAATAGTGTGTGCTTTACATATTACGATTTTGGTTTGGAGCTGTGAGAATATATGGCTGTTTTGTCGGTGGTAGATCAAAGTAGATGAGAAAGCATGCTAAATTTTATTACATTCAATTTTAATTGCTTTAGAAATGGCAACATTGTTAATTATTACTTGGAAAAATTGCTACTGCTGTATGTTACATGCAACAAATTGAAGCATCTTTTTGGACAGAAACGTGGTGACCCATTATAGATTTTTTTCTGCCAACCATACTAGAGCTGTCTGCGATTTTTAGGTTCTCTATACTTGACTTGCATTTGGATGCTTAATATAGTGAAGGAAGAAGATAGGAGTATACCTCATAATATGTTCTGAAAACTTGGCTTATTGTAGTGTCTTCCTCCTTTGGATTTCTTCTACACTGTATTATGTCAACCCACAGTTTGGTTGTCAGGATAACAACAAATGGTGGTCAGGCTTTTTTTAAGGAATTTCCGCGTGTTACATGAAAGAATTGCATGAGATGTAGTTTTTGTACCTTGCTTTTTTTAATCATTGTGTCTAATGTTTCATATAGTTTGGTGTTTTATGTTATTTAGAATTTTTCTTAATAGAAATCGTTAATGTATCCTGACACAAGAATGTCTTTTTGCAGATTACTGTACTTATAGTGTATCTTTTCCTCTACGGGCGTTTGTATTTGGTTTTAAGTGGGCTGGAAAGGAACATTCTCGATAATTCTGTTATTCGGAGCAAGGCTCTCGAAGATGCTTTGTCAACCCAAACTTTGTTTCAGCTCGGCTTACTTCTAGTACTTCCCATGGTTATGGAAATTGGACTGGAAAGAGGATTCCGCACAGCATTGGGTGAATTTGTGATCATGCAGCTTCAGCTTGCTTCTGTTTTTTTCACTTTCCAGCTTGGGACAAAGGCCCACTATTATGGAAGGACTCTCTTGCATGGAGGTTCGAAATACCGAGCTACTGGCCGTGGATTTGTTGTTTTCCATGCAAAGTTTGCTGATAACTACAGGCGCTACTCGAGAAGCCATTTTGTCAAAGCGCTGGAGCTTGCCATACTTCTAATTATCTATGAAGTGTATGGGAAATCGTACCGTGGTTCAAGTCTGTATCTGTTTGTGACCTGGTCCATGTGGTTTCTTGTTGCTTCATGGCTGTTTGCCCCTTTTGTGTTCAACCCTTCTGGATTCGATTGGCAAAAGACTGTGGATGACTGGACAGACTGGAAGAGGTGGATGGGAAATCGTGGTGGAATAGGAATCCCGCAAGAAAAAAGTTGGGAATCCTGGTGGGATTCAGAGCAGGACCATGTCAAATTCACAGATATTAGGGGAAGAATTTTGGAGATAGTCCTTTCATTCCGCTTCTTCATCTACCAATACGGGATTGTATATCATCTTGATATATCTCATGGTAGCCATAGCCTCCTGGTATGCTTCCATTTTTCTTTTCATTGTTGCAGATAATAATCGAACGTTAAAATTACTTCCTTTTATCATCCTTTCTTAATTTACATGGGCAGAGCAACCTTTCACTCTTTACTGAAACTGTTCTGTACTGTGCAGGTTTACGGGCTCTCATGGGTCGTCATGGCAACCATTCTTCTGGTCCTAAAGGTATGTTTTCTTTTTGTTGTGATAAATCTGTTCCTGCAGTTGCACTGTTGCACTTGCACAGTTCATCACTCTTCTGATGAGGTACAACCTCATTTACTCTATACTCCCCCACATCTTTCTACGCCTTATGCCATTCATTTCTGTTGCTGTTCAGATGGTTTCAATGGGTAGAAGACGATTTGGAACAGATTTCCAGCTGATGTTTAGGATCCTCAAAGGGCTCTTGTTTCTTGGTTTCGTATCCGTCATGACTGTGCTATTTGTGGTGTGTAATCTCACCTTAGCGGATTTGTTTGCGTCCATCCTTGCCTTCCTGCCTACTGGATGGGCCTTCCTCCTGGTAAGTACAAAATCTTTATACATTACTGTTAAACTTCATGGTTTCAGCCATTAATTAATCTTGTTTTGATTTTACATAATCAACCTTACCGTGTCTTTCTCGTTCTTGTATGGAAGATTGGCCAAGCACTGAGGCCAATGCTTAAAGGGATAGGATTCTGGGAATCAATCAAAGAGCTCGGAAGAGCTTACGAGTACATAATGGGGCTCGTAATCTTCACGCCGATAGCAGTCCTGTCATGGTTTCCCTTTGTTTCCGAGTTCCAGACAAGGTTGCTCTTCAACCAAGCATTCAGCAGAGGCCTCCAGATATCCATGATTCTTGCAGGGAAGAAAGACAATTCGCCGGATGTAGAAATCGACAATCAGTTAAAGACGGCAGACAACCAATTAAAGACAGCTTGATGCTCGATGATTCACTTGTAAGCTGCTGTTTTCACCCTTTACTTTGACACCACCATCAGGTTTTAACTTGTTCATTGAAGGGATACTGCAAATTAAGTAGGTTCTCATTTTCCCCATTGAGACTGTAATTCACTTCCTTTGCCTGTACTGAATGCCTCATTGGGGTGTAAAGCTAATTATACGTGTATTTTGATGATTCGTCACAATAGGGGTTTTTAGATGAAATACTATACAGAATTTCAAAGGAACTAAAATGGGTTACATAATGGTTGTATTTACATAAGATAATTTATATAAAACTGCATACAAGTCTCTTTTCATTTTAGAAAATAATTTTGAAGGATGTTAGATATACTGTAAATCCAGATTCGCAAATGCACGTCTTTATTGACGTGCAGGTGGACACTGGAAATTGAAGACAAATCAGAGTTTAGGGTACCACATTCATATCGATGTACACCAAGTTCATAACGACGTGGTGCCATTTGCGATATATTTAGTTTCCGCGATTTTGAATTAGCTCGAGAGCAAAAATAGATCCCGAAGAAATTCGTCCAAACCCTGAGGATGTTCATCCTAAACACTGGTGTAGTAGCAACTGCAACAGCACCAATCTAACCTTTAATCAATAGAACAAATCAAAGGTTTCCTTACCTGATTGTATCTTGACGACTATTTTGTTTGCCGTTTTTTTATCGACCTCTCGATTTCTCAAACGAAGATAATCATCCTAATCAAATCATGGGTTTGAATCGGGGATGATATTTTCACCGCTGATTTTTACTATCTTCACCGCTAATCACCGCATCATGTTACGATGAGTTAATTACGGATAATCGTTGTATGGTGTGTTGGATAAATCAGATGACATAAACCACCATTGTATGTTGGGTGGATATTAATTAATTAATTATAACTAGTATGATTCCCGCGCCATGGCGCGTTTTTTTTAAACTAAAATATTATATATAAAAATATTAATAAATGTTAAGATAAAAATCATAAGAAAAACTTTACAACAAATGTATCTTACAATTATCTCAGAAAATTATTTTTTAAAAATCTTATGTAAAGTATAATACATAAATATAGATATTTTAAATTACTCAAGAATAATAATATCAATATTATTATAACATTGTTTAAATGTGATGTGTCATAATCAATAGTTATATTCAATGTTTTGAATTAAGCTCAACAGTTAGTAAATAAATGTGAATTAAGCCCAATGGTTATATTAGATTGAATTCAATGTTTTGAATTAAGCTCAATAGTTATTAAAATTAAAGAAAAAAAGAGAATTAAAGGAATAAAGAAGAAAAAAAAGAGAATTAAAGAAAATCAAAGAAAAATGGCAAAAAAATATGATTGGTTAAAACTCCTAAAATGCCTCTAAGATTGACACATCATCCTAAACTCTTCTAAATTAAGAGTTTATATAGATATAGATTAATTACGTGTCATTAAAACTCACCGCATCTTAGAGCATCTTCAAAGCTTATACTTCTTTTGGATTTTTTAACTGACACCAAAATTAAAAAAAAGGATAGAGATTAAAAAATAATTTAAATGTCATAGTGGGTTTCTTCTCTGACACGTGAATGTCTTCTTCCAGCAATTTTACATGCAAAGAAGATACTCTACACTGATTACATCTGACACAAAGTAATAAAATTTTTTTTTTTTTATTTTAGGTGGAAGACACCCTTGGTATGTATAGAGTGTCTGCATTGCAGATGTTCTTAGTGCAGTGATTGACAATTACAATTTTTTCTTACTGTTAATTGAGGAGGGATCAAATTACTACTCACGGAGCATTTATTAATGTTAAATGAGTGAATGATTAAAACCACACGATTAATTAAATGAGTAATACCACACAATTAATTCTTACCTCTGAAAACGCACGGAAAGTTCTATAACCCTCTGTTTGGCAACTGGTTTTTTTTAGGGGAATGAAGGGGTGAAAAATTGGAAAAAGGAAAGGAATGGGAGGGAAGGGGTGGAAAATTCACTTTTTCATCAAATTCCACCATTTTGATGGGTTGTGAAATCCCATCAAATTGAGTGGTTACCTATTACTCATACATAGACCTGTCAAAACACAATCCGACCTGACCCCCAACGCTCGGAAATTTTTCAACCCAAACCTGGAAATTTTGACTCGGAAAATTTTTTTGACCCCAACCCGAAAACCCGGAAATTTTATGGGTAATCTAGGTTTCGACCCGGTGACCCGATTGACCTGGTAATTTTGACCCGATTTACTCGATTGACCCGGTAATTTGACCCAATTTACTCGATTGACCCGGTGACCCGGTTGATTTTTAATTATATATGATTAAATTTTTTTTATGAAGATTCCAATTTATTACATTTTATAATTACAATCGCTTGATCCTTCATTTTCAAATCAACTTTTATATTTATTTGTATTGTGTAATACTCCGTCCGATCGATAATATTTGATTTTTTATTTTTCAACACATTTTTTTAAAAAGATAAAAATTCTAAAAAAGTATTAAAATATTAAAACAAATCTATGCTTATTACTAATTGCATGAAATTATTTTTAAAAAATTATTTAAAATTTTGATATTTTATATATTATTACATTTTATTAAAAATTACGAGAAATAATAAAAATCAAATATTTTGGATCAGATATACTCCGTAGTATATAATTACAAGCACTAGAACTTATGAACCACGTCTTTAATTTTAGAATTTGAAAATTATCGCAAAATTATCAAATCCTGATTTTTTTTTTAATTTAAAAAAAGAAAAAGTTGACAAACCCAAAATCGATACGAAATGACCCGAAACCCGGTCAAACCTGGATTCGAGTCAACCCGAATATACCCGGAACCCGTTTTACCCGAAATCCGAAGTGACCCGACCCGAATGACCCGTTTGATAGGTCTACATATGCATAATTTATATAGCAAAAATAGTTCCCTCTAATTCAAAAGCTGAGTTAAAAAATAGTTCCCCTAATCCAAGTCCCATCTAATTCAAAAGTTGCATTAAGCTGAATTTTGGACTAGGTTAATTAATACTCCATCCGTTCGGAAATAAATGATGTTTGACTATTTTACACGTAGTTTTAGAAGCTAAAAACTATATAAAATCTTATTTATTTTAATTAATTTTTTTCATAGTTTAATACGGAGTAGTTATTAGTACTAACTACTCCGTATTAAACTATGAAAAAATTTAATTAAAATAAATAAGAATTTATATAGTTTTTAGCTCCTAAAATTATGTGCAAAATAGTCAAACATCATTTATTTCAGAACGGAGGGAGTACCACATAATTAATACCGCACAATTAACTCTTATGTGTTACTTGGAATTGTATATGCCCACCGCAAGAAGCTACGGTGGGTATTAGACTATTAGTAGCTCACAATTAATTATAAACGATTAATTAATATTGTCGACAATCCACCTTAACAAGTTGTGGTTCAATCGGTTAAGATATCGGATCACACCCACCGATGTAGGTTGCGATGTACATGATTAGGGGGTCATTAAGTCACCGTAATACTGTGTGGTGGTTAGTTGTGGATATAATAAAAATTGACAGTGAACTTAGTTTTTCCGGTTTGATCGAATCCATCATAACTACATCGTCATAATTTCACCATTGCCACTCCCACATCGACCGAACCATCATCACCACCGGCGTCTTCGCTGTTGAAAAAAACATCCTCGTCGTTGTCGCCGGAGGAGCGACGACGCCTCCTAGTGCGACAGAGGCGGTGTTTACGGAGAGAACGTGCAACGCTTAGCAAGGAGGTGTTGATCAAATCGGAGAAGGAGCAGCGACGTTGATGATGAGTAGCAAGGTAGAGATCTGGAGATTGCGAGCGGTGGCTACGGAGAGATGGTTAAGAGGATTGTTATCGATAAATCTTACCTTGCACATTCGTCTTGGGTCAAACTCTAATTTGTTTTAGAAGTGAAAATGACTTACTATACAATTTCGTGTAAATGTACAAAACCACCAAGCTGCAACTTGCACGCCAAGGGAAAATTTTCAGAACACTTTCAGAGATTCGAACTAGCTAGCCATGGTGAGGGCAGCGCCACCGAGGTCGATCATTTAGATAGGCGACGACGAGCGACCGAGACCGAGGCCACAATAGGTAGAGTAGCCCCAAGAGACGCGGACGACAAGGGATATGATTTGGACGTCGAAACCCACCGGAGAAGGAAGGGTGAGGTGAAGAAACAAGAATCCAAAATGAGTTTGAGATTGGGGATTTCATGGGACCCCAACTGTAAATCCGACAATGAGGGAGTATGAGGCGTGGGAGGACACTGAGAGCCGTCGACAGCGCCAAACAGACATAGACGGAGGGAGGAAAATCCCAGGTCATTCTTGAAGGCAAGGCCGGCGACCTCCGTAACCCGAACCTCCGGTTGGAAAGTCGAAACAATTGGACCAAAACAAAACCGAATCGTGGGATGAACGGACACACAAGACGAAACGGCACGGAGGCGATGGAAACCCCAATTCAACTCTCGCGAGTCAACGGAGCCCCAAACAAATTTGTGAGAACGAGAGGGACATGATCACCCAAGTCGAAATCGACAAGAGATGATCAGAGGTGCCCAGAGCCGGATTGAGACGGCCAAAACCGAAAATTGGGTCTCTCTAGAAAATCTGAAGAGAGGAAAGAGTGTTCTCTTCCACTACCTTCATACAAATAATAATCTAAACTTTATAAGATTCAAATAATTTTAAAACAATAAATTTTTAATTGTTACAAAGAGTGAATCTCCTATTACCCCACATGTAACCTATGATATTATAACACCTAATTATTTAAAACATTTCTTTACGATATATATTTTTGAAATTATTATATTTACTTATAAATATCCAATAAATATATATATAAATATTTTATTTGTATACTTTTTTTTTCTTACTAAATAAGTCATCTCACCAATAATCTCATTTTGTATTTACATTATAAATATCCATATCTATACTATTATAAAAGAGTGAACTCCCAAATGAACAGTAATTTGACGGTGTTAAACTAATTCCGTTTCAATGTCAGTTACTTTCCACGTGCCAACATTCAGCTTACCCACAATTCCCACAAGCTACAAAGCTGTAACATCAAAAAAAACCATCATAATATTTCTTAGTGGGCTATGCCCAATATAAAGCCCATTCTTTTTTTTTGAAAAGTAAAGCCCATATAAAAGAAGAAATAAAATAAAGACAAAGATGAAAAAAAAAACAAAAAAATACGCCGTTTACCCTAAACCTAAACCCAGTTACCCATGTTTCTCCTGCTTCTTCCTCCATGCGGCTGGGACTAATCAACCGCCGAATACGCCAAGGAAGCTGCCGATTTTACCTGCCCACACCATATCCTTATCATCTATCATATTTATTACATAACAACGCTTTTTACATAACAAACAAAAAACACCGATCATCTTCACCGCCTCTTCAGATTCACCGCCTAAACTCTACCGCCTTATTATCTATTAATAGCCGCTACTGGTGGAATAAATGGGTTTTTGCCATTCACAACCTTACCTGAACTTCATGGGCATACTTGCGAATTGAGGTACAAACAGATTCCGTTTCTCTCTTGTTTCAATTTGACATTACTTATCTACTGAAATAGATGTTAATCTTCGTTCCCTTTTCGATTTGAGATTTTATTTCGTTTGAGGATGGCCAAAGGGGATAGAACTATTTAATTGCCTTATGCCATGGTTGTTGATTGGAATTTTTCCCCTTTTTAATTTAAAAGTAAAAAGAGGGAAACCCAAGCTATCAAAAGATATGTACGGAGAGAGAGAGGATAAGAGGTTAGGTATATATAGTAGTGATTGATTTGGTTTTACTCCTAAATAGGAGATTATATAGTATATAATGAAATCAGACGTTGAAATAGAACTTTGAATTTAAATTTTAGGCCATTTCATATTGGAGGTCTACTAAAAAACTTATATTAGTGCCTTAATTTTACCTTAAACGTTGCATGTCAAAGTGCTTTTGCTGTGGGATGAGTTATCTTGTTTTTGCCCTCTTTTATGCTTTTTTTTTACATTTTACTTACTTTATAACTTTATAAGAAATTCCTTTCAAATTAGATGTTTATTATTTAGAAAATTATCTATCACAACACTCACCTTGTCTCTTATACTTATTTTGGTTCTCTTTTCTACGGGTAGTTATTTGTGCTTTTCATATTACTAATTTATATTAAGCGATTATTGCAAAAAAAAATATATATGAAAAACTCAATGCTTACATATGCCCTTCCCATTGCAAAGGGATAACTTTGTAAGTAGTTAACTAACAAATTCTCCATAATAATGGGTTCTTTATGAAATCATTCTTTCATGTGCTTTATTATTATTTACCCATAAGCAGCAACTTTACATTATCCAACTTGTTCTATTCCAAATTTGGGGACTGTATATGGTTTCAACCCTCTTCAAAAAAGAGTATGGTTTCAACTTTCAAGTGAATGTTGCTCTAAATAAAGTCTAAACAAACAAAGTCAACATCCCCTCATTTGTGTAAGACCCGGGGTCTTAAGAGGCGCCAGCCCATGCCACCTAGCCCTCTCAGGTCCGTTGTCCTCACTTGGAGCCTGAAAAGGAAGAGCTCTTGTAACATGGGTAGGGCTTGAATCACTTATAAATCACTCCCAACATCCTTATGATATCCGATGTGGGACGGGGTGTTACAATCTCCCCCACTTAAAGCACTGACGACCCCGTCAGGCCCAAGGGACTGCCCTCCGGGAGGAGCGTACCCGAGCATACTGTCGGAGTACCTCCGGGCCCAGAGTCGGCTCTGATACCATCTGTAAGACCCGGGGTCTTAAGAGGCGCCAGCCCATGCCACCTAGCCCTCTCAGGTCCGTTGTCCTCACTTGGAGCCTGAAAAGGAAGAGCTCTTGTGACATAGGTAGGGCTTGAATCACTTATAAATCACTCCCAACATCCTTATGATATCCGATGTGGGACGGGATGTTACAATCTCCCCCACTTAAAGCACTGACGACCCCGTCAGGCCCAAGGACTGCTCTCCGGGAGGAGCATACCCGAGCATACTGTCGGCGCACCTCCGAGCCCAGAGTCGGCTCTGATACCATCTGTAAGACCCGGGGTCTTAAGAGGCGCCAGCCCATGCCACCTAGCCCTCTCAGGTCCGTTGTCCTCACTTGGAGCCTGAAAAGGAAGAGCTCTTGTAACATGGGTAGGGCTTGAATCACTTATAAATCACTCCCAACATCCTTATGATATCCGATGTGGGACGGGGTGTTACAATTTGAGACCGCTGCATTCTCGTGTAATCTTAATCCCACCTCCAAGTTTGTCATAGTCAACATAAAGTCAGTATTTTACTTAAGAATGAAACGTAAGAGAATGTTTTTTCCTTAAGAATAAAGCAGCCCCAAGCAGACCCTCGGTGCAGAGATATGCTTGATATAGTGCTGCAAAGGTCTCTTAAATAAACAGAGTAGTCAAGAATAAATCCTACAAAGAAAATCAGGGTACATATAAGATTGAAACAAACCAACTAATCTTTAATTTAATATTGCTAGGAAAGGGCAAGCGTCTAACAACCGAGTGATACTTAAAAGGTCAAATGCGAATGGAGCGTAAATCTCTAGCTGCTTTAGGCTAGATCCGAATAATTGAAATAGGTCTTGAAGATTCAACACTAAGTGAGATGGTAAGTTCATAAAGTTGTGTACTACAGATATCAATCCTAGGTAATTAGGATGCCCATTGAGGTGAAAGAAAGGTTTTCTTAGTTCTGTTTCAGTAGCTATGGCCATACGGTAAAATTCTTTTCATACTTGACAATGATGGATGTTAAATTTGAGTCACTTCACCCAAGGATTTAAAAAAACGCATGTTCAATTTTTTTAATTAATATTGAATAAAATAAGTGGTAATGACATGTAAGCATAACCACCAGTGCTGAACATGACCTGCAAATAAAAATTTTACACCCAAAATCAGAAAAACAGTGAACTTCCTACCCTGAAATAGGAGCCAGGTTTATGGATGTAAGTGTAAAAGAAAGATCTGAAATCTTGATTCAACAATGACTTTCGTATTAATTTCAAGTCCACTTTGATAAACATTTGTCTCTAAATTTAAATACATAACCCTAAATTACTGAAATTCCATTGTCTTGCTAAAATAAAAATGAAGTTTTACTTTTACAGCCTGAAATTGCACCTTAAGACAAAATAAAAATTCATGGGTGATACAATAATGCCTTTGAATCAATGAAATATTTTATCTTTTAGACTTATTTTGCAAATACCTATTAACTGCACCTACTTATAATGTTGCAAATGTACTTGATTTAACTTACAAAAAAAAAATTATGCATAAAATTAGAACGTCTCTATCTTAAATTAAATTATTTCTTCAAAATAATTTGAAGACTCTTAGCTGGTAGGCAAACCAGATTCAAGAATGTTTATAGTATAGATATGATTCACTTTATGTATAAATGCATACATCTAATATACTCTATGTACAACAAATATGATGTTCCATTTATCAGATGTACATTTATTAAATGTCTGTGTACCCTAAGATTGCATATAAACGCCATGATAATAAATACGTATACCATTTTAAATATGCCACATCTCCACGCTTTACTTCCTTATTACCATTCTAATGTTGTTCTCCCAACTATTGATCCTTTCATGTAGAATGAAGTTCAAGAAACTACACCTAAACGAATTAGTATCTAACACAAAGGAGCATACAATAAGAGTAAGATGCTCTGACAAGTTAAGAGTTCGTGAAGAGCCAGGGAAAAAAAACGTAGGTGTTTAAAGCTTACGGATGAACATGTACAAACCCCTGATCGTATTACAGCTCCCATTTAGGTTTAAATATTATTTGTCTTCTTATTTATGTTTAATTGGTTTCACTTAACTTAACTGCATAGGGAACTGAAATCACTGCAATGCTGTTTGGTTCAAATGTCGATCTCTTTGACTCAATAATAGAGTATGGGAAAGATTACGACATATCGAATGTGTTGGTAAGGGATGTTAACCCAGATTTCTACAAGGAGGGACGAAACAAGCAGGAGTTGATTATTACTGACAGTACTCTTGTGCACAAAATTCCTGGAACAAGCTCTTCAATGGCTAGAGACCCATTCTGTACTCTTGGAAATCTGCCAAAACCAGTGGATACAATGACAAGAGTTGGTATGCTTCTCCTTTCTGCCCACATGTTTTTCAATGTATGATTATTATATGTTTATTCCAATTGGGTATTCTTATAAATGAATTTCTCTAATCCAGATGTCGTCGTTGTTGTCTTGCACGTAGAGCCACCCAAACAAGTCACTACTTATAAGGTTTCTGATGCTAGAGTTTGTGAAATATATGTAACTGATGATAGGTGAACTTTCTCTTTAGTCAATATTCTACTTGCTTTTCCTACCTGAATTATATATTACAGACTTACTTGATTTTTTTGGTTTTCGATTACACTATTACCTCAGCTGTGACAAGATAATGCTTATATCTGCATGGTTTGATTTGGCGGACACTCTTTATGAAAAACTCAGTGATGCAGATTCCTTGTACCATATCATCAGTTTTACTGTTTTGAGACCAAGCACTTATAAAGGTATGTACCTTTACACCACTCACTAACTATGGTATCATGGATGTGTTTACAAGTATAGCTTTGATGATTTGGAACATATTTTGTGATATTTTTCAAGCTTTTTAGCCAAACTCTCAACATTTACAATGATCTGTCCATATAAAAGGTAACATCAATCCAGGTATTTCTCATATACCTTGTTAAGCCAGATGATGGGGATATGTAACTCAGATAATGGAAGATCCAATATTTCAAAATTATATCTAGACTGCAAACAAAAAATTAAACACATAAATCATTCACTTCACCATCAATGAATCATGTGTACATTCTTAGCCCTCTTGCCAAAGTGACAATTTTTTGGTTGATATTAGGGAATCCACTCTACATATGTTTATATACTGATTTTAATCCACTCTACATATGTTTATATACTAATTTTACTTTGATATAAGTTTATACTGTTCTACTTTTATCTAACACAAAAAAAGGCATTATATAAAACACTTTAATTGCATCATTAAGTTACAAAAATAATCCTGAATCATGTGAATTCTATTACATACATATCGATAGCTATTTGGATTTATAGTCTTCACAATCCCCATAATCTATTTACTTTTACTTGCGTAAAAAAAGAAGTGCTAATTATTGTATTAATAGCCTCATTCAGTTTTTTTTCAGATCAAGTTTAGTAATTTTTTTTTTTGCTTACAAAACATGTGCTGCAGGATACTCCTTGGGTACTACTCCTTCAACGCATTATCGATTGGATGCTATGGGGAACAGAGCGAATTTACTCAGAGAATGGTATTTTAAATACTTACTTACTTACTGTTAAAATATATTAGATTTATTTTACTTAATACCTGAAATGATTAAATATCCTACGATCTATGTAGATCCTTTTATAAAGTATTAAAGAATATTAGTTGATGCTGTCAAGGTATATAAATATAAATAGCCTATAAATCGAATTGGCATTTAAGTAAGGTTTAATTTTAAGGTGTACTTCTAAATTACTGAACACAGATATTCACCAATATCCCTTGACTAATTAGATGTCTTCTGGAGTTTTTCCTTTCTTATTTCATCACTTAATTTTCCAAGGTACTCTATATTAACAATCTTAACAAAGCGAAAACAGTGGAAATGGGCTGCTCATTTAGCAGAAGTATAAGGACTACAGCTCTGTTGGTGTGCCGAAACAATTAGCTCATAAAACATTCCATTGAATAACATGATCGGGTTGGCCATTTTTTATAGAATAATTCACATTTCAACATACCTTTTTTTGTGAAACGTCACCCTGCAAAAGACCTAGAAAACATACTATTTTTCATGACTGGTGCCTTTGGAGAGTGTTCTTGATTGCATTTAACTAGATAAGTATTTTGGGTACCCTTTTGAACTACCATAATAGAAATAAACTGGAAACATCATAGAGAAAAGGTAGGACACACCTTCCATGTCAGCTTGGTTCTCAGATTATTCACTCATTGGGTCGAATTGAATCAGGTTGGGTTAACTTTATATTATAACCATTTGGAAATAAGTAAGTTGGTTTGAAACAGCAGTATCTTCTACCTTCTCATAAAAGAACTGAAATTTGTAATACACAAAAAAAAAACACTTTGATATCTGGATGAGCCACCTAAGCAACGACATTGGACATATGAAACTATAACTGAAAAGAGCAGAACCATTCAAACTTTACACTAGCTCATATGCATATGATTATTTTATAAACTTTGAAGACTAAATTCCCACATCAATTCTCTTTCGCATATTGCATAAACTCTAACTTGTTTCTTTTTTTTTAGCCCCATTCACAGTTTAAAATAGCTAATATGCAGCTGAATATTTTGCAAATTTAAAATACTAAATTCCCACGTCCATTTTCTTTCGCATATTTCATATGCTATACCTTGCTACTTGTTTTTTTTACAATAATATCTGCATTATTTTTTTCCCTTGTAATATGAAGTCAAACTAATTTGCTTATCATATTTGATATTACAATAAGAATTGCATTTACACTATATATAGGTGTGAAGGTAACACAGAAATAGTTGCGACCCGGAAGCTCCAAGCACAGGCGCACCAGCTAGCTGATATCCCTCTTGAACTTATTCAGATCGCTGAAGCATTAGCTAAAACGGTATTCTCTATGCCTATATAATATGCATGATGCAACTATATTATCATCATACACACTTAATATTATTTTTAACATTGTCTATATATAATTCAACAGGCAAAGGACATCCCCCGAGGGCAACAATATAAAATAAAAGTCCAGATTGAGACTTTTACACCATCTGAAGTGAAACTATCAGTTGGATGCCGTTTCTGCAACAGAAACTGCGATTTTGAAGCTGGAAGGACGTTTACTTGTTCATCATGTTCACGCGAATCAATTGGCCAACCAAGGCAAGTCTAAAAATTCTTAAGTGTACTTTTTACAAAAAGGAATCTCATAACACATTCAAAATTAGAATTTAAAAACAAGCAAAAATCCATTGAAAGGAAATAATAGAAACTAATTACTTTTATATATCTTTTGTACAGGTTGTATCTTTCTATGACAGTGAGAGATCAGTCTGAAAGCCTTCAACTTTCTGCATATACAAATCATGTTGAAAAGCTACTTAGCATTGATGCTTCTGCCCTTCATGCAAAGGATAGCCAGGTTTATTTGATAACCATTCTAATTCTTACTCCAATATTTTAATGGCCCCTCCTGCTAAATGTCATTTGCCTTTTAACAAATCATATTATATATAGGAAAAGAAAGAGTTCATCACTGCAGCAGCAACTGCTCTGAACAATCAAATAACTGAATTAGTCATCATCCCGTCGTTATCGCTCCTGATTGATCATCAGAAAGTCAAGTGGATACTGAAGGACGTTCTCAAATGATCAGCATATGCAATCCCTTCTCCCTACCGGTGCTCACTTGTAAATATGTAAAGGTTAGCTCCTGTACTAAGGAACGCAACTTTTGTGGGATGCCTCTTCAAGTGCACATCCTCGGCCGTTAAAGATCACATATGCCAGTTACAAATCCCTGAGGCTTCTCGATCTGCAGTCGCAGCTGTGCTATTTTGTCAAAATGTGGATGTGCGTTTTTGGATGTTTTAAAATCAGCATATGTGCTCCCTACTGCTGCTCAATCGTAAATATGTAAATGTTGCCTCTTGTACCAAAGAGCGCAAATTTTGTTGGGATGCCTTTTCAGGTGCGCATCCCTCGGGTTGCTGAAAATCACCTATGCCAGTACAACACCTCGAGGCTTCTCTGAAGCTTCAACCATGTTATTCTGTTAGAATGTGGATGCACGTTGTGGGTTTTATTTTTTAAACTATAGTTGTACTGGCAGGAATTACCTAATGAAAATATTTCCCCTATGTTTAAGCATTCTATACTTTAAAGCTTAATTATATGATGCATATTCCTCATTGTTGCATCACCAAGATAATAAATCTGTCAAGGTTTAATTAAGACAATAAATCAATGAATAGTAATAGATGTTCATTTTTGCCTTTGATAATATTTTTTACACGAGTTTTAAGTTTCCACACTAACTAAAAAAAAATCAATGAAAGCCCATCCCAAAATATGTGGAAAAAAAAAACAAGAAAAATTACAGAATTATAATTTCCAATAGTAAGTTCAAATTCTCTTAAATAATGATGACATTACTATCTAAACCATCTTCTACATTCCACCAACATTTATCATACAAAACTTTTTACCTCATTATGTAATTGTTAAAATTTACTTTCACATTCTATGCTAATAAGAATTATTTATATAAAGCTCTAGAATACACATCTATTCTTAATTTTTATATATAGACCACAATATTGTACATAGTTTTTTTTGCAAAGAAATCCAGTCAACTATTCTCAGTTTTATTATGCAACTTAATTTCCATAGTTACAATCAACAAAATTGTCTGCTATTTATATTATATTCGAGAATATCACTTATTTTTGCGTATATTGTTTTTAACTTCGAATAGTGTGTCCAAGTGGATCGACTGGAACCAAAACCTGCTATTAATAATTCCATTTTTTTATTTACAGCGAACAATGCATTCTACAACACCCTTTGGTGAAACATCTACAAGGAAGAGGAGACGGTGTCGAATACCACCTACCCCTATCTATGCAGCTATCGGGATTCAACATCTACCAGCTGCTGCACTAATCATGCCTTCACCCACCATCTGTGCTAAATGTGGTGCAAAAAAATTTGCTTTTGAACCTCCTGCGTTCTGCTGCCATGATGGTGAAATACACATAGCAAGCAACGATTTCCCAGATGCACTAACAAACTTGTTCAAAGGAAATTTTGAGGATGCACAGCATTTCCAGCAATATTCTCGCGTTTACAACAACTTTTTCGCATTCAGTTCTTTGGGAGGACAATATAAAGCCACTACTAAGAAAGGCATCTATGTGTTTTCACTCCAAGGGCAGTTATACCACTTTTTGCCCGATCTTTTGCCTAAAACAAATGCCCCTAACTATTTGCAGATGTACTTTTATGATGGAGCTTTAGAAAATGAAACTAGAGTGGCTCATTTCGACAATTTGGATCCTGCCATCATTTCTACTCTCATGGATATTATGGACATAAACCCCTATGCTCACTTCTTCCGTTCACTCAGAGAATCCACTATTATCGCTGATTCAAAGATCAAGATTTATCGCAACCCTGTACTGGATCAAAACGTATACAATTGCCCAACTTCTGATCAGGTGGCTGCTATCTTAGTTGATGGGACTAACTCACATGAAATAAACAGCCCAGATATTATTGTCTTTGGAAAATCAGATAGACCACACAGAGTTATGCATTATTACGGATGTTATGATCCATTACAATATCCACTACTCTTCCCAAAAGGAGACTCTGGATGGCATCAAGGTCTGAAGAGAAAGTGCAACAATGGAAGAAAAGAACAACAAAATATTACATTCCCCCTTGTTCAATGCTTGGTTCAAAATGAAGAAGATTTACTTGGTCGTGAAGCTGAAGGTTCTTATTTTTATTTAGCTTTTTTACGCGTAAAGTTGCATGCTCACCATTCCAATCGCATATGCTACTCATAACTTGCCTATTAAATCTAAAAATACTGGTGCATAATATAGTACTATTTATTGCCTTAATTGCAGGATCACAAAGACGACCACCCAAGGACGGCAAAGAAATTTCATGTCGAGAGTATTATGCCTTTAGACTCCAAATACGTTCTAATAGTTATCTAATTTATTCAGGAAGATTGTTCCAACAATATATAGTTGACATGTACGTTAAGATTGAGAATACCAGATTAGATTATTTTCGAAAGAACCAATCATCTATAAGAAGTGAACTATATCAAGGGGTTATTGATAGCATCAACGAAGGACATAAAAATGCTGCTGAAATTGGCAAGCGTATGATATTACCAGCCTCATTCATTGGAGGCCCTCGCAATATGAAAAGAAGGTATTTAAATGCTATGACACTTGTTCAAAAATATGGAAAGCCGGACTTATTTATCACAATGACATGCAATCCAAAATGGCCAGAGATTCAAGCAGAACTTAAACCGCACGAAAAAGCTGAAAACCGGCCTGACCTTTGTACCAGAATATTCCGATCAAAATTGACATTACTAAAAGCACAAATTGTAGAAAAGAATATTTTTGGATCTGTGGCTGGAAGGGTTCATGCTATCGAGTTCCAAAAACGAGGCTTACCACACGCGCACCTTTTAGTTATACTAGCCCCAGAGCATAAAATTTTAAGTGTAGATAACTTTGATAATTACGTGTGCGCCGAAATACCGGGAACAAATCGGCCAAATTTGAGAAATTTAGTCAAGCAACATATGATGCACGGTCCATGTGGTGAACTTAACAGCGAATGTTCTTGTATGCAAAAGCAAGGGTACAAGAAAGTATGTAGATTCAAATACCCTAAACAGTTTGTCGAGTTCACAGCATGCGCCGAAGATTCTTATCCAAAATATCGAAGAAGGAACAATGGGGACAACCTCAATGTTAGAGGATCCGAACTTGACAATAGATGGGTCACTCCTTATAATCCATACCTATTAAAAGCATTTGACTGTCACATTAATGTAGAAATCTGTTCAACAATAAAAGCTGTGAAATACCTCTACAAATATGTATATAAAGGCCATGATCGTATTAGCTTCAACATTCCAAATGTCAACTCCAACAATTAAAATGAGATCGAGACATTCCAGTCCGGTAGATGGATTTCTCCCCCAGAAGTTGCCTGGCGCATATTTTCTTTTGACCTTTTTGATATAAATCCATCTGTTATTCCACTTCAAATACACCTACCTAATATGCAGCTTGTTAATTTTAGGTCGTATGAAAATCTACGATCTATTCGCGATGATCAGACCAAAACAAAAACCATGTTAACTGAATTTTTTGAAACAAATAAGAAATATCCCGAGGAAAAACACTTGTACTGTGAATTCCCAGAGCACTTTGTATGGGATACAACAAACAAAACTTGGTCAAAAAGAAAGAGCCGATCAGTCCTTGGAAGACTTGTATATGTAAACCTTCTAGAAGGCGAGAGATATTACCTAAGGCTTCTACTTTGTAATATACGAGGACCTTTGTCGTTCCATCATTTGCTAACTGTTGATAACTATGTATGTTCTACATTCAAAGAGGCAGCACTGAAGTTAGGATTGTTCGAACAAGATGGTTATGTTGAATCTTGCATGGATGAAGCAATACATGTACAAATGCCACATACTTTGCGCAGACTATTTGCAACGCTATTGCTCTTCTGTAATGTGGTGAATCCAAAGTCATTATGGTCAAGTTATTACTCACAACTATCAGAAGACTTTGCTTATCTACATCCAGCCAATCCAGCCATAGTGTTATCATTGACAAGCACAGAAATAGAAAATCACCTAGAAGCCATGGGCAAAAGTTTAAGAGATTATGATTTAGGTGAACACCTTATGTCTCAATCTCACACAGCTAGAACAACACAAGACATTGCAGATGCATTAAACAGCCCCATACCTGAACAATACGTCGAATCTTGGAAGGTATTAAACAAAGATCAGCGCACAACATACAAGTGTATCATTCACCACATTAAGCATAATAGACCTGGAGTTTTCTTTATTGATGGTCCTGGTGGAACAGGGAAGACGTTTTTGTACTGTGCACTATACGCAAAAGTCAGATCAATGGGGAAAATTGTTTTGGCCACTGCTACATCAGGTATTGCTGCCTCAAATATTCCAAGTGGCAGAACGGCTCATTCACGATTTAAAATACCACTTGATGATACCATTTCGAGCACTTGCAACATATCGAAACAAAGTAGCTTGGCACTATTAATCCGTCAATCATCGCTTATTATTTGGGATGAGGCATCCATGGCTAGGAATACTAATATTGAATCTTTGAACACACTGCTCCAGGATATATGCAACACGAACACACTATTTGGTGGAAAGATTATAGTGTTTGGTGGAGATTTCAGACAGGTGCTTCCCGTTGAACCGAAAAAAAACCAGCACGAAGCTGTCCAATTAAGCTTAGTAAGCTCATACTTGTGGCCTCATATGTTGAAGTTCAAACTCTCTGAAAATATGAGGGCAAGAGAAGACCCTGAATTTTCAAATTTCCTACTACTCCTTGGGAATGGAAAGCTGCAGTCTCAGGAATATGATTCAATTCAAATACATCAAAGATTTATTAAGTGTGTGAATATTGAAGATGGATGCACTAGCATTTTGATTAATCTAATTTTCCCGGAATTACAGAGCTCTACAACCAACAACGATTTTTTGAATAAAAGAGCTATTTTGACTCCAAGAAATGAAGATGTTGATATACTTAATAATTCGTTAATCCAAGCTTTTAATGGGGAAGCTGTGACATACAAAAGCTTCGACACACTCCTAGATGCTCAATCTCACCTTTACCCATCAGAATTCTTAAATACATTATGCCCTTCTGGGATGAGCCCCCACAATTTAGTTCTGAAAAAAGATTGTCCAGTTATACTTCTGCGCAATTTAGATCCACCAAATGGTCTATGCAACGGAACAAGGCTGATATGCAAGCAATTCTTCAGGAATATTATACACTGTCAAATAGCTACGGGATACTACAAGGGCGAAAATGTTTTCCTCCCAAGGATTAGCCTACGCCCTTCTCCATCAGTAAAGTACCCATTCCAATTTGAGAGGAAACAGTTTCCAATTAAGTTATGCTTTGCAATGACGATTAATAAAAAGCATAGACGATTAATAAGGCTCAAGGGCAGACCTTGGAAAAAGTTGCAGTCTATTTACGCCAACCATGTTTTTCGCATGAACAATTATATGTTGCTTTATCCCGTGTCAGAAAAAGAACAGATGTTACATTATTCATAAACAAAACAGATGACACTCTAGAAGCCACAAACATTGTGAAAAATATGGTCTCTTTTGAGGTATTAGAAAAGGCTGAAATATTGTAATCTTCAAGTGTATAACACATCACACGGGCACCAGTAGCTAAGCCATACCTGAACCGCACGTTTAAAACATTTTCCAAAAGTTTAGATTCCAAGCTGCAGATATCAGTATTGGAAAATTTTCAAAACTCTGTGCTATACCTTACAAATTAATTTGATAGCCGCCTTTTTCAGCATGAATCCAAACTAATTCCTCGACTACACAAAAAAAGGTAACATTTAAACCAAACTTTTTTTTTAACAAACGTATAAGCATAATTTTATAGTTTTCATTTACCCATGCAAACATACTAACTTCAACAATTATCTTTTTCCAGATACACCAAGGAACAACAAAAGGAAGAACCCCGCCTCTAATCAACAGAACGACTCATCACGTTCACCATGAAACTGTGGACTTCCAAAGGATTTTCCATTTGGTGTATCCAAATAAATGTATAGGACAAACACATGTACTATGTCGTTTTCTAAATTTAATTTCTTAAGGTTTTACAGATTTCCCAAATTATATGACAATTTTTTTTTAAAAAAAGTACGAAAATCATATAATGCTGCAAACCAGAATCGGTCGCGCGCAGCGATTTACCTAGTATATATATAAATGAATTCCAGCCTTGGGGTTTGGGCCTTGGGGCATTTCACATTTACCGCCTCCTCGCTTGCGAGTATTGAAGAGTTTGGCGCCTTTCTCCTCAAACTCTCTCTCTCTCTCTCTCTCTCTCTCCCACATTCACACGCTCAGAGGCAGAGACGCACAGAGACGGGATACATGGATATGGATATTGATGCGGACTTGGACATAGACGAGGAGCTCCTCGAAATCGAACTGGAATCTCGATTCGCCTCGCCCACGGGCAACACAAAGAAAAGGTTTGCGCTTTTGTTGTTCTCGCATCTTGATTTCTACTTTTTTCGTCAATTTAACGGAGATTTTGTTGATATCTTATTCTTATCTACTACTCTTTGTGTTTTTTTCGTCAATCTGTCCGATTGGTTGTTGCGCCGTGATATGCAAGGGTTTTGAATTTCATTTGCCCTAAAAATCGGAGTCACGGAGTCGTGTATATTTCGGTTTCACTTCAAAATAGTTCCTTGTTTTGCCTAATTGAGTGTAATATTGGTCCAAGCGAGTACATCGAGCTTCAATTTGGCATGTCCGGTCCCAATGCTGCCAGATTATGTTTAGGAGTCTTTTAGGAAGAGAAATAACATTCCTAAATTGAACATCTAATCCTGCTGGATACGATTGATTAGTTGACGTTATTGATGGCATTGTGCCATGCATTATTACAGCTTTAAGTTGTAACCATAGGTTAATCTGGTTATCTGATGTGTTCCATGTTTGAGAGTTGTGAGATAATGGGGAAGGGAGGAATGAGACATGGATCTCTGATTTGGTTTTATGGAGCTGAGGATAGGTGTATCTGTCAATCAATTTTGATGCTGTTGGGAAATAGCTCAGTTTTTTTATGCTTTCAATACAAGTGAAGGAGGGATACTATGACTAACCATAGAAGCTGATTTTTCCAAAGAAACTCCTTCACACTGATGTCAAAAAGTTTTAACTTTTCCAATAATAAGAGAATGTATACAGTATGGGAACAGAATGATTCTATGAAGGGAGTGGTTACAAAAACAATGCTTAAGATCATTTTGCAGAGTGAGGGTCAACACTGAAATCGCTTCGAGAGCCCTAAATCAAGTGAAGTCCATGAAGTGCATGTTTCACCTGCCTAAACTATTGAAACACGCTCTTCTGGAACAAAAACGATATTATGTACCACTTATAAACATGCTTTAGAGAGAGAAAAAACATTTTGTAGATGTGTGCACTTAGAGTATGTTAAGTATGCACTTCCAGCTAAGGTGATAGGTACCCATTGTTTTTTTGCGCTTCACATTGTATAATAGAGCGATAGATATTATCATGAATGCCCCAAAACCACAGACTTCACAATATCCTATATGCCATACAAGTCATCCCAAGAAGGTGTAGAAGTTTGACTTATCAATGAAACATCCATAGACTCTTAGTTGTTCATGCCCACTAATTATTGAACTTTTGTGTCCTCTTGTGGTTGTTCAATGGTTCAACCAGACTTTTATGCCGAAAATATGAAATATCTGCTTCAAAGTTCATTTGAAAATTCCTAACCCACTCCATGAACATTTGAACATGTCTAAGAGTCATAATATGTACTAAGAATGATATATTAATTTTTTCGCAGTTAGTTAAAATATATACCTGCCCTTGCATCTTTGTGTTTTAACCATTGATGAAATTAGAAATTGTCATGTCTGAGTTGAACTTGAGTTGGTGCAAACTATGCATTTCCCAAAAGTGATTTTAATTTTAAATACAAGTTTTGCCACGAGTTTGAAATAAATTCAGGAAAAAGGTCATCGACTTGGATGATCTTCTCAATGACTGCAAGAAAGAGGAAGAAAGACAGAAGAAGAGCAATTCCAAGATTGTGAGGGTTCAAAAGAACGTCCCCCCTGTCTTTGATGATGAGGACAAAACTGAAAAGAAACTTTCTGAAGCTGTTAACGAGTTCCACAATTTGGTAAAGTAGAGAGATCAATTCTAAGATTGCGAGGTTTCTACACTTAAGTTTCCACTTTTTACCTTGTTATCCTTTACAACTAGTGTGAAACCGTGAAATACCTTTCCTCAGATAAAGGAAATTGATGGAAAGGACAATCCCTCAAATGGACTTGAGATTAAAGGTGGCATCTCAGATTGGGGTCTGCAAGTCTTTGGACCTGAGGTTTTATTTATCTTGCTTTATAATTCATTAAAGGGAAGCATACCTTCTTGAGGATAACATATTAACTGTGTTCTCTGCAATGGACAGAAGCCACCATCAGTATTATCTTTTCCCAATCTTGGTTGTAGCATGTTGCTACAAATATTCATGGCCAGTGAACTCAGCTCACTGGTAGATGTTGATATCGAGAAAGGTTCTAGCTTACTAGTATCAGTTATTCTATTTTATAGTTATCCTTCGTTGTTTTCTAGAAAGTGTATTTCAGACCACATTACATGTTTAGAACTTTGGTATCTGCATTTTGCAGCTGAGGTTTTTCTTGAAGGCTTGTTGCTAAATGGCTGGCTGGGTAATTTGTCTCTAAAATGTGGCCGTCTAGAAGAATCTATAGCAATGTGGTCATTTAACCTGTGTAAGTATATTTGCCTTTGTGATAGTTGATTTCCAACTCTCAAGAGTTAAGACTGACAATCTTTATGCCTTTGTAAACCTTTTCTGCCCCCTCATTTGATGCAGTGTTATATTCTTCAGAGGAGTCATTGAGGCTAGCTGCATGTGAATTTTGGCATTCAGTTCTTTTAGCTAATGAGGTTGTCTGGATTTGTCTTTAGAAGATTCTCAAGGGGATAGTTTTTCGCTTTCCAATATATTCTGATCTTTTTAACTTTTTTTTTAATCTTGTTCATTGTTCAGGGTGATGATTCGCAAATTAAAATTCAGTGGCTTCCTAGCTATTCTCTACTGAAGACTGCTCTGGAAAGTTTTGGATTTCTGTTTCACCTCTTTGCTAATCCTTCACCTGACAAGGAATTGGTTGGTAATAGTAAGTATCTTTTCGCCCTCTATTAGTTAGCATTGGTGTGAGGATTAGATCCTAGCACCTGCTTAGATATATTAATTTATATGATATCTTGTTCAATATAATAGGAAGAATTTATAGAATGGCAATGAGATCTTTTGAAACTTGCCTCATTGTTATAACCCTTTCAATTAATATATTAGGTTCCAGCAGTCAGGTGCCTCCCCACAATATTACAACATGGATCAAATTTGTGAGTGCATGTTGTCAAGCAAGGTATGAAGTTATTCGGGTAGCAAAAATGGGAATTACGCTTAAAAAACTCTTGTTTTTGTGGCTAGCCATTTTTTCCTTGAAGCAAAATTATATTTTCTAAGGGTTTTAAAATTATTGGTCCATTGTCGTGTGAGTAAATCCTCCTGACTTGGTCGAGGAAGGGTGCGTACATCTTGGCTCCCATACCCTCCTTTGAGTGGGGATAGACTTGGGATTGTTGTTGTTTGTCGTGTGAGAAATTATCTATTCTATGAATTTGATTTGGCATGTGTCCTTTACCACGTGTCCCTATCTCAATCTGTTTTGTTAAAGTGCTGCAATTTTTTGTTTAATTGGATTTGTCTTTGTAGAGCTTTATTCCTAAAAAATATTTGCAGGAACAAACACCCTATGCTTTCTGCTTCACAAGCTGAAGAATTGCTTGGAACTTTAGTCTTTATGTGCTTAGACAGACGGCTAGAAGGCCTTCCTGTAGCTTTGCATGAATGTATGCAATCCTGTATCAATTTCTTTCAGGAGGAGGAATGGCCTGCTAGTTGTGAAAGAGTGGCAAAATTTCTTGCTGGAAGGTAACCCGTAACTGCCCTTTTTTTTTTTGCTGTCTTCTGTGGTTCAATCTGATTTGCTCCATATCATAGCCACACTGTTGCCTGCAAATTAACAATTCTTTCCAGAAAGTTTGCACATTTTTATGTTAACCGATGCTTCTGTTTCGGATCCAGGATACCCAGAGATTTGAACTGTTTGAGAATAGTACAGTGTATATCAGGGGTGGATTCTCGAAGCAAGCAGTTCCGGAGCAGACTTGCCTTGGAAATCCTTAAAACGTGTCTGGAGCAGGTAACTAACATCTCTCTTCCTATTTTCAACTGATCAACTATCACTCTTCCTACGGGTACGCGCTTGTGGCACATTTTTCTGTGAAGACTGTAAGGGTTACCAAGAAGATGTTGGCAATGTTCCACCTTGGTAGTACCACTGGTTGCGGAGCTGTTCTCTGATCACTGTTTCAGTGTAATCCACCTTCCTTTTAATCTCGCACAATCCAATCACTCCTCCAGGTTACTGAAGTGCATGATATCTTAAGAATGATAGTCTCAATCAATCTGAAAGAGAGAAGCTGCAACTTTTTCAACATTTACCTCTACCTAGTTCTGGCCGAGAACATGCTCCTCGCTGACACCCTAAAGAGTGATCACACAATCGTTGAAATTTGGGGATCGTTCCTCCGTCAGTGCAGCAGCCACATCTCCAGCACTGATTTCAGGCAATTCGCACAAGAGGTACACACTGTAAACCCACAGCGTTACACAACCAAGTCCTCGGTTTGTCCTTAATTGTCAGCTGATTCATCTCATCCGCTTGTCTTTCAGGTTCGCACCAAAGCATCATATCTTCTACAAGTACACGGTCAAGAAACAAGCACCTATTGGTAGTCTGCACTTTAGCACAGTGGCACTGTATCGATGGATCAAATGGTAGGTTATTGTCATGAACCTAAGAGTAGCGCGTTTGCTAATCACGACACCCGCTTTTCCACAACCAATATCCACGGTTTCCGGAGTTAGGACTGGCAAACATTATGTGTATGGTGAGCCTAGTAGTATATATGATGCTAAAGTATGACTTGTGAAGTGATCACCAAATGGTGCAGTTGAGGTAAGGGTTTCATGGAAGTCTCATGACACTGATCTGTTTTGTTGTCTATGATGAAATACTCTCGCAACTTTTTATCCTATCCTATATACTATAGCGTAGATTGGATTCGAGGTAAGGGCTCGATCGGAGCGAGGATCATCATATACTTTCATCCATTTTTCATGGGATGTTGGTGAGTTCAAATTGCATGATCTCAACTATCAAGTATTGATGAACAAGGGATTTTGATTCGACGATATTCGACTCGTGAGTTCTGACTTGAAATTGCAGGATTTAAACGTCGTTATTTGATTTGGCCTAAAGTTTGTTTTCCCAATTCTATCAATAGTTTTCCTTGTACTTCCCTTGATTACTTTCTTCAATAGGAAAGTAATCCAATCCAACTTCAGAAGTTTCACCCACTTATTCCATTTCAATTTTTTTATTTCTCCATAACAAAGCAATGGATCTAATTCAGAAATCTGTTGCTCAATTATGGAGGCAAAGGAGTGTTATAAAGTTTTTTATATTAGGTTATTGGTGGGTGAAACTAATTAAAATAACTCAACCAAGGTAAATATCCTAACCTTTATAGTTGGTGTTAAAATAATATCACAATAAATTTATCTAAAAAAAAATGATGACATGGTGCATTGTACATACATGGCAAAAAAAAAAAATTGTAACAATTAACAAAATAAAACTTGAAAAAATCAGCATATTAATATGTTTTTGTTAAACCATGGGTTTCTTGGATTTTTCTAAAAATCAAAACCCGGTTTTCTTAAAAAAATTGAATATTAAAGGTTAGCGTGAGAGAGATTAATTAAAAAAACAATATTACAATCCAAATAAAGGTGGTTTAAGAAAACCGGGTTTTGATTTTTTTTAATTCTAAGAAACCCATGGTTTAATAAAATCATATTAATATGCTGATTTTTTTAAGTTTTATTTTGTTATAAATTTTTTTTGCCATGTATGCGCTATGTCATGCATCGTTTTTTTTAGATAAAATTGTTGTGATATTATTTTAACATCACCTACAAAGGTTGGGATATTTATCTTACATTTAAAAGGTTGAGATATATTTTTAACACCCCTTAAAGGTTGAGTTATTTTAATTAGTTTCGCCGTTATTGGCGATCTCAATTGTTGGAGTCACGATCATTTGTAATTTATAAATCGGGGCATAATCGTGTCCTTGATGTTTATACATAATTATTTCGGGTATAAATTTAAATTATATTTATATTATATCCACTTATAGGTTTATAAACTTTTATTATATAGGCGATTGTATGTTTTTTTGGTCAAACTCCAATTGATGTCTGTGACGTTGGATATTTAAACACAACATTTCATCTCAATCAGTGGCGGTGGTCGCAGTATCCTCCGAAAGGTGGGGCGAAATTTCTAATGTATACTGAGATATTGGCCTTGAATAAGCTCCTTTACCTAAGCTACGACTTTCAACTTAGCAATGGATTGTAGAAAAGTAGATTTACATTTGCTTGGTTGCTATGGTAGTGGTTTCTCGTCATTCATTGGAAATTCAGACATTTGTCATATTTAGGAGTGTAAACTTATCGAAATTCAATCATCATAAATTCAAGGCTTTTGCATATTATCTAGGATTGTAAACTCATCAACTTTATAATATCTTTTGGTTCCCAAAGACATGTAGGGTACGAAAATACAAATATTGCATAAAGCTTCACAAATTCAATTCACAAATCCCAAATTCAATTCATAAATTTCATTCTCAAAATCACATATACACAATAATTAAAACACAAAATTTATTCTCAAAATCACAAACTCTAATGAAAATTTCACAAAATTTATTCTCATAATCAAATCCTAATTTCACCAATTTTAGGAGGTTTAATTAGTTTATAGCTAGAAAATTTGTATATAATAGGGAGCTTGGGAAGTGGGAATATAATTAAATAAGGGGGTAGAAACATAGAGAGTGGGTGCAAGTTGAACAAAGAATAAAAAAGCTTTTTTGAGGGGGGTGAATTTTTTTTTTTTAAAAAAAGAGGCTAATTTCACCAATTTTATGGGGTTTAATTAGTTATAGCTAGATAATTTGTATCTAATAGGGAGGTTGGGAAGTGGGAATATAATTAAATAAGGGGGTAGAAACATAGAGAGTGGGTGCAAGTTGAACAAAGAATAAAAAAGCTTTTTTGAGGGAGGTGAATTTTTTTTTTAAAAAAGAGGCTAATTTCACCAATTTTATGGGGTTTAATTAGTTATAGCTAGATAATTTGTATCTAATAGGGAGGTCGGGAAGTGGAAATATAATTAAATAAGGGGGTAGAAACATAGAGAGTGAGTGCAAGTTGAACAAAGAATAAAATAGCTTTTTTGAGGGAGGTGAATTTTTTTTTAAAAAAAAAAGAGGCTAATTTCACCAATTTTATGGGGTTTAATTAGTTATAGCTAGATAATGTGTATCTAATAGGGAGGTTGGGAAGTGGGAATATAATTAAATAAGGGGTAGAAACATAGAGAGTGAGATGCAAGTTGAACAAAGAATAAAAAAGCTTTTTTGGGGAGGTGAAATTTGTTTAAAAAAAAGGCTAGTAGGAATTGAACCCCGACCTTTGATCTCACTATACTTTCCTTCCTTCCCACCAACCAACTAAAAAAAGTAGATTAGTTGATTTTATATTCATCATAGTTTTACTTATTACAACACTGCCATATATATAAATAATTTTTTTATTTTTTTTTCCAAAGTTCTGAGACGCGTGAGTCGAAGGGTGGGGCGGCCTAGGGGCCGCCCCTGATCTCAATGTAAGTTATAACGTTGTTTTATAATGAAAAAAATAAAGGATTAACAATGGAGAGATTATTGCCCATTTTCACCCTTAGTTTTAACTCATCTCTTCAGGGTGTGTGTTTGGATTCAAATGCATTGTGTTTATAATTGCAATTATAATTATAAACATTTAAATATTAGTATTTGGTTACTTATTTTACAATGTGTTTAAAATAATATAAATTTTAAATAAAATATCTTATAAATTGAGTCAATTAATTATATTAAGTTTATAGTGTAATTATAAACTTTACGTAATATAGTGAGTGTTTAATTAACACAATTTATAAAATATTTTATTTAAAATTTACGTTATTTTAAACAAATGATAAAATAGGTAGCCTTAACACCAACAAAAAAAAAAAGGTAGCCAAAGTGTTTATACTCATCCTTAATTTCTCATTTTCCATGTAGTGGCAAAACAAATTACATACTCATCAAACCAAGTCCAAATCAACCCAAAAAGCATGCTTCAATCATGCACAAACAACACAAGAAGATACTCTTGGATTAATCTTGATCTCTAAACACAATATATTGTATATCCAAATTAATCAACCTACACATAATCATAATAATAAATAATAACATATGGGCACTTACTAATATAATTAATCCCCTTAAATCCTCCTAAGATTAAGATAAAAATAAAAAATCAAATCAAGTAGCCCTAGAGGTGGGACCCACCAAACCCTCATTACCAGCCAGCATCAAATACTTATCCTTCCTAGTGAAGTGTGTACACTGAAACCCTAACACCCTCCCAATCTCCGCCTGCACCCAATTCGCCACCTCCACGCTCCGCCTCCCGCCGGCGCCGCACGTCCTCTCCGGCGTCACCTTCTCCAGCACCCGGACCGCGTAGCCGGGCCTCGGGTTCATGAAGAAGAAGATCGCGTCGAGCCACTTGGCCCCGCTCGCGGTGGTGCCGTAGAACATGGACACCTCCGCCTCCACCGCCACCGGCACGATCTCGTCGGTCAGCTCGGCGAACAGCGAGCTGAACCGGAGGAGGTACGGCTCCCGGCACGTGGTCCCCTCCGGGCAGACCACGAGGTCGCCTTCCTCAAGGAGCCGCCGCATCGTCGCCCCGTCGCGGTGCCGGTCCCGCGTCAGCCGCACCGTCGGGATCGGCGCGATCACCTCCGAGAACCGGCTGAGGCTGTAGGTTACCGCCGTGAGCCGCCTCTGGAGCATGATCCCGAGGATGACCGGGTCGAGGAGCGTCCGGTGGTTGGACACGTAGAGGACGTGGCGGTTGCCGCGGCGGTGATCGTCGGTGATGCGGAAGCGGACGCCGGTGAAGCTACCGATGAGGTTCGCGATGCGGGGCGGGAGGAGGCAGCCGACGAGGATGCGGAAGATGGCGAGGATGACGGCGACGGGGAGGAAGAGGAACATGCCGGCGGCGGCGGCCGGGGTGGGGAGGAAGGCGAGGCGGCCGTCGTGGAAGATGAGCGGTTTGGGGTATTTGCTTCTCGGGAGGTTTCCTCTTGGGAGGGTTTCTTTGGTCACCATAAATGCTTCCTACATTTTACCAAATAAAATATATTTAATATAAAATATGTTACATAGATTCATGATATTAATGGTTGAGAATTTAAGATGAGTTGGTAAGATTTATTCATAAATATTTTGTTTTTTTAGTGAATAGATGTGCTTACATTAAAAAAAAACAAATGTTTCAATATAAGCTATTATTTAAATTTATTAACCACATTAATTAAATCCAAAGTTGTTGATATTTATAAATAATTATGCTAAATAGATTATTTGATATAAATTATACGTTAATTCATACTTCACATCTAATTAAGGTTTTAAGATATGTTCCAAATACACACACAAGACAAGATTTCAACTAAATGCAATAAAATAAAACTTTAAAACAAACTTCTCCTTGAAAAAAATATATTTTTTTATAAGCCTCACCCATCACCATCATGATGATCACAAGATGGCACAACAGGAAAAAAGGATATATGAGGAAATCAAATGTCAACATATATTCTTCAACTTACACACATCACACAATAACTTCTGCTTATATATATATATGCAGCATGCTTTTATTGCATTTTGCTTCAATATCCCTTGACTAATTAATAAAATCAATTAAACTAATTAATTAAGATAATATTTAATAAAAAAAAGAAAAAGAAATTGTACCTTGCAATGACACAAGAAGAGGTGGTCATGAGAGGTAGATGAGAACCCAATGCCAACATCAGGTTTTTTCTCACCAAAACAATCTTTCAAAGCATGATGTTTCACAACCAAACCATCCTTTGAAACAAACCCATTGAAGAACAAATTACCACCTTTGCCACCCAAAGTTTGGAGCTCAGTACCAACAACTTGATCAGCCCCCAAATACTCCCTAGCAAACCACTCAACCATGACCCTAGGAACCCTAGTAATTACAACTTTGCCCTTGGAAGATGACCACATCTCATACACAAGAGGGTTGAGGTCCTCCAAGTAGAACTTGGGCAAGACTGTCCTTGCAACACTCTCCATGTCCTTAGCCCTCATCCCAAAGAAGGTGATGAACACCATGAGCTTCATCTTGAGCTCTTGGCTTGTAAGGAGGAGCACAATAGGGTATGCTAGTAGTAGTAGGAGGGCCCTTATGAGGGACCCACCTTCAAAAGCAACCAACATGAAGAAAGGAAAGAAGGGTGATGAGGGTGAGGAGATAGGGCTTTTGAGGAGAGGGCCATTGAGGTCACAAACAATGGTGGTGTTGGATCCCCTAAGAGCAAAACCCTCAACATGGGTTTTGCTTAAGGTGGGGTAAAACCCTTGTGGGGAGGGTTTAAGAGGTGGGTTTGATGAGAGTGGCTTTGTTGTTAAGATGAAGAGTGCATAGCTCCTTATCTTCCTTGTTAGCTTGTAGAAGGAGGTGAAGAGGAGGTTGTACACAAGCCACTCTACAAGCTTCCATAGGACCAATGAGAAGACAGCCATTTTTATTTTTTTTTAACAAAGTGTGTTTGTTTTGTGTGTGTTTGGATTTTGCAGTGAGAGAGGCCTGGTTTGTGCAGGAGGATTTAAAGAGATGTGAAGGGGGTAATTTTTTGAGGAATTAATTTATTTATGCAATTTTATTTGGGTCATATTTATTTTTAGTGTAAGTTAGGTGGGCAAATCTCATGCATTTATCGCCAGCCCCTATTTTATATATACAATAATACAACGAAACTTGCAATACCATCTGACATTATATAAGCTGATTTGTTGAATGCCCCTGTTTTTGCTAATTAATAATATGCATATATAAAATTACTAGTTGCTTTGTTTGGATGTTTTAAAAAAATCCCATTTCACCAATTTAATTTACATACCCTTTAATCTCACTAATAAGTAATAACAGGATTAACAGAGTCTGAAGGGTCAGAATGTACATACTCTTTCTTGTGATTGAGCATTTCACCCTTCAATCTCACTAATTAATCAAATTTAAAATATAAAATATACATAATATTTCTTAATTAATTTTAAAACTAAAATTAATTAGGTGAATTACAACCTGAATGGTCACAACAAACAATTAATTAATTATGATGGATGGATTGATAAACTATTTGAGCTACTATCTACTGGTGGCGGGGCATTAAGATTTAAGATTGAAGAACAGCAATGGCAGGTGGGTGTAGGTGACCGTCCCTCTGCATTGGCTTTGATATGATATCCCCAATTCCATTATATATATATATATATTTTTTTTTTAAAAAAAACTTGTTTTGTGTTCACAAATTGTTCGTCAAAACTGGATCTTGAAGTGTGTGCAATAAGAGATGGCGTTGAAAAAGGGTTTCATTCAATTCAATTGTCCTAACTAAAGGCTCTACTTTTGACTTTTGTTTGTCAACAAATCATATATGTGGATCTATGTATGGTGATTGGTGAACGAAACCTGCATACAATTTAATTACTTAATTAAATAATTAATACTTTTGATGGTCAACGACTCAACATTGATGCCCAAGAAAAGAAAAAAAAGTAGCGTTTTGTACCTCTCTCAAACTACGTACGCCATAATTAAACGAGTTGATGACACGTATTAGCTAATTAAATTTCGTTAATCTCCCAACTGTTTTGGATAAATATATTACTCCGTATCTATTATTCTATCAATTAATTATATACTACATCCGTTTCAAAATAAATATCGTTTGACTTTTTCCACGTTTTTTAATGAGGTAAAATCTCTATAAAATACTCCGTATTATTTTTTTTAATCAAAATTTATAGAGATTTTATCTCGTTAAAAAACGTGTGAAAAGTCAAGTGACATTTAATTTGAAACGGATGGAGTATTATAAAGGAGAAATCGTTTGTGTCATATGACGAAATATTTTTAATTGGTTTTTTAATCAATAAACTTTTTTTTTCAATTACACTTAATGAATTTTAAGATAATATTGCACCGCATTTTTTTATAAGATAATAATATCTAATTAACCCAATTTTGTTAAATTTGAATATATTTTTAGGATATTTTACCAAATTATATTAGATTTTGATTATTTTTCATATTAAAAATTTTAATGATATGTATTCCATAAATATAGCTAGAGTTTTCTAGATTCTCTTATAAATATAGCTTGAAAATTAAGAAAAATAAATAAATATGAACTCCTTATTAATTGGATTACCTTATTACTCCATCCAATCCAAAATAAGTGTCGTTTTAGACTTTTTAATTTGATCCAAAATAAGCGTCGTTTTATGTTTTCTAGGCAATATAATAGATTGATTAATGAAAATTGTTCTTGAAAATTGTATTTGTTGACTACTTTTTATTTCAAACTCTTCACTTATTGGTTGAAAAGATTGGTAAGCATTTAATAAATGATAAGATTTAGAAAAAATGTATAAAACCAATGATAATTAATACTTTACTTAAAAATTGTGTTAAGATCGAGCTAAAACGACACTTATTTTGGATCGGAAGGAGTATATTTTAGTCGATCCATCTATTTGAAAAAAAAATTGCACCTTTATTTATGATTAGTAATTGCACCTTTTTTTTCAAACAAAAAATAAAGTAATTGCATGTTTCATAAACTTCATATTAGTAATTTCTTTGTGTAACTATCATTCTTCAAATTAGATTGAATTATATTTATATATGATGAGACTCAAATAAAGAAATTGATTAACATAATTCTTCATATATTACAATTAGAGTTTTGAATAGATAAATTATTACGATTAGAGTTGCATGCTAAAGCAAAAATATATAGTATTAATAGTATTAAATAAATTCAAATTTTCAAATTCTAACACGTACATCTAATGGCTCATATTTGTCCCTAATAATCCCCCACTGGGTTATGCCAAGTGGGGGAATTATTAGGGATTGAAATGGAAGGGTCATGGACATCCTTCAACAGGAGACCTGTATCACGTACTACGGCTCTCCAAACAGAAGTTTATACTTTCTGTGTAGGTATACAACTAGTCGTAAACAAAGGCTTATGGAATGTTATCGTCGAAGGGGACTGCTTGGAAGTAGTTCAAGCTATTAATGATAGGACCAAGATCAAGTGGGAAATATCGCGCTATCTAGAGATGATCGATCGGCTGAAGACAAGTTTTGACCACATCGAATTTAGACACTGCTTCAGAGAGGCAAATAGAGTGGTTGACTAAATAACTAGGAATGCTTATAACTGTAATATTTTGACTCTCCCTATTAATAGGGACCTGTGTCACATCATCCGCCAGGATGATCAGGGTGGCGTCTTACTCTTGTAAGTTCGCTCGCTCATTGTTCGCCCATTGTAAAAAAATAAAAAAATTCAAATTCTATCTATCTATCTATCGATCTAAAAAAATTCAAATTCTATCTATCTATCTATCGATCTATCTATATATACATACACATATGTAGAGTCACTTTCTAGTGAAACAAGTACGTGCTACCATAACAGGGGACAAATATGAGCCATTAGATCTGTTAGAATCAAATGACTAAAATTGTTCAAAAAGACATGCTTAATCTAGTAACTACTACTGTAGTATTCATATCTATACATTAATTAAAAGCAAAGCATTTGTGTCACGTGTCGCCTCCTCGCGCACCGATATTTTTGACAACATCTATTTTATATATATTTATAATTTTATAATTTAGAAATATCTTTTTTCCAAAATTTATTTGATATATTCATATAACCTATTTTTGTCAACTATGTATATTTAATTGAATATTTATTTGATATGTTTATATCTATATCTATCTATATATTAACTATACAATATTATTTCATTCTATATTAATTACACAATATCATTTCATCTATTTTTTAAAAAATAGGATGAATTCAAAAGCATTTTTTATATAAAAAAATATATACTTCCAAATATATGATTTTTCTATTTTAAGCAATTCCTTTTTATTTAACCAATGAGATTAATTAAAAAAAAATTAAAAATAAAGTTAATATTAACTATACACTATTATTTCATTCTATATTAATTACACAATATCATTTCAATCTATTTTTTAAAACAATTGGATGAATTCAAAAACATTTTTTTATTAAAAAATATATAGTTCCAAATATATGATTTTTTTTAGAGCAGCCAATCTATATATATAATGAAAAATATTTTTTATAATAAACTTAAATTTTGGATTTTCACCCAACCAACCTAATCTACATAAAATTTTAAATGATAAAAAATTTAAACATTTTTTAATGATTTCCTCCCAATCTATATATATATTGAGAAACATTTTTGCTTAGATGTCATAATCACCTTAATTTTATGATTTCCTCCCAATCAACTTAACCTAGAGAAAAAATCCAACTAATGAAATTTGTACAAGTTCTTTAATTAATCTAGCTATATCTAACTAATAAACGATAAAGATTTTTTATTAGGTGTTATAACCACTTTTATTTTGGGATCAATTCTCACCCAATCAACCTATTCTACTTAAATCTTAAACTCATGTAATTTTTACACATTTTTCATAAATATTATTATTATTATTATTATTTGTACTTACTTATCAAATCTATTTTTTTCTATTTTATATTAACGTTTGGTAATAGTTTATTTAATTTTATAATATTGTAGTAATTTTTTATACTTACAATATTTTATATTTTTTTTTTTGAAAAATTACGCGTCATGACGCTGGGACTGTACTAGTTTAATGTTAACTATGAACACTAGTTGAATAAAAAATTAAAACGTCTAACCTTCTGTTAACTCGGCTGGGCCCGGTGGGGCTAAGACAAGCTAGAGGGAGGTCGTGTGTGCGGGCCCACATACGGGAGATTCGAACAACACATAAACCCAACGGGGTTCCATCTCAAAACCAATTGGCAATGAGAGGAGTAGTCCTTCAACCTTATATCTTCTTCAAGCATTCTCTATATTACCGATGTGGAGCAACCACATTCCAACATCTTCCACTATTATTCACTGAATATATCAGTATTCATATTTAATGACATAATTATTCAAATCTACTTTATTAAATATTCATATTTTATAAACTAATACGGAGTATAATATAAATTAATTATTTTATATTCATATATATGCATATGTATGATGTACGTAGTATCGTTAATACTATTCATTCCAAAGTTCCAAACCAAGTAGAAATGGAAATAAACCACGATCAAGAATCCAGAATTTGAAAATAATAAAGTTGTAATTTATTCACATTTAAATTATCAAGTATTCTTAATTATTAAGGCTGTACAATTACCTAAATTTGAATAAATATTTGTTGGTTACACGCAATAAGTGATTAATTAACTAGTATTCATATTTTAGGTAGTTATACAAATTTTTTTAAAACTAATCTAATCATCTAACCCATTGATTTTTTTAATATAATTATCTAATCTAGTTATACAATTTTTTTAAAACTAATCTAATTATCTATAAATTTATCCCCCGTTTTATTATGAGGGATGTACTCACTGGAAAGTTTATATATATATATCAAAATTTTAAAAGTTTATGCATCAAATTTGGAACTTAATGTTAAATGTATATATTTTAAAACATTCAAAATATGATATTTTTTAAAATAAAAATGTCAATATAAACACGATCGAGAAGATGTTATTGTATATATTTAAACATTGGTTGAGATCACCTTAATTGAGACGTCTAAGAATTGGTAGTTAAGTGCATAAAGTGTTGTACTTTCACTCATTGTTAATGAGTAAATTATATTTTTGATCCCTAATCTTTATCACTTGTTCATTTCAGTCCTTAATATTTAAAATATTACAAAACAATCCTCAACATTTCCATCTCATTTTATTTTGGTCCATAACCTTTCAAACACTGCAAAACAATCCTCAACTTTATGTTTTTGTTCATTTTAGTCCTTGTTTTAAAAAGATTGTTTGAAATAATAACAAAAAATCGCCCAAAGTTAATTGTAATGTATATAAAATTACCCATGTAAAGAATAATTACAAAAAAATATTCAACTTTATGTTTTTCTTTTAAAAAAATATCGAACTCTTTTAGTGTTTAAATTTATAAGGCTATAGATAAATTACCTATAAAGATGAAAATTTCACAAAGGTGCTCATAAAATCCATATAAATGAAGAATATGAAAAGAGGGTGTTATATATATATATAGAGGTTGGATCCCGTGTAAGCAACCCTTACGGTGTAATTTGTAAGCAGAGAAATTATTCGTAGGTACCAAGCGATTATTCGTGTATAATAATGTAATTATTCGTATGTATGAACAAATGTAATTATTTGTAAGTAAAAAAAGATTATTCATATGTATGTACGTACGAATAATCACTTCGTACCTACGAATAATGTTACTGTTCACAAGTTACTTTTAATTTCATCCGTTTAATCTTCTTAATCCGACGCTCTAGATTTGCTCACAAATTACACAGTAACACTTGCTTACACTGGATCTATCCTATATATATATATATATATATATATATATATATATATATATATATATATATATATATATATATATATATATATATATATATATATATATATATATAAAATACTAGTAAATTACACCCAGTTAATAAATTAAAAAATACTACTAAAAGTAACAACACATAAATCCAACGGGGTTAATTCGAAACCCAAACCGAAACTAGCCGAACCTGACGCTGGAGGGAGGTCATGTGTGCGGGCTCACATACGGGAGACACGAACAACACATAAACCCAATGTGGTTCCATCTCAAAACCAATTGACAATGAGAGGAGTAGCCTTCAACCTTATATGTTGTTCAAGCATTCTCTATATATATTACTGATATGGGACAACCACATTCCGACACTTATATATACATAACATACATCTAATCTATGTCTGGGAAATAAGAAAAAATATCCCACCATCTCTCAAATCATGCGATCTATGAAATTGATGAGAACTTCTATAATAGAGCTTGGTGATTTTATATAGTTTTTCTTTATATAAATGTTTTTTTTAATTATATTTCTAACAATGTTTTTAAAACCAGGGAGGAAAACGAATAAAAAAAAATGTAATTAGCTTGATGACTATTTTGCAATGTTTGAAAGTAAAATAAAATGAGATGGAAAAGTCGGGGACTACTTTGGAACATTTTAAAAGTTAGAGACTAAAATGAAATAAGTGGTAAAATTAGGGACTAAAAGGATAATTCATCCATTGTTAATTAATAATTGGAGTTGGAACTTGGAAGTTTTGGAACCAATCATATACGAATATGATACATGCAAATTATGCAATGTATGAAAGATAGATTAATTATATATATATATTGCAGTATGTAAAAATGGAAAGAATTAGTGGATATGGTTTAATTTATTTGAAAGACGCAACGTACGTTGTGTTGTATACCCAAGATCGAAAATGACTCGATGTGATTTGTCGACGTTTATTATTGAGATGTTTGGAAACCCAGTTGAGATGTCAACAGAAGCAGGCACAATGCATGTTTTAACTTATACATGAAAGTCATTTTCCGGATGATATATATGATCATCCACGTATTTAATTAATTAATTAGGTGAAAACGACCAACTTAAAATATGCACAATGCATGCATGTTTTCATTTATATGCTTTAAATATATATATTTTTAATTAATGTGTATTGGATTAGTATCTCTTATTCTCTTGTTATAGTTAGCGAAACTAGTGGCGGCCGCAGGAATTGTTAGAGGGAGGATTTTTGGTTGAGAATTTTTTTTTCTCGGTAAATATAATGAATAATTTTTTTAAAATATATTGAAAGAAAAGTTAGAAAACCATAAATTGTGGTATAAATATGATATTTTATTATAAAATTCATACAATAATTTAATAATTTATATATGTGTGTGTAGCATAATTAAGATTTTTTTAAAAAATATTGAAAGAAAATTATAAATTTTTTAAAGAATTTGTCATTGGTAAATGATAAAAATGATAGGATTGAAAACTATGACAAAAAAAATAAAAAATTTTGGTTTAAATATGACATTGATAGTAAAAAATATATTGAAATAATCTTATTAAAATATTAAAAGAAAATATAAAAATTTGATTTAAATATGACATTTATAATAGGAAAAATTTGGTAGGAATAGAAAGTAGTGGAAAAAAAGTAAGGAATGAGGTTTGACAAACTAAGCTAGACAAAAGTAAGGAAAAATTCCTTCCCTCTCTTTACAAACTAAGCTAGACAACTTTCGTGTTCTTTCTCACATTTTTATTTTTTTACCTTATTGTTTTTAATTTTTCCCGTCGCCGAAGGGGGGGAGGCTGCCCCCGTGCCCCCTATGGCCGCCACTGGCGCAATGTATGGTGATATGCCTTTGTTTGACAATGCATGTAGCTTTTTAATAAGTTAAATATGAGATTTTAGCTAGTTTAATTAGTTACTATATCAACTTCAGCTACCTCGATCATCAGATACGTGTTACCAAACAGAGCCATAAGCCATATAACAGCTAGTATGAAGCCAATTTTTGGAGATGGAAGTTATTTTTGGTATGTATAGGAGGAGAGGTACTGAAGTCCGTTGGGACTCGGGATCGGGGTTCGTGTGCACACGTGCGCCCTTGCGCTAATAGCCTAGCACATAAACCGAGCGGGGTTCCATCCTAAAACCAATTGGCATTAGGTGGGGTAGCCCACTAGGTTATATACTAAGGCTTGTTTGTTCATATTATCAATGTGAGACTCTTTTGGTCTCTTCACATTGTCCATTCCCTCAACACGCCCCCGCAAGTGCAACTAGGGTCGTTTTTCGCCTCTAGTTGACACTTGGACAACGGGTCTAGCATCTCATTCTCTTTTTAGCTAGCCCAGGATCGAGAGTCGGGTCGTTTGGCTTTTCCGCTCTGATATCATACTGAAGTCCGTTGGAACTCGGGATCGGGGTTTGTGTGCACACGTGCGCCCTTGCGCTAATAGCCTAGCACATAAACCGAGCGGGGTTCCATCCTAAAATCAATTGGCATTATCAATGTGGGACTCTTTTTGGTCTCTTCACATTGTCAATTCCCTCAACACGCCCCCGCAAGTGCAACTAGGGTCGTTTTTCGCCTCTAGTTGACACTTGGACAACGGGTCTAGCTTCTCATTCTCTTTTTAGCTAGCCCGGAATCGAGAGTCGGGCCGTTTGACTTTTCCGCTCTGATACCATACTGAAGTCCGTTGGGACTCGGGATCGGGGTTCGTGTGCACACGTGCGCCCTTGCGCTAATAGCCTAGCACATAAGCCGAGCAGGGTTCCATCCTAAAACCAATTGGCATTAGGTGGGGTAGCCCACTAGGTTATATACTAAGACTTGTTTGTTCATATTATCAATGTGAGACTCTTTTAGTCTCTTCACATTGTCCATTCTCTCGACAAGAGGCTTGAAAGCAAAAGGGAATTATTTGTGGGGAAGGGGACTTTTGAGCATTTATTGGGAGTCTTTATGTGGAGTGTGTGCAATTCATTCAAAATTGGTCGCTCTCGAAAGACAGTTTGGCATAGTAAATAGCAATATATATATATGCCCTTATCGTGGTATGTTTGATTTCCTTGGGACCGTTTTTGGATATTTCAACCACATAAGTAAGGTCCATCTAATAGTGTTAAACTGTTTCTTCACCAACTTTCATTTCTCTTTAATTTTATTCAAGATAGAAATAGAAATATAGAAATATATAGGTGTGTGGAACCTCCTAGAGTGGATAGTTCCCGCCCCAATCCGATCGACAACAAACCCGATAGGACTGTAAATAAATGTAAAAAAGAAGGAAAAAAAAAGAGTTAGATTCAAATGCGATCTGATTGATAATTAGTAATTCGAATTCAATAACAACTCAAAGCTGATTATATTTGAATAGATCAACCTGACATTAATCTGAAGTCTGATTTTACCCAATTTGGGAATACTTAATTGAAACCCAAAATTAATTATCCAATATATGTAAATATATATTCAAAATCCGAATCATATGCGTTTAATGTAAATATATTCGAAATCCAAAACAACCCCAATATTTCCTCGTCAAATATCCTCTTATATATATTACAATGATATATATATTTTGTTAATTTAGAGTAATAAATATTCTTAAATTTATTCCAAAATATTATCGTGTCTAAAAAAGTACACATGTGTTGTGGCAAAAGGCTATTAGCAATTTAGCAATGACCTTAGTCCTTAGTTAGGAGAAACAAGGCGCGGTGAAACATGCAGTTACAAAAAGAAACTAGCTTGCCGTCGCTAAATTACTTTTTGAAGAAAAAAACATTGCTTTTTAGCCCGAATTTTTCGGACATAAGGTAAAAAGTCTCATATTAAAAAATATATATAACTCATATAATCCGGGCTTGGGCTAAGAAAAACTCCAAATAAATTTAATTGATTGCACTAATTTACATAATTGCATATATATAATTATACAAGTCTCTACCAAAACTACATAATTTCATAAAACTCCAAATTTACATTTTTATAAATAGAATGTGAAGGACCATCCCAAGCTAATATAAAGTTGCCTTCTTCAGGGTAGAAAGGATTTTCTTGTAGGAGTGCCTTTGCAAAGTGCTTCCTAAAACACGATCAAAATCGAAGTTTGTACGTGGATGATCATTAGCCTGACAAACTAGTTGTTACTGATCAATGGCAGGTTTTGAAACTTCTTCAATGAGACTCTTAAGAAAAATTAGTGTATTTATTACTTAGAAAACCATCTTATACAAAAGATTATTTTAGCGAATAATATTAATAAACCGTGTTAGACGAGTATTGTTGTAGTAGAATCAATATCATAACTGGATTGGAGTTTGGGATCATTTGAAAAAGAATTGATAATACTTCAACAATGTCGCTCTCATGCCCCTTACCTTCGCCTCTACGCCAGTATAATGTTTTAGGGATATAGGATCGCAAATCCAAACCTAGTAAAAAAAATCGTTTGTTCTCTGTCTTCTTCTTGTTTGTTTTGTTCAATTTTCCATCCTTGAACTCGAATTTTCTTATGAACTTGTGGTTGATTGAATTGTTAGAAACCTAGATTTGGATTATACTCTATCTGTCAATTAAAACTTGACATTTCATACTTATTATTATTAAGTATGAATTTAGAAAAACAAATGTAAAAAAAAAGTTAATATTTTATATAGTTTTTTTATCATTCTAAAAAAACGTGAATGAATAGTAAATGATAAGTTTTAATTAACAGAGGGAGTAATATTTTACAGAGTGACATCAGAGCTTGTAAAGGCTTGATTGAGACTATGACTACTAAGAACATCTTTAACAATGTTACTCTAGTTGAGTATCATAACCTATTAAAAAAATAAAAAAAATACAAAAGTTGGGGAGAACCAATAAAATGATTATGATACTCCTCTCACATAATTATATTGGTTTAATAAAAAAAAATCTGACATTTAATTTTATTTTCTTATTTTTTTAAATTAATTATGGTACTCATGATAGTATGATACCACGATTAAAGATAGCCTAAGAGCTCGTTTGGTTGGAAACTCAAAAACCCAGGAAGTAGAACTTCCCATGAAATAGGAAAAATTCATGTGTTTGGTTGGTATTTTTGAAATTAAAAAACGCAGGAATTCAACTTCCCGGGAAGTTGAATTCCCCCAAAATGGAGGAAGTTCACTTACCTAGTCCCCCTAGGTAAGTTCAACTTCCTTTATTTTGTATTTGGAAATTTCTAATTCCTCATTTAATCCTTTAAAATAAAAAAATCAACTAAACACATTTTCACAATTCCCATCAATTGGACTTCCCGATAATTCAATTTCCATGAAGTAACTTCTCGGGAATTTCAATTCCCACATTGAACCAAACGAACCCTAAGAGATTGAATAAATCTATGAGACCTATCTAAAGTCAGATTCTGTGAAAATGACCTTAAAGAACATATATTCAAATCGTCGATCGAGCCGCCTTCAGGAACTTAAATTCCAATTGAGAATAGATCCAAAGTTTGCGGCATGATGCTACCACGTTTTTGTTCCCAAAAGGATTCAATTTGTACTCAATCGATCTCCTCTTTCTTAATTTCTTGACTTTTGCTTAGACATGGAGGCATGGAGCTTCATATCATACCAATATATGTACTTAATTAATTTATTAGGTCACCTACTACGTACATCTACAGACTGCTTTAATTAGGTTATTAATATATACTGTTTTCCAAAATCGATCATGTGATATCGATGTGGCCGTAGAAAATCCATGGAATTTCAATCAATTTAAAGGAAACAGTCTTAATTTTTAAAAACAATAATATATGTCCCTAAAAATATAATTAAGTTTAGAAATTTTTCGGGTAGACCTCAATCATACCAAAGTGTCAATAATGCCTTAACAAAGGAGAGAGAGTGTGAATAATTGAAAAATGTTAATGATTGTTAATTAAGCCTTGAAATTGTAAATGTTACAATGTTGAAATAATTGAAAAATGTTAATGATTGTTAATTAAGCCTTGAAATTGTAAATGTTACAATGTTGAAAGTATGGAGTAAATATGTCTCGTATATAAATCGATGGGCTAGTACTTCTGCTATTGTTGATTGATTTTAGGATGTAACCTCACTCAACTCCATGTGCGTCCGTCCACATACACGACCCCTAATTTTGATATGGTATTAGAGCGGTTAGCCTAACGACTCATCTTTCGATCCTGGTATAGTTACCAGTTGTTCAAGTATCAGTTAGATAATTCATTTCTAATTATACTTGCGAAGGCTTAAGCGGTTAGTCTTTCAATCCTAATGCCGATTACCAATTGTTCAAGTGTCAACTAGATGCATGAGTCATTTGCACTTGTGGAGGCTTGTTTGCTAGGCTACTATGAGTTGGACTTTGATACTCATTGTTCTCTAAATAGATAGTGAGCATGTCACTAAATTTTTTTTGAACGTGTATAATTTTTTCATGAAAACTAAATACATCGCAGATCAGGGTTTATGGGTACACATCCATATGGACGTGGTGCTCTAAATCCTGATTTGTCTTCGATTTCTCGTGTATAGATGTATGTTGATTTGGACGTGGCACCACGTCAATAAGGACATGCGTTTGCTTAATAAGGATTTACAGTGTATCAGAAAGCACATTAACGTCTTATGATTTTATGTAAGCCAAAATAATTATCAAAATAATTAAAAATATATCTCAATTTGGTGAAATTAAAGCCATATAGAGTGGTTACCATTTGTCAACTCTTCAAACGTCGATAACTTTTTAGTAGATGTCGGATTAAAATTTATTTATAATATTCTCTCCCTTAGTTACTATTTACGCACGTTTTTAGGAATATAAAGATTTTATAAAAATATCTATTTTTTTAATAATTTTTTTAACAGTTTCATACTTATTACTAATATATAAACATGAAATTGTTTTAAAAAAATATTTTAAAAAAATATATTTTATATAGTTTTTTCTCATCTTTAAAAAGTGTGAGTCAATAACAAATAACATCTTTTACCGAAAGAAAAAAGTATAAAAACTAAGCAATATATTATGAGTGAATGACACAATATAACCCTAAAACCGAAATGGTTTGCACACCTAACCCGGGTTAGTTTAGCAAATGCCCCATATATTATAAAGTGACATGCATCCTCCATGCGGCCATGCCCCTTGCCTACTAGTACTGTTTGTACTGGACCTTGTATAAAACTATATTTACATATATATACTATATAAGAGTATATGTGTGTGTCATGCAAGCTAGCTTGACCAAAAAAAAATGCCATGAAAGTTAGGAGCATATATATTACAGAATTAAGATGTTAACAGAACTTCTGTAACAACGTACATTTTAATATATGTTGCTGTATCTTTAATTATCTATACATCTAGTTCACGTGTAAGTACATTCATCATTCAATTCGTTTATTGAAATTTGAAAATTTACATTAAAAAAAATCAAGATATATATTTGCTTGTTAAGGGTTCAATTCTCATGATCTATTTTCTGTTTAGATCTTTACATGATCTCATCCTATATATATGTGTATTTTGACTTAGAAAATTTAACAAATTGTTTTTTTCATGAGATGTGTAAATCATCCGTTTCTCGTTGATAAAAGGGGTTAATTGGTTGGTTGAGCCTTCAAATCATCTGCCGTGAATGAATGATTTTATACATATATATAATATATATTTTGGGATCTTTCTTAATTATTTTGTTGGATTTCATTTTACTTTTGAATGTAGTTTGTGCAATGGATTCTGCATCATGTACACACAAGTGTTATATATCGTTATATCGCCATATGTATGATTGATTTTGGCCTTTTAAGATGCTATTGTTTGTGCAATGGAGTTTTAGAACAATTGATTCTGAATCGTCGGGCTTTGTTTGCTAGTTTTAGAACAATTGATTCTGAGTCGTCCGGCTTTGGATATTTATGTTTTAGCTAGTTTGTATCGATTTACCCGACACTGATGTATCGGTTATTTTAAATCTTTATACCTTGTATCAAAAATTTTTTTAGGTTGGGAGCATTGTCTATATTTGAGATTTTGTTATCTACAACAACAATCCCGGTTTATCCTGTCTAAACAAGGTCTGGTGGTCAAGTTATACACACTCTTTCTCTAACCACATCGAGAGAGTGTTTTCTAGTGGCCCTAACACCGACATAAAGTTATAGCAAACCAAGGAGATAAGAATAACAAATGATATAGCAAAGAATATTAGGAAAGGCTAAAGTGTAAGAAGGGGGGAGGAGGATACGATCTCTATCACTCCGAGACCAGCCTAACCCTCTCTGACATGAATTATGCTCCTCCATTGTATGATCATATCCTTAACCATCATCTCATTAAGGTTCAGAAGAGCAAAATCTTGTCTAATCACCTCCCAACAACTCTTCTTTGGTCTCTCTGCTCGTTCGTACCGTCTTAATCTCCAATCTATCACATCTACACACTGGCGCACTCAAACCTCTCCTCTACACATTACCAAACCAACTATTGAATGACAAATATTTGAAAGATCAATCTTAAATTCAATTAGGATTTTTTTTATCCATTCTTAATTAATTAGGATTCTAATCCTTACTAATTTGTTGTCTGTTTTAATATAAAAATGAAAATCGCAAATGTTAAAATTTCATAACGCGGAAACTATATACACCGCAAATCTCCACATTAATTAAGACGTGCAAGCACGTCAAAAGAAATGTGCATCTTGGATGGGGACACAAAACAGATATGTGCAGGCACGTCTTGGTTACCGTGCCTGCACGTAAAAATGGACGTGCTTATGCACACGTCAAAAACGACGTGCAAAACTGCACGTTCAAAACGACGTGCAATAGTGCACGTAAAAAACGACGTGCAAACACATCTATAATAAAACCAAAAAACGTGCCCCGTCTCCCCCATTCAGAAACCACCCAACTTCGACGACGCCCAGAGATTCCGAGAGCGATTCCGAGAGCGAGAGAGATTCTGAGAGAGAGAGAGAGAGATGGAGAGAGAGACGGAGATGGAGACGGAGGTGGTGGTGCCGCGCGTTGGTGGGCAGTGATTCTCTGGTGGGAGACGGAGGTGGGGGTGTGGTGGTGGAGGGTGGGGGTGGAGGTGGAGGTGGTGATGCGGTTGTGGTGTGGCTGTGGAGGTGGTGGTGGAGGCTGGGGCTGGTGGTGGTGCGGCGGTGGAGGAGGTGGTGGCTCCGGCGGTGGTGGTGCCGACGGCAGAGGAGGTGGAGGAGGAGGAGCACGAGGCGTAGGTGGTGACGCGAGCCCTATTACCGCCATGGAAGCGGCGTGCTATGGAGGTGTCGCCCGTCCCGACCCCACCGGTATGTTATTTGAGTTATTTAAATATTTTATTTTATGTTTATAGTTTTTATGTTATTTTATGTTTATAGTTTTATAATATAGTTTTTATTTTATAATATAGTTTTTGTAATATAGTTTATATGTTTATAGTTTTATAATATAGTTTTTATAACTTGAAATATTTATAATATAGTTTTTGTAGTTTTATATATAGTTTTATAATATAGTTTTATAATATAGTTTTTATAATATAGTTATATAATATAGTTTTATTATAAAGTTTTTATAATATAGTATATAGTTTTTAGTTTTTATAGTTTATAGGTGTTATGTTATTATGTTATTTTATGTTTATAGCTTTATAATATAGTTTTTAATATATAGTTTTAATAACTTGAAATATTTATTATATGTTTATAGTTTGTAGTATATAGTTGATAGTTTTTATAGTTTTTAGTTTTTATGTTATTATATGTTTATAGTTTTATGAGTATATAGTTTAATTTGTTATGTTATTATGTTATTTTATGCTTATAGTTTTATAATATAGTTTGTAAAAGACAAATATGAGCATATTAAAAGACATTAAAAGACATTAAAAAACATTAAAAGACTTTAGAAGACATTAAAAGCATATTAAAAGATATTAAAAGACATTAAAAAATATATGAGCATATTAAAAGACATTAAAGACATTAAAAGACATTACAAGACATTAAAAACATATTAAAAGACATTAAAAGATATTAAAAGACATTAAAAGACATGAAAGACATTAAAAAATATACGAAAACATGGAGGAAGTCTAATATGAGCATATTAAAAAACATAATCGACCCATACAGTAGATTAACATAAGTCATACAAGAAGTAACATAATCTTAAACATTTCACACTAACAGGCGACGAGACTCTTGAGGACTGACGGTACCCTACGGGTTGTTTGGGTCGGAGACTGGGCAGCGGCCAGTCAGTGTAGGGTAAAGAGTGGGGGTGAGGATATGGTTGAGGGAGGTGGTGAGGGGGAGACGGGATTCCTTGTGTCCATGAGATTCAAGCGTACGTCAGTTCCGGGACTCCGATACCCGCTGAGGACGTCCACCCGTTCTGGATGGATTTGTCATGGACTGACATCGACGACGCCCCACTCCCGTATGAACTGTCATCTTCATACACGGCTTCCAACAACGTATGCGACGATGACCTCCACCCACCGTCATCTTCAAGCGTCTGATCGAAAGGGAGGCCTAGGGGGTCGAGGAATGCCTGCAGAACCAACCCGTTGCGTTACGAGGAGTTCAAGGCAAATTTTGTGAGAGAAGAAGCACGTGCTGCTCGACACCATTGTGTTATGATGTGTTCGAAGAGTTTAACTGGGGTCAAAACAACGTTGATCCCTTCATGCTCGGACATATTCAGGGTGTCAGGGACACTATTGGAGATGGTCATTGTGGCTACCGTCCTTTGGCGTCATTGACATCACCGATCGGCGAGTCTGCTTTCCCATAACTGAAAGCGTTATTATGCAATCACTTGGAGGATCACGCTGATCTCTACGCCGGTTGTTATATGTGAGGGTACACATTCCAGCAATTCGTCGACAACCAGAGATGGGCGGGACCTGTGCATGGTGATAGGAGACGTTGGATAGAGCTACCTATCATGGGTTTAGTATTTGCAACGGTATATCATATTTCTCTCGTCATCCTAGCTTGGCATCATCCGTTCACATGTCTCCCCATGTCCTCGTCGATACCTAGTAACAACCCTCAATCAGCAACCCTTGGTTTAGCCTGCATCGGAAACCAAGACCATTTTGTCGCGGTACGACTTCAAACGTCTTATATTACCTATTCTTACTTTTCATCTATATTTTAATACTCTAACTCTAATTTTTCGTTCTTATAGGTCTGGTTGCGTCCTAACGCTCCTATTCCGCCACCTGCACCAGAATGGGTTGAACATCATCAACCGAACGTCGAAGGATGGGATGCTCCTTTTCAAGCCCAGTTTGACAGATTCCGAGCCTTACGTGTCGATGTCGGTCGCCCATTACACTTTGTCTAGAGTTTATTCCACGAGTCTATTACAATTATCGATGTAAACCTTTTTTCCGTGTCTTGTAATATTATTCGCATATTATCCGAATGAAAACCTTTCCTAAAATTATTGAATTTTATTCCATTAACATCTCCCTAAACCCTAAACATCTCCCTAAACCTTAAACCCTAAACCCTTGATTTTTATTCCATTAACATCTATACCCTAAACCCAACCATAAACCCTCGGACAAGTTGCACGTCGTTGACTACGTGCAGATTTGCACGTCATTAGTCACGTGCATACTTGCACGTTAAAAGCAACGTGCAGGCCGACGTGCACTTAGATGTCACCCACCACATTTACACGTTAATAACGACGTGCAACTCCTTAACTACCATTTACGGTGTATCTAACAAGAGCCTTTCATAAAAGCTCTTATTTAATTGATCGGATTTTTCGCGAGGTACCCTCGAGATATAGGGTATTTCACGGGGTGTACAAAAGTTTGGACTATTTCGTGTAGTAACCCTGAGCTTTGGTTTCATTTCGCCTCGTGCCCTCTTCCGTTAAAACTAACCTTTTCCATTTATTTTTATAAAAAAAAATCACTTAATTAAATCAAACTGAATTGAACGACGCAAAACAGGCGACTATTCCAACACCGACAGGTAGGAGAAGACCGGCGAGAGTGACTTGCAAAGATGTAACTGACGCCGGCGTCGACTAGAGGCGAAGGCGGAAACTGGCATGTGAAGTTTGAAGGAGGTGGCGGGGTGGTGACTGGTGAGCTCGGCGGAGGGCGAAGACAAGTATGTGGTATGTCTTCTCTGAAAATTTCTCCCTTTTGCCAAAATTAGGGTTTAGTTGTGATGCAAAATTGCGAAATATTGTGTTCTCGACTCACTTTTTGCGAAATTTGTTGTGTTGTCTACTCAATTGTGTGTTGGTTATGCAGAATTAGAGGTTTTGTTTTGTTACATGCAAAAAGTAGTGAATGGAATTTTGTTGACCTGTGAATTTGGGGGTTTCGAATTTGAGAGTTTTGAGTTTGGGTTCTATGGTTGTTACTGACTGAAATTTGTGTTTACCAAAAAAAAATTGACTGAAATTTGTGTAGAATTTGAAATTTTCTTTGGTTTTTTTCACTTCTGATTGTAGGTTGTTTTTATGACTAGCATTCATTTAGCTTCTAGGATCTGTGCAAAGTAGCACGATGGCATCTGCTTGAAAAATTGCAAGTATATGCAAAGTGGTGAAGATAATGTCAAGAAGAAATGGACACTTGAACTTCCAACTGACTCACAATTGCTTTTATATTTGTTCTGTGCTTTCTTGGAGCATCTAAAGTGGTTTTACATGTTGAACCGGCATCGCACTCTTAGAGCTCAACCCTTTATTTTCATAGTCATTCAATTACGAAACGGAAACTTTAACTAGCTAACTGCAGATGCACTTGAAGGATAATTTTCATATTGCAAATGTAGGTAAAGTTGTTAAAAGTTAGTTTTTAAGGATAACTATCAGTCCATTCAGTGACAAGAAGCTATTAAAAGTTATTTTATTTTATTGCATTCCATTGCACTATTGGTGGAAGTTTGTTTGCTGTTAGTTTACCTCTTGGGGGTGAAGTTTTTCAAAATAACAAAATTCAGCCAAGGAAAGCAATATGCTCGGGTTGATCTTTAGTTCTCTACTGGATATTTTAGCCTATTAGCTCAAATGGAAGAGTAATGTGCTCATGCACAAAGATGTGGGTTCGAATCCCACATAGGCTTATTTAATTCATTAATTTTCAAGTAGTCTATTTGCATCTCGAAATCGGATTTAGTATTTTAAATGCATAACTTGAACATACTTAGCTTGATAAAAGAAACTATAGAAAGCAAATATTTGTAGCCTATGTGGGATTCGAACCCACATCAATGTGTATAACACATTGCTCTACCATTTGAGCTAATAGGCTAGTATAAAACAATATCTAAGTTATACTTGAAGTACCACAAAAACAATATCTAAGTTATACTTGAAGTACCACAAAACTGAACAAGCTTGTTGCTCTCTACAATGCGAGTCTCTTATGAAGTGTTAAATTAATTAAGCCTTAGTTAAGCTACCTGCATTTATCTATTTTGTGCATTTACATGAACTCTACTGATTTTCCTGAAGTGGAACTCTACTGATTTTCCTCTCCACCCTTGCGAACACTTCTTGACAGTTGCAGTCTTCTTGACAGTTGCAGTCATTCAACAAATCAAACAACTCTTAAAAATCAACATTGTGAGTATCTCCACTAAGCCATTTGTCAAATTTAGTATGCAATTAAGGCCCACCGTTAGTCCTAACAAAGACAGAAAGTACAACACACATATATAGAGTTGAAAAGAAAGTACTCGTAGCTATAACCTTTTCCAATCCCACCTATTATACAAAATGAAAAGAAAATAGGAAGTAAATAAAAGCAATACCAACAGGTAAAAGCAATACCAACAGGTTGAAAGCATTTGATATTTTGCAATTCTACACATCAGTAAAGTCCAAAGCCATCAAGTTTGGTAAAGCATAAAGGACTAGTTCTATTTGTTTCCCGCTACCTTTCTTTCTAAGATCAAATTAATAAGAAAAACTATATATCAGGGGTACTGTCATGAATCCCTTGAAAATTGAAAGTAAACATTGAGCTCAGTCACATACATATACCTAATTCTATTATGAAATTGAAACCAAGTGCAGTTATAGAAGCACTTACACTTGACAATTACAAGTTATGACATAGATTGACGTATCCATGACAACATTAGAGATGTCTACCAAACAAATGCAGAATCTAACAGCACACCCTACAAGTGCAGTTTATGACAGAAGCAGCAAATGTAAGGAGCCAGAAGCTAATTCAAAAAACGAGTAATGCAAGGACGCATCAACTACAATATAAGAGGAGGAGAAAGAAATCGTCACTCAATTATACCATAAAAAATACAAATACGAAAATCCCCATTTTTCTAGGGTTCGTAACTTTGTATCCATTGGAAGTTTTTGAACTACCAGGGAAATTTTTATAAACGTACCTTCTCGTGCCACCCAAATCCATTTCCGGCTCCATTGCCGATTTCAGTCGTCGACGTCGCCTCCTTCTTCCCTCTTTAGCGTCACATCCTCCTTCCCTCATTATTGGCATCGCCTCCTCCTCTCACAGTTCTCAACTTTCGGCAGATTCCTGCACCTCCCGCTCCAGTTGGCTTGGTGCGGCACGGGCTCCTCCGCCCTTGTGTCGCCTCTCTGCTGTGTCACCTCCTCCACGGCTCCACCTCTGTACCGCCTGAGAGTCCGCCCTTCTTTCCTTCCTCTCTTAGTCTCTTGTGTCGACTTTTTTTTTAATTAATAAAACCTAACGGAGAAACAAATGGCTGTTAATGCTAACAGTATAGGGCCACGGGGCGAAATTGGTATAGAACTCAGGGGTACCGGGTGAAATTGGTGAAACTCACAATACCTCATGAACAAAAGAAATGGGGCTAACTATATTTTGTTTTACTATATTTATCGATAGATTGTATAGATATAAATTTCATGTCAACTCAGATCGCCTTGTATAATCGATCTTAATTCAAAGCTTAATGAGTGAATCAATCGATGTTGTTTTCACCTTTTTTACGTTTATTAAAATAAATGTTGTTGAGAGAATGAAGAATGTGAAGAGATTAAAAGAGTCCCACATTAATAATATGAACAAACAAACTTTAGTATACAACCTAGTGGGCTACTCCTCCTATAGCCAATTGGTTTTAGGATGGAACCCCGCTCAGCTTATGTGCTAAGCTATTATCGAGTCCCAACGGACTTCGGTTCATTTTTAGTTTTCAATACATCATTTACATTCTCAATAAAAAAACAATTTTTTCAATCATTTCCCCAATAAAAAATTCGTTCATTTTTATTTATTTATTTAAAAGTTTGGATGTGATTAGCTCCTGCTAAATTATCATCCAATGACATTCTTATCCAATGACATTCTTATAAATGCAGATGCAAATTCTCTATCCTAAAGCGATTGCCCCATGAATGAAATAAAAAGAAATATATAAATTAAAGATTTTTTCAAGCCCACATTAAGTAACCCAAAAATGAAATATTCACCTTTAAAAAATGCATTTTTCTAATTTTAATACATTAGGGTCAATTCATTGAAACTAGGGCCAATTCATTGACACACATTAGAAAAACCAATTAATTATTCCTTGAATGCTCTAAATATCACTTATAGGGTAGTATCGATTAATGGGGGAAAACAAATATCGAGGATATATGAAATACATTAGATTTATCGAATTGACAAATTTTTAGTCAAAATTAGTATTATATTTATATACTAATACAAAAAATTGCTCAAGTAAAAAAAATACACTTCAATTTTCCAAATAAAATTTGAGAAAGCAATCGATATATCACAAAATATCGACAATATATTGCTAAATATCATCGCTAACCATTTTTCATACGTTGAATGAAAAATTTTAACTGATAGGATTCTTATCACCGATGAATTGCCAATATATGTTCTTATCATATTAGATTCTAAATATCACCGATGTATTGACAATACATCGATCAGTATATCCGATATTGCTTAATAACTAGTTTAACTATGAAAACTCCCAAAACGACTATATACTACACATGTACAACTGAATTGAATCATCTATTGGGCTTTGTATGGTGCTTTCATTTGAATGGGCCGCCCAACTTCAGCAGTCCAATTAAATTTCTGAATTGAAATCACACAGACAAAACTCATTTAACTCAGGTTAGGTTGAGCTACACCCAGGGGCCAGGGTAAGGTTATCCAAATTAATCTCAGTAATTTCATTTCGATCTTAGGTTATTTTTTGTAGAGAACGGCTAACTGCATCGAAACCGAAAAAGAAAGAATCACAATATATAGATAAGGGTGAACTCCGTGTCCAACCGTCCATCAATTGGCTTAAACTTTTGTACTAGAAGCACTGAATTCAACATTGCTCTTCCATTTTATCATCCCGATTCCCGCCAGATTATTTAACGGTTTTGGTTAAAAAAAAACACTTTCCTAACCTAAATCCAATATTTTTGGTTTGAATTTTCAAGTCTGAGAAAAACATCTGCAAAATAAATAAATACATAAGAGAGACTTTTCTGGGACTTTTCACAAATTTTTGTTCACATCTTGACCATTGTGTTTGATATCTATGTTAGTGTTAGACCCGTGCCTTAGGTAAAGGTATTTAATTAATCAGATATTCATTATTATAATTTAAAAGTATAAATATAATTTTAGTTATTTTATAATTTTGATAATATTTTATTGTTAGTTATAGTAACAAAATTAGATTGATACTACCAATTCTTGAATTAGGTTTTTGCTCGCTCCTATCTCCTGTTTGCTGATGAGAGAAAAGGAAAAACCCCCGAGTCATGCTCAGGCTGCGCCCCGGCAGCAGCCACCGGCGACGGAGGGTAAGGAACAGTTGGAACCAAGTTCGGAGACACAAGGGTATGGAGGGTTAAATGAGAAACAAGGAGGTATGGATGCTAACTTCCCTAGCCTACAGGAAACTCTTAATGGAGAAGTGAACCAGAAGAAGAGCTTCAAAGACAAACTGATGGGCGGGAAGAAGGAGAGTCACGCAACCATTCAGGCAATCACCTGTTTTCAGGATGAGGATATGGGCTACACAGCAACGGACGATGCACCCCCTTCAGAAGAGGATCCGCTATGCCCGACGATCACTCTCAATAAAAAGGAGAAGGAGGAGCTGTGGAAGCCTTGGAAGGACACCTTGATAATCAAAATGTTTGACAAAGGCCCCGGCTATATGCAGTTACACAGGAGGCTATCGCAAAAGTGGGGTCTGAGTGCTCCCTTCTCGCTAATCGACTTGGGAAATGACTACTTCATAGTGAGGTTCTCAAACCAGGCGGACTATGACCACGTCTTACTCGAAGGCCCATGGATGATTGGTGATAATTACCTTACAATCAGGCGTTGGGTCCCGAAATTTGATGCGTCGACTGACCAGATCACGTAGCTGACTGTTTGGGTACGAATACCATGCTTGCACATTGAGTACTTCGATCCAAGATTCCTAAGGATGGTGGGGCAGAAGATAGGGAAAGTTCTGAGGATAGACAACACAACAGCTATGGCAGAAAGGGGTCAGTTTGCCAGAATGAGCGTTGAAATCGACTTGACGAAACCACTACTCTCAAAGTTTCGTCTAGATGGTAGGGTCTGGCCAATCCAGTACGAGGGACTGCGAATGGTGTGCTTCAAATGCGGAAAAGTGGGGCATAATAGCGATGGTTGTGAGAAAGACAGTGATAAGGAACAGTCGTCTACTGATGCGAAAGCTGTTCAATCAAAGGTCACAGAAGATCGATATGGTGGATGGATGCAAGCGAAGAAACCACCAAGTAAACGCCAGGGAAGTAAAGAGGCACGTGCTCAATCGGACCAAAGCTCAGGAAGCAGGAGCAAGGACCAGCCGCCGAACGCTCATCGGGAACCAGAACCAATGTCGACGAGGGGGGATCGTGAATCAGGGAGGGCTGCGAAAGGAAAGTCTGGAAATCAGGGCAATCAGGGAATTGCGGGTGTATCGCGATTTGCAATCTTGGAGAATATTGAGGAGAATCAAAATAAGGAAGGGGAAATCGTGGCGGAGGATAAGATTCTGCAGGAATCAAGGAAAGAAAATCAAATTGTAACTGAGAAAGGAAAAGATAAGTTGGTGGACAGAGAGCCTCAACAAGCTATGGGTAAGGAAGCCGGGCCCATGGTTGAGAATGTGAACAGGCCGGCCCATAAGCGGTACCAGAGATGAACTGGCTTAGCCGTGAAGAAAACAACGACCACTAAGAAGAGAACCCTGAGCCCTAGGGGACTGATCACCCAAACCCAACCCCCCCCCATTGGAAGTATAACCCCTATAACTCTAGATGCTGTGAATGAAGCTGCTCAAAAGACTCTCAGAAGAAACAGAGGCACCTCCCAAGCTCCCCCAAGCCACATCCGAAGCCACCCGGTGACCATTAACAACGCAACATACAAGAACCCCTACGAAATATCATCCACAGTTCACTGCCCCCCCAAGCCACATCATGAACAGCCCCTTACGGGTGGTGAAAATTCCAGTGCAGGATTGGAGAGAGTTTGTGATGTCGAACCGCCAGACCGATCCTTTTTTAATACACTTTCCCCCAATTGCGAACCGAGCACAATTGGAACTCCGACCCAAGAACATGGTGGATCAACCAATACTATGTCGGGCATCCCTGCCCCGAGCGCTTGTTGAGACAATTCGTCGGCTGGATGAAGCGGCCATTGCCTTTGCGGAAGCGATGAACATGTCTAGTGAACCGACCTTTAGGGCCCTTCACAATACCTTGTTGTTGATGGATATCTTGAAGATTATAGCTTGGAACACGAGCGGAGCGGGGAACGACGGTTTTCTTACTGCTGTCCGCGAGTTAATCAGACGCTACGATCCACAAGTTTTGGTTTTGGTCGAACCACGTATCAGCGGGGAGACTGCGGATAGGGTCTGCCAAAGAATTGGGTTCGATGGCAAGCTTAGGATGGAGGCCGTAGGCTTTGCTGAGGGGATATGGTTACTTTGGCGCACTGAGGTGGTGGATGTCTTCCCATTAGTTCAGCACCCACAACATATCACTGTTGAGATCTACAGAAAAGGAGAGGTTCCTTGGGTGTTATCGGCTGTGTATGCAGCGCCGGCCCGTGCTCGGAGACTGGAGTTGTGGAGAAGCCTTATGGAGTTTGCTGACACTAACACCAGGCCTTGGTGCTTAATGGGAGATTTCAATGCGACGATAGACCGCACTGAAAGATCACCGCAGTCATCCGTGGGGTCGAACAGAGCGACGCAAGAATTCAGGGAGTGGGTGGATTCAGCACAATTGATTGACCTTGGCTTTTCGGGAGCTCCTTTCACTTGGTGGAGGGGAAACCATGAAGCAACTCGGACCATGGCTAGACTGGACAGAGCGTTGTGTTGCCCAGACTGGAGGTTGAGGTTCCCGGAAGCTTTAGTAACCCATCTGGTGGCACCCTATTCGGACCATGCCCCAATTCTGATGGAGCTCGAACCGCGCAGGGGTGATCAGCTAGTGAACAGACCCTTCCGTTTCCAATCGGCATGGATGCTTCATGACCAATTCCGGCAGTTCTTGGAGACGAAATGGGAAAAGGATAAGGAGGCATGTGAAGCCCTTAAAAGTTTCGAGAGTGAATTAGGCGTTTGGAACAGAGAAATATTTGGCAATATTTTTAAGAGGAAGAAGCTGCTGGTTAAGAGAATTGAGGGTGTGAGACATAAACTAGCCGAAAGGATTTGCAAACACTATTTGGTGATGGAAGAGCGGCTAACTAACGAATTGGAGGAGGTGCTTGCGCAAGAACAACAGCTGTGGTTTCAGAAATCGCGTACGAGCTTCTTATTAGAAGGGGACAGAAATACTAGATTTTATCATCTCTCTGCAATAGTTCGGCGACGCAGAAACAAGATCACCCGGCTGCAGAATGACGGGGGAGCTTGGGTGGATGACCCAACTGATTTGAAGGAGTTAGTGGTCTCGTTCTTTGCCAACCTGTATAAAGCTGGGGATCATCGGCCTGCCCAAATGAACTTCACCTGTCGTAATACGTTTCCTGAGCTCGACGAAGGGAAGCTGGCGGTTGTTGCATCCCCTTTCAGAGGTGAGGAGGTGTGGGCAGCTCTGAAGCAAATGGGACCGTACAAAGCTCCGGGGCCGGATGGCTATCCGGCTATCTTTTACCAAAGAAATTGGAGCACTCTAGGAAGACAGGTAAAGGATACGGTGATGCAAATGCTCAACAACAACCAGACTCCAGGTGACATCTCCAACGCGCTCATGGTTCTCATTCCGAAGACGGATAATCCGTCGAGAGTGCAGCAACTAAGACCTATCTCTCTCCTAAATGTCATCTTCAAGATCGCCATGAAAATGATTGTGAATCGAATCAAACCAGTGTTATCGGATTTAGTAGCACCGAACCAGGCGAGCTTTATCCCCGGCCGCCAGATTGTCGATAATGTGGTTGTAGTTCAGGAGGTGCTACACTCCATGTCCGAAAGGAGAAGAAGGAAATGGATGCTTATCAAGGTAGACCTTGAGAAGGCATATGACCGAATTGATTGGATCTTCCTAAAGGCCACTCTGGAGCGAGCTCAATTTCCGGCTGCATTAATCCAGGTAATTATGAGAAGTCAGTCGATGGGACGGACAGATGTCCTATGGAATGGAGATCGGGCGGGAACGTTCCAACCTTCGAGGGGCATAAGGCAGGGGGATCCTCTCTCGCCGTACCTCTTCGTGTTGTGTATGGAGTATTTATCGCATCTAATTCAGGAGGCAGTTGAGGAGGCTAGCTGGAAGCCGATCCACATAGGAGGGGTGGCCCTCTCGCACCTTTTCTTTGCGGATGACCTAGTTCTATTTGGTGAAGCAACGCTAGAGCAAGGTCGGGTGATTAAACGATGCCTTGACACCTTCTGCAATGCATCGGGTGAGCGCGTGAACTTCACAAAGAGCTCGGTAGTCTTCTCGCGCAATGTGGCGGCGGAGCTTAAAGGAACTATAAGTGGGGAGCTGGGCATGCCTATTTCTGCGAGCTTTGGTGATTACCTTGGGGTGTCAACTACTTGTGGGCGCATGACAAGGGATCGATTTAACAATCTGCTGAACAAGGTGTCGATGAAACTGAGAGGTTGGAAGACGAGGACTCTTTCGATGGCGGGAAGGGTAACTCTAGTTAAATCAGTCTTGACAAGCTTACCGCTTTACACAATGCAGTCTACGTATATACCAAGGGGTGTGTGTGATGAAATCGACAAGGTGGTCCGAGGCTTTGTGTGGGGCTCGACAACAGATCGCAAGCGCATCCATCTGCTAAGGAAAGAGGTCCTTCATGCTCCTACAGTGGTAGGTGGGTTGGGTATTCGACCGATGAGAGAATCTAATCAAGCGGTTCTTGCCAAACTCGGATGGAGACTCATTCAAGAGCCCTCGACGCTATGGAGCAGGGTTATTCGAGGGAAGTATTGCAGTGGCAGAGCTGATATCGACATGTTTGTAAGGGGGGGTCGATCATCAAACCAATGGTCGGGCATTGTCCATGGAGCTGAAGTACTGGTTCCGGGGCTGAGAACGAGCATTGGTGATGGTACGTCAACTCTCTTTTGGACACATCCATGGCTGCGCGAGGGCACGCTGGAGGAGGGGGTGCTACACGAGATCCCGGAACCTCTGTTAGGAGCCACAGTTGCGGAGATGTGGGGAGGAGAGGATTGGAAATGGGAGGTAATGGCGCCTCTACTGAACGAGGAGGACATACGGCGCTTGGAAGCGGTCAGAGTAAGTGAGTTGCAGGGTGCGGTGGATAAGGTGTTTTGGGGCTATACGCAATCAGGAAGGTTCACCACTGCCTCGGCTATCCAGAGGCTGATTAGCAATGCGGGGATGTCAGAATCGAAGGGCTGGAGCAACATATGGAAAGTTCCTGCCCAGCAGAGGGCTCGGAATTTTGTATACTTGGCGGCGCACGATGCCATTCTGACGAACGCAACTAGACATAGAAGACACATGTCAAGCTATGCAGGTTGCCCAAGGTGCGGGGAACCCGAGTCAACGATCCACCTCCTACGGGACTGCGCTAGAGTTAGGGATGTATGGATACAGCTGACAGCAAATCAACCACCACCAACTCTCTTTGGTGGTATAGATGTGAAGCAATGGATTTTCAACAACATAGAGAAAGGGGATAAGTGGAGCGCTGTCTTCTCCACAACGCTATGGACGCTTTGGAAGACGAGGAACAGTTTGGTTTTCCAAGGACAAGATGAGATTCAAGGAGTAACTCATAGAGTAGGCATGATGACTGCAACCTACTTCCGTGCCCAGGAAAGGGGAAATGCGCTGGAGCTAAGAGGTCCCATTGGAGCGGAGCTCAACCAAGATGTCACTTGGGCACCCCCGGAGCCGGGGTGGATCAAACTTAACACCGACGGAGCCTCGAAAGGCAATCCAGGACCCGCAGGAGGTGGAGGAGTGTTCCGTTCAGCTGATGGGAGTTTCCGGCGCGCTTTCGCATTTAGGTCCAGGGTATGCCGAGCCCTTGAGATTGAACTAAAAGCAGCTTACCATGGGTTGAAAATAGCCAAGGAGATGGGAATAACTAAGCTAGTGCTGGAGTTAGATTGCGAGGAGGCACACAAGGCCCTGCTCAACAAACAGATCTTTCCTGCCCACCATAATCTGATTTTGCAATGCCAGCAACTGCTGGGAGATGCAGACTGGGAAGTGGTGGTCAGCCTGATTAGAAGAAAAGCAAATAGGGAGGCGGATGTAATGGCTAATTTAGGAGTTACTCTTGCTGTAAGTTTTCAGATTTTTGAGACTTGTCCTGGTTTGATTCCAAGGGCCCTGCCCTCCGGGACACCTGCCTTTTGATTATTTAAATAAATTTGGGGCCTTAGCCCCCAATTCCGACCAAAAAAAAAAAGATTGATACTACCATAATAATGGGTCTTTATATTTTGTAAAAAAAAAGAAGATATATTTATGTGAAATTATTTAAAAATAAAATTTAATGTAATCTAACTTTATAAAAATACGTGTAAATTTTTTTATATAATTATGTGAGGATGGAGATTATAATTGAACTGATTTAGTGAAGGTGGTCGGAGAGGCTATAAATGTACTCATTTAGTGAGGCACAACGAACACTGCTACTGAAAACCACCGAAAAGTGGATAATGCGAGAAATAATCATCGAAACAAACACAATAGATGCCACATAGGTGACATGTAAAAGTTATATAGGTGTTATCAGGCAATGAATTGAAGAGATAAATAAGATGGTACTCTTCTATCGCCGCCATGTGGAACAAAGCACTCTCATGATATCACGTTCGAGTCCCATTCACAGCACCCATATATCTTCTCGCTTAAGGGATTTAAGGGATCTAAGTACATCATCCACCATATAATCCTGAACGTTACTTAAGGGATCTAAGTACATCATCCCGCTTAGACTATCCGCAACCATAAGGTTACCTTTTCTCCATTTTTTTTCCTCTCTCCTTATAATATTTTGACAACTCATTTATTTTTTCTTTTAAATAAATTTTCACTTTATCAACCTCTTTCTTTATGGTTTTCATATTTTTACTTCACAACCATGAGTTTACCTCATTCTTCTCTTTTTCTCATTTATTTATATCCACCATATAATTTCCACCAATCATAATATTATTAGTTAAATAAAAAAACATAAAAATAAATAAAGTATCGGGCTTTTGCACATGGTAAACACACTCTCTACCTCTCCACACCAAGAGCATCCCCAACCAAGGGTTTTTATTACCTTAAGGTAATTATAAGGTAACCCTATGATTGTAGGCAAAACCTTAAGGTAAAGAAAAGAAAAAAGTTACCTTGGTGTGGAGAGGTAGGAAGTGCATTGGACCATGTGCAAAAGCATAATACTTTATTTATTTTTATGTTTTTTATTTAACTAATAATATTATGATTGGTGAAAACTATGCGTTGGATATAAATAAATGGGCAAAAGAGAATGATAAGGTAAACTCACGGTTGTGAAGTAAAAATATGAAAACCTTAAAGAAAGAGGTTGATAAAGTAGAAAATTATTTAAAGGAAAAACTAAATGAGGTGTCAAAATGTTATAAGAAGAGAGGAAAAAATTAGAGATAGGTAACCTTATGGTCGCGGATGGTCTAACGTAACTCAGGTAACCCCTTTTCTTTATTTACCTTAAGGTTTTGCCTACAACCATGGACTTATCTTATAATTATTTTAAGGTAATAAAAACTTCTACTGGAATGCAAGTGGAGTAAGGGTGAAAATGCAACAACTGTAAAAACTAAATAAATGCAATCTGCAAAAACACACCCATATATATGATAATTACTACCTACACACATGCTACACTACACACACCTTCTCCAACTGCATGTATTTACTCCTCTTGACAATTTTTACCCCAAAACCCCCCATTCTTTATATAATTCCTACACCTTCATTCCCAAACTACAAAACCAACACAAAACAAACACACACACACAACAAATATGGGGTTCCAAAAAAACCTCTTCCTTTGTCCATCTCTTGTGGCCATCCTCCTCCTCCCTCTCATCGCCGCCGCCACCGTCTCCAACTGCGGCCTTCAAGCCCAGAAGAACTCCCTCTCCGCCTCTCTTTGTACGTACTCAATCAGTGGTGACTCACTTCGTGCTGACTATATAAACAAGTTTATTAAAATTGGTTTTTAACTTGTATGTATGTATGTTCATGCAGGCCATCATCACTCCCATGGGAAAGGCAAGCACCACGGCGGGGGCGGTTGCGGGTGCTCGCCCGGCACACCGTCTCACGGCGGTGGCGGAAGCTACTACCCTCCGTCCCCCGGTGGCGGTGGCGGAGGCCACCATGACCCTAACCCTCCCCCTCTAGTCCCTTCACCTCCTTACACTCCCACCCCCACCACACCTTCACACCCTCCTTACACCCCCACCCCTTCCTCACCTCCTTGCACTCCTTCCACGCCTTCGGCTCCCGGTGGTGGTGGCGGCGGCTACTATGGCTCTCCTCCTCCGTCGACGCCCGCTTACAACCCGCCTCCGACTCCCACCATCACCCCCATTACCCCCATCACTCCCATCACTCCCATTACTCCCATCACACCCATCACACCCATCACACCCATCACACCATCTCCTCCTGTCCCTATTGATCCTGGCTCCGGTCCTTTCCCATGCACGTCAGTACTTCATTAACTTGCATATTTAATACAGTATTTAGGGTTTAAGGTCCTTTTTCTTAACAAAAATGAAAATTAGGGTGTTTTTCCAAAATTACCAATTATTATTATTATTGCAAAAAGCCTCCCATATTTTTTAATTTGTTTACAAACTGACCCAAATTTTGTATGTTGTGATGTGAAATTTGGTGCAGCTACTGGGGATCACATCCGGGCCTGATATTTGGACTGCTAGGATGGTGGGGAACTCTGGGCGGAATCTTCGGTGGCGCTGGCGGCGCTCTCCCCGGGACACTCCCGGGGCTAGGGACGAGCCCTACAGCCTTTAGCCTCCAGCAGGCACTGTTGAACACCCAGCAGAACGGCTACGGAGCGCTCTACCGAGAAGCCACAGCTTCGTACCTCAATTCCTTGGCGGCTCCTCGGAGGTTCCCCTTCACCACCAGCCATGTCAGGGATGCCTTTGCTTCTGCCTTGACCTCCGAGAAGGCTGCGGCTTCTCAGGCTCGGATCTTCCGACTCGCGAACGAAGGGCGCCTCAAGCTCGTCCGCTAGATATGATTGATATATATGGATGAAGACTTGTGTTTGTTGGTTGATGTTAGTTTTACTCTTCAAGTACTTGAAAGACACTTAACTAGCAGTGTGTGAGTTTATTTGGTGGTTTGAATTGCTTGGTTGTGGTTTATAATTTAATAGTTATTTACTTTTTAAGTTATGCAGCATATGTTACATTGGTGTTTAGAGGTACTTAAGTAATTGAAAATTGAGTTGCTTTGGAAATTGAGTGTTTATCTTAAATCTTAACTACTGTTTTGCAGTGATTGATCATATCACAAAGTTAGCATTAAGTGTTATGTCATTTCCCACACTTTTCATAATTTTTCTTACATATGGGGCAATTTATTTTGTTATATTCACAACTGTGAAAAATAAAAAAATTAAATAAATAAGAAAAACTGGAGACATCACAATAAAATGATACTGTTACTAAATAACAAAAAATATTGTAGAAGCATTCAAGTAATTATTTTAGTAGTAATGGAAAAATATCTATACTTTGTATATTAATTGATCCACATAAAGTATATAATGCTAATGAAACCACCAACTTGGCTCATTTATTCATGACAAGGAGTAATTTCATGTACAGTAGTATTATTTATAGCTTGACATTATATGAAGACTGAAAGGGTGAAAAACTCCCAAAATAACAGATATTGCTAATAAAACCACCAACTTTGCTCATTTATTGTGTCATTTCAAAACTGCACAGTGAGAAAATAAAAAAATAAAAGGGAATGTTTTGAGATAATACTATTGTACCTATTTGTAGTTTCAATTAATTTGATTTGATACACTATAGAAGTAAGATATTAGGGGCAAGTCAAAGCATCTATAAGGTACATAATTGAGGCCCAAATGGGACAATCCTCACAACCAAGTTTTGCTCCATTCACAGCGAGAATCTTAAACATTACTTGAAAGATCTAGCATCTCATCTCAAATTTCATTGATAGTTACTTTGGTCTCCAAACCCAAGTTTCTGAATGGTTTGAGACCCTCCCAAGACATTGTTTACAAATGACTTGAATATATTCAGAAGCTACCTTTCCTTAAGCCAATAAATAAGTCAACCAACCATCAATTCATCATACAAAAGTTGAGCTATATCATGAATGCTTTCAAAAGGACAACTTATTCAGTGACTACTTTACTATATGACCAACTACCAAGTATACATCATATCTCCATTTCAAGTAGTGTTCAAAGAGATGCCAAAAATTAAACCTTACTATAAAGTATTGAAACAATTTGCACAGGTTTTATTTTTTTATTTTTTGCCCCTTTTCTCTAAAGATGGCAACTTGACAAGTAATGAATAGTGTAGGGCACCAGTAAGATACTTACCTTGCAACCAAAATGTAAATGAAATCTAACTGCTGCAACATGGATGTATACCAGCTGGCATTTCAGAGTTGAAGTTCAAAAACCATTTCATCAAAGTCTCAACTACCTGTGCCAGGAGAAATAAATTTGAGGCGATCAGAACACTAAATTATGGTCTACCATATTTCACTACACAAGAATCAAATTCAAACAAAGTCTATCAGAAAACTGATACACCAGCTAGCAAAGTCTTGAATTTTCAACAGGTGTGAGTTGTTCCCTGTGCCATTAAATGCAGTGTCCATGTTTATCAATACAACAACAACAACAATAAACCCAATATATCTCATTCAATGCAGCGCCTCGGGCTCAAAGTGTATACATCCTTAATCCTTTCCTTGATTACGTCGAGAGGTTGTTTCCAATTACCCTATATTCTATAACTTCCATGTTTATCAATAAATACAAAAAGGAAACTCCATGCAACCCATGAGTTTTTGCAAATTTTGTAGGCATACAAGATTTTTCGCATGGTAAACCTAAAACTGTGATATTTTCCAGCATGATAATCCCAATTAAAGAGTAAGATTATGTTATTATAAATGATAATTTAACAATTACTAGGCTAGATTAAGGAGGGAACAACAACAACATGAATGGATCAACCCTATATATCCCGCATAACTACTGCATAAACAGGGTCCGGGGATGACTACCAATTAAATGACCATCGATGGATTTCATAAATACATTGTCAACTAGCCAATTTATTTTAGTGTTGGGGATTATTGATTGGAAAACAACAAAATTATTGGCTTACTACATGGAGGATAAAAAAACCTTGAACACTGCAAGAAATCTGCAAAAAATTATGGTTACCACTCGAATTACCCAACGAAAAAAAAGGTACAGTATCCATGTGGTCATTTCAGAATAAGTTATGGCCTGATAAATGGTCCAGAGAAAATAGTGTCATGTAATTTGAAAAGTCTTGTTTTATTTGTGCTAGTTTCGCCCCATCACTCTACCATGTAACATCTAACACTGAATTTACAAATTTCTAAATTATATGAAGGGAAAAAAGTATACTATCTCACTATAAATCGATAAAGCAAGATATCACTGAGTGAAGCTCCTCCTGCTTGTGAACCAATACAACTACCAAAATAGGAATACCAACTAGTAATTGTTCAAGCCAGCAGCCTAGAAAGGATTGAAACATGGAAAGGCCATTTTTTTATAGTGTGTGGGGATTTCGCCTTGTAGCACAATCTTTTTGTCCGCGGTGATTTCTGCAGACAAAAGGATGCACTGCAAGGCTGAATTTTCAAGGGTAGCAACTCTGATGGAATGTACAGAAATATGGACAAGAATCTAACAAATAGATAATGGATTCGGAAGAATGTGAGCTCGGTAGCAGTTGCTCTTAAAACAAGAACAACATTAGAATCAACTCAGGAGGCTAGACAAGTGTTCAACTGAGGCCCCAAACTCTATAAGCAAAAAAGGTTGGATTCGGATGAAACTTCATACACTACACTCTACATATTTACCATCTGACATTGAGTTCGCAAATTTCTAAATCATATGAACAGAAAAAAAAAAAAAGAAGTAGACCATCTCACTATAAGCTACTTCAATGCAATATTTTTAGAGTAAAGCTCCAGTTCATCAACAAATACAACCACGAAAATAGGAATACCAAATAGTAGAATGATGTACAAGTATTTACCTCTTCAAGGTTCTGTTGATTTACTACGTGATGATTAGATTTGTTAGACTTTTCTTAGTCTCCTTCAAGTAGATGAGCATCTCTGCATCTTAAGCAATGACATTCTCAGTTTGCACTTTGCAGCATCAAAATATCCTAGTTCAAACTTCAATCAACCAAAGCCGGATATAAAATGTGATATTTTAACCCAAACACTCATCTCATGTGAGACTCAAACCAATCAAACATCTCTTGGGATTGCAAGCTTGTCATCTCATGATACGCAAAAGCAAGATTCAGTTCTTCCTGGACGTGGTGTGTTGAAACAGTTTCATACGGGAAAGGGATCTTGCTTTCCTTGACAGCTTTTACCCAAGGAGTTTGCCTCCCATCAACCCTCATATACCCACTAGCATCAACAAATCCCTTGTTGCGAAACAACTCATACAGCATCTCAGAAACTGTAAGACTAAGCCCCGGAACTCTATCGGACAAGAAGCTCGAATTCAGCGGAAACTCCATACACTTCACCTCTCTAGCCTCAACCCCTTGTTTCCTCAACATCTCGACATAGTCAGGTATTACAAGGTTCCTCCTCCGATCCTTAGGCATGTGCACGAAAAGCGTAGGAGGGTAATCGCCTCTGACATTCATTCTACCAAACAATCCCTCAGCAATCATGAGAGCAATGCTGCTAAACCTCAATTCATCATCATTAGCAAGCAACGAGACGAAATAGCCACCCGACGAAGCTCCCATCGCGACCAACGGAGCCCTTGACAATCCATTCTTATCAACCCACCATCGGATTGCATCTCGAACAGCAACCCTCTCCGCCCCAAATGACCAGCACTTCCCCACACTCGATACGGCTAAAACCGCAAACTTTTTTGCAATGGCATTGATCACAATCATCCTCTCTTCAGGCAACCCTACACAATGTGTGCAGCGATTCGACTTATCCCAGAAATTGGCAGCTCTCCCGCCACATCCATGGGCGAGGAACAGAACTGCCCGGGGAGAATCGGGTATTTGCCATATCAATTCAGTCCCATTGACAGCCTCTACAGTTGGATTCAACAACTGTGAACCCACATTAACAGACGATCCAAGCGAAGCTACTGAATTAACGCTAGGGTTTTTTCCCCGGGGAAAAAATAAGGTAATAATCAGGATGCAAATTAGTAGTGTGACTATGATCAGGAAGGGCGATCGGAAGCCCCATTGTTTGTAAGGTTTGCGCCCACGCACTAACATAAATTAGATTGAAATTTCGATGATTGTGAAAGAAATGAACGATGGATCATCAGGAAATTTCTTTTACCTGAGAAATTCGAATGGTTGAACAGAAGGGAAACATCAGATTGTGAGAAATGTGTAGGGTTTAGGCAAAGATTTGGGGGTAAAAAAGGGGTTAGCTATGCTGAATGCCGATCAAATGCCACCAAATGACATTGATCTGATATGGATGAACGATCGTTATCTGCGAGGAAGAAAACAGTTTCGAATAGTTGTAAATTACAAAAAAAACACCCACTAATTGTGAATATTTGCACAAAATTGTATGTAAAGTGAAAATTATACCAAACTATCATGGTTGATGAGTTGGCTACAAAATAATTGTTGATTACTTCATTTGGTTTCTAGGCATATCATAAGAAGATGAATGTGATTGCTACTCGTGATCAAGTCGAAATATACATATCAATGCACTGAGCAATATGCGATCTAATTGAGAAATACAATTATTTTATCTTGCTTTATGTGAGCGTTTATTAGTACAAATAAAATCTCATAAAAATCGAAGTAAAACAACATTTTAACTATAAATAGTCACATAAATCTAGATAAAATAGTTGTAATATATCGTAGAACATAAACACACCATTAATTTAAACATTTTAAAAATGTGTTAACAAACACCACCTTATCTATTTGAATTAAACACTCGGCAAGCCACACCTACCTAAACTTTTATCAAAATTCATAACCCGAAAACTGATTCAATCCGACCCGAAAACTGATTCAATCCGACTTGAGTTGATTAATTGATTTAACCCAAACTCGAAACAACTCGAATCTAACACGACCCAAACTCGAAACAATATAAAAATTTGACTATTTACCCTCATTTGACTCGATGATCTAACCTGAACCAAACTTGAAGACACCAAATAATGACCTGAAATCCAACCCGATTGCAACCTCTAGTTACAATAATTACCCGACCCGATTGCACATCCCCAGTTCTCGTCGACTCCCTCCCATTTAGCGACTTTGTGAAGGCAAGATCAATCTCACATTCATTGTAAATCTCCAGATCTCAGAAGCCTCCTTCAGCTCCATTGAGCACTTTGAAGAGAAAAGGAGCACAATCTGTAATCACAAGTTCACAACACTCGACATTTTGCTCAATAGGGTGAAGAAACGACGATAAGCACAACCACCTGCTTTCGCAGATCACAAACCAGGCACGACCCAGAAGCTTCAATACGAACGAAGTTACAAGAATGACTAGAAAGCTCTGGAAAAAAAAAAGGGGGGGAGAAGACAAAAGTAGGGACTAGATACTAGAGAGTATGTTCTAATCGTTTCGAAAATGGATCCAACGGCACATGATACTGGTAATCTAGAGTATAAAACACTGTCTCTCTCCCTGGTGAATATATATACAGCATTTCCTCTTGCCCGACTTCCCCGGCTTCAGCGGTGAAGGAGAAGGTTCAGAAGCACTACTAGGGCGCTTAAGGAATCAAAACAGGCTTCCTACAAGTTCACTTGCATTCAGGTGAGATATAGTTTCAGATAATTATCTCAAGTGGAGAATGGAGCTTCATTAGAGGATTTTAGGTGTGGTGTGTCACTTGGGTCGGTGTCTTACTGACTGGTCGACACAGATGTACGAATCTCTTGGTCATCAGTTCTAGTTTCGGCGTCAGCTGAGCTTGAAATCTCCTTTGCAGATTCAAATTCTACACTTGCTGTACGGCTCTTCCTGGTCCTCCGATCCTGCAAAAAAATTATGCCAGTTCAGGAGAAAAAACAGGAAACAAAATCGCCTTGGGTCAGTCCTGTGGCAGAAAAGGCAAATGCTTTTTATACAAATGTAATCATAGCATAAGATCTAATGCTTTTTTCTGGCTCTATGAGTTCATAATAAGAGGTTCCGGTGAAAAATGATGATATCCTGTGCTGGCAAATGACTTTTACGGCCAGAAATGATGTGAAGTTGAAAGTTGGCAATCTGGGCAACAATGATATAATGCTGCAAAGGCTCTCAGCCTAGTGGAAACTGAAAAGTTCAGTCCCAGAATACCTTACAAACTTGTGAAGGAGAAAGAGTGGGAAAGTGGGACCGAGTGAAGTCATGGGGGGGACGGTCGTCATACCCCACATGTTCCTTCACCACATGGCTTCCTGGTAGTAAGAGAATCCCCATGATGTCCAGAGTTTGCAATATGGGTTTAAGCAATGATGGTGGATGATGGTATCATGGCTAGCTGGCTGGATGCTTTGCGACAGTCCAAATGATGCCTATTCCCACTTTTTCATTTGAGTGCAGTTTCAGCAAGCGGGTGATTGTTCAGATCATGGGATCATGAACTGGCTAATGATTCGGAGAGATAAGTGGAAGCTTGATGACGAGTCCCACTTTGTCGTTTCAGTGCAGTTTCAGCAAGCAGGTGATTGCTCAGATCATGAGATCATGAGCTGGCTGATTTGGAAAGATCAGTGGAAGCTTGATAACAACTACGATGTTTTAGCTACCAGTGTTTGCTTTTACAGTAACTGTGCACTTTATCGGGTAAACACGGAGCCTTAGAAGTTCTTTTGGAATAAAAATTTAAATACAGATGAATGTATTAGGTTGCTCAAAAGACCATGCTATTAGCAGATTTAAAGTAATGTAGAACCACAGAATAAGGAAGCTCGAAAGATTATGGTAAAGTAAGTTAGAAATATAGGCATTGGTAGTTATTCAAGCACTTTATAGTTTTTCAACAGAACTTAAGGCTAGAGGCAGGATCCGATTATCCTTCTAATATGGTTTTTGCTTCAGCCTAAAAAATACAATATGTTTCTGACTAAAAGTAAAAGAAGAGCAATACATGTACAACAAGAAATTAGGATAGAGAAAATCTTATGTTTACAGTATCATGAAGTAGTAAATAGTACAGAGTAATAAAAAAAGGAATAACAGCACAAGAATTGGCAACAAAATGAATTGACCCAAGCCACCAATGGAAATTCATCTCAATCAAAATGTCGAAAACAATGACTAGATCAAAACAAATTCGCTATCATTAGTAAGTTGTTTTTCAATACCATCTTATATTGGAATGAGTCAATACAATTAAATGAATGTCTTGTGTATTTCATATGATCTTTGCACTACCATCTGTCGATATATAATACCCACTCTATCTAGCCCCACACAATTCAGCAGGAAGTAAGAAAATAGGAAGCCTCAGATTTTAAACAGTTCATGCAAAGCACAAGTAGCAACGCGTAAATAAAAATATGCAACGGGAGAAATACATGTCGAAGTAAGGCATACATGTGACTCCATGAAACAATCGATGCAACTTGCAATAAGAGGAACACCCAAGAGAATGAGAGGTCATTTTTTACCTCGCGTTGGGGCAATTCATCAGCTTCAAGCATTCTTACAACTTGACTCATTTTGGGTCTTTTTTCAGGGTCAGGATCAATGCACTTTAGTGCAACTAGAAGAGCGCGTTTAGTAGCACGAATTGCAGGTTTAACCTCGAGGTCTGGGTCTACAACTTCTTCAGCTCTTCTGTTGCCTACCATCATTTTAAGCCACTCTACAAGATTAACCTGCCACCAGCATTATACGTAATCTCAAATAATACTTCTTCATAAATCAACAAAAAGTAGAAAATGGTTCTTTCCCAGCAATTTTCTTATGTGCCAGTACATGGGAAATGAAAGAAAATTCTGCAACAGATGAAACTTCAACAGAAATGAGACAATGGCGAGCTAGGTACCTCGTTAGCAGGCCGGCTGTAATCCACTGGGTCCCTCCCTGTTACAGCTTCCAGGAGTAAGACACCAAAACTATATATGTCACTCTTCTCATTCAGTAAGCCACTGTTAGCATACTCTGGTGCCACATAACTGATCATACAGTCAACAGGAAGATTAAAAAAATGAGATTTCACAAGAGAATTGCCTGATAGATATGAAATTTACAGCAGCCCAGGTAACACAGAAATCCATACCCAAAAGTACCCATGACTCTGGTGTTTATGTGACTTTCTCCTGAATCCAAAAGCTTGGCCAGCCCAAAATCAGACAGTTTAGAGTTGAAGTCAGAATCAATCAAGATATTGCTTGATTTTATATCTCGGTGAATAACTTTGGGTTCTATTGATTCATGCAAATAAGAAAGCCTGCAAAATGAAAGCTTGAATTATTTTATATCCCATGACTTTTAACAATATGCTAATCTGTCGAATAATTGGACAAATAAACAAATTAAAGTATTTTATTGTATATATTTGCAATTAGACAAGACAAAGAAAGAGCCTTACGCCTTAGCAGTGCCCAAAAGAATCTTGATCCGTGCTTCCCATGTGAGTACACCATGTTGACGCATACCACCATGAAGCCATTGGTCCAAGTTTCCATTGTTCACATATTCATACACCAATAGTCTGTTACAAGGTGCAACCAAAAATAAGTTCAATAACTCCCTGTTATTGGAGTGAATAAATGGAGGAACAGAAGAAAGATACAAGCATCGGTGCATGAACATCAAGTGTATGGCATATAATAACACAAGTACGGAAACAATTTGAGGCATACAATTTTCATGCAACCATAGCTATAGAACTGTATAAGGGTTATCTAAAGTAGGATAAAAGGAAGGAAAATCAGTCTCACCTATGAACTCCTTCCACACAATAACCCAAAAGCCGCACTAAATTCTTATGTCGAACATGACCTATTGCCTCTACTTCAACCCTAAATTCTTTCTCAGCCTGCCCCCTGCAAAAAGCACAACAATAACCAAATAAGTTAAAATACAAAGATAATGTACAATCAATCATAAAATACAGAAGGTTTGATTGCTCTTACAAGTTGTTAAGAAGTCTCTTAACAGCTACCTCACTTCCATTGATCAGTGTGCCTTTGTAAACAACACCATATCCACCTTCCCCAATAATATTCTCCGAGGAAAAACGGTTAGTTGCAACATCAAGATCCCTAAGAGTGAACCAATGACCCCATCCAAGATGTGACATTTCAGGCAAACCAACCAACGGGGAGGCTGAAGCAAGTCCATATGAAGACGAAGACTGCTTTCTAGGAGGGCCAGAACTTCCTTCCTCCCCTGAATGTGAACTATAAGTCCTCTCATGATGATAAATGGAGCTACATTGGCTCAAGGTATCAGCATCACCAGATTTGCTGGTGCCTAAATGAACCGACATTTTCTCCGAGTTCCGATCAACTGACTTGTCATTTATACTGAGGTACAGATTATCATGATAGTCACGAGTATGTTGAGCCTCGATCCTGTCAACCCTTATATCCTTAGAAACATTCGGGATTTGGGCGACAGAGAACTTCTCAAGGGCGGTTCTAGATTTCCTCCTAAAAGTGATCCATATGGACAAAACACAAAGAATCAAAATGATAAACGCACCAACACATATACCAATCAAGACCCAAAGCTTTAACCCTAAAATCCCTGAATCCTTGGACATCGCTGTGCTTAATGTGCTCTGAGAAGACATTTTCCAGATCTCCAGGACCAGAAAACACACAAATTTGGCCGTGGTTCTCAAGCTTCCATCATTACCTGAACATCATTTGAAAACAGAAATTAAACTATCGCAAGCTAACAACCAGATTACTTAAAACAGATAACCTATTTTAACACAAGAAATCAGGGTCCTCCACAGCTCACTTTTACAAATCTGGTGATACCCAAAACCATTCCAAGGCAAGTAAAGATGTACAAATAATTACCCATTAACTACATTTCACACACTTTTTGACCTAGAAGCCAAATTGAGGACACCGCATCGCTTCCGATCCAAGTTAAAGGTGTGTAAATAGTATGATTAAGCGGAAAGGGGGCAAAAGAAAAAGGAGTCACCTTTGAATGGGGAATGAATCTAGCCCCCCTGATCTTCTTCTTCGAGAATCACGAGAGCCAAAGAAGGAGCTTGTTTATGGACCAACGGAGACAGATTAAGCATATAGGTGGATCCCAATGTAAGAGAGTATTGAGTGCCACACTCAGTAGAACAACAAGCTCGAGAAGGTGAAGAAATTGAGGCTCTTTACTTTTCCGATAAATGGAGGGTTGAGTCAAAAGAAAAACTGAAGCACTGTGAACAAAAGATTGGATGAGATAAAAGGGGAGAGAAATGGGGAGGATGAAGAAGAAGGGTTTCTTTTGGATATCTCAATTTCGATTCACTCCTTGATTTCAAAGGGAAGATGGGGGGACATGGGAAAGCCCAAACGAAACTATTTTTTTCAGAGAAAGGAAAATTTAATTATAATATATTACTATTATTAATATCTCATCCAATCTTTTATAATTTAATTTAAAATATACTATTAATCAAATGTTGCCCAACCCCTTGATTTAAGCATGGTTCCAACATCACTTGTCAATGGGATTACTCGGGTCGGATTCAAATTCCGAGTAGATCGGATTTCAGATCAATCGGATCATGTATTATTTTGGGTCAGGTCAAATCGGGTTTATCTCGATTGCAGGTCGATCCAACGGGTTAAAAAACTCAAACTTTGTAAAGATTTTTTAAGAATATTAAAATATTATCAAAATTAAATTATAATATCAATATATCAAATTAAAGTAAATAATAATATTATAATTAAATTTATAAATATTATAATAATAATATTATTATATAAATATTTTAAGGATAAAAAATATCATATTTATACAAATAAGTGTTGTAAATGGGAGTGATATTTTCACCGCTAATTTTTACTATCTCCACCGCTAACCATTGCACTATGTTGCGGTGAGTTAATTACGGACAACCGAACTCACCGATGTATGGTGCGGTGGGTAAGATACGGATAACCGAACCAACCGTTGTATGGTGCGGTGGGTAAAGGATTGGACCAGACCGGATCGTCAGGCCACCGCAAGTACATGCGGTGAGTACTTCACCTTCACCTCCTTCTTTTGTAAGTGTGCTCTTGAAATAATTTCCCCTGAATTAATTTTCCCCTGAATTAATTTTCCCCTGTAAGTATGTGCAGCTATAGCGGTCATGACAACCAGCTCTCCTATGTCGGCGGCAACACCAAGATCCTCTCCATCGACCGAGCCACATGTTTTTCCGTCGTCCTCGGTAAGCTCGTCACGCCAAGGCTCGTCGGGATGCCCACGACCATCTTGCTTGCCTAATTCACTTACCTTCATAGGTAAACAAAATAATACAGGAAATGTGGCCGCCAAGCGCCAACGCTACTACATAATTATGTTGAATTAAACACTAACAAGAAGCTAATCAAGCTCATGACATAATTCAACTAAACATTAAGGTCATGTTTATCAAGAAATACTAGGGATACTATAAATACTTATATTTTATTTTTTTCTTTTCACCACATCATCTTATCATCTCATTCTCATTTTTCCCACTTTATCAATAGCATTCCTAGCATTCCAAAACACATCATTTCCTACCAATTCAATTTACAAATATACCCCTCTCCGATAATTATTTTCATTCTCAATTATATTATTATATTCATTTTATTATTAAAATATTAATATTAATTAATATTTTTATAAACTAAATAAGGCTAAATATATATATATATATCCCAATACTTATTTTTTTTATAAAAAAAACAAACTTCATTGACTAATTAAAAAGACATTACACCAAAGATAACACATAAAAATATTGTTTTTTATAACTAAAGAATATTTTGTTAAAGTAGTTATTTCATCTTCTTAAATTTTTTAATCTTACCATTGAAAAATAATTAAAATTAAAATTTTCGGTATTATTTTGCATTATTGTATTCAAATAAAAATATTTTTTTCAAAATATGGTCAAACATATTCAAAATTGATGTCTATATGTAGAGAAAAATTAATCTAATATTGTGGTATTCTTTATTATTTATTTTTTTACATTTTAATACTGAAAATTACATATATAATATGTAATTTTATTTCACTCACCTCGCATCTCGGTCCTCCAAGTGACACTTTCCCAATCACTCCTCCCTCCCACCATTCCTAGCTCAACATGTGTCCACCCCCCCCCCCCCCCCCCCAAAGTCAGATTTGCGTCAGCAACTGCTGTCTCATGCACCGTGTTTTGGCACCAAGGACGTCTAAACGACGTCGTTTTGCGTTATCTTTTCCGAAAAAAATAAATCAGATCTATCACATCCTCATATTCCCCCTAGTATCAATACTACCTAGATACTTCCCAAGTATCCCACTCAACCGATACTTCCCCTCTTTCAATTAAAAAATTATTTTCTCTCTCCCCTAGTATCCCTTCTTTTGCCGATTTTTTTTGATAAGGTAAAGATTTGGATGGGGTCAAGCCCTGCTGGACCACCATCCAAGGGCATCCTTGCGGATGAGGACGTTCAGAGCAGAATCAGTGAGGAGGTCCCGCGTGGGCATTGTGTGGATGAGTCGCGCAATCCTGTCGGCGGTCGAGTTGACCTCCCAAAAAACATGGGTGAATTGCACCCTTTGAAATTGTTGGAGTTGGAGCAGGGTGTCAGATATCAGCATCTCGATCTCCCACGGACAGCACTACAGACCTTGCAAACTATTGATGACGGTAAGTTTGTCGCCTTCAATCATGATTCTGGGCATCCCAAGCTCCTTAGCCTTGGCTATGCTCCCTTTTAAATTGCTACTATTGCATATTTTATTGCAAAATCATAGGCATTGTTTTGTATTATCCTAAGATCAAACAAATAGTTGCATTAATGTTTTTAAATCATAAATCATTTGATCATGTGACTGACTTAAATCCTTTGATTAACTTTCATTTCCTTTTATCTTTTGTGATATCTGCAGGAATTGCCTTTGCATATGGGCAAACAAGAAGTGGGAAGACATTTACCATGAAAGGATCAGAAAATGTTCTTGGGATCATTAATTTAAAAGGCGGTTAGAAATGTATTCACTATAATTCATAAGGTATGACAACCTTAGCCCCATGATCGTTTAGACGTTAAGTTGTTTGATTTATTATCAAGGTTTGCACTTTGGTGTTTGAATTTATATCATTATGGATGGGTATCAACTTCTATTTTTTGCACATTTTTTATATGGGTGCCATGACATTAAACAATGTAAACAAGGTCTAGGTCAATTTGGAATATTTGGACTCTCATTATAACACACGACTTGATGATAAGGAACTCAAAGAAGTTTTCTCAAAATTTGTACATTTTTTTAGCCTGAAAGAGCTCCTCCTTTGCCAATTTGTACTGATCTTGTATGCAGACGACTAAGGATTGGCATTTTATGAACTTCAAGATTAAGACGCGGAGGGTTACTTTGCTTGATATTCCTGTATTCATCTTTTTTATTTACTATCTTGTGTTGTTTTTATTCTTTTTTATTTCTATATAGTTAATATTGTGTACCAATCTTTTTATTTACAGTGAGTTGAATATCTTTTAAGGAAAAAGACTGAGGGGGCATCGTTGTATGAAATAGCCATTCTAGTTATATCTGCATTGGATTTTGTTGGGGATATTGAACTAGAACGGCTACATAACTAGTTCAGATATAACTAGAACTGTTATTTCATACAACGAAGAGGGGAAAGAACAAAGAGAATTGCAAGAGGGGAGAGAACGAAGAGAATCATGTTCGTCCCAAACTTTCTTGATTCGAGTGAAAAGAGCAGAAATGGTGTTCGAACCCTGAGAAATCGTGCTCAACTCCTTTTCGATTGCAAACATTTGTGCTCCACTTGTCATGGAGAATCGAGCATCAAGATCCAGCCGGATTTCCCGAGCATCACCAGAAGTGAGAAAACTATCAACAATATTACGGGACATGACGTTCATAAGCCACGAAATAACCATGTCGTTGCAGCGAATCGAACGACGAAGCAAGGGAGAGTCCATCGGTGGACGAGGAAGCTTGCTGTCGACGAAGCCAAGTTTGTTCCTGGCTGAAAGTGCAATAACTATAGCCCGATGCCATGCGAAGAAGCCAGTGCCATCGAAGACTTTGTTTGTGAGCACACACCCATGATTATCATATGGATGTTTTTTTTGGTCAAATTATCAAATGGATGTAAGTAAAGATGATCATGATCAGTGGCGGCCGCATGACTCCCTGAAAGGTGGGGCGAAACTCTATGAATGTGTTGCATCGTCAATTCATCAACAAAATAACATTCAATCACTAGTACAATATAGGGGGTAGAGTACGGTAAGTTGAGTATGATTTTTGACAAGCGTGCTTGTTTTTTTAACTTATTTTAAGCACGATTTTGTATTAAAAGTATGTTTCCAAAAATCAAATTTAACTAAAAACAACACGCTTTTCTTTAAAATTATTCTCGTTTATTTTTTAAAAAATTTAACCCGGTTTACGAGAAAAGCGTGCTTAAAAAATTAAAATGAACACGGTTTAATTTGCAAAGTGTGTTCCCAAAACCAAATTTAATTAAAAGCAACACGTTTTTCTTTAAAACCATTCTCTTTTATTTTTCAAAAAAATATTTAACGCGGTTTACGAGAAAAGCATGCTTAAAAAATTAAATTCAACCCGGTTTAATTTGTAAAGTGTGTTCCCAAAACCAAATTTAACTAAAAGCAAAACTCTTTTCTTTAAAACCGTTCTCGTTTATTTTTTTTTAATATTTAACCCGGTTTACGAGAAAAGCATGCTTAAAAAAATTAAAATAAACACGGTTTAATTTGCAAAATGTGTTCTCAAACCCAAATTTAACTAAAAGTAACACACTTTTCTTAAAATCGTTCTCGTGTTTTTTTTTTTAATATTTAACCCGGTTTATGATGAAAGTGTGCTTAAAAAATTAAAATGAATACAGATTTATTAGAAAAGTGTGTTCCTAAAAACCAAATTTAACTATTGGAAGCACGGTTTTCTTTGAAACTGTTCTCGTTTAGACTAAATCGTGCTTAAACAAACTTAAAATGAACATGGTTTAATTAGAAAAGTGTGTTTCAAATTTTCACACTTCAAATCTCAAACCCTAAAATCTAACAAAAATTTTACAAATCAATTCAAATTTCAAAATTTTCAATTATAAACAAATCAATGTCAAAATCGAAGAGAACTTAATAATTTCGCTTTTTATTTATTTATTTTTTTTTACAAAAGGAACCCGTGGGTCGAAGGGTGGGGCAGACGCCTATGCCCGCCCCACCCTAGGGCCGCCACTGATCATGATGATCAATGGCGGCACTTGATCGATTGCGAAAATCGCAAATTGTCAACAGAATGAGAAGCCATGAGAAAGAAAATGAAATTCGGTCTAAAACTCGATCTGAGAGAGAAGATCGACAAAGAAAGCCGATGTGAAATCACGATTGCGAAGCGGAAATCAAGACCAAAAAGCCTAATACCATGTTGATGTATAGCGAGGGAGAACGGGAGAAGAAGAAGACAAACAGAGAGATTGAGACAAATTGATCTCTGTATTATGATAGAATGAATGTAAAGTCAAGTTTGTACATGATCTGTCTACTATTTATACTAGTTACACATATAGACCAAACGAGTTTAGTGTGGTTTTAGGATTGAATATGTACCATATCTGGATAAACTCTTTTAGGTTTTTTCCGTGCTCAATTGAACTCAGCCACATTCCCTGAAACTAAGTCACAATTATTTCTGTTAGCTCGATTTCAGTTCAAAATTTTGGCTCTTTCTTATGCTGATTTTGTAGGTTTTTTTATTAGTATATTGTTCAATCAATGTAGACAGAGGTGTTGGAATGTACGGATTGCCAATGAGCTTTGGGTCCGATCTATCTCAATCCCGTCCCTAATAGTGTATTTCGTCCCAAACTCGTTCTACAAAAAATGTATAAGATAGGATGCCAGACTCCCTCGTCTTGTTTCGCACCCACCCCTAGTTGAGACTTGAGAGCCCTTGTGCCACTTTATTTAACTTTTTAAGTTGGTTGCAGTTCTAGATCTCATATACAAATACGGAGTATTCAAGTTTAATCATCTTGACAATCCAAATGACATATGTAGAACGAGCGACGAAGGATGTGTTTGGCCGGATTACCATGTTTTGTGACTTATAACTCACAATATTCATATATCAATACATGTAAATGGATGGCAATGGGTCGGGTGGTGGGTGGATGGACCCTCATTTCACCCGACTCACCGTGGATGACCCATCACCCCACCCATCCACCACCCATATCCACTTCACCCATATCCACTTTCACCCATATCCATCGGGTGAGCGGGTGAAATGGGTGAAATATGGATGACATATGGGTGATTTTTGCTAAATACACATCATTAAATTCCAATAAAACATGTAGAGAAAACCGTGGCTAAAATAACATCATCTTGCACATTAAGTCTTAAATAAGTCATCCTAAGTTTAAATAACATTGTCTTAAACATATGATCATAAGTTGTAAACACAAACGAGAGTTTAAATAGCATTGTCTTAACAAAATTAGCCGTCTAGCAATATTAAGACAAGAGTGGTAGAGGACGAAGAGGGCAAGGGATTTGCAAAACGAAGTGCCGATTAGAAAGTTGTCGTTTAGGAAATTAGAAAGTTTATATGTTTTTTATATAAAATATATAAATAATACTTTTATAATGTAGATGAATGGTGGATCGGGTCGGGTGGTGGATGATGGGTCGGGTGGTGGATCGGGTGTGGGTGGAAAAAATCTCACCCCACCCGACCCACCACCCATATCCACTTTTCACCCGTTTTTTTTTTCGGGTTTTCACCCACTTTTTCGGGTCGGGTGATTCGGGTTCGAGTCGGGTGCGGGTGAAATTGTCATCCCGGCATGTAATCCAAACACACCCTCGAGTTCGATCGAAAAATACTACTGTAAGGTCCAAAATAAGAATATAAAGGGGTCAAAAGACTTTTTTCGGAGAAGGGCCACTTTTTCTTTATAGAAAGCACAAAAAGGACTACTTTCAAATTACCAACTGGCAAGAGTTTGTCTGTGAAAGTGTTGAAGGCTGAAGTACTGAAGTCTCCTTTTCCTAAAAAAAATCAAATAAATAAAATCTAAAATGGATTGCTGAAAATAACTCTAGCATGGAATTTTACTCGAATGTGAAATAAAAATGCATTTTTGTATATTATAACACCACCTAGATCCCAAGAAAGTGACCTATGAACCAGGGAATTTAGAACTCGTGGGATTGATTGAAAACCCAAATGTGACAGTACTCGAACACGAGTACCTGATCAAGTTTCATCTTCAAAACATGGAGAAACAGAAACAAATACAATAAGACGTTACATTCAGGTTCATAAGATGTTTTATGCTCATTTCACAGTTCACCCTATAAAAATGAATAGTTAGCATACAAAAACGTTACTTTGGCATGTGGATAACGCAGCGAAGGCATTTCCCTTCTGTCATGAGTTTGAAGGCTGTGTTGATCTCTGCAAACTGAAGATTATCCGTGACAAACTCATCGATCTGGATTTCCTGCAATGATACATTGGGGATATCAGATGTCAGAAAGGGTTTCTCTAAGAATGATCCTTAACAAGATGGTCTATTCCTTACTTGGTTGATGTACATGTCGACTAGTTTAGGAAGGTCGGATTTAGGCTTCCATCCTCCAAATAGTGTTCCCTTAAGTGTCTTTCCGCTAAGAAATAAAGCATAATGTGCAGAGATCTCAGGCTTCACCTTTGGGACGCCGAGAGTAACTGTCAAGCCCCATCCCTAAGAGAGCAAAGTACACAGCTGATTAAGTGAAAGCTGAAGAATTTGCATCTTTTAACGGTACAGCCTACAGCTTGACTGAGTTAACCGAGATACTTACATCACAACATGACTGTAATGCAGATGTTATGGCCCCGGTATCACCTATGCATTCAAATGCATAGTCAGCCCCACCATTTGTCCGTTGCTTAATTACCTGTAAGCCACCAAGTTCGTTTTCAGGATGCACATGTTGGACGGATATTTGTGCACTTGCCGGTTTAATTGCAGTGATAAATACAACGTTGCAATTTGCTCAAGACTATAAAGGAAGCAAAAAGACATTGGTGGTTGAAATAAATAAAGAAACATCCAGCAAGTGAGCATCAAGCCTCAAGAGGGATACCTGAGCAATGGGTTCATCACATTCAGTTGGATTGATGAATTCCGTTACACCAAATGCCTTTGCTGCAACATGTAACCAACAATATTCACGTTTAGATTACAAAGTTTATGCATGAAACCGACCTTGGAAGGTTAATTGATACAATCTTTAATACCTATTTCACTCTTCTGAGGATTCGTATCCACCCCAATTATCCTCGATGCTCCTCTTAATCTGGCACCTTGAGCCACCTAATTGTATACGGAGTACAAAACATTGCTGAAATGTTAACCTGAAGTTGCTCAAAGGCTAATGTCTATGACATTTGCCGCTAGGGATATGGAATTGTGTTACTCACAGAAAGTCCAACAGTTCCAAGGCCAAAAATGACTACTACTGACTTTTCAGACACATCAGCAACTCTCCAAGCAGCACCCAACCCTTTAAACAGAAACCAAATGATCAATTCAGCTACTTTCATACTCAATTGCTAAATAATCAAATCCATAAATAAAAAGGTCAAGATAAATCCATTCATCATAGAACATAGCAGTTCTGAATGAGTGCCAAGGAACAATGCAAACATTAACTGCTGCGCTAGCTGTTCTACGAAGCTATTTTCCTTTGAAGTTGTATGCATATGACATCTCAGTCAAAGAAAGGTTATGCAGATTGCAGAACAACCAGCTAACGATGACAGAAACTGATATCATTTTGTAGGGATAATAAAACTAATACCTGCAGCTACTCCACAGCTTAGAAGACAAATTTTCTCCAGAGGTGCATCTGGTCTCACTTTGACAGCACAACCAGAGTGCACAACTGTGTACTCGCTGAAGCTTGAAACGGCACAGTAATGATAAATAGGTTTTCCCCTTATGGAGAACCGTGTCTTTTGATCGCTGTGCATTACACCTTTTCTCTCCATACCAACAACTTGACACATGTTGCTCTTACCAGACGTGCAGTGTCTACACTCCTTGCACTCTCCAGTAAATAATGTAAGCACATGATCACCCACTTGAAATTCAGTCACTCCTTCTCCCACACTCTCAACAATCCTGCAACGACATTCTGATTCTCTTTAGCAGTAAAATACGAACAAGAAAATGCTGGCAATAAAATTGCAGACAGCGGTAGGAGAGGAACAAAGAAGAGCTCTACATAGGTAAGAACAAAATGTCTTCTATGATGATAATACTCCAAATTTAGACAGCATTCGACACAGAAAAATCAGGCAGAACATGAACTTTAACAAGAATTTCTATTTTCAACTAAAATATCTGCAGTCCTTGTGATGAACACATATAGTTTCACTCACAGCAATGTCACATCAACAAATTAAAATGTAGCTAACCCGGATGCTTCATGGCCAAAGATCCGAGGGAATACAGAGAATGGACCCTGCAATAAACAAGATCAAAGTGTCAAGAACGGAAGTTCATGAAACAGGCGAAGAAGATATTGAATTCATGACAAAATTTGACGGAAAAAGACATGTCCAGAATTTGCGGTAATCAATTTGCTATTTAAAGCTGAATTCCTAAATCGAATGAAGAAAAGGGAAAGGAAAGAGACCTGAGATTGCCAAGCGGTGACATCGCTGCGACAGAGAGAAGTGGAGAAGACCTTAATCCTGATCTCCATCGGATGCGGAGGGCTGACTTCGACCTCCTCCATTACCAGTTCCTTTCCAGCCTCCCATGCCACCGCAGCTTCAGTTCAATTCCAAATTTCCTCTCAATTACTCCGATTCACGATCGCACTACAGAAAATGGAACGCGAAGCAGTTCGAGATTGAGCAATACCTTTGCAGGTGATGACGCCTGGAGGAGAATTTGCGGGCGTAGACGACGACATTGCAGTAAAATTCACACTCCTGATTGCAGCTAACAAGGAAATTGCGTTGGATGATCAAGGAGGAAGTTGAATCTGTTGAATTGAGGACGATGAAGTAGGTGGAGGGTGTAAAGGGAGTAGGTAGGTGGAGCTTCAAAAATGAAGTCGGGTCAACCATAAGGATTAACTCTAACCGCTGCAATATACAAGTCCTAACCGCTGCAATATATAAGTCGACGATTTCAGTTTATTCATTTAACTTGCTCACATTTTGGAGCCAAATAAAAATCAAATACATAAATGGCATACAATAAAATGATGATGTTCATCAATATGCAAGTAAAAGTTTACGTTGTATGCAACAAAAATCGAATAAAAAACTCGTCAATTACTCGAATTTCTTGGTGCAATTCGCCTACTTGATCAATGGCTCCATGGTGCGACGATCACTTTAGCCTCTTGCTCCGGCTTCTTGGACTTAATAGGCAAGCTGACCGCCTTTGAAGCTGCACGAGTTCCTTCCGACGAGCCGGATGGTATCATTAGCATCCTAGGATGAGGAACGAGCGCTCCAGAGACGTCGCCCCACCAATCAGGATTCGCCACGTACCACTCCATGGTTCTCCTTAAGCCCTCTCTCCAGCTAGTCCTCTCACACCATCCCAAGTCCTTGAGCTTCTGATGGTCCAAGAAGTATCTTTGGTCATTGAAAGGCCTGTTCTCGACGAACTCGATAGCCTCTTGCGCGTTTCGCGACAAGAGGCTACACACATCCTTAGCCACATCCAACACTCTCCTCTCCTTGTCGGTTCCGATGTTGTAGACATGACCGATCTCGCCCCTGTGTAGGATCACCTCAAAGGCCTCCGCGACATCCTCGCAGTACAAGTAGCTCCTCACATTGGACCCATCTCCATGGATAGGAAGTGTCTTGCCTCTCATTGCTAGTAAAATGAACTTAGGAATCAGCTTCTCCGGGTATTGGTTTGGTCCGTAAACGTTGTTTCCTCTCGTAGTGATCACCGGGAGCCCATAGGATCTCGCGTAGGCCATGACGAGCATCTCAGCCCCGGCTTTGGTGGCCGAGTAAGGGTTAGTAGGGAGGAGTTGGGAGGCCTCATGGTTGCCCACCACGGCGGTTTCATCCGTCTCTCCGTAGACTTCATCGGTGCTCACATGGATGAACCTCTTGATCTGGCCCGAAGTGACCTTGCAAGCCTCTAGGAGGACATGGGTGCCGTAGATGTTGTTCTTGGTGAACTCGAAGCTGTTCCCGAAGGAGTTGTCGACGTGGGTTTGGGCCGCAAAGTGCATGATCGTGTCGATGCTTTCGGTGGTGAGTATGAAGTTGACGAGGTCCGCGCTACCGATGTCTCCCTTTACAAACTTGAAGTTTGGGGAGGGTTTGGATGGGTTCAGGTTCTTGAGGCTGGAGCAGTAGTCGAGTTTGTCGAGCACAACGATCTTGTAATGTGGGTAGCTCCGGACCAGGCGGTTGGCGACATGTGAAGCAATGAATCCGGCAGCTCCTGTGATGAGTATGTTCTTTGGAGTGTAGGTTTTGCCCTCCATAGTCTCCTCTCTTGTGCCCTGTCTAACAAACAACACACATTTTTATAGTATAGTCATATATATAATCCGTTGTCCTTACTTAAAGTCTGTTAAGAAACGAATTTTATTGGTAATGATCTCAAATGTTTACCAATAAATAATTACATATAATCTTCTAATACAACTAACAATATATGAATTTGTTTGAGAGGCGAAATCATAACAACTTACCGAAGTACTCAACGAAGTGTATAATATGTTGCAAAATCTTGTAAAGGCATGTGGTTTTTATAGCAGTTAAACCGGGGCGTCGAATGTAAGGGCGATTGAACTTGGTGGTTGAGAAACAAGGGATTAGTTATTGAGAGGTTGCATCATGAAGGGGTCCAAGGAAGGGAATTTTTAATGTTTGGTATGTCAAAATTTGAAGAGCAATAAATATTGTTGGGATGGTCTTGATTTTGCGACAAAGTCCCTCGCAATCTCCCTCGTTGTCGTTGTCATATACTCGTCACGCATTCATATCCTTGGCTTATTGCTAGGAAGAGTTAGTCTTTTGGTTAGTGTCATTAGGTTTCGATACTACATTAGACGCATTATAGTTTGGACACTTGTGCGTAGCATTTTAGCCATGTATAGTTATGGTTCGAATGATAGACTCGGTTGATGTAGCATCTATCGTGATGGTCAATTAGCTTCGATTCATGGACAATATGTTAAATTTGCTCTTTAGAGTTGTGAAAAAAGTTGGCTCAAACGCTCCATGGTGGTTTTTTTTTCCTTAGGTTCTTTTCTCAGCAATAGATAGATCCTGGTTTCTTCAAATTGGGCTGAAATCTAGTCTTTAAATTGGGCTGGTATCAAGACCCATAAAATAATCAACTATCCTTACATTTATAAAAGCATGAAGATGTGAATGAACAGTGCTTTCATCATAGTTTTTTAATTTTTTATTGGTCAAAATTCCCATTTTACCCTTGTTTATTGTATTTATTAAATGATCTTCAATACATATGCAAAGTATGTTTTGGTAATTTCAATCTTATTTTATCAAATACCCTTTTTACCCTCAAAAGTTTGAATTTAAAATTATTAATTTTTTTCTTTCCATGGCCTTTTGTGTCTTTTCAAAAATATAACTTTGAATATTTTTTTCAAAACCACTATACTTTATGTTTTTCATTAACCTATCCAAATTATATCTTTAGAAAATACCTTAATTTATATTTTTCATTACTCTATCCAATTTATAACTTTTAAAATTTTAAGAAATCTAGAGGGTCACCGGGCACATCTAAAAATGTTACCAATCAACGCGTTTCACGCGCTCCCGTCTTCCTCACAGGGTCATCCCCCTCCCCAAGCCCTAACAAGCTTACCACCGCCGACCTTAGTCCCGCACAAGACCACCACGGATCAAACCCAAGTTACTCCACGGTTTCTCTCATGTATTCTCCCCTTGATTATCAATCTCAAGAGAATCTCCCGTATTGCTTATCCAAAAATCTCCAAGTTTTGTTATCCCTCTTTGAGTTGTGAGTATTTCTCCTCAAATTGGAAAGATTTCATTGCCAATCAAACAAATTGGTCGTGCGGGCTTCTTCATCGGCGTAATCGAAGACATAAGGGCTTTGGGGGAAAGTGGAAAGGATGGCTCTTTCTAGTTCTTCATTTTGTCGTTGTTGGTCCCGGTTCTCCTCTCCATGTTGCGCTCGACTCACCACACACCCTAAACAACCAGACTCCTTGGCCGTTTGCATCAGGGGCCTTTTGTTCTTCTGGATGCAAGGTAAGCCAACCCATACTTATTCAGAGCGAGTGTCTCGCGTTTGTCTTTGCATCCACGCAATTTATTGCCGTCAATCGTGGTGTTGGCTATTACAAGGGCCGGTGGGGTGGGACTCTCTTTCCAAACGATTGCTCAATCGGGCTTGGTTTTTGGTTCTTTCCTCCGGGGTTGTGCTCGTCTATGCAGTTTTTTTGGACTGCCTACTTGCTTTCTTGTGACAACATCGCCCATTACTGGGTACCTTTGTCTTTACACGGCTATGTGCTCCTTTTTTGCCTTACCGACCATTTTGTGCTTTGTAATGAAAAGTCAACTACAGGCTTGTGTTTTGTTTACTTTACAATCTCCTTTGTTGATTATTTTATTGAACAACATATTGATGTTTTATTCATTGTAGGTGTTAGTGTTTGGCTTGTTAGTGCTCTAGGCCACCCTCTCTTCCTGTGTCTTTGGTTGTGCAGGTGCTCATGCATTAAAACTCCTATGTGGGGTGTCTTCGTCTGCGCTTTTGGTGTGTGCTCCTACACTAGTTTGGCCTGCATCAGTTGCTGTTGCTTGGCTATCTGCTGCACTTGGAGTTGGATTTATGGTGTCTGGTGCTTGCGGAGATGGAATGTGTGTGCTGCGCTACCTCCTAGACGGCATTCTATCCCTCACCTTGGCTCACAAGCACATAAAAGTGTTCCCAAAAACATATATAACCCTCACAAGGGATTGGTTACTATTAATTCAGATCAGCACTGTGCATATTCCAATTTATGGTGGGTTTCCTACAGGAGAATTGCTCGCTCTGCTGTTGCTGAATACCATATGTGCAGCTGCTTCCTGGAGTTTGGAGCCTACAGCTGTGGATTTGAGTGGACATGGTCAAGCTATCATGTTCTTTGGGTGGCTGCTGATTATCTCAGCACACCTATTTCAGTTTGTAAAGGCTTACAAGCCACTTATAAGAATCCTTCTGGATTCCATAGCCCTCCCAGGGCATACCATCGTATCATACATGTGAAACATATTGTATATACCCATTCAAACTACATACCTTTGTCTGTGTTTTGTATCTGTAAGAAAGTTTACTCCTTGATCTATACTAACTATGGTCGCTCCGTTGACTACTTACTGTATTTGCAGCTTATACAATTATACCAACCAATCTCATATTCCATCCTTAAGTTCCAACTTAAATACGAAATTAGGATTTCCCCTCAAAGATTTAGTCTTACAATTGTTATTTCTAAGAAACTGCATTTGGAATTTAATAATCCAGCCTACCTAACTCACAAGGTTCATGTTAATTCTATGATTAATTGCAAATCCATAAATGATATTCTGTATTATACCTTCTATAGAGATCTTATAGACCGTACTATCGGTGCCCACCTTCTATGAACAATTTATTACACATTAAAACTCAATATCAAACTACCTCTTTAAATCATCAAACCTCTTACTCTAAGATCTACAGGAAGTGCATTTCCCATTGTGAGCAATGCCTACGATTTAAAGGTACCGCTTCTCCATTGCCTAAAAATCATAAGTTCACTAAGAGGATCATAACCGCAAAATTCTTCCCCATTTATGTTAAAAATACAACCAATACCTATTTTTTATACAACAAAACGTTACTCAAAATCGAATTATGCTTTATTTCAAGCAATTACTTATCAAAAATAAGTTTCTATGAATATCTGCTCCTGGAATTGTCGTGGTTTAAAGAAAAGAAACTTCTGGACGAGTAAGGAATTATTCTGTAGGAATAACCAAATTAATACTCTTGTCCTCCTTGAAACAAAATCGATCAGACCACCACCTGAGTGCGCGTGGAAAAAATGTGGTTTCACCAATATCGCCTTTGACCCTGCTATTGGTTTTTCGGGAGGAATTTGTCTGTTATGGAAGGATCTCTCACCCTCCGAGGGAGAAATTACTCTTATTTCAGTTCAACACAGACTCATTCATATTGACTATTATGACTGCAAACTAAACAACAAAGTTGCCTTCTTATTAACTTACGCCCCCTGATTATAATTCTAAAGAACAATTCTGGGACTTCATAAAGCATTACGCTTCAAATCTTTTAATACCATTCTGTATTCTGGGAGACCTAAATGAAATCGCTATTCCGGAGGACAAACTAGGTGGATGCATTCTGAATGCAAGACGATTCGTAAGAATACAACAACTAAAGAATGATCTTCATTTACATGATGTTCCGACTCATGGAGGAAGTTATACCTGGCAAAGGAAAAAAACGGGAACTCCTGATAATAGCTATGCAAAACTAGACCGTCTTCTCGTCCAAAGTGAGGTCATCACATCCTACGATGGGATTCGAGTGAGGATTCATCCTTTCACAAACTCCGATCACGCACCGATTTCGATTGACCTACGATTACACGATCATCTGCATAAAAGGCCCTTCCGTTTCGAATTAGCTTGGATAACTAAACCTGAATTTAAAAATATTGTTAAACAAGCATGGCGGCACAACCCCGTAGGCTCAAATATGTACAAACTAGTTAACAAAACAAAAAATCTCAAAAACTTGGCCAAAAAGTGGCATAAAAGAACTTTCAACAATATCCATAAACAGATCTTTCACACAGATGAAGAGATTCTACGTTTACAACAAAATTTAATTACCAATCATAATAGAATTGACTTCGAACACCATCGAAGACTACTCAACAAAAGAGAAAGAATGCTTAACTTCCAAAGACGATATTGGAGCCAGAGAGCCAAATTAAAGCATGTTAAACTAAACGACTCCAACACAGCTTACTTCCACCGTATAGCCTCGGTTAAAAGAGGTAAAAAAATAATTAAATACATAAAAACCGACTCTGGTGCCCACCTCACAGATAACTCCTTAATTAGAGATGAGTTTGTTTCAACATTCACTGCCCGTTTCAAAACAAATTACAACCACCAGATGTCTTTTACAAACGATCTTGATGTCATTGGTAATGAAATTTCTGATACCGACAATATCGCCCTTACCTCACCTGTTACTAACGCTGAAATTAAAACAGCTGTGTTCTCTATTAAGGCGGATAAAACTCCGGGCCCTGATGGCTTTCCAGCTGGCTTCTATCAATCCTATTGGGATTTGGTGGGTCCCTCGGTAATTAAAGCCGTTAAGTCCTTCTTCTTATCTGGAAAACTCCTTCGCCAACTAAATCACACATTCATTACATTAATCCAAAAGAGAGACAATCCGGATTCTGTTAACCACTATCGTCCGATTAGTCTATGCTCTACAGTGTATAAAGTCGTCTAAAAAATTCTAACTGCTAGACTTACCAAAGTTTTTGATAAGCTCATCCATCCATTACAAAGTGCATTCACCAAAGGAAGGTCCATTCAGGACAACATTCTTATCGCTCATGAAATCTTTCATTCCTATAGATTAAATAAGGCCAAGTGTGGATATATGGCAGTTAAGCTAGACATGGAGAAGGCTTATGATAGGATCGAATGGCCTTTTCTGTTCGCAGTTTTACACAAATTTGGTTTTGACAAAAAATTCATTACTTGGATAGCTGAATGTGTGCAAACAGTCTCTTATTCTATTCTAATTAACGATGAACCATCTGTTCCTTTCTTACCGACTAGGGGTCTAAGACAGGGAGATCCGCTTTCCCCCTTTCTTTTTATCCTCACAGCGGAGGTACTAGATAGAACTCTACAGAGACAATCTGCAACTTCCAAAGACCTAGGATTCTCAATGGGGAGAGGGGGGGATCAAGATCCCTTTTCTCGCTTTTGCAGATGACATCCTCCATTTCGGGAAATCAAACCACACGGCCTGTCTTTCCTTATTACATACAATTCAACGTTTTTGTCTCATCTCGGGCCAAAAGGTTAACCTCCATAAGTCTAGTTTCCAAGTTTCTGCCGGGACGACAAGTTCAACAATTCAGACTATTGCATCTACTCTGGGAATCCCTTTGACAAATAATCTTGAAAAATATCTTGGTTGTTCGATCATAAATAGCCGGGTTAACCGAGACACTTTTGCTGATGTTGTGCTAAAAGCTAAACAACAACTAACCAAATGGAAAGCTTCGACTCTTTCAACCGAAGGCAGAAAGGTCCTCATCAAATCCAACCTAAGCGCTCAGCCACTTTTCATTATGCAGGCATTTATGCTACCCACTTCGATTCTCCATGAATTAGACAAAGTATACAGACATTTCTTTTGGAATAAGGACCACAAACATACACCCCTCATTAGTTGGGATAAGATCTGCTCAGATACCTTAGCCGGGGGTCTTGGAATTTATAAAGCGGAAACGATGAACATTGCATTACAAATGAAATTACTGTGGAAGATTTTGGCTGAACCGCATAACATCTGGGTTAAAGTCATTTCGGCAAAATACCTAAAACAAGTTCCGCTCATGGACTATATCAAAAAGGGCAATACATCTTGGCAATGGTCGAAGCTAACAACCATGAGGCACTTATTCAAACCTGGTCTTAGATGGGTGATTGGCTCTGGTCAATCAGTTAATTTTTGGAAGGATAATTGGGTTATCAATAACCCATTAACCACCTCTGCTAGGTCGCATGTTAATGACAATTTGTGTAGCTGGATGGTAGACAGATTTATTACAAATGATAGAAATTGGAATGTCGATAAGCTTACTAATGACTTACAAAGTCTCCTCAGTCCTACCTTAATCAAAAAAATTACAGATATCCATCTACCAGCTCATACCTTTCCTGACAGAATTTACTGGGGCCCGAGTCAAAACGGGTGGTTCTCGACTAAATCCGCTACAGATATCATCCCTCTTAATAATGGAGATCCAAACTATGACTGTAATTGGCTATGGAAACTCGACCTGCCTCACAAGATCAAACACTTCTTATGAAAAATTTCCCGTGATGGATTGCCAACATCAGAACGCTTACAGCGATCACACATAGCCATTCCTTCAGGTTGCAACTTCTGCAGTAGTACTTCTGAAACAACAACTCACGTTCTCTTGGAGTGCCCCATCACTAGAATCCTTCTAGATGACCTTTGTAATAAGATACCTTTGCAGTCCATTCTAGTTGGGATGGACTATAGATCAAAACCTAATTCTATCCTCAATAAGATTCATACTCTCGTAGGTAAAAATAATCTTAGCGACATGACTTTCGTGTGGTGGGGGTTATGGTTTTTTCGAAACCAAAAAGTTTTTAACGACATTAATGATGTCCCTACTAAAACAATTGCGCTTTTCTGCTCGTCAACTAAAAATACGTGGAGAGCGCGTTTGGATGACGAAAACGGAGCTGGGATAACCAACCGTAAGAATACAAATGGTAAAAATAATCTTATAGCTAAAACCTCAAGGGACAATTGTAAGAATACAGTTGGATGGGAAAAACCGCCTGTTGGTTTTTTCAAACTAAATTTCAATGGATCATACCGTCAACCTAATAAAGGTACTTTCGGTTTTGCCATTAGAGATCACGTAGGTGCTATTGTCTCGATAGGATCGGGAAATTGTGATAACAACTCAGCTTTAGTTGCTGAGGCATTAGGACTACAAAAGGGTGTACAAAGGGCGTCCGCCCTTGGGATTCAAAACCTTCTGATCGAAGGAGATTGTTTGGTCGCTATTAATGCTCTCTTGGGAGACTGGGCTTGCCCTTGGAATATCGAGCTAATTTTAGCTGATATTTCTCTTACTGTTAATTCTATTCCTAATGTTGCTATTCTTCATATTTTCAGGGATTCGAATGCGGTTGCGGACAAGATTGCGCGTCTGGCTCACTGCATCCCTGCCGATGATAGCATCAGATATGATCCAGAACTGCTTGTTCTCGTCCGTTCGAACGCTCTAGGAAAGAGGCCGGGTCGTCGGCGGCTTTCTTAATCTTTATCTTGCTTCCAAAAAAAAAAATAACTTTTAAAATTTTTAAAACACCACCCATATTTACAATTTATTCACTTTTATGGTATTTGTTAAACTATCCAAATTATAACTTTTATGAAAATTTTAAAACTTTCATATATATTTTATTTTTTAACAAATTTGTATTCTGAAAATGCTTTACACATTTTTATTTTAAAACTTTCATATATATTTTATTTTATTTTTTTAACTATGTCCATTTAAGTAATTTCAATCTTTTTTTATAAAATGTCTTTTCTACCCTTAAAAGTTTGAATTTAAAAATATTAATTTTTTTTATTACAATGTCCTTTTATGTCTTTTCAAAATTATAAATTTCCATATTTCATCAATTTCACTCAACTTTTTATTTTTTTCTTAAAATACCCAAATTACAACTTGAAAGTTTTCTCAAATCAACCATACTTTGTGTTTTTAATTTAACTACCCAAGTTGGAACTTTAAGGTTTTCGCAAATCAAACCGACTTTATATTTTTAATTAGATAATAATAATAATAATAATAATAATAATAATAATAATAATAATAATGATGATGATGATGATGATGATGATGATGATGATGATGATGATGATGATGATGATGATGATGATGATGATGATGATGATGATGATGATGATATTTTGATGTGTAATGATCAGGATCGTTGAACTCTATATTTTTGGATTTCTTTTTTGTTTTGATTAATAAAGTCGTTAAAAGACTACCTTTAATGAAAATGTAAAAATATTATCCTTACAATTTCTTATAATGATACAATTATTATTTTTATTACTATAGAAATTTATATGGAAAACAACTCAATTACTACTATTTGCACATATGAATATTACACATAATTTTCCCTTGTAATTTTTAATTGTTTTTTTTTTGTGATGGAAATAACTATTTTGCCCTCATAAATTATATTCTCATCTTATATTAACTATACCCTTTTAAGTAATTTTCATATGTTTTTTTTTTATAAAATGTACCCTTAAAAGTTTGAATTTAAAAATATTTTTTTATTTCAATGTCCTTTTATGTCTTTTCAAAACTATAAACCATCATATTTAATCAATTTCACCCAACTTTATGTTTTATTTATTAAAAGACCCAAATTACAGCTTGAAAGTTTTCTCAAATCAACTCTACTTTAGCTTTTTATTTAATCTATATATCCAAGTTACAATTACATGATTTTATCAAATCAACAATACTTGTGTTTTTAATTTAACTACCCAAGTTGTAACTTTACAGTTTTCTCAAATCCAACCGACTTTATATTTTTCATTTTGATTAATAAATTTCTTTAAAAGACTACCCTTCTTTATTTTTTTTAATTGAAAGACATCATTCTTATTACCTTAATGAAAATTTAAAAAGACTATCTTTACAATTTTTTATAATGATACAATTATTATTTTTATCACTATAGAAATTTATATGAAAAACAACTCAATTACAAATATTTGTACATATGAATATTTACACAGATATAAAAGGTAACATGTACAATCCAAATATGAATTGACCGCGCGCATATGCGCGCGGTGCTAAAACCTAGTATCGAGAAAAGCCTCAAAATGTAATTTATTGTTTATATATGAAATTTTATAATGATAAAAACTATAGAAAATATCAAAATTTTGTTTTTAATAGTTAAAATAATTTTATGCAATTTTTTTTATTAATTGAAAAGCACACGTAAATAATAAAATGATATAATTTTCAAAATAAAGTTAGTTCAAATCTGACTTGAGTTTTTTAACACGTCAATTAATGATGATTCAATAAATTCAAGACACGTTATACAATGATCTTATCTATTTTATCTATGTGTTATTCTATATGTCAATCTCATATCTTAAGTGGTTATAAAATCTACGGAGTATTATTTTACCATGAGTTATTTTATAAATATTGTACCTTGAATTATTTTATCTTTGATCATTAAGATTGATTATTTAATTCATTATATCTAATGATAATATTTCATTATTAATTAATTATCTATCGAACAATAAAATCTTATCAGCAAAATATTTATATTAATTCTCAACCTCGAATCTTAAGTTGTTACAACACCTATTACTTATTTTTTAAAATAAATTAAAATTATTTTGCATGATCTTTTTACACTTTAAGTTACTTTATGATTTCTTGGAAATTTTTATTGAAAAAATTTGATTAAACTATTTTAATCTTCACATAAAATTTAATAAAAATAATTTTAATATATGTAATAAAATATAATATAGTTTATTAACAAAACACGCAAAAACGTGGATTATAAGTACTAATTATGTATTTTCACAAAACCACTAAAAAGCGAGAGAGTCCTGAGTAATCCCACATCCCTTAAATAAATACTCTCTCCGATCGGAAATAAACGATGTTTGACTTTTTTGCGCATAATTTTAGAAGCTAAAAGCCTAAAACCTATATAAAATCTTATTTATTTTAATTAATTTTTTTTCATAGTTTAATATTTATTAGTAATAAGTATTACATTGTGAAAAAACTAATTAAAATAAATAAGATTTTATATAGTTTTTAACTCCTAAAACCACGTGCACTAAAATCAAACATCGTTTATTTTCGACCGGAGGGAGTATATGACATATGATCTAACAGAAACCCGGGTTATATAGTGATATCGGTATATATATCATATACTAAAATCGATGCATAGCGTCCTATGTGTCGCGTTGTAGTTGATCCTAGAGAAAAAATCCTATGTGGCGCATTGTAGTTGATCATAGGGGAAAAAATTATAAAAAATAATATGTTTCATAGTTTATAGAAAGTTATATATATATAAGCCACAATCTATCCATATAATTTTTAGTTAATTGAAAAAAATATAAATAAAAAATATTTCATAGTCATACTTACCAAAAATATTAATAGATAATATGTAGTATTTGATATGTGCTATTTTATTTATATCTAGATTATTTTTTGGTGGAGAGAATTATTTATATTTAGATTATTATTATTTTATTTCCCATAAAAAAATATTATTTTTTATTTATTAGAATCTATCTAAAATATTTATAATATTATATTAATATATTCTCCGTGTATGGGACGTCACCTACACTGTCACTAGTATAATGATATACCGTATGATTTATTAATTTGAAGTAAATAATGTAGTACTTGTTAACATTTTTATTCCATACGGAGAAAGGGGCAGCTGCCAACCTGGCAATGCCATGAATGACCGATTCTTTGCGTGATTGTTCCACATTATTCACTTTAATTTATTTTAATTAAAATATTAGGGGCATATATATTTCGCAACATATAGGATTATAGGGGTGTAATAAATTGTGTAATTTTAATTTATGTCCGGAGGTCGGAAAAAATGGGTCCAACTTCTCCTAAACCGACCCGGAGGTCGGATTATAATATGTTTCGAGTTTTGTTATCATTAATTATACTATTCATGAAAAATCCTTTAACGTATTAAAATGGATAAAAATAAATGTCTAATGTTTTTTAACTTGTGATTGTGATTTTGCTTGCCTAAACTGTGAATTTAATCAGGTTTACAGTTTATAGTTCGGAAACCTTGAAGAGGCTTGATGGGAAGGAGAAGTGAAGAAAAACTTGTCCCCGAGCAAGGTCCATTTCATAAATCCTTCCGACTTCATTTTAAATTAGATTTTTCGGAATCGAATTCCGTTCTTGAGTATTCGTATTATAAAAATTAATTTCTTACTCGAAATGTTTTAATTCAATTTAAATTCTTAATGTCGGAAATTCGAATTTGTAAGGCAAATGGGACCCTTCCACCTCATTTATCATTAATTATATATATATATGTATATATGTATATATATATATATTTTATTTTTTAATCCTTTCTCTCTCTCTCTCAGCTTACCCACCTGCTGCATTTGGTCCCCCCCTCCCCTGCAAGGTAACGGCACCCCACCCCTGCCTTCCCTCACCTCACGGCACACCCACAACCAACCCACCCAATTTCTCTATTTGAACCGGCAACCCTCTCCTCACACCCTCATTCTCCTCTCACCTCACCCTCACTCCACCAAAATCTCTCTCCCTCATCCTCTCCTCTGTTGAGAGCTCAAGGAGAAACCCACAAATCGCCCTCATCTTCTTCATCCATTTCACCACCAAGCTAGCACCTTTCCTCCTCCAAACTTCTCCTCCAGGCAGCCAGCAGCATCCTCTTCCCTCTCTGGAGCTCAGGGAAGCCTCAGACGCTCGTCGGAGTCGCCAGCGCAGCCGAGGAGAGCTCCCTTCCCCTGTTTCGTGTTTGCAACGGTAAACCTTCGTTCTTCTTCCTCTTCGCTTCAACCATTGAATCGACCCTTTTACTCATCCCTCTTCCTCCCTAGGCCAAGAGGAGCCTCTTTCGGACACGAGGAAGCCGCCGCCGAAGCTGCACCACCATCCCCTCCCCTGTTCGAGTTCAAGAAGGTAAGACCTTCGATTCTTTTGTGTTTCGGCCTATAGTTGCGTAAAAGTCACTATCTTATCTCTCTTCCCGTCATCCTAGGCCGGAGCAAGCCCCTCCTCCATCGTTACTCTCGGAATCCGCCACCTCTGCCGGCGCTTGACCCTTGGAGTCGCGGCTGTAAGTGTCCTCTTTCTCCTCCTTTTCCTTGCGTCGTTTCTCCGTTTCGGGGTGGGTCTTGGTCGGAATTTCTCGTCGATTTTGTGGGTGAAATTTGGAGCGGAACGACGCTCCCTAGCCGGAGTTCTTCTCCTCCCTTTCCCCGTCCATCTTCCCGCTTCTCTGTTTGGCCCGAGGTTGAAGACGAAGGGAGGCTTTTGGCCTGTTTCTTGGGCCGGGTTAACCCCTAAAACGGGTTATATCATATTCATTCCGGACCCCTCCCTTTTGCCTTCAACATACCCGGATCCGGGTTACCCTTTTTCCTTCCTTACCTCCATCCGGGTGGGATCTGGGTTCTGGGCTCAAGCGGGTTGGGCCTTTGCTTCCGGATAATTCAATTGGGCCGGCTAGGTTTGGTCTTTTGTTTTGTTTTGACTCATATATGGTATATATGTATATGTATATAGTTACACACTTATTTGTTTATTTATTTATTGTTAATATTATTATTATATGCATTATTCTATTTATTATTAACCTGAGTTTTAAGAAAATAAAGTTGGGAAGTATTATATTATAAAATGAATTTAATATCTATTAGTTGAGAACATTAAAAGGATTTACTTATGAAATGGGAGGTATTATTTTAATTAACATTATATTATAAGTAATTGTTTTAAAAGGAGTTTCTATGTTTTGGAAATATTCTTTTGAGGATTTTGTTGGAAAGCGATGTATTAGATAATTCTATCATAACAACTTTGACCGGGTTGACCTAGATTTGGGTATTCGGATAATTTCTCGAAATCTAGTTATTTTCTTTTGTGATTAGCTTGGGGAAAGTTTCCATGTGTTAAATAGTAGAATAATATCTCATGGCGCCTTATTCGCTTATATATTAGGTGTTTGTTGATTCTTGGATTCTACTTCTTCTGTATCTTTTGTTGTTCGGCTTGCTCAGGTAAGTTCCTTTATGGGCTTACTCATATTCGAAAGAGATTACCGGCTTGTGAATGTGTGACATACTAGGTGTTGCATAAGCATTAAAGCATGCCATGTAGTATCATGTTAGGTTGCACTTGTGATTGAGCATTCTATTTCTTTACGCGTATGAAACAGAACGGTCGTTATCTGTGATAGTCCTAGAGTCTTTGCTAGGGTCATAGGGTAGCCCAGCCCCATCGGGTGCCCTGAGTCTATCGAGTCGATATGATATGATGATGAGATAGCCCAGCACCATCAGGCATGAGCATAATTTATGATATGAGAATATATGATATGACAATGAGACATGATATGATGATGAGACATGATATGATGATGAGATATGATATGATGAGATATGATATGCTATAGCATCGAACTGGCCAGTCTCTGCACTAACGGGAAGGGGTGCAGAGGTAGGAGAGGGACATGCCACTTGGCATTCTTTGGGCGCCTTTACAGTTATTTCTCGCATACTGTAAATTAGGATCATGTTAGTGTGATTTAAATTCCGCATCTGCATCATCTTTATTCTTAGCGTATGTGTATGTTCGCTTGCTGGACAGGGTGCGTTGGGGTCTCGATCTGATCCCGCTCGCACCACATTTTTTTAGGTATAATTGCTCTTTGTCTCTGTGACGTGGGAAACCCTAGGCGCTTGCAAAGAATCTATCTAACCCCGCTAACTCGGCCTTACAATTTCATAATTATGTGTTTTGGTTTTGACCCGGCCTTGCCGTGACAAGTTGTACTCTACTCCCGGTTATTCTTTAGTTTGCAAATGAATTTCCGCGACTTAGATTTAGGACGGCTTGAAGACTCCGCGTGGCCATCAGGCTATTTTGGGGTCCGAAATCCCCGCTTTAAAATACTAATCTTGAGTTTCAAAACCCCGACCCGTACTCGAATTGCAAGATCCGAACGAAGGTACCCAACCTTCGAAACGTAACCCGGGTATCTATACTCGGGCCGTTACATATTTTAGGCTTATAACAAGTCTAATAGGTTCTCACCAAACAAAAACAAGTCTAATAGGTGACTGTATAAATAAGTGTACTCGTATATGGGGTTATGTAAAATTTCAAAATCAAATCGAATCAAACCTAAATTGGACCATACCAACCTCAATTTGTGCTTTTTTTAGATCTATTAAATCTAAATTGGCTTTTTCGTCCAATTTTTTGGCATGAGCATTTTGTAAATAATGATAAACGATGTGGGATTTGAGATTTCATAAAAGCTTATGAATTCAATGTCTAATAGGGTTGAGTCCATATGCAATTTCTTTGACCGATGATTCTCATATTCTTCATTGCTCTTTTAACCGTCCATTTCCTTCATGCTTTTTGTGATTAGACTCATTAGACTTATCATTTTTGTCTTTTTGATTTTTTTTTCTCATAATTGTTTATTGTTACTTGGTTGTATCATGACAGTTTATTTATTTTGTGATTTGTTTCAGCTTTATAATTCACGTATGTATTTTGCTGACTCTTAAAATAACAATCATTTTAATTATAATTAAAAAAATGAATTTTCATTATAAAAATAGCATAAAGATAGCCATTTTTTACATTACAAAAATACCATCATCAATTTTTGAAATAAGTAATTTATAACTTAAATAATACTCCGTACCTTTTTTTTTTACAAATGACGGGTTTGTACAATGGAGTATTTGACAAATAACGAGTGATTTTATGAAAAGTTTGGCAAATAACAATTGGTTTTGTACAACTTAAAAAATAAGGGTGATTTGTGCTATTTTTTTTTCAAATAGTGGACGGTTTTGTATAAGTATAAGGAAAAATAACCCAAAATAATACCAACTATTCACTATCAACCCAAAATAATACCAACTTTAAAAATAACCAAGAGCAGTACCAACTATCCTCCTATATACCAAAAATGATATGGTTTCACTTTCCGGCAAATTTGATGACTAACATGCCGGAAACCCCATAAACTTAAAAAAAAAAACTAGATTTAATTGTAATTTTAATCGAAACAAAGAAGGCGATATCGGTCGGAAATTCTCCACTGCCTTGTTCACCAATTCTAATTAAGTACATGTGTGTTCTCCACTGCCTTGTACCACTCATGTGGAAGAATCCAGAAACATTGAGGAGGCATAAATTAAACAGATTTGATGAATTAGGAAATAGATCTGTTTCGTAGAAGATCGAGTTGTGAATGATGAATTGGGAAGAGAGAGGGATTCATATGGTCGTGACGATGCTGGTTGATTTCCGGGCATTCTGAGATGGTGTTCGGTAGTGTCGCATTCGGCGAGATTGAGAATATCATAGTTGAAGACGGTTGCAGGGAAACCAGATGTTAAGGTTTGGTGTATTGGAGAGTGGATCTGCTTCCACCATTGATGAATCTTTGATGCTAGGGTTTGGTGTATTGGAGAGTGGATCTGCTTCCACCATTGATGAATCTTTGATAGATCTATTGCTCAAGTATTTCAAGACCTCAAAGGGAAGAATCCCAGATTAGATGGGGTAGGAAACCGAGAGTGACAACTGCAGGGAGACTCAATGATAGTTTTTCATTAGATTTACATTCAAGTTTTTTCTTTCGAGTTTATGGGGGTTTCCGGCATCCTGGTCATCAAATGTGCCGGAATTTTGACGGAAAGTGAATCCATATCATTTTCGGTATATAGGAGGATAGTTGGTATTACTCTTAGTTATTTTTAAAGTTGGTATTATATTGGGTTGATAGTGGATAATTTGTATTATTTTGGGTTGTTTTTCGTAAGTATAAAAAATAAAGGATGCTTTTATACCAAATAAGGTAATAAGTGATTTTGTGAAGTTTTCCCGTAATTTTAATACTGGAAAAACAAAAAAAAGTAATAAAAAAAGCCAATGTTATTTACACCCAAGACCCTGCCCCTCTTGAGTCACAGACGTGTGACTCAAGAGGCGCATGATATTTTATATATAAAGTACCCTGCGCCACGTCTGTGACTCAAGAGGGGCATGATATTTTATATATAAAGTACCCTGCGCCTCGTCTGTAACTCAAGAGGAGTAGAGTGTGGTGTATATAATAAATTTTATGGGTGTAAATATTATCACCCTAAAATGAAAAGTGAGACCTAGTTGCTCAATTCCTTCGAATTTCAAGCACTATCTCCTCTCTCTGTCTCCTATTTCTCGGAGAAGTTTCTCCCATCTTCCATGGTATGAACGTCTTCCGTCTTCCCTGGTATGAATGTTCTCACCCTCCCTCTAGGGTTTTTCATTTCTCTTATGCCTACTTTTCAACTCTTCGCAATTGTTTGACCTGTCATTTCCCGATGTTTCAATTGCGTCGATGATCTTTGCTTTTTCGAGCACGTCTCTTCAGCTTGCTCCTGATTCCTTTTTACGGGATTGAATAACCTAGCAAGCTTGCTTGTAGATTTGGTGCTTTTTCGACCTAAATCTGTTCTTCTTGCTTCGATCAGGTTGGTATGCTTTCGCTGCTGAGAAAATATACTGTTTACGGGTATAGAAATGGTCTTGTTGAGTTGACATTTATTTTGGTGGAATCATGTTTACATCCTATGCGTTCGCTAGGAAATAATATAGCAAGGATTGTTCAGGTTCAGATCCTATCTAATCAATTGGTGCTTGATTGTGAAGTTTCGATTTCTATCTCTGCTTGATTTATGGCTCTTCCTAATCGCTTCATTTGTCTTTGGTGTATTTCATCTATAGCGTTGTAAAAGTTTATTTTGGCTCTAGCGATTTGGTTTTCTATTGTGTTTTATGAAATTGAGGAGTTTTTGTTACAGCGAGTGGTTAGAGGTCTTATGCCCAATGTGATTTAAGTTTTCAATTTGTGATGATCTGTGTAGGCGAGTCAAACACAGTTTGATTCATGATTTGCTTATGTTTAGCTCAAGCATCTGATGATGTGGACTAACACAGACCGTTTAATGCATGCAGTTCTGTAATTCGTGGCGGAAGATAATATTTCGGTGAATCATCATATTTACTTGGGAGATTCGCTCTGAATCGCTATGGCTTGGTTTCGAGCTGGCTCTCGTCTAGCACAGATTGCTGTCAAGAGATCTCTATCAAATGGGCGCTCTTATGTGGGAAGAACACGGGTTGTTCCATCACAGAATCACTATTTCCACACCACGGCTTCCAGGCTAAAGGCACAAGCTGCTACTGCACCTATTCCCCGTCCTGTACCTCTATCTAAACTTACCGACAGCTTCTTGGATGGTACAAGTAGTGTCTACCTGGAAGAGCTTCAAAGGGCTTGGGAAGCTGATCCAAACAGTGTGGATGAGTCATGGGACAATTTTTTCAGGAATTTTGTTGGCCAAGCAGCGACATCTCCAGGAATTTCAGGACAAACTATTCAAGAGAGCATGCGCTTGCTATTGTTGGTTAGAGCTTATCAGGTGTATGGCCACATGAAAGCCGAGCTTGATCCTCTGGGTTTAGAGGAAAGATCAATTCCTGATGATTTAAGTCCAGAGCTGTATGGTTTCACCGAGGCCGATCTTGATAGGGAGTTCTTCCTTGGAGTATGGAGCATGTCCGGGTTTTTGTCTGAGAACCGCCCAGTACAGACGCTGAGAAATATCCTTACCCGTCTTGAGCAGGCTTATTGTGGTAGTATTGGTTTTGAGTACATGCATATTGCCAATCGTGACAAATGCAATTGGTTAAGAGAAAAAATTGAAACTCCTACGCCTAGGTCTTACAACCGGGAAAGGCGTCAAGTTATGCTTGATAGGCTTTTCTGGAGTACGCAGTTTGAGAATTTTTTGGCAACCAAGTGGACAACAGCAAAAAGGTTTGGACTTGAAGGTTGTGAAACCTTAATACCTGGTATGAAGGAAATGTTTGACAGGTCTGCAGATCTTGGAGTTGAGACTATTGTTATTGGGATGTCCCACAGAGGAAGATTAAATGTATTGGGCAATGTTGTTCGAAAGCCACTACGACAAATTTTTAGTGAATTTAGTGGTGGCACTAAACCTACGGATGAAGTTGGCCTTTACACTGGAACTGGAGATGTTAAATATCATTTGGGGACTTCTTATGATAGGCCTACTAGAGGTGGGAAGAGAATTCATCTTTCTTTGGTTGCAAACCCAAGCCATTTGGAAGCTGTTGATCCAGTTGTTGTTGGGAAAACAAGAGCAAAACAGTACTACTCCAATGATGTGGACAGGACAAAGAATATGGCTGTTTTAATTCACGGTGATGGTAGCTTTGCTGGACAAGGTGTTGTTTATGAGACCCTCCATCTCAGTGCTCTCCCTAATTATACAACTGGTGGAACAATACACATAGTTGTGAACAACCAAGTGGCCTTCACAACTGATCCGAGGGCTGGGAGGTCATCACAGTACTGTACAGATGTTGCCAAGGCTTTGGATGCCCCTATTTTTCATGTAAATGGTGATGATTTAGAGGCAGTTGTTCATACCTGCGAGCTTGCTGCAGAGTGGCGCCAAACTTTTCATTCGGATGTTGTTGTTGATATTGTGTGTTATCGTCGATTTGGGCACAATGAGATTGATGAACCATCTTTCACTCAACCTAAAATGTACCAGGTACAAATCCACCCTATCTTTTTTTTTTTTTTGGGGGGGGGGGGGGGGGGTGTGTTCCAACCAAGTACGCCTTATTTTGCTGTCATTCTTGCTAACTTGTTATATACTTCCTTTATTATTCGACTGATGCTGGACATTGTTGATGTTTCTGTGATTTTCTTGTTACTTCATTTAAGAACGGTTTGTATCAAGTTTAAATGCCAGATTAGGCAACCACTCATTTGTGCCCGATTAGGCAACCAGTTGCATTCGGATGTTGTGTCATTGTGTGTGTTGGATTAAGGCTTCATTCTGTGTAATAAGTCTAAAAATAAATACGTAGAGGAATTAATATGACATTTATTATCTACTTCCACTTTGTTCACTAGACAACAGATCAATCACATCAGTGATGAGCCTAAGAGAATAAACTTTTTACTTCAATTGCTGGTAATAGGTAATCAGAAATCATCCCTCAGCTCTGGAGATTTACAAGAAGAAGCTCCAGGAGAGTGGTCAAGTTACAAAAGAAGACATGGATGAGATCCAGACAAAGGTAAATAGAATCCTAAATGAGGAATTTGAGGCTAGCAAGGACCATAAAACTCTAAGAAGGGACTGGCTTTCAGCATATTGGGCTGGATTCAAGTCACCTGAACAGCTTTCTCGTATACGGAATACTGGGTATGTTTATCTCCACAGTTTTACTTGTACCTCTGATTTTAGGATTATTTGCCTCTCCTAAAATTGAATACTTTGAAACATTTTTAGGGTTAAACCCGAGATCCTGAAAAATGTTGGCAAGGCAATTACAACCTTGCCTGAAAATTTCAAGCCACACAGAGCAGTAAAGAAGGTTTACGATCAACGCGCCCAGATGATTGAGACAGGTGAAGGTGTTGATTGGGCAGTTGGTGAAGCACTTGCTTTTGCGACTTTGCTAGTTGAGGGTAACCATGTTCGTTTAAGTGGTCAAGATGTTGAGAGAGGTACATTCAGCCACAGGCACTCTGTTCTCCATGACCAGGAAACTGGGCAAGTTTATTGCCCATTGGATCATGTAATGATGAATCAAGATGAGGAGATGTTTACAGTCAGCAACAGGTTAGTTGCTTTAAATGCTCTCTTGTTGTTTTAAGTCAGAATCTATCGTGCTTGTACTCTGCTTAGGTATCAGAACCTATTTTGATGTTTGGCAATGATATATGACGCACTAGGGAGACATAGATGTAGGCACCTTCTCTTTCAATAATTAAACAATGTATGGCTACTGGCTAGAATAAATATTTTGCTCACTACTGGTCTTGCAATAATCACCTTCGTTCAGGGAGAAAAAAAAATCAAATTTGTTCAGTCTGACCAAAATAATAATACCTCGGTTGAATAGCTGTATGAATTTTGTTCTCCATTGATTAATTTAATTTCAAAATTGGAAACCGATTGCTTTTTCATATGCTGTATTTTTTCTTTTGGAAGAAATTGAAAAGTGAGAACTAAAATCATTACCAAACATCCTCTAAGTGATGATTTAACTTCTTTTCTGTTACTCTGGTGTTTCTATTTGGAATGCATGATCCCATACTTCTGCTGTTATTAAAATATGTGATACCAGGAGCAAAACTAGAATTGTATGCTTTTCTTTTTGCATCTTACATTAAATATTGGAAATCAATTTACTTTAAATTGAAATCTGATTCTGACAGCAATATTGAAGTCAAAGTTTGATTAATCTTGCCCTTACGGAGATTCATCGTAATTAAACAAAAATAAACACCCTTAGTTGATGTGATTGTGGATGACAAAGGACTCATTAATGAAGTCACTGTCAAATTCTTTAGCTGCTTCTTGTTTTATCTTTTATTCTCTCCCTTGGATTAATGTTCTAAGTGGGATGGGAATCTCATTTTCTAGGAGGGTCTTTTAAGCTGAAGATTTAAAGAATTTTTGCACATACATGTTAACACCTTTTCTGCATGCAGCTCGCTTTCAGAGTTTGGTGTTCTGGGATTTGAATTGGGTTACTCCATGGAAAATCCAAACTCTTTGGTACTTTGGGAAGCTCAGTTTGGCGACTTCTCAAATGGAGCTCAGGTGATGTTTGATCAGTTCTTGAGTAGTGGAGAGGCAAAATGGTTGCGGCAGACGGGTCTTGTTGTGTTGCTTCCTCATGGTTATGATGGTCAGGGCCCTGAACATTCAAGTGCACGTTTGGAACGTTTTCTTCAGGTGGGAGAAGCAATTATTTGCTCCTTTATTAGTGCCCTTAATTGTATTCTCACATCTTGAAAATTTTGGTGGCAGATGAGTGATGACAATCCTTATGTCATACCCGAGATGGATCATACACTCCGCAAGCAAATTCAAGAGTGCAACTGGCAGGTTGTTAATGTCACAACCCCAGCTAACTATTTCCATGTTTTGCGGCGGCAGGTATGTGCTACTAATTCAACATTTAAGCAAACCAAGTCACGATAAATCTTTGCCGTCTTTTAATATCTTCCATGCCTTCATCAGATACATAGGGAATTCCGCAAGCCGCTGATTGTTATGTCTCCCAAGAACCTGCTTCGTCATAAGGATTGCAAATCGAATTTGTCCGAGTTTGATGATGTCCAAGGCCATCCAGGCTTTGACAAACAAGGAACCAGGTTTAAACGTCTCATCAAAGATCAGAACGACCACTCTGATCACGAGCCAAGTATCAGGCGCCTTGTTCTTTGCTCAGGAAAGGTATGTTATAGGTCACACCTAATGTTGACAATGTGTCTTCTTATTATGCTTACGAGTTCTATTGTGCTTTCATACCAAAAGATCTAAACAATACCATATGACCAATACTCATTGTATCATAATCCCCTTCCTGCTGAATAGTTAGTTGACTACTTGAGCGTTCAGTAGTACACATCTGAAACTTATTCCAATTTTTGTTTGTTTTTTTACTCAACAACGCTGCAGGTTTATTATGAGCTTGATGAGCAGAGGAAGAAAGTTAGTGGAACAGATGTAGCAATATGTAGGGTTGAGCAACTCTGCCCTTTCCCTTATAATCTTATCCAGAGGGAATTGAAGCGATATCCTAGTAAGTGTTCTGTGAAACTGAAAGTTATCTTATAGTGAGCCTTTTGTGCAGAGTGAAGGTATTTTCACGGTGACTCTTAATTCTTGAGCAATATCTTATACCCTTTGTGGAACCGAAATTCATATTTTTCCAACTTGCTTTCTGTTTTTACATTAATGAAAGGAGTCTCCTTGAGGTTATCACACTTCACCACATATAAACATATTTATTTGAAGATAGTGGAGTGGTGAATATTCTGTCATATGAAAAATTGTGATCAACCCCTTGCTTTGGAAGGTTGTGGAACACCCAGTCCAGTATATACAATTATCCATGTAGTAGAAAAATTGTATGCGACTTAATTTGTTTTGGCATGATGAATGTGGTTGCATCTATGTGGATTAGTTACTGGATTCCCATAACTTTTTGGGAATCCAATACATATGAGTATGTGGTTCATGTGGTGGATGAACACCCAGTCCAGTATATACAATTATGGACTGTCTGGTAACAATGAATTATGAAAGGAAGTATACATTTTTTGTTACCAATATATGGAGTACCGTTTAGGTTTTAATACATTCAGTGCATAGTTTAGGGTACCAAACAAACTCTTGGAGGTAAATTTGTCGGGGTGATGTTAAAGACTGCTCTTAAAGCCACTAGTGTCATGCTGGAGATGGTTTGAGGAATGGAGCTCTACTCCCTATTTAGTTATTGAAAATTCGGGTGCACTTTTATCTTCGAGACATGCTTTGTGTTTGCGGAAGCTTTTGAACAACATTGTATGGTCTTTGGGGTCTTCTTATCTTCTTCTTAACGTTGCTTATATCTCTTTCTCTAACCTTGTATATTTTCTGGCTTCTCTTCAGATGCTGAGATTGTCTGGTGCCAGGAGGAGCCAATGAACATGGGTGCCTACACCTACATTGCACCCCGGTTATGTACGGCGATGAAGAGTCTTGGACGAGGAAACATGGATGACATTAAATACGTAGGTCGCCCTCCATCTGCCGCCACAGCTACCGGTTTCTACCAGTTTCACGTGAAAGAACAGGCTGGGCTTGTTGAGAAGGCCCTGCAACCGGAACCCATCCCCTTTCCCTAATCTTAAACAACTCAGAGCCCCATCCAAAGCCAAAAAGCAGAACCAAAAACTGGTTTGGTAGCCAGCCGCATTTTGCACCCATAATACAGAGATGGATTTAGTAGGCAGTTTTTACTCCCTACTCGAATCCGAACATTGTTTTTGACATGTTTCCATCATATTTGACTGCATACTGCAAGAAGTTGAGCGGTGCTGTAGTTACATTGCGAAGGGAATGATAACAAATAAACCCAGAAAAACGACAGGTCCCGGAAGAGATGATCTGTTTGGATTGCATAAATGTTTTCTGCAGTGAATCAAGGTATGGGCCTTGACCCATTTCTTGCCTACATACATTGTGATGTGGGTTTGTTTCTGGAGTTACTTTCAGGGTGATTATTAGAGCTGATGCTCTTGATTGTTGCATTTAGTAGATGCCAATTGATGTGCCAATTGATTGTTGATGCTCTAATGGAGTGAATTTTTTTTTTAAATGAAGGCAAACTTTATTAAATGATTAAAAAAATTCAAATTAAGTTCATCGGTGAAAACAAAGGGGGCAAAGTCGTTCAACTGTTCTGAACGATATTCCTTAAAAGCAAATTAAGTAATCCGATTCAACTAAAAAATAGTGTTTTACAGCAAGAGGTTCCTATGGTCCTTCGTGAGGTTAGGTGCGCTCCAGACGAAGATATTAGGCTGGAATGAGATGCAGACGAAGATCGGATCCTAAATGAGGAGTTGAAGTCTAGTAAGGACTTGAGATCCTGAAAAATGTTGGCAAGAAAAGTGCAAGTTACAACCCTTGCTGAAAATTTTAATCCACATAGAATGGTAAATAAGGTTTACGAGCAACGTGCTCGGATGATTGAGAGTGTTGAAGGCGTTGATTGGGAACTTGGCGAAGCACTTGCTTTCACGACTTTGCAGTTGAAGGGAGCCATGATCGTTTAAGTGGCCAAGATGTTGAGAGAGGTGCATTCAGCCACGGGCATTCAGTCCTCCATGACAAGGAAACCAGGCAGGTTGTCAACCGGTCATCGACAACCTGCCAAGTACATATGTTTTGCGGAATCAGGTATCTAACGTCTCCTAAGAAAAGAAGTCACTCGAGAGCTTCACTGTCTTTTATAACATCCTTCCTTCCCATCATCAGATACATCGGGAAATTCTGCAAGCTGCTGAATGGCAACTGATAGCATCTCATCCTTGTGCAGTCCAATACGCAGCAATGATCACTTCGAAGCACACAGATCAACAAGGAGCCAAGAGATGTATCCCTATTCCGTAGCCAATTGCATACAGATACACACTCAAGTATGAACTCAAAGACCCCCGCAAAATTGACTAATCAGTACCAGCCTGACAGTGCAAGTGTTGTACTAACTAACTACTACATACCAACCAAATGACTATTCAAATTTGATCTGATTTTGTGGCTGGGAAAAGAAATCCTTTGCGTTGCGTGCAACCTCAGCCTCCACAACCGCCTCCAACACAATGTCCGACCCAGTAGGATCTCCTGATTTTACAACAAAACAATCAGAACTTATTGTTTGTATAAAGAGAGTTCCCACTAAACGCCTTCAAAACCATACCTTGCCGTTTGGGTAATAATCCAGCACTTTCAGCAGATACAGGAAGAACGGATAGAAGACCAGGTTTATCATCAATAGAAGGTAAACCTGCACCGTCTTTTACTTGTATGCTCTTCAAGGCTCCGGATTCAGCCAATCTGGCAAAGGTAGTTGCTTGGCTGTGCACATTTGACAAACCCGAGGCAGTTGTTGATCTATACTCCTGTAGACGATGTACTCACCAAACAATTACCACAAATGAAACATTCACGGGGCGATTGCATTTAGAGGGTCAAACAGTCAGGTATATAACCTTTGACAAATCAACAACTGACTTCAGCTCCCGGGTTTCGTGTTGCAGGTGTACACTCTCTGGGGCCTTATTTTCTACACTCGGACTCGAAGGACCAAGATTTGGCACCCCTAGCACAACAAGTTTCTTTCACGGATCATACAAGTCGAACAAATCATCAATACAAGAAACAGCAATCTACACAAATACCTGACTCAGCAACAGTTTGATCAGGATGATCTGTCAACGTTCGAGTCAATGGACCAGGATTCATCATAGATATGCCTCGGATTTCATGGCGTATGGCTTCTAACTGTGCCATTGTATCTTGCAATTCTTTGTTTACCTAAGAGAAGTGATAGCGAATCATTTCATTGATGAACAAGCAACTCCAAATTCAATTCAGCAATTGACCAACAAAAACGGGAAATTGGAATTTTAAACCTAAATGAGAAAGGGGGGAAATCTTACACTCAAAACCAGCAACAAAAGACGACATTTTGAAGTTCAAACTCCAAATCTTACACTTAATCTCATAAGAATCGATAAAAATTATACAATTACAAGTCTAACTCAACAAATCAACACAATTTGATGACGGCATTGAAGAGAAGGTAGAGCAGAACCTGGCGATACTGGGTTTGTTGCATGATATTTTCGAACTGTCCACGGGCTAATTGAACGTAGGCGATTGATCGGCCAGCTAATCTCCCGGCGGTTCTAGCTATGATCGGCAAATCCTTTGGCCCTAATAACGAAATTGAAATTAGGGCAAAATAAAGAGTAAATCTATTGAAGCAACTCCTAACAAAGAGCGGGGAAGAAGATGAAGGTACCGATTAGGGCAGCAGTCGCTCCGAGAATGAGAAAGATTTCTCCGTATGATAATCCAAGCATCGTCCCTCTCAATCGTGCACAGCTTGTGAAACTCGTCGATCGATTGCCTGATTCAAATTCAAATGGCAAGATTAAAGCAGCTCGGCAGTTGAATCATCCCATGGAAATGTCACGATATCGATCTCTGAAGCTTGAATCAATCTCCCGTTCTCACCTACTGGATCAAGGCTCGTTCGCGGCGCCCAAATCCCCAAGGTCTGGGTTTCCCGTCCGGATCCTCTACAGCAACCCCCACATACACCCTTTTGTTTATTGGTCCACGTGTCCAATTAATTACTGGTAAATTACAGAAAACCACCCACTATAACTGAAATTATTCAAAACCACCCACTAAAGTCTTTCTGCTAACAAAGCACCACACCCAACCAACATATTCCATCCATATTTTCTTGTGTCGGCATTAAAGTGTCCATAAAACCTAAAATACCCTTAATTCAATTATTTTATTTCTTTCTCAATCACACAAAAAAAGTTTTTCTTCACCTATCTTAAATTTATCATACCCAACGCCTAATAAGAGATTGTCGAGTTGATACTTGAGTTTTTTTTTATAAATAAAATAAAATAAGTGGTTTAGTTTTAGGCCTGTTATATAATCCGAGTAGTACGAACTCGATTCGTTCATTTTCTAAACAAGTCGAGTATGAGCATATTTTTAAACTTGGTTCAAAGCTCAACTCGCTTGATTTAAGCTTGAGTAGCTCGAATTTTGTGAAATTTCTAAAAGCTCAGTTCAAGCACGTTTATTTTCTAAACGAGCCGAGTATGAGCACATTTTTAAGCTCGAGTCTAAATTTAGGCTCGACTCGTTTCTAAACAAGTTTAATAAGAACAAACAATAATCGACTCGTTCGATTTGAATAATAACCCTAATTAGTTTACCTTATAACAAAAAGGAAGGATAAGAAGATACTCCATTAACAGAATTCAAACCTAAATATCTGATTAAGGGTAAAGAGTTTATAACAAACTTATCGCGTTTTTTTTATAGATAATTGGTGTTTAGAGTTTAGACTTTTGAATTTGAAAGTTGGACAATATTTGGAACAAAATAGGGTTGAACCTTCGATCGATCGATGCTTCGGGTCAAAGTCGAAGGCTTCTATTCAATTTCCATCATTTTTGCATATAGAATTGGGTAATTCATACCTATTGAAGTGATCCATCCCTGCAATTTCATAAAAGATTGCATCTTGCTGCAAAATTCGAAAAATTTCCATTCTCTCCCATCTCTTTCTCTATTTGCAAAAACCAATCCAATCAACTTGAAAAATGTAATCGAGCTGGTCGAAATTTCCAGAAAAATGCGAACTCAATGCGGTAAATACGAAGAATAAAAATTCCACGTGTAGTTGGGCCAACCCTGATTGAAGCCTCACACAGTCAATCAGTCATACACTGAAATAACGACGCAATGGCAATCTGGCATTGGTATCATCGATCGGGTTTTGCGCTTCGGTATTATCGAAGCGTGTCTGCTTTCATTTCTCACCAACGTCACCTTCTCTCCCCATTCGCCCATTACATTCACAATTCAAACTCCCACTCGCTCAACCTCTCTCTCTCACCTTCTCTGTTCGCTTTGATTCAGCAATCGGCGTTACCAGGTGCATTTTCTGTCTCTATTGTTTCTGTTTGGTGCTCAATTGATTTCATTCCTACTTTTCGTTCCCGATTGCACCCAAATTATAGCGTCGGAGTCGATAGTTGATTTGCAGCTTCCTAAATTTCTGATCTTTATATCGTTGGATGATAAATTTGCGGCTTCTAAAAGGAGTTCAGTTATGCGGATTTTGAGGATTTGAAGTTGCAATGCTCGCTGTTTTAATTGCTTCAGAACTCGAAATTTATCTTATTTGTGTGAAATATATGCTCAAGGCCACATTTTTAGGGGTTTAATATGGTTTATGAATCATGATCCTACCAATTGGGGTTTACATATTGGTGCAAGGAAATCTTCAGATTGAAGTTCATAATTTAACAGTTAAGGCGATTGATGAGTTTTTTCATGAATTTTATGTGTGTTCCTTTCCATTTTTCTTTAATCTGTTCTATTGGTAAATAGGATACACTCCCCACCTGCAAGCCATTTTTGTTAGTGTAGCTTCCTTTACTAATCTCTGACTGGTTCTGTTGATAGTAAACCGCTTCAAATTGTGCTTGGAGGACTTCCAATAATGGCAATTAACGTACCTGCAGCTTCAGCCTCAGCCTCTGCGGCAATGGCTGAAGCCAAGGCCTCCAACATTGTGCCTGCTCGCCATCAGCATTTATGCGCTAACCCCTCCAAAGTGTCTTTCCCCCTATCCAAAAAGCCTGAGATTCGGTTTCTCTCCAAGGTTAGTATTTATCTATCTTGTTTAGTTGCAAGTTATTTTGCTTTCGAATTTGGGATGTAGCTATTTAATTCTTCCATGTTTGATGCCACAGATGCAGGAACTTGATTACTTGTTGCATAGTGATGTTAATTCTTTTTGATGTGTAGTATTATAATGTTTAATAAGATGAATTTTGATGAATTTCGATAGTATCATTGGCATTACCGGATTCTTTAACATTCTTACGGTTTTCCTGAGAGATAGACATTTCATCCTATGTAGCATAATCAACAAACTTTATGGGCACTATTCAGTGTGTCCTTAACTAGTCCTTCTTTGGAATATTTTATTTTATTTTGCTATGATATTCTTTTTAAACAGCTGTGATCCTGTGAAATTTTAGATTAATACAGATAGAAGCTCCTATCTGGTTGAAATTAGTTGCACTGACTTGGAATTGAAAATCCTATACAGGGTTCCTCTAGTTTGAGCCACCGTGCAGTAGTGAAGGCCCAGTTGAACAAGGTAAGTTCCCACCCATTTTATTCATTAAGAGACCTCTTTTCTGAAATTCAAGCACTATGTGAGACCCTTGTGTTGCTGCAAAGGTTTCTGCCACTGCTACCACCAGTGCCATTCCGGACACCAACTCCGTAGTAACCACCGAAGAGATAACAAATGAGAAGCCAGATGAAAAATCCTCTACTTTGGTCTCTGCTTCCGAGGAGTCAATGACTGAGTTTATCTCTCAAGTAGCTAATCTTGTGAAGTAAGTCCATTTGATCTATTCAGTTATTTGAATTCATTTGCCGAGAATTGAGATAAGTTTGTCAATTCCTCAGTTCGTCCCTTTGAATTCTATAGGCTAGTGGATTCCAAAGATATTGTGGAGCTGCAGATGAAGCAGCTAGACTGTGAGCTTATAATTCGTAAAAAAGAAGCAATTGCACCCATAGTACCTCCTGCTCCCATGGTTATGATGCAACAACACCCTTCACCAATATCAGCGCCACAAGTGGCTTCACATGCACCTACTCCTCCCTTAGCAGCCTTGCCAGCTCCTGCACCATCTGCTCCAAAGCCAGCAAAGTCATCAGTTCCACCTCTTAAGAGTCCTATGGCAGGCACATTATATCGTAGCCCAGCACCTGGTGCCCCTCCATTTGTGAAGGTACCTCTTTATAATTAGCCCATTCTTTTAGGCTACTGATGGGTCAGTCAGATATGGCATCCCTATTGGCCCTGTTGGATTGTCGGATTTTTGTGTGTGCTGACTCAAAAAAACTCCTATCTTTTAGGTGGGAGACAAAGTGCAAAAAGGACAGATTATATGTATTGTTGAAGCCATGAAATTGATGAATGAAATTGAAGTAAGTTCTTCACTTTTTTCTATATGAATTACATTGAAGATATTCTTAGCTCATAGTTCTAGTATACATATTCATCTCTGTTATTTTCTTCTGCTTTCCTTTATATATGGTTTGCGCCGCATGGAATTGTTTATGAGGTCAATATAGTTATGGATCAAGTTGTATGTATCATGCGTTGGTTAAAAAGGGCCATAAAATGCTCTACGCCTGTGCTGATCCAACTTCTATAAGATCTAAATAATGATGCTTACCCTTGCTTCTTGTATGGCAAGACCAATAGGGTAAATGGTTTAGTACCAAGTATGTTACTGTAGTAAAAGTTCATGTCAGTGAGTGGATAAATATGCTGATGCTTTTCATGCATTTAAAATGTATTAGAAGGTATGCTAAAGGCATGTGAATTGCGAAGAGTGACAAAATTCATAGTATATGTGTTTAATTGAATAACCATCCGAAGTAATGAGATTGCTTACCCTTTGAGCCCGAGGTGAAGAGTGACAAAGTTCATAGTTATTTAGGTGTCACCTTGTGAGGTAACGAATAGTGCTGTGTAGTTCTATACTTTAATGTCCAGGATTATCAGGCTAAGCTAGCATAAGGATATTTTGTTTTCTATTGGAGGAAATTGATTGACATGACTATGGGCATGGCTCAAGGTCCAATTCCTTTTGTTCATTGCTTCAGCCTTGAGCAAGAACTGATGACAAGAGAAACATAGATTATTTAACTAATGTGACTATAAAAATGCATAGAATCTTTGAGAGTATATAAATCTTATGAGAAATTTATAATATCTTTGATCGTTTTCTGCCTACTGCCACGATCTTTACTCTCTCTCCCTTTCTTTTGGAAAGGTGGGATTTTTTACTAACCTCATGAACCTTGTTACTTATTCATGTAAAAACAGACCTTGTATTCTTAATTTCTTATTAACTTTGACTACTGAAACTGCGGTTCTTTAGGAGCAGTTTATTTTCCTTCCTTTTTTTTACCTTCATGGTGATTAGAATATAAAGACCTTAGTTTTTACATACTGTAATAAATGAGTAAAGGTTGTTTGAGTTGAAATAGCATTTCTAGTTGTACAAACTCCATTTTCCTGTTCAGATTGTGAAACTTCATTGCAGTTGAAGGAGCTTAGTTGGAAACTACACTCAAACTCCCAATTACCATACTTATAGAGAAGTATCATTCTGGATTGAATCAAATATGTTGAAGCACTAATGCAAATGTTACTGGAAGTGGGAACCAACCCTTACAGCACAACACTTAGTGTGAAGAGCTAAATACTATCTTTCATTGAATCACGTAGTGTAGGAGCAACATATTAATCTTATTTGTTTATCCAGTATGATATATTGTACCTTGGAATCTCAAAACTAAACTTAGCATGCCATTCAGCCAAAGAGAGCATTTTATGCCGTAATCTCACATCTATTCCCTTCATTCAACAGGCTGACCAATCAGGGACAGTAGTTGAAATCCTTGCAGAAGATGCGAAGCCTGTCAGTTTTGATACGGTATGTTTGGTTATCATATTATATACTCGTGTAGATCAATTTCCCCTTGACTTTCCCATTGCTATTACTCACATATCTTTTGTTATATATATATATTTGCAGCCAATTCTAGTGATACAACCCTAGAGATACCGACGTATGGCTCAACCAAAGATGCATAACTATTGTCTGTCAAGGTACCTTTTATTTAAATCTCTACGGAAGGTTCTGGTTGTAAAGGGTGGATTGTTGAGAATACAACAAAGACCATTTCTTTAATTTAAAACCCTTTGGCCTTCCTGTGTGTATCTGAAGTTTCATACTTAGAGAGGTTGTGAGAATTTCCCAAAATAGTTGGATAAAAACAGATAGTACTTGTTTATTAGCTGATTGTCTGTTCTTTGTAGTTCCTTTTTTTAAAGCACCTTCAATGGTAATAATCACAGTGCAATAAATTTGGATTTATTCTTAGTTGATGGTTTTACTGTTTTGGTTGGATGTGGAGAGTGGGAATTTGGTTGATTCTAGTTTTCAAGAACTCAATAATATTACTGTAGTAGGACAAGTAAAAATGATGATTACTTTGATTACTTGTTAGGCTTTTTTTTTTTTTTTTTTTTCCCTATCTGCTTTAGAGAACAATGAGTTAGTACTACTGAAATCTAGGAATCCACTGGTAAACTAACACTCAAAAAATAATCTTCGACAAACAAACTAGATTATCACTGGTTTAGTCCGGATGTAAGTTACTATTTGTCTTATTCGACAAACAAACTAGGTTATCTCAACAAGGCAACTGCGTCCCAAGGACGTTTCTAGATCGACGCGTTTGATAGCCCTCAAGTCGTTGTATAGATTGGAACCTCACTCGACTCTTTTCCAGAGAACTCCACACCTCAAAGTTGACGGTTTCAAAGTTCATTGCCAAAATCATTTGTATTTATACGTCCAAAGATCAGCGTTAGTCTGAATTCAGTCGAAGACCATGTGGGTATTCGAACCATCTGAAGCTCCTCCTTCAGACGATCAAATCCAAAGTAGATGGTTACGAACCACAACTCCCAAGCTAAACATACACACAAGCTCAAAAGCCTTAGATACGTATGTACATACACATTTTCTTCCAAACCAATAAAATGGAACATTCAAATCTAATCAAAGTCTAAAAAACTTTTACTTCTTAATATAAGTGCACATATATATATAATCATCGGTAAACATCAAAACCTAGTTATCATATCATCATTCAAACAATATGCGATACGACCATAATTCCTCCCATGAAAAAAACAACTCGAAAAAAAATCGATTGGAATAAATAAAGAAGTCCCCCAATGATCATACAGATTATTCAGCGAGGTAGAACAACTCGGAAAAACTGTAACAACTAACTGATATCAATGGTTTGGAGAAACCAAACTCGGTATGTAATTCATTATTTTGTGAAGGCCGTCGTTGAAGAGTACCTCTCGCCATCTCCGAGTTCTAATGTTATATACCTTAAGATATCGCGGTCTGCATAATAAGATCTCGTCGTCACTCACCCGCGATAAAATTTGAAAAGACTCACAAGCTTTGGGGATCACAAATAGCAGACTCCAAGAAGGCTCATTCCCGTAAGCCCACACCTCATAATCCAAGCTTTGATCTAACTCAAGCGCAACGGTGAGTTGCCCGTCCAAAGCTCCCAATTCGAATCCACCGGGCAGACCATAAGCACCTACTGAAGCCCTTGCCTTGGGAAATCGAACCATCTGAAGCTCCTCCGCCACTGAATCAAAGTAGACTATTACGTCACTTCCAACGCTAAGCTCACCGGCCCAATGAGGAACGCCTCTTACCATCGTCTCCTGCCTGCCTTGCCGATTACGGATCTCCCAGAGTTTCACATTTTGCAACACTTGGGATTGAGTTTTGGACGTGAAACTCCCGTTTTCGTTGAGGCTTACGATACGAAAACTTGTGTAATCACACATTACGACCTTATACTCGTCGCGTGCTTCATCATGGTATAGCGCGCACAAGCTATCATACCGAAAAAACGCATGGATCTCTTTGGATTGATCAGCATCGAATTGCAATCTTTTCTCGACTTTGGTACACGGATTAAAGAGGAGGAAATCTCCGGGAGACTTGTAGAGAGCAACCAAACCGTTACAAATGCCCAACACCGTCACACTGAAGCGTTGCCCCTCGCCGAAGAAGTCGCAATGAGAACGAAAGGGGCCTCTCTCAAGCAATTCGGATGTCGCAAAACATGTTATCCCATTGTTGGATACATTCCTGAAAGCTTCATTAAGGAATATGATGTCCCTTGGCCGGTGCCATAGGCCGCACCAACATTGCATCAAGAGGCTGATTTCGGATGGAGTTAGGGTTATAATTCCATATGAACAAGGGATCGGATATAAGACGATGCCATTGCTTGCACGCACGCAAGCATCGGCCTACCGATACGAGAGGAAGTTTGTGGAATATCTCAACCCAAATGTTAAGGGGGAGATCGGCCAATGGTGAATGAGATTGTGATTCTTTCATTAGGGTTTCAACTGTGATGATGTATTTGAAGGAGTTGTGTATGCTGTTTATTTTATATATATAAAACCCTAAAAGTTGTTAAGAGTAATATATGTTTTCAAATATTTTATTTTTCCGGTTTAACAAATATTTTTCTCAAGGGATCGATGAGTGAGATGTTGATGAATACATATCTTCTATAACATTGAAAAAAGATTACAAGTAAGATATAGTCTCAAAATTTTCCATCTAAATCGGAATAGATAAATACATTTCGCATTTAATCTTTTGATAGGATTTTGTTCCCCCTGCCTTTATTTCTCATGATGATAAAGTCAGCCATTAAGTTGAAAGGATTTTGTTCCCCTTTTAGCATTTAACTAGTTCAGTACCCGCATATTGTGCAGACGTTTTTTTAGTTTGAAATAGTTATATGTGTATCAGTGTATATAACACTATATATATGTATCTCATGCTTATTTAGATTATTACTGTAACTATTATTGACAAGAAAAAAAAACCTCACTTGATTGAACTCAATCAAAACGATTGAAATTAAACTAATCCGCAAAAACGTGATTAATAAACTTTATCATCAATTGACTGAACTCAATCAAATCAAAATGAATCGCACAAACGCATAAACTAAATAATATTTAACGTATCTTTTTTTCGAAGCTTCCTATTATTCTTCTTTATGAGTGATTTACCTTTATTATTCGTCTTTATTATTTGTTATTGTGGGCAAACTAATCTAGCTCGGTTGAAAAAAACTTTTCATACGACATACCATGGATCACTAACTAATATACAGAGAAGAAAAAAAACCTGGCATAGGCGAAACCATGGGTCACTAACGTAATTAATAAGCTTCCTATTATTTTTGCACGTAACTGCAATCCTTATCAATTAGTAACTACATATTCTACGGCAAATCCTAGCATATCTTTTTTTTAGCAAATAACCACCAGATAGCAATCAATTAATTTATGAGGCATTTTCTAGATAGGCCATAATTAGAGCCTTTATTAGGAAAATGTCCACTCATGTTTTCAAATTGGTAAAATGTCCACCTCCCTTCCCTTGCCCCCTGTGCCCCCTTCCTGTTTCAGCAGTTTTTTCTTCTTTTCGCGTTGCTGAAACTGAAGTTGCTGAAACCGGAGTTGTTGAAACTAGGGTTGCTGAAACCAGAGTTGCTTTTTTTTTCCGCATCACCACTTTGACACCGTAGTTGCTGAAACATGAGTTGCTTTTTTTTTTTTCCGTGTCAACACTTCGACACCGGGGTTGCTGAAACCGGAGTTGCTGAAACAAGAGTTGCTTTTTTTTTCTTTTTTTTTTTCGCGTCAGCACTTCGACACCATAGTTGCTGAAATTACAACAATTTCAGTAATTTCAGCACTAATATAAAATTTAGCCTATGCAGGATTCGAACTCACGTATTTGCGCATAAGCACATCGCTCTACCATTGAGCTAAGAGGCTTTTAAAGGAGATTTAAAGAAAGGAACATCAAAATTAATTGCAGTCCGCATTTCAACAATTGCTGAAATTATAGTCGCGCATTTCAGCAATTGCTGAAATTGCTGAAATTGCAAATATCCAAACCCAAACCATGTAAGACATTAGACAACTAAAATCAATATAATCCATTAATTTTGTACAATTTGATAACAATTCAAAAATCAACTACAAGCTCAATTTGATAGCAACATCCGTGTTTGTTTTCTTTTTGAACTGATGAATAAAGAATATCGGATAACCATGATCCATCACCAAACTGATTCTATTAGGAGATTATCAAGGTATTACCTCAATCAAATTACCACTTGCAATACCATCAACCCTATAATCAAAAGCCTCACTTTCATCCTTTTTTTTCCCCTTAATTCTCAAATTCAATAACAGCATTTATCGAGAGTCCAAAAAAGCAGTTCATGCCACGAAATAAAAGATGATCAACCAATCCCATACCTCATCCTCAAGGCATTCGCATCTGCTTCCGCTGATGCAGCAATAGATGCCATATATAGCCTGTAAACACCATCCCATTTATAACAGCAGGAAATTTCAATCCAAACTCAGTTTTCAATTCCATCAAAACCCTATAATTGCATAATCAATCAATTATCCACAATCTCAATAAAAAAGTAAGGATAAATTAGTTAAAATCAACGAATTCACAGCTTCAGAACGGACATAATCAATCGAACAACGGAGAAATTGGACAAGAAATAGAAGCGGAGATGAAACGGAAAAGCACCTCTTGAACTCGAGTGGAATCCAACTGACGATCATCGACGCGGTCGGTGAGCTGATGATCCATCACCAAACTGATGAATATGTATTGAACAGATCTGAGATGGCCGGTTGACAGGAGAAAGAGAGAGAATGGAGTTCCCCATTGATGGAGAGAAAGAGAGGGAAAAGGAAGGAAATCAACAAAGCAAACCTCATTGGTGCACAGCGACACCGCCATCATCTTCGCCTCGGATCTTCATCGATCTTGTCACCGATCCGTCATCGTCATTGCTATAGTCGGTATCTCGATCCAGGCAGTGAAGACGCTGGAGACGCTGGAGACAGTAGCCGAGCGATCATGGCTAGATCTGGAGACGGGAGCCGAGCGATCATGGGCAGATCTGGAGACGGGAGCCGAGCGATCATGGCCAGATCTGGAGACGGTGGAGTTGCAGGAATCGCTGGAGCTCTGGATGTGGAGGCTATGTTCGGCTCCATGGATGTGGTCAAAAATAAGGCATTAGAGGAGAGCGAGGGCAGGGGGCACAGGGAGGAAGGCTATTGAGTCGGTGAACATTTAACTTATTTTCATGGGCGGGTGGACACTTACTTAATTTCATCCCCAAAACCTGTTTGGGAAATTTTATCTTAATTTATTTTGTAATTACCAAAGGTGAGTTTCTCGTCATAAAAAAACATGAAAGCAAGCTGCATTGCAGTTCTGCAAAATGAGGCCAAAGCAAGCTGCAATGGCATGACCGATATTCGAATCTTCATTTTAATCGAGATCTTCAGTCATTCCCCGGGCAACTCTTTTAATAAAATGCTTCAGAAGCCGTAATTCGAAAACTCTCTCTATGGGGACAAAACAATCAAAGAGATTTAATCATAAAATTAATTGGCCATAGCAGGAGTATCACACCAACTCATATATATATTAGCTAGATTTGTATATTGTTCACCCTTTCAATGTGCGGCTTTGTTACTCATTATGCATAACATTCATTCAACGGTTCATTTATACATCGATTGTTTCTTTGGTAAAGAAAATCAACTATGAACTAGCTAGTCACATAATCTTACTCTCAAACACAACTACTTAAACCCAAATTGCAAATTATTTTGATGGCTTTGCTGATTTGCTTGAGTGAGTAGTTTTACATTATATTCATATATAGTAATCCGCCATCACAAATAGTTTGTTTCAAGAATTTTCCTTCTCATGCTCCTTTACAACCTTTACAACTTACAACGGAACCAAGAAGATATTCCGTTGTTGTTTCCCCTCAACAAGGCAACCGCGTCCCAAGGACGTTTCTAGGTTGACGCGTTCGATAGCCCTCGAGTGCTTAATTACGGAGTTGATCTCGCTTCACCCATCGTCAAATAGTTCTAGATCGGAACCTCACTCGACTCTTTTCCAAAGAAGAACTCCACACCTCAAACACAGCATGATTCTTATATTGCATTTAAATAAATTAATTTATGCATAACAATATATATAATGGAGTATAAGTGCAAATTCACCCACGCCACTTGCTTGACTCCTCTCTCTCTATCTATCTCTTTGAGTAGTGAATTTGGGATTTTATCAATTCCATTATTGAATTCGTTCTCCTTATACAGCCACCCTAATCTGATCAATCAATCGCTAGGTGATTCTACATACTATAGTAAAATGCATTAATGCAGTCAGGAATCAATTTTGAATTTGCTTAATAAATTAAGTAATTAATTGTATGACTATCATCATTTATAATGAATTGGGTGGTGGTGATATGCACATAATAACTACCTAGTTACAAATAGCGTAATTGAATTTGCTTAATACAGTGGTCGTTGCGACCATCCCGCATGTGTTCATGCGCTAAACGGAAATTTAACTCTGCTCTAAACAGAAATCAAGTACTTGCATGTCTTTTTTTTTTGTCATTTTTGATAGGCTAATTGCATTAACATATACTATAAGTTACTATTTGGTACAAATTCACCCACGCCATAGGCAGTTTTTGCTCTTATAGTTTCATTAGTAGACAGAATTAATATATTTGCGAATTGTCTACTGCTATAAACGGAGTATCTGTGAAATGAGGCCAAAACAAGCTGCAATGCCATGACCGACATTCAACGAATCTTCAATCTGATCATCAAGATCTTCATTCATTCCCCTGTCAACTCTTTTTACAAAATAAAATACTTAGAAGCTCTTCGAAAACTCTCTCTAGCTATGAGTAGCACACCAAATAGTTCTAGATCGGAACCTCACTCGACTCTTTTCCAAATAAGAATTCCACACCTCAAAGTTGATGGTTTCAAAGTTAATTGTGATTTTGTATTTATATATGTCCAAAGATCATAGCAGAGAAATACATCTACTTCTTTGCAAGGGATTTTGTGACCTACAACGTAACAGAGCCTGATTCATATATTACATTTAAATAAATTAATTTATGCATAACAATAAAATGGAACATTTAAATCTAGCTAATCAAAGTCAAAAAAAACTTTTAGTTCTTAATATAAGTGCATACATATCATCATCAGTAAACATTAAAAACTAGGCATCCTATATATCATGATATCTATCATATCAATGGTTTGGAGAAACCAAAGTTGGTATATAATTCATTAATTTGTATATAATTCATTAATTTGTGAAACCCGTTGCAGAAGAGTACCTCTCGCCATCTCTGGGTTCTAATGTTATATACCCTTAAATATTGCTTCCACATCAAGATCTCGTCGTCACTCACCCGCGATAAAATTCGAAAAGAATTACAGGCTCTAGGGATCACAAATAACATACTCCATGAAGACTCATCTCCGTACTCTTTTAAAGCCCATACTTCATAGCCCAAGTTTGCACCTAATTCAAAGGCCACAGTCAGTTGCTCGTCCAAAGCTCCCAATTCGAATTTGCTCCGTTCACCAAAACGACCTATTAAAGGTCTTGCCTTGGGAAATCGAACCATCTGAAAATCCTCGGTTGGTGGATCAAAGTAGATGATTACGACACCTCCAACGCGAAGATCACCAACCCAATGAGGAACGCCTCTTACCGTCGTCGTCTTATTATAATCAATTGCCCAGACTTTCACGTTTTGCAACACTTGGGATTGAGTTTTGGAGGTGAAACTCCCGTCCTTGAGGCTTAAGATACGGAAACTTGTATGATCAGACATTACTACCTTGTACTCATCGCCGCGTGCTTTGATCATGGTATAGCGCGCAAAAGCAACAATACTCATGGATCTCATGAACAACATCGAATCGCAACCTTTTCTCGACTTTTGGTACACGGATTAAAGATGAGGAAATCTCTGGGATACTTATAGAGAGTGTTAAGAGATGTGAATGAGACCCAAATAGTGTCCCACATCGAAAGTTAAACATAACGAGCCTCGGTATATAAGAGATGTGAATGAGACCCAAATATTGTCCCACATCGAAAGTTAAACATAACGAGCCTTGGTATATAAGTCGGTGGGCAGATCGGGCAGCGATGGTGAATGAGATTTTGGTTTTTTCATTGGGGTTTCATGGGTTTGAAGGAGTTACCTATCCTTTATTAATTAAAAAAAAACTGTGGCGATTCACATCCTTTAATTAATTTTCTTTTCCCGATGCAAAAGTTGGACCGTCAAAATTTCCATCTAAAAATTGTAGACCCACTAGTTCATCCAAAACTAAAAATCCCAAAAGACTGCCTATGTACTCGTATTTTATAAAGTTATTACATTTATGCCCTTGTTTAGTACAGTATTACTTTCATTTTATTTTGTCTAATTTCCGCATTAGTTTTACATTAATATAACTAGCATTTTCTATTATAATTTGTGATTTTGAAATTTGGTATCAGAGCCAAGTTAATTAAAAGTTAATCCGTATTTATCTATAAGTCAATCTTGGGGTATTTGTTAATTGTCTCCATAAGTCTTATCCTTGATCATGTTCTACATTTAGATAGAGATGATAAGCATTTTGAAGCAATTTAAAATGCTATTTCGGACCAACTTATAGATCTAAAATTTGAAATTAAAAAATTAGAACAATTATATATTGATATTAGCAGTAAGATTTTTAAAACCGTAAAAGAAGCTATTGAAGTACATCACTCGACCAATTTAAAAACCATCAACGAAATAAGCCATCAAATAAGCCTAAAATGAGGCGGTGAAATTAAGAAAGGAGATCCTTTTAAATACAATTATCCATTTAAAAAAAATCCAAAAGAAGTTTTCTACTAGGTTGGATAAAATGTAAAGAAAAAAGGGTTTGTTGTAGAAGAAGATCAGGACAAAAATCAAATCCTTAAAAATGAATCAACATCCATTTTGATAAATAAGGAGGTTCAAAACTAAGTTGGATAACCCTAAATGGAAGTTGAAATTACAAAAACTCAAAAACACTGAAACAAACTTCATGAACCAAGAAGTTGTGAGCGGCGATGAGTCTAAAAAGAACTCAGAAGAAGAAGCGGTAGACCTAGCCTAAGAAATAACAAAGGATAGTAGAAATAATAGAAGAAAACGAAGAGTCTGAGAGTGAGTGAATATAAGACGAAGAAATTAATGAAATGATGGAAGAAGAAGCTCCTAGTGAGTTCTTCGATGAATATGAAATGACCACTTGAATTAGCTCAATCAACTTTAACAAGCTGAAACACCTATTGATGAGGAACAAGTAGAAGATATGACAAGATCAGGGGTTGATTACCCAATCATTGCTAAGGAGCAATTTGTTAAAAAATCTCTATTCTGAAAATATGATAAGTATATGTGTGAAGAGATGTCTCGAGACGTAACTGTCAAGAACAATAAAAATCAAACAACTGAAGTAAACTTAATTAATTGGGAAAATATTCAAAACCACAACAAAGATAAAAAAAAAAGGTGGATCATTGATATGGCTATTTGACCTTCGAGGACAAGGTTGAGCTGCTGCTACATGCTCAACAGATTCAGTGGAGCTATGGGAAGAAGGTGGATCATTGATATGGCTATTTTGTGGTGCTTGGTAATTTTGTGGACTGTGAAGGGAATTTTCAGGTTGGCTATTTTGTGAAGGTAGGCTATTTTGAGGAGCTGGATTTTGTTGCTGAGCAAAGCCATGCATGTGAGATAAAATCACTCATCTTCAGCTGCTGGATTGACTAGAGGCAATGATCTCTCTTGTGTGATCACTACTAGATCCTTTACTTTCTCTTTAAGAGGAAAACAATCCTCTTTAAACACAACATCTCGACTTACAAATACTTTATGATTCTCAAGATCATATAGTTTTTACCCTTTCTGCCCAGATGGGTATCCAATCAACACACATCTCCTTGTTTGCAATCCAAACTTATCTTTTCCATGACCCTGAACTGCTACCTTCCCAAAACATAAGCAACCCAGAGTTCTCAACTGACCAAACTCGGCATTCTTCTGAAATAATAGTTCATATGGAATTTTCAACACTGAGCTTGGTAACATGTTGATGATGTGTACTACAGCTAGTACATAATCTCCCCAAAACTCAATGCCCAATCATGGATTAATTCTTAGAGCTCTAGCTGTCTCAATTATGTGTCTGTGCTTCCTCTCTACCCGGCCATTTTGTTGAGGATTTCCAGGAACACTTCTTTGATGAATGATTCCATTAGCATTCATCAATTCTCTGCACTTTTTCTGTACAAACTCTGTACCATTATCACTTCTGATCACCTTGATCATCTTGTCAAACTGAGTCTTTACATTTGCCAAGAAGGACTGTATCACAGTAAACACTTTCCAGAGTAATTCATTTGGAGTGCTTCATTCATTTCTTTAGATTTTCTCAAGCCCATTCCCCCAAATCTCTTGGGCCTATAGATTCTATCCCAACTGATAAGAGAGCGGTGTTGATTATCCTTGTTCCAAAAAAACCTTCATTAATTTGATCTAGTTCTTTGTGTAGAGAGGATGGTAGCATAAAATTTTGCATTGTATAAAGAGGTTTCGATGCCATATTTTACCCAATCAGAATTCCTCGACCATGTTGAGAGAGCGCACTCGCCCTCCACTTACTCGATCAATTTTTCCTTTGATTTACAGATGATTTCTTCAAATGTTTCCTTTTTTACTCTCCCATTGACTATCGGACAACCGAGATATTTTTTCAGAGTGTTTTCGTTAGTGATATGTTTAAGCAATTAGAGAGTTCTTGGATCCTATTTCCTTTAGTTGCTTTAAAATTAGATTTATGGTAATTTACACGTTGTCCCGAAACTTTACAGTAATTGTCGATAATGATTTTGACTTTGAGACTAGCAGATACACTACCTTTGGAGAAAATAATCGAGGGGCAGACAAAAGTGTGATTAATCTATTAGTTTTCCCATATATTTAATAAGGATTATTTTTCAATAAAAACTGTTTTGCTTGTTTTTCCATTTATAAATGCTTTGTCTTTTTTTTTATCATTTTTTATCGGCTTATGTTTACTTAATTGCATTAACATTAACACATATAGAAAGTTTTTGCCCTTACAGTTTCATTACTAGAAAGAATTTTGGGCATTGTCTACTGCTATTCAAGTTGTGGGTTAAAATCAACAAGCAAGCTAAATATAAAGAGAGAATGCATTCCTTCTAGCTTTACCACCGATTGTCTGTGAAATGAGGCCAAAACAAGCTGCAATGTACGGCTTGACCGACATTCGAATCTTCATTCTGATCATCGAGATCTTCATTCTGATCATCGAGATCTTCATTCATTCCCCGGGCAACTCAATCTATTACAAAATACATCAAAAGCCCTCCATCATCAAATAGTTCTAGACTGGAACCTCACTCGACTCCATCTACTCCAAAGAAGAACTCCACACCTCAAAATCGACGGTTTCAAAGTTAATTGCCCAAATCATTTGTATTTATATGTCCAAAGATCATAGCAGAGAAATACATCTATTCTTTGCAAGGAGATTTTGTGACCTAAAACAGAGCATGACTCATATATTGCATTTAAATAAATTAATTTATGCATAACAATATAATGGAACAGGAACTAGTCATCATATATCATCATATCATATCAATGGTTTGGAGAAACCAAACTTGGAATGTAATTCATTATATTGTGAAGCCCGTTGGAGAAGAGTACCTCTCGCCATCTCCGAGTTCTAATGTTATATACCTTAAGGTATTGTCTCCATACCAAGATCTCGTCGTCACTCATTCGCGATAAAATTCGAAAAGAATCACAGGCTTGGGGGATCACAAATAGCATACTCCATGAAGACTCATCTCCGTACTCTTTTAAAGCCCATATTTCATAGCCCAAGTTTGCACCTAATTCAAACGACACTGTAAGTTGCTCGTCCAAAGCTCCCAATTCGAATCTGCTACGTTCACCATGATGACGACCGATTAAAGGTCTTTCCTTGGGAAATCGAACCATCTGAAACTCCTCGGTTAGTGGATCAAAGTAGATGATTACGACACCTCCAACGCGAAGATCACCGACCCAATGAGGAACGCCTTTTACCATCGTCGCCTCCAAAGGCGGCCCATAATCGATCGGGCAGATTTTCACGTTTTGCAACACTTGGGATTGAGTTTTGGAGGTGAAACTCCCGTCCTTGAGGCTTACCGTACGGAAGCTTGCAGAATACGAAATTACGACCTTGTACTCATCGCCGCGTGCTTCATCATGGTATAGCGCGCACAAGTAACGATACTCATTGATCTCGTTGGATTGATGAGCATCGAATCGCAACCTTTTCTCGACTTTGGTACACGGATTAAAGAGGAGGAAATCCCCGGGATACTTATAGAGAGCAACCAAACCGTTACAAATGCCCAACACCGTCACCCTAAGGCGTTGCCACTGCTCGTCAAAGAAGTCGCAGCCGGAACGGAAAGGGCGTCTCTCAAGCGATTCAGATTTCGCAATACACGTTACCCCGTTGTTGGATACATTCTTGAAAGCTTCATTAAGGAATATGATGTCCCTTGGTTGGCGCCATACGCAGCACCAACATTGCATCAAGAGGCTTATCGGGTGATTTCGGATGGAGTTAGGGTTATAATTCGATACGAAAAAGGGATCGGATATAAGAAGATACCATTGCTTGCACACACGTAAGCACCGGCCTACCGATACAAGAGGAAGTTTGTGCAATATCTCAACCCAAATGTTAAGGGGGAGATCGGGGGGTTTGGATTCCATGAATTTGACGGATAAGAACAACGTCGCCTTTTCCATTAGGGTTTGGTACTAGGTCACGACTTCACCTCGACGGTTATACCACTGATCGATGGTCTGATTCAAGGAGTTGTGTGCTGCGTTATTTATTTATAACAAACCCTAAAATCGGTAGAGCAATAATTTGTTTGTTTTTGTTTTTACATTTATTTTTCTCAAGTGATATCTATGCAGTTATTGATTAAATTCCATCTAAATCGGAATAGAGAAATAGCTTAAAAAAACTTCAACCTTTGAGAGCATCTTCCCCCGTTAGTTATAATCGCTAGGGGAAATAGCCTAGTAAAAGAGAATATTCTATAAAATATTCTCTTTTAGTCTATTATACAGTTTTTTATTTCCACCGTGGGCCAATTTTGACAGGCTAAATTTCTTATAAATACTAATATAATTTAGAACTTTCACATCTCATTTCCGTCATCTGATCCTATCTTTATCATTTCGATTTGAATAAATAATGAATTCTTCTCAAATATCATCATCATCTCACTCTTCAAATAAAACTATTGAAAATTATGACTATGGTAACTTTCGAACGAGTAATGAAAAAACTATATACATGAAGATGATCAAAGTGGTGGCTTCGGAACAGGAAATGGTTATGAAGAGAGTAATGCGGATCTACCAGAATATTAGATGTGATCATGATTCAATAGTTGGTAGTTTCATTTGTACTTGTTTTTTCTTCTTTAGTACTTTAAGCAACTTAATATTTATTTTTTATTACTATAATTTTGATGAATCTATAATAAAAAAATATTAATGTCATTTTCTAAAAATATTATTTATGCAATGATAATTCCAATATGTCAAATACTATAGTCATATTGAAGAATTCTTGAATATCTTTACAATAGAATAACTTTTATTTTTAATTAAAAACCATAACTATAAAATATATAGGTTTATAATTGTATTATTTATAGATTTACATAAATATTAAACACTTAAAAATAAATTAATAAATAAATAAATATCATTTTGCCTTCCAAAAGAGAAAGCCAAATTTGGCCTTTCTTTTAGAAATAGGCCAAAAATAGAAAGGCTAAAATAGGTTTTGGCCTAGGGTGGGAGCAAAATTAGGCCAAAACCCATTTTTTGGCTTACCATGGGAGATGGCTTGATGGTAGTGGTACGTAACATATTGCTACCAGTTTTTTTGGGGCCCAAAAATGTTGACAACATGGAATTTTTTTTTTGTAAAAACAAAATTTGTCCTTTAACAAATCAGTACTAAAGTCTGATAAAATTCCTAGTTTCATGAGAAAAAAAGAAATGGGGGATTATACCGGTCACATAAAATAAAATTTTGGTTTTATTAGACCGAAATTTTGTTATATTGAACAGGCACCTCTTTCATCAAAGAAGCGATGATGGTCAGTTTCAAGGGAAAAAGAAGGGTTTCAAGGAGATTGATAAAGAGAGCGGAATTTTTTTTCGAAATATTCATAAAAAAATAAATATTTACGTAAATATTCAAATGTTTAAACTAATTACAAAAATATTCATTTTTTGCAGGTTTGGCAGAAAAACGCGGACCCAGTACGCGTTTTATGTACAAACCTCGAAAGAGAATTGACGACGGGGTTGGTGTTTGAATTTTACACAAGAAACGCGGTCTGAGGCCGCGTTTCTATTAAAAAATAAAATGAAATTATATTCATTCGAAGAGATGCTGAGTTGGCACTAGAAACGCGACCTCAGGCCGCGTTTCTAGTCTGGAGTTGGGCCCCAGTTGCTGACTGGATGGGACGCAAAGCAAAAACGCGGCCCCATGCCGCATTTCTCTATTTTTTTTAGAAAAAAAAAATGGTCAAAGGGGGTAATAAATTCAGTTGGTGGCAGTTACACTAAAAACGCGTCCCCAGGCCGCGTTTTTAGTGTATAAAACCCTTGATCAAATATGAGACAATATGTAATTTGAAGAGTTGATACCGGCGTTGAGGATTTAGAGCTTCATATGAAGAAGACGCAAATGCAAATGAAAGAGGATATGAAGAAGAAGCAAATGCAAAGGAAAGAGGAATGGAATACGGTGTATTGTGCGAATATATTCTCTCAGACTAGGGTGAATTTGGTTGGAGGTGTGACACAATTCGTTAGCAGTATAACAATTTACGAGCAATTCACTCAACCATTTAAACATGAGAATGGCCAAATTTGGTCAATTTATCAAATTTATGTTTTCGATGGATAATAGTCATGAATTATGAGTTTGTGTTTTCATCAACTATATTTTTTAACCGTTTTTCTATCCAACGCTCAGATCGACATAGGATAAAAGTCCTAATTTAGAGGAGAGGTTATTCAAGTAACCTCCCTTGTCAAAAAAACGCTCTGAAATTTCTCCTCTCTTGGGTTTGCCTGTTTTTTCTGGGTTCAAGTGTGCCGCTAAGGGTTGGGGATGGATGAGATCGATCTAGTAGTGGTTGTCCCAGATTGCTTTCTACTAGATCTGATCTTAACTTAGCCTTAATCAGTTTCTCAATCAATTTTAGATCCAAAATCACCCTTCAACCCATATCCTTTCCAAAATACATCAAACACTCTACCCAGAAATTAATCCCCGTAAAAAGGGATGAAATCCAAAGTAAATACTCCTCTACGTACAAATCAGAAGCTTTCGACTACCAAAAGCTTTATTAGAACCATTCAAGAGTTAAATGCAAAAATGGGGAGTGCCGAGCTTTGCTTGTGCAACTTTCTAAATCCCTCATTCAATTTTCTTCCAGCATCTCCTTATACAAAGCAAATCTCAACTCTTATCAAACAAATAAACCCCAAAAATCTAAATATTATTATCTCTAATCCTAAATATAGTCTTAATTATGAGCATCCAGGCATTTCTATTGGGTGCTGGGAGTCGGTGGAACGGCTTATCCCCCTGCTAGAAACTCCTCGGAGCCTGGGAAATGTATCGTAGAAACAAAAGAGAGTCTGCTATCATTACAATCCAGGAGAGAATTGTGTACAAGCTAGAACTATGAACCAAGGGAGGATTAACGTTTCCCCCAATAAGTCTTGCACTCCACCCGGAGATCCAGGTATGATTGTAGCTTGTGATTTGAGTACATTTACTAATTTAGCCTCCCCCATAGATAACTTTGCAATTTCCTATCTCTGCTTGTGTATTGGTAATACTATGGACAACTCTATAAATTCTTCCCCCCTCCTTAATTTCAAATCACGCCTCTTTTTTTCTCATCCCAGCATTCCTCTGCTTGTGATTTCCTTGCCTTCAATGTATTCTCATTCCTCTTTCATGGAAGCTCTAATCAATACCACTCAGTAAAGGGCTCCCCTGGACCTGGAGACCCCAAGTACCACCCCGCTCATCAACCTCAACTCTGCCTTGTCCATTGAGAGCACATCTCTTGTGTCTCTCCCCACTGAAATTCAAGCTCTGCCTATTCCACCTCTCAACTCTGCCCCTCCTGTGGATGCATGGCAATCCTTCGGAGCAGGGTAGGAATGCTGATCCCTTTACCATCCCAGGAGCCAAAGACCTTCACCACAAGCTTGCTGACTTTAGTTCGGTGGGAAGATTTGTCCAGAATTTCATAGATGTCAAACAAGTTATCGGCAAAATGAAGGCAGAATGGAAGACCTTAAAAGGAAGCTGGGAGTGGACACAATCGGGGACGATTGGTTCATCTTCAAGTTTTCCAATGCTGAAGACCGAACCTTTGTTTGGAGCAACAGACCATACCATGTCCAAGGGTCTCTTCTCGCTCTCTATCCCTGGACGGAATCCTTTAATCCTATGGAAGAAGATACCACATCTACGGACATGTGGATTGGGATCCTCGGCCTGCCCCATCAGTTTTACACAGCCAATGCTATAGGCCATATTCTGTTGGCTGGTGGCGTGGGAAGCCTTATTCGTATTTACCAAGCCTCCAACTCCCGCAACAAATACAGGTTTGCTAAGACGTGTGTGAATGTCTCTCTCATGTCCAAGCTTACTACCTTTGTCCAATTTAGAAAGAATGAAAATGAAATGTTGAAGCTCAGGGTGTGGTACAAGTATTTCTCGGTTGGGTGTGGCTGTTGTGGAGCCTATGATCACCCTTACGAGGAGTGCCCTCTTAATGCCCTTAGACCAAGGAAGTTCAATCTCATCCTAGAAGAAAATCCTCTTGTTGACCTCCTTGCTCCTACCCACCATTTTAATGTTCCCAAGTCCACCACTGATGCTAGAATACCAAACCACCCCAGTGCTTTTGTCCTTTACAATCAAGCTGATATTGATCTCTCTCCCACCCAAACTATGCAGCCGAGGGTTGGGGACTTTGGTCTCCTCCCCATCAATACCCTCCCTATGATCAACACCAAGCTCCCTCCGATCCCGAATGCAGGTCTTAACTATTCTTCAGAGCTGATAAACCATCTAATTACTCTTAATAACGGTCATATGTCCAGGATCCCTAATGATTGCTCAATCCCTCCCTATGCCATTTCACCCTCTGTTTTGCATACCATCATGGGCTCGGGCTGTTCGAATGCCTCCACTTCTCACCAGCCTTTTGAGGGCTCTTCGAAGGCTATTTTGATTGTGCAGGCAAAAGGCAAACAAGTTGACATTACCACTGAGTCGGAAGGTTCCCTACTGTCTCTGAAATCTGACCATTCGGTGGTTAGAAAGATGGGAGGCATAATCATCACCCATCAAGAAGACGACAATGGCATGAACATGAAGCTGGTAAGCGCAGAGAAGATGGTGACCAAGCTGAAATTTTGTCCCCGGCCACCAAGAGGTCCAAAAAGAAGAAGAGTGTATGATCAGTAAGCCATTTAATCAGTTGATGGGATGGGAGCTGACTACAACAACTATCAATCTAAATAAACTCAGTCTTGCTAATGTTGTTTTTAGGTTTCTTTATAATTCTGCTGGTGTCTTTAAGATTAGTACCAGTGACAAGTTTATCTTCAGAATTGCTAAACTGATGTACTATAGGAACCCCCAATTTTTCTCTACTTATAATGGGGATTCCTGGCTGAATGTTTCCTATGACGATTATAATATTAGAACTATTTTTAAATTTTACTCCTTGAGTTTCCTCAAAGATCCGATGGTCAGTTTGGCCTCTCTTGGTCTTGGTGGTGTTGATTTGAGTGTAGTGCTGTCTATGAAGGGTTTAGAATGGATGGGTTGCCTGTGGTTTCCAGAAGTAAGTTTCAGCGCCATAGTGTCTGCGGTTAAGGTAATTTTTTCTGTTTTTTTTTCGTTTGGAAATTATCAAGCAGAATCCCACCATGGGTTCTTTGCTTTGCGTGGTGATGAGCTTCATTAAAACTCCTACCAAACCTCTGTTACAGAACTGCAAATACAAACCTCATGATCAAACCAAATGTATACATATCTCTATGAAAATTATGTGCAACAAGAAATGGAAGCCTAATATCGAGTCTAGGAAAGTATGCTCTTTTGTCGGACAGTATGAGTTTTCCTCCTGTTGTCTGCTGCGTTTTGCTTTCCACGGATTCAAGAACTTACACCTGAACCAATCTTGGCATAAAATAAGACACCTTTGTCTTACATACAAGGAGCAGATTGCCCATAAAAATATAACAATGACCATAAATACCACAGTAATGACACTTTCTGTTTTTCTTCTCAGAATTAGATGAATTTGCATATTTATCCTCATTCTCAGATTTCTTATCCTTGTTTATATTCTTGTTCTTGTTCTTTTTGCCTTTTAACATCAAAACCTCAGTTTTAGGCTCAGTTTTAGCCTTGTTCTTAAACACTTTTAGACTCTCATTCTTCTACACAATAGACTCAAGAATTTTGTCCTTAGTTATAGAATCCTGACTGTACTGTATAACATCTTTTAACACATCAAACTGAGGAGGCAAAGAGTTCAATAACAAGATAGCCAAATACTCATTTTTAATAGCATCCTTTTTATCACATCTTTCTAAATCTTGAGTCATTCTTAAGAATTTGTCCAGATTAGATTGAAGTGACTGATTAGTGTCCATTTTGAAGTTAAACAAACGACACAAGATAGCAATTCGGCTAGGCAAGGATTCTGTCAGGTAAAGAGTTTCTAAAGTATCCCACAGTTGTTTAGGGTTAGAGATACTCATAACCTGACGAGCTACCTCGTCAGAAAGTCGAATAAAGATCTCTGAATGAGCTACCTCATCCAGGTCCTTCTTCATTTCCTCATTAGCTCCTGCTGGGTACTCCCCCAGCATTGTCTTCCAACATTTTTCTTTGATGAGGATAGCTTTCAGTTTGAGCTCCCATATGGAGAAATTTGTCGTTCCATCGAACGACTTGATTCTCATAGCATTATCCGCCATCTTAGTACCTGTAAACACTAAGAAACTAGCCTCGGTTCTCAGAAAAATGAAACAGAAGCTAAGCACTTAAGCAAAGACTGAACACACCAGTAACCAAGGATTGAAGGGAGATCTAGAACTCTGGGAACACACAAACACAAAAATAGTTTTTTTTTTTATGATAACAAAGAACAACAAGAAAAACAGGAGTGGAAGCGAAGAGTCAAAGAGGAATGCAGAGCGATTTCTAGATCCAAAAAAAAACCTTAGGTCAAAGACCCAGAATCTCAGATCCAGAGAACTTGGCTCTGATACCAATTTGAAGTTCGATTTTCGTCATCACACATAAGTAAAACGAAAAACGAAGAGAAAAGACACAGGATTTGTTGACGCGGTTCGGGTAAAACCCTACTCTGCGGGATCTCAAGATGGGAGATCCGATCCCAGAGTTCACTATGTTGCAAGAAGAGTTACAAGCCAAGCAATGACGGAAGAGCACAGAGACAAGTAACCCCGGAACCTCAAAATCAAGCAAAAGGGATAAGAGAAGGAGAAAGCAAGAAGAGAAGCCCCCTGAAAGGCAACCGAGAATCTTCAACGAAGATTCTCACGGAGATCGAGCCATCCATCCACCAGGGACCACCGTCTTCAAGGATAAGCTCACATCAGAGCTATCGCCGCCAACACTCTCTCACTTTCTTATTAGCTAGGGTTTTGTCAAAATGAGGCTCCAACGTCTACACAGTACCCGGAGGTAAGCTTATATAGCTCTCCTTATTAGGGTTAAGTAAGATCTCTCCAACGTCACTCAATTGATGGACTTAAGACAATACCACAGTTAGGAGAAGGTCCAACAGACCGGCCCAATCTCAGCTCGGATTTGAGCCTTGGGTGATGATATTATACACATATTATAATCTCATAATGTGGTAACAAGTTAGGCCAAGTGATCCATACTTAGACATGTAACCATGTCTAAGGGTACTTGCAACCTAATATGCATCCAAACATTACAAGTCCTGTAAGTGTATATAATTTCATCACCTTATAAGGTCCTAAAGTTAACTAAAATGTCTAAGTGATCATGCCACACATTATACTAGCTATTACAATAACAAGTTTAAATCACAACACAAGTGTTAATAATCAGGGGAATATTTTCTTAACCTGACCAAATTGATATATATTCTGAATTTTTGAGTTGTAGATGGGGTATTTGTAGTGATAAACTCTTGCTGTAACCTTGAATTAATTGCTTTTGGTGGTTGTTGCACTTTGATTTCATGATTTCGACCATGCGGCATTGCTCCATTTTTTTTTCTCAGATGGCACCCAAGCAGAAGATAAGAATCAAACTGAGGTCATATTGGGTGCCCTTGATTGAGGACTCCTGCAAACAGATTATGAATGCAGCTATCAATACCAGTGCAAAAACCGTGGGACCTGTGCCGTTACCAACAAAGAAAAGGATCCGGACGCAGCAGAGAATGATTGATATACTGTATCCGAGCCTCAAGGATATACTTAAGGCGGTGTGTTGCTTGTTACTTTCGATTCTGTTTAAAGTTGTTTAAATTTGGAAGGTGATGGGCGCTCTCTTGGTGCTGGAGATTCGTGTGTAGCTTCTGATTGTTGATTTATTGATCTTAGTTAAAAAGCTGGATTGAAGTTGACATTTTTTGTGTTGAACCTTTTGTTTGTGGTGAAATTGACTTCTTATGATGCTCTGATGAGCTAATTAATAACTACAGATACCTTATGGTTGCACTGAGTCAGACTGTGGGATGAGTCTAATTCTGAAGTATATCAGTTGTTCAAAGACTCCCGTCTCTCTATCTTCTCTATACCTCCGCCGGGAATTTCCCCATTTTTCGGCGCTATCGGAAAGCTTCTCCGGCCTCTCATCTCTCAGAAGAAAAAACAGAGAGTTTTAATTTTCCTGTTAACGCCGAGCCTCGTAGCTTCAAGCATAGCCTCTTCCATGGCCGTCATAACCCTCGCCTCAAGCCTCTTCGCCATCACGGCCGCTCTTCTCTACTTCCTCCATCCTCCTACTCCGTATTCCTCCTATCACTCTCTCTTCCGGTCCCTTTCTCTCACCTCGGCTGCGAACGCCACCGTTGCCGACCACCTCTACCACCTCACCTTCCGTCCTCACCCCGCCGGGACTCCTGCCAACTCCGATGCTGCCGCCTACGTCCTCTCTAGCCTCAACTCTTACGGTGTCAATTCGCATCTCCGATCCTATAACGTCCTTTTAACCTACCCCGCGCGCCGCTCCCTGTCGATTATCAGTTCCCCTTCCGAGGATCAGCCAGTAGTGGAGTTCAGTCTCCAGCAGGAGGTGTATGACGGCGATCCCTACGCCTCTGTCGCTGGGGAGGTGCTGCCGACGTTCCACGGATACTCGCCGTCGGGTACGGCGGTAGGACCGGTCGTTTATGTGAACTATGGGAGAGTGGAGGATTATGAGGTGCTCAACGCAATAGGCGTCAATGTATCAGGTATAGTATAATCTCAATCAGATAATCTAATTGCAAGTGCTATGATTCATCGAAAATGTTGAAATTGAACTAAACCTAGGTTCAATTGGAAAATTTTTGTGGATTGCAAAATATTTTCATTTTCATTTGAGAGATCACTGATCAGGAGATATTCAAATTGGCAAAAATGTCGCCCCTCTCAATGATCTTATCCTTTGGTTAATGGTTATGCAAACACTTGCTTAAGCTTCAGTAACAGCAACACAGGAACAACAAGGTCATTGTGTTAATATTAAGCAGCCTTAAATGGTAACTTACAAATCAGTAGAAGAAAAGAATTGTCAACAATATTGTCTTCAGTGATTGCTTGGATGCTGGTTCATTGATTCTTGTTGTGTGGGTTTTGGCTAGGTGCTGTTGTATTGGCTAAGTATGGGAAGATATACAGAGGTGATATAGTGCGGACTGCTGCAGATGCGGGTGCGATAGGGGTGGTAATCTACACAGATAGGAAGGATTATGGTGGTGGAGGAGACGGTGCCAAATGGTTTCCGGATGACAAGTGGATGCCACCGAGCGGAGTGCAGATCGGGACGGTTCATAACGGTCTAGGGGATCCGACAACACCAGGCTGGCCTAGTACAGGAGATTGTGAGAGGCTAACAGATGAGCAAGTAAAAAAATTAGGGGACCTTCCCTTGATCCCTTCCCTTCCAGTCTCAGGCGCCGATGGTGAAGAAATCATGAAGTGGATAGGTGGAGAGGTAGCGAATGATGATTGGCAAGGGAGCAAAGATGCGCCGGTGTATAGGGTTGGACCAGGACCAGGGATTCTCAATCTAAGCTACATTGTAAGGATCCCAACGCTTATTTGGTGAATTACTTTAAGTGTGAAGATTTTTTTTTTAATCTTTTCTCCATGTGGGTTTTAGGCAAAGAAGGTTATAGCAGAGATACAGAATGTTATTGGAGTGATCGAGGGGGCCGAGGAACCTGATAGGTACATTCAGTATATGGAGCTAAAGTATTGAAGATTTCATGCTATCTGAGCACTCTATAGTATAAGTTGATATCAAAGCACTTGTAGATTTGAGCATTAGAAGTTTGATAAAGCTAAAATGGTAATTGGTTATTGCATCTGGGTTTAGGTTTGTCATTCTGGGTAATCATCGGGATGCATGGACTTTTGGAGCGGTTGATCCCAATAGCGGCACAGCAACACTGTTTGAGGTAGTTTTGGCTAAGAAAAATGTGAAGTAAAGAGACTGCAGGAGAGGTTGCTTGACTGATTCCAAACGGATATCGTGTCAGGTTGCTCGGAGAATGGATGAGCTTCAGAAGAAAGGATGGAAACCACGAAGAACGATAGTTTTCTGCAATTGGGATGCAGAGGAGTATGGCTTGGTCTATGACTAACCTTGTCCTTCTTTTTAGTGCTTTAATGTCTAATTACACTTGCTTTATGATCCACCTGCACAAGCACTCACACAACTTTGCAGTGAGTATATTGAACTAAAACATAGAAGTATCAAATTTTACCAGATTGGTTCAACTGAATGGGTTGAGGAGAACAGAGAAATGCTAGCCTCAAGGGCAGTTGCCTACTTGAATGCTGATTGTGCAGTCTCTGGACCTGGGTTCCATGCATCTGCAACACCGCAGCTTGATGAACTGCTTAAACAAGCTAGCCAACAGGTAACCTGACGGTTGTTGATCCAATAAATTGGCAGTATGCTTCTGTTTACTTCATATGAATTGTAATACTTGAAGGTACAAGACCCAGATAACTCATCACAGTCAGTATATGATTCATGGGTTAGTTCCAGCAGTTCATCTATGGTAAGCATTTCTGAATGACTTGTGCTTCAGATTAACTTTGGAGGTTATAAGAAAAAGCGAAAACAATTTTTTTCCTTTCCTGCCTGATCTCACTCAAACCTGCAATGTGGTGGTCTTATTCCAAGTCAAAGACCTATGGCATTGTTTTTTATTACCTGCATATCGAATCATGTGTCTTGATTTGAAGTTTGGAAGATTGGGAGGAGGGGGGTCAGATTATGCTGCATTTGTTCAGCATGTTGGTATTCCGTCTGCTGACATATTCTTTGGAGGAGGTAAAACAATGTTTCCTTTCTAATTGATCGTTCAAAACATAAGGTTAATCTCTATATGAATACTAACTACAGGGGCATATGTCTGGAGGTTGTAGCTCTTTCACAGCCAAATTTCATGTAGTTGTGTATATAAAAGGGGATTTAAGTCCTAATTTTTACAGAGATAGCTGGAGTTTTCATGCTTTTTACAGTTGTAATTTGTAAATTTTTTCAGATATGAATGAAATTCACCCTCCATTTGAAAAATGATTGGGTTTGGAACTTCTGAAACATATGTCCTATTCTTTTCAATGCAAGACTGATGAGTTTAAGGAGATCTTTCAGGCTACCCGGTCTATCACTCAATGTATGACGATTTCATCTGGATGAAGAAATTTGGTGACCCCATGTTCCAGAGGCATCTTGCAGGTATATTGGTAGTTATGATACATTTAACATTGTCTATCTTGTTCGCTTTTGTACGATTAAAATGAATTCTGAACTTCTCATTAGTCCATGAACTAATTTAGTAATGCATATAATATCAAAGGAGGCCAAATAAGTCATGGTAGTTTTCTTTTTAATCAGTCAATAGAATCATAATAAGGCTGTTAGGATGGTAATACAACCTTGTATGCAAAAATTCGAGGACAACATTTATATTTTGTATCTCCTATCTATCTTGTTTTTTTTTTTATCAAAACAGCGGCGTCAATTTGGGGCTCTGTGGCTCTGCGCCTTGCTGATGAAGAATTCTTACCATTTGATTATCTTTCATATGCAAACGAGCTTCAGGTACATTTTAGTAATAAAAAAAATTCAAAAGATAAACTAAAAGCAAATCCGGGAATTGGAGAGCTTCAGCTGCATCAAATAAGACACTGAATTAGTTTTTTTCCCCACAAAACAGAAGAGCATAGAGGAATTGGAGAAAAGCACATCTGGGAAAAGCATTAACTTGGAACCTCTGCATCAATCAAATGAAAAGCTGAAGAAGGCAGCTATCAAGATCAATGAACAGAGGAAGGTATATTGTGAAATCCTACTACTAATACATTAACGTTGACTTCCTTTTAGAGCTTAAAAGAGCATCGCATGATTCGTATTTGTAGGCCATAGAAGACAGAAAAACATGGACGTCAATGTGGAGAGCAGATGCTCACAAAGTAAGAGAACTAAATGACAGACTTATGATGGCTGAGAGAGCACTAACTGATCGAGATGGACTCCCAGGAAGACCATGGTATAAGCATCTGGTAAGGCTTGAGAAACCTATTCAGGATAAAATTAGTAAGCTCGTCCTCCTCTGTCGGCTAGTTACCTACCTTAATCTGTATCGGCAGATCTATGGACCTTCAAAGCACGATGATTATGGATCAACGTCTTTCCCTGGGATTGATGACCTGAATGAAGATGCAACCTCTACAAAGACTCCAGAATCATGGCGTGCGGTGCAGCATGAAGTTTGGAGAGTTGCTAGGGCAATTACTCAAGCTGCACAGGTGCTGGCAGGTGATCTTTCCTGAAACATAAATCCATGTCACTTTTAAGCTTATTTGAATAGAACCTTCATGTGGATATTTCTTTGATCCTTTGCATAAACTTACAACTGTTTCTACAAGCTCTTGACTCTTTCAAACACTGATGGGGTTGATTCACCATACATCTCATGGAAGGGTTATGTTAAACCTTGTCATTTTGGATCAGTTAAGATTTTGGATCCCCTACGCATATTATTCTGGTACAAATCAATGTCGCCGGTGTGGAAAAGAAGCCGAAAACAAGCTGTATTTGTGTTTGAAATCAACGAAGAACGAAGAGGACGATGAACAGTACAAGCGGGAATGAGAGAAAACAACATAACGAACTTTGAAGAAAATATTCTGATTATTCATTATGGACTGCAAGCCAACCTTATTTATATTATTACAACACAAATGGGCTTCGGCCAAATCTAAACAAACAAAACCCAGCCCATACAACTTAAACCATTACTCAAAATGTTCAATGAACATTTTGAGAGAATCTAGTCCCAAAAGAACCCACATACTCAAAATGTTCAATGAATCTCCTATATCCCTTACTAACAAGGATCTTATCACAAAGGTTTAGTCATGCAAAACCAAATAAAACCTTTCACAACTGACAAAAATAAACTGCATTGAAAATGCCTTATGATAACACACATTTAGGTAGACATGGCCACGGGTTACGGGTCGACCCGCTTATCACAAAGGTTTAGTCATGCAAAACCAAATAAAACCTTTCACAACTGACAAAAATAAACTGCATTGAAAATGCCTTATGATAACACACATTTAGGTAGACATGGCCACGGGTCACGGGTCGGGCGGGTCGACCCGTGACCCACCGGGTCGGTGACCCGCCGGGTCCGGGTCCAAGGGTCGAAGGGTTGGGTCGGGTTGAGGGTCAGGGTTAGGGTCGAGGGAAATGGAACCCGTGACCCGGCGGGTCACAACCCAATTAAAAAACTAGCCATTAGGTGGGTCCCACGTGAACGTTTATTTTTTTTTAAAAAAAAACTAGCCGTTGCTCGGGTTGAACGTAGGCTTGACTTTATAAATAGCATCCCCTCTTCCCCAGTTCATTTTACTTACACATCCCATCAATCAAATAACTTACATTTCATTCATTCCCGTCGTTCCGTCAATTGTCGTAATGGCCGGCGGTAAAAGCGGATCCTCGAGCTCCTCCTCATTGTTCAATCATTTCAACAAGGTCGACCAAGGCCCGAGAAAGTTCGAAGCGGAGTGTCGTTATTGTGGTCATAAGTACAAGGTAACGAACAACTTGGGTTATGGCAACTTGAAGAATCATCTAGCCAAGAAGCATCCCGAAAAAGTCGACGAAGCATCGGGATCGTTGGGTAATTAGTATTTTAGTGTTGTGTTTTGTGAAGTTTATGATGTTATGCAAATAAAGTAGGAACTAGGAAGTAAGTGTTTTATGTTGTAATGTCGCCGAGCGCGATATCGACCGAGGCAATGAATCCGGTACGAGTTCGACGTAGCGCATCCGTTTCCGGAGCTGGAGCGAGCGGATCCCGACGACGTCGGGATCAGGCGCTACTCGATGAGCATCCGGGAATTGAGGAGGATGAAGTTGCCGATCTGGGAACTCCCTCCATGCCCTCCACCATCCCGACTCAGGAGTCCGATCCCGACGCCACTCCCGAAGCCGCCGACGAGCAACCGGTCGCTTGTAGGGCCGCCACAATGAAATACTGGTTCAAGAAGGGCCCTCTTGCTCCGGGATGGGGCGAAAACTATTTCTCCGTCAAGTGCAACTTCTGCCCGAAGGTCTACAAACACAAGAAGGGGAACGGATATGGAAACTACGGACGCCATATCGAATCGAAGCATCCGGAGAAACTCGGCTTGGCGAAAGGTCAAACTCAACTATCCGGGTACGCAACTACTTCCTCTCAACCCCCTGGTTTATGGAGTTATGATTATGCTAGTTGTAGTGATAACTTTGCTGAAATGATAGCGGCCGAAGGCCTAGCTTATAACTTTGCACAACGTTTAAGTTTCAACGAATTTATTACGGAAAATGTTCAGCCCGCTTGGCAACCTATGAGTCGAAACACGGTTAAGAGGAAAATGATAAAAAGGTATAACCCGCAAAGCTGAATTAATTGAATATTTTCAAAAACATAGCGATTTACATGTTTCAATTTGTAGTGATATTTGGACCGACCACTGGCAACACCACTCATATATGGGTGTCACTTGTCATTGGGTTGATGAACGGTTCATTTTACACAAACGAGTTTTGGCTTTTCGAGTTTTTGACGAGGCCCACACGGCCCGTAACATAGCTGCAGTTATTTTCAGAGTTTTACAAGAGTATAGATTGACTCAAAGAGTTTTTTCAATCGGTTTTGACAACGCATCCACCAACACCGCCTTTATCCCAGAGTTAACACAATATTGTCAGCCCGGGATAGGGGGAGATTTTTCCATATACGTTGCGCACCTCATATTTTAAACTTATGTGTTCAAGATGGTTTAACGTATTTACAACAGAAAACCAAACCTATTCGATATGTTTTACGGGCACTTTGGTGAAACAAACAGCTTCGCCATCAATGGCACCATTTTTGCCGCTCTAACAACATCTGCCCGAAGAACTTCCCCCGAGATGTTAGCACTCGGTGGAACTCGACTTACAAAATGATTTTTGATTCTTATCAATATAGAGAACTTCTTTCCGCTTTTGCCACTCAAAACATCGAAGGTTCAAACGTTTTTGGGGATGTGTGGGTGGTTGCTCGAGATATAATGGAGGTTTTCAAGGTTTTCCATGATGCAACCGAAACTTTTAGTCATCCTTACATTCCTACATCTAGTGTTTTCTGTTTTGTCGCTATGAACATTGTCATAGCCCTTGAGGACGGGCTTCAAGTGCAATGCATATCCGACGTTGTTTTCACCATGCGGGCGAAATGGTTGTCTTATTACAAAGTTATTCCTGATATTTTCCTCGTAGCTTGTTGTTTCGACCCTAGATACAAATTAACTGGGCTTCAAAAGTTTTTAGAAAACTATTATCCTACGCTCGATATCCATAATGATCCTGATTGCAATGTTTCAATTATAGTTGATAGAGTTAGGGGAATACTTGAAGCATATATTATATACTCATTTTTCTACGGGCGCTAGAGCGCCTAACATTCCTCCTCCTGCGCCTTCCAGCTCGAGCGGTTCCTCACGCACTAGTATTACCGCTCGAACTAAGGCTCTTGCCAGAGATATTTTTGGCACAAAGAGGTCGAGGTCCTCGTCGAGCCCCCACTCGGAGCTCGACGAATACTTGTCTACTAACTTTGAATTTCGCAGTGATGAAGATGAAGATTTCGATATTTTAGAATGGTGGGGCCGAGTAGAAAGACAGCGATTTCCGACCTTGCAGGTGATCGCTCGACAAATACTTGGAGCCCCTTGTTCCACCGTCGCAGTGGAACAATTATTCAGCCAAGGGGGATAAATTCTTACCGAGAAGAGATCAAACTTGCTCCCTGAGAACCTCGAAGCACAAGTATGCCTCGCCGATTGGAAGAAGGCTGAGATGAGAATACAGAAGAACCTCATCAACACCGGATCAGAGCCTGATGATGGAATTGACTCGGAATCGGTCGGGAGCTCCGTGGACGGTGGAGTCGTCGATCCCCAAGGCCAGCGCCAATCCGACACCGACGAATAGGCGAAAAGGTAAGCGGGGTTCAGACAACAGGTAAAGAACTACGTGGGCTTTGATTCCTCTCCCCCGGGAGGATACGTAGGCAATTGGGAAACCGATTCAATCCCTTCTTCCATCTTTTTTCCCCCCAAACCCAAACACCATTAAACACGAAACCTTATTTCACCAATTCACAAAACATCACGAAAACGTCAAAAAAAATAACCCGACCCGGCCTTGACCCGGCGGGTCGACCCACCGGGTCAACCCTTCAACGCCACGTGGCCGACCCGGGACTTCGATCCGCCAACCCGCCGACCCGGCGGGTGACCTGAACCCGTCGACCCGTGGGAATCCCGGGTCAGGGTTAGGGTCGTACCCCCCGAGTTGCCGACCCGGTGGGTCCGACCCGTCGACCCGGCGGGTCGGACCCGTGGCCATGTCTACATTTAGGTAGGTATAATAGGTTGCATTTACGGACCTTAGTTAAGATGCATAACATACATAATTTAAGTAGAATTTGCATATTTACTCTCTATGTTGGTGGAGTCAAAATTTATACTTTTTTTTATTGATCTAAGGAGCTTAATGAAGATCTAAAGAGGTCCCGAGAAGAAGAAGAGGGCCTAAATGAAGAACAAGTTTGCAAAAGTTGTCGCACGACAAGCTGAACTTGTTTCGCACTTTTTGGAGGCATCGGTTGTTCAATTGACTATTATAAGTATGTGTTGGAAACCTTTTTCCGATATCTTCATGTAGACGACAAGACCAAATTCCAGCGATGAACAATGCAACGACCGCAACAAATTTGCAGCGATCGCCGATGATAATGCATATTTTAGATATGTATTATAGGTAGTTTTAGGTGCATTTAGATAGGATTCTTGCATGTTTTGTAGTTAATTCACATTGTTTTCTATTTTAGCATTCGAGTTCGGAATCTACACTATTTTGTGTTTATTCTGCAGTTTTACAATCTGAGTTAACTGATTGGAGTATTAAGATGTCTAGAAGAGTTGATTTAGAGCATAAAAGAGGCAAAGGAAGAGCATCAAGGGAGCTAAGGAAGAACAACGTAGAAGATAAAGAAGAATCGCGGAGCTAGAGGGGCGACGCCCGCCGCTTTTCTACCGGTGCCCGCCGGTTTCACAGATTTCAGGATTACGATTTCATCCGATTCTATTTTAATTAGTTTATTATTATTTTACTTTCTAGAGTTAATAAGTTCGACTCCTATCTTATATAGGTAGACTCTATTAGGGTTAAAGAGACATCACACATCAGAAAAAACATACTTTTTATTCAGTTTCATTTAGGCTATGAGTTGCTAAACTCATAGTTTTGTCTGTGATTCGAAGACATGTTTGGTTTAATTGTGAGGATTTGATTTCATATTTTTATTCATGAGTTATTTTACTATCCTTGCTCTTATTATTCTTATTTTCATATGTTCCCTCTTGATTGATCACCTTGACGAAATTTGCATCTTTGCTAGTGATTGATGATTTCGTAAGAATAATTGATCCATGGTAGCAAGCAATAGGTAATTGTTCCCATGAAAGCATCAATTATCTATGAAGGATAGTAACACTTGGTTAAATATTGGTTCCTTTGAGATTAGGGTTGAAGGGGTTAGAGCCTTTGACAATCTAGTTGATTAGAGGGTTGGTACTGCCAAACTGCCATGTACTTTGGGACTCTATGCTGCTATGTGTATTAAGAATCCAGTTAGGGTCGCATATAGTGTAAGAGATTGGTAAGCCTTTAAGGGATATCAATCCATCTAAATCAAAGACGAAATAACCATTGAGAATAACAATGAAATCAATCCAAGAACCCCAACTTTATCTTAGAATAACAATCAAATCAATCAAAGACGAAATAACCATTGTAGGTGAAGCGCTTTATTCATATTGATACATTTTACAATCATTACTACTTTTATTTACTTGTTTGCTTTATTTATCTCAGTTTACTACTATTTTGCTCTGAATCACTATTAGAAACACGAATTGAACTTCTTTTAGGGTTCGACCCCTACTTGTCTGCTATACTAATCCTTTGTTTAGCTTGAGTTAGAGATATTTATTGCATTTGGGGACCAGGACCAATGACACATCATTCCTGAGCCACACCAGCCGCTGAGAGGTGCCCATAAAAGTGGGCAGCGGTCGCTACAGAACGTGGCGGTGATCGCCTCAGCTGACGTCAGCAAAACGCGTTCAATATTCAGCGCGGATTTGGCTTTATCTATCCTAAACCAATTTCATCTACCTTTTTACCGACTTTTAGCACTATTTAAGGATTCTTAGCCTAGGGTTTCAATCATCCCAGACAATTTAGTTTAATTTTAAGAGCGATTTTCGCCATGAGCAATTAAACTATCTACATTTTGTTTCTGACAAAGATATTCAAGATAATGTTTTGATAGCCCATGAAATTTTTACTCATTCAAAACAAGAAAAGAAAAACATGGATGGATGTCACTCAAGTTAGATATGGAAAAGACATATGATAGAGTTGAATGAGACTTATTCTCAGCCCTTCAAAAATTCGGTTTCTGCACAAAGTTTGTTACATGGATTGAAGAGTGTGTGAAAATTGTTTCCTTCTTGATTCTTATTAATGATGAACCGACGGATGTGTTTAGACTAGAGAGAGGCTTAAGACAAGGAGATCCCATTTCCCCTTTCTCGTTCATTCTTGTTGCTGAAGGTTTTGCTAGGAAGCTTAAGTCGGTTTGTGATGAATCACATAATTTGGTTGGCTTTGGCTTTGGTAGAATGGGAACTAAAATTCCTTTTCTTTCCTTTCCTTTGCCAACGACATCATCATTTTTTCAAAAGCGAATAATGAATTCTGCACCCAAGTAAAGAACATAATTGACGAATTTTTCTCTATATTAGGACAAAAAGTCAATTTCCATAAATCTGCATTTCGGGTAACCTGAGGTGTGTCTGACCACCAAAAGCAAAACATTCAAACTATTTTGAACATCACAAATCTAGTTGCTCTTGAAAAATATCTTGGTTTCCCAATAATCAATGGACGTATTGACAGAAATACCTTTAATGAAACAATTGGGAAGACTAAAGATCAACTAAGCAAATGGAAGACCAATTCCCTATCTCAACAGGGGCAAGCGATACTGATCAAAGCGAACCTATCTACAAGGCCAAACTACTTGATGCAGATCTTCATGCTTCCAACTTACATTCACAATGAACTGGATCTAATCAATCGAAGTTTCTTTTAGAATAAAGATCTTAACTATAAACCACTGATTGACCGGGAAAAAATCTTTAAACCAAAGCACCAAGGAGGGGACTTGGCCTTAATAAAACAAAAGACATGAATAAGACACTGCAAATGAAACTACTTTGGAAGATTCTTGCAGAACCACAAAACACTTGGGTCAAAGTAATCAAGGAAAAATATATAAAAGAAGCCAACCTATAGGAATATGAAAAAAGGAAAAACACATCTTGACAATGGGTCAATTTGATGAACATGAAAGAGGAATTCTGTACCGGGTTGATTTGGCAAGTGAGGAATGGGAGAACAATCCAATTCTAGAAAGACAAATGGTTGGATGATATTGTCCACTTGTTGGTAGGAATCTACCAAATCGTGTAATTATTAAAAATGAGAAAGTAGACACAAACATTGCCATAAATTGAAACTAAAATTTAGAAAAATTAAGGGAAGTTCTTCATGAGAGTATCGTGAGAAAAATATCAAATGTGTATATTCCAAACCAACAATACTGAAAACAGACAATATTGAAAAACTAGCAAAGTTGGTTGGTTCTCGACATCAAGTGCACTTGATTTGATTACCAACCGAAATGCCACACAACAAAATGACATTGCATGGGTTTGGAAAATCGATTGTCACCCAAAAGTGCAAAACTTCATTTGGAAAATTGCAATGAACGGACTACCAACAAAAACTAGACTCTCGCAGAAGGGTGTCGATGCACCTTTGACATGTTCCCTGTGCAACCGGATGAGTGAAGATTCGATACATTTACTCACCAATTGCGATAACACATTAATACTAATTAGGTAGATTGATGGGAAGATTGGATAAGAAATGGGGAGAATAGACACAAGCAATAAGATCATAAAACATGTAATATCAGAAATATTCTCCAAACTTACCAAAGAGCAAAAAAAAAGATTGGTTATTATGTGGCGGACAGGGGAGGCCCTAGGGTGGGGCGGGCGTAGGCGGCCGCCCCACCCTTCGACCTACGTGTCCCCGAACTTTGGAAAAAAAATAAAAAATTATTTATATATATAGCAGTGTTGTAATAAGTAAAACTAGGATGAATATAGAATCAACTAATCTACTTTGTGTAGTTGGTTGGTGAGTTGGTGGGAAGGAAGGAAAGTAAAGTGAGACCAAAGGTTGGGGGTTCAATTCCTACTAGCCTCCTTTTAAAAAAAAATTTCACCTCCCCAAAAAAACTTTTTTTTGTTTAACTTGCACCCCACTCTCTATGTTTCTACCCACTTATTTAATTATATTCTCACTTCCCGACCTCCCTATTAGATACAAATTATCTACCTATAACTAATTAAACCCCATAAAATTGGTGAAATTAGCCTCTTTTTTTTTAAAAAAAATTTTACCTCCCTCAAAAAAGCTTTTTATTCTTTGTTCAACTTGTACCCCACTCTCTATGTTTCTACCCACTTATTTAATTATATTCTCACTTCCCGACCTCCCTATTAGATACAAATTATCCAGCTATAACTAATTAAACCCCATAAAATTGGTGAAAGTAGCCTCTTTTTTTTTTTTAAAAAAAATTTCACCTCCCTCAAAAAAGTTTTTTTTTATTATTTGTTCAACTTTCACCCGCTCTCTATGTTTCTACCCCCTTATTTAATTATATTCCCACTTCCCGAGCTCTCTATTATATACAAATTATCTAGCTATAAACTAATTAAACCCCATAAAATTGGTGAAATTAGGATTTGATTATGAGAATAAATTTTGTGAAATTTTCATTAGAGTTTGTGATTTTGAGAATAAATTTTGTGTTTTAATTATTTTGTATATATGATTTTGAGAATGAAATTTATTAATTGAATTTGTGAAGCTTTATGCAATATTTATATTTTCGTACCCTACATGTCTTTGGGAACCAAAAGATATTATAAAGTTGATGAGTTTACAATCCTAGATAATATGCAAAAGCCTTGAACTTAGCATGATTGAATTTCGATAAGTTTACAGTCCTAAATATGACAAATGCCTAAATTTCCAATGCATTCACGAGAAACCACTACCATAGCAATCAAGCAAATGTAAGTCTACTTTTCTACAATCCATTGTTAAGTTGAAAGTCTTAGCTTAGGTAAAGGAGTTTATTCAAGGCCAATATCTCAGTACACACTA